>JAEOAD010000010.1:14852500-16125000 GCA_036365145.1 Orientallactaga sibirica | reverse complement strand
TGGCGGCGCTCGGCGTGGGGCGCGGAGCCCTGAGAGACGGACGGACGGTGGGCCGGGCCGCGGGGACCGACGACCATGCTGTCCCGGAAGAAAACCAAGAACGAAGTGTCCAAGCCGGCCGAGGTGCAGGGCAAGTACGTGAAGAAGGAGACGTCGCCCCTGCTGCGCAGTGAGTGTCGCGCGGCGGCCCCGGGGACCTGGCCTCGGCTTGGTTGCTTTAGTTTTCTTTTCCCTCCTCGGTCTCAACTCATGTCGGTTTTTGTTTTTTTTTAAAGGAGAAAATGAGTTAGTCCCATCCGGGGCTGTCTCAAATATCAAAAGCAAAAAACAGAAAGAAAAAAAAAAAAAACTTGCCCGCCGCCCGTGGCCGAGGGGAGCCCCGGGTAGGACTGGAAGGGGGAAAATAAAAAGATTCTAAGGAAATAAATGTCTGATGCTGGAGTCAGTGACGAGCCTGGTCCGGGACGAGCCTGATGTTTACAAACAGCACGGGTGTCACTGTCCCCAAAGCAGTGCGAACCCAGGGAGAATAGCTCCCGTCCTGTGGCCAGACCGACTTGAGACGGTGAAAACTCGAAGCCTAAGCCTCCCCACCCGCAGGTCTCGAGCCCCGGAGCCGGTGAAGTACTTGGATGAGGCTTCGCATGTAAGACTCCCAAAACGCAAACTACTCACAATACTTTCTGCCATATCGGGAAAGCTACCAAGTTTGTCTTCCTCCCAGCAGGGCGTATTCTCCCCCCCCCCCCACACACACTTCTCCCTGCTTTTCTTCCCAGTTTAAATATTTAGTCTCTCCTTTTCAACCTGAACGTCCCGATTTTTAAAATTCTTATATATGTTCAGAATACTTAGGAGGTGAAGGAACGACTCTTAACAGTCCTCCTTCTGGGAACCCTGCCCATTGTGTAAATTTCCTTTTTGGAAGCTGGTAGTAACCTTGTGACTTCAGTGAAGCATTACCTCATTGTAAATTGGTAAAGCTTTTCTTAGAAGTTCCTCAGATTCGCCTAAGATCACACAGAAAGGGGTGGAGAGCATACTATAACCGCCTGGTCAGCCCTGCAGATTGTAGTAGTAAGTGGTGCTTTTTAACAAATTGTATGAGATGAATGTGACAGTAACTTAAAACTTCTTTATTTTTAAGCGCTTAGTTTTCTATTAAATTGCTCTTCTGTTTTTAAGCAACAGTATTCTTTTTTTGGTTTTTCGAGATAGGGTTTCACTCTAGTCCAGGCTGACCTGGAATTCACAATGTAATCTCAAAATGGCCTTGAATTTATGGCGATCCTCCTACCTCTGACTCCTGAGTGCTGGGATTAACGGCATGAACTATCACACCTGGCAGCAATAGTACTCTTTTTGCTACCAATAGTTTATTAAACATAACTTAAAATTGTGGAACATGTCGTCCTTAAGCTATTAACAGTATTTGCGTTATAAGTGTTCATTGTTCTAGTAATTTGTTTTAACATTAGCCTCTGAAGCTAATATAGTGTCCTTAATATTGTTTATTGAAAGAATTAATAAAATAGGATTTGTATCCAATTTTCTTTTTTTCTTTCTTTCTTTCTTTTTTTTTTTTTTTTTCCGAGGTAGGGTCTTGTTCTAGCCCATGCTAACCTGGAATTCACTGTGTGAGTCTCAGGGTGGCCTCAAACTCATGGCAGTCCTCCTATGTCTTTCCCCCCAGTGCTGAGATTAAAGGAGTTCTCCACCACATCTGCCTCTTTATGTTTTAAAGATACTTGCTTAAATCACTAATACTGGGTCCAGAAAGCCGTTATCTTGTTTTGACTTTTTTTGTTCTTAAAGGAGCCATAGTTTGAGTCTTAATGTTTTCTTCTGATTCAACATTTGTGTGCCTCTTTGAAATAAATATTTTTATTTAAAAAATTTATATCTAAATCTTTGGTTTTTCAGTTTTGATTATTATACCTAGTACTAGATAATTCCAAGAGTAGAAAGACAGAATTGCTACTTTTAAAATCTTTAAGAAAATCTACCTTTATATGTTTGGGAGAAACATCATATTCTCATTTTATCTTTGAAATTGTGTTTGCATATGGAAGGAATTTTGGCAACTTGTAAAATCAAGTGAAAACAAAATTATTTTCAAGCTTATTGATATTTCATCATATTATGTATGAGTAATATCCAGAATATATTCAATTCTGGCTGAACTAACACAAAATACATTCATGCAGATTATAAATTCCTTTGATCAGAAAAATAGTACCTAGTACTATCTTACACCCAAATTTAAAATTTTTAAAATGTATTTATTTTTAAAATACTTTATTGTTTATTTGAGATAGAGAAAGAGGCAGATAGAGAGAATAGGTATGCCAGTGCGTCTAGCCACTACAAACAAACTCCAGATGCATGTGCCACTTGTGGATCTGGCTTATGTGGGCACTGGGAAATTGAGCCTGGTTCCTTAGGCTTTGTAGGCAAGTACTTTAACCACTAAGCCATCTCTTCAGCCCTAAATATTTTATTTTTATTTATTTATTTGCGAGAGAAAAAAGAGGGGGCAGATATAGACAGAACAGGTGTGCCAGGGCCTCCTGCCACTGCAAATGAACTCCAGACGCATGCACCACCTTGTGCATCTGGCTTTATGTCGGTACTGGGGAATTAAACCTGGGACCTTTGGCTTTGCTGGCAAGCGCCTTAACCACTGTACCATCTCTCCTCTCTCAGATTATTTTTAATGGAGGGGGGGAAAGCCGTCTTTGCAGCCTAGAATTTAACTTTTTGTTTTCGTAAGTCCATTGATATTTTGGTTTTGGGGTGGTAGACATCACTGAACACCTTTGGAAAAGTGTACTTACTTATTGAACTGGTAATTTTATTCTTTGTTTTATTACAGATCTCATGCCTTCATTCATTCGGCATGGTCCAACAATTCCAAGACGAACTGATATCTGTCTTCCAGAGTCAAGCTCTAGTGTTTTTTCAGCTTCTGGAGATGGAGTGGTTTCAAGAAACCAGAGTTTTCTAAGAACTCCAATTCAGAGAACACCTCATGAAGTAACGAGAAGAGAAAGCAACCGATTATCTGCACCTTCTTACCTGGCCAGGAGTCTAGCTGATGTCCCTCGGGAGTATGGCTCTTCGCAGTCATTTTTAACAGAAGTTAATTTTGCTGTTGAAAATGGAGACTCTGGTTCCCGATACTTTTATTCAGATAACTTTTTTGATGGACAGAGAAGGCGGCCACTTGGAGATCGTGCACATGAAGATTACCGATATTATGAATACAACCACGATCTCTTCCAAAGAGTGCCACAGAGTCAGGGAAGGCATGCTTCAGGTAACTTACCATTATAGATAGTACATTAATTTATATTTATTGATGTTTCAATTACAAAAATGTTCCTTTCTGGGTTTTCCTGGGAAGCCAACAGATACTCTTAAAGAACTTTTTGGAGGGGGCTGGAGAGGTGGCTTAGCCTATAAAGCCTAATGTCCTGAGTTTGTTTCCCCAGTGCCAACATAAAGCCAGATGCACAAGGTGGCCCATGCATCTGGAATTTGTTTGTAGTGGCTGGAGGCCCTGGAATGCTCATTCTGTCTGTCCCTCTTCTATCTCTCTCTGCTTGGAAATAAATAGGTATTTACAAAAAAGATAGTGGTGGGTTGGAGAGATGGCTTAGCTGTTAGGCATTTGCCTGCAAAGCCAAAGGACCCTGGTTTGATTCTCCAGGACCCACGTAAGCCAGATGCATAAGGGGGGGCGCATGCATCTGGAGTTCGTTTCAGTGGCTGGATGCCCTGGCATGTCCATTCACTCTCTCTCTCTGCCTCTTTAAAAATAAAGAAAAAAACAAAATGGCTTAGTGGTTGGAACTGAGCCTGATAAAGTACATTCGATTCTCCAGGACCCAGCACCAGATAGGAGGTTTGCAGTGGCTAAAGGCCCTGGGATCCCATTCTCTCTCTCTGCCTCTCTTCTATCTCTCTGTCTGCTTGCAAAGAAGAGCTGAAAACAACAACAAAAAAAAATTAAAAAAAAAAAAATAAAGAAAAAACCCAAAAAAGATAGTGGAACTGAGCATGATAGTACATACCTTTAGTCCCAGCACTTAGGAGGCAGAACATTTCCCTCCTCAAGGCCACCCTAAGACTACATACTTTTTGCTACTCCTCCTGCAAGTCTTGTTCTTCCCCAGAACTTTTTTTCCACTTTGCAAACAGTCATTAACCTGTCCCGAATGGCAGAATTCTTGTGTCCATTTGTTATATCATGTCATAATTGATACTTGTCTTAAGGCATGTGTACTGTTAACAATATAAGCCTAAAAACATGGAGACTTGAGTGTCTCCAGCTAGACTGAGTCTTTGGTAGAATGTGAATGATAGGTTTTTAAAGAAATTCAGCTTAAACCTGGGAAAGGAAACAAAATAACAAGATTTGGGTACACTAGTATACATTTGTATTGTGTCTCTGAGCCTCACTTTTTTAGTCAATAATTACTTGCAGGTTGGCCAAAAAGACTTATCAAATGGGTATATGTTGACATGTCTTTTTACTCTTTTTGTAACAGACAAAAAATTACTATATAATTAAAGAACAAAATTTGTTTTTCTTACCTCCTGACTTGTGATACTTCTACAAGAAGAGATTAGAGAGATGTTATAATTTGACTTTATTCCTAAAGTGCTGGATTACAGTAGATAAACCTGTGTAAGCTGAAAATGAAATTTATCTAATTTTTATTCTACCTAGTAAATTGTAGGCCTACTTAATTTGATAGGATAAAGATAAAAATATGTGAGGCAGATTTACTTTTTAACCCACATAGCTTCAAATGAACTGAGCATTTTGGAAGATGGCTGTTTTGAGTATAGGAAAAATTATATTGGTGGTGTATTAGTCTTTTATGTGTCTAACTTTTTTAAAACCATCTTGGGAGTACCCTGTTTGGGGAAACATAACTAGCATACGCCTAATAGTCCCAGAATAATTATGGTTATACTTTGTGGTATTAGCTGTAATTGTGAGAGGGGGTCAGAAAATTTATCAGTGTAAGTTGGAAGATTTAGAGGAATAATGATACCTGGAGGAAGTATGACTTGAACTTTTTTTTTTTAAGAATATTATTTATTTATTTATTTATTTATTTATTTATTTATTTATTTATTGGGCAGGAGGAGAATGGGCATGCCAGGGCCTCCAGCCACTGCAAACAAACTCCAGATGTGCATCTGGCTTACATGGGTTCTGGGGAGTTAAACCTAGGTCCTCAGGCTTGGCAGACAAGTGCCTTAACTGCTAAGCCATCTCTCCAGCCCTTGAACTGGATTTTGAGCTTACTTTATATTAACAGGGTAGAAGAGAGACCTTTTAGGTAGACAATTGGGAATAACCTGTGAAAGTAGAGAAGGCAAGGTTAAAGAGACTGTATTCCTGCCTAAATTGTTGAAATAAGATGTAAGATGAATGAAGCATTGTGGTCCAACAAGCTTAAGCTTGAATCATTGCATATTTCAAAAGGCAAGTTATTTTATGAAAGTAGGGTGTAAAGTTTAGTTGTAACACTTAGTAGTAATACTTAGGATAGATCCTTAAGGAGGATTTCAAAAACCAGTGATAAATAGGAAAGGCAGATCTAGGATGCTTTATGAAGAAAAAAGTAGGGATTATGGGTTTAAGAGAAAATATATTACCAAAGTTTGAAAGTGGGGAATAGTATGGAATAGTTGATAAGGACAGTTTATTTTATGAAAGCTGGCCTTGTAATCTCATTGAGAAGTTGAAGAGGAAAGATGTTTTGGGAATTCAGAAATACTCTGAAAAGCAGAGATGAATATTTTTCTTTTTTTTTTTTTTTTTTTTTTGTTTGTTTGTTTTCATTCTAGTCCAGGCTGACCTGGAATTCACTCTGTAGTCCCAGGGTGGCCTCGAACTCACAGTGATTCTCCTACCTCAGCCTCCCAATTGCTGGGATTAAAGGCGTGCATCACTACACCTGCCTTCTATTTTGTTTTTTGAGGTATGGTCTCACTCTAGCCCAGGCTGACCTGAAATTCACTGTGTAGTCTCAGGTCAGCCTTGAACTCACAGTGATCCTCCTACCTCTGCTTCCTGAGTGCTGGGATTAAAAGTGTGTATCACCATGCCTGGCAAATGTCTTTTTTTGTTAAAGGATTAATATAGTTTTATAGTTGAGAATTTGTAGATTATTTCTAATATTGTACAGTTTGCTTGTTTGTTTGTTTGTTTGTTTGTATATTTATTTATTATTTTGGTTTTTCAAGGTAAGGTTTCACTCTAGTCCAGGCTGACCTGGAATTCACTATGTAGTCTCAGGGTGGCCTTGAACTCATGGTGATCCTCCTACCTCTGCCTCCCAAGTGCTGGGATTAAAGGCGTGCACCACCACACCTGGCTCAATATTGTACAGTTTTAAACATCAAATATTTATCTAAAGTAAAATATAAAGCCAATTTTTATTTTCTTTAAGAGTAATAAGTACTTCTAGAAAATTTGCAAAGTGCAGGCAAGAGTAAAGTACCTGAGATTCTCTAAGAAAACCTATTTATTCCTATCTTTCTCAATGGCAAATTATTTTTCTTTTTCTTTTCCTTTTCTCTCTCTGGGTGTATGTGTATGTTGTGGCCTGGTGCCTTATATACTAGCCTGCATCAGGGCATTTGCCTACAGTGGCCAGAGCAGAACTTTAGGTGTCTTGTTCTTTCTCTTCTGTGGTCTTTGTTTTGAGTTGGAGTCTTTTTACTAATTCCAGAGCTTGCAAGGTCCTGATGATTCTCAGGTCTCTGCTCCCCTGTGGGACTGGGGATGTAGGTACATGTGGTCACACCCAGCTCTTTGTGTGAGATCACTGGTGGCCTCAGGCCCTTATGCTTGTATAGGAAGTGCTCGTAATTGTGGACCCATCTCTTCAATCCACAAATTCTTTTGTTGTGGGTGGTAGTGGTGGTGGTGGTTGCCATATTTTCTTTAGTCTTGTGTCTTTCATTTTTGTTTGAATGGATTTTTTTTGAAATTATATACTTTTATGAGTAACTTTAATAAGTCCTTAATTTTACACTTTGGTGAATACTCAGTGGGCTTTGAAAAAATAAATGACTTAATTATCACTGAGAACTACTATAAATCTTTTATCAATCTCTTAGAAGCACTCGATAACATTTTTTTGTAAATTAAGTTAAAGGCAGACTTTAAAACATTTTAATCACAACTTAGAAATCAAATGCAAGTTAATTGGATATTTTATCAAATGTAATGCTGATTTAAAAAATAAGATTTGGACTGGAGAAATGGCTCAGTGGTTAAATGTGCTTGCTTTGCAAAACCTGATGGCCCAGTTAAAATCCTCAGTACCCCCATAAAGCCTAATGCACAAATTGGTACATGCATCTAAAGTTTGTTTGCAATGGTAAGAGGCCCTAGTGTGCCCATTCTTATCTTATTCTCTCTCTCTCTCTCTCTTGCAAATGCATAAATAAATAAGTAAATTAATAAATAAAAATAAGATTTGATTTTAGGCCAACATTTGCTTTTAATGACAGTAGGCTTCCATTCAGTGTTCTACCCCAGGCTGTCATCAGAATGTGTCAGAGTTACAGAAGATGAAGAACCTTTTTTCTTTTTCTTTTCTTTTTCGTTTTTTTGAGACAGGGTCTCATGTAGCTCAGGCTGGCCTCAGAATCACTATTAGCTCAGGATAGCCTTCCTTGAACTTCTAGTCAGCCTGCTTCTACTTACTGAGTGCTGGGATTGCAGATCTGTACCACCACACATAGTTTTATGTGGTGCTGCAGATTGAACCCCAGGCTACATACTTGCTGGCAAGCACTGAACCAATTGAACTACACTCCCAGCTTCTTGAAGAGTTTAATAAAATATTCTACCTCAATTAAAAACAATGTACTTTTTTTATTTTTGAGAGAGAGAGAGAGAGAGACAGGGAGAGAGAGAAAATGGGTGTACCTTCAGGGCCTTCAGTTACTGTGAACAGGCTCCAGAAGCATGCTCCCTCTTGTGCACATATGTAACATTGTGTGCTTCCATTATTGCATCTGGCTTATGTGGGACCTGAAGAGCTGAACATGAGTTCTTAGTCTTTGCTGGCAAGTGCCTTAACCACTAAGTAAGCCATCTCTCTGGCCCAAATATGCAGTTTTCATAGCAGTGATCCATTAATAGAGAAAATCCATTTAATAGCATTAATTTATATCAGGAGACTATAGAATTAATGTTTTACCTTCCAGAAAAAAACTACTGTAAAAAACACCTTAAATTTCAGGGGAAGATTAGCCATCAAGGCCTGGAGAGATGGCACAGCAGTTAATTTGCTTGCAAAGTCTGACAGCCTGCGTTTGATTGCTCAGTATCCATTCAAAACCAGATGCACAAAGTAGTGCATGCATTAGGAGTTGCTTTGCTGTGGCAGGAGGCCCTGGTCTTATTTCTCCCTCTGTCATAAATAAATAATAAGTAAATAAATAAAATTTTAAACAGAAAGTTAACTCTCAGTTATTAACAAAATAGAAAAACTCTTTTCTAGAAGGGAAATCTATGACACAATAGCACCAAGTTTCTTAAATTCATCTTGGTAAGACTTAAAAGATATTTTCAAGGTTTATGTTGAATAGTGTTGGAGGAATTTTAGTAAATGGTAATGGTAGGGATGGGATGGTAGGGATGACCTACAGACAGGTTTATTTTTATAAGAATTAAATTGTTGTTACTAAATGCAATAAACAGTATGGGGAAATAGTTTTGTAATGACCTAATGATGTAGTAAAGGATCCAGTAAACACATTCAAAGATCATCTTACTGTCTTTGTCAGGAGCTCAACAATAAGAGTTTTAGTTTAGGCCCTTGGGAGTTCTACCTTTAGCTGTGAAATTTGATCTTGGCCAACATTGCCAGTTAGGCACTTTATATTTGCCAAAGGAGGAAAGCCTACTGCTAATGAGAAGGCTTTAATTGTAATGATAAGGGCCAGTTAAATGTGGTTTCCCCCTTAAATAATTTAGTTCTATGTAACAAACTTAAAGATTTTAAATTTACAGCTGTTTAGTTTCAAGTACATTCACAGTGTGCTACCCTATTTCTGATTTTCCCTTACACTGAAATGCAATTTTTATTAGTAGTTATAAAGCTGCTTATTCACTTTATCTATATTGTAGCCTTATCTGTATTACATAGTGTGTATGTGTGTGTTGTGTTGTGATAGGATGTAATGTTGGTTTCATGTGTGGGTGTGTTATGATGGATGTGTGAATGCCCCATGAGCACACAGGCCAGAGGAGAGCATTGGCTGTCCTCTTTTCAGTCACATTTTCCTTGAGATAGTCACTGAATCCAGAGCTGCTGTTTTTCAGTCAGACTGGCTGACCAGTGAGTGAGCCCGAATGATTCTCCAGTCTCAGCTTCTCATAGTACTGGGCTGTAGACCCATGTTGATGCTGTGGAATTGAAATCAGGGTGAATCAGGCCCTTTTAGTTCTTCATGTTTGCACAGTATAAAAGTTAGCACCCAACCCAGAAGTAGTTTATAGAAGGAAAGGGTTTGTTTCTGACTTACAGTTTCATGGGGAAGGAAGAATAAGAGAGCAGATAACTGGTTGTCACATTTCCACACATAAGCAGAGAGGAAGGAGAGAAAGTGATCTTGCTGTGAGCACCCATTGGGGCTGGACTAATAAACCTCAGGGCCTCCCCAGTGACACCTCCTTCAGCAAGGCTCCACCTCCCAAAGGCTCCACCAGCAGGGACTGAATAGGAGACTTAGTCACAAACGCATGAGGTTACATTCAAACCACCACATACACCAAGTGCTCTTTTACACCTGGAGCCATTTCCTCAGCCCCCATAAGTCAGTACTGGGGTTGGGGAGGTGGCTCAGTGGACAAAACACATTAAATGCAAGCATGGGTACCCAAGTTTGGAACTGCAGCACTCATGGGAAAAAGCTGGACTCTGTGGCAAGTGGTTGTAATCCCAGCCACATCTGTGAGTAAGAAGGAAGGCCAAGATAGGAGAACCCACAGGAAGCTTGGGGAGCCTGCTAGTCCAGCAGAAAAGCAGCTCTGAACATGCGGTCCTGCTTCAAAAGAGGTGGAAACAGAGGACAGACACCCAAAAGTTGTCCTCAGACCTCCCACATGCACTGTGATACATGTGACCCCACACTCTCACACACACACACACACACACACACACACACACACACACATAAACATACACACCCCAAAAAAGTGGTACCAAGATTATTAACAGTATGGCTACTGGGTAAAGAAGATGTCTTTGTAGCTAATTTCTTATCTTCGAGTAACACTAGTTATTATGTCTAGGATTTCCACCATGAATCATTTTTCTTAAGTATGGTTAAGCCACTTAGATTCATTTATTTTGTTTTCATGTTTTGGTTATTTCTTCTAAATTTTGATTTGGTTTTTAGTTACATGTAATATTTAAAAGGTTCCAAAATTGAAATTATAAAACAAAATGCATTTAAAAATTATTTCTATCCCTGGCCTCTGCTTCTTTCTATAACCATTTTTATTGTATTCTTGCATTGCAGTGTGGAATGAAAATGGATTTAAATCCATGTGTGTATAAATCCCTGTCCAGATATATTGTATTGGTTTTCTGTTGTATGTTATTCCAAACTCAGTGGCATAAACAATAACATAGCATTTCAGTTTATGTGGGTCAGGATATCAGAAGCAGCCTATCTGGGTAGTTTTGACTGAGGGCCTGTCCTGTAGTTGTAGTTTAAATATCAGCTAGGACTGCAGTTACATGAAACATGAAGGCTTCACCAAGGTTGGAATACCCACTTCCTTAGAATCACATCGCTACAATACACTCACAAAGCTATAGAGAGGTCTCAGTTCTGGCTGAAGGCGCCGGTTCCTCACTATTTGGGCTTCTCATGGCAGCTGGCTTCCCTCAGAGTGATTCAAGGGAAAGCCAGTGAGTGTGACCAGGACAGAAGCTGCATGGTCTTTTATAAGCCAACATCAGAAGTCACGTGCCATCCCTTCTGCCCTAAATTTGCTCACAGAGGCAGGCGAATACCAGGAGGGCAGAGATCACTGGAGCCAGGACCAGTGGTTATTGTGCTGTTATTGAATGTATGAAGGGAGCATATTACCCACAGCCTTTTTCTCACTCTCTTCCTTTTTGGGGGATTAGAGTGAGATGAGATAGGCCCTGGCTGGCCTGGAACTCACTGTATCATCCAGCCTAGCCATGAACTTGTGGTATTCCTCCTGTCTGAGCCCACCTAGTTCTAGGAGTTCTGGCATGGAGCCACTGTACCCAGCTGTCTCTGTCTCTTCATTTAATATATACTGAGTATCATCTTCATTCATTTTGATAGCTCTGTGGTGCTATACTCTGGTCTGATCTATGCATAAACAGCATGATCACACAATATCTTAACTGGTTTATTTCTAGCCTTTCATTTCTACAGATTATGCTCAATGAATAGCCTTATACATTTGCCACCTCTTATATTTTGCATATGAGTGAATAGTTTTTAACCCATCTAATAACCTATACTTATTTATAAACTTGCTTATCCTTCAGAAACTCCAGAGTTTGAACTAGAACCATTTGCCTTAATTTTAAAGTTTCTTATGAATTATCTTTTGTCATTGATGTTTACATATACATAGCAGTATGATTGACAGACACCACTGCTTTTTTTAGTCCAGGCAAGGATTCTGACTTTCCAGACTTTCTTCAAAGTCATCTGGAAACTTGACCTTTTGATTTTTTAGAGCCATTTATAAATGATACTATTTCAGTAACTCCTATTTCTAGTTTAAAATGGCTATTTGACTGATTTTCGAATGTTGACCTTATAACCTTGATAAACTAATAATTGTAGGGCACAGCCATATTCTTTTTAAGAAATTATAAACTGGGAGTGGTTTTACAAGTTTGGTTTTGCTCTTTTTTTTTTTTTTTTTTTTAGATGAAATGTCAAATCTTAGATCTTGAATAAGGTGAGATTTTTTTTCCCTTTCTTCACTTTCCTCTAAATGTAAAGATTTAAGTAGCTTTGCTACCAGTTAAGTATTTGTGTAGTCTGGTGATGGAAGCTTCAAACAAACAAACCCACACTAATTTCAATGTCTAGCTCTTTTCTTTTTTAATGATTAAATAATAACAATGGTGATATTGGCAAATTTTATGAAAAATCATAGATGGATAATCATAGGTTTTAACTGAAAAAATAATTGAGCAATTGTTCCATTTCTTTTCCTCCTCAGGTATTGGGAGAGTTGCTGCTACATCTTTAGGAAATTTAACTAATCATGGGTCTGAAGATTTACCCCTTCCCCCTGGTTGGTCTGTGGACTGGACCATGAGAGGGAGAAAATATTATATAGACCATAACACAAATACAACTCATTGGAGCCATCCTCTTGAACGAGAAGGGCTTCCTCCTGGATGGGAACGAGTAGAATCATCAGAATTTGGAACCTATTATGTAGATCACACAAATAAAAAGGCTCAGTACAGGCATCCCTGTGCTCCCAGGTAAAGTAGCAACTGTATTTTCAGCTTTTTGTGTTAGATTGTAGACTCATATATTTTCTCTCTCAACCTGAAAAACAGAATGTATCTTTGTAACCAGATTCCAATTTGGTATGCCAGAATGTTTTTGTTGTTGTCATTTTAGATGCCCAGAAATTGAAATAAAATGTAACATCTATCTCTTTCTATTAAATTTCTAAAGTCAAGCCCACCTCCTACTATGTCAGAATATATTTTGGAATTATAACATCATCTTACTGTTTTTTATTCAACCTTAGATCTGATTTTATGTTTCTTATGCTGATTGAACATGGGAATGGAACAGAATATCCCAGATCTTTTCAATAAATATAACCGTTTGGACTGTTTGATAATGGGTTTTAGCCATAGATCTGAATTGTTGTCAGTTTTAGCCTTATGCTGCCTAATACTGTAGCCAATTGATATGTGATTAATGCAGATTGAGATGTGCTGTAAGTGTAGACACTGGATTCCAAAGAGCATATAAAACTATTATTATTAGCTTAGTAATGAAGTAGCAGATATCTCACATTAATCATATTTAAGAATTAAGAACTATCATGTGAAAGATGGGTAAAATGTCATCATCATGCAGATAGATGTTGCCTAGAATCATCTGGCATAATACAAATTTTTGTTTTGATAGGTATTTATAGCTTTTTAGAACCATTAAAATCATGAAAATACATATAAGAATTACCACCTGGAGGATTAAGCATTATCATTGCTTTAATTATTTTCTATTTTTAGATTTAGTGATTCAGCTTTGAAAGTCTGTCCCAGTGATTCTATGTAGTGACACTCAGTCAGTGTTCATGGAATGACTGAGATTATCTTCCCTTCAGAGGAACCAAACCTGATAGCTAAGATCTTTATAGTCTGAATAACCAGATTTGAGCTTACTTTTCTGTTCATCATCATTAACGTTATATTATTGTAAAGTTTTTATGGCTTACAAAGCATTTTCACAAATAATTTGCTTCTCAGAAATTTGGTAGAAGTTAAATCAGGAGAGAATAAGCATTATCAGTTCACTTGGATAGGGTTACTAAATTTGGTTGTCTGTATTATGCAGCCCTTAAACAGAACTCTTAACTTACATTAGCTCATTTAATCCTTTGACATTATCTGTGGTGTGGATTTACTTCTTCACTGTTGAAAATAAAAAGATGTAAGAGAGAAGTAAAGGCCGTCTTGCTTACATTCATATAAATTTTAAGTGATCAAATTACAACACAGGTATATTTGACTTCAAAGCATGTGATACAACTATTTCTCATTGAACCTACTTATGAAAGTAAAGTTGAAGATACAATTCAGTGCCATTTTCATTATCTGTATATTGTTAACCATGATGTAATCTAGCCTGTATTTTAAGCCCATTTTAGAAAGCAGTGACCTATTCTGACACATATGAAAGTCTTGTATGTTTGGAAGCAGACCCTTTTCAGTTTTGTTTTTATGTCTGAAATAGCTCCTTTTGGTTTTCCAGACTTTAATCTAGAACCTGCAGGGTGTTCAGAACTTTCCTTAGCACTCTTCCATGTAACACCTCTAGCTATTCCCTCCCTTCTTCCCTCAGCATATACATGCCGTTAGAGTTAATTAAGGCATGATTTTTTTTTTTGATTTTTTTTTTTTTTTTTTGAGTTAAGGTCTCAGTCTAGCTCAGTCTGTCCTGGAATTCACTATGTAGTCTCAGGATGGCCTCCAGCTCATGGTGATCCTCCTACCTCTGCTTCCTGAGTGCTGGGATTAAAGGCATGTGCCAACAGGCCCAGCTTAAAGCATGATTTTTTTTTTAGTTCTTATGATTTAAAATAGGTCTCAGGCAATTCTAACTGCTATTTGTTATGATGAGAGAAACTATTTGCCTTTCCAATATAGTCTTTTAGTTAATTATTAGTTATTTGCAGAAATTTGTTTTCATATAGCCTCTGTATAAAGTTAATAACTTAGATCCATTTTTTTAAAAAAATATTTTATTTATTTATTTATTTGTTAGAGAGAGAGAGAGAGAAAAAATGGGCACACTAGGGACTCCAGCCACTGTAAACAAACTCCAGATGCATGTGCCCCCTTGTGTATCTGGCTTATGTGGGTCCTGGAGAGTTGAACTGGGATCCTTTGGCTTTGCAGGCAAACATCTTAAGCACTAAGCCATCTTTCCAGTCCATAGATCCAATTTTTTATGTGTTTGAAGCTGTCTTTGAATAAATACAAATCAGAAGTGTCTTAAAACGTGTAAAATATACTAGGTTTATATCTATCACTAGCAACATATTAGTTTCCAAGGGAAGATGGGAGTTTACTTCTGATTAGTATGGTAAAAAACCCAGACCTTTATCATAGAAAGATATCTTTTAGGGATAGATGATTGAGCAAAAATTATACTGAGAGACAGTAAATTTATTATATGTTCATTATAATTTCTTGTCTAGATGTAGGGCTTTTATCTTAATTAATGTCAATTCTTTCTTCGTAGTGTACCTCGGTATGATCAACCACCTCCTATCACATACCAACCACAGCAAACTGAAAGAAACCAGTCCCTTCTGGTCCCTGCAAATCCTTACCATACAGCAGAAATTCCTGACTGGCTTCAGGTTTATGCCCGAGCCCCTGTGAAGTAAGTGAACACATAGCTCCAGTATTTTAATGACTCTGAGCTGCTTAACCTCAGTATTGTCTTGTTTTTCTCAAGTTAATTTTAGGCTTTAAGTAATGTTTTATTTGAAGAAGAGATATCAGAGCTAATAAAGTTTGAAAATCATTAGAAATTAAGAGTCCTTGAAATATTTCTGAATCTTCACTATTCTGTGTAAAAGCTTCTGGTAACAGCATATAATAAGAGTAGTAAATTATTGTAAAGTGATATAGTACTTGTAATAAAAGTAAGAACCCAAATGTAACTTTTCCTTCTTGCAAGATCATTGAATATTTCTTAAAGTATCTCTAGTTTCTGTTCAAAGGAGTAGGAATCTCTCATGGAAGAGCATAAAGGTTTCTACAAAGAAATCAGTATCTATTAGTGAATTTTCATTTCTCAAGTAAAGGAATAAAGTGGAATCCAAGGAAACGTTCACCTTGTGGTTGTGCATATGGTGCTCCTTGTCTTTCTGGTGCAAATACCCAAATTGGATAGAAATGTACACTAACGTGCAAAGCCCAATTACTTAGTAATTGGTTTCTGTTTACCTGTTTTTCAAGTATATAATATTTTTACATTGGTTAGATCCCTTTAAAAAAAAATGGTAAATGAGTTACCAAAGAACCTATTCAGTAGGAAATATTTTAAGTGATTATTAAAAGATAAATATTAGAATTCATAATCAAAGATTTCTATTATGTCTGCTCTATGATTTGTGAAATTGTGTCTGCACTTCCAACTTGTAGTTCTGTTCACACAAAAAGTTAGCATACAGATTCTTGGTTCATAGTTTTATGCCTTTCTGAACTTTTAGTCAGTAATCATGATTGCAAGATGAGTATGTTTCCATTTTTTTCATCTGTAAATGATAAAATTGAATTAAGAGTGCTGTCTCCATGTTTGTTTCTTTTCAGTTAATACTTTAGGTATTAGTTTTCTAGTTTCAACTCAGCTTGTAATCATCCACTTACTGAAGAAAGACTATAGGCTTTCCAACATGTAAATGTAATCTTACATGAGTGCTTTGCCACATTATAGAGTCTTCTTCAGTTTATTTGTTCACTCTTTTGGTTTTTCGAGGTAGGGTTTCACTCTAGCTCAGGCTGACCTGGAGTTCACTATGTAGTCTCAGTGCGGCCTCGAACTCATGACGGTCCTCCTACCTCTGCCTCCCAAGTGCTGGGATTAAAGGCAAGTGCCATCATGCCCAGCTATATTCATTTTTAAAAGAATATTCTTTCCTTTCTTGAGTTTTTCTGTTTTTAATACTAGCTACTCATTCTCAGGAAAAGTTGGCCTACAAATGATGGTTCTTTTTCATCCTTTCTTTTCTTTTTTTTTATTTTTTATTTTTATTTTTTTTGGAGAGAGACAGAGAGAGAGGAAGACAGAGATGGGCGCGCCAGCAATGTCTCAGCTGCTGCAAACGAAATCCAGATGCGTGCGCCCCCTTGTGGTCAAGTGCGGCATTGCGCCCTTGTGTCACTTTGCATCTGGCTAAATGTGGGACCTGGAGATTGGAACCGCTGGAGATTGGAACCAGTGTTCTTAGGCTTAGGAGGCAGGCCCCTTAACCCCTAAACCATCTCTCCAGCCCCATCCTTTCTTTTCATGTTTGCCTCAATGAATGAATGAATGAAGAATGAACAACATTCTTTAAACACTAATGACACAAATGACTTTGCCTGTTTTCCGGTATTATCACTTGCAAGCCCAGTGTGTTCTAATGTGTTATTAAATTCCTGAAATTGCTGGGCGAGGTGACGCACACCTTTAATTCCAGCACTTAGGAGGCAGAGGTAAGAGGATTGCCGTGAATCTGAGGCCAGCCTGAGACTACTTAGTGAATCCCAAGTCAGCCTGGGCTAGAAATCGTACCTCAAAAAACAAAACAAAACAAATAAATAAACAATTTAAACAATTAACTTATGAATAGCATAAAAATTCAGAAATTAGAGTCACTGTAGTTTGAACTTGGTGTACATGGTTGTTTAGTATTAATATTAGAATTGACACTTAATAGAAATGAATACTTTTTTAAGAAAATATTACTTATTTGAGAGAGAAAGGGGTATGCCAGAGCTTCCTGCCACTGCAGATGAATTCCAGATGCATGTGCCACTTTCTGCCTCTGATTTTATGTGGGTACTGGGGAAATCAAAGCTGGGCTGTCAGGCTTTGCAAGCAAGTGCCTTAACTGCTGAGCCACCTCTCCAGCCTCAAAGTATTTTTTTTTTTCGAGGTAGGGTCTCACTCTAGCCCAGGCTGACCTGGAATTCACTCTGTAATCTCAGGGTAGCCTCGAACATATGGCGATCCTCCTACCTCTGCCTCCCGAGTGCTGGGATTAAAGGCGTGCACCACCACACCTAGCTTGCCTCCAAGTATTTTTAACTTGAAGTAATATGAACTATTTTCTCTCTTCTCTAAAGGGAGGATTTGGAGCTTGGTATATATGAAGGTACCTATAGTCCTAGCTACTCATTAAGATGAGACAAGAAGATTACTTGAACCTAGTAGTTTAAGGCCAGTCTGAGCAATAGAAACAAAAAAAAACAAAATAAAGCCTAAACATACTAAAACAACAAAAAAGTATATTCAGATAGCAAGTTTTGCTGACTCAAGTATCTTTAAATTTGTGTACCAGTTTGTGCTATAAAGAAATGCTTATGTATGTGTTGTGTACATTTTATTTTAAAACAGATATGACCACATTCTGAAATGGGAGCTCTTCCAACTGGCTGACCTAGACACATACCAGGGGATGCTGAAGTTGCTCTTCATGAAAGAATTGGAACAGATTGTTAAAATGTATGAGGCCTATAGACAGGCACTGCTCACTGAGTTGGAAAACCGCAAGCAGAGACAGCAGTGGTATGCCCAGCAACATGGCAAGAATTTTTTAAGTTAACTTTATAAACATAAAATTTAAGTTTCATAAAACCTTTAAAATATTTTCACAGGCAGAATGACTGCAAACAAGTCCTTTGGTTAATAAAGGCAGCTGACTTTTTGATAATTACAGAATTCTAATTTTGCATGTATTTTGTTATTAGAAATTTTCTTTTATTGAACAACAAATATGGTTTATCATTTTAAGAGCCAACATGACATAACATATACTTAAATGCTGTATATTAGGAAACTGCTTGAATAGTCTTTTTTTTTTTTTTGGCTTTTCAAGGTTAGGTCTCGCCTTGACCCAGGCTAATCTGGAATTCATTATGTAGTCTCAGGCTGGCCTTGAACTCACAGAGATCTTCCTACCTCTGCCTTTGAGTGCTGGGATTAAAGGCGTGCACCACCATGCCTGGCAAATACTCCTAATGAAAAGGAATGCAGAAGAAAACATTATAACCAGAGGTTAGATAGGGAATGATCACTTGGTAACTTCCTATAGCAGTAGTACCTTTCTTTAAAAAAAGAAAAAGAGAGAATTGGTGTAGTATTTTTAAACAGTTGTGTATTGCTCTCGTATGGATATTGTCTGGCCTGACATGGGCATAGTTCAAAGTACAGAATAATAGTTGAATCCATGATTGTGATAAGTTTCTATAAGATGTTTGTGGTCATCTGTTCCCCTGTTACCCTTTGAAGCATGTTCAGAAAATGTTCTAGGAATAAATTTAAACATAAAGCTTAACAGCCTGTGTGGGAAGGTATGTACATACTCAGAGTTGTTAACATCACGTCCTGCTTTCAGCCAAGCCTTTTAACAATATGAGCATGGCTCTGGTGAGACACTGCAAGTTTCCTACAGCATAGCACACTGCCTTCTGACAGGCTGGGTTAAGATGCCAAAAATGACAATCAGGGATTCAGTAAGAAGTTTTGGTCATTTAAATAAATTTTATATTGCTTTTTTTATCAAGGGTTAGTGTTAACTTTAAAGTCGTATATTTCTCTCCCGTTTTTCCACTTTTGGTCTAATAGTCATTTATAATTAGCATAGAACATTTGATTACAGACAAATTTATGATGCTTTCAGGCTGTAAATCTCTAGAATTCTGTGAATTTCATAACTCTTAGTTATACTTTCATGTGTTATAAATATGTAAATATATTTTTTATTATCTTCCAAAATACAGGCACTCCCAGTTAGAGAAAAGTGAATTTGAATTATGTGTCTGATTTTATATAACAAGTTTATTAAATATATTTTTGTGGAAACTAAGGGTGTGGTGTTTGAATCCATGTCATTGTTCTGTTCAGAAGGTTTATAAGCCAAGGAAGCATTTAAAGGGGTATTGAAAATTAAAGTATGCCTGGTGGAATTTTACTAATGGAAAATGATAATTTATTGAGCTTATGAGCAAACTTTTCTAAGCTGTAAGCTGATATGAACTTAGTTATGAACTTAGACTCTTCTATCTTAATTAAAATGCATCTTGAATTAAAAAGGAGATAAACATTTTTTATCAACACTTCCCAAATGGTTCCAAAATCAGTAAGCATTTGTTTTAATGTTAGGAACCAGAGTAAACTTTAATATACATCACATGTTAAAAGAATAAACCTATAAAGAATACATTTCTTGTGTACCAAATGAAAAAATATACAGTGCAGTGAAATGCAAACACATATACAAAGACATTTTTTCTGCATTTTTGACCAAGAGATTTACATTCTATATCAAGTCATAAATATAAAAGAAACAAGATCTAGTTTTTGGTAAAGCAACTGTTAAGCTCTTAAATATATTTCAAAATAAGAGCCTGTGGTATGTATAAGATTATATAGATTAAATCAAGCCTGCTGAGTTATGATGCTGTGCTTTAAACAAATAGCTATGTGAAATAATTGAAACTTTCTACAGAAATTAAATGATCATATCCATTCATGGAGTAATATCACTACATGATTAATTATAACCCAGTAGGAGAATTTCATAAATTCAAGCTGAACCACATGTGCTGTCCTCATAAATATGCAGATACCTGAAATTATAACAGCATATTTAAAGACAAAAATCAAGAAACTGTACATGTTAAGAAAATGACCTAACCATGCATACATACACCTTCTTATTAAACACTGAAGTAGAAGAATTTGCAATTCTCATAGGTGTTTGGTATTTTACTCTGTTCTGATGGAAGCACATCCAATGTTTGCATGGAAACAAAAAACTCAATATTTAGCAGACAAATGGTCATGCACCTGTTTTTTTTTTTTTTTTTTTTAATTGAATTGGATTACATTTTCTTCTTTTCTGATTGTTCATTAGCTTCTGGCTTTGGTGCAGGAAAAGCTTGATGATACAGATGTCTGTGGGTTGCTGCTGCACTGTAAAGCTTGTATAGGGCCTAGAATATAAGAAGAATCAGGGTTACAAACATTTCTTACTTTTTGTTTGTTTTTTTAAGGTAGGGTCTAGCTCAGACTGACCTAGAATTCACTATGTAGTCTCAGAGTAACCTGAAACTCACAGCAATCCTCCTATCTCTTCCTCTCAAGTACTGGGATTAAAGGCGTGCGCCACCACGCCCGGCTTTACTTTATTTTTTTGTTTGTTTTTTAAAGTAGGGTCTCACTCTAGTCCAGGCTGACCTGGAATTCACTATATAATCTATATAATTCACTATATAATTATAATATATAATTCACTATATAATCTCAGGGTGGCCTCAAACTCAGTGATTCTCCTACCTCTGCCTCTCAAGTGCTGGGACTAAACGTGTGTGCCACCACACCTGGATACAAAGCATTTTATTAAGCACACTTGTAACATTTTTTCCTTTTAGCTTATGGTACAATATAAAATTCGGCATGCTAAATTTATACTTTTTCCATCATTATGCTACATAAATAAACATAATTAGTAAATAACACCTTAAAATGCAAAAGTATTTTTAACTCTCCAGCATGTGTTATAGCTTGTGGATTGAGCTTCATGGTAAATGTTTTAGTCTCAGAATGCATTTCCTTTTTACTTTGCATACCTCATGGATCATAGCTTACCATGCCTCAAGGGTGTGTGGACAACTCATACTGTGAATATTAACAATTTTAGACAAATCACAAAAGTTTGTAACTTCTCATTGCCTATATGTTTTCAAGAATGGGTTCAGTTTTCTCCATTCTTACCTTGATGTGCTTGGTTATGCAGCTGAGCATGTGTTCCTCTTAGGATCCCTTCACATGCTCTCTTTCTTTGTTTCCATTACTTAGATCTGATATTACAAAACCTTACTAGAAACACCACCTCAGAAACCTTTGCCTCATTAGGATTACCTCCTCTGATCTTTGTACCATTTTACCTGTTTCTGAATTGTAGGTATTTTTGTTTGCTTTTGAGATAGGGTCTTATTACTCATGCTGGCCTCAAATGATGATCTTCCTGCCTCCACCTCGTGAATGCTAGGATGAGGTACGTATTACCATACCTAGAAATTCTGTGAATATTTTTGTACATTTTGTAAATGCCCATTAAGTGTCTTTTTGTTTGTTTTTCCCCTATCAGCTAGAGTCCCCTTCTCTGATTTTTATACAGTGAATGTTCAATTGTGACTTAGTTTTGGAGTCTGTAAAATAGCTTTGAATATTTCTATTCCCAAAGAATTCCATTTTTTCATCCAAAATTTGTAGTTCTATGAACAGATATTAGTATAACATAGTAATAAAAAATTCAAATAGGGCTGGAGAGATGGCTTAGCAGTTAAGGCACATGCCTGTGAAGCCCAGGGACCCAGGTTCAATTCTCCAGGTCCCATGTAAGCCAGATGCACATGGTGGCACATGTGTCTGGAGTTTGTTTGCAGTGGCTGGAGGCCTTGGTAAGCCCATTCTCTTTCTCCCTCCCTCCCTCCCTCTCTTTCTGACTCCAATAAATAATAAAATCTTTTAAAAAAAATTCAAAGGGCTGGAGAGATGGCTTAGCAGTTAAGGTGTTTGCATGCAAAGCCAAAGGACCCCAGTTCTATTCTCCAGGACCCATATAAGCCAGATGCACAAGGGGCGCATGCATCTGGAGTTTGTTTGCAGTGGCTGGAGGCCCTGGCATACCCTTTCTCTCTATCTCTCCCCCTCTTTCTCAAATAAGTAAATAAAATACATTTTTAAAAATTGAAATGCATTGAATTCTCTTAAAACACATTTAGTTCTTTTAAAATACTAAAGTTTTCCTATGGCTTCTTTTATAAAATTAAAATTTGCTTTTTAGTGAACTTATTTTACTATTACATAAAATAATTCCTTATTAACTTGTAAATATTAAATGTCTCACTGATATTTGATTAGAAGACATTTTACAATCGAAACTGAGAAAAGGATTATCTGTAGTTGCTCAAAATCAATTTGCTTCATGAAGATAATGACCTACATGACTTCACAGACATAATGTTTCTTAGGGTAAGAGATGACATCTTCCTCATAAATACATTTTAGTAGGCAGCTGTCATTCAGAAGTAGCTTCTACAAATAATAGTTCCATTTAAATACCTTCTGCAATTAAATTGACTCAAACATGTATCTGCTGGCTTCACTCTGCAGTAGAGCACAACATCCCATGATGGCTAATCTTTTTTAAATATTTTAGTTTTATTAATTTGAAATAGAGAAAATGGTTGTGCTAGGACCTCCAGTCACTGCAAACCAACTCTAGTGTGTTTCACCTTTTGCATTTGTCTTATGTGAATCCTGGGGAATCAAACCTGGGTCTTTTGGCTTTGCAGGCAAGTGCCTTAACTGCTAAGCCATCTCTCCTGCCCACATGATGGCTAATCTTCATTGTCAATTTGATGGGATTTTAAATTACCATAGAAACACATCTTGGTATAAGGTTATTTCCAGAAAGATTTTACTGAGCAGGGAAGATTCACTCTGAATATGGGTCGCAATATCCAATTGGCTGGGGTCCCAAACTGAGTATAAAAGAAAATGTTAGCTGAATACCAGTATTTGTCTCTGCTCCCTGACTGTGGGTAGTGGTGTGACCAGCCAACTCCTGCTCCTGCCACCATGCCTTCCCCACCATAATGGACCTTTTCTCTTTATACATGCAAGTGTGTATGTATTTGTGTGGGTACAGGTGTATATGCATATGTGTGTATTTGAAAGTCAGAGGACAGTCACCGTGGCCTTAGGGATGCTGTCAGTCTTTTTTTTTTTTCAAGAAACAATGTCTCATGACTGGCATACAAGCCCTGGAGATCTACCTGCCTGCCTCCACTTCCCTAGCCCCATAGTGCTGGATAACAGGTGTGTGCTACCACACTGGGGCATTTTTACATGGTTTCTAGAGCTGAAACTAAGGTCCTCATGCTTGCATAGCAAGTACTTTACCAACTGAGCTATGTCCTCTCTATCTCTTAAGCTGGAAGTCAGAATAAACCCTCAATTCCTTAAGTTGCTTCTTGCCAGATGTTTGGTCAGAATAATGAAAAAGTAATATAATACCATATCAGATTAAGACTTTCGAAATTTTCTATATTCAAGAATTAAGCTGGGTATGGTGGCGCACACCTTTAATTCCAGCACTTGGGAGACAGGTAGGATTTTTGTGAGTTTGAGACCACCTTGAGACTACATAGTGAATTCCAGGTCAGCCTGACCTAGGGTGAGACCCTATCTCGAAAAACAAAAATAAACAAACAATCAAAAAATTAAATCAAGCACTCTTTCATGATAATGATAATTCTTGTGTATAGACCAAATTCTACATAATATTTGCAATATGTTAAAAATTTATAAAGATTTAAATTTTAGAATAGGAGCAGTTGATAACTTAAGATTTTGAAATTTACATTAAGATATTTAATGCATTGACCGTATCATAATGTTTACAAATATATAGCTATTATTTTAAAAAATTAACTTACCTCATTTGTACTTCCCTGTGGTAGAGGCAATTGTAAAAGGAAAGAAAGTTATATATCTTGCATTGTTAATAACTTTATGATATTCAACTTTGTAGTATTAATTTGTCAGCATTTCAGAACAAATACTCCTGACTTTGATTCCATATTTTAGTTATCAGAATCTTTTCAAGAATCCTAGTCTGTATTCCTATAGGTTTTAGCACTGCATTTTAATGTTTTGTACACGTTTGTGTATGTCTGCAGGCACATGTGTGCCATAGCATGCATGTGGAGATCACGGGACAATTTTTGAACTACTCATCTTTGAGGCAGTTTTTTCCCTCTGCTGCTGCTCTTTTCTTCACTCTCCACGAGTCTATGAAATTTTTCTGTCTCCACCTCCCATCTCATCATTGGTGTTGGTGAATCTCACCACAGCTTCTGGATTTTTTTTTTTTTTAACATAGGGCATGGGACTCCAGTTTGGGCAATGAGTACTTTATCCACTGAACCATCTCCCCAGCCCAAAAGAGTTTTGAAACTTACCTCAGATAACCCATACTCAACATTTTGTGTGTGAGGAACTATTTGAGACAATTAATGGTCCAGAGAACCAATTTATCTTCATTTTCCATTATGATCACATTAGTTTATCTCAACTAGATTCTTTATAGGCATACAATCCATTATATTTCTATTGTAGAGTATATACAGTTGTACTTTTAATGCTGAGAAAATGGTAGCTATTATTTGCTGTCTACAAACCATAAATGTTCTAAAAAGTCTTAAAAGTCCAAAATTTTATGGAGACTTTTAATTTCACTAAATTTTTATGAAATTACTAATGATACTTCTGGAATAATGAGTTGGTGAACTGATTATTGTTCTAGATGTGTTTATAATTGTCTCTTCTGTCCCTAATTGGTTATTTGTGCAGTGTACCATGGTAGTCCTGACTCCCTAGGATATAGCTAATTAGGGCCAATTGTAATTTGAATGCAGTATGTCCCCCGCTGGTGCTGCTATTTGCGAAGATTGTAGAAGAAATGGGGCTTTCCTGGCAGAAGTGGGTCACTCGTGGGTGGGCTTTGAGATTTTATAGCATGTCCCCTCTTCCTATTTATCCTCTGCTTCCTGGCTGTGGATGCAGTGTGACAAGCCAGCCTCCCACACCTGCTGCCATTCTTTCCCCACCATGATGGTCTGTATCCCCTGGAATAGTAAGCTGAAATAAAATCTTTCCTTCTTTAAGCTGCTTCTTATCAGGTGTCTGGTTGTCACAATGAGTGAAGGAACTCATTCAGGATCTAATAGCTATAGCCAGAAAGGGTCAGTCAACTGACCTGTGAGCAGCTATTGCTGAGGTTGGCTAGCTGTCTCATGCTGTGTGGCTTGGTACAAAAGTCTGGCTCAAAAACAACTAATTTGATAGTGCTTGTAGGAATTTATACTACAACAAGAGTGGTATGACAATGACAGTAGGTCATTTATGCCCTTCACCACCCAGTGCTAGTCAAATGATGGGTTAAGGTTCTTAACACAGTCACAGTCAGCTAAAGAAAAAAACATTTTCTCATACTTCTAGCAGTATTAACATTTTTTATTATAAAAATGTAAAAACTATTTTTTTTAGTTTGGTGCACCTGTGAGCTTATTGGAGCTATTCATAGGAGCATGGCAACTGCATTACTGGCAAGTCTATTCATAAAGCTCACCCCAGCACAGGTGAGGACTCATGAAAGCTGTCCCAACTAACTCCCAAGCAGCTCCACTAAAGACAGTCTCCTCCTTCCCCTGTCCCCCTCCCTGCCAGCAATCGCTTGCTCCTTATATAACCTTGGGAAAACACCAAAATATTAGCTAGAAAACAGCTGTGTAGGATGTAATACATTTTAATTAGTTGTGTCATACCATCTCAACAGGTTTTTAAGTTTAAAGACTTGGTACAAGTCATGTTCATCTATGTATTTCTGTGTATATCTAATGTAGTGCTTCTTACATAACATGATATTCAAATGTACGCTGAATTTAACTGAGGAATATTAAAAGTATTCTTACCTGGTCCCACAAAGCTGCAGCCACTTGGTCTATTACAGCACCCAGCTCCCTGTATTCTCCAGAGTACCGGATATATGCCCAAGTGCACAAGGTGATTAGGGTCAGTCCCATTATCATATTGCACAGGCTAGCTATGATGTCCAAGCCAATGAATCCAGTCACACCAGCAATCACATATGTGATAAAGATGACAACAAATAATGTGGCTGGGGTACGAGCTGCATGGAAGATATTTTTGCTATCGTTGTGCTTAATGTACTGGATATAAAGTTCATCTATTTCACTCTCCAACTGCTGCAGGTAACGTCGGCTAAATTCTTCCCCACCCATTTTCTTCACCCCTCGGAATAATTTCACAGATTCTTCTTTTAGCAGCAGGTGCTTGGTCTGAAGGTCATTGGGGGCCAGAAATGGTTTGTCACCACCACAAATCTATATGAGATACAGAAGCATTTGTTTATGCAATAACAGTAAATTAGCAACTATAGCTAAAATCTTCACGTAGGTAGTTTCTTCCAATACTCTGTAGTGCTGCAGAAGAATGTTTGGCTTGCTGGTCATGGTGGTACACACCTTTAATCCCAGCACTTGGGAGGCAGAGGTAGGATCACTGAGTTTGAGACCAACCTGGAACTAAAGAATGCGTTCCAGGTCAGCCTGGGCTAGAGTAAGACCCTATCTTGAAACCCCTCTTCAAAATAAGGATGTTTCAATCAGTGATGGACTACATTTCCATCACCTGGTGACATTGGCCAGTGTAAATGTCTAGTGCTTCCCATTACTTCTCACCTGTTTATAGTAAGATCTTTGTCAACAAATGTATTACACTGCCAGTTGTTTGAAAGTGTGTCATATACATTTTGTAATAGATGACTGTTATTTATACATTTACCATATTATACTTTATGTCATCATTTTAGAGACATTTCTAAAAAAAAACTATAAAATGATATGCTATGTTATACCAGCTTCATATATTTTGTGTGTACCGTTTCTTTTCTTTAAAAAAATTTGGTGTGGCCAGGTGTGGTGGCACACGCCTTTAATCCCAGCACTCAGGAGGCAGAGGTAGGAGAATTGCTGTAAGTTCCAGGCCAGCTTTGGATTACACAGGGAGTTCTAGGTCAGCCTGGGCTAGAGTCAGACCCTACCTCAAAAAAAAAAAAAATTGTGTGGGTGTACATGTGGGTGCATATGTACATGCAAGTATGTGTACATAAATGTGGAGGCCACAGGTTTATGTTAGAGTCCTCCTCAGTCCATCTGGACCTTAGTTATTGAGTCAGGGTCTCACCAGAGCTCACCAATTTGAGAAGTCTAGCTAACCAGCTTGTCCCAGGGATCCCCGTCTCTGCCTCTCAAGTGCTGAGATTACAAGCACACACTATGACACTGGACATTTACTTGGGTGCTGGCATCTGAACTCAGGCCCTCATGCTTGCATAGCAAGCACTTTACTGACTTACACATTACCCCATCCCCACATGTTTCTTGATTGCTTCAAAAGGACACATGGAGTGATTGACCTGTAATATCTGGTTTATGTAAATCTATACTGTGGTGCTTGCATCTTCAGAACTTAATCTCAGTCTTTAAGTGACACACAGTGTAATTAGGAAGGAGGCTGTATATGTGCTGTCAGTCCGCACCCATCTACCCATATCTGAGGCATTCACTAGTCAATATGGCTGGTACAAATAACTTATATTATAAAGGCACTCTTGAATTTTACACTCTTTGACATGGTAAATAACATCCATGACTTAATCCAAGTCCCTCAAGATGAAAAAGCATGATCTAACATGAAGTGGAAGCTGAGTATGTTCACAAAATGAGTCTAAATCCAAGAAAGTTGCTAATATCCTAGTGTCTCTGGGAAGTCTTAACTACACTGAAGCAATTTTGACTAATGAAACTTAATTTAAAGCAAAAATTAGTGCCATAAAGCCCTCAAAATGAAATTGTGAAATGTATCTTCTTTGGCTCACTGATTTTCCTTTGAATGACTGGGTATTTTCATCATAGACTTAAATAGGAACATATTAAGTGTTCCTGAACAACGTATTTTGAAGTTTTAAAAAGTTAAGGGGAATCTTGGCCATATCACCCATTTTGGTTATTAAAGATTTAAAGATACTGTGAATACTACCTGATTGCTCTTTACTTATATTACAAGTAACATTGCATATACTATATTTCTCTTGGTTTTAAGATTCTATTAGTTTGGGGTTAGTTTTGATTTTACAACATATATATATATATTTTTTAGAAATTCCTTTTTTTAAAACTTTTTATTTTTTATTTTTTTATTTTTTTGGAGAAAGACACAGAGAGAGAGGAAGACAAAGATGGGCGCGCCAGCAGTGTCTCAGCTGCTGCAAACAAAATCCAGATGTGTGCGCCCCCTTGTGGTCAAGTGCAGCATTGTGCCCTTGCATCACTTTGCATCTGGCTAAACGTGGCACCTGGAGATTGGAACTGCTGGAGACTGGAACCAGTGTTCTTAGGCTTAGGAGGCAGGCGCCTTAACCCCTAAGCCATCTCTCCAGCCCAATTTTACAACATTTTTAGGAGAAAATAAAGCCTATCACAGTTAAAACTAAAATGAGGAAATATCATAAAATATTCATTCTTGAGACTTGATTTCTTTTTTCCTGCAGGTTGTATCCTTAAGAGAAATACTGGAAACATAAATGAAAGGAGGCATAGTGGAAGAGTAGCATATATTATTTTTAGCTATTAAATCTTATAAACACTGGGAAGATCTGGCCAAAGTAAAATGTGAATAAATATAACTTGTAAGTAGAGAACTCATTTAAAATGGCTTTAAAATTATGTTCTATCTGTGTGTGTCTGTCTTTGTCTTCCCACTCTTTCTCTCTCAGGGTTTTACTAAGTATCACAAGCTGGCCTTGAACATATGGTAATCCTTATGCCTTGATCTTGCAAGTGCTAAATTATAGGTGTGTGCCACCATGCTTGCTATGTAGTATTTTAATTAATTAATTTATTTATTTAATTTATTTATTTATTTATTTTGGTTTTTTGAAGTAGGGTCTCACTCTGGCCAGGCTGACTTGGAATTAACTATGATGTCTTAGGGTGGCATCGAACTCACAGTGATCCTCCTACCCCTGCCTCCCAAGTGACTTGGGACTAATGTCTTAGGGTGGCATCGAACTCACAGTGATCCTCCTACCCCTGCCTCCCAAGTGCTGGGACTAAAGGCGTGCACCACCACACCCGGGACTATGTAGTATTATTTTAAAAATATTTTAGGAGGGGCTAGAGAGATTGCTCAATGGTTAAGGTGCTTGCCTGAAAAGCCTGACAACCCAGGATCAATTCCCTAGTACCCATATAAAACCAGACACACCAGTGCATATGTCTGGAGTTTGTGTTTGCAGCAGCTAGAGGCCCTGATGCACCCATATTCTTCCTAATCCATTCTCTCTCCTCTACCTCTCCTCTTTCTCTCTCCCCCACCTCTCCTTTAAATAAATAAAGATATATTTTAAAATGTTAGGAATACAAGACATGTGATACATATAGGCTGAGAAAAAGGGTGCCACACCACTTCCTTGCATGTGGCATGCTGTAAAATGACAAAAAGAAAATGAAGTCAGTAAAGAAATACTGTTTTTATTTATTATTTCTTACCTCTTCCATCTTTTTGTTGTACGTATCCTTAGCAGTTGCGACAGCTGCTAAATTGTTAGCTTCTGCTGTAGCCTTTGGACAAAGTAAAAATTGTAATATAAAATAGAGTTTCTATTTATTAAACCTCCACAGGCAGTTCACATTTCAGAACATCATGTGCAAGAAACAAAAATCATAACAATCTGAAGCTGCTGAAATAGCTCTGCATTTTTTAAATTAGTAAACTTAAAACTTCAAGATATATAAGGCCTAGATTTTTACCCAGGAAACCGTAACACTAAAATAAACTTTAATTTGGATGACTCTTCCTCTCAAATGTGTTGTGATGGGGAAATCTCAAGACAAGCCCATGAAAACCAGTATGGAGGCAGTCAGTGTGAAGGCCTGCTGCTGATAAGCTGTGTATCAATGATAACAGAAAGGTGCCTCAAGAACTTCATTTTAACTATATAAGGAAAACTAGTTTCTCCTGGTTTGAAATGTTTAATCTTGAAGACCACTTGTTTGCTGTTCCTTGTTGCATATATGAATCTAAATTGCAGTTAGTAGAGTAAGAATGAAAACTGGCACAAAGTGACAAAGTGGATCTCTAAATAAGCTTGCTGTTGAACACATGCATAAAGTGATTAGACAAGTGATCTTCTAATAAGTCATTCTGTCCAGTTATTTATTTGTTTATTTTTTGGTTTTTGTCAAGGTAGGGGTCTCACTTTAGCTCAGGCTGACCTGGAATTCACTCTGTAGTCTCAGGGTGGCCTTGAACTCACTGCCATCCTCCTACCTCTGCCTTCCAAGTGCTGGGATTAAAGGCATGCGCCACCACCCCCAGCCTCTGTGCAGTATTGTTATTTAGTAATTTATGATAGCCATATTGGGCACTTATGTAAGTATAAGCAGGAAAGCTGTGCTTTAGTGACAAGTATGTTTTAAAACTCACACCTTCTGACTAATAAATACCTGTAACATGGATTTGGGATGTGGTAATTCTTCACCTTGATAGATCTTTATATAAGCCTAAAAAAAAAAAAAAAAAAAAAGAAGAAGATTCATGGTCAAGCAATTCCACCTAAAAGATATTTTCAGGAGTTTGTAACTATTATGTCTTTTTTTTTTTTTTTCCAGTTTTTCAAGGTAGGGTCTCAATCTAGCTCAGGGTGGCCTTAAAACTCATATTGATCCTCCTACCTCTGCCTCCCACATGCTGGGATTAAAGGTATGTGCCACCATGCCTGGCTATTATGTCCTTCTTATTTTATTTTTAAATTTTATTTTATTTTATTTTATTATATTGCTTTTTTAGTTCATGTGAATCCTGCCCTTATTCAGAAAGGCTCAATTCACCTTCTTTAAAACTTTCTGAGATTCCAGATCAGCCTTGGCTACACTGAGACCCTGCCTCCAAAAAGACAGGAAAAAAAAAAAAAAATGATCACTGTACGGTCAAGGCTAGCCTGGAGTTACAGAGTAAATTCCAGGTCAACATGAGCAACAATGGGACCCTGCCTCAAAAAAGGTCTCATTCCCCCCAAAAAACAAACTTTCTCAGATCCTTTTTTAAGTTATGGAGACCTGTACTCTGCTGATGTCATAAGTTTCATGGAACACATTTGTGTAGGGGTCACAAATCTGCAAAATGTAAGCTCACCCACAGTGTTAGAGAAAAATTCAAATTTTAGGTTAATCACATATTGCTCAAGGTTAAAGAAAAACAGATCATGCAGAAGGCATATGATAACATTTTAAGTGGTAAAGCATGAATTTTAAAAATTAATATTTTAGTCTTGGAGAAATTCACAAATTAAGTTGAATTTCTCCATTAAATGTTGTGTGTTGGTATATTTTTTGCTGAGGTAAATGCAAATTTAAAATAATTCCACTACAAATTGGTCTTTGTTGCAGATAACAGGAAAGGCAGAATTTTCTTTTTGAGGAAAGTATAGTCCCTTTGAGGGCGATCTTAAAGGGTAAATTCAGTATATGTATGGACTCTGGAAAATGCTCCCTCTAAGTATTTTTCCAACTCTGATCCACTTATATTTCAAAGCATATTGCCCTCAAATTAAAAATGCATGGTAGGGGGGCTGAGAGATGGCTTAGTGGTTAAGGCACCTGCCTGCGAAGCCTAAGAACATCAGTTCGAATCTCCAGGTCCCACGTTTAGCCAGACACAAAAGTGATGCAAGTATGCAATGTCACACATGGGCACATGCGTCTGGAGTTCATTCACAGCAGCTGAGAAGCCCTGGCACGCCCATTCTCTCTCTGCCTCTTCCTCTCTGTCTCTTTCTCAAATTTAAAAAAAAAAAAAAAAAAAAAAAAAAAAAGCATGGTAGGGCAGTTAAGACGCTTACTTGTGAAGCCTAAGGACCCAGGTTCCATTCCCCAGTACACACATAAGCCAAATGCACAAGGTGGCTCATGTGTTTGGAGTTCATTGCAGTGGCTGCTGTGCCCATTTTCTCTATCAAATTAAAATATTTTTTAAAAATTCATGCTAGGGCTGGAGAGATGGCTTAGCAGTTAAGGCACATGCCTGTGAAGGCTAAGGATCCTGGTTCGATTCTCCAGGTCCCACGTAAGCCAGATGCACAATGGGGTGCATGTGTCAGAGTTCGTTTGCAGTGGCTGGAGTCCCTGGAGCGCCCATTCTCTCTCTCCTCTCTCTTTCCTTCTCTCTGTCTACAATCAATCAATCAATAAATAAAAATTAAAAAAAATTTTTTTAAAAATTCATGCTAAAGTTAATCCTGAGGAGTTTCCTCAAAAAAGATTTTATTTTTCCAGAAAGCAGGCTTTTGGGGGGTATTTCATAATTTTTTAAATGTATAGATGCCTTATGCCTTTGTCCCCATCCAGTGTTTGTTTGAAGGAAATATATGCCAATGTTTGTGAAATCCAAGAACTCACAAGAACTGTAGAGGTAAGAGTGGTACCTTGAAATACTCCACCAGACCTCGACAGGTGATTTTATTCCCATTGATCTCTTTAATATCCAGGCTCTCAGGACTAAGTAGCCAAGGAATCAGTATTTTCAAGTTTTTGATGAATTCATCATCGATTTCTATAAGCAAAAGCAAATCCATTATTTATATTGAAAATCATATCCTGTCTTTCAATCCATAGAATAAAACATCCTTTGGTTTTCTCCATTTCTTCTCCAGAGATAATGCTATCACTTACTTTCCTATCATTTAAGCAACTCTTGTCTTTTACCTCCACTCAAATTACACTGTCTTGTCATACACCCGTAAAAGTAGCTTTCTTGATATTAAATGTTAAGTGCATATTTTATAGCCAATTCAAGTACACATTCCATGTATTCTGCTGTCTTTATTTCAGTTTTATTTATGGTTATATAGAGGCTCAAAAATGGGGAAGCTGCCGGACGTGGTAGCACACACCGTTAATTCCAGCACTTGGGAGGCAGAGGTAGGAGGATCACCCTGAATTTGAGGCCACCCTGAGGTAACATAGTGAATTCTAGGTCAGCCTGAGCTAGAGTAAGACCCTACCTCGAAAAAAAACAAAAATGGGGAAACTGGGTGTGTACCTGAATTCCTAGCTCCATGGGAGGCTAAAGCAGGATCTCTTTAACCTAGAAACTCAGAGCTGGCCTGGGTAATATATAGACATCATGACTTTTTTTCTTTTTTAAATTTCAGATAAAGTCTCATTATGTAGGTTAGGCTGGCCTTGAACTTTCAGTGATCCTCCTCTGCCTCTTGAGCATTATGGGTATGTGCCACAATGCTGGTTGAATGTTGCATGAATAGATGATTCAGAACTTTTGATTCTCTTAATTTTCATTGTGGAAGTTTCTTCACTAATAGCAATTAATCTGGTCATAATAATATTCTTCTAGTCCTACTAAAGTTACACTGTAAGGACCTATGGACAAATCACTACTATTGGTATTTCTGTTTGAAATAGTACATGAGACCCTATCAAAGAATAATTTTATTATTATTATTATTTTGGTTTTTTGAGGTAAGGTCTCACTCTAGCTCAGGCTGACCTGGAATTCACTATGTAGGCTCAGGGTGGCCTCGAACTCAGGGCAATCCTCCTACCTTTTCCTCCCAAGTGCTAGGATTAAAGGTGTGTGCCACCACGCCCGGCTCAAAGAATAATTTTTGAATAATTGTTTATATTCCGAGGTATTTCTTTTCCCAGAGTCACTCATTCAGATCCCTACCCTCTGGAGAACAGTATAGTCAGCTCACAAAGCTCACATGACATCTTAGGTAGAAATCACACTAAAGAGTTAAAGTTGGATGGAAAAACGTTACAGATAAAAGACTTTCACAACTGCCCACAGAAATACTGAAGTAAAACAGAACATTTCTGTACATAAGACAGATTTAGCAGCAACTCTGTAAGTATAAAACTGCATTAAACGGATACTGAAACCAGCTCCCATTTCTCCTAGAGCTAGCTATTCTGGCAAACAACTTCCAGGTACTGGAGTCAGTAATGCATGTCAGCGTGTATGTAGATAATTGGTACAATTGGATGGAGAACAAAAAATTGTTAAGAAGTAGGATTCTGTTTTTGCATGATTTCTCTAAAACACTCCCTGAGCTCATTTGACAAATGTATCAGTTAATTTAAGAATGATAACTGTACACTACGTACTAGAACAAGACAGAGGACTTTGCTGCCCCAATAAAGAACTGTTATTCAGGCCTGCCCCTCCTCTGCCTGATTGTGGTTCCTAACTCCAGAGAAGAAAGAGGCTTTATGGAAGCTCTCTCTTTATGTAACTCATTCAAGACATATTGAAGCCATTAGGTGATTATATAATATTAAGAGTTTGTGAGAGACAGTGAAATCACAGGATCTTGACATCCATGTGTTAAAGCCATGCTCACTACTACCTGTTCTGTTGGGAAAAGGTAAGATCTTGAAATGTGTATGAAAGCAATGTTGGTGAGAAATTTGGGATTTGACTTATTGTATTACATGCCAAGGTTAAAGATAAAAGTATCTCCAAGACAACTGCATGGATGCCCGGGGGGGAGGGGGCGGTGGTGGAGAGGAGTACTTTTGCTTTACAAATCTACTGATTTCTAAAAATTGGATACAATTGTCCTTTTTGAAAAAAGTAATTTTAGGGGCCTGGAGAAATGGCTTCCCTTTTACAATTGTGTTGCAAAACTTGTGACTGTCTCTCCTCTGGCACAATGCAAAACAAACACAGTAAAATAAATGACTGAATTTAGCAGTATGCATGATTCTAAGTTCACAAGTAAAACAAAGTCAGGGCTGGAGAGATGGCTTAGTGGTTAAGGTGCTGGCCTGCGAAGCCTAAGGACCCATGTTCTACACTCCAGATCCCACATTAGCCAGATGCACAGAGGTGAGGCAAGCACAAGGTTGCATATGCCCACTAGGTGGCACAAGTGTCTGGAGTTCTATTTTAGTGGCTGGGGTCCTGGTGGGCCAATCATCTCTCTCTCTAAAAGTCATAAATGCCTTATTTATACCTTAAATTAACTATGAAGCATATGTCTAAAGACCAGCGACTCTTTCTTAAGAATGTTAAACTCTGTTTCTGAAGACCCCCTACCTCTATCCCTATGCTTTTTAAAAACAAGCTGTGCAACTTTGGAACCGTGAAACGGTCAACCTTGTTAAAAAGATAATTATAGGGCTGGAGAGATTGCTTAGTGGTTAAGGCACTTGCCTACAAAGCCTAAAGACCTACTACCCACATAAGCCAGATGCATATGGTGGCGTATGCATCTAGAGTTCATTTGCAATGGTTAGAAGGCCTGGAGTGCCATTCTCTCACTCTCTCTCAGAAAGAAAGAAAGAAAGAAAGAAAGAAAGAGAGAGAGAGAGAGAGAGAGAGAGAGAGAGAGAGAGAGAAAGAAAGAAAAAGAAAGAAAGAAAGAAAGAAAAAGAAAGAAGATAATGATATGCTATAAGCACATACTGTTTTGAAAATCACTTTAGTGCTTTTTTTTAAAAAAAGAATCTCATCCTTGCTGGGCATGGTGGCACACGTCTTTAATTCCAGCACTTGGGAGGCAGAGGTAAGAGGATCGCTGTGAGTTCAAGGCCACCCTGAGAGTACATAGTGAATTACAGGTCAGCCCGAGCTAGAGTGAGACCCTACCTCAAAAAAAAAAAAAAAAAAAAAAAAAAGAATCTCATCCTTCTTGGCTTGGTGTCACATGTATTTAATCTCAGCAGAGGTAGGAGAATTGGTGCGATCACATGCATTTAATCTCAGCAGAGGTAGGAGGATTGCTGCAAGTTCAAGGCCAGCCTGGGACTATAGAGTGAGATCCAGATCAGCCTGGGCTAGAGTGAGACCCTACTTTGAAAAAATTCAAAACTCAAAAAACAAACAAACAAACAAAAAGAATATCATACAGACAGGACGACTTTTTTTTTTTTTTTTTTTTTTTTTGCTTTTTCGAGGTAGGGTCTCACTCTGTCTAGCTCAGGCTGACCTGGAATTCACTATGTAGTCTCAGGGTGGCCTCAAACTCACGGCGATCCTCCTACCTCTGCCTCCCGAGTGCTGGGATTAAAGGCGTGAGCCACCACGCCCGGCTTAGGACGATTCATTTTTTGTTGTTGTTGTTATTTTTTTTGTTATTTATTTGAGAGTGACAGAGAGAGAAAGAGGCAGATAGATAGAGAATGGGCACACCAGGGCCTCCAGCCACTGCAAACAAACTCCAGATGCATGCGCCACTTTGTACATCTGGCTTACGTGGGTCCTGGGGAATCAAGCCTCAAATTAGGGTCCTTAGGCTTCACAGGCAAGCACTTAACTGCTAAGCCATTTCTCCAGCCCAGGACGATTCATTTTTAAAGAAGCTTTTAATAATTTATAACTAAGTTCTTCAGTGGCAGTTTGAAAGAGACTGAAATCAGTACTATGCATTATTTTTCAGCCCTTAATTACATAATTCAATAAATGCAGGCAACAATATAGGCATTTTCCCCTTTTAATGTTAATAATGAAAATTAAGCACACATATTAGGAGCAATTTTCAAAGCACAAAGATGAGAGGGTGAGGGTTACTGCCTGCTGGGGGAATGCAAGATTTGGTCTGTTTTCATACACACTGTTCACATTAGTGGCTACAAAATTCTACAGTTGGCCAAAGGGGAGTGCTAACACTGATCCTGGACTCCCAGTTCTCCTGCCAACTTCTTGTCATTGCCTCATATTAGTGGATACAATAAACTAGCAACCATAAACACAGTAACATTTGCAAACCATGAGCAAAATGACATTTGCATAACCAGATAAGTCATTTAAAGGCAGACAAACCTTTTAGTTTTCCATCAAAGTTTGGATTGGTAGCTACTTTCAAGCCAGGATGAGGTAGCAGAAAACAGGAAATGTTGGTGAAACAGGAATGGATGTGTTTTCTTACATTCTGTAGTTCTTCATGCTGGTTCCCTGAAACCTGCAATTAATCATTTGGAAGTAACTTTCTTGTGACATAAGTTAAAGAAATTCTGTAGCTCCTTATATTTGCTATGTCAGTCTGATCTCATAATGATAAAAAAAAAAAATGACATGATGTGGCTGCAATGAAAGAAAAGACAGTTTTGAGAAATGTGACCCCACAGCCCTATCTAAGTGTAAAAACATGACACAGTCATTACAATTAACAAGGTCTGTCTTTAACTCTGGTGGGACTTCCCATGTCTTCCCACTGATGGGTCTTTACTCTAGTTCCTACAAATTTTATTTTTCTTTTCTATTTCTTTTCTCTTTTTTTGTGTGTGTGTATGCATGTTTGAATGTGTATGAGCATATGTGTGGAGGCCAAAGGACAGCCTCAGGTGTCAATCCTCAAGTAGATCACCTCTTTTTTGAGATAAGAGTCACCCATTGGCCTGGAACTCACCTTTTAGGCTATATATTTGCTGGTAAGTGAACTCCAGGGATACTCCTGTCTCTGCCTTCCCAGGGCTAGGATTATAGGTGTGCACAACTCTTAACATTATATAATTTCCTTTGGGCATTTACGTGGGTACTGAGGGTTGCACTCAAGTTCTTGTGCTTGTGAAGCAAGCACTTGACTGACTGAGCTTTCTCCCCAGTCCTCAAATTCAAGTAATGATGCAAAGCACACATAGAAGGCACAAATCATAAAATACTCCTACACTTTTCAGAAGATGCTTAGGCAGCTTCTTGTACCTGATAGGTATACACTTAAATTCCAGAAAGGCATGTGAATAGCTGGACATTGCATATAAGCCTCTATTCCCTGTTAAGACATATATTCGACAGTCTGTGGTATAGAGACGATACTCTACAACCATCAATCTAAAAAGGTGAGCTTACAGAACTCAATACAAGGAATTTTCTTACTTCAATTTTCTCTCTTGGATTTCTCAGTAGGCATTTTTGTGGTATCTGCCCAGTGTAAATGATTCATATAATATTGGCTATTGTGACATAGGAAGAAGTCCTTCTAATACCACATTCTGTGAACTACTAGCAAACGCTCTAAGCCCTACTTTTGGAGATTTCAACATTAGATATTTGGTTAAACAACTACTAAAATATGAATCTAGATATTTGTACTATAGTCTTGAACTGATTCAAGTCTTCAAAATAAAAGTTACCTTTAAGAACAAATAACTTTTACAAATCTACAAAACAACTGTCTATATCAAAATTATTGATTGTAAATTATAATTCTGAAAAATAGTTCAATAAGTTTATCCTTTTTATTGCTAGAAATATTATGAGGGTCAAATGAAATTGTGGCTGCTGAGTATTCAGTAAGTTAGTCAACAAAAATAAGATTAGCACTGGTGAAATTTCATGTACTTAAATATGTAACAAACCTTGAGGCGTTTTTCTAAGAATTTGGCACCACCATCAGATCCATATGAAAACTCATATGGGAAACTCCAGTCTCGAACAAGAAATATCAGACTCTAAAAAGTGATAAGAAAAGATTGATATGGACATTTTAAGACATTTTAACCAGAGGGCTGGTTTTTATTAAAACAAATTCTAATACCATTGTATCTTTATTTAAAATATATTGGGCTGGAGAGATGGCTTAGCAGTTAAGGGGCCTGCCTGCGAAGCCTAAGAAACCTGTTCGAATCTCCAGGTCCCAAGTTTAGCCAGATGCAAAAGTGACTCTAGCGCACCATGTCACACATGCACACAAGGGGGTGCATGTGTCTGGAGTTCGTTCACAGAAGCTGAGAAGAAGCCCTGGCACGCTCACTCTCTCTCTGCCTCTTCCTCTCTGTCTCTCTCTTATTAAAAAAAAAATTATATATATATATATATAATTTTTTTTTATATAAAAGAAAGAGAGTATGGGCATGCCAAGACCTCTTACCACTGTAAACAAAGTCCATATACATGTGCGGTATTGTGCATCTGACTTTATGTGGGTACTGGGGAATTGAACCCTAGCCAACAGGCTCTGTAAGCAAGTGCCTTTAACCACTGAGCAATCTCTCCAGCCCTAATTAAATCTTAATAGTGTTTTTTATCCTAATGTGGAATTAAAAAGGAAACATCAAAGCCAGGTGTGGTGGCGCATGCCTTTAATCCCAGCACTCGGGAGGCAGAGGTAGGAGGGTTGCCATGAGTTCAAGGCCACCATGAGACTACGTAGTGAATTCCAGGTCAGCCTGGACTACAGTGCTACCTCGAAAAACCAAAAAAAAAAAAAAAAAAAAAAAAAACATCAAACTCTTGAAAGTTTACGAGCAGTCTTCTCTATGACAGCATCTACATGATTCCCATAAAAACGAATAAATAGAAAGCTTCTACTAACTCCCAAGATGAATGCACCCCACTGAGAGTTGAGACACAGTGATGACCCACTGTTAAGCTGGCTGAACGGAGCTGAGTGACTATAACCAGATTTGGTGTAGCATGTTCTTATGAGATTCCTTTTTAATTTAATTTTACTTTTGAGACAGGGTTTTGCTATGTAGTCCAGACTGGCCTTGTATTCACTATGTAGCCAGACTGGCCTAAGATTCACTGCAATCCTCCTGCCTCACCCTCTCAAGTGCTAGAATGATGACCAGCATGCTCCACTTTAAAACCAGCTATTTTCTTAAATTGTCTTAATATTTTTATTGAAATGGTAATACACACTCTTATTACAAAAGTTCCAACTCCACGGCAAAGTCTAGGGAAGAAATTTTAAAATGCACTCCAAACCTCATATAGATGCAAACATAATTAACAGTTAGTGAACATATGTACAGTGGAGTAGAGCTAAAGTAAAAAAAAAAAAGAAAGAAAGAAAAATATATATTAAAAACGAGCTTGCTTTAATGTTGCATGTAAATAAAACCATTGCATTAAAATATAACAAATAAACTAAAAGAAAATTGAGCTGATGCTAACTTTCCAGTAAGTGATCTTGAAGTGGTCTACTAACTTTAAATGGATGCCTCAAACAAGTATTTTGAAAATGGAAGTCAGCTAGGCCACAACTTTTGTAGAGTAGAGGTTTGTGAACCAGAATAAAGAAGGCTAATTATGTTGATTTGCATTTTTCTTGGGAAATTTCAGTCTCATTTCTTGCTCCTTTTCACTAGACATCTTCCTTCAAAGAAGTGAAACCACATAGAAAAGCCAACATGAAATCTAGTTTTTTCAAATTTGTAACCTCTACTAGTAATAATAATCATGAAATGAATGCAAGGGTTCAAGCTCCCAACTTACTATCCAAGGATTCTATCCAGGGTGTACTGGTGAACTGGCTTTCTGACCAAAAGAAACGCTCTGATTTCTATAGCATTTGCCAGCTTCTGTGGAGTAAACACATCCACCATGGACGATTTCCAGTTAATAGTAGTTTAGTAATTGGCTTCTATAATCCCTGAACATTAATACTTATTTCTCGTCAACTGGTTTGAGCTAACTCTAGTATACACACTACTCCCATTCCATCCCAGGCAATTTACATGTTTTACATTTAACAACATGGAATTCTATGATTTAAAGTCCTCATTTCAAAAGCTATGTTTTCTAATACTGCTGAATATTGCTGTGTTCATGCCTGTAGGCAGAAATAGAAAACAAAACCACAAATTAACTTGAAAAAACGCATGAAGTCAGATATTTTTTAAATTAGTTACTTATTTGTGAGGAGAGAGAGAAAATGGGCATGCCAGGGCCTCTTGCCACTGTAAACAAACACCAGACATGTGGTACTTTTTGCATCTGGCTTTATGCAGGTACTGGGGAATCAAACAATGGCTGGCAGGCTTTGCAAGCAAGCGGCTTTAACTGCTGAGCTATCTCCCTAGTCCTTTAATGATATTTTAGGTGAATTAAACTGAATTGGGCAAATGATGAGCCTATGCTCATAAGTGATTTTTTGTTAATCATAAGATATGTACCCTTTGTTAATTTTCTTTGGAATCTACAGCCTTTAGAAAATTTTTCAAAAGGGATGTTATGGCACTACCATAACTGACAGTGAAAAGCTAAATAAAAATCTAAGTGCTCAACAATACTCAAATGACTGGTGGGTAGTTATATAAGCTGTGGCATACTCACATAATACATAGATATTAATGTTACACATATGTGGAATATGTCAGCACATGCGTTGATATGTCAGTATTAAATGTTTAAATGGGGCTGGGGAAATGGCACCACAGTTAAGGGCCTTTGCTTGCAAAGCCTGCTGGCCTAGGTTTGATTCCCTAGCACCCAAGTAAAGGTAGATACAAAACATGTGTAAGCATCTGGAGCTCATTTGCAACAGAAAGAGACCCTGGGATGCCTATCCACACATACAGCAAATAAATAAAAACATTGTATAAAATGGCTGATCTCTAACAATGTGTACAAAAATATAAAATATCAATAAAAATACAAATTTTCTGTCCTCCCAACATGAACCAACTGATACATTCATGACCACATCATGGCTACCAATACCCCCACACGACCAGTGTGGTTTTGAGCTTACCACCATTTTGACATGGAGGATGAAAGGAATGAGATAACAAAACAAAGGAAGAACTTCCTTGAAAGAGGAGGGTCCTCAGGAGATGGGGAGTAGAAGAGGGGAGACCAAAAAGATAGTGGGCAGAAACAGGATACATAATAAAGTTCTCAATTTTTTAAAATTATTTATTTCAGAGAAGGAGCGAGAGAGAAAGAGGAAGAGGATGGGTGCAACAGGGCCTCTAGCCACTGAAAACAAACTCCAGACACCTGCACTATCTTGTGTATCTGGCTTACTTGGGTATTAGGGAATCGAACCTGGATCCTTAGGCTTTGCAGGCAAGTGCCTTTACTGCTAGGTCAAATCCCTCAATTTTTAAAGGTTTAAATGAACTAAGATTGAAAAAATAATAATTAGAAATATTTGAAATTACTCTCCCATACTCTGAGGCAAAGACTAACTGATCTAGAACCTGTAGCAAATAAATATCTGAGCTAGTTTTGTGTGTTTTAATCAATCAATTTCTTTTTTAAAATTATTTTATTTATTTCAGAGAGAAAGAGAGAGAGGGAGGGAGATAATGGGCATACCAGGGCCTTCAGCTGCTGCAAGCAAACTCCAGACATGTGCACCCCCTTGTGAATCTGGCTTACATGGGCCCTGGGGAATCAAACCTGGGTCCTTTGGCTTTGCAGGCGAGCACCTTAACTACTAGGCCATCCCTCTAGCCCCTAACCAATCAATTTCTATTCTAACTTCAGTTTAAGGTAAAAAATAAACACTAGAAATGATTTTAAGCCCGTATAAGCAACAATTTGCTTCAGTCAACAGCCTGTGAAAACTAACCCACCAGAAACAGACTCGTATTTCTGGTCAGTAAAGCAGTGGAGGGCTGGCTTCAGGAAGCCCATTCTCCATCTTTATAACCTGTACAGAGCATGCTTCAACAAAGACATCACAAGACTGAGATTACCCCACAAACTCCACACAAGCCCCCAAACCTACATCAGTTTGCTTTGCTCAATGAGACTGGGCCTCTCCAGCAGAGCGGTGCCTAATTACAAGCAATTTCATTATGGGTTTTATATCTAGTTCTGAGTTATGGTTTTCACCTTTGACAGTTCTGGAAGTCCCACTGAGAGAGTTTTGCACGCCTTCACTTGTAACTGTGCTCTGTAGTCCTTAGACTACCAAAAGCACTCACTCTCCTAACCCTTTGAAAACTTTGTTGGTGACTGTGTCAACACCAATCTGAGTTCTAATTTGGCTTACTGAACTTTTGTTATGGATATTTTCTTATGATGTTAAAACCCAAAATGTGTTTGTATAAGCCTGATTGTTAGTCCTATGTCTTTGTATGGAGTAATAAACTTTTAGTGCATTATTTTAATAAAGTTTTATAGGAGATGATAAGACCTTTTGGGTGCACGATTCAGTAAATATTTTCACCAATAACCTGTTTATGCTTTTTGCCTTTGGCCTGTGGATTTACCTTCTTTTATTTGATAATGTGTTCATAATCTATGTGCTTTGCCCTTCTCCCCTTCCTCTTTCCTCCTCCTTCCCTCTCATCTTCTTCTTTTTTCTCTTCCTCCTTCTCTCCCCTCCTCACATTGAACCCTTGAAATTTCAAGGCCTTGAAATGCTAGGCAAACCTTCTATCACTGTATCTTTAGCCCCTATTTTCTCTTGAATTTGCTTTGAAGTACTGGATGTATACAGCTGTGTTATAAAATGAACAGATCCTGTATCAGGGCTCAAGGCTCCGATCACGACTGTGGACATACCCACCACATAGACATGGCCAGTGAGAATTGTGCTGATATTTAAAATACTGACCTAGTGAGTCGTAGCACTATCTATACTTGTTAATCTATTGGACTGCTGTAGCTATAGCCAAAGGGAGCATTTAATGATAAAACACAGGGGCATATTAGAATCTCCTAAAGGAGACTCTGTTTTCAGCTGAGACCCAATACAGAACACCGTTATTAGTACATGACAGAGTGACCCTCTCTGCCCATCCCCAGTCCAACTAGTAGACCTGAGAGGATGAGTAACAAGCTCGTCGAGAGCACCACAAAGCCACACAATGGAAAATGAGCCTTTCCTGGGGTCACTAGTGACTGATGGCTGACTATTTAACAGAGAGCAACAGAAGAATCCAGGCTTGCTTGGAATTGGCTTTATTTGAGAAAGAGAGAGAAAGAAAGAAGCAGAGAGAGAATGGGTATGCCAGGGCCTCCAGCCACTGCAAATGAACTCCAGACTCATGTGCCACCTTGTGCTGCTGGCTTATGTGGGTGCTGGAGAATCAAAACTAGGTCTTGGGCTGGAAAGATGGCTTGGCAGTTAAGGTACCTGCCTGCCAAGCCTAAGAATGCCAGTTCCAATCTCCAGGTCCCACGTTTAGCCAGATGCAAAGAGACACAAGGGCGAAATGCCACACTTGCCCACTAGGGGGCGCACGCGTCTGGAGCTCATTATCTCTCTCTTGCTCTCAAAAAAAAAAAAAAAAAAAAAGAGGCCAGCCTGGGACAACAGAGTACAAGATCAGCCTGGGCTAAAGTGAGACCTTTGGGCTGGAGAGCTGGTGTTTGCCTGCTAAGCCAAAGGACCCAGGTTCGATTCCCCCAGGACCCACATAAACCAGATGACGCATGCATCTAGACTTCATTTGCAGTGATTAGAGGTCCTGGCATGCCCATTCTCTCCCACCCTCTCTCTCTTAAATAAAAATAAATTTTTGGGCTGGAGAGATGGCTTAGCGGCTAAGGCGCCTGCCTGCTAAGCCTAAGAATGCTGGTTCCAATGTCCAGCGGTTCCAATCTCCAGGTCCCACGTTTAGCCAGATGCAAAGTGAGGCAAAGGCACAATGCCGCACTTGCCCACAAGGGGGCGCACACATCTGGATTTCGTTCACAGCAGCTGAGAGACTGCTGGCGCGCCCATTTCTGTCCCTCTCCCTCTCTATCTCTCTCTGTCTCTCTCTCCAAAAATAAATTTAAAAATAATAATAAAAAAATAAATTTTAAAAAAATGGTTTGAGGCCACCCTGAAATTACATTGTGAATTCCAAGTCAGCCTGAGATAGAATGAGACCCTACCTTGACAAACTAAAAAAAGAAAGAAAGAAAGAAGAAAGAAAGAAAGAAAGAAAGAAAGAGAGAGAGAAAGAAAGAAAGAAAGAAAAATAAATTTGCCAGGTGTAGTGGCACATGCCTTTAATCCTAGCACTTGGGAGGCAGAGGTAGGAGGATCGTCATGAGTTTGAGGCCACCCTGAGACTACATAGTGAATTCCAGGTCAGCCTGGGCTACAGTGAAACCCTACCTCAAAAACAAACAAACAAACAAACAAACAAACAAACAAACAACTAGGTCTTTTGGCTTTGCAGGCAAGTGCCTTAACCATTAAGCCATTTCTCCAACCCTGGAATTGGATTTAGAATGAACATCAAATAATACCCAGACCCAAAGACGTGGATGATCCAATACAGGGCAATGTGGGACCAGGTGTGGCTCAGGTGAGCTCAGATGGCCTGAGGTTTGAATATACTCCCATTTTACCTCTTAATCATGTGATGTGGTTTAAATAAATGGTAGCTTTAATCTCAAATATTATGAAGTGGCTTTGGATACTATTTTCACTACTCAAGTTTCTCATTTCAATTTCACATAGATTTATATATCAGCTTACACTTGTTTAAAGGGTCACTGTTTTTACTCAGTTGAAACTCGTGTGTGTGTGTGTGTGTGTGTGTGTGTGTGTGTGTGTGTGTGTACGTACTTGAGGGGAGACTGAGGCCAGGATACCTACTCTATCACTGTTCTGCTTTTGTTTCCTTCAGATGAACACTCTCACTGACCCTGGAGCTGACTTGTTTTTTCTTTTATTTGACCAGACTGGTTGACCAGTGAACCCCAGCAATTCTTCTGTCTCCTCCCAGTTACAGGCATGCATGGCCACTCAGCCTTTCACTCAGGTCCTCATGCTTGTGTGGCAAGCATCATACCCAATCAACCCTATTCCCAGCCCATGACTGGTCTCTTTTCTCTGACATTTCACAATACCAACACAGTTCACTGACAAGTAGTAAACTCAACATTTTCCCTACTAATTTTTTTTTTTTTGAGGTAGGATTTCCCTCTAGCCCAGGCTCTGTAGTCTCAGGGTGGCCTCAAACTCATGATGATCCTCCTACCTCTGCCTTCCGAGTGCTGGGATTAAAGGTGTGTGCCACCATGCCCAGCTGTTGTTTTTTTTTTAAAAACATTTTAATTAATTTATTTGAGAGAGAAAAAGATGCAGAGAGAGAGAGAGAGAGAGAGAGAATGGGCATGCCAGGGCCTCTAGCCACTGCAAAAGAACTCCAGATGCATATGCCTCCTTGTGCATCTGGCTTATGTGGGTCCTGGAGAGTTGAACAGGGATCCTTTGGCTTTGCAGGCAAACGCTTTAACCACTAAGCCATCTCTCCAGCCCTTGTTTTGTTTTTTGAGGTACGGTTTCACTCTAGCCCAGGCTGACCTGGAATTCACTATGTAGTCTCTGGCTGGCCTCAAACTCACAATGATCCTCCTACCTAAGTTTCCCAAGGGCCGGGATTAAAGGCATGCCTCACCATGCTTGGCTATTATTTGTTTTTAGGTCACTGATTTTCTTTAATCAAAGGCAATAGCACTATCTAACTATCTATGATCTAATCTATGCTATTCTTTCTATAATCTGTCCTCTATACTATTTATCTATTTATCATCTATCTTATCATATCATTGGTTACTCTCTGGGTTTTGCTTACTCTGGAATGTGTAAGAAGCAGTGACACTTGCTAACAAGACTCACGGTTCCTTTCAAGGATTTGCAAGAATCCCCAATGAGTGTGTGTGTGTATGTATTTGTACTTGTGTGTGTACAGGAGGAGTCAGGCTTTAGATGGTAAGTAAATTAGTGCCTCTTCCAGGTACCATTTGCAAGAGCTGTTGACTTAGTTCTTTCTAATCCTTATTGCTCTGCTGAAGGGTAGGATTAGCAGGGCACACCCAAAGGACTGTGATCCGATGCTGTCCTGATGTTAGTCTGCTGACTGCAGTGTTACTGGAGTTGTTAGGGTGAAAGCCCAGGCTCTGGTAGCCCAAATAAGCTAGGCTCAGTCAACTGTCCCCAATATGCCAATTAAAGACACAAGTAATAGTGAAAAGCAGAGAAAAGAGACTTCCTCAATGTGACCACACTGAAGAGAGGAACACATAACGGGGTCCAGTGACCCTCCAAGTCTATCTGCAGGGGTACTTCCATGAGGGTTAGATTAAATAGAGGCAAGATAAATGCATAATTAAACCCATGAAGCCCATGGTTGACTCATCATTGCACTGGCTGCCATCTGTCCTGGAGCGTAGCCTAATAAGCCAGCATGGCAAGTACTGCCCTCGCTGGCACCAAGGCTTTAGCTTTTCCTTCTTCCAGTGTGGGATCCTTGGGAAAGTTCAGTTCTTTGGGATTCACTGTTTCAATAGTCTGACAGTCAAAGGGAGGGGCACAGTATCTCTTTAGAATATTTCTTCTCCTGCCAGGGTGGGCACATCAGTCATGTTGAGCTAGTTGCTGTTACACTCTGTGGCAGTGGAATAGGAATAAGAAAGAGGTACCTCCAAAGCCTCGCCTCCAGATCCTCTCTGATGTTCAACCAGCTTTTGCTGTGGTTTGAAATCAACATTGATGGTCCCCTGTTGTTTGTTTTAAGTTTATATGTGGAAAATTCATCAATTTCCTTTTGGCCTCTGTCATATCTCTAGGGGTGGACTCAGAGGGAAAAAGCTGACACTTTTGCAGGAACCAGAATATCTAATTTCCTCATTTCTATCTTCTTCACATCAAACAACATTGAATAAGTTTTTAAAAATTCTTCTTAAGAACTATCACTTTGAGGCTTAGTGGTTTAGGTGCTTGCCTGCAAAGCCCAAGGACCTAGGTTTGATTCCCCATGACCCACATAAGCCAGATGCACAAGGTGCAACATGTGTCTGGAGTTTATTTGCTATGGCTAGAGACCCTGGTATACCCATTCTCTCTCTTTCCCTCCCTCTCTCTCTCAAGTAAATAAACAAAATATTTTTTAAAAAGAAGTTAATATCATGGTTATAGCCTCCAGAAAAATCTAATAAGAATTTGTCATCATTCAACTTTCACCCACCTGAAAAGGCTTCAGGAATGTTTCCTCCATTGCCAGCCTGCCATACTCAGTGAAAAGCTGGAAGGAAAATCATAAGTAAAAAGAGGGAGAGAGTGGAGGAGGTGGTAAGAAGGAGGGGGGAGAGAGAGTAAAGAGGTTAAGAGGGAGAGAGAGGGAAGAAGTAAGGGGAAGAAGAGAGGGAGAGAGATCAGTATTTGAAGTTTTATTTCCTGACTTTCTTTTCTTCATCTCCCTTGTAGCTATAACAGAATACTATATCATTAAGGTTAAAATAATAATTTTCAAAGATGGAGAGATGGCTTAGCAGTTGAGGTGTTTGCCTGCAGAACCAGGTGACCCAAGTTCAATTCCCCAGTGCTTACATAGGGCCAGATGCACAGGGTGGCACATGCATCTGGAGTTTGATTGCAGTGGCCAGAGGCCCTGGTGCCCCCATTCCCTCTGTCTGTTCTGTCTCTCTCTGTCTGCAAATAAATAACTAGGAATACTTTAAAAAATTTTTAAAAATAATAATTTTCAGGAATTAAGTATTCGTTAACAAAGCAGAGTTATAGTAATAAGATATCTAATTTTTTTTTTTTCTTTTTGTTTTTCAAGGTTGTGTCTCACTCTAGCCTAGGCTGACCTGGAATTCACTTATGTTTCAGGGTGGCCTTGAACTCACTCCTACCTCTGCTCCCAAGTGCTGGGATTAAAGGCATGCCTGGCTAGATATCTAAAATGTAAGGACATGAAGTATACTTTTTGTGTGTGCTAAGGATTGAACCCAGGTCTCATGAGTGCTAAGCACATGCTCTACTGCTAAGCTATACCTCCAGCCCTAAAACTAGTATCTTTTATGTCTAGAAAAGAGAACATTATTTTTGAGATGAGGGGAAAAACATATGTTAAATGACCTTCCAAAACAGAACATATCTAAGATTAGAGGACCATATACCATGTAGGATACATTTGTAAAAGCTGTAGCCTGAGGAAATATAAAGGTATAATAGCTTGAGTTACAAAAAAATTAGGCATTTGACTTTATAAGTAGGAGATCAAATGTATGTGTGTTCTCTTATTTTTCACTGTCTCCAATTAAGATCCTGAGGCACAATAATATGAGTATTTATGTTAACACAAATGTAAGATTTTGGAGAACACAGGCCCAGGGAGATAACTGATGGGGCTTCTGATGAGGGTATCATTCAGACTGGCTAAACAGGTTTCCCCACATGACACAGGAAATGTCCCTTTCATACAGAGGCTAATAAGCCACATGACTTCTTAGAGCCAGGGAAGAATGCGGACACTCAGGATTCCCATCCCTGGCTGTAAATGTCATGCCTCCTTCCCTGTGGGTGCAGTGGAAATCTAGAAAGCAAATGACAATTATCAGGCACTTGATTAGACTGATGAAATGAAACTCTGGGATGTGTCTACAAGGAAGCTGGTCCGGGAATTACACATGTTCATTAGAACTCTGTGGAAATATAACTTGAATTCACAGTCACTTCTGAGAAAGACTGAGGTCTTGTTTTGTTATGGGAATTTCTGGGAGTCAAGAGACCAGCAGGAGTCAGGTGAAGGAGAGGAAGTTTATTTAAACCAGTGGACTGTTGCCCAGATCTCTCCGTATTGGCGCTAGCCCTCAACTCAGTTTGTTAGGGATTTTATAGTACAAGCAAGCATGGGTTACACTAGTATGTGACAGGTGAGTGAGCAGGTTCCAAAAGATTTATAAAAATGTAACAGTTTGGCAAACAAAAATTACAGTGGGGTGTAACTAGTAATTAAATTTAAGCCTGCAATAAACTGAAAAAGGGGGGCAAGGGCAATAAAGCCAGGGGTGGGGCAGCCTCTCTAGTCATCCCTCCACATTCTTATCTCATCTTGAGGGCTTTCCACTGTTCAAGTTGTTTGGCATATTTCTACCACTACATTAATTTATAGGAAAAAATTAAATAATAAAATATGCTGCTTACTTAATATCAAAGTCTAAAAATAGTCTTTTGTAGATATGTCTACATATCTGGACTGTACTCAACATATCATTCATTTGAAAAGTAAGCACATACTCAAAAAGTAATTGTTCTTCTTATGAAAAAGCACTTAATTATTCCATGTATATTGCCTATTTGTCATAAACGGTCAGTGTGAAATGCCAGAAAGACGTGTGGTAGTAATGCTGAAAGTGAATGCCAAATGACATTTCTAATGCCATAGACTAATTTGCTTTACTATCCTTTGTATCTGCCAAAGGATCATATTTTGCCACCTGGGTCTGCCCACATAGAAGTATATGTGGGAAATAAAATTTTCTGTAAAATACATAGAATGAGGACAATCAGAGAAACAATAACTTTGTTATCTATTCAAAAATAATGTGAATTTTGGGGGCTGGAGAGATGGCTTAGCAGTTAAGGCATTTTCCTGCAAAGCCAAAGGACCCCAGTTTGATTCTCCAGGACCCACATAAGCCAGATGCACAAGGGGCACATGCATCTGGAGTTTGTTTTCAGTAGTTGGATGGATGCCCTGGCACACTCATTTTCTCCCTCCCTCCCTCTCTCTGCCTCTTAAATAAATAAATAAATAAATAAATAAATAAATAAATAAGATATATTTTTAAAAAATAACATGATTTTTTGAAAGATAACAGAGGTCTACTACAGAGATGAGAAAAAACTTTAATCTTTAATGGTTTAGATCCTAACTGCTTGGAGAGTGAAAGGAATACCAAGCCAGTCTGGTTTCCCAATGTTTATTTTTGATCTACCATTAATTAGCCATATGAGCTCCAGCAAATCACTGATTTTTCTTTTCATCCTCATTCTTATCTATAAAACATTTCATTCTCATCTATAAAACATGAAGGGTAAAAAGTAGATATCACTGAGGTTTTCACATCTGAAGATTCTATTCATTGAAATCAGGCAACCTCTACGAGTTCTTAGTCACAAAATGGTTCCAAGGATAGAAATTTTACATATAACAGATATCATAGTAATAATTATCAAATCCATGACCTTAAGGCTTCAACTTTTCATTTCTTTTTTCCATTTTGAGGTAGTAAATATTTTCACATATACAGCTCTGATAGCAAAGTAGCTTTTTGGAGGCAAAGGGATTTGAAAGCTGAATTAGAATAAACACATCCACACAAGAACAAGGGACCTGGCAATAAGATAATCTTTATCTGGTTGTGTTCCCAAACCATTCCCCAAAGTTCTGCTTTGCAGATCCAAAAGACCATCAGACATACAAAAGTGCAAATGCGATTACCTGGAGGTGCTGCAGATCATCCTCCTGGACATTCTGGGATAAGTTGTATACCTTGATTATGAAAACAAGTCAAAATAAGAAGATAATTAGGATCACCCTAAGTACTTGGTCATTCTCTGCTTTTATAAATATCAGTAGTAACACAAATGAACTCTCGTATATACATCTTTACATGAAGCCATGTATAAGACCTTGAGAGGAGTAAAGAAAACTTGAGAGACAAAATATAATGATCTTAAAATGTTCTAGAAATATTAGAGCCACCTGCTTTACAGTCCCATTATTAAAATTACATAATAAATCTAATTTAAAAATTATTCAATAAAATAAACACCTTTGCAGCTGGAGAGATTTCTTAGCAGTTTTAAGGTGCTTGCCTGCACAGCCTAAGGACCCAGGTTTTCTTCCCTAGTACCTACATAAGCCAAATGCACAAGGTGGTACATGCATCTGGAGTTTGTTTGCAGTGGAGGCCTTGGCACGCCTATATTCCAATTCTCTCTGTTGGTCTCTCTTTTCTCTAGCTCTCTCTATTTGCAAATAAATAAATAAAAATATTAAAAAATAAATTCCCTTCCAAGAATACCATAAGAGTACCAATCTAAATCTGAATGACACATATGGAAAATTATGTGTAGGGAGTGAGATGGTTTGGATTTGTGGTATGAGGCATCCAACCTAGGGCCTGGTACATACTAGGCAAGTACTCTATCACTGAGCTTCACTACAAGCCCTTTTATTTTAATTTTTCATTTTGAGGGTGTCTATCATTTTGCCCAAACTTACAATCTTCTTGCCTCAGCCTCCTGAGAAGCTAGGATTACAGAAGTTAGCCATCTGGAAGACTGTTGTTTTGAAAAATAATGTATACTTGTTCACAATTTATTTTATTTATGATTACAGAAAGTCCCACCACAGAAATTTAGGTGCTGACTGAAGTAGAACTAAAATGACCCCAATGTGGCTCAGGGAAACTCATGGAAGAGGGGGCGGAAAGATTGTTAGAGTCACAAGTTGGGGCATTATGCACAGAGACTGGGGCATACCCCCCAGCACTCTTGACTAACCTCACAATGCATGACCCACATTCCCCATTGATGAGGGTCCCTTTGAAAGTGGGAGGACAGGGAGGAGGACAATGGAACCAATGCTATGAATGTAAAATCAGAATAATATAAATAAAAAATATATATTAAAAAAAAAGAAATTTAGGTGCTGAATATCATGCTAATATATCCCTATACATTTACATCACAGCATTAAGGTGATATGTTTTTTTTCTTTGAAGTGGTAAATATCACTTACATCAAAGACAAGTTAAAGATACTTATGTTTATGTATTGATACAAATAGCATCCTTTATGTATTAAATGATACCATTTTTTAAAAAAATATTTTACTTAAGCCAGGCATGGTGGCACACACCTTTAATCCCAGCACTCAGGAGGCAGAGGTAAGAGGATCACCATGAGTTGAAGGCCACCCTGAGACTACATAGTGAATTCCAGGTCAGCCTGAGCTAGAGTGAGACCCTGCATCAAAAAAACAACAAAAAAAAAATTATTTACTTGAGAGAGGTAGAGAAAATGGGTGCACCAGGTCCTCCAGCCATTGCAAATGAACTCCAGATGCCTGTGCCACCATGTGCATCTCAGTTTACATGGGTCCTGGGGAATAGAACCTGGGTCCTTTGGCTTTGCAGGCAAGTGCCTTAACCCCTAAGCCATTTCCCCAGTCCCAAAATAACACCATTTTTAAACAATAATTTAAAATAGACAAGTAGTAAAGACTTAGCAGAGATTTTCTATGAAAAAGTTCAGTGTCAAATATAAATAATAAATATTAAAGAGTATAACCAATCTGATTTTAACTGGCATCTGTAAAGGGTTTTTACTATTATAAAGAATACAGATATTGGAGCCAGGTGTGCTGGTGCACACCTTTAATTCCAGCACTCTGGAGGCAGAGGTAGGAGGATCGCTTTGAGTTCAAGGCCACCCTGAGATTACAGAGTGAATTCCAGGTCAGCCTGGGCTAGAGTGAGACCCTCGCTCTAAAAACCAAAAAAAACAATACAGATATTGAGCTGGAGAGATGGCTAGTGGTTAAGGTGCTTGCCTACAAAGCTAAAGGATCCAGGTTCGATTCTCCAGGACCCATGTAAGCCAGACACACAAGGTGGCACCTGCATCTGGAGTTCATTTGCAGTGGTTGGAGGCCCCAGTGTGCTCATTCTCTTTCTCTCTATCTGCCTCTTTCTCTCCCAAATAAATAAAAAAACTTTTCTTTTTAAAAAAAAAGAATATAGATATTAAGTCAGTACTAAAAGGGCTCATTCAGAAAGTAGATTTTAGGGCTGTAGAGATGCCTACAAAGCCTAAGGACCCAGGTACAACTCCTCAGAACCCACATAAACCATACACAAGGTGACGTCTGAGCACAAGGTGATGCATGTGCATAAAGTGGCACACACATCTGGAGTTTAACTGTTGTGGTTAGAAGCCCTCTCTCTCTCTCATAAGAAAAACCAAAATAAAAAATTTAAAAGGTAGATTTCAAAACACCAATCATAGGTCATGGCTTTTACTTTAAATTCTTTAAAATTCCTCAGCTATATATTATGGCACTTGCCTTTAATCCCAGCACTTGAGATGGAGAGGTAGGAGGATCACTGTGAGTTCAAGGCCACCCTGAGACTACAAATTGAATTCCAGGTCAGTCTTAACCACACAGATGCCCTCCCTGCCCTTTCACTTCTAGCATCTCCCATGCGCAGATGGTCTCAAATTGGACTGACTCATTTTGTTTTGTCTTTCCTGTCTTTTCAAGCTACCTTATCTTTTAAAAATATTGATCTGGCTGGGCATGGTGTTATACATCTTTAATCCCAGCAATCGGGAGGCAGAGATAATAGGATCACCATGAGTTCAATGCCACCCTGCAGCTACATAGTGAGTTCCAGGTCATTCTGGACTAGCGTGAAACCCACCTTGACCAAAAAAAAAAAAAAAAAAAAAAAAAAAAAAAAAAACAAATGGATCTGCTTTATTTCTTTACTACCCTTTCTTCCTGATCTCTCTGGTTAATTGAAAATATCTAAAAATATTCTTTAAAATTCTGTTAGTTACATGTTCTTTGAATATACTATAACTCCTCAATGACTTTGATGAAAATTTAGAAAGCCTGTAACACCCTCCATAGTACTTAAAATAAGAAAAATAGCCAGGCATGGTGGCACATGCCTTAATTCCAGCATTCGGGAGGCAGAGGTAAGAGGATCTCCATGAGTTCAAGGCCACCCTGAGACTACATAGTGAATTCCAGGTCAGCCTGAGCTAGAGTGAAACCCTACCTCAAAAACAAAACAAAACAAAAAAAAAAAAAAGAAAGGAAAGAAAAAGCTTTTAATAAAAACATTATTTTTTCTAAATGTAAAATGCCTTTAAAAGCTGTAAACACACTTTACAAATATGTTTATGTAAAATAAAATTTTATATTTATAAACACATTATAAATATATTTATAATATAGTGTATAATAAATTATAAATATATAAACTTATAAATAATTTAGTTGTTTCACTAAACAATTTATAATAAGTAATCCAAAGTCTATATAAAATTTTAATATTACTGAGTTTATTGTAGGCTTTAACAGAAAAAAATTAATAATAAAACTTTTCAGATTAAAGCAGCCAATTTGAACACTGATCAGTAATTAATACTACAGCAATAACTCTATTATTGTAGAAATCACAACTGATGTGCTAATTAAGACAAATGGCATAATGATTTGCCATTTCTCTTTGTCTCACTACCATGTGTATGTAGAAATTTATATTCATAAATTTTAGTCAAAGAACCACCTATCAAATGGATCGATTTTATTCCATACCTGTATTGAGCTGATCATTGTGCTGAGGGCAAATACTGTGGCTGAATCTCTCAAAGTTGACTGACTGTCAAAGGTTCCCTGAGTATCCATCAAGAGCACTGCAACCTATAGGCAAGTAGAGTATATTATTGATGCCATATAGAACATCCAGGGCACCAGAGCTACCAGAACATCAACAGTATAAGATCTAAAGAAAACCATTATCAATGAACACTTAAAGGTAGTTTCTTACATGTACCATGAATGTCACAGAATATAGAAATAATAATTAGCTACTGCTTAGAGCAATGATTAATTTTCATTGGTAATCTTAACAGAAAAATATAGCACTGAAACAGCATAAATATTAGCGTGTTCTATTTCCATCACTAATTTGTCTACTGTGATCACTAAAAAGTTAAAAAAAAAAAAAAAACAGTTAAACAGGGATCATGTATGTGAATGGCCAAAATTAGTTTTCAAAAGAGCATTTTCAAAGTTAATGTTACAAGCAAAAATTCATACCTTTTTCCCATCAAGTTTATTGATAAGGAAGACTTCACTCCATATTTGGATTCCCGTGGTCTCTCGTTCTGACCCACCTCTCCATGAAAATCCCGTCAATGGTTCATTATAATCTCCAACCCAATCAACTGATTCCTATAGATTTAATAAAGCCTATGATATGTAACTTGATATGTATGTTATGTATAGTTTTTCCAATTTTTTTCTAACTCTAGTCAAAAAGAAAAAATATGTGCCCATCTAATGTACTGATACAATCACTTCATTTGTTCAAAAGATAATTACAGAAGAGCAATAATCTGCTATATTTTATACTAAGTTCTGGGGATAACAAAGATGAAAAGATACCATTTCTGAGTACAGGCAGCTCATAGCCAGGAACTAAACATGCTACCACACCATTCTGGAGCAATTCATGCATTCCAAATGACAGTACACATAAGATGTAAATGGAAACAAAGGAAACGGAACAACTAACTCTTGGTAAGGTAACACTTACTTCATAAAAGGGATACTGAAAGAATATTTAGGCATGTTTTGGGTGAGAAACTTGAAGAAGGCATTCAAGGTGAGAAAGAAGGAAGCAAGAAAGGGACAAAGAGCAGGGTGTGGTGGCACACACCTTTAATCCCAGCACTTGGGAGGCAGAGGTAGGAGGATCGCTGTGAGTTTGAGGCCACCCTGAGACTACAAAGTAAATTCCAGGTAAGCCTGGGCTAGAGCAAAACCCTACCTTGAAAAACCATAAAAGAGAGAGAGAGAGAGAAAAGAACAAAGAACAAAGAAAAGAAAGGAGGGAGAGAAGGGGGTGAATGAGAAAGTGAGGAAGAGAAGAAAAGACAAAGGGAAGGAAGAATGAAAAAAAGGAGGAAGGAAGGAAAAAAGGAAGGGAGGGAAAGAGGGAAGGAGGAAGGGAAGCATATTATGTGAGACATACACAAATGCTTTAGTGTGGAGGCTGGGAGAGAAAGTAACAGTGGCTAGAGGCCTGGTGTGCCCATTCTCTCCCTCCTCCCCTCCCTCCCTTCCTCCCCCTCTCTGCCTCATTCTCTCTCTAAATAAATAAATAAATAAATAAATAAATAAATAAATATTTTAAAAGTATGACTGAGGGCTTGAATCAGGACCAGGACAGTGGGAAGAACAGAAGGGAATAAATACAAGTGGGATTTGAGAATCCAAAGGAAGATATAATAGAAGAAACTGAAAATTATATAAAGACTGAAGGTTAGGTAAGACAAGAAACAAAGATTTAAATCTAATAATTATGCATGTCATTGGTAATCTTTGTTAATAATAGTTATACTCATTGTAACATCTGTTACAGGGAATAAATTACTAGGTTTTGGAAGACCTCACAAGACAATCCTTAAATCTCAAATTATTATTATAAAATATAAATTACCAATCTATGAATGCAGAGGAACTTGGGACTAGACAATTTGAATTAATAAGTCTATACAAAATAATATGAAAGATGATTTTTTCAAAATATTTTTATGTATTTGAGAGACAGACACAGAGAAAGAGTATGGGTATATCAGGGCCTCCTGTGCATTGGGCTTTTGGTATGAGGGATTAAACCCTGGACAGTGGGCTTTGTTAAAAAGGGCCTTTAACCTCTGTGCCATCTCCCCAGCCCTATAGGATAATTTTATTTGGTTATTCTATCTTTTCTAGACTCTTACAAAGATCTATATTTTCTAGATTCTTCCAACAATTGGTTCAACTGTCTATTCAATCTCAGTTCTCCATCCCCACTATAAAAGCTCTCTTCTATAGATGATGTACTCTCTGTTCAATGCAATACCATACTCATTTCTCTTAGTCTACAATGTTCCTTCTCCCTCTTTTGATCTAGATCTTGTACATCTTCAAAGTCTATCCTAAGTCCCAATATCTCTATTAAACTTCCCCTAATAAGTCCTGCCTGCACAGCTTTGTTCTTTCCCTGGCCTTTTTTTGAGAAATAATTTTTGATGCTACAAAATTTTCACATATCTTAATTCTGTCTCCTCAGCCAAACTATGAGATGCCTAAGGATAAAATCTTGTCCTTTAGTATTCTCTATAGCACCTAGCACGGTGTAGGGCATAGAGCAGTAGTCAGTCAATAAATCCTAACTGATGAGGAAAGTTAAATTAATCTTATAAAATGTTGCATGAAAGAGTTGGAATGCATATTTAAATGGATAATTGTGATGATTATGAATTAGGATAATTATAATTAACTTGGGTCAATAATCTGCCTAAAAACCCTATAATAGAAAAATAATTTTGAAAGACTAGGAAGACATCTGCTAATAATTACTTTACATACAGTATAACACAAATCTTGTGATTCTTGACAGATGCCTATCCCTATGTAGTCTAAAACCCAATATGGAACATCACCATTTCCTCAAAGAGTTCACACATAGACTTTCCCAGTCAGTTCTTACTCAAGCATGCATTCATAAATTTCCTTAATGATGAATATTGATTACTACCTTCCAAGTATAAGATAAGCTTAATAACAGTTTTATTTGCTAAAGAGAGCATGGACTACCCCATTGTTTTAAAATCCAAATTTGACATTCTAATAGTAATGATAATTGTATATGAAGAAATGGAAATAGAATTTGGTATATAAGTCAGTAATATATGTCTTTATTCAATAAACAGTAAAGACAAGCACTCAGATTCTGTCTTGCTCTCTTAATTAATGCTCTATTAGGCATAGAAAAAGAAAAAGGAAACTTTTTTTTGCCATAGGCAACATCAAATTTCTACTGAGTATTTCATGGCAGATTTGACCAGTTAAAACTATGAATATGCCTAAAACTGTATAATCCAAAAAGTGGAAAATATACTAATTATTTTTTAGTTTTCCTGTCTATGTTAAGTAGTATACTACTGTTCTGGATTAGTAAGACTAGTTAGTAAGACCGTTTTTCAATATGACTAAGTCAGGATTAGTAAGAGTTCTGCTTGCTGGAAGAACTTGAATTATTTTAGTAGTTCTGTTCTTTATTTGTTTAAATAGAAGCTAGACAGATGTCAGAGATGACATCATAAAAACTGTTAAAAATACTTCATCTATAAAAGATCAATCTAAGAATGGATAACTATGCTATAAATAGATAATCTAGAATTCTTTTGTTTCTTTTAGAGATAGGATTTTGTCATACAGTTTAGGTTAGCCTGGTGTTCACTATGTAGACTGGGCTGTCTTGAACTCACAGTCCTATTGCCTCAGCCTCTCCAGTGCAGAGTAATCAAAAATTCTCTGGGTAGTATATATCAATTCTTCCTCAACACTTATATTTGTTTCCGAATTCTGCTGAGTAAAGGGCAGAAGTAAACATCAGAATGTTTCCATTGCCAACCTTGTGTCCCTTCATTCTTAATTTTTTCTTTATCCTTCTGCTTTGAGTTTATTCAAAGGCTCTTAAAGTCTCAGTTCTGTGTCACACTGTTTTCTCAACTGCCACTGCCAGTTGCTTCTAAGGGAGAAATAAAGTGAGAACTCACTGGGAAAGTCTATGAGTGAACTTTCTGAGGAAATGGTGATGTTCCATATTGGGTTTTAGACTACACAGGGATAGGCATCTGTCAAGAATCACAAGATTTGTGTTATACTGTATGTAAATTTTACCTTAAAATAAAAACTAAAGTAGTAACATATAATGGTACTACAATTGAATATTTATGGGGAAGTATACTGATATCAGCAGTTTATCAAAACATACAATGCAGTGATGAATGGCTAGAAGGAAGGATGAATACATGAAGACATAACTTATCAAGCAAGGAAAGTAGCGTTAATGGAAGAACACAGATGGTGGGTACCCAGGTGTTCACTGCAAAATTCTTTTAGTTTTGCTGCATGCCTTAAGAATGTCGTCATACGGCTGGAGAGATAGCTTAGCGGTTAAAGTGCCTGCCTGCTAAGCCTAAAAACGCCGGTTCCAATCTCCAGGTCCCACATTTAGCCAGATGCAAACTGACACAAGGGCACAGTGCCGCACTTGCCCCCAAAGGGGCGCACATGTCGGGTGTTCATTCACAGTGGCTGAAAGGCTGCTGGCACGCCCATCTCTACCTGTCTCCCTCTCCCTCTCTCTCTCTATCTCTCTCTGTTTCTCTCTCTCTCAAAAAAAAAAAAAAAGAATGTCATCAAAAATGTGAAAAGTTATTAAAATGAAAAAGTTATGGTAAGGGCTATTTGACATCCTAAATGCTGTAACATAAAAGTTTATAATTATAATTATTTCATTATACTAGTGTCTTTTAAAAATATTTTATTTATTGAGAGAGACAGAGAAAGAACTGCTGCACCAGGGCCTTTAGCCATTAAAAACAAACTCCAGACTCATGTGCTACCTTGTGCATCTGGCTTTATGTGGTTCCTGGGGAATCAAACCTGGATTGTTAGGCTTTGCAAGCAAGTGCCTTAACCACTGAGCCACCTCTTCAGCCCCAGTATCTTTTTAAGAGTGAAAAGTTGAGTTGTCTTTTCAGGGAAGCATGACAGCTTCAGCATGCAGAAGTCTGTGTGGGCTGCCTCCAGAACACTGAGACTAGAATGGCGGCACCATGACAGTGATATTTAAGTACCTAAGACACATAATGATAGAAACAGAAATACTGGACACTAATAAGAACATAAAGAGGTGGAGGCACAGAAGGAAGAGAACTTCTGAAGGCTCCTCACCTACCTGGTTGTACATGTACCGCAACATGAAGTCCATCAGGAATGATTTCCCTTTTCGAAAGGCTCCAGCAACAGACACAGCAACAACCTCTTTGTCCCTGACAGCTTCAGAGAGAAGGATCCGATTCAGTGCAGCCTCATCTAGCTCAAAGGAGTGGTCATCTTTGACAATAAGTACTTGGACAGGACCTGCCTTTTTCACTGGCTCCTCTTCTTCTGAGCTCCATTCACTTGACTTTTCTGAAAATCCACCTGTTGAACAAAGTAGCGACTGGTTCAGCACATTATCTCAAAACACCATGCAGGATCACTTCTCAATATTCAAATGTCAGACTCATGGTAGAGTTGGAAATATTCATTCTAATCACAAATTTTAATGTCACTTACACTATATCCCACACAGATTTAAATAGTCTTCCTGGTCATTGAACACAATCAACCACCATTTTTCTTTTAAAGAAAACTCTAAGTCAGTACAAAGTTCTTTCTTTATTGAATGCGAAAATAATCAGAGCAAAGAAGTCTACTTTTGGAACAGATGAATATCATGGTTATAGTTCTCATACTTCTCATTCTATAGAAACAAACTGAATTATTTAGTTTTATATTTTTATTTATTTGTATGAAGAGAGAGAGAGGGAGAGAGAGAAAGGAAGGAAGGCACACCAGGGCTTCTTGCCACTACAAACAACCTCCAGATATATGAGCCACCTAGTACATCTAGCTTTGTGTGAGTACTGGGGAAATGAACCCAGGCTGTCAGGCTTGGCAAGCAAGTGCCTTTAACCCCTGAGCCATCTCTCCAGACCCTAAACTGAGTTATTTAAAGAAAGGACCCTTGCAGTGCTTCTTAAAGGTGAACATTCACAGTAGGAAACACACAAAAGGGCTCAGATTCACAGACTCTACAGGATGGCAATAGTACAGATGAAAAAACCAAAGCTAATGATGGTCTCATGCTATTTATTTAGTCCTTGTAATATCTTAACATATCACTTATTATTATCTATATTTGACATATGAGGAAATTAAGGATCTAATCAATAACAGCAAGATCTCACTCAAGTGACCAAAGTGACAGATGAAAGTTCACAGAAATAATAACTTTCTTTTTTTTTTGAATTTTATTTTATTAGAATTAGGAATGTTCTTTCCCTGTGGGCAACCTGAACAGTCCAGTTACAATGAAAATCTAAGAACAGTTATTTCCACAGCACAGGGTGCTTGCTCTATGCACAAAAGTTACAGGGTTAGGAGCATGTAATCAATTTACTGATCTGATTATCTTACCAACCCACCCCATCCCATCCCCCAAGTGCTCTATATGGGTATATAGCTAAATAGTTTGTTATATTGGTCTTTTCTCTTTTACTAATTTCAGCTCCTAATCACAGCTGAGCCACATATTACATGGCAGATTCAATCAAGAAATAATAACTTTCAACCTGAGATTAGCACACAGATATCTAAACTTTCATCCCATATTTTTCTACTATGATATTCTGCCTCACTTGTGAAAAATCCTAGATCCATTTGTTTTATATCAAAAGAACAGCAACTCAATACAAATATCTATTAATTTCTCAGATCAGATATTTGATCTGCTCTCAAGTAAACCCTTATCAATGGAGTTGAACTAAATATCACTTGTTACAGTCTTAGTCCTTAATGTGATCCATTATATTTTTGATGAGGATTTGGCTGGTAATTAGGGTTAGATTAGGTGATGGAGTAGATCTTCCATGGGAGGATTCATGCCCTTAAAAGAAGAATAAAGGAGGAGGCTTTTCTCTGAAATGTGATGATCTAACAAGAAGGATGTTACTTGTGAACCAGGAAGAGGGTCTCACCAAGAACCTGGCCATAGTGACCCTCTGATTTTATTCAAACTCCTAAACTGAGAAACAAATCTTGTTGTTTAAGATGCTAAGTCTATCTATCTATGATACTAGAACAGCCCAAAGTATGATAATAGAAAACAACATACAACAAGCCAGCAAACCAGAAAAACAATAAAAAATTACAAGGATTAGTAAATATCTCTTACTAATAACCTTAAACGTAAATGGCCTCAACTTACCAATAAAGAGATACAAACTAGCTGAATCAATTAAAAAATGCAACCCTACTCTGAGAGTGAGCCCTCAAAAGTGGGTTGTTCCCTAAGATGATCCCCAAATAAAACTATTAAGAGATATTCAGACCAACACATAGGCACACTGCAACACAGAAACATAAGAAATGTGAAAAGGACAGCAATTCATTAGAAAGACAATTGTAAAATACATACTAAATTCCATAAAACAAACCCTAATGGGAATGAAAGGTAGTACAGATCTGATATAAGAATAGTGGGTAATTTCATACTCCCCTCACAACTTTAAGTAGGTCTTACAAGCTAAAAATCAACAAAGTTAAATTGTTGATCAAATGGACTTCACATATTGTGGTGGTTTGAATGTAGTGTCCCCATAGCCTCAGGTATTTTTGATTAAGATTGACTTCCTATGTAAGTCTCCAGCAGGTAGAACAGTGCTGGAGGAGTTATGTCACTGGGGGCAGATTTTGAGTCCAGCCCTAAGGTTTACTCTGAGCCAACTTGCGCTCTTGGGTGTTTGTTTTCTCTCTGCTCGGATGTATGATGACGTGAGCTAGCTTCTTCCACCATGATGAAACCTCCCCTGGAATCTATAAGCCTGAAATACAATAAAGCTCTCAAACAGATAAGCAACAAATATGTACATAAATTTAATAAAAATCACTAAAATGTATTAGAATGCTTAATATTACGAAGAACAAATGTACACTTGACTCATTATAACTATTTTTATCTAAAATAACTATTATCCTTTTTAATCTTAAATGATAAACATTAATTTGTAATACATACCTAGAATCCTTCCTCAGAACCAGATTTCTACCTTCTTAACTATGTTTTACTAAACTAAACTTAGTTTAAATTCCTTTAACACTATTCAAATCCCAAAAAGGGAAGGGGGAAGAATTAGGCTAGAAACAAGTCTGATGTGAACTAACATTTTACTACTGTGGCTTCAAATGCATAGTTTACAAGCAGAGAATGAACTTTCTATGGTTTGAGTATGCATTGTCCTCTCTGAGATCTGTTTCCCAATGTGGTAATAATAAGAGGTGGTGGGATCTTCAGGAGATGAGTAGGTCAGGAACATCCTTATGAACAGATTACTGTCTTTCTTACAGGACTGGTTAATTCTCAGGGGAGTAAGCTGAGTTCTTGCACTCACCAGGCTCATCTTGGACTCACCTCAGGAGTGGGCTGTAAAGTAAAGCAACCCGTGGTGTGCTCTGCCTTAACACAAGCTCCCTGGCCCTCCAATTGTTTTTTTTTGTTTGTTTGTTTGTTTGTTTTTTGTAAAATTATGACATACCACAAGCCCTTGCCAGATATAGCCACATGATTTTGGACCTCAGTCTCAAAAATTGTGAGCCACAATAAATCCATATTCTTCATAAATCATTTGTTCTCAGGTATTTTATCATAGCAACAGAAATATCAACCAAGAAACAACTCTTTCATTTTCCTTTTTACATGCTGGATCTTCAAAATAGGGGTTTAAAAAAAAAACAGGGGCAGGGCTAGAGAGATGGCTCTTCAGTTAAGGCATTTGCCTACAAAGCCAAATGACCTGGGTTCCATTCCACAGTACTCACATAAAGCCAGATGCACAAATGGTGCGTGCATCTGGAATTTGTTGGAAGTGGCTGGAGGCCCTGATGCACCCATTCTGTCTGTCTCTCTTTTCTCTATTTCTCTGTGCCTGTAAATACATAACTAAAAGAGTAAAAAAATAATAAAATAAAACAGGGGCCTTGGAGTCTTTAATTCTATGTGGTATTCATTGGAAGCTAGATATCATAACTGGTAAAGGTAAATATGTATACACATATGTACAGATACACTATACACATGTTTGGTATTATAGACAGTAAAACATTAAGAATAAATATTGCCAAAACAATTCCAGATCCTGGAATTTATCCTAAAGAAATAATCAGAACTGTGCACATGTATTTTTCTAAATAGAGGTTCATAACAGCATTATGTATACTGACATATCAGAAACAATCTCAATGCCTACCTGTGATATTCTATAAATAAGTTATGGCACATCTACATTATGGAAAACATGCATCCATTTGAAGTCATGTTGTAGAAAAAACTAATTATAAGACAATATGTTCACACAGTTTAAGAAAGGCAGATGGAAAATATAACCAACTAAGAAAAATAAACAAAAACACATGAATTTACAATTACCTAAAAATGTCAGTTATATAAGTACTTGCTTTCTAAAGTGTTATCTCATTCTTTGACCATCTCTGAGTCACTTATTTTCAATAGGATGGCTACTCTTAGTCTAGATAACTGTGTCATGCTCAGTTCTATCTCTACCATTCCAAGTTTTTTATGTATTAGAGACTGAAAACATTATGGAAACTATGGAAATTATAGCACTGTAACCTTACAATCTTCTCTTAGTAGAGTTCTCATTTGAATTTTCTCAAAGAAAGATACTGAGGACATTTGGAAGATAGGGTATAGGAAGAGTCATCATTCTCTTTCAGTAGAGAATGAAACATTAGCAAATCGTAATGATGAGGTTTATAGCACATGCTGAAGCTACAGAAGTACACCAACTCATGGGCAGTGGCTCATCCTTATAGAACATGTTGAAGCTATAGAACTACACCAACTCATAGGCAGTAGCTCACCTTTTGGCCAGATGGTCAGCTACTCAGAAAAAGTTTGTAGAAGACTTTTGCAATGAGTATGGACTATAACGATATTTGGTCTCATGCAAATGCTTACTAAGGCCATTCACTGTTGAGGAGACTTGTCATCAGCTGGGCAAGATGACACATTTTCTACATAGCACTCAGCCACCTGTCCAGCCATCCCTATTAAGTAGACACACAAATGAAACTAGCAAAAGAAATAGAAGCATCTATGTTAATATCAGGTGAAACAGAATCGAGGGCAAAAAATATTACTCAAGACAGATGCCCACTACATAAAAATAAAAGCCTGAATTGATCAGGAAGATTAATGTGATGATTTTACATTGGTATAGACTTAACAATAGCTCATAAATAGACAAATAAAGCTTACCAGAAGATAAGAGGAAACTGACCAATACATCAGCATTTTAAACCTATCAGAGAACTTTAAACTATCAATCAGGTATCAGTATCTGGTAGATCAAAAAATCCAAAGTCAGCTAGTATAGAGAAAATAACAAAGTTTGAACCAATGGAAATGTAAAACACATTGAATCCAAAACCAGGAAACATAAAATGCCTTCCAAACACACGTATTGTTTATAAAAGTTAGCAATTTACTAGGACACAAATTAATCAAAAATGTTCAAACCATGGGTATTCTGTAAGCCTAGCCAGATGTGACTATTTTTAAATAATTAAGCTTAAATAACATTAAATATTTTGTTCTTTATTATCACTAGTCATATTTTATGTTTCAGCCATATTTCCGTCACAGATATGGAATCTTTCTTTTTCCTTTTTTTCTTTTCTTTTTTTGATTTTTCAAGGTAGGGTCTCACTCTAGCCCAGGCTGACCTGGAATTCACTATGTAGTCTCAGGGTGGCCTCGAACTCCTGGTGATCCTTCTACTTCTGCCTCCTGAGTGCTGGGATTAAAGGTGTGCACCACCACACCTGGCTACAGATATGGAATATTCCTTCCTTCCTTTTTTTTTTTTTTTTTTTTTTTTTTTTTTTTTTTTGAGGTAGGATCTCACTCTGGCCCAGGTTGACCTGGAATTCACTATGTAGTTTCAGGGTGGCCTCAAATTCACGGCGATCCTCCTACCTCTGCCTCCCAAATGCTGGGATTAAAGGTGTGCAACACCACGCCCAGCTCAGATATGGAATATTTCTATTACCACAGAATTGGTGCTGCTATGCAACATACAATCTGACTAGAATAAATGTCACTCTAATATTAACAAAAATGTCATTTAGAAAAATCTGTATATTGAGATTAGTGCTGCTCTCACCTTTGGTCAGAGAAGCTTCTTTTTGTAGGCAGCAGTGACTACTGGGGAGACTCAAAACTCATCAAAGAACTGAGAATAAGTGACTGCTCCATGTTCAGCACTCCATGAGACACCTCTATCATGCCCTCCAAGGCTCAGGGAATATTGGTGAAGAGTGGGCAGAAAGAATGTCAGTGCCAAAGTATAGAGAATACAAGAGCCAGAGGATAGGGAAGAGTGTTTTGAAATGCTCTCTTTGGGAATGAAGTGGCTGTTGCATTCATGACCAGACAGCAGCTATCGTTATCTGCACAAAACATGCACAATATTGAGCCCATCAAGATTTCATCATGAGTGATGAAGGAGACCCCCCCCCAGAAAAGCATCAAATTAAAATAAGAACTAGTGGGAGTGGGATGTGATGGTGCATGTCTTTAATCCCAGCATTCAGAAGGCAGAGGTAGTAGGATTGCTGTGAGTTCAAGGCCATCCTGAGTCTACATAATGAATTCCAGGTCAACTTGGGCTACAGTGAGACCCTACTTTGAAAAAAAAAAAAAAAGAATTAGTAGGGCTGAAGAGATGGCTTAGTGGTTAAGGCACTTGCCTGCGAAGCCTAAGGACTCAGGTTCAATTCCCAGTACCCACATAAGCCAGATGCACAAAGTGACACATGCTTCATTTACAGTATCTGAAGGCCATGACACACCCATTCTCTCTCTTTCTCTATCTCTTTCTCTCTCTAATAAATAAATAAATAGGTACTAGTTAAAAAAGAGTTCAGTAGAAGAAAGATAGGTTGACAATGGTAATGGGAGGGGATTATGATTAGAATGGTGTACATGTATGGAAAAATGTCAATAAAAAATTTAATAAGAACCATGAAAGCACAAAAGTAATTTCCAGAAGCTGAGGGTATAGTTCAGTGGTAGAGCACTCGATTAAAATGCACAATGCCAGGGTTCAATCTCCAATGCAAAGAGGAATTAATATTTTGGTTAGAGAAACTTCTCTTTTCAGATGATGAGACTCACAACTTGCCACGGTGCTTAGAAGAAGTGAAAGTGAAGGGTTTAGAACTGAGACATCTCAATCACACCCTCCAAGACTCAGAAGGAGAAGAGTGCTTTGGAATTCTGTCTTCCAAACACTAAGTGGCCATTGCATTCATAACCTCACAGTGGTTGTCACTACCTAACAAGACCTGCCTAATAAAAGGGCAAAAACAAACAAACAAACAAAAGCTTACAACATTAAAATAGAAGAGGGACTAGTTGTAAAGAAGGTCCTTTCTCACCAGTGACTTGGTATTAGACTCTGAGATGGCTAGACTAGTGGCCCCTGTCACTCAACTGGCAAAATTCCAATAACTGTTGTCAGAGATATAAACTGGGATTTCCAGAGAAGAACAAAAGGGACCACTTCTTTTTTGCCTGGTAGACTTAATTCTGGTTAAGGCCCCAGATTCTAACTGAGGCCTTGCTCACCCTCTTTGGGAGGGACCACATTCCATTATTTTATCTAGTCTTACAGCAGTGCAAGTGGCAGGACCAAAATAGTGGATGCATCACACTCAAATCACAGCCTGCTCCAGACCCTCCTGATGTCTCCTCTGTACTTCCCAATTAAGGAGTTGAAGGCCCCATCTATACTGTGAACCTCTAGAGGACCTCAAGGTGCTCTTCAGATACTAGCTGGCGCAAACCCAACATAGGTTTCTACTGCTGGTAGTCAAGGTGCAGGAAAATAAGTAATCCTAGACCTAATTCTGTAGCACCATACTTTGGTATAGTGCTGGCTATTATCCTTCTATTTTTTGCAATTTTACTTTTATACTATCTTAATCAGTTGATTCTTTGCCACTTTTAATATGGTTAAAGACCATCCTCATCTCACAATATTAAAAATCCCATAGCTTGAGATAAACCTCAATCTTTTACTAAGATGTTACTAATATTACTTTATATGTGTTTCATATAAAGTTCCACATGCCAAAATACAAAGACACTCCAGGACCCAGAAGCTAAGCACCAAGCCAGAGGGTTCTACCATAGCATCTTAGATAGTCTCCGTCCAGAGGAACCCTGACTATCGTGGCCTAGCTTCGCCCTCTGACCAGCACAAAGAAGTTAGAGTGGTCATGGCCCCATTTCCCTAACAGCAGTTAGGGTGGCTTCTGAAAGGAGGAACTGAAACACTATAGGAACTAGTCAGTTTCCTTGGCTAGGCAGACAGAAAGGATAAAAGGGTCCTTGGTAGGTGGCTATATTCTAACCTAAGATGGCAAAAAGGGTGATCCCACTTCCTCTTTCTCCCTGGCCCAAGTGAATTTTCCCACCACCAGGCTGACTTGGTGGACTTTCTGTAACCTGTGAAGTATTGGATGGATCATAGACCAACCGTCACCTTCATCTTTGCTTAAGCTGACCAACATGGACTCTGGACTGGCGGGCTTCCTTCACTGGATAAAAACCAAGTTCCCACCGGGACAGCAGATTTTCCAGCTTTAGAATCCCATTCTCCCTGAAGAGTCTGTTTTCTTTCACCTTGAAATAAACTTTATTCTTTTTGTTTGTTTGTTTGTTTGTTTGGTTGGTTGGTTGGTTTTTGATTTTTTGAGGTAGGGTCTCACTCTAGCTCAGATTGACCTGGAATTCATTATGAAGTCTCAGGGTGGTCTCAAACTCACAGCATTCCTCCTACCTCTGCCTCCCAAGTGCTGCAATTAAAACATGCCTGGCAAACTTTATTTATTTATTTTATTTTTGGTTTTTCGAGGTAGGGTCTCACTCTGGTCCAGGCTGACCTGGAATTCACTCTGTAGTCTCAGGGTGGCCTTGAACTCACGGCGATGCTCCTACCTCTGCCTCCCAAGTGCTGGGATTCAAGGCATGCGCCACCACACCTGGCTTCAAACTTTATTCTTTAAAAAAAAGGAAGGGGTTCAGTACAGAGGGTATAGAGTATAGAGGCAAAGGGTGGTTACTATCAGGGGACGTTGTGTATATGAAGGGTGGTTGTCAATAAAATGTATTAAAAATGAATGAATGAGTAATAAGAAAGATCTATATATTCATAGATGAAACAAGAAATTACTATGGATATTTAAAATAATTAAAACTGTATGAGGGCTGGGGAGATGGCTCAGTGGATAAAGCACTTGTCATGCAAGCACGAGTACCTTGCTTCAGATTCCCCAGAACTCATGAAAAGCCAGATGTTGTAACACTATTGTCAATCAACCCAGAACAACTATGATAAAAAGTGAGGTGGAGAGAGCCAGCTAGCCTGGTGTTCTTTAGTGGTGGAAAACAAGATGTCTTGCCTCATACAAGGTGGAAGGTGAGGACTGACACCCAAAGTTGTCCTCTGACCTTCACATGTGTGCATGCACATGCCTGCGCTTTCACACATGAACATGTATACACATAGACACACCAAAACAAAATGCAATAAATTACTATATCTACATATGTAGGATGCGGTGAAGTTGATATTTAAAGAATATATCTGTATATAATATATGTAAGAAAATCTGAGAATTTGAATACTGTATCTAACTTTTTAGTTTAAAAGAATAAAAATATAGAATAAATCTAAGAAAATAATAGATGTGCACAGAAATTAAATAACTAGGACAGAAGAGATCAAATAAAAAAAATTATAAGACTTAGCTGGACGTGGTGGTGCATGTTTTTAATCCTAGCACTTGGAAAGTAGAAGTAGGAGGATCACTGTGAGTTCAAGGCCACCCTAAGACTAAATAGTGAATTCCAGCTCAGCCTGGGATAGAGTGAGACCCTACTTCAAAAAACAAAACAAAAAAAATTATAAGGCCTAGTAAAGTTAATATATTCTTTATACTTTAATATCAAAGTCAAACAAATAAAGTATAAGATAAGAAATTTAGTTGTAAACTTTCTTGCAAATATTTTAATCAAGAGATTAGGAAACCTAGGAATGTATTTAAAAATACATTTTTAAACATTTTGGAAACCAGACTCTGAAGACTACAGCATTTAAAAGCAATGATATACAGGAGAAATTAATGCACATGCTCAAAGAAAGGTATAGGCTCAGAAAAGACCTAAGAACTTAAGTTTAAACTTCAAGTGAATTCTTGATACAGAGACAGGCTACAACAATTAAAGGGGTGGAAAGACTGTTAGAGCCAAAAGTTGGGACATCATGCCCTGAGGCATTGCCTCTCTCCAGTAACTGGCTGCTGCACCCACAACACATAACCCACAAGCCCCATGGGAATAACCTGAGACCCAATGAGGAGGGCCCCCTTCGGAAAGGGGGCAAGGATGAGGGAAAGGATGGTACCAACAACACATGATGTTACCATACTAATTAATAATTAATAAAAAATAATAAGAAAAATAAGAAAAAAATAGCACACCATGGCAAAGGATGAGAATTTGAGCTCCAGAATTACCACATTATTCAGATATCAAGTTTTCACCAAATTATAAGGCATACAGACAGATAATTATGGTTTATTTAAAAGAAAACTAAATACAACTGAAATTGTCCCAAAGAAAGTTAAAATACAGGCTGGAGAGATGGCTTAGTGGTTAAGGAACTTGCGCCTACAAAGCCAAAGGACCCAGGTTCCATTCCCCAGTACCTATATAAAGCTAGATGCACAAGATGGCACATATGTCTGGAGTTTGTTGGCAGTGGCTAGAGGCCCTGGTGTGCCCGTTCTCCCTCTCTCTCTTTCTCTCTCTCTGCCTCTTCCTCTCTCTCTGAAATAAATAAATATTTTAAAAAGAAAGTTAAAATACTGTTTGATAGCATCCACAAACCTAGTAGAACTTATATAGAAAGTCAAGCAAATGTTAAAGATAGCACTGTTGCGCTGGAGAGATGGCTCAGTGGTAAGGTGCTTGCCTGCAGAGCCTAATGACTTGAGTTTGTTTTACCAGTACCCATATAAAGTCAGATGCAACAAGTGGCACATGCATTTGGAGTTCATTTGCAGTGGATGGAAGCCCTAGCATGCCCATTCTCTCTGTATGTCTTTCTTCTATCTCTCTCTCTGCTTGCAAATAAATATATTAAAAATATTTTTTAAAATTGTAGTACTGTTTGTTGAAATGAAAGGATCCTGTAGCAACTTAATACCACATGAAGAAATGAAGATCTCAGGAAAATTAAATCCATGGGCATTTATAAAAGCTAATAGCATTTAAAAATAGGATGAATTAAATGGAAATTTCAATAAACAGATACAAAATCTAGAAAGAAACCAAAAATTCTAGAGCTAAAGAACACAATACCTGAAATGGATATTTCACTGGAAGGATTAAAAGATAGATTTGAGCAAGGAAAAGGAAAAAAGAATCAATAAATTTAAAAATAGGTCATTTTGAAATTATTGATTCTGAGGAATAAGATGAAAAAATATTTTTAAAAAGTGAATACAGCTTAGGGAGGGAGCATCAAATACGCAAATTAAGAGTTTCAAAAGAGAGAAAGGAGTAGAGAGACAATTTCAAAAATAATGTCTGAATGTTTTCCAAATTTGATTAAAGATATGTATGTATATAAACATCTAATAAGTTCAACAAACTCCAAGTAGAATGAACTTAGAAATATCTATAACAAGACACATTCTAATCACACTACCAGAAGACAAAAAAAAAAAAAAAAGAGAGAGAGAGAAAAGTTTGAAAGCATTGAGAAAGAAGGGGCTCACTACATTCAAGGGATTGTCAGTCAGATTAGCAGTACACACTTCTTAGCAGACCCTTTGGAGGTTAAAGGCAGAAGGTTGCTATATTCAAGGTGTTAAAGGGATGCATATCTATTTATAGCAAAAATGATTAAAATGATCAGGAGAATAAGAAAATCAACTTTATCAAAGTGTTTACTTCTGGAGGGTGAAAAGTTGCCATTAAGGAGGAGCACACAAGGAATGACACAATATTAATAAAGTTCTACTTCTTCAGCTAGGGAGTAGAGGACATAGGGACTCATTATCATTCTTTTTTAAAAAAATATTTTATTTATTTATTTGAGAGAAAGAGAGAGAGAAAGAGGCAGACAGAGAGAAAGAATAGGCACACCAGGGCCTCTAGCCACTGCAAATAAACTCCAGATGCAATTGCTACCTTGTGCTTCATAGGCAAGTGCCTTAACCACTAACCCATCTCTCCAACCAACCAATTATCATTCTCTCTCTCTCTCTTTTTTATTTTGGTTTTATGAGGTAAGGTCTCACTCTAGCCCAGGCTGACCTGGAATTCACTATGAAGTCTCAAGGTAGCCTCAAACTCACAGTGATCCTCCTACCTCTGCCTCCTGAGTGCTGGGATTAAAGGCGTGTACCACCACACCCGGCTTTATCATTCTTTTTTTAAACTTAATGTATACATTTTATGTTACTTTGTATTTAGATATTCATATGGATTCTCATGTAAAAGAAGAAAAGCTTTCAAATCTAAAACCTTTTTCATGAGTAGAAGTATCTTATAGTGGATCATTATTTTCCCAAGGATCTTAGGAACTAACTTACTGTATATTCTGGTCTAAATGGGATAAAGTCTGCAGAGTTTGGATGTGGGGTAAAGATATAACCCAGAAGTCATTAAAACAACTTAAGCAGGGCTGGAGAGATGGCTTAGCGGTTAAACGCTTGCCTATGAAGCCTAAGGACCCCAGTTTGAGGCTCGATTCTCCAGGACCCACGTAAGCCAGATGCACAAGGGGGTGCATGCATCTGGAGTTTGTTTGCAGTGGCTGGAGGCCCTGGCGCACCCATTCTCTCTCTCTCTCTCTCTCTCTACCTGCCTATTTCTCTATCTCTCTCTCTCAAATAAATAAAATATTTAAAAAAACAACAACTTAAGCAGAACCTGTGTGTGTGTGTGTGTTTATGTGTGTATGTGTGTGCACATGCGAGTATGCACAAGAAAAATGTATCTGAAGAAAAAAGACACAGGACCGCAAGTTAAATGAGAGATACATGTGTGTGTGGGGGGTTGAAATTCAACAGCATGGGTCATACATATGTGCATATTATAAAGTGTATATAGGACTCAACAGAATTTTTTTGGTTGTTTCATGAGGACAAAGTATGTAGAAAACAAGGTTAATATAATAAAAATAAATTAGTTTCATTTTAAGAACAATCATGAGCCAAAATAAACTCTTTCTTTTTTTACAATTTTATTTATTTATTTATTTATTTTTATTTATTTATTTGAAAGCAACAGAGAGAGAGAGAGAGAGAGAGAGAGAGAGAGAGAGAGAGAGAGGGAGGCGCACCAGGGCCTCTAGCTACTGTAAACGAACTCTAGATGCATGCGCCACCTTGTGCATCTGGCTTACATGGGTCCTGGGGAATCGAGCCTCAAACTGGGGTTCTTAGGCTTCACAGGCAAGTACTTAACCACTAAGCTATCTCTCTAGCCCCAACCAAACTCTTCTTTCTTAAAGTTGCTATTACTGGAATTTTGTCACAGCAATGGGAACCAACAGAACCATTCACTTTCTAAACGGGGAACAATAAAAACTATTGCCCACAAACAATAACCTAGTACTGTGGAAGGTTTCAGAAAGTCTTCAATTTTATAATTGAGTAGCCATGTGGTGACTGGGACAGAATCTGGAACATACTTTGTCTCCTCCATGACCAAGGTAAGGAGGTGACAGCCTCCTGTAGATCTGATCCCTGTCTTACACAGAGAATACATCTGCCCCTCCATGTCCTCTGTATGGTCTGTTATTGTGCTGATCATCATAGCCTGGACCTCACTCATCCACTGCCAGATAGGTAGGTCTCCCCAGACAAATTCTTGGTTCGGTAGTATATTGTCTTTTGTCAAAGAGAAACCAACTCTGCTCCTGTGTCCATCAACTTCATTTCCCCTGGCATGTTCTTTAATTTTCTTGGCCTCATCTCCATTTTCAAAACATATAAAGACAAATGGTAGTCTTGTACACATCAGCAATGGGGTCTATTTCAAGAACATTTTTCTTGGTTCTCTTTCTGTGATATATGAGCTTCAACCCAAACACTCCAATACATCAGGTTGAGGTCAGGAGTTTCTCAGTTCCATGGGAGAATGAGGCTGTGCCCTCTATGACAATTTCTACACTAAAACCTGCTGTAGGGCTAGGGAGATGGTTCAGTGGATAAAGCGTTTGCAGAGCAAGCCCGAGTACCCAAGTTCAGATCCCCAGGTCTCACATAAAACTTTGGAAGTCGTGGCTGGCTTCTGTAATCCTGGCTAATCAATGACAAGATGGCAGGCAGCAACAGGAGAATATCTCAGAAGGTCATGTACCAAGTAACCTGACAAATGCATCCTTGAACATGGAGAATGAGAGACCTTGTACACGACTTTGAGGGCTTATTCTGCACCTAGAGCTAGATTCATATGTAGACTAAGACTCTGATTTGGTACATCCTGAATGTTCCTTGCAGGGCTATATCTTTATATTATATCTTGTAGATTTCTGCATCTGTGAATGCTTCCATGATGGAAGCAGTACAGGATTCTGCTTGCTTATTGCAGATTACTTCATTTATTTTCTTTCTTTATTCTTTTTTGCATGTGTATAATATGTGTGGTACAGTGTGTGTGCGTGTGTGTGGTGTAGGCTCATGTTTGTGCACATCCATAACCCCATCCATGCACATGCATATGGAGGTCAGAGAAGAACATCAGGAGTCCTCCTTCCATTGCTCATCCACAAGTTTCCTTGAGAGGCATTTCTCATTGACTCCCATGCTTGCTGTTTTCCTAACCTCAGTTCTCTAACAAAATATATGACTTTGGGGCTGGAGAGATGGCTTAATGGTTAAGCACTTGCCTGTGAAGCATAAGGACCCCAGTTTGAGGCTTCATTCCCCAGTACCCGCGTAAGCCAGATGCACAAGGTGGCTCGTGCATCTGGAGTACGTTTGTAGAGGCTGGAGGCCCTGATGCGCCCATTCTCTCTCTCTCTCTCTCGTTCTCAAATAAATAAATAAAAAGAAACAAAAATTTAAAATATATATATATATATATATATATATATATATATATATATATATATAGCCATTTAACCTCCATGAAACTTCACTTTTTTCCATCTGGAAAATAATTGGATGAACTAATGAAAGACATGATTACTGAAGAGACTAAAGTCCAGGTGTAATAATTCAGGTGAATTTGTCTTGAAGATGCACTTGTATATTTTTATAATTATATACTTAATTAAAGAGACAGAATAGAAGCTAGGCATGGTGATGCACGCCTTTAATCCCAGTACTCAGGAGGCAGAGGTAGGAGGATCGTCGAGAGTTCGAGGCCACCCTGAGACTACATAGTTAATTCCAGGTCAGCCTGGGCCAGAGTGAGACCCTAACTCAAAAAACAAAAAAAAAAAGAGAGAGAGAGAGACAGAATAGAATAAGATGAACATAAAAATTCTAAAGTTGGGCTGGAGAGATGGCTTAGCGGTTGAGGAGCTTGCCTGCAAAGCTTAAAGAGTCATGTTTGACTCTCCAGGTCCTTCATAACCCAGATGCACAATGATGCAAGTGCACAAGGTTGCACATGCACACAAAGGAGCGCGCATATCTGGAGTTTGACTGAAGTGGCTGGATGCCCTGGTGCACCAATTCTCTCTCTCACTCTCTTGCATAAAAAAGGCAGTCTGTTGTGTTGGCTCAAAAATAAATATTCTAAAGTCACACTGTTAAATGGAGCCCTGGTACTATCATTTACTAGCTCTATATTACATAAGTAAATACATAAGTAAAGTTATAATATCTACCCATATGATATTGTGTTAATGAGGTTAGCTTCTATTGCTATTACTAGACACTCAGCGTCTGTTAAGCACTGTACTAAGTACTGATAATAAATACTGAGACTTCCAAGTTAACTGTTTGGGAGATGGTCTGTATCAAACATAAATGTACTAAGATAGTGTTTCTCAAAGTAACATCCAAAGATTATCTGCTTCTCAGCCTCTTACAATGCTAAGTAAAAGGTAGATAGATTCCAAGGTCCTACTTCTGATCTATTGATTTAAAACCTCTGGCTGGAGGATGCCAGAATATTCACTTTTATTATGTTCTCAAAGTGATTTAAAAAATATTTTATTTATTTATGAGAGATGGGGGGTTGTATGGGTGTGTATGAGCCTCTCACAACTGTAAATAAACTCCAGATGCATATAACACTTTATGCATCTGGTTCTATTTGGATACTAGGGAATTAAAAAAAAAAAAAGTCAAGTTAGTGCCATTAACTGATTAACTGCTGGCTGACCTATCTCCTCATGTAATTTTTATGCAAATTCCATTTGAGAATGACATTCCCAAGAGGAAAATCAAACAAAAACCACCATCCAGTATGTGAGAAATCTGACCAAATGCTGTAGAATGATGACCCAAAACATAACAAAAAGAAAAAAATTCAATCCTACAATAAATTTTCACATGCGTGGCTCCTAACATGGTGGAATCAGCAGTCCACAGAGATCAAAATCAAAACTGAGTTTAACATATGTACTTTAACTGTGAGTATTCAAGAAATTCCTATTCCAGAGGCCAAAGGAAAGAGTGAGTGGAAAGGGGACACTGAAAACACTTACCTAAGGTTTCAAAAGGAGCAAAAGGCAAACAACAACACAACAAAAACTTTGATTACAATAGTCATTCCTATTAAAATTGGGGCTTGATGATCTCAGAAATGGAACTTACTCAGCTAATGACAGAACTCTGCTTCAACTCTCCACAGCTCCCGGAAACCTTAGATAATCTCCCAAATATAAGCCTTGCCCACTGAGGACCAAGCTGATCCTATGACCACGATAACGTCAAAGGCGAGGAGATATATGATCTTTTGACAAAAGGGAACTGAAAAAAAAACTGAATAATACATTTATACCTCTTGATCAGAGCAAAAAGAGAGAGAGAGACAGCTCACTGAGACAGATGAGAGAGAACCAAGGAGCTCTGAACTAGTGGGTGTGAACGTCCAATGACAACTCACAGCTAATAAACAAAATGTTTTTTTCTATCCATCATGTCACAGTGGCTAGAGACCCGCATTAGTTCAGACAATCAAGGTGCCTTAGAGGGCCCGGGTCCTAAGATACTGGTGAGCTAAGCACCCTGAGGAGCTCTGAGAGAAAAGAACACCCAGCTTGCCCACTCCCACCACCCAGCGCCACCCAGAATCCGTTTGGAGCATCAGAGCAGGGCGGGCAGGGCGTGGGTTCCCGCATCACTGCACTGCTCGGCCTGCGTGAGCGCCGCCCACCCACTCGCACTGTGAACCCACTGGGCCTCGCCTCTCCTTCCTCCCCGCCCCTCCTCCCACCCCGGCCTGGTGCTGAATCATTAGCCCAACATCTCCAAAAGGTAGAAATCAAAGAACAAAGCCACTCCTGGCGCTAGTTTGAATGGAGCAAAAGGTCAGGGTGGGGCAGAAGACTGGAAACCCCTTGTCCCCAAATCCTTCCACTGACCCCCAAATTAAAATGAGTATGCCGTGCTTGGGAATTCCCCAAAAGACGCCCCCTCCTCTCCCAGGTTGCTCCAGCCCGCAAGCCTGCGTCCCAAGCCCGCGTGCTCCGCCTCATTGTTCCAGCGCAGGGCTCCCGCGTCCAGAGTCCGCGCCCTGCAGCAGCTGCAAACTCCCAGCTGGGGAAAGGGGGCTGGGGCTCGGCCCCTCCGCTCCACACCCCAGCCCCTTGCGCCGCGGGCCCTACAACCACAGCCCCAGGCCCACCCTCCTTGCCCTCCGATGCTCCAATCAATCGCAGAGGCCGAAGCCCCAGGTCCCCAGAGTGCCTTGTGGGTGCTGTCCAAATGCTGGGAGGAGGGGGAGGAAGAGGAGGAGGCGGGCAGGGTGGAAGGAGCCCGAGGCCGGGTCTGCAGCAGCCAAAGCCCGGCTACCCGCAGGGCGCTCACGGGAAGAAGGGGACGCGGTTCCTCGGCGCAGAGTCCGCAGCTCGGCGCGGCCCTCTCCCACGAAGCAGTCCTGCACCCGCCTGGTCTCCGGAAGCAGAGAGCCGAGGGCCAGGCCCCGGGCAGGCTGCAGAAGTCCCCCGCGCTAGGCTACTCACCCCAGCTGTTTCTGTCCCTGCGGCTCTTGGCCATTGTGGTCCGCGGGCTGCTGGCGGCGACGAGGCGCGGTCACGGCTCGGGCTCGTCTTCTCCCGGGCCCGCGGGGTGCAGGCCGGAGGCTCGGTGCCCGCCCGGGGCGCAGCTCGCTCACACTCTGAGGATGTGGCTGTGGCGCTGGTGCGAAGGAAGGAGTGGGGAGGGAGGGGAAGGGAGGAGAAAGCAGAGGCACCGAGCTCAGCATCACAAGCAGGAGTTCACACAAATACCAGCGTCACACCCTCGGTACTTCAGCCCACCCCCGGAGCGTGAAGACAGTGACAGACGATGTACTGCAACATTTTCAACTGAAAACACACAAATAAACAGCACTCACTCACACATGCTCTCCAAGATTCAACAGCATTATCTAGTGGGAGAAAAACACAAACCGTTACTGTTCCGACTGTTCAAATACCTGTTCCTCATTAGTAACATGCTAACAACATGTAGACCTTTGGGGTAGTTAGAATAATGGGCATTTAAACTCAAGACCTCTTTTTTCCTTTCCATTTTAAAAGCAAAGTCATGTTAATAAAGAAGAAATCATATAGTTTTTGAATATGCATACTAAACAGGTCTTGATTTTAAAATTAGGCCAGGAAAATTTGGATCAAGGTAAACTAGAGATTTGTCATAATCTGTCACTTAATGTCTATCGGGCAACATCTCCCAGAGATTTGCTGAGATAGTCTGGAGTCATAGTTCAATTACAAACATTTGAAGTAAAATCATGCTACATAGTAACATCTGCTACATGGGCGGGAGTCACTCTGGCATCCATGAAGGTTTCAGACAAATTTGAATGAAAAGGCAAAAGGCAACAAATACACTTTTATTGTTTGTTTTCAAGGTTTTCAGCTCAGGCTGACCTGGAATTCACTAAGTAGTCTCAGGGTGGCCTTGAACTCATGGCCATGAACCTCTGCCTCCCAAGGGCTGGGATTAAAGGTGTGTACCACCACGCCCGGTTAACAAACACATTTTTAAAATAATTCTCTTTCATTTCGTTTCGCTGTTTTCTGGCTCTCTAACTACAGACAGGTTTTGTGGGTATCTTAGTCGCACTGCCTCTTCATGCTACCTGATCCACTAGATATCTTCATTGTATTCTTCATCTCCTGGGTTTTCTTCTGCCCACACTTTCTACTGATCAATTCTCCTTAAAATACATTCTACTAGCCTCTTAATAGCCAGATTCATAGCCTCTTACTATCACTCATCATAAGCAACTTCTTGCTCTGCTCCTTCTCTCTCAATACAACTTACTAGGATGGCTTCAGACAGGACCTCCATGAGGATGATTCTCAAATCTATATACCTTATGATCGCCCCCACCCCTTGAGACAGGGTCTTGTTATGTGGGCCAGGCTAACCTCAAAATCATGATCCTCCTGCCTTTTCTCCAAAGTGAGCGGCCACAGACATGCATCAAGTCTGGAAGTTTATGCTGTCTTAAGGAAAGAGAATCAAACAGAGATGAGTTTGCAAATGCCTAAGGTTATCCCACTTTGTTTATCTACTGATACTTCAAAGTCAATATGCCTGAAAGCAAACTCTAGCCCACTCTTGCCAAATATTACACATTCTGTATTCAAGATAAGAACTCTAATGAAAGCTGGGCATGGTGGTGCACACCTTTAATCCCAGCACTCAGGAGGCAGAGGTAGAAGATTGCCATGAGTTAGAGGCCACCCTGAGAATGCATAGTGAATTCCAGGTCAGCCTGGTCTAGAGTGAGATCCTACCTCAAAAAACAAAAAACAAACAACAACAACAAAAAAGAACTCTAATGATGTCAGACACATATACACTATAAATAAAGTTTATGTTGTGGATTTAAAGATTCAGAAGAATTGTATTCTCCAAATGCTGATGAGACAATATAGGATGGTAGAATAATCTCACCCTTGTACTTATGAACCAAATTCATAGAATAAAAAAAATAATATTTTCTGGTTTTCATTTTCTACCCATTTCCTGTAGTTCTTATCTTATATTCTAGCTTAAAAGTCCCTTCCAGGTGAGCGAGTCTTATTAAAATAAAGATTATTGTTTCTACAAAATCCTACAAAAGAAAGAGGGAAGAGAAAGTTTTATAATTCAATATCCATTCCTAATTGAACAAGGAAGTAATAGACAGGCCTGGTGGCCTATAATCCTAGCTATCTGAGAGACTGAGCCAAGAGGATTCCAAGTTCAAGGCCAGCTGCCTAAGCTACACAGTAAGTTCAAGGCCAGCCTGGGCAGCTTATCAAGACTTGTCTCAAAATAAAAAAAAAATAAAATAAAAAGAGGGTTGTGTATGTCACTCCCACATACATGTAGCTGGCCTATCATGTGGAAGACCCTCGGTTCAACACCCAGTACTTTAAAATTAATTTTATAAAACTTTTTTCTCTTTAATTAAGAAATAATCTGTTGGTTAACACTCCAAAGCTGCATTTTAGGAAATGAACAGCTGCCGAAGGACTTTTCATCTAATGATTTCAACATGTTCACATCTGAATCACTTTTTTAAAAAAATAATATTTTTTATTTATTTATTTTAGAGAGAGAGAAGAGAGAGAAGAAGAGGCATGAGAGAATGGGTGCACCAGGGCCTCCATCCACTGCAAACGAACTCCAGAAACATGCGCCCCTTGTGTATCTGGCTTACGTGGGTCCTGGGGAGTTGAACCAGGGTCCTTAGGCTTGGCAGGCAAATGCCTTAACCGCTAGACCATTTCCCCAGCCCCCTGAATCGCTTTTACATCAATTATTTTATTCATTTTAAATTATTTGAAAAAATTCTACATTTTCTTTTACATGATATAACTACTAAAGGCTTACATACATACACACTCTCTCTTTCCCCACCACCTATATGTTAATTACCCCCACACCTCTGTATGTTAATTACCACTATAGAGTTTTAGAATGTTTAAAAATTGTGACACTGGAGAAATGGCTGAGTGGTTAAAGGCACTTACTTGCAAAGCCTGATGATTTCAGATTCAATTTCCCAGTACCCATGTAAAACCAGATGCACAAAGTAGTGTGTGCGTCTGCAGTTCATTTGCAGTGGCAGGAGGCCCTGGTGTGCCCATACTCTTTTTCTGTCTGCCTTTCTCTCTCTCTCTTAAATAAATACTTTTTAAAAATTGTGTTATTGATCAGTACCATGTCTCTCTCTCTCTCTTTTTTGGAGAGAGACACAGAGAGAGGCAGAGAGAGAGGGAGAGGAAGACAGATAGAGATGGGAGCGCCAGCAGCCTCTCAGCTGCTGAGAATGAAATCCAGATGTGTGTGCCCCTTGTGGTCAAGTGTGGCATTGTGCCCTTGCGTCACTTTGCAATTGGCTAAACGTGGGTCCTGGAGATTGGAACCGCTGGAGATTGGAACCGCCATTCTTAGGTTTAGGAGGCAGGTGCCTTAACCGCTAAGCCATCTCTCCAGCCCTTTTCTCTCTTTTTTTTCCAAGGTTGGGTCTCACTCTAGCTCAAGCTGACCCGGAATTCCCTAGTCTAGTCTTTGGGTGGCCTCAAACTCATAGTGATCATAGTGATCCTCCTACCTCTGCCTCCTGAGTGCTGGGATTAAAGGCATGTGCCACCATGCCCGGCTCATGCCTCTTTTTTTAAAAAAAATTATTTATTTATTTGAGAGAGAGAGACAGAGAGAGAATGGGCACGCCAGGGTTTCCAGCCACTGCAAATGGACTCCAGATGCATGCACCCCCCCTTGTGCATCTGGCTTACATGGGTCCTGGGGAATCGAACCTAGGTCCTTTGGCTTTGCAGGCAAATATCTTAACTCTAAGCCATCTCTCCAGCCCCTCATGCCTCTTTTTTTTAAAAATAATTTTTTATTATTATTTTCTTTATTTTTGGAGAGAGACACAAAGAGAGACAGACAGACAGAGAGGGAGACAGATAGAGATGGGCGTGCCAGCAGTCTCTCAGCTGCTGTGAACACAATCCAGATGCGTGCACCCCTTGTGGTCAAGTGCGGCATTGTGCTCTTGTGTCACTTTGCATCTGGCTAAACGTGGGACCTGGAGATTGGAACCGCTGGAGATTGGAACCGGCGTTCTTAGGCTTAGGAGGCAGGCGCCTTAACCACTAAGTTATCTCTCCAGCCCATCATGCCTCTTTTATAATACTCAAAAATCCCTAAAGTTAGTCAACAGGAGCCCCTTTGAGTCTGCTCCTGTGTTATTCTAACAATTATTTTATTCATTTTAAATTATTTGAAAAAAATTCTACATTTTCTTTTACATGATATAACTACTAAAGGCTTACATACATACACACTCTCTCTTTCCCCACCACCTATATGTTAATTACCCCCACACCTCTGTATGTTAATTACCACTATAGAGTTTTAGAATGTTTAAAAATTGTGACACTGGAGAAATGGCTGAGTGGTTAAAGGCACTTACTTGCAAAGCCTGATGATTTCAGATTCAATTTCCCAGTACCCATGTAAAACCAGATGCACAAAGTAGTGTGTGCGTCTGCAGTTCATTTGCAGTGGCAGGAGGCCCTGGTGTGCCCATACTCTTTTTCTGTCTGCCTTTCTCTCTCTCTAAATAAATACTTTTAAAAATTGTGTTATTGATCAGTACCATGTCTCTCTCTCTCTTTTTTGGAGAGAGACACAGAGAGAGGCAGAGAGAGAGGGAGAGGAAGACAGATAGAGATGGGAGCGCCAGCAGCCTCTCAGCTGCTGAGAATGAAATCCAGGTGTGTGTGCCCCTTGTGGTCAAGTGTGGCATTGTGCCCTTGCGTCACTTTGCAACTGGCTAAACGTGGGTCCTGGAGATTGGAACCGCTGGAGTTTGGAACCGCCATTCTTAGGTTTAGGAGGCAGGTGCCTTAACCGCTAAGCCATCTCTCCAGCCCTTTTCTCTTTTTTTTTTCCAAGGTTGGGTCTCACTCTAGCTCAGGCTGACCTGGAATTCCCTAGTCTAGTCTTTGGGTGGCCTCAAACTCATAGTGATCATAGTGATCCTCCTACCTCTGCCTCCTGAGTGCTGGGATTAAAGGCATGTGCCACCATGCCCGGCTCATGCCTCTTTTTTTGAAAAAAATTATTTATTTGAGAGAGAGAGACAGAGAGAGAATGGGCATGCCAGGGTTTCCAGCCACTGCAAATGGACTCCAGATGCATGCACCCCCCCCTTGTGCATCTGGCTTACATGGGTCCTGGGGAATCGAACCTAGGTCCTTTGGCTTTGCAGGCAAATATCTTAACTCTAAGCCATCTCTCCAGCCCCTCATGCCTCTTTTTTTTAAAAATATTTTTTTATTATTATTTTCTTTATTTTTGGAGAGAGACAGACAGACAGAGAGGGAGACAGATAGAGATGGGCGCGCCAGCAGTCTCTCAGCTGCTGTGAACACAATCCAGATGCGTGCACCCCCTTGTGGTCAAGTGCGGCATTGTGCTCTTGTGTCACTTTGCATCTGGCTAAACGTGGGACCTGGAGATTGGAACCGCTGGAGATTGGAACCGGCGTTCTTAGGCTTAGGAGGCAGGCGCCTTAACCACTAAGTTATCTCTCCAGCCCATCATGCCTCTTTTATAATACTCAAAAATCCCTAAAGTTAGTCAACAGGAGCCCCTTTGAGTCTGCTCCTGTGTTATTCTAACATGTGTCAAATTTGTTCTTAAAGCACAGGGAGATGGTCCAGGCTTCCCTTACACACCCTTATATTTTCCTTACCTTGGAATTAGAAATAGAAGTAGACATTTCTCCAAGAATCTTTGGCCCCTTTTATGAGGAAATATACTTAGAAACCAAGATCTGAATGCTGGATGTACTCATCGCTGGCTGCAGTATCATTGTTTCTAGGTTCTTTAATTGGATATTGCTAGAACATTATTTATTTGCTTGTTTGATCATTGTTTATGACAGGGTGTTACTATGTAACCCAGGCTGGCCTTGAACTCCTGATTCTCCTGTCTCAGACTTCTGAGTGCTAGAACTATAGGAATGGCTTTTAATTTTTCAAATCATGAACTCTAAGGCTATGCTTTTAAAATATATTTTATTTATTTATTTATTTGAGAGAGAGAGAGATAATGGGTGAGCCAGGGCCTCCAACCACTGCAAAGAAACTCCAACTGCATGCACCCCCTTGTGCATCTGGCTTATGTGGGGCCTGGAGAATCGAACTGGGATCCTTTGGCTTTGCAGGCAAATGCCTTAACTGCTAAGCCATCTCTCCAGTCCCCAGGATATGTTTTAAACTGTATGAAAAACACATATATAAATATATGCAGAGTATTTTCTGTAGAGCTTTTAAAGATACTGGAAATAAGCTAAAGGTCCATGTGCCCATACAAAGAATGGTTGACTACACTGTGGTATATCTACAAAAATGCTATGTAGCTGTAAAGAATTCAGATCCTTATGAATTGAATATAGTAACTTCTATCCTATAAAAAATAAAGTATAATAAATTAATGTTTCTGTTCATCTGGGTAAAATAAGTAGAGTAATAATAAACCAGAGGGAGACTGAGCACAGCCCAATAGGAATATGATCAATATGTACTATATTTACACTGTAAGTTCATACTAATAAAAATAATCATTTTTAAAAAGAAGAATACCAGAAGCTAATGAGACTAGTTCTCTTTGAGAGATAGGTGGAAATAAGGTGGAAACAAAAACAAAATAGAAAATGGAGGCTAATAATACTTCTCTGAGTGTAAATATTTTGTATAGCTCTAACTCTTACAGCAATGACACTGTTTCAGATTCTCCAAAATAAATAAATTAAATAAATAAATAGTATTGGCAAGCATATGGGGGGAACCATTCCTTGGACTTTTGGGTAGGATCAAGTACAGGACACAGGGAGAACTAAAGTACAGTTTCAAATATAAGTGAGCCTAACCGTACCACAGGTAAATAACGTAACTTCCTGGAAGCTGTATGTATTAATTCCTTTTCTTGCTGCTGTGACAAAATACCTGACAAAAGCAACTGTGGTGGTTTGAATGTATTATGGCCCTCATAGACTCTAATGTTTGAATACTTAATACCCAGTTTGTGGTGCTGTATAGGAAGGCTGTTGAACCTTTAGGAGGTGGAGCCCTGCTGCAGGAAGCAGGTCACTGAGAGCAGGCCTTGAGGTGTTATAGCCTAGCCACACTTGCAGTCATCTTGTCCTACTTCCTCCCTGCTGATGTGACTCTGGGTTCCTTCTCTTGCCATGTTTTCTCCACCACGATGGACTGCCCTTCAAAACTATAAGCTGAAAATAAATCCATGCCTTCTCTCAGCTGCTTCTGCTCAGGTATTTTGCCCCAACAATGAGAAAGTAAGCAATACAGCAACTTAAGGTGAGAGGGGGGAGGATTTATTTTGGCTCACAGATTGAGGGTGCAGTCCATTAGGGTGGGGAAAGTATGGAAGCAGGAACCTCAGGCAGCTGGTCACATGGTGTGCACAGTCAGGAAGCAGAAAAAGAGAAATGCTCATATTCAGCTAGCTTTTTCCTTTTTATTCAGTCTCAGAATCCCAGCCTGTGGAATTGCACCACTGACATTTAGGGTGGGTCTTCCCACTTCAATTAACCCAGTCTACAAAGTCCCTCATAATACATGACTCCTAGGTCGTTCTAGATTGTGTCAAGATGACAGTCACTAGTAACCAGTATAGGAAGAAAAGAACCAATCTGAGATGTATTAGAAAACAGCATTTTTACTGCTGAGACTAAAGACATGCTTGGGGATGTAGTTCAGTGGTAGAGAGCTTGCCTAGCATACCCAAGGTGCTGGGTTTGCTCTACTTTACACCAAAATTTCTCAAATATGGTACTACAAGCCTGCAGTCCTAGCACTTGGGGGACTAGAGGAGGATTTCAAGTTTGAAGCCAATCTTGGCTATATAAGTTTAGGGCTACAGGACTACATAGTGACATCCTGTTAAAAAAAAAAAAAAGAAAAGAAAAGAAAAGAAAAAGACTAGCCAGGACGGTGGCACACGTCTTTTAGTCCCAGCACTTGGGAGGCAGAGGTAGGAAGATCACCATGAGTTCAAGGCCACCCTGAGACTACTTAGTGAATTCTAGGACAGCTCTGGGCTAGAGCGAGACCGTACCTCAAAAAACAAATTTAAAAAAGTAACAAAAAAGGACTAAAGCCATAATGAATTGCACACAATAACTGTACTTTAGTTCATTATTTTTTGTTTGGTATATATGGATTTGAAATTCTGAAATTATGTAGGCACAAGTATTAAAAAGATATAAGGTGTATAATGAGAGCCAACCTTCTCACTGTTGAACAAAGAGTTATAATAAGGAAAGGAAAAGGGGGGAGGGCAGAATGAGTTCTGTGGTTCTGAATTGAAATATGAAGTATTAATATAAGAATATAAATAATCCAATTTTTAAAATATTTACTTGCAAGCAGAGAGAGACAGAGAGAAGAGATACAGACAGAAAGAATGGGCATGCCAGGGCCTCCAGCCACTGTAAGCAAACTCTAGATACATGCGCCACTTTATACATCTGTCTTTACATGGGTACTGGGGAATCAAGCCCAGGTCATTAGGCTTTGCAGGCAAGTACCTTAACTGCTGAGCCATCTCTCTAGCCGAAATAATCTAGTTTTTAAGTGAACAAAAAGTTCTAAATATTTTTTGTATGGACCCAAGAAAGACACACAGTTAGTTAATAAGGGCAAGAAAGGATGCTCAACATCTTTAGTCATTAGGGAAATGTAAACCAAAACCACAATAAGATACCACTTTACATCTTTGAATCTACAATGACTATACTCTCAAAGAGACAACAGTAAGTGCTGATGAGGATGCAGAGAAACTGACATCCTCACACAAGTGCTGGTGAAAATATAGTGTGGTACAGCTATAATAGAAAACAGTATGATACTTCCTCAAAAAGTTAAACCCAAGGTGACCATGTGACTTAGCAATTCTCCAATTACATCATATGTTCATACAAAAACTTGCATAAGAGTGTTCATAAAGCTAGGGGCTGGAGAGATGGCTTAGCAGTTAAAGTGACCCAGGCTTGATTCCCCAGTGCCCACATAAGCCAGATGCACAAAGGGGTGCATGTGACTGGAATTCATTTGCAGTGGCTGGAGGCCCTGGCATGCTCTTTTTTCCCTCCCTCCCTCCTTCCTTCCCCTCTCCCTTCCTCTCTGTCTGCCTCTCTCAAATAAATAAATAAATATTTTAAAAAATACTGTTTATAAAGTTATAGCTAACAGTGAACAGACAGAAACAACTCAAATAACTAATAAAAGGATGAACAAAATCCAGGAATATTAAGTGGAAGAAGCCAGCCACCAAGACCATGAATTGTATTATTCTATTTATATGAAATTCCTAGAAGAGGAAAATCTACAAAGATATAAATTAATTATTGCTTAAGGCTGGGAGATTGGGGAGAAGTTTAGAGAATGACTACTAATGAGTCTGGGATTCCTTTTGGGGTAGTAAAATGCCTTAAAATAGATTATGAAATAAACACTGCTTGTCTCTATAGATATACTAAAAACCATTAAGCTAAATAATTTAAATTGGTTAATTTTATGATATAAGAATATGCAGGGAGCCGTAAGCAGTCGCCATTACAAGATTTTCCATATTAGAGTCAAAACCAGGTTTATTTTAAATCCCAAGCCTAACCTGGTGATGGCAAGCTGGTCGCAACCAATCAGTAAACGCCTTGTAGCAGTACACTCTATAAAAGCAGCTGCAGATTTGGGCCCCGGCCCTCCGCCATCAGCTCATCTGTTAACCAAGTGCTCTCCAATAAACTGTGATACAAAAAGAATTCTCGTTTGTGGCCGTTCCTTTCCTGCTGGTCGGGAGGGACACTACAAGAATACCCCATTAAGATTTTTAAAGTCAAAAACCAGGTTTATTTTAAATCAGAAAAAAGAAAAAGTATCCTCCTTTGGACTTTGGCATGCTAGGTCCTCTCACCCCCACCTTTTCTCCCCTCTAAACTGTTACACCATAAATTATTTTCTTCCCTCTGTATCCTCAATTATGTCTTTTTCTATTGTATTCTTTACAAACTCATTTTACCTCATATAAGTAAAGGGCTCCCACAGGCAGGAGCTTCTCAACTACTGATGCCCAACTTGCTGCTTCTGTCTGTGACATGCAGTCTAGGAAACATGTTTATATCAGTTGGAATGTTTGGGGGTGCATTTCAAAAAGGATTGAACAAAAGAGGATATTTAAGGCTGGAGGAATGGCTTAGTGGTTAAGGTACTTGCCTGCAAAGCCTACAAAGCCAAAGAACCCAGGTTCGATTCCCCAGGACCCATGTAAACCAGATGCACATGATGGTGCACGCATCTGGAGTTCACCTCCAGTGGCTAGAGGCTCTGGCACACCCATTCCCTCTATCTACCTCATTCTCTCCTTCAAATAAATAAATAAAAATTTAAAAATATTTTTTAAAAAGAGGATATTTATTCTCACATAAAATTTTGTTTGAAGATAAACTGGTTCAAATTCATTAGCTCCACATTATCATGGACTGTACTGGTGAAGAAGTAGATTAGACAGCCACAAAAAATTATAGTGCCTTAAATAAGAAGAACATTTGTTTCTCTCTCATGGAATTATCCAAGTGTGAGTCATCCAAGTTGATATGTTGGATTCAAAATAAAAGGAGATGAAGTTCTTCATACTGTCTTCCTTCCTTTACTTGGAGCCTCCAACTAATTTCTCGTAGTTTAGCCATTAACATTGTCATTCTAGCCAGATGGAATACAAGACAGAGAAAATTCCAGATTTGTAAGAGTACAACCCAGAAGATCCATGTTGCAGTCAGGTTCACATTGCTGGCAGAAATCACCCGACCAAGAGCAGCTTTTGGGGGAAAAAACGGGTTGATTTTGGCTTATAGACTCGAGAGGAAGCTCCATGATAGCAGGGGAAAACAATGGCATAAGCAGAGGGTGGACATCACCCCTGGCCAACATATGGTGGACAACAGTAACAGGACAGTGTGCCAAACACTGGCAAGGGGAAACTGGCTATAATACCCATAAGCCCACCCCCAACAATACACTGCCTCCAAGAAGCCCTTACTTCCCAAATCTCCAGCAACTAGGAAATTAACATTCAGAACACCTAAGTTTATGGGGGACACCTGAATTAAACCACCACATTCTGCCCTGGCCCCCATAAACTGATAACCATCCATGATGTAAAATGCAATGCATTCAGTCTAACTTTAAACACCCCCATAGTTTTTATCAATCCCAGTGATGTTCAAACATTCCCATAGTCCAAAATCTTTTAACTGACCCATAATATTAAAAAAATCCCCCCAAAACCCATAATGGCACAGAATAAACATCCACACTGCAAAAGATGGCATTGGACATATCAAAGAAATATTCAACCAATACAAGATTTAAAATAACCAGGGTAAGCCGGGCATGGTGGCGCACGCCTTTAATCCCAGCACTCGGGAGGCAGAGGTAGGAGGATCGCCGTGAGTTCAAGGCCACCCTGAGACTACATAGTGAATTCCAGGTCAGCCTGAGCTAATCCTACCTCTAAAAACCAAAATAAATAAATAAATAAATAAATAAATAAATAAATAAATAAATAACCAGGGCAAACATCAAACTCTGTAGCTTTAAGACCAACATCTCTAGCCAGTGACAAGCCTCTGAATACAATAATCCTAACCAGCAACAAGTCTCTGGAGTTCCAATTCCGCCCCTCCAGCTAGGCTACTCACAGTCCTGGAAAACTTCACTGGGGTCTGGCAGCTCTCCTTTACAGCCATCTCATGGTCCCAGCATCTCCACCTGGTCTACACTGCAACCCACAGTTCATCCTCACAACTCTATTGGGTCTCCATGCAGGAATCCAGCAAACCTGCTTCACACTGCCCATGGCCCTTTCCAAAATACAAGACCATGTTACAAACACAATGACCCTCTCTCTTTTTTTTTTTTTTTTTTTTCAAGGTAGGGTCTCACTCTGGCCCAAGCTGACCTGGAATTCACAATGGAGTCTCAGGGTGGCCTCGAACTCACTGCAATGCTCCTACCTATGCCTCCCGAGCACTGGGATTAAAGGCGTGCACCACCACACCTGACCCACAATGATCCTCTCTTTCCTGCATTTCTTATATTCCACAATACCAGGTAGGATGCCAATTTGTTAATTCAGGGGGAAGAAATCAGACTTTGAAGAACAGGACACTCTTTGAGCACTCAGGCCCCTTCAAAAGAGTTTACATTCTTCCTGTTACCCCAGTGCAGGTCAGCTGGCTCACACTCAATCATTATAATCTCTCAAACAATTGCAGGTGAATGGGCAGCAGTTTAGGCCCAAAGATTTCATTTTTTCTTACCATATCCCTCTGCTCACACCAGTCCATTTCTACACAGTGCAACCCTGCACAACTTCTCAGAACATGGGCATAACAGCAAGCCTCTCACCCAAACTGCTTCTAGCCCAGTCCAAGCAAAGCTCTTCTTCACCCTCATAAGACAAACCTCACAGTCCGTCGTTCTTACTGCATTCAGGTCTTTCAACTCTGACCAGAATTAGTCCATCAAGCTGTACTTACAGCACTGCAAGACATCTCTTAGGCCAAGGTTTCAAATCCTTCCACATTCCTCTTGGAAATCAGCTCCAAAAGGCCAAAGCCACACAGTGAGGTATCTAGTAGCAAATGAAACCACTCCTCAGTACCAACATTACTGTTGCAGTTAGGTTTGTATTGCTGGCAGAAATCACCCAACCAAGAGCAGCTTTTGGGAAAAGTTTTATTTTGGCTTATAGACTTGAGGGGAAGCTCCATGATGGCAGGTAAAATGATTGCATGAGCAGAGGTTGGACATCATCCCCTGGCAACATGAGGTGGACAATAGCAACAGGAGAGTGTGCCAAACACTGGCAAGGGGAAACTAGCTATGATACCCATAAGCCCACCCCAACAATACACTGCCTCAAGGAGGCATTAGTTCCCAAATCTCTATCAGCTGAGAACCTAGCATTCAGAACAACTAAGTTTATGGTGGACACCTGAATCAAAACACCACAGTCCACATAACACATACACCCAAATATTATTGACCTACTACCTTCTATTGATAAATATATCTGGTCAATTATATTTATCATATAGTTGATAAATATAACATGAATACAACTCAAATGCAGGGAGCCCAATATTAAAGAATAACAGATAATGGAAGGCAACCACAAGACTGTCACAAGGACCAAAACTGCACTCCCCATCCTCAGTGTATTGGCTTCTTTTCTAGTGTTGACGCCTCTTATCCAAAATGGTATTTTCCATTCCAGTCCTCAGAAATAGGCAGTCATGCCTAGAGGCAGAAAAAGGCATTTATGTCTTGCATACCTTGACAAAAGCAAGGACAGTTTTCCTGGAAATATTCCAACAGATATTTTCCTCCTGTGTCATTATCTTCAGTCTAATTCTCTCCCAAAATGAGCTATTTCGGCTGTGCTCCTGTGTCATTATCTAAACCTAAAATGCTCCTTTAATAAGAGGAGTAAAGCTACATCAGTCAAGACTTACACCCTGGAATGAGGGAGTGCCTCAGGCTCCACTGATGGTCATGGTCACTAGGAAAAGGTCAACAGCATTGCAGTTCTAATAGTAAGGAAAGAGGAGAGAGGGTATTTATTGGTCCAAGGGCATAGGCAATAGGCATAGCTTCCATTTTCCCAGTGCCCTCTGCTTCATCAAGTGGAGTAATCTAAACTTGGCTTGTATAGGCACTAAGTCCTTATTGATCTTATCTTTGTTAAGTTACTGCAGGTTCACACTGTCCAGTAATATTAGACATGTGAATGTCAACAGTCACCTTCTGACATACATGGTGTTCCCAACATTGTCTTCCTTGTAGACAACGACCAATTTCTCTGTGGTAATTAGGACCAGACACACCAACCAGCAAGATATCCTCTTTCTCAAGTGTTTGTCTTGTGGTCTGAAACCAAGAGGCCAAGTAGTAGTTTCGGTTTCCAGTTAATAGAATCGTGACTTATTTATCTGGTGGCAAGTCTCTGGTATCTGGTAGAAAGCCTTCAAACCGACAAGAGACAAAATTACAGAGAACAAGTTATAAAGACAAAAATTCTCCAAGAAGTATTAGGATCAATAGAAGAGTCACTTCTACCTGTAACCCTTAGTCTATAAGCACATGAATTCTAACTATGGGATATAAGACAATATAGAATGGCTACTGGATTAAGTCATTTGCCACATCTTCTTAGGGACTCTAAATGAGCAGATTCTTATCACACTAGCCATTTCTGACTGATAGTTTGAGGTAGGATCACTTAATTCCATGGGCAAGAATATGCTGACACACCACTTGCACAGGAAGCTCAGTCATTGTTCAAAGACAATGCTGTTTGTGATACATAAAGCATGGTATATGTCTTGAACTGTGGCACTGATAGGAGTTTTATGAGCAGGAAAGATAAATGTCTGGAATATAGATTGATTCCTGTGAAGACAGATTTCTCTTTCCTCCAAAACAGAAGAGATCTAATGCAATTAAATTTCCATCAGATGAATGTGTGATCTATCTAGGAAACAGTATCAGACTTGGGCCTCTGTAGTGGCCTCTGCCCTAAGTGGATTAAACACTTCACAATGACAATAACAGATTTATACTTAGCAAGTGGAAGTCCATGCCATTGAATCTACTCAATCTACATTTTTATTGCCACATAGGCCCAGCGAGCAAGCAATGGAGTAACTGGCAGAGATCGGCAGATCATCTTGTAGAACACTTAGGCCAGATGCTCTTTGGTGGAAGCAATGTGGCTCATAAATACTTTCACGCTATGGGCAACTTTCAAACGTCCGTAATACCTCTTCCACTGATTTTCTTATCTCAAATCTTCTTTCCAAGTAATTGAGTAACTGACTCCCTAACACTATGCATCAGTCAGTATAGATTCCTCAGGCCAACTTTCCTTACTAACCAAGAGGATGATGAGATGTACTCTTCAAAGTTATGCCCACTGGAGAATTTCTCGTCATCACCATTTTTCAAGGCCAATTCATTATTGAATTGGGGCCACATATGTGGCTGGCTTCTTCAAATTGGTGCTAGTGTATCATGCAGACTATTAATACCCAGGGCAAAACATGCTCTTCATCCATTAAATGGTCCTGATTCTTTATATATGAGTTGAGAAAGAAAAGGGAGGTAGCAAAAAAAAGAAAGAAAGAAAAAAAGAAAAGAAAAGAAAAAGAAAAAGAAAAGAAAAGACAGGTACAGTGAAAGTTTGTTCATGTAATTTACTTATGCATTCTGGATAGGCTTACCCAGTGTATACTCTTCCATTCAACAATGGAATTCTGCTGCTCATGTTTATGATTTAGTAAACTAGATAACACCTAGGTCCTAAAGAGTGGTTCATGAAACATAGACACTTAATATCCCATGGTCTGGTGTTAAGTCTCTACCATGCTTGGTGCAGCCCAAAAGTTGCCTTGCAAGTAGAGAATAGCTATCAGAAAATGAGAGCATGATCATATTCCAAAACTCTAGTTAGAATTCCTAGTACTGTGATTCTCCTTTTGTACATGCAGGAGACTTTGTGCAATGTCTGTCAACCACTGAATCTGATGCATCTGAAAGCTGAAATGTCAAGATCATCAGAAAAGTATTATATTGTTCCAGGTCCCATGAAAATTGATAGTGATGGGTTACAATGGAAAGGGGTCACAGAGCAGTGAAGGTAGTATGTTCTCTTCAAAATCCAAATAGACCAACCAAGCACAGTGCATGTTCCTTTGAGGTAGATGATGTTCCAGGGAGAACTCCGCTCTATTAGCAATTTCATTAATGTGATGGGCACTGGAACTGGGTTTATAGCTCATACTCAGCTATAAGGGTCTTTTGCTTTTGTTTTAAGTGATACATAAAAACACTTTCATTCATGGTGGCCCCAAACCTCTAGGCTCACAGATCCTCTGTCTTAAGCACCTAAAGTAGCTGTGATTATGTCACTATACACACAAACCACCAGATCTAGCGTAAGGGTTTTGTTTTTTGGTTTTTTGAGTTTTTGTTTGTTTGTTTGTTTTTGTTTTTTGAGGTAGGGTCTCACTCCAGCCCAGGCTGACCTGGAATTCACTATGTAGTTTCAGGGTGGCCTTGAACTCATGGTGACCCACCTACTTCTGCCTCCCAAGTACTGGGATTAAAGGCGCGTGCGCCACCATGCCCGGCTTTTGTAAGGGAATTTTAAAAGAATCTAGGCTGGTAGCTGCTTCCTGCTCACCAGATCTTATTTGCATAATGTTATCCAAATAATAGACGATCCCAATATTCTTCTACATATAATGAAACAAAGTTCTCTCTGGATGATGCTATATCATAGAGCAGAAAAGGTAAGACAACAGCAGTATTATCAGTCAAAAAAGGCAAAGTGCTCCTGATTATTTTTGCTGATGGAAATTGAAAAGAAAGCTAGATTATAGGTTTTAAGTTAGCAGCTAGATTTTGACAACCAAAGGTTGTATTGATTTACCCTCGTAAAGATCCTAAATGTGGAACTACAAATTGGCATCAACATACGATTAATTTTTGATAATCCACAAACATTCTCAAAGTTATTTGGCCACTTGATGTGGTTTAAATGCATCCTTCAAAGTTTGTACATTGGAAATTCAATCCTTAATATAACTGTGGTGAAATATGGGACCTTTAAGAGATGATTAGGCCATAAGGGTTCTGTCCTCATAAAGTTTTAATGACATTATTCCAGAAATGGGTTCTCAAAAACCATAAGTTTACATCTCTTCTAGTATATGTTGCTGAGACAAAATATAAGTCCAGAAGCAGCTTAAGGGGTTTATTTTCAGCTTATAGTTTCAAGAAGTCTATCATGGCAGGAACAGGAAGCTGGTGTTACATTGTCACATCAACATGGATGAAGTAGAAAGAGAAAACAGAAAGCTACAAGGCCTGCCCCCCAGTCTAACACTTCTTCCAGCAAAACTCTACCTCCTAAAGGTTCTACAACCTTCCCAAACATTTCTACCAGGTGGGAATGAAGTATTTGAATACTCCTCCACTTAGTTAATACCAGCAATCTCTTGCACTTCTTCTTTCTGCTAAGTAATGACATAGCAAGAAGGCCCTCATCTGATGCTGACACCTTGATACTAAACTGTAATAAATATCCTACAGAACTGAAATAAATTCCTTCCCTTTTGAAATTATCCAATCTATGGTATCCTATTACAGAAACATACAATGGACTAAGACTGAGCCAAATACGGCATTAAAGCAGAATATTTCTCAGAGGTTTAATGGTTACTTTTACACTAAGCTAATTTCTCTTGTGATAATGTTTAGGTTTTGTTGTTGTTGTTGTTGTTGTTGTTTTGGTTTTCTGAAGTAGGGTCTCCCTGTAGCTCAGGCTGACCTGGAATTCACTATGTAGTCTCAGGGTGGCCTCAAACTCATGGCAATCCTCCTACCTCTGCCTCCCAAGTGCTGGGATTAAATGCATGCACCACCACATCTGGCGATAATGTTTAGTTTTGATTTTATATTTTGGCACAGAGCAAGAGTTAATTGGAGAGGTTACATATGGACCCTAACAATCATAATAGCCCTAGGAATATGAGAATTTCATTATCATATGTGATGACAGGTAGGATCCCTCCTCAAAGGAACCTGCCCCCAGTCTTAATTAAGATTAAGTAATTCCAGAGTTGAGAACTGGCTTAAGACTAGATGTTAAGGTCTTGAGTCTCCATTAATAGTGACTTCTTAGGTCACTATACTGCCCACCAGGACTAGGCTTTATTTCTACTACATATGTCAAGTTCAAGTAGGCTGATGATTTCATTCCTGTATAGAGACTTGGGAATTGATCAGCTACCACCCCAACCATGATCTTGTAGTCAAACTACCTTTATCATCACTTTTCCTTGAGGGTTATCATAATAACTGTGCTGAACATGCCTTTGACAGTTATGTTATCTAGCTTCTACCAGGATCTCAGTATTTTACTCTGGCATCATTATTTCTAACCTATTGAGGGTAGTAACCAAAGAAATTTTAAAGGATATTTGTACCTCCTCAATCAATGTCTTGATGAGGATAAATTCTAGGGGCCCTCTTAGAGGCAGTATAGACAGAACATGAGTTGCATTAGTCAAATTTCCATCACAATGACAAAAATCTTCATGAGAACAACTTAATAGAAAGAAGAATTTGTTTTGGCTCATGAAATTACAGTCCATTGTCAGCAGGCTCCACTGTTTCTGGGTGTGGTGATGCAGGACATCATGACACAGAGGCATGCTAGAACAAAGCTGCTCCCCTCATGGCAGTCATGGAGGAGAAAGATAGAGGAGGGTGTGGGCCCAAGATACACCCTTCAAAGTTGGCTGCTCCTGCCAACTGGTTCTACCTTCCACAATTTCTACCACCTTCCAAAGTCCATTAAAATTTTGACACCATCAATGAATTAATCCATCAATTAGGTCAAAGCCCTCACAATCCAACCATCTCTGAATGATTGGGTCCACTAGCTGGGCACCAGCCTTTAACAGATGAGCATTTTGGGGTACACTTTTCACCTAACATTCTCATCTTCCTGAACCTTCAGATTCCTTCCTTTATAGTATATGAGGGAAATCCTGGCATCTCTACATAGAAACTGCAAGCTATTATTGAGTATACTCTTCAACTAACCCACCTAGAGGGACTCTCAGATAATCAAATTAACAGACTGAATCTGAATCCAGGTAAGTATTTGGCAATATCTTGTAACACCAACAATTAATAAACACTCCTATAAGATCAGGCTCAGCACTTCTCCATCTAGGCTATACTGAACCTCGAATTCTTGTTTGAAGTTTTTAATCCTCGTTCCAATCTGTTCAAATTCCTCGAATCCAATGTCACAGGTCCCAGAGCTTCTCCATTAGTAGCCTTACCTGAGCAAAATACAATGATGTCTCACACGTAATTGATGTTGCAACTCTCTGTAGCTTTCATAATTATGCTGTGGCTTGCTCCTCAGCCATTTGTGCCTAGCAGCTTTAAGAAGGTTTCCTCAAAACTGAAATTTAATGATTTTTCTATCCATACTTTAAGTACCCAAACTCAAGACTATTTGTCATGTGTGTGTTTGTTCTCACAGAAACAGTCATAGCAGTCAAATGACACTGCAATTTTAGTAATTATCACTATCATAACAGCTAAGTGCTCTTAGAGTTGGATCTTTCAATGAGGTATCATCCACCAGCACTCCATCTCATGCCATTATTGATGGTCACTTCAGCAACTGTGATGCTCTTCCAGACTATGGAATATCACTGTTCCATTCTCCTCTGCAAGTAATTAATATAGTCTATCAGATATGCAATACCATCCCAAAAACCACCTCAAGGGTCCCTTTTCTGAGACTATTTCAAACTCATGTAACTGCATCAGTCAGGGTTCTAGGAATAAAAGATAGTACATAAAGAGAAGCTAAATGGAACAACTGTTTATTTAAAAAACAAAAACAGGCCGGGCATGGTGGTGCATGCTTTTAATCCCAGCACTTGGAGACAGAGGTAGGAGGATTGCCATGAGTTCAAGGCCACCCTGGAAATACAGACTGGATTCCAGGTCAGCCTGGACTAGAGTCAAACCCTACCTAAAAAAAAAAAAAAAGAAAGAAAGAAAAAAAAAAAAGCTAGACAACCTTCTCCCAACCACAAGCACCAGCAACCAAGGGAGATCTCAGGATGCCAAGGGATCAGAACCTCCCCTCACCCACACAACATCCAGCACAGCTGATCTGAGGAGATCTACCAAACTAACCAGCCTAGTTGAGCCCACAGGGCAACAAAGAGGGCACTAGGCCCGCATTCAACATAGAATGATCATGGGACAAAGAACTGGATATGAAGGTGAAAAGCATATGTGATTGCAAGACACGAATCTGTCAGAAAATCATGATCAGGACTGTGGCCAAGAGGTCTGGGTTGCTGAACCAGACATTTGTCACTTCCAGCTTCTGTGCTTGGAGCTGAACTGAGAGATGAAGCACAAACTTGAAGACCATGCTGAAGCCAGTGTCTATGCTGTGACCTGTCTCAGGGGTCAGCCACAGGCCTAGGGCAACTACTGTGCAGACATGTAATAGCTAATAAAAAGAGTGCTTCACACTCTTGAAGCCACCAGCATCTATGAACACTGCTCATTGATGTTTAGAAAATCAAACTCTAAGCCAGGCATGGTGGCACACTCCTTTATTCCCAGCACTCGGGAGGCAGAGGTAGGAGGATCGCCATGAGTGCGAGGCCACCCTGAGAATACATAGTGAATTCCAGGTCGGTCTGGGCTCGAGTGAGACCCTACCTCAAAAAATTAAAAAAAGAAAAAGAAAATCCAACCCAGAAATGTCTCCGTATTGAGGTCTCTGCCCTCACATGAAGTGGAGAAATAGAAAGAGGACTCACTGCCAAACAAACTGTTTGACACTGTCCATGTTTTCCAAAAGGTTTTAGCTATCCTGGGCTTATTTATAACTCTTCTTTTTGTATGCTTGCAATTTCAGTCTTTGCAGCTCCTTTCTGCAATTGAATATACTAATTTTTTGGAACTGACACTGTCTTCCTCATCTCCAAGGAATGTCATACATCTGAGTGTGTGTTTATGATCATTGCAGCACCCCAAATATACTGCAATGGAATAGTGGTGCTGATTGACACACACTTGTGAGGTTCCTGTACAGAATTTCTCAGTTAAGCATATCAGAGGAGAAGTACACAAAAATAATAAAAAGAAGGTACACACTCATCAGTCAGTAACTGGCACTTCTGTTCTTCAGGAAGGTCCTCAGAGGGCAGCACAAATATAAGCTGGCAGGCTAATCAAACCTTCAGAAATAAACACAATGTTTCATTCTGGCCCCTCAACTCAGTAAAAATATTGCAGCCCTGTTCCAATTTCATTTTCCACAATCATTTTGGATTTCCTTATTAAGTAATTTTCATTGTTACGCTTTGGCTACTACAGACATGTCAATACTGTTGATGACCATAAAAAGCTGTCTGGAATCTTTGGAGAATGGTGTTCTTTAGACATTGTCATGACTGATTTTAAATCTCAGGGATAACAGTCACAATTTTTATTCTTTCTGACTGTGAGTTATGCAACTGCAGTGAAAAATGTACTTCACATCCAAAGAAAGAGACACATGAAAGCAATTCTTTTCCTCCTTTGTCACTGCTCTTATGACTATATGCTATAATACTTTCTAAAACTTATAAAAAGAGACATAACAGAAATGCTAAGACTAACAATCTCACTGTCCTCGACTTGCTTGAGTCTGAGAAACCCATTGGCGCATGCTCAACTTATTTTCAGTAAAACATTTTCCTTTATGACTTCATCCATTGATTTTTGATCTTAGCAAACAAATACCAAAAAAAAAAAAAAAAAAAAAAGGCCAAGGGTATAAAAACAGAGTTTTGGCAACCAAGAAGACATAGTGAGGCACCCTGAGTCTAGAAACAGTGGGAAGTCATTATCATCCTCCCTATCTGCAAAAGGAGAGCTTTCTGGACTCCTGTGAGAGAAATGCACCTGTAGGATAGGGCTATAGTCAGGCACTGAGGCCTCTTCTGCTCAGAACAGTAGTCTACTCGATGTACAGGTAAACTTTAGGCACCCCTTCTGTACATTTTACCTACCATACTGTGAGGAAACCAATAAGGAACAGTAAAGGGATAGTTGCAATAGCTATTGAATTTGCAGACAGACCAGTTTGTGAGCCAAATGTGGAAATCCTTCCAATTTCTATATGCTCCTTAAAACCCCACTAAGGATCAAGGTTAAAACAAACAATGTAACATACCCCAAATCAATTCAAGCTGTATAAAATATGGGTGTGCACTGCTTCTGAAGACTCTCATCATCATGACCAGATCCTAATTCTGAATAACATCCATGTTCTATTGCCATCCAGGACAAAAGTAATTGTCTTGTGCATTGAAAACATAGTTTTCACCTCAACACACAAATGATCTTAACAAGTTACAAAAAGAATAATTTAATATCAACTATTTGAAAATCTAGATCAAAATTGTGATGCTTTCCAATAATTAATTAATTTCTAATTAACAAATCTATTGAGCTCTCAATTCAATATATAAAATCAGTTTATGTTGAAAGATTTATCAAAAGAACATATTGCTTAAATCTATATTTTCCATAGACTAAAATTATTGTCCTTATGCTGTTTTCTGTCACATTTTGAGATTTTAGTTACCCATTTTCTCTTGAATAATAAATTTTGAACCTCAGCCATATAAAAAATATTAAATATTTTGTATTGTTGTTTAGTCTTGACTGAAGTTAAAGTTGGGGACTAAGGAGATGGTTCAATGGATAAAGCTCTTGCTGTAAAAGCATGAGGATGGGAATTTGGATCCCCAGAACCCATAATAAATACTATGTGCCCACCTGTAAGGCCAGCATTTGGGAGGTGGAGACATGGGATCTCCAAGACAAGCTGCCTTGCTAGACTAGCTGAATAAGTGAGCTCTGGGTTCAAGTGAGAACCCTGCTTCAGTAAATAAAAGAGAGTGATTAAGAAAAACACCTGGTCTCAACCTCTGGCTTCCATATGCATGTGTACATGTGCGCACACACACGCACACACGAGCATGCATACATTTTTGCACACACAAACACATGCAAAAATAAATAAAATGAAGTTAAAGTTAAATCTAGAATTCACCAATTACAATTAATATTCTACTAAGAACTATGGAAGAAGAGAAAAGCACTATAAACCATAGAGCAAATCACTATACTTTGTTATAAGTGTAAGAGTCAAATTCCGAAAGTTGTCACGTATTATGAACTATCAAATATGTATAAATATGTATATATATATGTATATATGTATATATATATATATATATATATATATATCCATTTTGGATGAATGATCTATTAAGGTATATTTTTTCTTATTCAGTATCTTGCCATCATATGGGCAGTTGGTAAGAGTTTCTTTTAATGTTAGCTACAATTGTTGAGTAGTATATAATCTTCAACCTTGAAATTATGTGATTAATTGTTTAAGATATAAAATAAGTTTACTCATGCTATGTTTATTATGAGGAAATTGAATTTGAATTGCTTTACCAACCAACCTACGTCACTGTTCTTGTTGAAATTAACTCAGACAGTTCAAAAAAATCTTTAAAATTCTTTTGGAGTTAGTATAAAGGAAATGTTTTCCTGTTTGCATCATTTGTGGTACAAGTAAAATAATGATTATAGCAGACACATTTTTTAACCACCACACAGAACCTTGACTTTCCATGCTATCTACTTATGAGTTGATGGTTAAAGCATATGGATCTGCCATTACTGGCAACATAAAACATCTTTACACCAGGGTCCTACCGAAGCCTATGACTTCAAACTTTTCAATGCCTAATTCATTTTCAGTGTTGTTTCAAGAGTAACATGATTAAAAGATTGTTAGAAGGATATTTATTCTTGTTTTAAACGGGGCATTCAGAATTTCCACATTGTGAAGGCTCATGAGATAAATTTTTCTGAAGTCTTAGCACCAGGAAAAGATCTCCTTGATCTCTTGATCAATTGGGTCATCTGTATCTCAAAAATACCATAAAATACTCTGCTCTGGCCAATTTTTTGCTGCATTGTTTTGGTTTCCTGTTTCCCTTCTTTCTAATTTCATGCAGTTTCCTTGCTTACCTATTTTTATCTTGTATAAAAATAAGTACATACTTTCTGTGTGTTGCTTCAAACTCCCTGTGGAATAATACAGGTATAAATAAATAAGAATAAATATATTTTATACTAGAGAAAGGCTCAACATCCCCTTTTCTGTGTTGAACTTGGAGGGTTGCTTACTCAGTACCAATATGTCCACCAGTCTCCCTCTAATAAATGACTAATCTGGTGACTGTCTCATCCAGGCCCCTCTACTCATGAATGTCCAGGGGTGCCCTAACCTCATAGTGGGTTGGGGGGGTGTGGGTGGGTGTTCACTACATGACCAACATAAATCTACGACAGTAAACAAGTACTAAGAAACCAATAGAACATTTGAAGAGATTTTGAGTCATGGAAGCCAAAAGTATGTGCCCACCAAAACAAGTGCCAAGAAGCGCTGAAAGAAGGAACTGTTCTTCAACAGTTTTTTCAATGCAGCAAACACACGGGCTTTGTCCCTAGAGCATGTAAGTCTGGGCTTACTTATGTTCCCTAAATAAGTGCTCTTTGTGTGTGGAACACAAGAAATACATGAATTCCCTATCATGTTAAGGTGTTAATTTAAGTTTTTCATCATAAAATTGATTATAATTTTCAGAACTGAATTGTGTGTTCAAAAGCCATATGTCAACATCTATAATTTATTCTTTGATGATTTTCTTTCTTTTTTTTTTTTTTTTTAGTCACTACATGTAGTGGCTGTGCATTATCTGCTTGAGTATTTAAAATCTCTGTGGGGCTCTAAAATAACTTTACCACTATACATAAAGCTAAGTAACTTGATTTCTACCTTCTGAACAAGACTGGAACTGAAACTGCAATGCAGATTGTGAAATATTAGCCAAATTACTTCCCTCCACTACTGTTCAATACTCTGCATTGTTAAGTATTTTTAAACCCTCTTATATTTGGTAATCCTCTTTACAATCCTGTAAAATGCTTTACACATACTTTCTCGGGTGTCAGATTCAAAAACCTTATCCTCTTCAAATTACAGATAAGGATGTTGAGATGCTGCCAAATATGATGCCTTGCCCCAGATCATTCATCGAGCAATTGTTAAGAGCCAGAACCAGGGCTCAAGGCCCCTGGCTTTCTTTTAGTCTCTGCAGAGCTCCTGGTCCCATTAAAGTTGCAATTACCGCCCAACAGGGAGGACAAAGGCCTTTGAAACTTCCTAGGAATTGGGAATTTTCAGAAAACCTCCGTGGAAGACAGGTCGTGCAGGTGCGCAGTCCAGCCTCAAAACTGGTACCACCGGGAACAGCTTGCAAAACAGGAAGGTGCAGGAAGGGTGCGCCGGCGCGGCGTTAGCCCGGCACTCCCCCCACTTTTCCCTGGTGCCCCACATTGCCAGGTTCCTTCTGGCCCAGTGCCCGGGATCTTCCTTTCCTTGTGGACCCCGGAGTGCAGCGGTCCTTGTGCCCGCGTGCCCCAGCCTTACTGCCTGTCTATCGTCACCCTGCAAGTTTACCTGACGCATCAGGGTCGGTGGGCGTCGAGCTCCGTGCACCCACGAATGCCCAAGGGCGGCCCTGGAATGTCAACGTGTGTGGATGGAGAGGAAGTCTAGGCCCGGGGAAGGACGGCGGCGGGCTAGGGGGGCGCGGCGGCGGCGGTAGGTGTCGTATCCTCGGCCCGCCTCAGGGCGGCACTCTGGTCCCGCAGCCGACGCGCTCGGGCGGGCCGCCGGGCGCCGACCCACGCTGGCCAGGGGGAACGTGTCTCCCGGTGACGCAGCCGCGGGTGGGGAACGTGGTGCGGCAGCGGCGGCGGTGACCGTACGCGCCTCCGCCGTCTTCCAGAGGACGCGCGGTGCAGCGGGGCGGCGGTGGCGCGAGGTCCTCCCGAGCCACGGGCCAGACGGACGGAAGCCGGCGGCGAGGAAGTGTGTCTCGACGGAGAGCGGGGGCCGGCCGCTCAGGTAGGAGCCTGGGCCGCGGGCGGGCGGGCGGGCGGGCGCTGAGGCCGGGCCGGGCCGGGCGGCTCGCGGGCGGCCGCGGAGCTCGGGAGCGCGGCGGGTGGGGGAAGGGCCGCGGCGCGAGCCGGAGCGCACCAGACGCCGGGACCCCCGACCCCTCTCTCTATTTCTGCCCGGCTCGCTTGGCTTCGACCCCGGGGTGGGACGGAAGGGAAGGGAAGAGAAGAAAGAAGGAGAAGGGGCCGGCCCGTGTGGTGTGTGGTGACGAAGACCCGCTTTCGCCCGGCCCTTCTTTGCAGGCACTGTTACGGGCAGAGGCTCCATGTTGGGAAGCGGAGCCGCTCGTCCTCGTTAGCGGGAATCTGGGCGCGCCGTGGGCAGAGCCGGCGGGGGCCCCCCCGAGTGAAGATGGAGGCCCCGCTGCGGCCTGCCGCGGACATCCTGAGGCGGAACCCGCAGCACGACTACGAGCTCGTCCAGAGGGTGGGCAGCGGCACCTACGGCGACGTGTACAAGGTGAGGCAGGCCGGGGGCCCGGGGCCCCGGGGTGGGTGGATCGATAGACAGGGCCGCGTTCTGGAGAAGCGTGGAAGGAACGAGGAGCGAGGAGGATGCTTTTTCTGGGTGCATTTTTGCGGAGGAAGTGGCCCGGGAGGAGGAGACCCTGTGAACTCCGTTCAGAGCACCCTCGTAACTTGGGACTAATCGCTCCCATCAAGCTAGAACTAACCACACTGTTGCAAACCACGGCTGGCTGTACTTTTTTGTGGCTTTAAAGGCTTATGTACAGTACTCATTTTACTCTGAAGGATGCCCCAGAGTTAACGTGGAAAATTGCTTCGTGGAAGGAAGGCAGGAGACAAGAAAGAATAAATATTCGCCTTCACACATTGATTGGCATTAAAAAAAATTTTTTTTTCTTGGATGAACTTGTCTTTAAAAGGCAATTAGAAACTGCTTTCTAAATTTTAACTCTAAGCACATTGGTCCTGAATTAAAACAATGTACGTGCAAGTATTATAACGTGTAGAAAGATGTTTTTACCTGGCAGAAGTTCGGTCATTTGTATGTGGTTGGTGATTTGAAGTATATTAATTTTCTGGGTTTTCCTACTCAACAGTTCCCTCTCTTTGAGATTTATAGCATTCCATAATCATGACTGAGTAAGAGCTGTTGTCTTTTTATTGTGCTCTTGTATTAAGACAAATGATGAGAATGACTTGTAATTTAAAATTTAAAAATAAAAAAAAAATTGTGAAGAAACAAACTAGTTCTCTAAGCTAACGTTTTGAATGGTCAAGAGGAAAGAGATTGAGATTCCTTTATGGCTTTTGTTCTGTGTTCCCAAAAGGGAACATTAGTACAACTCTTTCAGGTATTAAAGAAAAGAGTTTTTTTCTTTTTGCAACAACTTTATATTTTCATGGCATATATAAACATATCCTTCCAAACAGCAATCCTTCATGTAGCTGAAATGGTCTTTTTCCAGTTAACTCTTGGGGTATATTGTCATGCACAGGTAGAAATATGAAGGAAGAACATCCCTTCTTCCTACATGTTTTCATATAATTTTCTCTCTGCTAATAGTAATAACTCAGAGTGATGGTACTTGGATAACTCTAGCACTGTTTGATTCTGAGATGAGTTGTAATGGGTAGTGTTTTATTCCTTAACTGGGAACTTAGGTCTTTGTACTAGACACTGTTCTAGGTACTGGATTGTTGAATTATGAGCAGCGTCCCAACTCTGGCCTTGTGTATGCATCTGAATGTAAAATGCATAATTATATGGAGTCCTGAATATATAAAAATTAGAAATAGTTGGTCTTATTTGTTATCCATGGGTTGTCCATTTTGTGCAATGCTCACTCTTTAAAAATTTGAAATTCTTGTTTGCTTCTCAGTCCCATGTTTTTAGTCATCTTTGTCTTATGATTCACTATAAATTAGACCAGTTAAGTTCAGTTCGTGGTAATTATACAGTAGTCTAAATTACAGTTATATATTTTTTCTTCCCCTACATAAGAAAATTTCCAGAAAGTATTTTCCCCACTAAGATCTCAAGACCTTCATCTTTTGCTTTATAAGATATAGCAACCAAAGCTATATGTGGAACAAGGATTTCATTATTGAGGGAAGCAAAAATTATATTAAAGGAACAGCTCATGTCTACTGTTTGTTTAGGCTGTATCCCTCTTCTACACCTCTCCACAGAGAGTCAAAGGCTAAATACCACATCCCATCTTTACCTCCTTCCCCTTTCATAATCGTGCTTACAGTTACTTGTATACTCTTTGCACACCTAAGCCAGCCTCTGATTCCTAAACATCCTCAAGTCACTCATGTCTCCTTGTCTTTTGTTATAATTACCTGGGATCACTTTCCACCACAACCCACTTGGTCCTATCATTCCTGTCCATTAAGACATCACTCCAGTCCTCCTTCAGCAAGCCCCAGTCCCCTCATTTCTATCTCATCAGACACTCACCCCTCCCTCATTCTGCTCTAATCACATTGGTCTGCTTGCTGTTCCCTACACATAATAAGCATCTTCGCTGTTTAGTCTTTGTTCTTGCTATTTCCTCTGCTCAGAATCTTCCCAGGCAACTTCAAGACTTGCTTCCTTTCCTTTATGTCTCTCCATCTTTCTTCCTTTTTTTCTGCTTATTTTTTAAATCTATTTTTGACTGTTTTGTTTAGTGCTGTATCTCATTGTACCTAGAATCAGGCCAGGCAGAGTTAAGTACTTTTTAAAAAAAAAATAAGTGATGAGAATAAATAACCATGAGTGATTTTTTTCCATCTAGTTTTCCGAGCACTGAATTTTGATATCACAACAGTTAAGAATCTAATACTCAATATATTTCTCTAGTGACTTTTCTGATACCTTATGTATATGTTTTTATTGCAAATTTTAATAATTTGAGTACTCTGGGAAAATATTTCTGAAAAACTTTTTCATAGTATATCTGTTATCAGTGAGCTAAGCTCTGTAGAATTTTGTCAGTTTATACTTATTCTTAATATGCCTAAAATAGAACATTCAGATTGTGTTGAATTTTTTAAGGCAATAAGAGTGATTATATTGTTTATAATGGCATATTTTTAATAAATTGAAAATCCTAGGAAGTTTTAAAAGCATTTTATTTAGTACATGATACAAACTAGTAAAACAATTACAGAGAAAAAGCACTGCCCTTACTTTGTTTTTATACTTCAGATATATTGTAAAACAGCTTTAAAGGGATTACAGCCTTGAGATTCTTTGCAAATTATTTTTACATTTTTCAAAACCACAGGTCCTCTCTGTGGCTCCTATCTCTTCTAAGAATCCTCCAGAGGGGCAAGCTCAATCTTAATTTGGCTGTTCTCTGGTTGGAGGAAGAGAAGAAATGTAAAGATTTGTTTAGATAAGTGGATCATTGAGGACAGAGAAGGAAATGGTGGCGGGAAAAGAAACACTAAAGAAAAGGAATGTGGTTGATGATGAATGACAGAGTAAATTTCAACCAAGCAAATTTTATTTCTAATTACTATACAATTTAAAACTTGCTAACAAGGCTGGAGAGATGGCTTAATGGTTAAGGCACTTGCCTGTAAAGCCTAAGGACTCATGTTCAAGTCTCCAGATCCCACATAAGCAGACACACAAAATGACACAAGCCAAGGTTGCCCATGCACACAAGAGGGCGCACACATCTGGAGCTCGATTGCAATGGCTGGAGGCCTGCCAGTTAATAAAAATTGCTAATAGTAAGAGGAAGTCTGAAGATACAGCATGTCTACTACCTTCTGCTCACAACTGAATTGTACACACAAAACAATTATACATACATAGTTCACAATCACAGCATACTCCATTTTACTATTTTATACCAAAATACTGTTTCTAGTCTAGATTACAGAGAAATTCTAAGACTCTTCACCTTGTATGAGTGAAAATTTGTAAATTTAGATGGGAAATCCCACATATTTCTTTTAAACTTTAACTGGTTTTTTTGATTGATTAAGTATAAAACATTTCATTTTAGGAGGACATGAATATACTTCTATAGCAAACAGATGCTTAATAAATATTTGCTAGATGACATTAGTGGTATAAAATTATTCAAAGATAAATACTACTAACAACATATTTACTTAGGGCTTTCCCCTAAATGTTATTAAGCCAGTCTGTTTCCAAAATGAGTTTTATATTTATTTTATGATGGTAATCATGATGTACCACCTTTTTCTACTTGATTGGAATGACCAGTATTTTTTCTAGGCATTAAACTTTCTTCAAAAATACTATTTTTAGGGCTGGAGAGATGGCTTAGTGGTTAGGGTGCTTGCCTGCAAAGTCCAACGACCCATGTTCGACTCTCCAGATCCCACAAAAGCCAGATGCACAAGATGACACAAGCGTCAAAATCACACATGTGCACAAGGGGGCAGAAAGTCTAGAGTCCTATTACAGTGGCTGGAGCCCCAGTGCATCAATTTTCTCTCTCTCTTGCACTCACTCTTGCTCTCTCACATTTAAAAAAAGAAAAAAAAAGGCAGTCTGTTGGGCTTGCCTCAAAAAAAACATACTATTTTTAAAAGATCCATTGAGTGAACCTTCATTTGTTTTATCATTCTAAATTTCACATCTGTTGTTTACAATTTTTTAATTAATTATTTATTTGAGAGCTACAAAGAGAGAGACAGAGGCAGATAGAGAATAGGAGCACCAGGACCTCCAGCCACTGCAAATGAACTCCAGATGCATGCGCCATCTTGTGCATCTGGTTTACTTGGGTCCTGGGGAATCAAGCCTCAGACCGGGGTCCTTGGGCTTCACAGGCAATTGCTTAACCACTAAGCCATCTCTCCAGGCCCTGTTATTTACAATTTCAAAAGTATTTTGCAATTGCAAAGGATATGATTTGTGTAGAAATCTGTGTCATATACTATTATTTCTGTGCGTTCCTCTGGAAATTAGATAAGCTAGGACTACTATAATGAATCCTTCCTTTATAGGTGGACTCACTTTGTCTCCATCAGACCACTAGTCACGATTCTGGAATGTCTTTAGGCACTTTGAAACATATCCCAAGATCATATTGTAAAGAAGCAGTTTTAGACTGGAGAGATGGCTCAGTGGTTAAAGCACTTGCCTGCAAAGCCTAGTGAGCTGGGTTCAATTCCCCAGAACCCATGTAAAGCCAGATGCACAAAAGTGCATGCATCTGTGGTTCGTTTGCAGTTGCTTGAGGCATTGGCATGCTCATACTCTCTCCCTTTACCCCTTCTCTCTCTCTCCATCTCTGTATCTCTCTGCTTGCAAATAAATAAATAAAATATTTTTTAAACTTAAAAAATAAACAAAGTTTTAATATTTCATAACCCTTGAAATATTGGGTACTAACTATGTGTTAGAGTGGAGATGCAGACTGAAAGAAGAGAAAACACAGTCAATGAAGAACATACAATTTAGTCTAGAAAGAGAGATGGAAATAGTCATAATTTCATAAGTGTCACAGAATTGGAAGAAATACTCAACTCTGTCTTTGTTAGGGATAAGGGAAGGAAGGAAAGTGAACCAGGGAAGATTAACAGAAGAGGCATTAACTAGATTTTCTTTTAAATACAAGTTGGTTTCTAGATGGATAAAATATTTCAGACTGTGGGAGTAGTATGTGCAAGCTTCTAGAGACTGGAAAAACCTTGGTAAATTTGAAGGATATGCATCCTCATTCCAGGTCCCATGTGACCAAACCTGGCAAAGCTATCATAAATGGAGAACATGAGTTATTTTCTGGATGAAAAGGACCAGATGTTAAATCTTATATGTCAGTGTCAAAAAAAAAAAAATGCACTTTTTCTGTAGTCTGCAGAACCAACTTTTGGATGAAATCTTTCTTGATATAGAGGACATATTATACCAAAAAATGGTTAGATATATAGAGAGTTACTGAATAGTCCAGATTAGGGTTTATATAAGACTAAATTACATCTTGGTATATGGGACAAAAAAAAAAAAAAAGATAACTTGAGGCTTATTTAAAAGATTTTTTAAAAGCACCTGGTTATGGGTGGGGGGAAAGAAAACTAATGTCATTTAAATTTTCTGACTGGGGTGGCTATGTTTGTGCTATTAACAGGAAATAAAAATGTTGTGAGGTTTGAATTTTGTGTTTGGTTTGACATTAAACATTGCATAAGTGGGTGAGACTGATAGTAGGAAATGTAGTTCTGGCCTGGAGAGCTCTAGACTGGGAATACAGGTTTAGGAGTCATCCTCACTTTATGGATTAGTACCTGTAAAATGTAGATGAGGTCACTCAGGAGATTTTTTTTTTTTAGGAGAGCTGAGAAAGTTGGCAGAAGAGAATAATACAGTGGTAGTATCTGAAAAGAAGTATGAGGAAGTTCTTTCCCTAGGAACCAGAAGTCTTAAAATCTGCACTCTATCATGTTTAGCCTTCACTCTAGTTCTCATTTGTTCTGATTGCTGTGAGGAACATGGATTAATCTTCCCAAACTATGAATCTGTGGTAGTTTGAATCAGATGTCCCCATTAAACTCATGGGTTTTGAATGCTTGGTCCCCAGCTGATGTTTGGGAGGTAGAACCTTGCTGCTGGAGTAGGTGCTTTAGGGTGTTAATATAGCCAGCTTCCCCTAGCTAGAGCTTCTTTCCTGCTGCTGTTTTATATCTGCCATCGTGAACCTTCCCCTTGAGACTGTAAGCCAAAATAAAAACCTTTGCTCATCGTTTTTGCTTGTCAGTCTTCCTCCTAGCTTCAAATGGAGTGAAAACAGTGACCTTAAGTTTACCCCTGTATCTGGCAGCCCAGTATGTAGTGCCTTGCCTACAGTGTGCGACTGATTAATAGGTCTTGAAGAAGTGAGTAACATAGTAGTCATATAAAGGAAAGATTTAAGAGCAGAGGTGTAAGTGTGAGGAAGTGGAGAGAATGTAGACTGCTCTCTGAAGCAGCTTGGTATATAGTGAAAAAAAAAGAGACAGCCAATGTTTCTTCCTTTGTGTGTTTTTCACCCCTTTGAGACTGAGTGATTATACCATTCAAATTTCATTCTGAGTGACCAAGCTAAGTATTGGGTTTTGAGAAGGTATTCCACGAAGAAAAAACAAGAAAAGGAATTTGGAAGAAATTGAGACTTTAGAAAGACGGCAAAAGGCTGAAATTTAAGGGGCCACTATAGGAGATAAATGTGAAAGCTCCTCCTTCTCTAAATAAAGCCGCCTCCTGGTTTTCCCCTGAGTATAGTTAGGGTGAGGTATATTGAGCAGTGGGAGGGGGCATTGATACAGACCTGGAATAACAGGGTGAAAGGGATACTTACAAATATGTATATGCAGCCTCTTGCATGACAGACACTGTCCTAAGGCATTGGGATGCATCAAGTGAACCAAGGGAATAAAGACTGCTGCCACCATTGAGCTGACATTCTATCTTGTGGGTTCAGAATCCCTGGGTGGAATGGGGAAGACACCTTGAGGAATTAATAAGGATGGCCAAGATAAGTGTCTTTTAGAGGGTTAGATCTAAGCAAAGATTTCAAGGAAGTGAGGGAGTTAGTGAAGTGTTTATCTGAGTAATCAGAGAAAGTGTGAAATACTTCTCTTATTGGATCACTTGAACCTGATTCCAGAACTAAAACATAAACTAAGGGACAGGAATTGAAACCATGACAGAAATAGTACTATTTTATATCTCTTTGGTGGCAGACCACAGGTCATTGTGATTTTTTTTTTTTTTTTTTTTTTTTTTTGGTTTTTCAAGGTCGGGTCTCACTCTGGTCTAGGCTGACCTGGAATTAACTATGTAGTCTCAGGGTGGCCTTGAATTCACGACAATCCTCCTACCTCTGCCTCTTGAGTGCTGGGATTAAAGGCATGTGCCACCATGCCCAGCTGTCATTGTGATTTTTAATTAAGTTTCACAGTTACATGAATTTACCATGTTATCTGTCAATTTTAAAACATTATTTTGTAAGCAAATGAAAATGCCACTTTCTGTTGTCTTGCTCCACTAATTAAATTTAATCTTTAAATCCTAATAAAGTCTTATCAAATTTCCTAATGGCCCCCAATCTGAAGCTAACAGAGAATTTATTTATTTATTTTTATTCATTTATTTGTTAGAGACAGAGAGAGGGGTGAGGGGAAAAGAGAGAGAGAATGGGCGCACCAGGGCCTCTAGCCACTGCAAACGAACTCCAGATGCATGCGCCACCTTGTGCATCTGGCTTACGTGGGACCTGGAGAATTGAACCTGGATCCTTGGGCTTCATAGGCAGATGCCTTAATCACTAAGCCATCTCTCCAGCCTGATAATTTTTTAAATATTTAATTAAATTAAATTATTTAAGAGAGAGAAAGAAGTGATAAGAGAGAGAGAATGGGCACACCAGGGCCTCTAGCCCTGCAAACAAACTCCAGATACATGCAGCACCTTGTACATCTGGCATATGTAGGTGCTTAGGAATCAAAGCTGGGTCCTTTGGCTTTGCAGGCAAACACCTTAACTGCTAAGCCATTTCTCCAGCCCGCAAAATGGTTTTTGATAGCTGTAGCACCATAGACCATTAACTCCTTCTCATCCAGCCAATTAACTGTCAATGGCTTTTCAGAAAAGGGTGGGGTCTCATGAGCCTCTTCCCATCCATGATGGAATGTTGACTGGCTCAGTCTTGTGCAGGAAACTACAGCTGCTGAGAGTTCATGAGTAAAACACCACGTGTGTCTAGAAGGCAGGATTCCTCAACATTCTTCCACCTTTTTCTAGTATTACATTCTTTCTGTTCCCTCTTTCATAATGTTCCCCTAAGCCTTAGATGGATGGTCCAGATAATGCTGTTTAGGGCTGAGCACACAATTGTCACTTATCACTTTTTTTTTAGTAATTTATTTTTTTATTGACAACTTCCATAATTGTAGACAATAACCCACGGTAATTCCCTCCCTACCCCCACTTTCCCTTTTGAAACTCCATTCTCCCCATCATATCCCCTCCCCTTCTCAATCTCTTATTTTGATGTCATCATCTTTTCCTCCACTTATGATGGTCCTGTGTAGGTAGTGTCAGGTGCTGCGAGGTCATGGATATCCAGGCCATTATGCGTCTGGAGGAGCACATTCCTTTGGCTCTTACATTCTTTCTACCACTTCTTCCACAGTGGACCCTGAACCATGTGATAGAAATATTTCAGTGCTGAGCACTCCTCTATCATTTCTTCTCGGCACCATGGTGCCTTCTGAGTCCACCCAAAGTCACTGCCATCTGAAAAAAGAAGCTTCTCTAACCAAAAGTGAGACTAGTATTCATATATTGGTATGAACATTAAGAGAAGTGCTTACCAGACAGTTTGGTGAGCATAGTATATACATTTAGCCAGACACTAGCAGGCAATATACCCCTAGGGCTCATGACTACCCCTGTTGTAGGTTTTCAGTATCAAGGATGTATTCCCTCCCATGGAACAGGCCTCCAGTCTAATTAGAGAGCGGTTGGTTTCCCCCATAACAGACATGCCAGTATTGCACCCATTGGCTCATTTGGCCTGGCTGTCCAAATTTATGGCTTGCAGTGTCCACTGTTGAGTATCTTCACTGGTGATTTCTCTCTTTCCCATTGAACTGCATGCTGCATAAATTTTTTCCAGCTTTCTGTCAGCTGGTCTACATAGAGGAGGTTTTCAGCTCAACTCCAGCAGGATTTTTCAGTGACCTTGCAGCTCAAGTATGTGGAGTCTTCAGCAATAGGGTCTTACCATCCATTCCTGGTAGGAAACCAAGGGCCTTGGCAATGGCCTGTAATGTTTTGGGGGTATCTGTGACCTGTCTGGCTAACAACTCACTGGAAGGTATCCCATCCTTGGCACTGAAAATTTTCTAGTAACAATCTGTGGCTTCTTAGTGTTCCATTGTCCAAAAAAGTAGGTTTCCATATGATTTGTTTATATCCTCTTAGATTTTGATTAGCCCTCTCTCTGCCTTTCCTTTACTCAGTCTCTTCCCCTGACCTCAATTAGGCCTTTTCACCCCCATTAATCTGTTCTTCTACTTACATATATACAATACCATCCTATTTATGTCCCCCCTTCCTTTCTATTCCCTTTATATCCCCTTTCTAGCTTACTGGCCTCTGCTACTGAGTTTAATTCCTACTCACATAGAAGTCCAATTATTTGTAGCTGGGATCCACATATTAGAGAGAACATGTGACATTTGGCTTTCTGGGCCTAGGTTACCTCACTAAATATGATCCTTTCTAGATCGGTCTATTTTCCTGCAAATAATTTCATGTTTCTTTACTGCTGAGTAGAACTCCATTGTGTAAATGTGTCACATCTTCATTATCCACTCATCACTTGAGGGACATCTAGGATGGTTTAATTTCCTAGCTATTGTGAATAGAGCGGCAATAAACATGGGTGAGCAAGTATCTCTAAGGTAATGAGACGAGTCCTTATGATATATGCCTAAGAGTGGTATAGCTGGGTCATATGGTAAATCTATTTTTAGCTGTCTTAGGAACCTCCACACTGATTTCCACAATGGTTGTATCAGATTGCATCCCCACCAACAGTGTAGAAGGGTTCCTCTTCCTCCACATCCTCGCCACCATTTATGGTCATTTGTTTTCATGATGGTAGCCATTTTGACAGGAGTGAGATGAACTCTCAGTGTAAATGTAGTTTTAATTTGCATTTCCCTGATGGCTAGGGATGTAGAACATTTTTTTTCGATGTTTATATGCCATCTGTATTTCTTCTTTTGATAACTCTCTATTTACTTCCATAGCCCATTTTTTAATTGGGTTGTTTGATTTCTTATTATTTAGTTTTTTTGAGTTCTTTGTATATTTGGGATATTAATCCTCTGTCAGATATATAGCTGGCAAAGATTTTTTTCCCATTCTGTAGGTTGCTTCTTTGCTCTATTCACAGTGTTCTTTGCTGTTACAAAAGCTTTGTGATTTCATGAGGTCCCAGCAGTTGATCTGTGGTTTTATTTCCTGAGCAATTGGGGTTATATTCCGAAAGTCTTTGCCAAGAGCAATATATTGAAAGGTTTCCACTACTTTTTCCTTTATAAGTTTCAGGGTTTTGGGTGTGATGTTAAGGTCTTTGATCCATTTGTACTTAATTGTTGTGCATGGAGAGAGATAAGGATCTGTTTTCATCCTTCTACAGATATATCCAGTTTTCCCAGCACCATTTGCTGAAGAAGCTGTCTTTTCTCCAATGAGTATTTTTGGCTTTTTTGTCAAAGATCAGGTAGCTGTAGCTGCCCTGACTTATATCTGGATCCTCTGTTCTGTTCCATTGGTCTACATGTCTGTTTTTGTGCCAGTACCATGCTTTTTTTTTTTTTTTACTATGGCTCTGTAATATAGGTTAAAATCAGGCATGGTGATACCACCAGCCTTAGTTTTGTTGCTCAAAATTGTTTTAGCTATTCGAAGTTTTTTGTACTTCCAAATGAAATTTTGGATTGTTTTTTCTATTTCCATAAAGATTGCATATAGATTGCTTTTGGTGAGGTTGCCGTTTTCACAATATTGATTCTTCCAATCCAAGAACAAGGGATGCCTTTCCATTTCGTAGTGTCTTCTGCAGTTTCTCACTTGCATGCTGTAAAGTTTACATTGCAGAGATCCTTAACTTCCTTGGTTAGGTTTATTCCAAGGTACTTTATTTATTTATTTATTTATTTACTTATTTAAATTTTTATCTTTCATCGACAACTTCTATTCTTACAGACAATAAACCATGATATTTCCTTCCCCTCCCCCTTTCCCCTTCAGAACTCCACTCTTCATCATATCTCCTCCCTCTCTCCATTAGTCTCTTTTGAATTGATGTTACCATCTTTTTCTCCTATTATGAGGGTCTTGTGTAGGTATTGCTAGGTGCTGTGAGGTCATGGATATTGAGGCCATGTTTATTTATTTACTTATTATGCAATTGGGAATGGGAGTGATCCTCTGTTTGTTTGTTGTTAGCATATCGGAAGGCTACTGATTTCTGTGTGTTTATTTTGTATCTTGCTACATGGTTATAAGTGTATCAGCACCAGCAGTTTGCTGGTAGAGTCTTTAGGGTTCTTTATGTATAGAATCATATCATCTGCAAATAATGATAACTTGATCTCTTCCTTTCCAATTTGTATCCCTTTCATGTTTGTCTCTTGCCTTATTGCTATGGCTAAGACTTCCAGTACTATATTAAATAAAAGCAGGGACAAGCTAGGCGTGGTGGCACACACCTTTAATCCCAGCACTCGGGAGACAGAGGTAGGAGGGCTGCCATGAGTTCAAGGCCACCCTAAGAATGCAGAGTGAATTTCTGGTCAGCCTGAGCTAGAGTGAAGTGAGACCCTAACCTCAAAAAAAAAAAAAAAAAAAAAAAAAAAAAAAAAAGCAGGGACAGTAGACACCATTTTCTTGTTCCTGATTTTAGTGATAACACTTCAAGTTTTTCTCCATTTAGTATTATGTTGGCTGTAGGTTTGTCATAAATAGCCTTTATTATGTTGAGATATGTTCCTTCTATTCCCCGTTTCTGTAGGACTTTTATCATGAAGGGATGTTGGCTTTTGTCAAATGCTTTTTCTGCATTGAATGAGATGATCATGTGGTTTTTGTCTTTCAGTCTATTTATATAGTGTGTTACAGTTGTTGATTTGAGTATGAACCATCCCTGCATCTCTGGGATAAAGCCTATTTGGTTGGTGTGAATGATCTCTCTTACATATTCTTTTTTTTTTTTTTTTTTTTTTTTTTTTTTTCAAGGTAGGGTCCCACGCTAGCCCAGGCTGACCTAGAATTCACTCTGTATTCTCAGGGTGGCCTCAAACTTACAGTGATCCTCCTACCTCTGCCTCCCGAGTGCTGGGATTAAAGGCATGCGCCACCACTCCCGGCTTCATATATATTCTTGTATTCTGTTTGCCAATATTTTGTTTTGTTTTGTTTTGTTTTGTTTTGTTTCGAGGTAGGGTCTCACTCTAGCTCAGGCTGACTTGGAATGGAATTCACTATGTAGTCTTAGGGTGGCCTTGAACTCGTGGCGATCCTCTTACCTTTGCCTCCCCGGTGCTGGGATTAAAGGCCTGAGCCACCACGCCTGGCTTTGTTGAGAATTTTTGCATCTACGTTCATGAGGGAGATTGGTGTGTGATTTTCTTTTTTTGTTCTGTCTTTGTCTTGTTTTGGTATCAGGGTGATGCTGGCTTCATAGAAGGAGTTTGGTAGGATTCCTTCCTTTTCTATTTTATGGAAAAGTTTGAGAAGCATTGGTGTTAGTTCTTCCATGAAGTTCTGGTAAAATTCACCAGTGAATCCATCTGGGTCTGGACTTTTTTTACTTGGGGGATTTTTTTAATAAAAACTGCTTGGATCTCCATACTTGTTATAAGTCTATTTAAGTGGTTAATCTCATCTTGATTTAATTTTGGTAGGCCATATAGATCTAGGAAATCATCCATTTCTTTCAGATTTTAAAACTTAGTGGAGTATGTGTTCTTATAGTATGTCCCTATGATTTTTTTAAATTTCTCGGGTATCTGTTGTGATGGAGCCTTTTTCATTTCTAATTTTATTAATTTTTGTCTTTTCTCTCATTTAGTCATATTTGCTAAGGGTTTATCAATGTTGTTTATCCTTTCAAAGAACCAACTCTTTGTTTCATTAATTCTTTAGATTTTTTTGTTTCTATTTCATTAATTTCTGCCCTAATCCTTATTATTTCTTCCCATTTACTGATCTTTTGGTTTGCCTTATTTTTCTTTTTCCAAGGCCTTTAAGGTGAAGCATTAAATTGTTTACTTGCTATCTTTCTAATTTCTTAATATAGCCACTTAAAGATATAAATTTCCCTCTTAGGACTGCTTTCATTGTGTCCCAGAGGTTTTGGTATGTTGTAGTCTCATTATCATTTGATTCTATGAATTTTTTATTTCCTTCTTGATTTCTTTGTGGACCCATTCATCATTTGGTAGTGCATTGTTTAGTTTGCATGATTTTGTGTATGCTTCATAGCTTTTCTTGCTATTGTAGTTTGATCCCATTGTGATCAGATAGCATACAAGGAATTATTTCAGTTTTCCTGTATTTGTTAAGATTTGTTTCGTAAAAAAAAAAAAAAAAAAAAGATTTGTTTCGTGTCCTAATATGTGGTCTATTTTAGAGAATGTTCCATGTGCTGTTGAAAAGAATGTGTATTCTGTAGCATTTGGATGAAATGTGCTATAGATATCTGTTAGGTCCATTTGTTCTTTGACCTCATTAAATCCAGATGCATCTCTGTTTATTTTTTGCTGAGATGACCTGTCAATTGATGAAAGTGGAATGTTGAAGTTACCCACTACAACTGTGTTTGGTGTTAGTTCTAATAGCGTTTGTTTGATGAAATTGGGAGCCTTCATGTTAGGTGCATATATGTTTAGGATTGTGATGTCTTTCTGTTGGAGTGTTTCTTTAATCAATATAAAGTGACCTTCATTATCTTTCCTAACTAATGTTGGTCTGAAGTCTACCCTATCAGATAGCAGGATAGCGATCCTTGCTTGTTTTCCAGGCCCATTTGCTTGAAACACTTGTTTTCCAAACTATAACCCTAAGACAATGTCTATCTTTTATTGAGAGATGAGTTTCTTAGAGACAACAAATGGAAGAATCCTGCCTTTTAAATCAGTTTGCAAACCTGTCTCTTTTGATTGGGGCTTTGAGGCTGTTGATATTAAGAGTTTTTATTGAAGGTGTGTATTTATTTTTGCCATTTTTCATTTTGTAGTTTTACCTTTGCTCTCTTGTATTAACTAGTATTTGAGTATGGTTTGCTTTTTCCAGGTTTCTTATATGTGTACTTTTCTTTCTCTTCAGCATGGAGGATCCTTTCAGGTATTTTCTGTAGTGCTGGTTTTGTTTTCAAATATTCCTTTAGGCTGCTTTTTTTTTTTTTTTTTTTTTTTTGGAATGTCCTTTTTTCTCCATCTATTGGAGTGGATAGCTTTGCAGGATAAAGTAATCTTGGTTCAGAACTTGGAATACATTATTCCAAGCCCTTCTGGCTTTTAAAGTTTGTGTTGAGTAATCTGCTATGATCTGATGGTCTTGCCTTTGTATATGATTTGATTTTTCTCTCTAACTGCTTTCAATATATTTTCTTTGGTTTGTGTTTTTGGTAGTTTAATTATAATATGGTCAGGAGAGATTCTTTCCAGGTTTTTACTCTTTGGTGTTCTAAAGACTTCTTGTATAAGCACTGACATCTCTTTCCCAATTTGGGGGAAGTTTTCTTCTATGATTTTATTGAAAACACCTCCTATGCCTTTGGAGTGAAATTCTTCTCCTTCTACTATACCTTGAATTATGTTTGATCCTTTCACAGGGTCCCGAATATCTTGAAATTCCCATTCATACCTTCCTTTTAGTTTGTCTTTCTTGTTGTTGGACTGTATTAGATCTGCCACCTAGTCTTCTAATTTAGATATTCTGTTCTATCCTTCATCCATTCTACTGGTGAGATTTTCTACAAAGTTTTTTTATTTGACTTACTGTGTTTTTTATTGCTTATTTCTTTATTATTTCTATTTCCTTATTCATGTCTTGTATTGACCTCCTTATTCCATTAAATTGGTTTCCTTTGTCTTCTTTGATTCCTTTGATTTCCTCTTTGATTTCTTTGTGCATATTTATAATCATTCTTTTGAAATCTTTCTCAGTTATTTCCTCTAAACCAGTTTCCCTAAAGGTCATTTCTGATGGATTTATAATTTTTGGTGGATTTATATTGTCTTAATTTTTTTGTGTTTCTGTATTACAATGTAGAGATTTTTGCATCTTGGATTAATTTAATGCTTGGGTGTTCTAATTATCTGCAGTATTATTAGATATATCAATCAATCTGACATTATGTATCTTTAGGGTAGGAGCTTAAGGTGCTAGATGTGGCTCTTAAGACTCTCAGAATAACCATAAAAGTGTCCCTAGGTGTTGGGTTTGCCTGCTCTGAGAGTATTCTAGTAGGCTGGGTGGAACAAAATACAGACAAATTCTAAAATTTAAGCAGTATTCACATTCAATAAAAACCAGCACAGAGTATTTACTTATGCAAGAGTAGGTATTACGACAAACAGATTTTTTGTAACAAATTCAAAGTCCCTAAGGATATGTGTTACCCCACATCGTTAATCTTGTCAACTGGGAGGCTAAGATTTCTGGTCTGCAGATGGTTCCAACGTCAGCTTGTGAGTGAATGAGTCCCTGCCCTGATGAATGACAGAAGAGGAGACAGAGGCACTATAAATCAGGAAGCAATGAATGACAAGCCCAAAATATAGCTTATTTAAGAATGGTAAATCTGCCGGGTGTGGTGGCACATGCCTTTAATCCCAGCACTCAGGAGGCAGAGGTATGAGGATCACCGTGAGTTCAAGGCCACCCTGAGAATACAGAATGAATTCCAGGTCAGCCTGAGCTAGAGTGAGACCCTACCTCGAACCCCCCCCCCCCAAAAAAAAAAAGAATGGTAAATCTGGGGATTGGGGAAATGGCTTAGCAGTTAAGGCGTTTGCCTGTGAAACCTAAGGACCCTGATTTGATTCCCCTGTGCTCATGTAAGCCAGATACACAAGGAGGCACATGCATCTGGAGTTTGTTTGCAGTGGGTGGAGGCCCTGGTGTGCCTATTCTCTCTTTCCCTCTGCCTCTTCCTCTGTCTCTCTCAAATAAATAAATAAGTAAAAAATTTTTAAAAAGAATGGCAAATCTGACCAACTGTTAGATTTAACACATAATTTACCCCTGACATGGAAGGTGCTATTAGCACTTCCAATGCAAGCCAGGCTTTTTTGGCGTGTACTCGCCTGGTGTAAACCCTGTCACATTTTGGGATGGCTCTGATCTCAGCTCTGCTATGCACCCATTTGGGTCCCTCTTTGCTATGCTTTGGGCTCAGGTTGGCTGGCTGGGTCAGTGGGTCACTGCTCTGATTGCCTATGCTAGGTGCAGTATACTTGAGTTCCCTTCCCCAGGTCTCTGTTGTATGCTGGTGGCAGTAGGGGGGAGGGAAAGCTGTAGATGGTGTCTGAAGTTCTCCTGCTGGTCCTCGTGATCCTTTTCCTCACCAGCTACTCTGCTGGTCGCTGCCCTTGCCATCCTCACCTTCACATTTCTTGAGTTGGTGAGGAGGCTGATGTGAATGGAAAATCCCCTCACCTGGCTTTTCCTGCGGCTCAGGCCAAGCCTGGTGACCATTGCCCTGTGGACCTGGTGCCACTTCTGTCTGCTTCTGTGGTCTCTAGACGCTCTGGATCTCTCCTACTTTTCTGCTGTGGTTGGTAATTTCTTATATATAAATCTTCACTTTTTAGTAGAAGAGTGTATTTTTATTTTGCTGGTGTTTTATTTTTATTTATTTATTTATTTTTGCTTTTTCTCCCGTAGCCTGCTTTGACGTGGTTCCTATGCCACCATCTTCACTTATTAGTACTTTTGCCAGGTATGCATCTTTACAACAATCTATACCCAGTGCAAAAAAAAAAAAAAAAAAAAAAAAAAAGGCTATGACCAAAAGTGATAACAGTGCTAAAGGTAAAACATTATTTAGAAGGCAGTTGACAACCTGTCCATTTATCAAAACTATAGTAGTAGGTTTCCCAGTGGGGCCTATGACCTCCCTAGCTATGGACTTTTGATTCCTTCTTATGGAGCAGCCTTAAAGCCAATCAGAAAATGGTTGGTTACTCCATAACCACTATTACACAGTGAATATATCTTGCCTGGCAGGGGGTTATTGAGCACACAGTACCCACAGACAGCACCTTCTAGCACTATGAAAGATAATCAGCAGGAAGTAAGCTTCCATCTGAAGTCCAGTTTAATTTCTTCATGTCCTGCAACTGAACATGTGGTTTTTCAGCAATAGGGACTTACCATCTAATTTTGGGTGGGAAACCAAGAGCAGTGAGCCTCGGTGACCTCCTGACCAAAAAATTATGGGGAATTACCTGGGAACAAATTATTTTAAAGCTCCATTCTACTTTCATAGTAATGTGAAAGTTACGAAAGGAATCTTTAAAGTGCTTTCTACCTGATGAAGATAGAAAATACTTTCTACCTAATGAAGATAAGCTTTGCTAGCAATAGTGCAATAGAGTCTTGTTACAAAATTGCCTTGTGGTTACTGCTGTGTGCTGGGTTAGCTTTGCTTAGAGAGTTGTGAACAAATATCTGTTCACCCCAGATATGGTTCCAACAATACACTGAGAAACGATTCCACCTAAGTCTAGTTTAGTGAACCAGTGAGGTTGTTAGGATTACTTACAGACTTATGGATGATTGAAAGGCAATTAATTGTATGAGACCAAAAAGCCCATCATAGCATATGTGACCATTCATGGAATCTCCATTCTGGAGCCCATTGTAGGACTTGCAGGCAGCTTGGCTGGTAGAAGTCTTTCCCCTCAAGCAGTTCCTTACTCTTTATATAAGCCTGCTGATGCACTTTAGGAATCTTGCAAGTTTCAGGAACTTTCTGAGACTGATGAGACATTTACCTCCTGAGCCTTGTTCACCTGCATTTCAATTTGGAACTTCCTCAGGAGCCTCACTCCAGGATGGAATGTTTCATTTCAGAGGAAATTGCTAAACACCATGTTGCAATCTTAGACTTAGAATATTTCTAGTATCCTATTTCTTTCTTTTTATTTTTTAATGGAGGTACAGTGTTTTTACATTGATCATTTCCAGTGTTTTGGTGAAGATAAATAGAATATAGGCTTACTTTGATATTTTTTATTTCAGTTTTGCCTTCAAAATTTAAGTTTCACTTCTAAACTTTAAATTGTGGTTTTAGACCAAGAACAAACGAACACACGAAGCTTATTAACAGGTGATACTTGTATTTTCGGGCTTCCTTGTCAATTTGAAAATTTAGTCTAAAAACAGATATATTGGAGTAAGTACTTGGCATTAATGGATTATTTTGAGTATTTGTTCTTGTTATAGTATTATAAGAAGGATATTGCTTCCCAGTTTTGTGAAGAACTAATTGATTTAGGGTAGATGAATCTCTGAAAAAGAAAAGGGAATTTATATTTAATGCCTATTTCTGTTATATAGCATAATCTCACTTTGAAATTGTTTTTTTTATTTATTTATTTTTTTTTTCAAGGTATGATCTCACTCTAGCTCAGGCTGACCTGGAATTCACTATGGAGTCTCAGGGTGGCCTCGGACTCTCCCCAATCCTCCTACCTCTGCCTCCTGAGTGCTGGGATTAAAGGTGTGAGCCGCCACTCCCAGCTTCATTTTGAAGTTTTTGAAATGATGTGAGAAGCCAGATTGATAGCCAGGTCTATCCTTGTAGGTGTTTGGGCTCATGAGTCATACTGGCCCCAACCTTCCAACATTTTTATGAAAATAAAATTGGATTAAAATGACTTAAGAGTGACTAATGTTTGTGTAACTTCTCATAATCAGTATATTATTTGTTTCTCACATTAAACCTATGAAGTAAGTGGAACAGATGTATTATGATCCAGTTTTACCCAAGAAGTAACTTCTACCATGGATCTTACTGTTAGTAGGTGGTACTCTTAGGACTTGAATCCAGATCTCTTGATTGGTTGTTTCTACCCTTGTCATTATCTTAAGCTGCCTTGGGACTGCATCTTTAAATTCCTAATTTAACATTTAAATACACTTAACAGAGTTTCTAGCACATTATAAGATTGGAACAGTTGTGGTAAGATGAGGCTTGTCAGGTTCCCCATTATTCTGGAGGTGAAGGATTTCATGGACTAATACTTGAATATGCTTGTAAACAACCTCATTTTCCGAGGCTTTTCTTGGTTCTTTGGTCATTTCTGTTACCCTTGTGTCTCAGCTAGGCTGGATTTTGTTTTGTTTTTACTATCAAATTGACTTTGCTGATAACCACTCAGCAATACAAATAACTAAAAGCAGATACTGTGCCTTTTTTTGGTCATTGGACTCCTGCCTGTTATGTTTTTTCTTGTCCTTGTTTTGTTGGAACTTTGGATTTGTGGTTACTGTTACTTATTCTATAATGCTATTATAAATTAAACAAGATAATAATTGCTTTCGTCAGCACTAGCTAGTTACTTTTGTTTTCCTCTAAGGAAAATAGGACTGCTTGAACAGGATTGTGACTTTCAGCTTGGTCATGTGATGAACTAATATGTTAGTTCTCACACTCATGTACCCTGCTTTAGGTGTTCTATAGCTTCTCCCTTTGAATCCTTCCTCTCATTAAAATGAAACAATCTAGTATGAGCATATATAATACATACAATTTTTTTAAATGTCTTTATATATAACTTTAAACTCTTAGCCCTCCAGCCTTCACTTTCCAAGGGCTAGGATTATATACAAGCACCACCATTCCCAGAACGGACTAATCTGCTTTAAAAGAAGTAACTTTTAATGAATTATTCACAGATTTTGTATTTTAACTTTTTAGCTCATTATAATGTGGTAGTGCTACTTGAGTCCATTATCAGTTATTTAATCAAAAATTCTGTTATTCTGTCTGCAATAGTTTTGGCTCATGGGTAGTACTCATCTCTCCTTTCCTTGCCTAAGTATAGGCAACCTCTTTTTCCCACCTTTTTATTTATATTTTTTATTCTTTTGGCTTTTCAAGGTAGGGTCTCACACTAGCCCAGGCTGACCTGGACTTCACTATGTAGTCTCAGGGTGGCTTTGATCTCATGGTAGTCCTCCTACCTCTGCCTCCCGAGTGCTGGGATTAAAGGCCTGCCTGAGCCACCACACCTGGCAGTAACAACCCTCCCCTCCACCCCACCACCAGGAAGGGTCTTGCTCTAATTCAGGCTAACCTGAAATCACTAGTAGCTTCAGGTGCTGGGATCAAAGGCATATGCCACCATACCCGGCTTGATTATTTCTTTTCTCCTTTCTTTTTTTTTTAATGTAAGGTTTCACTCTAGCCTAGGCTGACCTGGTATTCACTATGTAGTCTCAGGGTGGCCTCAAACTCACAGCGCTCCTTCTACCTCTGCTTCCCAAGTGCTGGGATTAAAAGTGTGTGCCACCAACCCCAGCCCGGCATAATTATTTCTTTAAATGCATTTCTAGAATTAAAATTTTCTAAGTTATTTTAAAGCTTCAGTGAATTTTGACTAGTTATTCAGAAAAAAAAAAAAAACAACATATTGTTCAGCAGTGACTGAAAGTTCCTTTGCCTTTAAGGCCAGAGGAATTGTCTTTTAGCAAAATCAGTCTGTATTAGGAAAGGGTTGGGAAGTCCTTTCAGAAAATGCATGTCCTAACAGACTGAACAGAAGGCTTTAGTGAAATAAAAATCACATGCACAGATTTTGGCTAGAAGCTGTGAATTTGTCTGCCTGGTAGTGGGAGAAACCCTGCAGTACAGACTACTTCCACAGGAGAAGGCTGCTCCTGTCCTAACTTGTATACTTAGGAAGTCAGCTTGGAAATAACTTGCTCCACAAAATAAAGGAACTTGGTTGTTGAAAAAAAGTACTAGAATGGGAGGACTAGAGGAAGTGAACTGATGGGTAGAGGGGAGTGATTATCAAGTAGAATGTATGAGAGCAGAATTTGGATAGGCCAAGGACTAAGAAGTCAGAGTCGATCTGAATGCTGAAGTCAGTAAAGATGGTAGCACAAAGAAATAGAAGAAACTGAGTCAGGAGTCATTAAGTCTTAAAAGAACAAGAAAAGGTCTAGATGTTAGTATATAATAGTTGTAACAAAATAGGGGGTGATACAGTCTGCTCTGAGCTTCAAAGAAATCTTATCTCTTACCATCTCCTCTTCACAGTTTTGTGTTCCTTTAGTGCCAGATAATTTTACCTCTGAACTGCCCATGTTTATTTGTATCTTTGCACTATTGTATATCCATAATCCTATAACAACATTTCCTTGTCCCTCACACTTCTCCCAAGAAATTCATTGTTTAAACCTTTCTTATTGACTTTCATACATGTACATAATGTATTTTGATCATAATACTTAAGAAATATTTTCATTGATCTTATTTAGATTTACTTTTTCCCCTGGAAATATTTTCTTCCATCTGGGCTAAGGCCATTTCTGTGTTGCATAAGAAGAGGATTTCTCACATTAAGTATATTTTCTATTCACTTCTGTTACCTACTCAGCTAATAAAAACTCCTTAAAAATAGGAACTGGCTTTGTTTTATTGCATCCTGGTGCCCAGCATATGCTAAGTATTCATTAGTATTTGGTATGAATGAATTGGTTAAAAATAACATTCACAAAGAATTCAAGTATAGCGGTATAGCCTGAGGCCTATTTCTTTTGTAGGTAAATCAGCTACTTTGCATTTTTAAACTTTATAGATTTATATTTATATTTTTTGTGTGTATGGTTTTTCGAGGTAGGATCTCATTCTAGCACAGGCTGAGCTGGAATTCACAATGTAATTTCAGGGTAGCCTTGCACTCATGTTGATCCTCCTACCTCTGCCTCCCTAGTGCTGGGATTAAAGCCGTGCACCACCACCACATTTGGCTTATTTGTTTGTTTTTTGGTGGGGGTGGGGATTTGAGGTAGGGTCTTGCTCTAGCACAGGCTGACATGGAATTCACTATGTAGTCTCAGGGCGGCCTTAAACTCACAGCAATCCTCCTACCTCTGCCTCCCAAGTTTTTGTATTAAAGGTGTGCGCTACCACACCTGGCTCATTTCTACTTTTTAATTATAGTTCCAGTTCTTAAATTTGAGAGGCATACTTTCAACTCTGAAACAGTTATTGGCCACAAGGGATAGCTTATTTAATTTTCGCTTATTAAAGAATTACTTGGAAGAAGGGGCAATAATTAAAATTGAATCCTTCAGTTAGCTTCATAAAACCCTAAAATATATGGGAATAAGATTAACTGGGAATAGAAAGGGAGCCTAATAGGAAGAATAGAAAAGTGCAGTACAAGTTTTCATTCATTTATCTTCATGGTTATTATCTTAGTTGCCATACTTTTTTTGTTGTTAGTTTGCTGTTTTTTTTTTTTTTTTCAATGTAGGGTCTCACTCTAGCCCAGGCTGGCCTTGAACTCACAGTGATTCTACTACCTCTGCCTCCCGAGTGCTGGAAATAAAGGCGGGTGCCACCACACATAGTATTTTGAATTTTTTTTTACAATTTTCTTGCCATAACTTATATCACTCTCCTTACATGTCAGTTTCATGGTTTTTCCTAGTTTTAAAAAATTATTTTTTACATTCAAGCTATTGTGATGTATCATACATTGAGTCATATCTCCCAATTCTAAGTTAAAAACAAAAAGTTTAGACTTGCCTTTTAATAAACTATTTTTGGTTGTATTAAAACTGCTGCAGGACTGGGGCGATAGCTCAGGAGTTAAGAGTGCTTGTCGCTTTAAGAATGAAGGCCTCCAGTTGAATCTGTAGTCTCTCTTTTTTTGTTGTTTTGTTTTTCTGAAAGCCTCTTTGCATTTGACTATAAAAGAGCCTGGTACTGCTTTCTGTTTCAAAACTTCAGCTGGAAAATTACAGAGTACAAACATTTGCCTATCAGTTCTTCATTTGGAGAAAACAGAAATATGTCTTCAAAATAAAGACTGGTATTTAAGTATTATCCCTATCAGTGAGAGTTGTGCTTTCTATTCTTCAGTTTTACTTCTGTAACTACATATGTTTTGGTTTCTGCAAACTGAATTTTGGTTTCTGTGTAACTGAATTTTAAAATACCATCCTTATGTGGTTCTTTGATTGTTGTTTAATCCTCTAACATTCTATTTTTTTCTGAACCCCTCTGGAAAGTATTCTGTGTGTCCTTGATCTTCATTTTGGTTCTACCAAGTTGAAACACAGTATGTTTTTACTGTGTTTTTTTAAAAAGCTAGAGTTTTATTTTTATTTATTTGAGAGAGAGAGGGATACAGAGAGAGAGAATGGGTGCACCAGGGCCTCCAGCCACTGCAGATGAACTCCAGATGCATGCACCACCTTGTGCATCTGGCTTACATGGGTCCTGGGAAATTGAACCTAGGTCCTTTGGCTTTACAAGCAAGTGCCTTAACCACTAAGCCATCTCTTCAGCCCCCATAATTTATATTCTTTTAATATAGTTATGATTGTATTTTTAATTAATATACTCAATTTTAGTGCAGTTTTAGATTGATAGTATTAATCAAATGTTGCATATAATTGTATGTTATATAATTGTATAATAATAATTCCCAACCTGAACACTTTTGTCATGTTTATATTAATATCTTGCATTAATGTGGTATATTTGATAAAATTATTGAACTGATATTAATAACTACATATATTTCATAATTTACAGTAAGATTCACTAAGTATTGTGTCTGTTGTTTAAAATACATAATGACATGTGTCCAGTATCACAGTTTCATACAGAATAGTCCCACTGCCCTAAGAATCTGCTGCACTTCATCTATTCATTTCTCTGTAGTTTTGCCTTTTCCAGAATGACATAAAAGTGGAATTAACACATAGCCTTTTCAGATTGGATTCTTTTACTTTACTCTATACATTTAATGTTCCTTTATCTCTTTTCATGGCTTGATGGCATGCTTCTTTTTATCACCAAATAGAATATTTCATTGTACACATGTACCAGAGTTTATTTATATTCCTATTGAAAGCATCATGAATGTTACCTGCTTTTGTCTATCACGAACTGACAGCTATAAACATTTATGTCCAAGATAGATTAAGCTTTTGAACACAATTGGGTATATGCCTAGCATTAGAGATTTTTGGATCATATCTTAAGGCTGTTTTTAGCTTTGTAAGAAATTTTTTTAAATGACAGTATTCTCTATTCTTTACATGTGGACTCTTTAAAGTCAACCTAGTTAAGTCTGGAAGTATGTACTCTAAACTATGAACAGTAGTTACCTTAGGAAGATGAGATTGGGAGAGATGTGGTCTCATATTTACTGATTTATTTTACATATTATTTTAATTTTTTTTACAACAAAATAGTTACAAGAATTTTTATAATTTTTCCTTCAATGTATTTTGTTCTTGTTACAAAGAACCTATGTGTTTAGGTTTTATTTATAAATGGTGAAAAATATTACACATAGAAAATAAAGAGGAATGGGGATGGAGGAGTGCCCAGCACTGAAACATCTCTGTCACACCCTCCAAGGCTCAGGGCCCATTGCAGAAGAAGGGACAGATAGAATGGAAGAGCGAAAGGAGGGGTATGACTCCTTGCAATGCAACTATCCAGACAGAAATTGGCCTTGATGTCCATGACCTTGCAGTGCCTAGCAATACCTTCGCAAGACCCTCATAATAGAAGAAAAAGATGATGACATCAAATTGAAAGAGAGACTAATGGAGAGAGGGAAGGGATATGATGGAGATTGGAGTTCTAAAGGGGTATGGGGGCAGGGGAGGGAAATATGCATTTTTTTGTATGTAAGTATAGAAGTTGTCAATTAAAAAATTTTTTTAAAAAAATGAGGAATGGATAATTGTGACATTTTTGTTTGAAAGAATAATATGCTTGTGAATAACTGTTTTACGGTCAAAGAAATGTTTTTTAAGTTTAATTTTTATTAATTATGAACTTTACTGTATTAACAAATCATGTGTTGGTTTCATTCCCCACAGGTTATCATTTTACATACCCACTCCCATTCTGCTGAGGCCTGTCTTCAGTGGGGTTATCAGTATTCACTGTGGAGCAGTCAGTTTCTAGAGTAGGGGTAATGTCTCAGGATACTCCTTCCTTCCCTGTGGCTCTTTTACAGTCTTTCCATCCCATCTTCTACAATGTTCCCTGAGCCTTGTGAGTATAAGTCTGCTTTAGTGTTGAGCTCAGCAACCTCTTCAATTTCTGCTTTGATGAGATTTGAGTGTCCTCAGTTTCTATTGCCATTTCCCTGGAGCTTGTTGTCAGGCTAGCAGTAAGAGCAGCACTTGTGTTTAAATCACCACTTTCTCTTAGCTTCATTCTAGTTCCCTGCCAATAATCCTGATGTTTACTACTACTTGCACTTAGAACTCAATCTCTTCCAATTTAGGAACCACATACGTGGGAGAACACACAGTGTTTGTCTTTCTGAGCTTATGTGACCTCGCTTAGTAAGATTTGTCCAAGTCCATCTATTTTCCTGCAAATTTCATTTTTCCTTACTGCTGAGTAGAATTCCATTGTGTATATGTTGTACCATATCTTCATTAACCATTCATTTGATGATGGTTATCTGGGCTACTATCCTAGCTGTTGTGAATAGAGTGGTTACAAACATGGCTGAATAGGTGTCTCAATAGTAAAGAGTAGAGTCTTTAGGGTGTATGCCCAAAAGTGGGATAGCTGGATCCTATACTAGCTCTGTTTTCAGACTTTTTGAGACGTCCCCATACTGATTTACATAGTGGTTATACAAGTTTGCACTCCCACCAGCAATGGGTAAGGATTCCTCTTTCCCCACATCTCTCCAGTATTTGTTACCATTTGATGTTTTAATGCTAGCCATCCTGACTAGAGTGAAATGGAATCTCAAAGTCATTTTAATTTGCATTTCCCTGATGGCTAAAGGTGTTCAACATCTTCTTGGTGTTCCTTGAAGAGAATTCTCTGTTCCCTACCCCAGTGTTTAATTGGATTGCTTGAGTTTTTATTGCTTAGTTTTTTGTATTCTGTATGTATTCTAGATATTAAACCTCTGTTGGATATATAGCTGATAAAGATTTTTCTCACATTCTGTAGGTTGTCTGTTGACTCTTTTGATGATTTGCTTACCTGTACAATAGCTCTTTTTAATATCATGAGATCCCAGTAGTTGAGTGTTTCTCATTCTCTGGGCTACTGGAATCTTATTCCAAAAGTCTTTCACAAATACATATATTTTGAAGTGTTCTCCTATTTTTTTCTTCTAGTCATTTTAGTTTCAGGTCTTTTTTCCAAAAGCATTATTTATTTGAGAGAAAGAGGAAAAAGAGGCAGAGACAGAGAGAGAAAGAATGGGCATGCTAGGGCCTTCAGCTGCTGCAAACGAACTCCAGACATATGTGCCCCCTTGTGCACATGTGCAACACTGAGCACTTGTGTCACTGTGCTTCTGTCTTATGTAGGACCTGGAGATTTGAACATGAGTTCATAGACTTCACAAGCAAATGCTGAACCACTAAGCCATCTCTCCATCCAGAGTTTCAGGTCTTATATTGAGGTGATTGATCCATTTGGAATTAATTGCTATGCAGGGTGAGAGAAGATGGTCCAGATTCATTCTTCTCTAGGTAGCTATCCACTTCTTCCAGACCCATTTGTTGAAAATGGCTCTTTTCTCCAGTGTGCTTTTTTGGCCTCATCAAAGATCTGGTTACTAGCTCTTGTACCTGGATCTTCTGTTGTAGTCCATTGATCTATGAATCTGTTTTTGTGCCGGTACCATGCTGTTTTTATTGCTATGGCTTTAAAGTATATCTTGAAATCAAGTATGATGATACTACCAGAGGTATTCGTTTTGCTGAGGGTATTCTGAGGCCTTTTGTGCTTTCATATGAATTTTGAGACTATTTTTGCTAACTGAAGAATGCTGCTGAAATTTCCAGTAAACTTTTTTTTTTAGGTTTTTTTTTTGTTTGTTTGTTTGTTTTTTGTTTTTGAGGTAGGGTCTTGCTCTAGCCCAGGCTGATCTGGAATTTACTATGTATATCAGGGTGGCCTTGAACTCACAGTAATCCTCCTACCTCTGCCTCCTGAGTGTTTGGATTAAAGGCATGTGCCACCACGGTTGGCACAATAAACGTTTATTTTATTTATTCCTGGAAATAAAAATAACAATAAGGCACTAGAGAGATGGCTCAACAGTTAAAGGTGCTTTCTTGCAAGCCTGCTTGCCTAAGTTCAGTTCCCCAGCACCCACATAAGGTGATCCCAATATGCCTATAGCAATGGGAAGGCCAAGCCAGGAGAATTGGAAGCACACAGGCCAGCTAGACTGGTACACATGAAGCAGCAAAACAAACAGAACACCAACAAGGGAGACCCTGTCCAAAACAAAGTGGAAGAGGACAAACACCCCACCACTGTCCTCAGACCTCCACATGACTCCACTATGGCACACAAGCAAATGCACACGTAAGGAACAGGAAGCACATGAAAAGCTTTTTTTCCCTGTGGATACTTAAATACAAATCACTTAGACAGTGACTTGTGCTTATGCCTACAACATAAATAAAAATCATAAAGTTTTTGTTTTTGACCTTGTTGAAATTTCATTCATTCATTTATTCATTGATTGATTGAAATGCAGATCATGCTGTATTGCCCAGACTGCTGTCAAACTCCTGAGCACAAGTGTTCTTACACCTTTACCTCCCAAGTAACTAGGAATATAGGCTTGTGCCATCATGCCAGCTTATTTATTCACTGACACATGGTAATTATATACATGTATGAGGTAAAGTGATACAGTGATATATTTTTATAGTGTGAAAAACACAGTCAGGATGAGCCTATTTCATGAAACATTTCTCATTTCTTTGTGAAAATAAAGTCCATTCTAGCTTTTTTTAAAAAAGGATACAACATATAATTATCTGTAAAGCACCAGAGTTTATTTCTTCTATCTAGTTAGTTTTTTTCTCTCCCTTTACTGAGAAAATTAATTCATCTATAAAGAAGAATGTTGGAAGAAGAATGCCCATAATTTTAAATAGTAGCTGCTTTTTGAATGGTGAGATTAAAGGTAATTAAAAAAAATACTTTTGTGGGGACTGGAGAGATGGCTTAGGAGTTAAGGTGCTTGCCTGAGGAGCCTAAGGACCCATGTTCAACTCTTCAGGTCCCATGTAAGCCAAACACAGAAGGTTATGCACAAGGTGACACAAGCACGTGAGGTTGCACATGCACACAAGGTGGCACATGTGTCTGAAGTTCAATTACATTGGCTGGAGGCCCTGGCACACCAATTCTCTCTCAATTTTGTTCTTGCTCTCTTGTCTAATACATACATGCATATATATATATATACACTTTTCTGTATTTTTCTTTAATGTGAAAATAACTATATTCATTTACTGGAACTAAAGACTTTGGGCTTTCGTGAAAAGGATGGTTGATAAGCAATTAACATAGTATAAAGCAATGTATAATTAACAAATTTAAAATAAAATTTTATTTTTATTTTTAGGCAAGAAATGTACATACAGGAGAGTTAGCTGCAGTAAAAATCATCAAATTGGAGCCTGGTATGTATTTGTATGTGCGTGTGTCTGTCTGGGGACCTAGTCTAGTAAACCTAGCCTTAATAGAGTTTTTGAAAAGTTTTCACTGTTTTCTCATATAGTTAAAGGATTTAAACCCATATTCTATATTTCTTTTCCATGTTTTCCTTCTTCACAAAAGACTTTTTTTTTTTTTTTTGAGGTAGGGCCTCACTCTATCCCAGGCTGACCTAGAATTCACTCCGAAGCCCCAAGCTGGCCTGAAACTCATGGTGATCCTCCTACCTTTGCCTCCCAAGTGCTGAGATTAAGGTGTGTACCACTGTGGTGGTTTGATTTAGGTGTCCCCCATTAAACTGAGGTGTTCTGAATGCTAGGTTCCCATGTGATAGAGATTTGGGAACTAACACCTCCTGGAGGCAGTGTATTGTTGGAGGCAAGCTTATGGGTGTTACATCCAATTTTCCCATGTCTGTTGCTATTGTCCATCTTATGTAGGCCAGGGAGTGATGTCCACCCTCTGCTCATGCCATCACTTTCCCCTGCCATCATGGAGCTTCCCCTTGAGCCTGTAAGCCCCCAATCTTTCTTGCCCCACAAGTTGCTCTTGGTTAAGTGTTTTCTGGCAGCAATGCAAACTTGACTGCAACAGTAATGTTGGTACTGAGAGGCATTGCTGCTAGATACCTGACTGTGTGGCTTTGGCCTTTTGGAGCTGATTTTCAAGAGGAATATGGAAGGATTTGAATCCTTGGCCTAAGAGATTCCTTGCAGTGCTGTAAGTCAAGTGTTTTCTGGCGCAATGCAAACTTAACTGCAACAGTAATGTTGGTACTGAGAGTGGCATTGCTGCTAGATACCTGACTTTGTGGCTTTGGCCTTCTGGAGCTGATTTTCAAGAGGAATATGGAAGGATTTGAATCCTTGGCCTAAGAGATTCCTTGCAGTGCTATAAGTCAAGTGTTTTCTGGCAGCAGTGCAAACTTAACTGCAACAGTAATGTTGGTACTGAGAGGCATTGCTGCTAGATACCTGACTGTGTGGCTTTGGCCTTTTGGAGCTGATTTTCAAGAGGAATATGGAAGGATTTGAATCCTTGGCCTAAGAGATTCCTTGCAGTGCTGTAAGTCAAGTGTTTTCTGGCGCAATGCAAACTTAACTGCAACAGTAATGTTGGTACTGCTAGATACCTGACTGTGGGCATTGGAGCTGATTTTCTAAGATACCTGACTGTGTGGCTTTGGCCTTCTGGAGCTGATTTTCAACAGTAATGTTGGTACTGGAAGGCATTTGAATACCTGACTGTGTGGCTTTGGCCTTTTGGCCTGATTTTCAAGAGGAATCTTTTGAATCAGCCTGCTTTGCAGTGCTGTAAGTACAGCTTGATGGACTATTCTGGACAGAGTTGAAATCTGAATGCAGTAAGAACTATGAACTGTGAGGTTTGGCTTGTGAAGGTAAGAAAGAGCTTTGTCTGGACTAGGCTAGAAGCAATTTGTATGAGAGGCTTGCTGTTATGCCTGTGTCCTAAGAAGTTGTGGTAGGGTTGCATTGTGTAGAAATGGACTGGTGTGAGAAGAAGATATGGCACAAAAAGAAATCTTTAGGCCTAAACTGCTGCCTGTTCAGCTGCAATTGTATGTGAGATTACAACCTTTTAAGATTGGGTCAACCGGGTTGGAGAAATGGCTTAGTGGTTAAGGTGCCTGTCTGCTAAGCCTAAGAACCGGGTTCCAATCTCCAGGTTCCATGTTTAGCCAGATGCAAAGTGATACAAAGGCGCAATGCCACACTTGCCCACAAGAGAGCACATGCATCTGGATTTCGTTCACAGCAGTTGAGAGACTGCTGGCGTGCCCATTCTCTATCTGTCTTCCTCTCCCTCTCTCTCTGTCTGTCTCTCTCTGTGTCTCTCTCCAAAAATAAAAAAATTTAAAAATTTTTGAAAAAAAGATTGGGTCAACTGACCCACATTGGTGCAACAGGAAGAATGTAGACTCTTTTGAAGGGGCCTGAGTGCTCAAGAAGTGTCCTGTTCTTCAAAGACTGCTTTATTCCCCTCTGGATTAACAAATTCGCACCCTACCTGGTATTGTAGAGTATTGTAGAGGTATTGTAGAGTATAAGAAATGCAGGAAAGAGAGGATTATTGAGTTTGCAACGAGGTCTTGTGTTTTGGAAATGGCAATGGGCAGCATGAAGCAGGTTTGCTGGATGCGCCTGCCTGGAGACCTTATGGAATTGTGAGGATGAACTGTGGGTTTCAGTGGAGACACAGTGGAGATGCTGGGACCATGAGGTGGCTGCCAAGGAGAGCTGCCTGCCCCAGGTGAAGTTTTCCAGGACTGTGAGTAACCTAGCTGGAGGGGTGTAATTGGAACTCCAGGGACGTGTTGCTGGTTAGAATTATTAGACTTGGAGACTTTTCACTGGCTAGAGTTGTTGGACTTGGAGCTACGGAATTTCATGTTTGCCCTGTTTAAATCTTGTACTGGCTGAATATTTCTTTGCTATGCCCAATGCCATCTTTTGCAGTGTATTTATTCTGTAACATTATGGTTATTTTTTGGGGGGGGGATTTTTTGGTATTATGGCTCAGTTAAAAGACCTTGGATTGAGGCTGGAGAGATGGCTTAGTGGTTAAGGCATTTGCCTGCAAAGCCAAAGGATCCCAGTTTGATTCTCCAGGACCCACGTAAGCCAGATACACATGGAGGCCCATGCATCTGGAGTTTGTCTGCAGTGGCTGGATGCCCTAGTGCACCCATTCTCTCTCTCTCTCTCTCTCCCCCTCTTTCTATCTCAAATAAATCAATCAATCAAATATTTTTTAAAGACCTTGGATTATAGGGACTTTTAAAGTTGGACTGAATGCATTGTATTTCTATCATGTATTATAATCAGTTTATGGGGACCAGGGGTGGAATGTGGTGGTTTGATTCCGGTATGCCCCATAGACTTAGGTGTTCTGAATGCTAGGCTGCCAGCTGATGGAAATTTGGGAACTAATGTTTCCTGGAGGCAGTGTATTGTTGGGGACGGGCTTATGGGTGTTATAGCCAGTTTCCACATACCAGTGTTTAGCACACTGTACTGTTGCTCTTGTCTACCTTATGTTGGCCAGGGGGTGATATCCACCCTCTGCTCATGCCATCGTTTTCCCCTGCCATCATGGAGCTTCCCCTCGAGTCTGTTAGCCAAAATAAACCCTTTTTTCCCCAAAAGTTGCTCTTGATCAAGTGTTTTCTGGCAGCAATGAGAACCTGACTGCAACAGCCCCTATGCTTGGCTCCAAAAGAAGTTTTGATCAGTCAAGTATCTCCAGTATGATTACATTAAATTCCATGAGAGATAGTCAAAGACATGTGTAATGTGACAGTTTAGTTTCTAAATAAAACATAAAATGTACTTGTTGGAAAATCAGAAGCTGCATTGACAATGTAAAAATATTCAATATATTAACTCCAGTTTTAGTTATTATGAAAATTTAACTACGCAAGTAGTACTTTGAAAGGAATATCCAGTTAGTATTCAAGCTCATGATATTTTGTATATGTCACTTCCTAGGTGATTTAGTTTATTAATTTATATCCTATCTCAGTGCTTATCCTTTTTGTTTCAGTGTGTTTTAAAATACACTGAGTAATTTGCTTTGAAAACAAGTATATAAAACCTGAACAGGGTCTGGGGACATTGTTCAGCAGTTTAAAAAGTCACTTGCTTGCAAAGCCTGCCATCCTGGGTTCAGTTCCCAAGTCATGTTGCACACAATAACTAGTATAAGCATCTATTGTTTGAGCAGCTGGAGGCCCTGGATGCCTATACTCACATGCAAAGAATAGGTAAACATTTTTTTAAAGAACTGACAACTTAACTTTGGTGTCTTAAAATGGAGTGTTGGAGCTTTTGACCAGGAAAGTGAATATTTAATAGTCTGTTCACTTACAGGTTTATAAACTGAGATATATAGAATAATTTTGTGATTATAATTATGAGTTTCTTAATTTGAAAAGTTCAAATATTTTTATATTACAAATACAGTTGTGGACAAGTATATGTATGATTTCAATAGAGAGATGATATTATAAAGTAGTATATGCTGAAATACTTTTTAAATCAAGCTTTCAAATGTGACACAGTATTCTTTTTTTCTTGACAGAAGTTGTTAAAAGATTTTAGAATTCTTTTACCAAGTCCAATATAATAAGCATACAGTGATCTACAAAATGTCACTTAAGACAAAATAGACAGGAATGAAAAATCCACACAAGCATTTGCTTCCCTTCTAGTCTAGAAAACAAGGTAGAGACTTTGTTCTCATGTGACTTAAATTCTACTGGGGAGACAGAATAAAGAAACATATGTATATGCATTGTTGCTCATATAGGCCAGTGGCTTCATACTTTTCTTTGTGACTTGTATGCTTCATCTTTAAGCATTCACTCCCTTAGTGCTCTTTGATGTTCTCTTTTCCCTGAATATAACTGTCCAACATTATTATTGCCAACTTTAAATTTTCATATTTACATAGCCTACCTATACCAATGAATCAGTTTGGTCTACATGGGTATATAATATATAATTGTGCTTTAATACTTCTTAAGTAACTGGATTTTTAAAATAATTTATGTATTTTTTAACAAATTGCATATTGGCCATCGAACATCTCTTGAAATAATACTATATCGACAGACATCTATCAAAAAGGTGGAAAGGGGCTGGAGAGATGACTTAGCGGTTAAGGCACTTGCCTGCAGAGCCAAAAGACCCAGGTTTGATTTCCCCAGGACCCATGTAAGCCAGATGCACAAGGTGGCACATGCATCTGGAGTTCGTTTGCAATGGCTGGATATCCTGGTGTGCCTGTTTTCTCTCCCTCTCTCTGCCTCTTTCTCTCAAATAAATATATAAAAAATAAAAATAATAAAAATTTTTAAGAAGGTAAATCGTCAGATTATATTATAAAACAATACACAAGCATACTTTTCCCCAATGAAAAGCCTTAAAAAAAAATGCAAGGCCAGGTGTGGTGCACACACCTTTAATCCCAGCACTTGGGAAGCTGAAGTAGGATTGCTGTGAGTTTGAGACCACCCTGAGACTACATAGTGAATTCTAGGTCAGCTTGGGCTAAAGCAAGACCCTGCCTTGAAAAACCAAAAATAAAATAAAATAAAACCAATGACATGTTATTTGTTAACAATTTGTTGTTGTGTTTTGAAGTAGGGTTTCACTCTAACCCAGGCTGACCTGGAATTCACTCTGTAGTCTTAGGGTGGCCTTGAACTCATAGCAATCCTCCTACTTCTGTCTCCCAAGTGTTGGGAATAAAGAAAGGCATGCACCACCATGCCCAGTTCATTTTTCCCCCCTCACCAATCCTTGGAGAGTTTGTCACAATTTTAGCTTAGGCCTGAACATACATGCCTCCAAAGGGTGTCTCTCTCTCTCTTTTTAATTAGAGTGAGAGTAAAAGAGAGGATTGACACACCAGAGCCTCCAGTCAGTGTAGTCAAATTCCAAATGCATGCGCCACCTTGTGCACATGTGCGACCATGCACGTTTGTGTCACATTGTGAGTCTAGCTTATGTGGGATCTGGAGAGTTGAACATGGGTCCTTAGTTTTCACAGGCAAGCGCCTTAAGTGCTAAGCCATCTTTCCAGCCCTTGTTAACAATATGAAAGAAACACAATCTGGTTTTATCAGAGGATGGCTTATAAGGTATTAAATAACATACTTAAATTTGTGTGGCTTTATTAAGTAATGAAAGTCATCTTGATGTTTTTTATTATTAAATTATTATATTTATTGAGGGATGTACAGAGCCAAGGAAAAGCACTCATGTGGCTAGAGATCCCATGTGGAGGGCCTGGGGGCGGGGCGAACATTCGAAGAAAAGAGAGAAAAGAAAGTTCAGGGAAGTCTGCCATGTGGGGAGCTATAGGTGATAAGGGAGCCCATGTGGAGAGTAAGGGCTGGGGCCCTCCTGGCTGGGCCTGGGCCTGGGCCTGGGCTTGGGCTTGGGCTGAGCCAGCCCAAGCCAAACCAAGGGAAAAACTCACCCAGAGCTGAAAGTTCCCAAGTGGTCAGAGAGCCTGCCCTCCCCTTGCAAAGGTATTTATAACCTTATAATGGTGGGCTGTCTTCTGGCTCAAGTGAACAGGAGGGGTCCTGGTTGTTTGTGGAAAAATAGGTATAGGGAATTAGGCAAGAGATAAGGAGCAAAATCATCTTGGATTTCTAGCAAGTGCAGACTTTCCTGCCTTTTTACTTTCAGGGTTCATTCACCCTAACTGTACTCCCTCTCATTCCTCCCTTTCATGAGAAGACACTCTAACTGCTGTTAGAGGACAGGGGGCGATGACATCAGATCTTGTACTACTTCCAGCTGAATGAGGGTGTAGAAATAGGGCAGTTAGAGGGTCTCTCTTAGAGAGGGGAACTATTCTAAAGTCTCCTGAAGGTGTATTGATGGAGTGCAGGAAAATAGTCTTGGAAGAAAATGTTGGGGAGAAAGAAGAAAAGTTCCCAGTATAAGGAAGTTTCTTTTTAAACTAAGCGATCCTTGGTCAGAGTCATCCATATATATTTAAGATTTGAAAATAACCATTCTGACATCTGTGGTTGTTTTCCCCTATTTTGAAAGCTCTTGCTGTGTTATTTTATTATTACTATCATTACTTTTTTTTTTTTTTTCAAGGTAGGATTTCACTCTAGTCCAGGCTAACCTGGAACTCACTATGTAGTTACAGGGTGGCCTTGAATTCACCATGATCCTCCTACCTCTGCCTCCCGAGTGCTGGGATTAAAGGCGTGTGCCACCATGCCCAGCTTCTTGTGTTAATAGGCCATTCATATAGTATTGTGGTATCCCTTTATCTTTGGTTATACATTTCTCTCTGAGCGTTTTAAGACCAAGAAAGTAGCCAAAATATAATCAGGGATTAATTTTGGAGGTCACTAATGGCTCTCCAAAAGAGACTAGGGGCCCAGGAATAGTGCTATAGCTTCTCCAATACTGGTGTTGTCTGTTAGGATGAGTCAGGGCTGTGCTGGCCAAGTAATTTTCCTTGGGAAGCCAGGAGGACTGATTTTTCCTCAGTTGTAGCTCTCCTGTTTCAGACTGTATATTGATTTTTTGTTTCACCTGTGTTTGAAAACATCTTTGATTAGTCCAGATACCTATGCCCCGGGCTTGGCATGGGCGGTTTCCATCTCCCCCTCATTTAGATGACCAGAGATCTGAGGTCTCTGGCGGCTGGCTCCCTGCACTCTGGAGGTATAGCCTCAAGTCTCCAATTTAACTGGGCAGAGGCTGGTGCCACAGGAGGGGCGGAATCCAGAGCAGGAGTTGAAGCTCCATTCCCCCCCCCCCATGGGCAACCGTGTGTCTTGTGGCACAGTGACTTGTAATAGAAAACGGAATATGGGGAGGGGGCACTTAGAAGCCATTCTGGCCAGCTGTCTTTAGTTCCCCAGCCTCCATGTGGCCATGAGGCCTCTTCCCCTTTGCTCAACAGAACAAGATCCCAAGCTTCGGAGTTAGTTCAGCCTTGTTAATCTCCCTCCTGGCGCCATCCATTCTTGGCCCCAGGCTCACATCAACAGGGCTCCCAGCAGAGTAGAGCGGGGCCAGGTGGCCAGAGATGCTGATGTGCAACCTGGTGAGTGGGGGCAGTGGTGGAGAGTCCCCAGTCTGAAGGGAGGTCTGTCTGCCTGTCTGGCCACCACCAATGCCACACACCATTCATTCCCCTCAGCGTAGTCAGAGATAGTGGATCTTAACCTCCATCAAGACGAGAAACCAAGCTAGTTTTCCCACAAGTAGAGAGAAGCAGTAGAAATACCCCAAGTCATGCTCACAGCCAGAAAACATGCTTGCCATTTTCTCCCATAATATAATAATCATAATTTTTCTTCTAAAGATGGTCCCTTCTGGGTTGCAATATGTAACAGGGTGCTTGGGGTTCAGGAAAGTCTTTGAACCCCAAAACCTAGGTTCATTTCTATTTTTTTGTTTTGTTTTGGGGTTTTTTGTTGTTTGTTTGTTTGTTTTTCAAGGTAGGGTCTCACTTTAGCCCAGGCTGACCTGGAATTAACTATGTAGCCTCAGAGTGGCCTTGAACTCACAGCAGTCCTCCTACCTCTGCCTCCCAAGTGCTGGGATTAAAGGCATGCGCCACCACGCCTGGCTCGTTTCTAATTTTAATCAAAGAATTAAATAAAAAAGACTGAGAACTATGATTATGAAATTATTGTATTTATTGAGGGAAGTACTGAGCCAAGAAAAGGCACCCACATGGCTAGAGATCCCACATGGAAGGCCTGGACAAACCGTGGAAAGAAAGGAGAGAGAAGAAAGTTCAAGGAGCTTCTGCCATGTGGGGAACTGGAGAGGAGAAAGAACCCATGTGGAGAGTAAGGGCCAGGAGGCTCTTCCAGCTGGACCTGGGCCTGAGCTGAGCCAGCCCAGGCCCAGCCGAGGGAAAAACTCACCACAGCTGGAAGTTCCCAAGTGGTCAGAGCTTGACATGTTTCAAGAATGATGAAATTTGAATATCCTTTTGCTGTCTCTTTATTTTCCAATTTTAATCCTTTTGTTTATTTTGTACTTTTAGTAGCAGAATGTTCTGATTATACTGTGGCATAATTATGGATTAGTCTACTCTGAAGAATTATAATCTTTCTAATCTATTAAAAGTATTGTGACTTGTTATGTAGATTTAGTTTTATCTTTAAATAGATTCAGCACCCTCCACTGAATTTCCATCCCATGTCCTTGCCATTCTGACTAATTTTTATATCATTAAGTAGATTTTTTCTGTAAGTATTATGAATCATGTAATTGATTGTTCTTCTCAAATCTATCTGATTTTGAAAAGCAGTGAGCCAAGCCAGACATCTAGGAATTAACTTTGATTTCTCTTTTTCATTTGTATTCCAGAGTGTCTATCAGCACATTTCTTCAGTTCTACCTCCAAAACACAACTTTATCGTCTACTTCTCTTTATTGCCATCTCTGTCCTCTTATTCTCCTACCATGAACTTGCTATAGAGGAATTATAGTGAACTTTTTTTTTTTTTTTTTTTTTTTTGGTTTTTCGAGGTAGGGTCTCACTGTAGATGACGCAGACCTGGAATTCACTATGTAGTCTCAGGGTGGCCTCAAACTCACGGTGATCCTCCTGCCTCTGCCTCCTGAGTGCTGGGATTAAAGGCGTGCGCCACCACACCCTGCTATTATGAACTTTTAAAAACATGTTCTCTGTCTCTCTCACTTCTCTATCTCTCATTGTTGTCTATAATAGATATTTGCTTCTTTATTATTATATATTTTGTATTACTGTTTTTAGTGAGCATACTCTGTTAGGGTTCTCTAGTGGAACAGAACTGATAGAATGAATTTATTGGATTAGCTTATGGCAGTCCAACAATAGCAGTTTGCAGGTCCGAGAGTCAAGGAACCCAGTAGCTGCTCAGTCCATGAGGCTGGATGCCTCAGCAGTCCCAATCCACCACTGAAGGCCAGGAGGTTTCCTGGAGAACTGCTGGTCTTCAATCCAAGCTGGAAGTCAGCAAGAGCACTGCAGTGAGGTGGAGGAAGGGATTATTTTCTCCCAGAGTTTCCTTAGCTAAAAACCCCCTAGGAGATGGGCCCTCCCAGTCTGGCGGAAGGGTCACCTTGGAGGAAGGACTTCCTCCTTCAGCTAATCCTTGCTGGAAGCAACCTCAGAGACCCATTCAAGAAGAATGTCTGTGGATTTCTAAACAGATCAAGTTGACAACAAAACTTAACACATCATACAGTAATGGGTTTCCCTGTGTTATTTTCTTATATATGTGTATGTGTCATTATACTTTGATCATAGCTCTCTCTTCTGTTTGAAAACTCTCTGAAGCTTCCATATTCACTTAAAATCATACTCAGACTTTCAGCCTTGTTCACACATGATCTGCTCTTCTCCCTTCATTGCTTGGCCTCCATTTTCTTGTTTAAGCAGTCCAAAATTAAACTAGCTCTTCCATTCTACCAAAAGCACTGCTTTTTATTTTTGCTCAGAAGGCTTGTAGACATTCAGAGTTCAGCTTAAATGTCATGTCTACAGAGAGGCCAATTTAATCTAAGCCCTTGTTTGTTTGATTTTTTTGCATGGGACACAACTGCTTGAAATTTTTCTTGTATGTATGTGTCTATTTTTCCCCAAATGTATGGTGTATAAGAATAGTCATCTTCTGTCTTCAGTTCCTAGGATAGAATAAGCACATACTAGACACTATGTTCTTTCCACAAAAGCACCAATATGTTTCTGTTGCCTTTGAATAAGAATGGTTATTTGCCTAGATATGGGATAATTGTGTCATAAATTCTTCTGTTAGAAAATCTGCAGACATTTTCTCCCTGGAATATTGCTGGAGAGAACTAAGGCCTACCTGGTATTTTCCCCCTTATATGTGACACAGCTTTGCCCTATTAGAAACTGATGATTCTTTCTCTTTGAGATTAGTTATTCCAACTGAATGTACTTGATACTGATAATTTCCAACAGAGTTCTCTCCTGAAATACAGTGAACTTGATCTGCAATATTCTTTATTTCAAGAAAGTCTCTTTTATTATTCCTAGATTTTTCAGTTTTCACTGTTTTCAGAATGCTAATTATTCACATTACATTTGTGTGTGAGTGTCCTTTAAGTTTCCCATGCAACAGTAGCTTACTTGTCTGCATTAGTGCTTCTGCTTATTTCTTTTTAAAAAAAATATTGTTATTTATTTGAGAGACAGAGAGTATGGGTACTCCATGGCTAGAAACAAACTCCAAGCACATGCAACACTTATACATCTGGGGAATTGAAGACGGGCTGCCAGGCTTTGCAAGCAAATGCCTTTAACTACTAAGAAATCTTTCCAGGCCTTCTACTTGTTTCTAATTGCTTCTATGCATCTGCTATTTTTCCTCAGCTTTCCCACTTTACTCACCAGCATTGTTTTTATTTCATTTTGTTGTAGTAATTTACCTGTGTTCTTTTTCCCTACCTTTCATGTTCTTGGAAGATTAAAGCACTATTGTCTAAGATTTTTTTTAAAGTGAATTCATATTTTCTGTATCCTATAGTTATTTCCACTTTTTTCTCTATAAAATTTTTGAGAGGGATCTATTTTTTTTCTTCATCATTGCCAGTAAAGCCAAAGTAGATAATGTTTTTCATGTTTTTGTAGCCGACTTTAAGAATGCTAGATAAGAAAAAAATACAATGATATACGAATGAATTTTTCAAATATTTAGTTCAGAGATATTTTTATAAATCGTTCAGACGGCTATATTTCAAAAGTAAATTCTTAACTGAAGACAGAAGATGACTATTCTTATACACCATACATTTGGGGAAAAATAGACACATACATACAAGAAAAATTTCAAGTAAGAAATATTGCATTGAAGTCAGTATAATACAAAAATGCTTCCTTGTATTAATTTAACAGATGAACTGGTTTAGAATTATATTCAGACATGAAAAAAATAATTTACTTGCCAGTATGACTTAGAAAGAGCCTTATGTCTGGTAGAACATAAGAACTTTTTTTTTTAAGTAAATGGAATGCCAGCCTTAGATTTAATGTAATTTTCCCTCACAGTTAAAAGAGTTTATAGTAATTTAGCTTCCTAAATTTATTTTATTTTTATTCATTTTTTTTTTTTTTTTTTTTTTTTTGGTTTTTTGAGGTAGGGTCTCACTCTAGTTCAGGCTGACCTGGAATTCACTATGTAGTCTCAGGGTGGCCTTGAACTCTCGGCGATCCTCCTACCTCTGCCTCCCGAGTGCTGGGATTAAAGGCGTGCGCCACCACACCCAGCTCTATTTTTTTTTTTTGAGAAAGAGGGAGAGAGAGAGAATGGGCATGCCAGGGCCTCCAGCCACTGCAAACGGACTCCAGACACATGCTCTACTTATGCTTCTGGCTTACATGGGTCCTAGGGAATCAAACCTGGGTCCTTTGGCTTTGCAGGCAAATGCCTTAACCACTAAGCCATCCCTCCAGTGCCCAGCATCCTAAATTTTGTACAGATTTACTGACTTGCCCTTGGCAAATTAATTTTATAATAGTATTACAAAAATTGTACTGGGGGCTGGAGAGATGGCTTAGCAGTTACGGCGTTTGCCTGCAAAGCCAAAGGATCCCAGTTTGATTCTCCAGGACCCACGTAAGTCAGATGCACAAGGGGGTGCATGCATCTGGAGTTCATTTGCAGTAGCTGGAGGCCCTGGTTCACCCATTCTCCTCCCAACCCCCGCCTCTTTCTCTCTCTCAAATAAATAAATAAATAAATAAATAAATAAATAAATAAATAAATAAAATATTTTAAAAATTGTACTGAAACATTGCATCTGAGGTTTTCCTAATACAAAAATGTCAAAGTAAAGATAGATTAACATAGTGAGTTTTTTAAGCCTTAAAAATAATTATGAAAGAAAATAAAACCAGCAGTCTTTCCATTTAAATTTAAAACTGTTAAGAGATTTTCTCTTTTGAGTTTTCAGCATGGGTATCCCAAAGAAAATGTTATTATTTAAAAGTATCATAAGCCAAAATCATGGCACACACCTTTGATCCCAACAAATGGGAGGCAGAGGTAGGAGAATCACTGTGAGTTTGAGGCCAGCCTGCAGCTACAGAGTTCCAAGACAGCCTGGGCTAGAGTGAGACCCTACCTGAGGTGGGAGTGCAGGGGGCAAAGAAAGATGTCTTAAGATGGGCCTGCTGGCATAAACTTGTAACCCCATATACTTGGGAGGCTAAGGCAAAAGGATCACAAGTTTAAGGCATGTTGGGCAACAGAAGAAATTCACATTCAGTATGATCAATTTACTAAGACCTTGTCTCAAAATAAAAATAAAAAAGGGCTGGATATATAGCCCAGTGGTAGACTTGCCTACTATGCATGAGCACCAGTGCTGTTAAATAAATCAGTACAGACCAATTGGCATTCTTTATTCATTTTTTTCTGTGGAAAAAGAAAATTGTATGTCTTTGTTACCAGTTGATTCAGCTAAATCCACAAGGTGATCACCATTGTGTCACTATATTTTTCATAGATGTGTGAAATTTAGCAGATGGAACATTTAGCACTGGATTAATTGGGTTTCTGAAAATAGTACTGCTAATTTACATATTCTGTACAGTGAGCTACCAGTAAAAATCACTTCCTTTTGAATGTCTCTCTTTAGCCATTTTCTTGCAGAGACTTTAGAAATAAAGTTACTTAGCCAGGCAAGGTGGTTCATGCCTTTAATCCCAGCACTCAGGAGGCAGAGGTAGGAGGATCACTGAGTTCGAGGCCAACCTGAGACTACATAGTGAATTCCAGGTCAGCCTGGGCTAGAGTGAGATCCTACCTCGAAAAAAAAAAAAAAAAAAAAAAAAAGAAAAGAAAGAAAGAAAGAAAAAGAAAAGAAATATACTTACTTGATATTGTAGATGTTAATTAGAAGAACTAAATTTTTAGATTATAGTTTTGCTGTAAATGGTGCAAAGTTTTTTAGGTTATTGGTATTTTAAAAATACTTATTTAAGTCGGGTTTGGTGGTGCATGCCTTAAATCTCAGAATGCAAAAGGCAGAGGTAGGAGGACCACTGATTTTGAGGCCCACCTGGGACTACAGAGTAAGTTCCAGGTCAGCCTGGGCTAAAGTGAGACCCTATCTTGAAAAAAAAAATTTTTTTAAGTATATTTTTTTAGCTCAAGAACCAGTAGCAAAATAGTCAAATTAGGGTATATGCAGATAATTTTATGATAGTAAAGAGCATATAAAATTTGGGTGGGAGAGATGGCTTAGCGGGTAAGGCGCATGCCTGCAAAGCCTAAAGACTCAAGTTCAACTCTCCAGGTCTCATGTAAGCCAGATGCACATGGTGGCACATGCATCTGGAGTTTATTTGCAATGGCTAGAGGCCCTGGTGTGCCCATTCTCTCTCTTTCCCTCTCTCTGTCTCTAATAAATAAATAAATAAAAATAAAGCCAGGCGTGACACACGCCTTTAATCCTAGCACTTGGGAGGCAGAGGTAGGAGGATCTCCATGAGTTCAAGGCCACCCTAAGACTACATTGTGAATTCCACTAGGTCAACCTGGGCTAGAGTGAGACCCTAGCTCAAAATATGTAAATAAATAAATAAAATCGTTTAAAAATTATTATCTTAGTCATTTTAAGTGTATATAGTTCAACTGTGTGAAGTTTATTTACATTGTACTGAAAACTTAAGAGTATCCCCATCAAAGCTGAACCTTTACAGCCAATAAGCAACATTTTCTCCCTTCCCATACCAATATTTCTGTTTTCAACCATTCTTTTTCAATCTTTTGAATTTCACTATTTTTGATCTTTAATGTAAATGGATCATGCAATATGAATGCTTTTCTGACTAGATTCTTCCCCTTAGCATGATGTCCTCAGGCTTCACCATGCTGTAGTATGTAACAGTATTTCCTTTGTAAGGCTCTTTGTTAGATGCTGTTTTTGTTTGTTTGTTTGTTTTGTTTTGCTTTGTTTTTTGTTTTTTGGTTTTTCAAGGTAGGGTCTAATGGAGACTGACTATCTAGGATGGTAGATTAATGACTAATTTTTAGCTCATCCCTAATATTTTTCTGCATTGGCAGGCTTAAGATGATAACATTAATATGATTCAATAATATGAAATGAAACGTAGAAGCTGTTTTACTATTAAAGGTGGTAGTTTCCAGTATTGATACCCATATAGGATGGAAATGTATTAGTAGTTTTCTATTAAAATCTGTTAGAGTGTTAAAGTAGAAAGTATAATTCAGAAGTATCATGTTAATAATTTTAATGCTTGAGCAACAAAGTAAAAATACGTAGTGGATAAAAGCATAGTTGATGAAATATATGTCTTATGGAAGTATTAAAGATTGTTAACTGAAAGTTGAGCATAAAAATATTAGCAGACTAAATCTAGACTTAGGGGGTAACCATTTTATTGTTTTAATTAAGACTGGTTCCAGTGCTACCATCTTAAATACAGAGCTGTCGTCCCTCTTGACACCTGATAGATTCCCATTTGGGCAAAGTGGGTTATTTTGGATGTTTCAGGCAAAGTTCTCTAACCCCTGAAATAATACTTTATCCTGCATCTCTTAAAGAGCCCAATATTATAAACCCTTGGTTCAGTGGTTCTCAGCTATCTGCCTATACTCTGATATATACAGCAGCTACTCTTATCAGCAAGGAGGAGGAGGAAAACATCCAAACACTTATCTCCAGTGGCATTCTCTGTTGCTGCATAAAGACATAAGCAAGGACAAGGTTTCAGACTACAGCTTGAAGAACCTGAGCTATAAACATTCATAGCTTTGTATTCTAATATTCCACTTTCAATGTGACTCTGATGGTATCTGACAATAGACTTAGTTTCCATAGTTCAGATTTTCAAGAAACTAAATGTGGTTCTCTCATGCCAATTTGTAGATTAGTTCTTTTCAGGCCAGTTGCCCACCCTGGTGGCACAAACAGTACTTCCTAGTAGACAGAGGTAGGCCAGGAAAAGATGACAGTATTTAATTCTTTACACTAAAATGTTATTATAGGAAAGTCAGGTTTTTAAAAGATGTTCATACTTTAGGGCATATTAAATTAAGGCTTGCAATGTTTTCTGATAGAAATAAGTAAATGGGGTGAGAAAGATGGCTTAGCACTTAAGACATTTGCCTGTGAAGCCTAAGGACCCAGGTTTGATTCCCCAGAACCCATGTAAAGCCAAATAGCCAGATGTACAAGGTGGCATGTGTGTCTGGAGTTTGTTTGCAATGGCTGGAGGCCCTGGTGTATCCCTTCTCTCCCTCTATCTCTGTATCTCTTTCCCCCCTCCCTCACTCCATCCTTTCCTTTCCCTCTCCCTTCCTTTCTGCCCGTTTTTCTTTCTCTCTCTCAAATAAATAAATAGAAATAAATCTTTTAAAAAGATTAGAAAAGAAGTAAATGAGTAATACTGAAGATAAGGAGCCCTGGTTTTCAGCTAACTAGTCTAATAGGCTGCTGATATGATGAAATTTCTCCACTTTGACAATGTATCTCTCAAAATGTATTTATTTATATATGAGTATCAAACTCATTTGCATCCCACAAAATCAACATACAAAAACCCACTAGCTTTTCTATAGAACAGTATCGAACACACTGAGGAACAAATCAGGAAAATAATCCCATTCACAAGAATGAGTAGAGGAATAGTCTACCAAAAAGTAAAAAATTGCCACAAAGAAAACTATAAAACACTGTCACATTATGCAAAATAGACTAAACTCAGAAAGACATATCACATGTCTATGTATTCTTTTATATGTGAAATCTAAATTTAATGATATATGTATAGATATATGTATATATCTATACATATATATGTGAAAGTAGAAGGGTTAGTTTTTGAAGAGGAAGGGGCTAGCAGAAGAGTTGTGGGGTGAACAAGAGATGATAATGTTTGAGTGAATATGAACAAAATCTAATGATACAAATGTATTAATTTTCATAATGAAAGCTATTGCTTTATATTAATTTTAGAAAAATGCAAATAAGGGTTGTAGAGATGGCTTAGCAGTTAAAAGTATTTGCTTGCAAAGCCTGACAGCCCGAGTTCAATCCCCTAGAGTACCCACATAAAGCCATATGCATAAAGTGGCACATGCGTCTGGAGTTTGTTTGCAGTGGCAGGAGGACTTGGCACTCCCATACACATCTGCTCTCTTTCTGTCTCTCTCATATGTAAATAAATAAGCTAAAAAAAAATCAAACCCTTTTACAAAAAATGAAAAAATGACAAAGACTGAGTGGATTGAAGAAAATAACAACTAGCTGATGGCTCTTCATTAGAAGAGAGGCATACAGACTGAAAGTCTAGAAATTGACATTTCAAGGAAACAAATCCAAAACCAAGCAAGAATAGCTGTAGTCAGTCTGACAAAGCCAACTTCAAGCCAAAATTAGTAAGAAGTGATAAAGAAGATGATTACATGTTAATGAAAGCAACAGTTTACCAAGAATACTAAGAATTAGAAATATATACATTGAATGTTGCTGGACCTAATGTCATAAAACAAACACTACTTAAAATAACATATAGGTCCAAATAGAGTAATAGTGGGTGACTTCATTACCTTGCTCTTTATCAATATAAAGATGATCTACATAAAAATACATTTACAGGCCTGGAAAGATGGCTTAGCAGTTAAGGCACCTGCCTCCTAAGCCTAAGAACGCCGGTTCCAATTTCCAGTGGTTCCAATCTCCAGGTCCCACGTTTAGCCAGATGCAAAGTGACACAAGGGCACAATGCTGCACTTGACCACAAGGGGCGCACACATCTGGATTTCATTCTCAGCAGCTGAGAGGCTGCTAACGCGCCCATCTCTATCTGTCCTCCTCTCCCTCTCTCTCTGTCTCTCTCTGTGTCTCTCTCCAAAAAAAAAAAAAAAAAATACATTAACAGAAATAAGATAAAGCTCAGTGGTAGAACACTTGCCTAGCATGTCTGAGATTCTGTGTAACATGAAACACACGCGTGCACGCGCGCACACACGCATACACACTTCAGGGTTAAACAATATAAAAGATTAATTGGACATAAGACATTTATAGAATATCTTCTCCAAAAGCCACGAAATACAGTTTCCATTCTTGTTATCCATATACATTTTGTGTAACATAATGCCCAACTTTCTTTTTCAGGTGATGATTTTTCTTTGATTCAACAAGAAATATTTATGGTTAAAGAATGTAAACATTGTAACATCGTAGCCTACTTTGGGAGCTATCTCAGGTAAAAAAGACAAAAGCATCCACTCTTGCTTTCTATTTTATATTCTTTTTGTTATTACTTTCCCTCTCTTTTATGTAAATGACATTATGTATGTGCATTTTTAAAATAACATTGTTCAAAATTCTAAACTTCGTAGGTTTTTTTTGTCATCTTCTCTGCTATATTTGTAATAGCATCTCTACTTACATGGCCATATCTTATCTGACAACCTTAAATAGACCATTATGAATGATGATAAGCAAGTATTTAACATATAAAATTGTTCATACTCGTAAACCATTTAAAATGGGACCCCTGCACTTTACAGAGCATCCTGAACCTGGTATGCTAAAATAGTCTGAACCTTAGAGTTTTAGGATGCTTATTTCAGTAGTTGAGAATAACCAGCTGATATAATTTTTTTTCTCTTTCATATTAGTAGGGAAAAACTGTGGATTTGTATGGAATACTGTGGTGGTGGATCACTTCAAGATATTTATCATGGTACTGTTGATATGATTTTACCTTTCAAAATCTACTTTGACTTTAATGGTTGTAATTTGACATTTCTAGTTAATCAGGGAAATTAATAGGTAGATCTACTTACTTGAATTTTTTTGTTCTGTTTCCAGTGTAATGCATTTTTTTGAGGAACAAAAACTTAAGGAGCCTGGAGAGAGGGCTTAGTGGGTCAAGTGCTTGCTGCACAAGAATGAGGACCTGAGTTTGGATCCTCAGCACCCACATGAAAGCCAGGCATGGTGACACACCTGTGTAGTCCCAGCCCTGGGGAGGTAGAGATAGCAGAATCCCTAGGATTTGCTGGCTAGCTAAGTCAAGTCGGTGAGCTCTATATTCAATGAGAGGCCCTGACTCAAAAATGATAGTGGTGGGCTTAGGGATTTAGCTCAGTAGAAGAACACTTGCCTAGCAAGTACAAGACCCAGGGTTCAGGTCTCAGCATTGAAAAAAATTACACTGGAGAGTAACTGAGGAAGACACCAATGTCAACCTCTGACCACACATGTACATGCACACCTGTGTATGTGCTCCCACATACAAACACACATACACATCACACTTACATATACATGCAAAAAAAAACCCAAGAAGTATTATTGTTGTTCTTGGTTATTCAGTTAATTTTGCCTGAGCTTCAACTGAGAGATCATAAATGTTTATACAATCTAAATTTCACTTTTAGCTGGACATTGTGGTACATGCCTATAAATTCCAAACACTTAGAAGGCAGGATAGGAAGGATACAGAGTTTAAGGTACTTTAGCCTGCATATTGAATCCCTGTCTTACAACTTAAGATATGCTCTGTAAGAAAGTGGAGCTTCCTAACTTGTTTGTGAGACTGAAATGCAGTGAGTGACCCATGAAAAGGAAATCATTCAATTCTCTGGATAACATTGTTATAACCAGAAAAGCAGCTGACTTCATACTTTAATAATTAGCACTAAAATGTATGGATTTTTTTATTTGAGAGAGAGAAAGAGAATGGGCATGCCAGAGCCTCTAGCCACTGTAAATGAACTCCAGATGCATGTGCCCCCTTGTGTATCTGGCTTAGGTGTGTTCTGAAGAGTCAAACCATTTGTAAGCAAATGCCTTAACTGCTAAGCCATCTCTCCAGAAAATGTATGGATTTTTTTTTAAAGAATGAGTATTTAGCATTGTATTAATTTAGACTTTCTTTCTTTCTTTCTTTCTTTCGTTTTTTTTTTTTTTTTTTTTTTGAGTTAGGGTCTTACTCTAGCCAGGCTGGCCTAAAACTCATAGCAATCCTCCTACCTCTGTTTCCCAAGTGCTGGGATTAAAGGTATGCACTACCACACCTGGCTCTAGACCATTTTCTTTTTAGAAATAGTTTTAGTTTTAGTTCTTTAGTTTAGCTTCTAATTTGTTCTGTTGTTGGCAGGTTCTTGAACTTGTAGAATCTATGAAACTAAGAATAGATTCTTATGAAATATGTTTTTGGTTCCATGTTTATCCATATAGGATAGTAGAGCACATGTTGAAATTATGTATTATATACTAATCATGTTAAATAATTTTAAATATTTCTATGTTGAAGTTTTTATATTAGAAGTCTTATCAAAGTTTAGTCTTGGAGGGTGAGGACAGGGAGGAGGATAATGGAGTCACCAATATGAATGTAAAATTAGAATAATATGAATTTAAAAATATTTTTAAAAAGTTTAGTCTTGTAGTAAATAAATGTAGCCACAATAGATGGCAAAACAAAAGTACTATTTCAGTTTAAATAATATTTTGTAACTTGTAGAGATCAAAGTTTTATAATATTTTATTTTATTTTTTATCATCAAGTTAAACTGTGTAGCTAGCAAGTTACAACTTTCCCTTTTATGTGTCAAGAATTCTGAGACATTTTCATCAAGTTTCTGTTTTTTAAAACATGACTATTAAAGTTAAATCTAGGGGCTGGAGAGATGGCTTAGCAGTTAAGGCACTTGCCTAAGGACCCAGGTTCAATTCTCCAGTACATGTAAACCAGATGCGCAGGGTGGCGCATGTGTCTAGAGTTTGTTTGCAGTGGCTGGAGGCCCTAGCGTACCCATTCTCTCTATATATCTTCCTCTTTCTCTCTGCCTTTCTCTCAAATAAATAAATAAAATATTTTTTTAGAAGTTAAATCTGGAGCTGGGGAAATGGCTTAGCGATTAAGGCGTTTGCCTGTGAAGCCTAAGGACTACAGTTTAATTCCCCAGGACACACGTAAGCCAGATGCACAAAGGGGCATAAGCGTCTGGAGTTTGTTTGCAGTGGCTGGAGGCCCTGGTGCGCCATTCTCTTTTTCTCTCTGCCTCTTCATTTCTCTCTTAAATAAATAAATAAAATATTTTTTTAAAAAGTTAAATCTAAAAGTGTTAGATGCTATTAATAAATGGCTTTGTTTCTTGTCTTGCTATCCCACTAATTTACCACACATCAAAAGATTATGTTCCTCATTAGGTATAGACAGGCAGTGATTAAAAGGTGTAGTAATGTAAGTTCTTAATTTGGGTTTCACTGTCAGACACTGGGACACCTGCAGATTTTCTGTCAATTGCATTAAAAGGCACAGTTCTGAATCCTTTGGTTGGGTATTTGCAGAAGAATTGTGTATTTTATGTTAGGGGAGAAATCTGCTTGCCAGAAATAATGTACTTTTAAAATTTTTGGATGAGGTATTAGATCAAGCCTCCCTATCTTGAGAGGTATAGTAAAAAATTATACTAGAGTGCCTTGACTTTTTTTTTTTTTTTTTTTTTTTTTTTTTTTTTTTTTTTTTTTTTTTTTTTTTTGGTTTTTCGAGGTAGGGTTTACTCTGGTCCAGGCTGACCTGGAATTAACTATGTAGTCTTAGGGTGGCCTCGAACTCACGGCGATCCTCCTACCTCTGCCTCCCAAGTGCTGGGATTAAAGGTATGCACTACCACACCTGGCTCTAGACCATTTTCTTTTAGAAATAGTTTTAGTTTTAGTTCTTTAGTTTAGCTTCTAATTTGTTCTGTTGTTGGCAGGTTCTTGAACTTGTAGAATCTATGAAACTAAGAATAGATTCTTATGAAATATGTTTTTGGTTCCATGTTTATCCATATAGGATAGTAGAGCACATGTTGAAATTATGTATTATATACTAATCATGTTAAATAATTTTAAATATTTCTATGTTGAAGTTTTTATATTAGAAGTCTTATCAAAGTTTAGTCTTGGAGGGTGAGGACAGGGAGGAGGATAATGGAGTCACCAATATGAATGTAAAATTAGAATAATATGAATTTAAAAATATTTTTAAAAAGTTTAGTCTTGTAGTAAATAAATGTAGCCACAATAGATGGCAAAACAAAAGTACTATTTCAGTTTAAATAATATTTTGTAACTTGTAGAGATCAAAGTTTTATAATATTTTATTTTATTTTTTATCATCAAGTTAAACTGTGTAGCTAGCAAGTTACAACTTTCCCTTTTATGTGTCAAGAATTCTGAGACATTTTCATCAAGTTTCTGTTTTTTAAAACATGACTATTAAAGTTAAATCTAGGGGCTGGAGAGATGGCTTAGCAGTTAAGGCACTTGCCTAAGGACCCAGGTTCAATTCTCCAGTACATGTAAACCAGATGCGCAGGGTGGCGCATGTGTCTAGAGTTTGTTTGCAGTGGCTGGAGGCCCTAGTGTACCCATTCTCTCTATATATCTTCCTCTTTCTCTCTGCCTTTCTCTCAAATAAATAAATAAAATATTTTTTTAGAAGTTAAATCTGGAGCTGGGGAAATGGCTTAGCGATTAAGGCGTTTGCCTGTGAAGCCTAAGGACTACAGTTTAATTCCCCAGGACACACGTAAGCCAGATGCACAAAGGGGCATAAGCGTCTGGAGTTTGTTTGCAGTGGCTGGAGGCCCTGGTGCGGCCATTCTCTTTTTCTCTCTGCCTCTTCATTTCTCTCTTAAATAAATAAATAAAATATTTTTTTAAAAAGTTAAATCTAAAAGTGTTAGATGCTATTAATAAATGGCTTTGTTTCTTGTCTTGCTATCCCACTAATTTACCACACATCAAAAGATTATGTTCCTCATTAGGTATAGACAGGCAGTGATTAAAAGGTGTAGTAATGTAAGTTCTTAATTTGGGTTTCACTGTCAGACACTGGGACACCTGCAGATTTTCTGTCAATTGCATTAAAAGGCACAGTTCTGAATCCTTTGGTTGGGTATTTGCAAAAGAAGAATTGTGTATTTTATGTTAGGGAGAAATCTGCTTGCCAGAAATAATGTACTTTTAAAATTTTTGGATGAGGTATTAGATCAAGCCTCCCTATCTTGAGAGGTATAGTAAAAAATTATACTAGAGTGCCTTGACTTTTTTTTTTTTTTTTTTTTTTTTTTTTTTTTTTTTTTGTTTTTCGAGGTAGGGTTTTACTCTGGTCCAGGCTGACCTGGAATTAACTATGTAGTCTTAGGGTGGCCTCGAACTCACGGCGATCCTCCTACCTCTGCCTCCCAAGTGCTGGGATTAAAGGCGTGCGCCACCATGCAAAGTAGACAATTTCAACAACCAGTCTCTTTATAACTCTTTCTCTCTCTAGAAATGTCCTTCATTATATATGTTTTTCGAGGTAGGGTCTCACTCTGGCTCAGGCTGACCTGGAATTTACTGTGTAATCTCAGGGTGGCCTCTAACTCTCAGTGGTCCTCCGACCTCTGCCTCCCGAGTCCTGGTATTAAAGGCATGCACCACCATGCCCGGCTTGTCTTGGCTTTATTTCTGAAAATTTGTTCAGGTGTATCAGATTTAGATAATGTTCATGGAGCTTTCTGTGATATGAAGTACTAAGCTTTGCACATAATAGGCACTGTATATTTCTTTCTTTTTTTTGTGTGTGTGGGTTTTTTTTTTGTTGTTGTTTTTCGAGGTAGGGTCTCACTCTTATCTCAGGCTGACCTGGAATTCACTCTGTAGTCTCAGGGTGGCCTGGAAGTCATGGTGATCCTCCTACCTCTGCCTCCCAAGTGCTGGGAATAAAGGTATGCGCCACCACACCCAGCAGGCACAATGAAAATATATTTCATTGTCTAGACTTGTTCTGGAGTAAATCTATATTTTTAAAATATACTTGAAAATGTTATCTTGATGTTATCTTTTTTTGAAAATGTTATCTTGATGCTATCTTTTTTTGTCTCTGAATTACAAAAAGTAATTTATGCTCTTGGTTAGAAGATAAGTCTTCCCATGCTATATACGGTAGTTTTATACAAGGTTGTCATTTTACAACCAGATTGTTTTTAGTCTGTTGGGTTCAAGTTTATAACAATGTGGTCTCTTTTCTCCTTCTAGTTACTGGACCATTATCAGAATTGCAAATAGCGTATGTATGCAGAGAAACCTTACAGGTACTATATTTGCTTATGTATATAGAAAGGAAATTCCAAGGGCTGGAGAGATGGCCCAGCAGTTTAGGCTCTTGCTTAGAAAGGCTATTCCAATTACAAGAGCAATTTCACAATTTTCAACTAGGAAATGGTGGTTTGCACAAAAGTAGAAAGGAAAATCAAAATGATTTTCCTGTTAAGCTGTCATATTTTTAGTTCTGTGAAACTGCTTTTTCATCAGTGAATTACAACAGTTCATTTAAGCAGATGGTTATGTGTGGTATTCTTCTTGGGTGCTGATAAACAGGATTTTGTATCCTGAGTTTCTACGATGCTAATGGAAACCACACCTACAAGTTATTCTGCGTGAATGAATCTCTAGACCTCTTAATTGTAACATTTTATCTTTCCCCTCATGTTTTATGGAAGTACAAGTAATGTCTAATACAGAGCATTAGGGCTTTTGCCATTGCTCTTGTTAGTACAAGTCACTGATAACAAAGTCCCTTTGCTAAGTTTTGTTAACATTGTACTAAACAGATATCTTTGATTCATTTCTTGGGGATCTGTGGAAGCTTTTAGTGTATTAACATGGGTCTTCTTTAGAGGTTTAAGGCTATATAGCATTTCTCCAAATTTATTTATGTTTTTTAATTCTCTGAAAAAAATTGAGAAACTCACTTATAAAATTTGGCATTAAGAATGTTGGTCATGTACATTAAGACATTTAGATGAGGAGTAGAAGTTAAGTAGAAGTAATTGTGGGGCTTTAAAAAATTTACAGTTGATTTCTTGTTCATTAGTGTTTCTATTTAATCCACATCCTAAATGGTATAGTTTGCTTAAAAGTGAAATTGGTGTTTTTTATGTAGTCCTTATTTTAGAAACTAGAGTTTTAAAAGTCAGTTTAAAGAGTTCATTTCTGTATGTTTTAAAACATATACCATATCAGATTTTGCTGTGAGATGAGTGGAAGTAAAATCTCCTCTATGGATGTGTTGTATGTGCACGTGTGTACATGTGTATAGCCATCCTTCAGAATCCATGGGGGTATTGTTTCCACAGTCTCCCAAGAACACCAAGATCTGTAGATGCTCAAGTCCTTTCTGTGGAAATGACATAGTCCTTACATATAACCTACATCATCCTCCTGCATATTTCAAATCCTCTCTAGATCATAAATGTTACATAAATCATTGCTATATTGTATGTTTATAGTGACAAAATATATATTCACTACAAACACACTTTTTTCTCAAATATTTTTAATCTATGTTGGACTTAAACCACATATACAGAGACCACAGTTAAAGAGGACAGACTTTATATATATATATATATATTTTTTTTTTTTTTTTTTTTTTGAGGTAGGGTCTTGCTCTAGCCTAGCCCAGGCTGACCTGGAATGCACTCTGTAGTCTCAGGGTAGCCTTGAACTCACGGTGATCCTTCTACTTCTGCCTCCCCAGTGCTAAGATTAAAGGCGTGTGCCACCACGCCTGGCAAATTTTTTTTCTTTTTTTCTTTTTTTTTTTTTAGGCAGGTTCCCACTCTAGCCCATGCTGACCTGGAATTCACCATGTAGTCTCAAGGAGGCCTTCAACTCACAGCAATCCTCCTACCTCTGCCTCTAAGTGCTGGAATTAAAGGTGTGCACCACCACGCCCAGCTTAGATATGTTTTCTGCAATGTTTACATAACAAACATTGTACCTACTAAGATATAAACTTCTAATTTACACATCGATAGCAAAGAATTATTAACAAATTCATTTTTTATATTTGAATTTCTGAGGTTTTTTTTGTTTCCTTAAGCAGTGAATAAAGTGCTAAACCAAAGAGAAAGAGCAGCAGCAATAACAACTTGCACTTGTACCCTGGCCCTGTTACTATGACATAGTCTTTTTCATACTTCTAGTTCCCCAAGTATAAAATGAGACTTTGAAATCAATGACCTCAAAGATTTGTTCCAGTTTCAGAGTTCTGTTTTGCTAACAGATTTCTAAATCCGGTCAAAATAGAGTCATGAGGAATAAGTAGCATTTACCATTCTACTCAAAATAATCAAAGAAACTCAGCAAAATATGTAAAAACAGTTATTTTTCAAGCACCAGGTACCAGGTCAAGACTGACAGCAAGTCCTGAGAGGTAGAAAACAAAGAAACTTTATTGCCTCATCTTATGGCCTTGGATTCAAGGGAGACCAAAGCAACTGGACTATTCAGAATAGAGTATTGCAGAAAATTAGAGTGTGTTTTAAAGTCTAAAAATATACAGTATAGGGATGGCATAGCTGTTAAGGCATTTGTTTACAAAGCCAAAGGACCTAGGTTCAATTCCCTAGGACCCACATAAGCCAGATGCACAAGGTGGCGCATATGTCTGGAGTTATTTGCAGTGGCTGGAGCCCTGGCATGCCCGTTCTCTCCCTCGCCCCTCCCCCTTACTTCATCCTTCTCTCCCTCCCTCTTTCTCAAAAAAATAAATATTTTTTAAAATACACAGTATATGAAAAAGTTCACTTAATAATATTAAACATCCAAAGATTACCAGGAATGCAAGTTAGTATAGAAAGAAAAAACTCAGTAAGACTAACCCACATATAATAAAAGATGCTATAACTAGTAGAACAATAAAACAGTTATAATACTTGTTATGGAAATGTTTAATAAATTAATAGAGGCAATAAGATATTAAAAGGCCCAAATCAAATTCTAGAGGTAAAAACCACAGAGTATGATGGAGTTAAAGGATAGATGAGTGGCAGTGTAGATTTTTCAAAATATTTATGTAGAAATTTGAGAATATAGCAATAGAATATATATCCAAAATAAAATATAGGAAAAAATTTAAGAATAAAAAGAAGCCTGTGTGATGGTATGAGTTTTAGACAGGAACATCACTTGAGCACAAGCATTCTAAAACAGTCTGGGTAACATGGTAAGCCCTGTCTCAAAAGATATACCTATCATTAAGTTATAGGGCAATTCTGGCTGGCCCCATAATATGTGCTTTATGTTCCTAAAAGAGAAGAGTCAAAATGGGAAATGGAAAATAAGATTGAAAAAAGAATAGCTGAAGCTTTTCCAAATCTAATGAAACTGTTAACCCACAGATTCAAAGCATTTAGCAGAGTCTTTAAGTACAGGAAACATGAGGGAGAGGGAAGAACCGTAACATGCATCTTCCATCAAATTGCTCATTCATTTGGTAATGAGAAAGTCATAGAAACACTTAAAAGATACATTATATACAAAGAAATGATGGTGGCACGCTGACAAATGTCATTGGAAACAGTGCAAATAAGGAGATGGTGAAATGTAGGAGCTTTTCTTCAGGCTTAATAGGAAAACGAAATTGTCAGCCTAGAATTGAATACTTAGAAAAAATACCTTTCAAAACAAAGATAAAATAAAGGCATGTCAGTTACTTTTTTCATCTCTGTAATACAATACCTGATCGAAGCAACCCTAAGAAAGAAGGGTGTTTTTTGATTCATAGTTTGAGGAAATACTATCCATCATGGTGGGAAAGCGTAGTGGAGCAGTTTGGTCAGTGGTGACAGGAGCTTGCAGCATGCCATTCATGTCTTGGCAGATCAGGAAGCAGAGTGCTTGGGCCAGAACCACAGGTGAATATAACCTCACTTCTGCTAACTAGTCTATGTCCCACATATATGCCACAACTTGTCAAAATAGCACCATCTGGGATCCCATTGTTCACACAAATAAGTTGTAGGGACATTTTTAGATTCAGTTTATAACATGGAGTTTTTCAGATTTGGCAAAGGTCAAATAATGAATCAGCAGCAGATCCATCCTCCAGGAAATATTCATGGAAGTTCTATAGACATAATTAAATTGGCATCAGGTGAAAATGCAGATTTACTCAAAGAAATGAAGAACATGATTTTATTCCTGGAGACCACATAGCTAAATATGTAAATAAATATGAAGTGTTTTAAATATTAGCATCTGTGCAGGGAAGATGGCTCAGTGGCTAAAGGTTTTTGCTTACAAGCCTGCCGACATGAGTTTGATCCTCCTCAGTACCCATGTAAAGCTGGATGCAAAGTGCCCATGTGTCTGTAATCCCCAAGTAGATACAGTGACAGAGGAAGAACCAGAATTCAGAAGCTTAGACACAGCAGCAGCAAAGCAAGAAGAGGCTGTCTCAAAAAAAAAAAAAAAAAAAATAGGTGGAAGGAGAAGACAAATACCTCAAGTTTGTCCTTCATCCAGCAGATGTGCATCATAGCATACACAGACCCTGGTAAACACACTTAACATCATATGTGTACACATACATACACAAATAAAAATGTTTGTATCAAAAAATTTTTAAAGCAAAGATAATTAATGTGTTGTAGAGTTTATAGTGTGCATATAAGTAAAATGTATGATAATAGTACATAGATCAGGAAAGAAGTAAAAGTACTGATTTATAAGATTTATAAGACTCTTTGACCATAAGTGAAGTTGTATGTCACTTGAAAGCAGTTAACACTATAGTAACAAGTATATACAAACAAAAATTTTAAAAATAAATTAACAAAGTCAGCCCAACAATATATAAAAAGGAGAATACATAAAAAATAGAGTTGATCTTAGAATGTAGTGTTTGGGGCTGGAGAGATGGCTTAGCAGTTAAGGCACTTGCCTGCAAAACCAAAGGACCCAGATTTGATTCCCCAGGATTCAGGTATGCTAGATACACTAGGTGGCACATGTGTCTGGAGTTCATTTGCAGCAGCCAAAGACCCTGGCACACCCATTTTCTGTCTGTCTGTCTGTCTCTCAAATAATTAAATAAATAAATAAAATGTTTTTTTTAAAAAAAAAAAAGAATGTAGTGTTAGTCTAACATTCACTAATCATTTCAAGTAACTAACCATTGGCAATCTAAAAAAGCCATATGATCAGCTTAATGAACACTTAGCAAAATCCAGTACTCATTCCTCAGCATACTAAATTAGAAAAGAACTTAGTTAATGCAATAAAGAGCATCTGAAAACCCTGCAACTAAATTATATTTAAAGACTGACATGGATTTCTCCCAAGATAAAACAAAGCAACAATATATGCTACATTGTATTAGAGGTTTCAGCTAGTGAGAAAAGAACAAACAATGAAATAAATGGTGTCTAGTTTGGAAAATAGAAAATAAAAAACTCTTCATTCATAGGACAGCATAGTTAGCCATATAGAAAATGAAAGAGAACCTACAAAGTAGTTACTGTTACTAATAAGTGAGGCTTGAATAGCTATAAATTGCTATACAAGGACTGGAGAGATGGCTTAGCAGTTAAGGTGTTTGCCTGCAAAGCCAAAGGATCCCAGTTCGATTCTGCAGGACCCACGTAAGCCAGATGCACAAGGGGGTACATGCATCTGGAGTTCATTTCAGTGGCTGAAGGCCCTGGCATGCCCCCATTCTCTCCCTCTTTCCCTCCCTCCCTCTTTCTCTCTTTCTCTAATAAATAAAAATATTTAAAAATTGCTATACAAAATCAATTGGATTTCTACGTGTTGACCAAAAATTTAGAAATTAAAATTTAGAGAGAATATAAACAGAACATAAAAATATGACATCCTTAGGGATAAATAACAGCCAAAGGTACATAAATGCCTGCATACTAAAAGCCACAAAACTGCTGAGAGAAATTAGAGACTTAAGTAATTCAGTAACTAACTATACTGTTTTCATGAATTAGAAGACTCAATACTGTGCAGATGTTAATTTTCCCCATTGAATTATATTGAACTATTCAGCTAAATTCCAATGATAATCCGACTATTTTTTTTTTAAAGAAATTGATGAGCCAGTTCAATCATGGTGCATGGTAGCCCATCCTTGTAATGCAAGCACTCGAGGCTGAGGCAAGATGATCAACCTAGGTTGCATACTGAAACCCTATCTTTACCTCCCCCGCAAAAAGAGGGGGGAAGGCAGTGAAATCTTTGTGGAAATGCAAAGTACCTAGAATAGTCAAACAACTTTGAAAACCTGATAAGTAGTGACAAAAAACAGATCATTGTTTGCTGGAAAGAAGAGAAGAGTTTAAAGGGGCACAAGAGATGGAAACTTGGGAATAATAAGTTCACTATCTTACTTGAGGTGTTAATGTTTTAGTAAAATATTTCTGTGTTTCTGTTTTTATCAGAAAATGTGTTTAAAAGCTTTGCAATATAAATATAGTAAGTGGTAACTAGTAAAAAGAAACTCATCTAAAGTGTATCCCATCTAAAAAAGACATTTTAGCTTTTTAAAAAAATATTATTCATTAAAAATTTAAGTAGAAATTTGGGGAGTCCAGTTTGAAGTTTTGCTAATGTATACTTTTTTTTAACCTCAGGGTCTTGCTTATTTGCATACTAAAGGCAAAATGCATAGAGATATTAAAGTAAGTTAATTTAATACACTTAAATTATTCTTTTGTAAGAAATCTTAGGATGCTAGTTTAATAGTATCTGTATTTTTATTTTAGGGTGCAAATATTTTATTAACAGACCATGGTGATGTAAAGTTAGGTATGTTATTTCAAGTTCCTAAATTAATTCTTTTTTCAAAAACCTTTGATAAGTATTAAATGTGAATTAACATTATGTAGGCTTAATATTCATATTTAATCATAATAATCCTTACCCTATGCCAGTAATTTTATCTTGAAGCTCAATTTAAGGAAATCTTAAAGATGATTAATCCATATTCCTGGATGTATTCATTGTATTATTTATGGTACAAAAATACAAACCTAGCAGTAGAAAACTGTTAAACTGCATATAGCTTATCACTTACAGAATTTTTTTAGTTATTAATACTTATTCATATGTGAGAGTAAAATCCCTTTATCAATTGAAAAAAATGAACTAGATATGTATTAAATTTTTATAACCATACTTAGCAACAAATACAAAAGTTTATACAATGAAGAAAAGACTATTAAAAATAGTACCAAAATGCTAAACTTATACTGTGTTAGAATCAAGGAATTCAGGTGTGTGTTTTCCGCATCTGTTTAGTTTCTGCCTCTCTCCCCAAAAATTTACTTGCATATGCTTATAAATATATATTAACATTGTTCTTAATAAAGTACATTTTCATTGTAGTAAAATTCCATTTAACTATTTTCACTTAGTATGCTATGAACCAAGCAAAAGTATTCCACTTATGCACATTTCCTTGACATCGATATCTAAATTATTAATAATGTTGTTGCCTAGAGGTGAAACTTGAGATTCAAGTTGTACAAAAAAAAAACCCTAAAATCTTTTGCCTTAATTTTTCCTCACCAGCTGATTTTGGTGTAGCAGCAAAAATAACAGCTACTATTGCAAAGAGAAAATCTTTCATTGGCACCCCTTACTGGTAAGACATTGTGATTGCCTTTGTCTATTTTCTATGTTGATACTTGGTAATACAAGTGACCATTGAAAGCCAGAATACTTGCATGTTTCTTAACACTTTGATACTCTTTATATTTGTCAGCTTTACCTGTGTTTCCTACGCTGATGTCTGCTATTACAGGGCTCGCGTTGAAATGTGTGAATCTTATCAAAAGAAAGACTTCTGTTACCTCTTGTAATTTTATTATTTTTTCTTCAGTTTTTGCTTCTTTGAAGATTGAAGGTTATACTTTCTGGTTGTTGAAATTTATTCATTCTACATTAGTCTACACTAGGCTGAATACTCGTAGTATATCCTGTTGTTGAGTGATAGAATTATCTTTCTGTTTTAATTATTGAGAAATAATTGATATATAATAGAAAACTTCATATTAAATTTTAACATGAGCCAAGCATAATGGTTCATGCCTTATCATCACAGTACTAGTGAAGCTGAGAGAAGAGGATTATCATGAGTTTGTGGGTAACCTGGACTCCATAGTTAGTTCCAGAAAAGCCTAGGCTACAGTGTAAAACTGACTCCACAAACAAAAATAGCAGCAACAACAACAAAGAAAACTCCATACTTTGTAAAACAATTGAGTGCATTTTATAAAACATGGCATTTGAAGTTTGTGTAAAAGACTGGATTTCTTAATATGTAGTGTTTGGATAATTTATTATTTTGAAAATAATTGAAAGTAGCTCCATAACTAATATCAAAATTAATTGTATATTAGAGTCAAATATAAAAGTAAAAATCAAAGATTTATCAGGAACTATTTATTTTAAGAAGTGAGGTTGCTGGGGCTGGGGATGTAGTTCAGTTGATAAATGTTTGCCTGGTGTTCAGGAAGACCTGGATTTGATCCCCGTTACCATATAAATCAGATGTAGTGGTACATGTTGATAATGCCATGGCCTGGAAAATGGAGGCAGGTTGATCAAAGGTTCAGTTTCATCCTGGACTACCTCCCAGCCTGGGATACATCAGACTCTGTCTTTTTAAAAAAAAAATGAGGAAAGCTTTATTGGCATAAAACTTAAGTGGGGTCTGGAGAGATGGCTTATCAGTTAAGGCACATGCCTGCAAAGCCTAAGGACCCCAGTTCAATTCTCCAGGTCCCACATAAGCCAGATCCACATGGTGGCACATGTGTCTGGAGTTCATTTGCAGTGGCTAGAGGCCCTGGTATGCCCATTCTCTCCCTCCCTCCCTCCCTCTCTCACTCTCTCTCTCTCTCTCTGTCTCAAATAAATAAATAAATAAATAAATAAATAAATAAATAAATAAATAATTTAAATATAAATATTAAAGCTTATATAAAAGACTGCCAGCTTAAACAATATTAAAATACAAGTAAAATACTGACTGAATGGGCCAAACTATGTTGATATCTTTTAAAAAGTTCTTATGCCACTAAAAAGAATGTCTCTTGAGAATCAGTTACTAAGATAACACCTGTAAGAAGCAGTAAAATATAAATAATGTTTCCCATGTTGAAGATAAACAATAATAAATGACATTTTTTTCTGTCAAACTGGAAAATAACTTGGAATCATGAATAATGCCCTTTATCACTATATACATAACATTGAAAGTGAAAGGTGGTAGAACAATTTTGAAAAATAATTTGGCAATAATGTTTTGTAAAACCTTTAAGCAGTGTTTGTATTCCTTAGTCTCAATATGTCCACTTGTAAATTATTAGAAGCATATGTATAAAGAGCTGTTAGAGCATGTTTTAATATAAAAACTGAGGGACATTTTGCAGCTGAAATAAGTTAAGAGAATAGTATATATCAATCCAAAGGAATAACACACTGATAATAGAAATTATGTTGTAAGGACTGGGGGAAATGGCTCGGTGAATAAAGTGCTTGCCATTCAAGCTGGAGAAGCCAAGTTTAGATCCCTAGACCTCACATAAAAGAAGTTGTGGCAGGCTGCTGACAAGATGGGAAGCAGAAACGGGAGAATTTCCAGGAAGCTTACGTATTCACTAGCCTGGTGAATGTGGCAATACAAGAGAGACCCTGCCACAAAATTAGGTAGAAGATGAAGACTGAAATCTGAAAGTTGTTCTGTGACTTCCACATGCTCCATGGTATATGCACACCTGCACTTACACACATCAACATACACATATAAAAATAAATAAGTACACGAATATTGTGTTGTAAAAATGAATGGTTAGCAGCAGCAGGGTCAACCAAAAAGTTAATATTAAAAGCAGTATATACAATAAAATATCATTTTATAAGAGAGATGCATGTTTAAGTAAAAAGTATAGATGAAAATATGAGAAACAATGACTCTTTGGTTGAGATCACATTTGTTTTTTTCCATATTTTTTCCTATATCATTCTTTTCAGTCAATACATACTGCTTTTGATAACAGAAAAACTCCTAATAAATACTGTTTAAATAAAAGTTAAAAACATAGGTGAGTTAGATTACTGTAGAATTTTCTTCCACTCAATGCCTGTTTCCTTCCTCAGCCTCTTTCTGTGACTGTTCTCCATTGTAAGCACTCTTCTCCAGTAAAAATTAGCTGGGTTTTGTTCCTTCCTGAGACCCTGTTACAGTACTGCTACTTTAGCTGTTTTAGTTACTTCTCTAGGATAGTCTTTCCTGTGTTTATCTTAAGTTCTTAAGTTCTGCCTTCCATCTTTCCTTCATCTATTTATTTGTTTATTTATTTATTTATTTATTTATTTTTTTTATGTGGTATGTTTATGTGTCCTATGTGTGTATGTGTGTTTGTATGTGTTTGGGCACACTTGTCAGAGGGTCATGTCTGTATTGTACTTGTTTGAAGCCAGAGGTCATTGTTAAGCTTCTTAATTGTTCTTTCACCTTATTTATTATTTTTTTGGAAACAAATCCAACAGACTGAATTTTTGTTTTAATGAGAGAATTGGCGTGCCAGCGCCTCTAGCCACTATAATCGAACTCCAGATGCATGCACCACCTTGTACACATATGTGACTTGCACATGCTTCACTTTGTGCATCTGGCTTACGTGGGATCTGGTGAGTCAAACATGGGTCCGTAGGCTTCACAGGCAAGCATATTAACCACTAAGCCATATCTCTAGCCCTCACCTTGTTTTTTTGAGACAGGATCTCTCATTGAACTGGGGACTCGCCAGTTCAGCTAGACTGCCTTTTTTTTTTTTTTTTTTTGAGGTAGGGTCTCACTCTAGCCCAGGCTGACCTAGAATTCACTATGTAGTCTCAGTGTGGCCTTGAAGTTGTGGCGATCCTCCTACCTCTGCCTCCCAAGTGCTGGGATTAAAAGCGTGAATCACCATGCCTGGTTTAGAGTAGCTTTTTAATATTCACATTTTGGCAACTGGGATGTAGCTCACTGACAAGGCATAGTATATTCAAGTCTGGGTTTAATTCCCAACACCATAAAATAGCAAAAAATCTTAAGTATACATATTTTGTCTCACTTTAGACACATGCATCATATTCCATATTTAAGTTGAGATAACAGTGTACAAATGTATATCTACTAATGTAGGATATAATGTTTTTGTAATCTAAGTGCATATAAAAGCATCTTATAACTTACATATACTTAATATAATTCATGACTTTTAAAATAGAAATATGAATATTACCCCAGAGCGGTATCATCTACAACTTGTAACTTTAAAGGTTATTACTGTATACCAAAGTTCTTTGTAATATTTCTCTTGTTTGTATTTATTTTGGGGAGGAATGTTTGATAGTGTCTTGCTGTGTAGATTAGGCTGGCATCATACTGAAGATATTCCTGCTTCAGTCTCCCAAATGCTTACAGATACTTCCCAGCACACCTTGTATTTTTTAAATAGCCCCCATCTACCTCTTATGTTTCACTTCATCTCACAATATACTTAATATTGTCATGAGTTTTTCTCCATAATTAAATTTTTCAGTAAGTCCACATCATTTTCAAAAGAAAATAAAACTTATATAAGTAATTTTATAATCTTGTCCCTAATATGAAGGTTCATTATCCGTACATTTTCTAGGCTCTTCCTCTACCATCTGTTGTGAAGATTTTTTTTTTTGCATTTCCTCATCTATCAGACATACTTTTGTAAAATAAAGTGAATGGCTAAAAAACAATGCATTTAAACAAGAGAGAATGCTTACTGTTTTCAGTAGTGATCACTGCCTGCTTATTCTGCAGTGTGTGGTTCCATCAGTCTATAGAGCACACATGGAGCAGCAGTGCAGCTGCCCAGTACTCTCATCCCTGCTTTTGTAGGGATTTCCTCGGAAGTGCCTTTAGCTTCCTGTTGATTCATTCTTTAAGTTTCACCTACTTTGGAATCATTTCCTTGACCTTTAATATTCCTTTTCATTTCCTGCATTGAATAACAAACTCACCTGACAGGCTTTAGAGTAAAACATTTAAAAAAAGTGTGTGTGTGTGTGTGTGTGTGTGTGTGTGTGTGTGTGTGAGAGAGAGAGAGAGAGAGAGAGAGAGAGAGAGATTTTTTAAAGGCTAGAGAAGTGGATTAATGGTCAAGGTGCTTGCCTATGCAGCCTAAGGACCCAGGTTCAATTCCCCAGTACCCACATAAGCCAGATGCACAAGGTGGCACATGCATCTGAAGTTTGTTTGTAGTGGCTAGATGCCCTGGTGCACCAGTGTTCTCTATTTGCTCCTTTTTTCTCTCTCTCTCTTTCTTTTCCTCTCAAATTAATAAATTTTAAAAACCCATAAAATAAGACATAATTTTTCCCTGACCACCAGTATTCCAAGAAGGAAATTCAAGATAATGCATAATGAACTTTAAAAAGACATGCAATGTGTTTGTGTATATGTGATAGTTACTTAACTATTTCTGGTAAGGTTTCTTCTTCCCTAATAAATAATACTGAGCTTCTTTCCCTCTAAAGCTAATGTGCTTAACAAAAATCAGCAAATTTCATATTTAAACATATAAAAATGGGACTGGAATGATGGCTTGGTGGCTGAGGCATTTGTCTGAGAAGGCTAAGGACCCAGGTTTGATTCCCCAGAACCCACGTAAGCCAGATGCACAAGGTGGTGCATGTGTCTGGAGTTCATGTGCAGTAGCTGGAGGCCCTGGTACACCTATTCTCTTTCTCTCTCTCTCTCTCTCTCTCTCCCTCTCTCTCTCTCTCCTCTCTCTCTCTTTGTCTCTCTCAAATAAATAAAAATATTAATGTATATGCTATATTATAAATAAATATATAATATAAATTATATATGCCGTATTCATGATTCCTTCTAGGATGGCCCCAGAAGTTGCAGCAGTGGAGAAGAATGGTGGCTACAACCAACTCTGTGATATCTGGGCAGTAGGAATAACAGCAATTGAACTTGGAGAACTTCAGCCACCTATGTTTGATCTTCATCCAATGAGGTGTTCACATTATTTATAATAATACAGTTACAGACAAATTATCCTTAATATCAGACTAGGATATGCCACTTAAATTACACAACTCTTTTTGAGTCTTTCATATTTATTCCTCTATCAACTCATCTAATTTTTTTTATTTACATGAAAATATAAGTAAATGGTAGAATGTAGTTTTTGTTTTGTTTTGTTTTGTTTTTAAGAATACACATTTGATTTCCTGTGTTCCCATTTGATTTTCTTTCTTTTATTTTGTCTAGGGAAATGAAGAAGTAGCTATGCCTAGTATAATTGCCAGTTATGTTTTATGATACAGTATCTTCTAAAAATAAGGAATTTTGGAAGGTTGATTTTTTTTTTTTAATGAAAAGATATATAGAACTAAAATGTAAATTTTGTTTTGTTTTGTTTTTGTTTTTCAAGGTAGGGTCTCACTCTAGCCCAGGTTGACCTGGAATTCACTATGTAGACTCAGGGTGGCCTCTTTCATGGATCCTACCTCTATCTCCCAAATGCACCACCACACCCAGCTAAATATAAACTTTTTGTTTGGTTTGGTTTGGTTTGGTTTCGTATTTTGAGGTAGGGTTTCACTCTAGCTCAGGCTGACCTGGGAATCACTGTATAGTGGGTGGCCTTGAACTCATGGTGATCCTCCTACCTCTGCCTCATGAGTGTTGGGGTTAAAGGTATGCGCCACCATGCCTGGCTCTAAAGTGTAAACTTTTAACAGTATAAAAAATTAAAAAGAAAACCTACAGAATGGGGAAATTGTTCTTCTAATAAACTATCAAGCATGGATTAATTTACATTACATAGAGAACTATTCACAAAAGATAGATTTCTTATGAGTGTGTCTCAGATACTGAAGAAGCATTGAACTAAACTAAGCAAGTTAAGAGATATCTATTGCGAGCTAGAAAGCAAATAAATGTTGATCTGTTGGAAAATGATTGATTGTATGTTATTTGTTAAGGGCAATACAAATAAAAGGAGCGGAAGAGATGACTCAGTATTTAAAAGTGCTTGCCTGGAAAGCCTAATGACCAGGTTCAGTTCCCTATTATCCACGTAAAGCCAGATACACAAAGTGGCACATGCATCTTAAGTTCATTTGCAGCAGCTAGAGGCCCTGGCATACCCAATCTCTCTGTCTCTCTGTTTATAAACATATACACACACAATGAGTTTTGTAACAAATATTAAGAGTGAGCATTTTGGGAATCTTTTCTTACATCATCCATTTTTCTACCTCATAATCTATAGACAAATAGGTCAAAAGTGAATTCATAAAATCCTCTTATAGTTTGGCTTATGTATAGTGAAAGAATATGAGAATTTATTATCCAAATAAAGCAAACAGATCAGGAGATGTACATAACTTGCCAAAATAATTGTGGATACTGTTCTTTGATTAAATATATAACTTAATTTTAAAGTAAGATAGCATTTCTGTGTTATAAAACACTATACAGTTATATAAACATGCTTGAAATATAATGTTAGTTACCTAGGTTACTATATGCTAATAAAACTACATGTTTATAGTTTTGTGAATAAGGTCTGGTTTGAAATTTATAGATACTGTCTGTAGCTTTGGGAAATTTTCCATAGCCTATCCAAGCTATAAAAAAATTAATTGCTAACATGTACAAGGCTCAGAGTTTGATTCCCAGTGCTATAAGAAAACAAAACATAAAATATTTAATTTTCATACACAAAAACAATTATTTTAGTGTCTTAATGTGTGGTGGTTTTACATAAATTCATTAAAGAATATTTATTCTGATAGATATAGTAATGAAAGTATTTGGTATTAGCTAACTTAAATTTTTATTTCAGGGCTCTCTTTTTAATGTCAAAAAGTAATTTTCAACCTCCAAAACTAAAGGACAAAACAAAATGGTGAGTTAAAGAATATATGGTTTTATAGAAGGAACACAAATGTAGTTCCCTTATTTTATAGATGCTAAAACCAGAGCTCCCAGGCATTAAGCACCTTGCCCCATGTTACATAGCTAGTCTTTAAGAGTGTAGCAAAAATCTAGGTTTAGGTTTATTTTCTAGTCAGTGTTCTTTTAAATTCAATGCTTGTTTAAAGCACAGTCCTTTTCTAGCGTGTGGTCATCTTGAGTAAAGGGAAGGATTTAAATGAATACAAGATTTTGGAAATTCATCTTTTTGGACCTATATTCTTTTATATTCATAATTACACATTGACTTTCATGGAAAGATAGTGGAAAAGGCTTCCCAGATATTATGACACTTATAATTAATTTCTTTGAGGTTTTCTCTGTATTCCTTCCATAGTACTCAAAGGGAGTGTTACTTATTTTCATCCTAATCTCTTCTTTTTTATGCTTATTATTATAGTTCATAAGGATATCGTCGGTTAGATGGTAAAAATAAAAATTATTTTTCTAACAAATAATCTTCTACATAACATTTTATAAAATAAACCAGTCTGATTCCAGAACAGTTATTGCCATCAGAGTCCTTGGTAGTCTATGATACTATTTCACTCCATGTTGTTGTCACAAGCACAGTGACTATGCAGTGACTTGATTCCTCTGCTGAGAAGCAATGTGGTGGTTGTGGTTGCTGATTACTGAAGTTAGTTTCTTGTATTCTTTTTTTTTTTTTTTAATTTATTTTTATTTGAGACCGAAGGGGAGAGAAAGAGAGAGGGAGGGAATGGATGTGCCAGGGACTCTAACCACTGCAAACAAACTCCAGATGCACATGCCACCTTATGCATCTGGCTTATGTGGGACCTGGAGAATCAAACCTGGGTCCTTGGGCTTCACAGGCAAGCACCTTAACTGCTAAGCCATCCCTCCAGTCCTGGATTCTTGACTAGTATCTTCCCAAGGAAAATCTTAGCAAATGATAGAACTATCCTCTTGGTTATTAATAAGGAAAACACAATTATTATTATTTTTTTCATCTCTTTCCTTGCTTAATGACCACAGGAAGCAGGAAAATCCCATTGGTTGCTAAAATCAGTCTTCTTTATTTGCCTTTTTTCTTTGTTTTCCGTTAGGGTCTTGCTCTAGCTCAGAATGACCTAGAACTCACTATAGCCTCAGGCTATCTGGAAATTCACAGAGATCGGTCTGTCTCAGCTTCCCATGCTGAGATCAGAGGTGTGCACCACCACACCTAACTCCTTTGCCTTTTCCCCCTAAGAAGTCCAATAGCCTTTTTAGGATTTAAATTGTCTTTTACATTAATACTCTTTACCTTCCATACCATCCAACTCTTTGATATATCAAAATTTTTAGAAATTACTATATAAGTTAGGCAATAAGGATAGGACATTTTTGGCTTCCAGGTTGTACCTAGAAAAGAACTTAAATCATAATTTGACACCACCTACTCATTTCTAATTTTTAATGTGGCATATTACTGTTGTTACTTAATTGCATGTTACTTCAGAGACAAAGTGACTCAGATGCTTGCAAGGAATATACTGTGTTTTAGGTTTAGTTTTTTGATTTCTGTACAACTGGGAGCAGAAGGAGGAAAATCATGTTTCAGATTATCTTTTTTTAAATTTTTTTAAAATTTATTTGACAAATAGAGAGTGTGTGAGTGAGTATGTGGGCACACCAGGGCCTCTTGCTGCTACATATGAACTCCAGATACATATACCATTTTGTGAATCTGACTTTACATGGGGATTGGGTAATTAAACTTGGGTCATAAGGCTTTCAAGCAAGCACCTTTTACCACTGAGCCATTTCTCCAGCCCATGTTTCAGATTTTTCTAACTCCTCCTAAGTTAATTTTATTTAGTAAGATCAAAAAGTTAATATTAGTGAAATATTTTTGTGTATGTCTCTTTTTATTTGAAGGTCATCAACATTCCATAATTTTGTCAAAATAGCACTAACTAAAAACCCCAAAAAAAGACCAACTGCTGAAAGACTTCTGACTGTAAGTCAATGGAATTGTAGGACTCCTGTAGTTACTTATTAGACATACCACTATAACAAAAGTATTTTGGCTTTAATATGCAAAGATGTTAATAATCTCAAATAGGAGGGGTCAGCAAACTTTTGTAGGGTCCAGATACTAAATATGTCTGACTATGTGATGTGGATAATCTCTGTCATACTAATCATTTTTGTATTAATAGCACAAAAAATATCCGTGGATACTATATAGTATACATGGTTATAGGTTTAATAATAAGATTTTATTTACAAAAACAGAAAGTATGTCAGATTTTGCCCTTGTAGTTTGATGACCCCTGCCTTGAAGAAAACTCTTTAAAATGTTGCTGTTATCTAAAATTAATTGCTGGTTTTGACTTGTTATGTAAATTTTATAATGTGCTTCACAAGTATATGTAAAGTACTTTTGTATAAGAAGTTAATGAGTCTAACAACCTAAGAAAACTTTATAACAGTTGTTTGTTATAATATATATGCTTTATTTTATAATTGTGACTCATACCACAGCATTTGTATATCCATATAGCCACATCAGTAGTGAATGATAGTGGTATTGCTGATTATAATTTTAAACCTAATATAGACCAGATAACTTTACATAAAGAAAATATTCATTTTCTAAACCTATATCACAAAAGGTTTTTAGTTATAATTATGGATTCACTGCTCAATACTCTCATTAATAACATTCTCAGTTTGTTTGTATTAATAGACTTCCATGCTTGTCTACGACTGGTTCCTGAGTTAAAAAGTACAAATAACATTTTCTGTAAGCTATAGCTATAAAGGCATATTCATGAAATTTTATTTTGTTTCATTTTTACTTAGCATACTTTTGTTGGGCAGCCAGGTCTCTCTAGGGCCCTAGCAGTTGAATTGTTGGATAAAATGAACAATCCAGACAACCATGCACATTACACTGAAGGAGATGATGATGACTTTGAGGTAAGGAAGTAGTATTAGCCTAATATTTGAAAACATTATTAATATGGCTTTAGAGGTTTTTGTTTTGTTTGGTTTAGTTTGATTTGGTTTGGTTTGGTTTTTCGAGGTAGGGTCTCACTCTAGCCCAGGCTGACCTGGAATTCACTATGTAGTCTCAGGGTGGCCTCAGACTCATGGCAATCCTCCTACCTCTGCCTCCCAAGTGCTGGAATTAAAGGCATGCACCACCATGCCTGGCCCTAGAGTTTATTTTCTTTATTGATTATTTCTTTTTTTTTTTTAAGACAGGGTCTCATACTGTAGTCCAGGCTGACATAGAATTTACTATGCAGCCCACATTGGCCTTGAACTAAGCCTCTTGATTATTGGGATTACAGGCAAAAGCCACGATACCTGCTTTAGAGTTTGTTTTCTAGTTCACTGTTTCAGTATAGTTAATAGGTTTAGCTACAAAGATTTAACAGTGTAAAGTGTACTTACCCTGATTATTATTCTACTTATTGTGCCTATAATTATAACCTGCTCATACTTTTGGGGTGTTTATGAAGCAGAGACTCACTCTAGCCTAAGTTACCCTCAAACTCACAGCAGTCCTTCTACCTCAGCCTCCTGAGTGTTGAGATTAAGACCTGTACACAAAGCCTTCATACTTTCATTTTTACTCTTTTTTTAAAAAAAATAGTTTGTTTATTTAAGAGAAAGAGAGAGAGAGAGAATGGGTATGCCAGAGCCTCTAGCCACTGCAAGTAAACTCCATACACATGTGCCACCTTGTGCATCTGGCTTACATGGGTCTTGGGGAATTGAACCTGGGTCCTTAGGCTTTGCAGGCAAGTGCCTTAACTGCTAAACCATCTCTCCAACCCCTTCATACTTTTCTTAATCCTAGTTCTGTCTAGGATTAGTCATTAACATGATCTCTTCTGTTTTCCTAGTCTGCCTGAAGGTTTTAAGATTTGACCACAGTTAAACTCAGTCTCCAGAGCCCCCCTCCCCACACATATGTCTGGAAGTCCAGAGGTGCTTTCTTCTCCCTAGGTTTTTGCTCCTGTAATGAGAGTTCAATCATCCTGCAAAGGTATATAGAAAGAACATCTCCTTCCTAGGATATATAGGTTTTACTTAAAATCTTGCTTTGGACTAAGAAAAAGGTTAGCCATAACACATATGCATATTATTTTTCAAAAAACAGCTCCTTAGAAATAGCTGATCATTTAAAAAATATTTCCACTTATGCCTTTCAACATAATGCAGATAATTTTAAAGAAGTTGAAATCTCCATTTGCAAAATTTCCTTTTTCAATACCTCTTTATTTTATTTTATTTTTAGTTTAGTTTAGTTTAGTTTTTTGAGGTAGGGTCTCACTCTAGCTCAGGCTGACCTGGAATTCACTATGTAGTCTCAGGGTGGCCTTGAACTCATGGCAATCCTCCTACCTCTGCCTCCCAAGTGCTGGGATTAAAGGCGTGCGCCACCACGCCCGGCTCAATACCTCTTTAAAAGTATTATTTCTTATATAGCTACATGTAGGGTTATTCCATCTTCTTGAAAATATTATAGGGCTATTTTTAATTTACTATATGTAATAACAACCTAGAAAACAGAATCAAGGCAATTTCTGCTCATTGACTGGTACCCATTTATGTTGATATGCAACTCAACAGTATTATTTCTCTTTGTTTCTCTTCCTCTCTATATTCCTTTTATTTCTCTTTTTCTTAGGTTTGTTATTTCTATTTTTGCATTTATTTTTCTTTATATATATGTCTTCACTTTTGATAAAAATATACAACTAAAGCTGCATGCTGAGTTCTAGTCCAGTCAGGGCTACAGAGTGGAAACCTTGTCTTAAAATAAGAAAAGAAAAAGAGGAGCTCAGTTGGGAAAGTGCCTGCCACACAGCCACACAAACATGAGGACCTGAGTTTAGAGCCCTAGCACCCATGTAAAAGCTGGATGTGGAAGCATATACCTATAATCATAGCATTCGAGAGGCAGAGACAGGAAGATCCCTAAAGCTTTTTGGCTACCTTGTCTATTCAGATTAGTGACCTCCAAGTTCAGTGAGAGCCTTGAAAAGTAAGGTGGAGAGCAATTGAGGAACGCCCAATGTCAGCCTCTGTCCTCCACAGTAGCATGCACACATGTGCCAACACACATACCAACATGCATACATACCCACACATACTATACACATGTAAAAAACATTTAAATCTCTTAACTTTTCAAAAGTTATTAAAACCTGTAGTATGAGTATTTTATTTATAACATATAGAATTAGGTATGTAAAAGTAGCCAGTTGAGTTCATCCAAAGTTGACATTTTTTATGTCACTGGTGAAGGAGATAGGGAATTTAAGATACTGACAAGAGATTGCTTAAAATGTTTGACTACTAGATGTAAATAAGAAAGGGAGAAAAGTGAAGGTAATAGGCGTGATGATGATGGCAAGTGAGAAAGTAGAGGGTTCGTGAACTCGACCTTCAGGCAGGAACATTGAGCCAATGAAATGGAAGTGGGACAGCCAACTCAAAGAATTAGATCTTTAATCCAGGGGGCCCTTTAGGAGTGAAGCATGCACTTAAGTGTCTGAGAATGTCTGAAATCTGGAACTGTGGGTCCACGTCAGCTTTGAACTCTCTTAATATGATAGTGGGTCTTGAAATAGAGGGGAAAAATACAAACCACTTTCAGAGCCATCAGTGAATGAAAATGAGTCATAGAACTTTGGTATAGATAGGGGTTGATATGAAGGCATGGCGTCAAAGGACAGGAGCTTATTCAAGGTGGAAATAGTAAGCTTCTCTTCCCTGTACCCAGTACTGCTCCCAGCTATATTCTCACACACTTGCGGATTACCTTTAAATCTGACTGGTGATGCCATTCCCTTGTAAAAATCTCTAAACAATTCCATCTGCTAAGAAGATAAGATTTGAGAGCCCTTGCCTGGCATTCAGAGTCTTTCATGATCTGGCTTACCTTCCATCTGTCTTTACATACAGTTTTGTCATCTGCTCACCTTACACTTTACTATACCCAAATCATTATAACCCAAACTTCCTGCAAATGTGCATTTCTTTTATTTCTTGCCTCACTTTGCTCATGCTCTTTCTATGTGATGTGATGCTTCTCCACATTGCTATCTATTTAATGCCTGCTATGCCCCAGATAAAATATTTATGTACAATTTCTGTACTCCTTCAGGTAAGTATAAGTGGAATAGCTCCCTTCTCTGCACTTGAATAGCAATCCATTTATCTTTTTTAATAAACGGCACTGACCATTGTCTAATTTTATAAATGCCTGTATCCCTTCTCAGATTATAAATTCTTTGAGGATAAGATTTGTATCTGATTGTCTGTGAATCCCTTCAGTATTTTTACTCAATATAAATATTGAATAAGTGAATAAACTTAATGTTCATTGTATCATTTTTTGTTTTTCCTCTGGTTAACTTTTATACTAGTTAACCATATTCATCAATAAGTGATCACTTAAAAAGAAAATGTGACCTTTTAACTCTGTCATTCAAATTTTTAAGTGTCTATGTTATGCTTATATTCACAGCCCCATGCAATTATTCGTCATACTATTAGATCTACAAACAGGAATGCCAGAGCTGAACGGACAGCTTCAGAAATAAATTGTATGTGTTCGGTATATGTTTTCCATTGGTGGTTTTGGAGGGTAAACTGCTGGGTGTTCTTTTATTTTTTATGGAATTATAAGTTTTCAAACTAATTAAGGCTGCTTACTGTTAACATAACAGAATATGTCTAACATTGTTGCCTTTCTAGCTTCATCCGAATTATGTTGGTTATTTTTAAATAGTTTTTATTTACTAATTATGAAGATAGTTATATCCAGTGCAAGAAGCAAAAAATTGGAAGAATAGGGCTGGAGAGATGGCTTAGTGGTTAAGGTGCTTGCCTGCAAAGCCAAAGGATCAAGGTTCATTTCTCCAGGACCCACATAAGCCAGATGCACAAGGTGGCACATACATCTGCAGTTCATTTGCAGCAGCTGAAGGCCCTGGCATGGCATTCTTTCTCTCTCTCTCTCTCTCTCTCTCTCTCTCTCTCTCTCAATAAATTTTAAAAATAGAAAAATAACATTGTATATCATCACATAAACTACAGTCATCCCATAGTTAATATTTTTTCCATGAATATTTTATGCTAGGTGATAATCTCAGGTATCTTTCTTCTCAGACACCATCTATCCTTTTTTTTGAAAACTTTTATTGATCATAATCCTAGCCTATTACCTTTTCTCCCTTCTTCTCCATCCCTCTTCTTTCTAACTAGTCCCTTTTCTACTTTAATGTTATTTCTATTTTACTTTTGTATCTTTTTTTTACAGACAAGGCTGAAGCTCATCAAGTAGGCTACACTGTCTGAATAGTGATCCACCCATCTCTGCCTTGCCAGTGCACCACCATGCAGAGCTTTTTTTACATTGGTTCTGGGGAGTAGGCTCAAATGTAGGACCTCGTGCTTATAAGGCAAGCATTTTATGAGCTGAGGCATTTCCCTAGCCCTTTGTTTTTGTTTGCTTGCTTGCTTTTTGAGATAGCTCTTGCTATGTAACCCAAGCTGGCTTATAACTTGCAGGGATCCTACCACCTCAGCTTCCTGGATATTGGGATTATAGGTTTGCACCACCACATCTAGATTAAGATTTCTTGAAACCAAGTATCTATAGCTCTTTGAACACAAATGTAGGTGACTGGAATGTGAGAATGTCCTTCCCTATTATTTGTTCCAGTGAAGAACTGTCATAGTCCAACCAGTAGTAATTCAAGATTCTGTGTCTTTGTTAGTGCTGGTGCTTGCTATCTTACTTACTTACTTATTTATTTATTATTGGTCTTTCAAGTTAGGGTCTTGCTCTAGTCCAGGCTGTCCTGGAATTCACTGTAATCTCAGGGTGGCCTCGAACTCAAGGCGATCCTCCTACCTCTGCTTCCTGAGTTCTTGGATTAAAGGCATGTTACACCACACACAGCAGCTTGCTGTCTTCTAAGGTTCCCATTTAGAGTATAAAAAAAATCTCTGGGGCTGGAGAGATGGCTTAGCGGTTAAGACGTTTGCCTACAAAGCCAAAGGACCCCAGTTGGATTCTCTAGGACCCACGTAAGCCAGGTGCTCAAGGGGGGCGCACGGCATCTGAAGTTCTTTTGCAGTGGCTGGAGGCCCTTGTGTGCCCATTCTCTCTCCCTCTCCCTCCCTCTCTCTCTTTCTCTCTCTCTCTCTTTCTCTCTGCCTCTTTTTCCTCAAACAAATAAAATATTAAAAATAAATAAATAGTAGAGCTGAAGAAATGGCTTTGCGGGTTAAGGCGCCTGCCTGCCAAGCCTAAGAACACCAGTTCCAATCTCCAGGTTCCACATTTAGCCAGACACAAAGAGTGACACCAGGGCACAGTGCCCACAAGGGGACGCACACGCCTGGAGTTTGTTCACAGCAGCCAAGAGGCTGCTGGTGTGCCCATTCTCTCTCTCTCTAGCTCTCTGTTTCTCTCAAAAATAAATAAATACATACATACATACATACATACATACATACATACATACATACATACATAAAAAATCTCTGTGGGTCCTGGATATCAGAAATGAAAGTGGCAATGTTGCTATTCTTTTATAACACTGTATTTATTTTATGTCACTATAAAGTATTCTATTGATCTAATTTGTCTTTTATAGCTTTTGAGTTTTGCACTATATTTAGCTAAAATTCTTGATTCCAAAACCATAAGGGAATTTTCCTTTGGTTTCTTTTTGTATTTTTGTCTTTAAATTTTAAATTAAATATCTAATCCTTGAACATAAAGTTCTTGATAGAAGTTATAAAGTATGGCTTAAGCTTTAGTTATTCTCTCTAGATGATTACCCACTTGTCTCAATGTTCTTTATTAAAATTTTAATCTTTTGATGGATTTGATATGCTATATTTATTACAATACTAAACTTCTATATGTATTGTAGTTTTTTTTTTCCTGGAAGTTCTATTGTTTTGTAATAATGTACCAGTAGTGAACTTGTGATTATTACATCTGCTAAAATCTGTTAGGATTTTTTTCTCTACTATTCCCTGATACATATATCATGTTTTTTATTATATTTAACTATTATTATATTTTCTCCATATATACTTCAGAATCTGCAACTTTAGTCTTGTAAAATTCTCAGTATTTGTACTTGCTAAGGCAGCACATATATTAAAATTGGAACGATGCAGAGAAGATTTGCATGGCCCCTGCACAAGGATGACATGAAAATTCATGAAGCATTCTTTATTAAAAAAAAATTCCTGGGGCTGGAGAAATGGCTTAGCAGTTAAGGCATTTGCCTGCAAAGCCAAAGGATCCTGGTTCAATTCTCCAGGATCCACATAAGCCAGATGCACAAGGGGCACATGCATCTGGAGTTCGTTTATAGTGGCTAGAGGCCCTGGCATGGCCATTCTCTCTGTGTCTGCCCCCCTCCTCTCTATCTCTCTCTCTTTTTCTCTCTCTTTCTCTCTCTGCTTGCAAATAAGTAAATAAAAATTGGGAAAAAATTTTTTAAAAAATTTTAGTATTTTTCCTGATAGCTTATTAAATTTAGATACTAACTTTGCAAGATTTTCCATCTTCACTATAATCAGGTTTAACTAAAATTGGTCTTTTAAAAAATAATATTATTTATTTATTTATTTAAGAGGAAGAGATAGTCTGTGGGTGCACAAGGGCCTCTTGCTGCTGCAAATGAACTCCAGAAGCATGTGCCACTTTGTGAATGGGGTTTTACATGGGTAATGGGGAATTGAACCCTGACCCAGCAGGTTTTACAAACAAGTTTTTTAAATAGCTGAGCCATCTCCGTAGCCTAAAATTGGTCTTTTAGGCACACCAGGGCCTCTTACCACTGCAAACAAACACCAGCTGCATGTACCACTTTGTGCATCTGGCATTAAGGAATTGAACTCTGCCCAGCAGGCTGTGCAGGCAAGCACTTTTAACTGCTGAGCCATCTTTCCAGTCCCATCGGTCTTTTTAAAGATAAGTTCAAGGTTTAGTTTTGTCTTGAGTGCCCAGAGTACTAATATTTTCATGGAGTAATCTCTATGTACTTCCAGTACCAAACAGTAGAATTGAACATCATTTTATTGATGACTTTCTTGTTTTTAAATGTTCACAAGTCTCCTTTTGTGTATACCAAAAGTTGGGTTTTTTTTTTTTTTGAAAATTTTAATATATGAACATATGGTTATTTGGTTATATTTCCATCAGCTTATGTCCCTCTCTCCCACTCCAATTCCACTGAGGCCCTTCTCAGTGGTATTACCAGTAATATTACTGTGTGGTCATGAATGTACCGATCAGGTCAGTCTCTGGGTATGGCAAAACAATGCCTCAGAGTACATCTTTCCACCCTGTGGCTCTTACATTCTTTTCTGCTCCTCTTTGACAGCATTTTCTGAGCCTTGGAAGGCATATTAGAAGTCTTTAGTGTTGAGCTCTAAGCAGCCTCTAATTTTCTATTTTGATGTGTTTTTGAGTCTCCTCAGTGTCTACCACCAGCTCCCTAAAGAAGATTCTCAGGCTAGCAGTGAAAGCAGCACTCATTTAATCCACTCCTTCCTCTGGACCCTGGCAAATGTGATAGAAACGACTCATTGCATATTTGGCAGCTTTCTTTTCTTACCAGTCTGATGGGTCTTGGTTCTCTCCAGTATTCACTACCATCACTGTATAGAATATGTAGCCTTGTTCTTGCTTAATAAATTTTAAATGCACCTAGTTAGTGCTATACTGCTTAAGTTTTTAAGTATGTATTCACTCATGTAACTACCACTTTGCTCAGTGTATGGAATATTACTTGAATCTCAGAAGACTTTCCCATGCACTATCACTATTAGTATCCTTCCATCCTCTACTGTCTTCCCCTTATACACATACTAATCATTATTCTGATCTTTGTCACCATGGGGTGCTTTTTACCTGAACTTGACCTTCAGATAAATGGCATACAATGTGCACTATTCTTTTCTTCAAGCTATGTCTGTGAGAGTCAATCATATCATGTGTAGTAATACATATTTTTTAATATGGAATATTATATTATGTCACAATGTACTCCTTCTTTTGATAAGCATTTGATTTTTGGCTCTTATGACTATTGTAACTCTTCTGTGTATTTTCAATGGACGTAAATATTTTGAACCTGACTGTTGTAATGATATACATGGTTTGTTTCTGGGCCTGTGGTAAGGCAGAAAAGCATGGTGAAAGTACATGGTGAAGGAAAGCTGCTTACCGGATGGGTTAAAGAAGCAGAGACAGTGAGAGGAAGGGACCAGAGTCAAGATGGTAGACCCCCAAGAGCCTACTTCCTTAAATTAAGTGTCACCTTCCAATTACAAACCCATCACTAAATTCATCCATTGGGAGGCCAGAGCCCTCATGATCCATTCACCTCCCAAAAGCTCATCAGCACATCACCTTTCAGATCCAAATCAGAACATGACCTAATCAGTCTTCAGACAACTTGGGACAAATACATAATCCAACAGGGAAAATCCATACCAGAGGAGCCATGCAGCATCTCATCAAAGGATCAGATGAGGTACAGGATTTTAGAAATTCAGATGATGTTTAAGCTATGACTTACAGTAGAAGTTTATATGAAAGGGCCAGCAATCAGGTCTGTGTTATGAAAGTAGACCCAGAAGTATGCTTCCATGGAACCTGACATACCATGTTCAGAAATTCCTTTATTTGAAGCTCATCATCTAGATTGGAAATGGAGTCTGCTGCTGTGTGTTGGTGACTTAGCAGACAGAAGTAGGATGATTCATCATAATAAGTATAATTTCACACATGAATATTCCTGACAGTCTATGATTTTAGAGAGAAAGCAGTATAACTCAGAGTGATCATTATTTGAAACTTTACCTATTCTTGTGAGATGTGTTGTTTCTTAGTGATTGCATTTGGACTGATATCTATCTTCTCCGCCTGATTAATGGCAAGACAGATTTCTTCCTTTGATTCAGATATAACTAACTATATTAGCCAAATTACATAATTTAAAAAATTTCTCATTTTAAAAGTCAATTCATGATTGAATCCAATTGTGTAAGAAACAGTTGAATAGTACTAACAAAGTATCAGTGGTATCCACAGAGACATAAGTACAGACCCAATAGTCAATCATTTAATTTTAGCTGCCACATTAACAAATGTTTAGCTAAATGTTGGGCTCATACCAAGGAGTAATGCTAAAGAAGAGCAACATTTTAAAATGTGAACACTGCATGGTATTGGATGTTTGGGTTCTGGTTGATCTGGTTTTCAAGTAAAGAAAAAAAGCAAAACACTTTAGGCTGAGAAGTATAAGAATTTTGGGGCTGGAGAGATGGCTTAGTGGTTAAGCACTTGCCTGTGAAGCCTAAGGACCCCAGTTTGAGGCTCAATTCCTCATTACCCACGTAAGCCAGATGCACAAGGTGGCACATGCATCTGGAGTTCATTTACAGTGGCTGGAGGCCCTGGTGTGCCCATTCTCTCCCTCCCTCCCCTCTCTCTCTCTCTCTCTCTCTCTCTCTGCCTCTTTCTCTCTCTGTCATTCTCAAATAAATTAATTAAAATAAACAAAAAAAATTTTTTTAAAGAATTTTGGAAAACTGTATCCTCCTGCTTTAACCTCTGGAGTGTTGGGATTATAGGCATGTCCCATAATACTCCCTAATCTGCGTAGTAAAGGGAATAGAGATTTTTATTATTATTATTTTAGAGAAAGAGAGTGTTGGTATGCCAGGGCCTCAGCCACTGCATTTGAACTCCAGATGCTTGTGCCACCTAGTGGACATGTACAACCTTGTGCTTGCCTCACCTTTGTGCGTCTGGCTTATGTGGGATCTGGATAGTCAAACATAGGCTTCACAGGCAAGCGCCTTAACCACTGAGCCATCTCTACAGCCCGTTTATTTATTTATTTTTATTTGAGATTTGAGTAAGATGTCTTGTCTTATAAATCTCCTTAATAACAGTTCTAGGAAAGTGTTTCCATCTCTTCAGAGATAATTATAGATTTCCCAGGTAAAAATGACAAACTTAGACATGGTTTTCATTTTGTTTTTGTTTTGCCTTTGTGAAAGTTAAGGCTTTTTGGGGACAGATTTTAATACATCTTAAAAATAGAATACACATAAAGATGGGCCTAAATATTTTGTATGACCTTGACATGGAGTTCTCTATTATTTGCTTAATCTGTTATTAAACTCATATAGTGCCAGGCATGGCAGCACACACCTTTAATCCCAGCACTTAGGAGGCCCAAGTAGGAGAATGGCTGTGAGTTCCACACCAGCCTGAGACAACATTGTGAATTCCATGGACTAAAGAGAGACCTTTTCCTTGAAAAACCAAAAATCAAAACAAACAAACAAAAAATTATGGGCTGGAGAGATGGCTTAGCAGTTAAGGTACTTGCCTGCAAAGCCAAAGGACCCAGGGTCGATTCCTCAGGACCCACCTAAGCCAGATGCGCAAGGTGGCACATGCATCTGGAGTTTGCTTGCAGTGGCTGGAGGCCCTGGCACACCCATTCTCACCCTTCCTTCTCTCTCTCTCTCTCTCTCTCTCTCTCTCTCTCTCTCTTTCTCTCCTCTTTCCTCTCTCTCAAATAAATAAAAATAAAATAGTGCCAGGCGTGGTGGTGCACACCTTTAATCCCAGCACTTAGGAGGCAGAGGTAAGAGGATCACCATGGGTTCAAGGCCACCCTGAGACTACCCAGTGAATTCTAGGTCAGCCTGGGCTAGAGTGAGACCCTACTTGAAAAACAAAAAATAAAAGAAAATAAATAAAATATATTTTTTAAAAACTCATATAACAAATTCTGAAAAAAATAGGCCCAGTTGGAGAGATGGCTTAGCAGTTAAGGTGCTAGTCTGCAAAGCCTAAGGACTTATGTTTGACTCTCCAGTTACCATGTAAGCCATACACACAAAGTGATGCAAGCATGCAAGGTTACACATGCACACAAGGGGTTGTGCTCACACCTGGAGTTCAAATGCAGTGGCTGGAGACCCCGGCATGCCAATTCTCTCCCTCTCACTCTCTTTCTCTCTCTCTCTCTCGCACGCACATAAAAAAGAAAAGGTCAGTCTGTTGGGCTTGCCTAAAAAGAAAAAAAAATAGGCCTGGGGCTGGAGAATTGGCTTAGTGGTTAAGGTGTTTGCCTGCAAAGCCAAAGGATCCCAGTTTGATTCTCCAGGACCCATGTAAGCCAGATGCACAAGGGGCACATGCATCTGGAGTTCATTTGCAGTGGCTAGAGGCCCTGGCGTGCCCATTCTTTCTCTGTCTGCCTCTCTTCTCTCTCTCTCTCTCTCTCTCTCTTGCAAATAAATAAAAACTTTTTAAAAATACCATTAAAAAAAAAATAGGCATGACGTGGTAGTGCATGCCTTTAATCCCAGCACTCAGGAGACAAAGGTAGGTAGATCACTGTGAGTTTGAGGCCACCCTGAGACAACATAGTGAATTCCAGGTTAATGTCTGCTAGAGAGTGAGACCTTACCTTGAAAAAACAAAAAGAATATAATGGCCAAAAAAAGCTTTTGTTTACATACCCAAACACTAAAAAGCAGTATAACATATTGATACATTCCTCTACATCATGTTTTCTAGCTGCAGATTATGCAACACAATCCATGATAATTCAGATTTTTTTGTAAGTAAGTACTTTTTGGCAGTGCTAAGGATCAGACTTGGGGTTGCTAAATCTACTTTTATTTATTTGCTTTTGATTAATTTAAATCCTTTAAGGGTATAGCATCACAGAGATTCCTTGTCCATTGGCTTTAGCAGGAAAGTTGGTTAGAATTTGGCATGAACCATGCCCAGTGTTTCTGTGGGCATGAGTTACTTTCCCCCAAATTACTTTGTCTTGTTCAGTTTGCTGCCAGGACTCATTATGTTAAATTTTTTGCTTGGTACACATAAGTATATCTCTTGCCCAAGCAGGATAAGTTTTATCTGAAGGATAAACACTTTCCATTTCAACAAGAGCCCTGTATTCCTCTCCCCACCTCTTTTTTCCCAGACACCCTGCTGATAGCTAGATGTTATATGAACTTTTTTCTGAAAAGATATGTAAACATGTACTCATCACACATAGGACACCAGAAACAGAAAAAATGAAACAATTCCTCCCAAGTATAGCCGAATCATAAGCAGCTACACCACTGTAGAAAATGTCCCTCCAAGCCAGATATGGTGGCGCACGCCTTTAATCCCAGCCCTCAGGAGGCAGAGGTAGGAGGATTGCTGAAAGTTTGAGGCCACCCTGAGACTACAGAGTGAATTCCAGGTCAGCCTGAGCCAGAGTGAGACCCTACCTTGAAAAACCAAAAAAAAAAAAAAAAAAAGAAGGATTTCTGTTAAAATTTTTGTGGTTTTTGTTTGTGTTGGTTGTGAGGTTCATTAAACTTTTTAGATCTGTGGATCTATATTTTTCATCATATTTGGTTGCTGTTTCCTTGGAATTTCTGCCTTAGTCTACTCTGTTTCTGTGACTCTTATTACATGTCAACTCACTGATTTCAAAAATAACTGAGGCTTTGTTCTCCATTACCTGCCTTTTACCTCTATAGCAAGAGTTATTTTGTTCTCTGTGCTGGTTTCATTTCTCTTTCTCCAACTTTAGGACCCAGTGTGCTTTTCAGAACTAAGCTTTTGTCATGTGCATATAAATATATAATATATATGTATTTTATGTATATAGACACAAATATAATTTCTATTTATCTACTGAGATTACCTTTTTCAGTGCCTCTGTTGCAGCTGTTGTTTTGGTTTTTTGAGGTGGGGTCTCACTCTAGCTCAGGCTGACCTGGAATTCGCTATGCAGTCTCAGGGTGGCCTTGAACTCACGGCGATCCTCCTACCTCTGCCTCCCGAGTGCTGAGATTAAAGGCATGCACCCAGCTTTATTAAGCTGTTTTAAATCTTATCTTCCCAATTAGACATCTGTGCCACTTCTAGGTCTGTCTGTTTCAACTGTTTATCAGTCTTATTTCCACTTTTTTCACATGTCTGATTTTTTTTATTGTCTTGGACAATGCAATGTTGAACATCTGGATTTTGTCCTTTTAGTTCAAAGCATGCTGTCCTTTTTTTTTTTTTTTTTTGTGGTAAAGAATGTGTCTTATTTTAGAGTATTCAGTAATGTCTTTCCTCTGGTTAGAAACTCCAGTATCTTCCAGGTATTGTGGGATCGCCAGATGCTCACAGTGTTCTTCTTAGCTGTTTCCTAGCATACTTGGCCCATCTTGCTTTGCCCTTTGTATTCAGCATTGATTGAAGGCGAGCCCTTGGCATATTTCTAGAGTTCCTTTTCTACACAGCTTTCTTACATTTGTTACTCTGTCCCTCAAATTCCAATTGCTTAAGCTGTATCTAATCTGTTTCTTGCACCCAGTAAAATTTACTTTCTCTTCGAGCTTCACTTTCTGTAGCCTGATGTGGGATATGACCTAAGGCAGAGATACAGGGTTAGCATGAATCTTACCACAACCATTTCTTTTTTCTCAAGAATCATATCCCTATGGTGTCTCTTGTCCATTATCCATCCCAGAACAAGATCATCTTTGGTGAATGACAGTATTTCTCACCTTTGTCATGGCCAAAGACACATGCCAGAGTACAATTTGAATTTCCTTTATTTTAAAAATAAAATCTCCCTTCCTCCCTCCTTCCCTCCTTCCCTCTCTGTGTCTCTAATAAATAAATAAAAATAAAAATTTTTAGAAAAATATAAATAAATAAATAAATAATATTTATTTGAGAGAGAGACCGATAGAGAATGAGTGCTCCAGAGCCTCTAGCCAGTGCAAAGGAACTCCAGACACATGCTCTACCTTGTATATCTGGCTTACATGGGCACTGGGGAATTTAACCTGGGTCCTTAGGCTTTGCAGGCAAATGCCTTAACCGCTAAGCCATCTCTCCAGTCCCTATGCTTGCCAAATTCTACTTGTGACCAAAACAACAAAAACAAAACATTAGCTTAACATTGTCTCAAGAGAGTAAAATGGTCTTTATGACTTTATAAATTCCTTGTAATAAATGTTTTTAAGTTACATTAAATAAGTCATTAATAAGTGGAGGGGTTTTTATTTTCAATTATTTTTTAAATACATACTATATTTTATGTACTATCTTCCATTTTTATATTGAAAAATTTAAGCCAATCATGGTCTTACATACCTATTATCTCAACACAAAACAGAAACAGGACTATCTCAAGTTTGAGGGTAGCCTGGGCTATATACAGTGAATTCCAGGCTAACCTGAGTTATATGATGAGAACTTGTCTCAAATATGGAGGGAAGGTGAAAGGGGGGGAAATTTTTATGATTTGCTATTTTTGCTTAATGTAATGTTTCATATCAGTACTTTTTATTGTTTAGAAGTTTTATTTTTAGGGATAGGTGTAACCAGATCTTATTTGAAAGATATTTTTAACTATAATTTGCTAAAGTTGTATCTAGGAATCATATATGTACAATAGAAGAGTATATATTAAATAAACTTTTTTGGCTTTTGAATCACATTTGACTTCAGTTTTAAAAATCTAAATAGGTAATAAAATAGCTTTTTCTGTGTTTTAGAATATATCATATAAAAAAGTTACTCATTGAATATTTGCAATAATTATGAAATCAACATCACCAGACCAAATAAAATATACCATAAAATGTAGCGTAAGCCAGGTATGGTGGTGCACACCTTTAATCCCAGTACTCGGGAGGCAGAGGTAGAAGGATTACTGTGAGTTCGAGGCCAGCATGGAACTAGAGACAGCTCTAGGTCAGCCTGGGCTAAAGTAAAACCCTATCTAAAAAAAAAAACTAATGTATATTGTTGAAGACCATTGTAGAATTTACTTTAGCCAAAATTATTTGATCTTCTTAGATAATTTTTCTAAGGTTTTTTTTTTCCTACTCTAAAGCTTAGGTTAAATCCATTTCACAAAAATATCTGTATCATAAAGAAAAATGTTTTTTAAGTTTTTCCTTTGTCATCTATTTCCAATGATTTTTTTTTTTTTTTTTTTTTTTTTTTTTTTTTTTGGTTTTTCGAGGTAGGGTCTCACTCTGGTCCAGGCTGACCTGGAATTAACTTTGTAGTCTCAGGGTGGCCTCCAACTCTCAGCGATCCTCCTACCTCTGCCTCCCGAGTGCTGGGATTAAAGGCGTGCGCCACCACGCCCGGCTCCAATGAATCTTTTAAAAACTTGTTTTACACAAAATGTCATTTTTAAAAAAGAATGAATAGTTCTGAAAGCCACACTTTTTTTTTTTTTTTTTGGTTTTTTGAGGTATGGTCTCACTCTAGCTCAGGCAGACCTGGAATTAACTATGTAGTCTCAGTTGTAGTCTCAGGGCGACCTTGAACTCAGCCTGATCCTCCTACCTCTGTCTCCTGAGTACTGGGATTAAAGATGTGCACTACCACACCCAGCTATAAAAGCCAAACTTTTAACATGAAAAAAAGACTTTTTTAAATTTCTTGATTTCAATCCACAATTAAGCATAGAGCGAGCTGGAAAGAAAGATCAGACAGTGCTTGCCTCATAAACAGGAAGACCTGAGTCTTCCCAATACTCACCTAAAATGCTGGGCACAGGATGCCAGGAGGATCCCTTAGTCTCACTGGCCAGCCAGTCTAGCCTAGTTGGTGACCTTCAGGCTAATAAGAGGCCCTGTCTCAAAGGAGGTGGGCAGTGTTCCTGAAGAAGACACCCAAGGTTGTCCTCTGGCCTACGCAAGAATGTGCTCACACACATGCCTTCATACACATTTTTTATTCAAAATATTTTGTTTATTTTTATTTATTTGAGAGAGAAAGAGGCAGATAGAGTGAGAAAGAAGCAGATAGAGAGAATGGGTGCACCAGGGCCTCCAGCCACTGCAAATAAATTCCAGATGCTTATACCACCTTGTGCATCTGCTACATGGATACTAGGGAATCGAACCTGAGTCCTTAGGCTTCACAGGCAAGTGCCTTAACTGATAAGCCATCTCTCCAACCCCTACATGCACATTTTAAAAAACAATTTAGGATAAGAAAATATTGGGTTGTTACTTTATTTTGGTAAGCATAAAAAAGGAATGCTGTTGTAAAAAAATAGAGATTAGCCATTTAGAATAATAAATGAGAGGTTAGAGAGATGGCTTAGGAAATTAAGGTGCTTGCCTGTGAAACGAAAGGACCCAGGACCCAGCTTTGATTCCCCAGGACCCATGTAAGCCTGATGCATAAGGTGGCACATATATCTGGAGTTCATTTGCAGTGGCTAGAGGCCTTGGCATGCCCATTCTCTTTCTCTGTCTGCCTCTCTCCTTCTCTCTCTCTCTCTCTTAAATAAATAAATAAATAAATATAAAATAGAATAATATATGTGTAAATATCTGTTCTTTGTTTTACAGTTGACAAATTACAATTTGAACCCCCTCTGAGAAAAGAAACAGAAGCACGGGATGAGATGGTGAGAATTGGACTTAAATATTCTCATATTATAATTTGAGAAAACTTTGTCATATATTTTAAGAAATAAAGTGAAATATGGTCAGGCATGGTGGTATACATCTTTAATCCTAACATTCAGGAGGCAGAGGTAGGAAGATCTTAGTTCAAGGCCAGCATGAGACTCTTAGTGAATTCCAAGTCAAACTGCTACAGTGAGACCCTACCTCTAAAAACCGTAAAATAAAAATAAAAAAAGAAAGAAAGTAACACACTTTTTAAACATTAACTTTGAAAAACTAGTAAGTGTATGTTTTGATTATGATATGACATACTATTTCACACCTTTTTTTGAGTTTTCTCAATCTTTTGGAAGATTTTATAGGAAGTTATTAAACATTGACTTTCTCCTTACTAATTCTGTTAGGTTTATATTCAACACATGTATGGATTGCTTTACTATGTTTTTGATTTTTTTAAGGATTTTAAATCTGTGAGGTTAGGCATGTAGCTCAATGGTAGAATGTTTGCTCTGGATTCTAACCTCTGTTTGTTAATACAGGTACTTTTCTTAACCCTTGCTTTGTTTGTTTTGTCTTGTTTGCTTGCTTGTTAGAGAGTCTCATTATGTTGCTCTGGCTGACCTTGAACTGCTGTGATCCTGGCTCAGCCACCCTGAGGATTTCAGACATATTCTACCTCATGAGCAATAATATTGTTTTTAGATTTCTTATATGATTTATCTTTGTATAAAAGAAGAGTAAGTAAGGCAAGAATAGAGTTGGTCTAAAGGTACCTTCTATTTTATTTTTAACAATAAAAGTACAGTTTTAGAATTAGTAATTATTCTTTTTACTATACATGTTTCTGTATAATGTCATGATTTTTCCATACTAACAGGAAAAAGTATCAATAAGTAAATGATAAATTAATAATGTTATTCAGTAGAGATGCAAATAATTAAGTTTTTTGTTTACATTTTGTTTGTCAGATTTAAAACTATATTTACTATATTTGTGGTATTGCTTTTTTAAATATATTTAATAAATTGATTTATTTGAGAGAGAAAAAAAGAGGTAGAGAGAATGAGAGAGAGAATGGGCATGCCAGGACCTCCAGCCTCTGCAAATGAACTCCAGATATGTGTGCCTCCTTGTGCATCTGGCTTACGTGGATCCTAGGGAATTAAACCGGGGTCCTTTGGCTTTGCAGGCAAATGCCTTAACTGCTAAGCCATCTTCTCCAGCCCTAGAATTTTTTTTAAATATTTTCTTTCTTTCCTTCCTTCTTTCTTTCTTTCTTTTCTTTCTTCTTTCTCTTTCTTTCTTAAAGAGAAAGAGGCAAATAGAGAGAATGGGCAGGCCAGGGCCTCTAGCTGCTGCAAACAGCTCCAACACATGCACCACCTTATGCATCTATCTGGCTCACTTGGGTACTGGGGAATCAAACCTGGATCCTTTGGGTTCACAGACAAGTGCCTTAACCACTAAGCCATCTCTCCAGCCCTGTTTGTGGAATTTCTTAAGTTTATGTCAAATGATAATGAATCATTGACCTAACTATGTCAAATGACAAAGCAAATCCAATTGGAGATTTGAAAATTGATTGGATGTTATGATAATTATAAGTCAAGACATTGGAGTTTTTAACAAATAAAGTGTCTAACATCTGTAATTAATAACTCAAATGGTTAATATTAACATGGCCAGTAGCTGTGAAAGTAACATTTTGAACTGTAATTTTCACAGGGAATATCATCAGACCCAAGCTTCATATTACATTGGAATCCTTTTGTGGATGGTGTAAATACTGGCAAGTAAGTTGTTTTCTAATTAATAATTTGATTTTACTTGACTACGTAGAACAGAATTTATGGGAGTATCTTGATTTTCATTCTTAAATTGTTTTTGTTGATTTTGTTTTGTTTTTAATGGTTGGATGTGTGTATTAACAGTAGCCCAGGCTAGTCTTTGAGTCTTGAGCTCAGTAGTAATCCTTCTACTTCAGCCTCTTGAGTACCGGGATTCTAGATGTGAGCTACCTTTCCATGTATTTATTGCCAAAAAGCATCATGTACTGATCATTAAGACTTTTAGGGGGTTTGGTGAGGGGGAGAGTTGGAGTTTTTTGTTTTGTTGCTTCGACAGGGTCTCTCTCTGTAGCCCTGGCTAGCCTGGCCTCAAACTCACAGCCATCCTCCTGCCTCTGCCTCCCAAGTGCTGGGATTACAGGTATGTGTACTACTCCCAGTATGGTTTTGTTTTAATTGGAATGTATAATGATAATATATTGAAAGATGACTCACGTGATGGGGGAGAAAATACTATGGTGCAGGACAGAAAGTCCCCGTTCATCTCTCCAGTGTAGCTACTTCATATTCTAGACCTGTCATTCCGCCATAATGAAGTGAGAGGGCTGGTTTCAAGGAGTCCCTGAATTGTTGTTTACATGTTTGTACAGTGCAGTCACCTTGTTTATTGCCAGCAAAATGGCGTGTACATGCCTTCCAGACAAATGTTTAGGTTTTAGAAGTCCTGTTCCAAGAAAATCTCCACAGGCTCCAATATAGTACAGAGTGATCTATTTTGTTTTGAAACCAGAGCCTTAGACCAGTATAATCTTACATTATGGGGTCTTAGGGCTTCCTAGTGGTCTGATCCTCCTACCTCTGTCTCCTGAGTACTGGGATTAAAGATGTGCACTACCACACCCAGCTATAAAAGCCAAACTTTTAACATGAAAAAAAGACTTTTTTAAATTTCTTGATTTCAATCCACAATTAAGCATAGAGCGAGCTGGAAAGAAAGATCAGACAGTGCTTGCCTCATAAACAGGAAGACCTGAGTCTTCCCAATACTCACCTAAAATGCTGGGCACAGGATGCCAGGAGGATCCCTTAGTCTCACTGGCCAGCCAGTCTAGCCTAGTTGGTGACCTTCAGGCTAATAAGAGGCCCTGTCTCAAAGGAGGTGGGCAGTGTTCCTGAAGAAGACACCCAAGGTTGTCCTCTGGCCTACGCAAGAATGTGCTCACACACATGCCTTCATACACATTTTTTATTCAAAATATTTTGTTTATTTTTATTTATTTGAGAGAGAAAGAGGCAGATAGAGTGAGAAAGAAGCAGATAGAGAGAATGGGTGCACCAGGGCCTCCAGCCACTGCAAATAAATTCCAGATGCTTATACCACCTTGTGCATCTGCTACATGGATACTAGGGAATCGAACCTTAGTCCTTAGGCTTCACAGGCAAGTGCCTTAACTGATAAGCCATCTCTCCAACCCTACATGCACATTTTAAAAACAATTTAGGATAAGAAAATATTGGGTTGTTACTTTATTTTGGTAAGCATAAAAAAGGAATGCTGTTGTAAAAAAATAGAGATTAGCCATTTAGAATAATAAATGAGAGGTTAGAGAGATGGCTTAGGAAATTAAGGTGCTTGCCTGTGAAACGAAAGGACCCAGGACCCAGCTTTGATTCCCCAGGACCCATGTAAGCCTGATGCATAAGGTGGCACATATATCTGGAGTTCATTTGCAGTGGCTAGAGGCCTTGGCATGCCCATTCTCTTTCTCTGTCTGCCTCTCTCCTTCTCTCTCTCTCTCTTAAATAAATAAATAAATAAATATAAAATAGAATAATATATGTGTAAATATCTGTTCTTTGTTTTACAGTTGACAAATTACAATTTGAACCCCCTCTGAGAAAAGAAACAGAAGCACGGGATGAGATGGTGAGAATTGGACTTAAATATTCTCATATTATAATTTGAGAAAACTTTGTCATATATTTTAAGAAATAAAGTGAAATATGGTCAGGCATGGTGGTATACATCTTTAATCCTAACATTCAGGAGGCAGAGGTAGGAAGATCTTAGTTCAAGGCCAGCATGAGACTCTTAGTGAATTCCAAGTCAAACTGCTACAGTGAGACCCTACCTCTAAAAACCGTAAAATAAAAATAAAAAAGAAAGAAAGTAACACACTTTTTAAACATTAACTTTGAAAAACTAGTAAGTGTATGTTTTGATTATGATATGACATACTATTTCACACCTTTTTTTGAGTTTTCTCAATCTTTTGGAAGATTTTATAGGAAGTTATTAAACATTGACTTTCTCCTTACTAATTCTGTTAGGTTTATATTCAACACATGTATGGATTGCTTTACTATGTTTTTGATTTTTTTAAGGATTTTAAATCTGTGAGGTTAGGCATGTAGCTCAATGGTAGAATGTTTGCTCTGGATTCTAACCTCTGTTTGTTAATACAGGTACTTTTCTTAACCCTTGCTTTGTTTGTTTTGTCTTGTTTGCTTGCTTGTTAGAGAGTCTCATTATGTTGCTCTGGCTGACCTTGAACTGCTGTGATCCTGGCTCAGCCACCCTGAGGATTTCAGACATATTCTACCTCATGAGCAATAATATTGTTTTTAGATTTCTTATATGATTTATCTTTGTATAAAAGAAGAGTAAGTAAGGCAAGAATAGAGTTGGTCTAAAGGTACCTTCTATTTTATTTTTAACAATAAAAGTACAGTTTTAGAATTAGTAATTATTCTTTTTACTATACATGTTTCTGTATAATGTCATGATTTTTCCATACTAACAGGAAAAAGTATCAATAAGTAAATGATAAATTAATAATGTTATTCAGTAGAGATGCAAATAATTAAGTTTTTTGTTTACATTTTGTTTGTCAGATTTAAAACTATATTTACTATATTTGTGGTATTGCTTTTTTAAATATATTTAATAAATTGATTTATTTGAGAGAGAAAAAAAGAGGTAGAGAGAATGAGAGAGAGAATGGGCATGCCAGGACCTCCAGCCTCTGCAAATGAACTCCAGATATGTGTGCCTCCTTGTGCATCTGGCTTACGTGGATCCTAGGGAATTAAACCGGGGTCCTTTGGCTTTGCAGGCAAATGCCTTAACTGCTAAGCCATCTTCTCCAGCCCTAGAATTTTTTTTAAATATTTTCTTTCTTTCCTTCCTTCTTTCTTTCTTTCTTTCTTTTCTTTCTTTCTTTCTCTTTTTCTTAAAGAGAAAGAGGCAAATAGAGAGAATGGGCAGGCCAGGGCCTCTAGCTGCTGCAAACAGCTCCAACACATGCACCACCTTATGCATCTATCTGGCTCACTTGGGTACTGGGGAATCAAACCTGGATCCTTTGGGTTCACAGACAAGTGCCTTAACCACTAAGCCATCTCTCCAGCCCTGTTTGTGGAATTTCTTAAGTTTATGTCAAATGATAATGAATCATTGACCTAACTATGTCAAATGACAAAGCAAATCCAATTGAGATTTGAAAATTGATTGGATGTTATGATAATTATAAGTCAAGACATTGGAGTTTTTAACAAATAAAGTGTCTAACATCTGTAATTAATAACTCAAATGGTTAATATTAACATGGCCAGTAGCTGTGAAAGTAACATTTTGAACTGTAATTTTCACAGGGAATATCATCAGACCCAAGCTTCATATTACATTGGAATCCTTTTGTGGATGGTGTAAATACTGGCAAGTAAGTTGTTTTCTAATTAATAATTTGATTTTACTTGACTACGTAGAACAGAATTTATGGGAGTATCTTGATTTTCATTCTTAAATTGTTTTTTGTTGATTTTGTTTTGTTTTTAATGGTTGGATGTGTGTATTAACAGTAGCCCAGGCTAGTCTTTGAGTCTTGAGCTCAGTAGTAATCCTTCTACTTCAGCCTCTTGAGTACCGGGATTCTAGATGTGAGCTACCTTTCCATGTATTTATTGCCAAAAAGCATCATGTACTGATCATTAAGACTTTTAGGGGGTTTGGTGAGGGGGAGAGTTGGAGTTTTTTGTTTTGTTGCTTCGACAGGGTCTCTCTCTGTAGCCCTGGCTAGCCTGGCCTCAAACTCACAGCCATCCTCCTGCCTCTGCCTCCCAAGTGCTGGGATTACAGGTATGTGTACTACTCCCAGTATGGTTTTGTTTTAATTGGAATGTATAATGATAATATATTGAAAGATGACTCACGTGATGGGGAGAAAAATACTATGGTGCAGGACAGAAAGTCCCGTTCATCTCTCCAGTGTAGCTACTTCATATTCTAGACCTGTCATTCCGCCATAATGAAGTGAGAGGGCTGGTTTCAAGGAGTCCCTGAATTGTTGTTTACATGTTTGTACAGTGCAGTCACCTTGTTTATTGCCAGCAAAATGGCGTGTACATGCCTTCCAGACAAATGTTTAGGTTTTAGAAGTCCTGTTCCAAGAAAATCTCCACAGGCTCCAATATAGTACAGAGTGATCTATTTTGTTTTGAAACCAGAGCCTTAGACCAGTATAATCTTACATTATGGGGGTCTTAGGGCTTCCTAGTGGTTTTAGGCTCTGCACCATGATCTATTTGTCTCGTATAGTTTACCTCTGTATTTAAAATTTTTTGTTTGTTTGTTTTTGTTTGTTTTTCAAGGAAGGGTCACTCTCTAGCCCAGGCTAACCTGGAATTCACTATGTAGTCTCAGGGTGGCCTCAAACGCAAGGCAATCCTTCTACCTCTGCCTCTCAAGTGCTGGGATTAAAAGCGTGCGCCACCATGCCTGGCTTATTTAAATGTTTTAGAGCATATTTGATAGTATCTTTTTATGTGATGGCTCTTTATGACCATCTAAGTTACATTTTTCTCGTTATATTAGATCAACTTCAAAACGTGCAATACCACCTCCCCTACCTCCTAAGGTAAGCTGCTTAAAGATTTTGAACAAAAAAATCTTTCTTTAAATAATTATATTGCATTGATTTGTTCATAATTATCTTAAATATATTTTCCTTCAGAAGGAGGATATTAAGACATAAAGATTTCATAAGAAATAGCATATTTTAATAGATATTTTAATAGATAGTTATTGCTCATTTGAAAAAATATTTGACTGCATGGGGGGATAAAAAGTTCATTATCATCTTCATTATTACTGCAAGTTGATATTTAAATAAGGTCACTTTTCATTAAGGCGATGTCCTTGTTTGTTCCTAGTGATTAAGTATTTTGTGAACTGCTTTCATTTTATTGGTTATAAAATCTTTTGGATTGGGACTGACTTAAAAGTATCACATATTGAGCCGGGCATGGTGGCACACACCTTTAATACCAGCACTCGGGAGGCAGAGGTAGGAAGATCGCCGTGAGTTCAAGGCCACCCTGAGAACTACATAGTGAGTTCCAGGTTAGCCTGAGCTAGAGTGAGACCCTACCTCAAAAAAACAAAACAAAACAAAAGTATCACATATTAAGGGCATAATTGTGTTGGGGCAGTAATTCACGTCTTAGTACAATGAATTACCTTCAAGATGAAAGGGGAAAAGGCCCTTCCTTCCTTTAAGGCCCAATGATTACTGTTTTGGGGGTTTGTCCCAGTTTTTTAAAGTAACTTTTTTAAATCATCAGCCAAGGATAAGCAGTTATCCTGAAGACAACCTACTTGATGAAGAAAAATCATTGACTGTAAAGCGTTGTCCTGATTCCGAGACCAGAGCTCCCCAAATTCTCAGAAGACAGAGTAGCCCAAGTTGTGTTCCTGTAGCAGACACATCCTCTATGGGTATGGTATCAGTGTTACCAGCTCTAAAATGCATACAGCTAGATACTGTGATCTGGATGAATCAGTCAGAGGGATAAGAAAGTCATTCTGTTTCTGCGATAAAGAATATTATAGTACAGAGCTTTGTTCATGTTCCTTAATTCCACATGGATGGTCTATAAGATTCAACTCTAATTTGATCCCTTAGTAAATATTATAGGATCCAGAGGATGAATACATTTTCCTGCCCTCCAGGAGTTCAGGGACTATGACAGAAGTTTTTTCCACATATGCATAACATTAAAAAGATAGCTGGGCTACGTTAAGCATACATGCCTATAATCCCAACATTGCAAAGGCATCCTGAGCTACATAATGGAAAGGAGTGAGAGAGGGAAAAAATAAAAGAAAGGCAGCTTGTATAATTTAAACAGCTGTATTTGAAGACCTGACATTACTGAGAGAGATGAGAACACAGAATAATGGGATAGAGATTTACAGGATAGTGAAGTGCTTACTGAGCCTTTAGTAAGTAGAGCCAATGCTAACGCATTCTTGAAGAATAGGGAATTGGCAAATGCCCTAAAGCAGGAAAATCTGAATTGTGTTTAAAGTATAGTCTAGTGTGGTGTGTGATGTTTAAAGAGAAGGTAGAACTGAAAGTATAGATTGAAATTAAATCATGAAGGCCTTGAATATCAATCTCAGCAGGTTAGATTTTGTTTTTCTTCATGATCTATTTGACAAAAACTTAATTCACTGCTAAGGATGCAGTGTAACCTCTACAGAATCCAAGAATAGCACCAAAGATACATCTGACAGTAGAAAATACCCTCACATAAACACCCAAAAGGAAGAGAATTAGTGTGGCGGGGGGGAGTTTTTCAAAGAATGTACTTCTTTGTGCGATCATTCAACTTTTACCCATGATTCCTTTTAGGAAATGGTGATGGTATTTCAAAACTGATGAGTGAAAATACAGAAGGATCAGCACAAGCACCACAGTTACCACGAAAAAAGGACAAGCGAGATTTCCCTGTAGGTACAACTAGCATTTGGCAGTAAATTGTAACTAATATGATAATGGTCATGGATGGAGAACAGTCTGCCTAAGAATTCATGTAACACAGTGGTGTGTGCCTATGTCCCAGTTTCTCCAGAAGCTGAGGCAAAAGGATTGAGTCCAGGAGTTTTGGGCCAATGTAGACAACACAACAAGACTGTATCTTAAAGAATAAAGAATTCAAATAACTGGATTTCTAGCTGGCTAGTTTTTGTTGTTATTGTTTTTAGCACTTAGGAGATCTTGTAGTACTAAAAAATGGTTGGTTGGTTTGTTTTTTTCACAGAAACCAGCAATTAATGGCCTTCCACCCACCCCAAAAGTGCTGGTAAGGAATATTTTTAGGTTATCTGTTTGCCATTTTTTAATCTCTTTGGAAGCAGTAGAAGCTATTGAATCATTAAAAGAAAGAATATTGTAAAATGCAGAATTGTTAGCTGGATTTGAATTACTGTGTATTAAATCACATACCCTAATTTGATTTAATTGGTTAGAATTTAGAGAGCAAACCAGGTGTGATGGTACATTCCTGTAAACCCAGCATTCAGGAGCCTAAGGCAGAAGTGTTATGTAATGTACTTGAATATTTAGTAAATGTCTGTAATATAAATCTGGTTCTTTTGTCTGTTAAACTTATTCCAGGCTTATACTGAGATTATAATCATAGTAGTGTCATTTAATAAAATAATCATTTCAGATTAGTAATGGTATTCCTAAAGAAAAGTGAAAAGTTAAAATTCCTGAAATAGATCATTAGATATGTAGAGGTTTTATAAATTTAAATTTTTGCTCTTAGATGGAAGAGAAAGACTGACTTTGGGTAAATCATGTTAAAATATGTACTTTATTTTGTGATGATGTCACAAGTATTGGGCAACTAAGAGAAGTTTAACATTTCATAATTTTCTAAGAATGCTAACAATCAAATAAGTAAATATTGCTTTCCTTTATAATAAGATGGGAGCATGTTTTTCAAAAGTTTTTGACGGCTGCCCTTTGAAAATTAATTGTGCCACATCGTGGATACATCCTGATACAAAAGGTAAATTTTCTGAATTATATTTCTGTCTCCCATAAAATATTTATTGTGAAAAGGTTCTTTATAATCAGTGAACTAAGGTTGATAACTTTAAAATTATCTCCTTACACACTAAATTATATAGGATCCTACAGCAATCTAAATATGTACATGAGGTTTTGATTTGAATGCACTGAAATTTAACAGTATATACAGGGATGTTCTTAATTAAAGGAGACTAAAGAGATATAACAGCTGACTTCATCATTAATTCAGAATCTTCTTTTACCATAAAAGGACAGTGTTGGGAAAATTTATGGCCTCAGTCAATAAGGTCTGTAGATTAGTTGATAGTATTGTTTCTGTCTCAGTGCTCTGTGATTATATAAAACTTTTTAGAAAATAAGTACACACTGAAAAACTTAGGAGTAAAGGGGTCTCGTGCTTATAACTTAGGTTGAGAATAGGGGTAATATAGCAGTTACCTTGTCATTGCTTGGACAGAACACCTGATCAGATGCCACTTATAGGAGGGAAGGATTTACTTCAGGCTTATAGTTCCAAGGGAAGTTTCATCATGGTGGGGAAAGCATGATACAAGCAGGAAGCTGTCACAATCTGGATGAAAGTATTACTACTGGACTTGGAGCTGGGCTAATAAACTTCAAGGTCTACATCCAGTTACATACCACCTCCAGCAAGGCTCACCTTCCAAATCTGGAGATTGAGTGTGCAGCTTAAGCACAAACGCACAAGGCTATGGGGGACACTTTTTTTTTCAAGGTAGGATCTTGCTCTATCCCAGGCTGACAGGTAAATAGAGGAAGATTTCAAGTTTATGACCAGCCTAGGCTAGAGTAAGACCTTGAACCTTCCCCCACAAAAATTGAGGGCTGCAAAGCAAAGAACCCAGGTTTGATTATCCAGGACCCACATAAGCCAGATGCACAAGGTGGTGCATGCATCTGGAGTTCATTTGCAGTGGCTAGATGCCCTGGCATACTCATTCTCTCTCTCTTCCCCTCTCTTTCCCTCTCTTTCTCCCTTTTTCTCTCCTCTCAAATAAATAAATAAAAATATAAGTATTTTAAATGAGAAATAATGCTATTTTTAATCCAAAACCCATATTACCCATTTTAATTTCTGTAATCCAACATTTAGTTCAAGTTTACATGTTGCATTTAATCACTTATGATTTATGAATTCATATTCGGTAAGATAGACTATAACTGTTACTTCTTTTCAAATTTAAATTTTCCCAGAATTTTTGAGCAGAGGCAGTGTCTACATGCTTTTCTTTGAAATGTCCAAATATCTTTTTTTTTTTTTTTACTACTGCTAACCTTTCTGGCACAGCAGTATTTCTAGGCCTATTGTAAACTTTTCCTTATTCCAGAATTGGAATTAGTCTTTCCTCCAAGGAGCTGTAGTTCTTTTTAGTGGAAATAATGCTAGAAACCAACATCTGAACATTAAATGTGTTCATTATTTGTGGTGTGTCATAATTTATATATCTAATGTGTTGTTGTATTATTTGAGCTCAGAAACTTATTACCATAATGGCAGTATTAAAGTATAAAAATTATGTTGAAGACTATAAAGAAAGAGTGACTTAATTTCACATAAAATATATCTGCTTTTAAAAAGGAAAAGAGGCTGGATGTGGTGGCACATGTCTTTAATCCTAGCACTTGTGAAGCAGTAGTAGGAGGATCAATGTGAGTTCAAAGACAGTCTGAGACTACATAGTGAATTCCAGGTCAGCCTGGGCTAGAGCAAGACCCTACCTTAAAAACCAAATAATAATAATAAATGGGAAAGGGTGATGGAGAGATGGCTCAGTGGTCAAGGGACTTGCCTGCAGGGCTTAACGACCCAGGAATGGTTCCCCAGTACCCATGTAAAGCTGGATGCACCAAATGGCACATCTGGAGTTTGTTTGCAGTGGCCAAGAGGTCCTGGAGTACCCATACTCTCTCTGTATGTCTTTCTTTCTCTTTCCCTCTCTCCTTGCAAATTAATTTAAAATATTTTTTAAAACTCAGAAAGTGGGGGGGCTGGAGGGGTGGCTTAGCAGTTAAGGCATTTGCCTACAAAGCCAAAGGACCCAGGTTCAATTCTGCAAGACCCATGTTAACCAGATGCACAAGGGAGCGCACATGTCTGGAATTTGTTTGCACTGGCTGGAGGCCCTGGCGTGCCCATTTTCTCTCCCCCTCTCTCTCTGTCAAATAAATAAAAATAAAATATTTTTAAAAATCAGAAAGAGGGGGCTGGTGAAATGGCTTATCAGTTAAGGCGCTTGCCTACAAAGCCAAAGGACCTAGGTTCGATTCCCCAAGACCCCCGTAAGCTAGATGCACAAGGTGACGCATGGGTCTGGAATTTGTTTGCAGAGGCTAAAGGCCCTGGTGAGCCCATATTCATTCATTCATTCATTCTCTATCTGTCTGTCTGCCTCTTTCTTTCTCAAATAAACTAAATAAATAATTCTTTTTTAAAAATCGGAAAGAGGTATGTGTCATAAATTTTAGGAAATTATTTTACTTTGGATGGGTGTGTGACCATATAATTCAATTCCTACACTGTAAAATCATAATTTTCATGAATGATTTCAAAAAATAATAGTAAATTCTGCTAATTTATTATTAACTATTTTAGATCAGTACATTATTTTTGGAACTGAAGATGGTATTTACACATTGAATCTCAATGAGCTACATGAGGCAACTATGGAACAGGTAATAAGGAATTTTAACTCAGAATTGAGTAAAAAAACTATTAAAGAGGTACACTTCAAATATTTATTCTCTTCATATTCATGTTGAAAGATTTTCCTTCTCTAAAGTTTTGGTAGTTTCCTAGAAGAAGATAGTTATTCTTATAGCATGATTTGTTTTATTTTGCTTTGCATGGTGCTAGGGACCAAACTGAGGGCCTTGAAACTGTTAAGCACATGATATAAACTGAGCTACCTCTTTTACAGTTCTATTTAAATTGTTGCAATTTGGAGGTTAAGGGGTAAAAGAAGAAAATAGAAGTTATGAATTACAATAATACTAACTACCTAAATATTCTTTTCCTCTTTTTCTTTAGTTATTTCCTCGAAAATGCACTTGGCTGTATGTTATCAATAATACTTTAATGTCATTATCAGGTAAATACTTGATGATTAATAACAAGCCATAGACAAACAGATAAATGTAATTTTCATACACACAATATTAAAAGGTTGTAGCCCAGTAATGTGGTGGCTCACGCCTTTAATCCCAGCACTCAGGAGGCAGACGTAGGAGGTTCGTTGTGAATTCAAGGCCACCCTGAGACTACAGAGTAAATTCCAGGTCAGCCTGAGCTAGAGTGAGATCCTGCCTCAAAAAAACAAACAAACAAACAAAAAAAAAAAAAAACACAACATTCTGTGTGCATAAATAGCTTCCAAAAGGCTGGGGTCCTTAAAAGTACTTGACCTCTTTGATTTTTGATTTATGCTTTCCCCAAATCATTTATTATTTTATTTAGCAAATACTCATATATTTTATATCACTCTTACAAAAAGAAATGTAAATTCAGTTCTGTTTCAGGTAACAATTCTGAATTTTATACATAAAATTAATTTTTTTCTAATTCTTGCTTTTATCCCTGTATATAGTTGTCTTCAAAAGTAACCACACAGAGTATTTCTTTTATATATATTTTTGTTTGTTTGTTTGTTTGTTTTGTTTGTTTGTTTGTTTGTTTATCGAGGTAGGGTCTCACTCTAGCTGAGACTGACCTGGAATTCACTACATAGTCTCAGGGTGGCCTTGAACTCACAGAGATCCTCCTACTTCTGCCTCCCAAGTGCTGGAATTAAAGACATGCACCACGCCCTGCTATATATATATTAATAACATGGGAAAGTGGTGAATAGTCTATAAAATGAGTTCTTTCTGCAGTTTTGTAGAGCTGAATGGATGTAGAGCATGAGAGGAGAGGCAGTGTTCCTATGCATGTACATGTGTACAAGGGAAATGCAGAGAGGAGAAAAGTATATTGTTGGCCAGAATGTTTCATTTCTGAGAAAATGCAATTTTGTTAGTATATATGCTTTCTTACAGTAAAAGGATTAACACTATTTTATCTTGTAAAAGAATAATCTGATGGTATTTACTGTACCTTTCCTCTGATTAACACAGCTGTGCTTTGATAAACCTTTAATTATCATAACCTTATTTATCCCTATATTAGAGCTTAATAAATATTGGCTTGCCTTCTTTTTCTTTGTATTACAATCTATTATATTTAAAAGTTTATTCACAAGCAGGTTTATTTATTTTATTAATTAACTTACTGATTGATTTTCCAAGATAGGGTCTCACTTTAGCTCAGGCTGACCTGGAATTCACTATGTAATCTCAGGATGGCCTCAAACTCTTGGCGATCCCCCTACCTCTGCCTCCCAAGTGCTGGGATTGAAGGTGTGCACCACCACACCTGGCTTCACAGGCAGTTTTAATCCAAGATAATTTGATAGATTATTGATAAATAAGTCTGTTGTAAAGATGACAAAATAATTTTATAAAATGTTCATTTTGTTCTAAAATTATGACAGAGTATACCATTGTAATTCCGTCTATAATACAAGGTTTTGTATATCAGTGTTGAGCAATTTCTTTTTCTTTGCTAGTATCATGAAAGTTTCATTCATTCTGCCCAGATCACCTATTTCTAACTTGAATATTTTAAAACAGAATATCTACTCAAAGATTATTTGACCTATTATTTTCAAAATAGTATTAACCAAGTTCTTTTTTGTTTGTTTGTTTTTTGCATTTTTTTTCTGGATCTTTGAACATTACTGGACTCATGTTAGAAGGTAACTGTTTTCTTTTACTTGAAAATTATGTGTCTCTACTATAATGGATTCTATTTAAAGTAACATGGTTTTCTTTTATAGGAAAAACTTTTCAACTCTACTCTCATAATCTTACTGCTTTGTTTGAACAAGCCAAAAAACCAGGATTGGCTGCCCATATTCAAACTCATAGGTTTCCAGACCGTATACTACCAAGGTACAAAACAGCATCTTTATTCTTCTGGGAATGAGGGGAATTTTAAAACAGCTATTGGAAATCACTATGTAGTCTCAGGGTGGCCTCGAACTCATAGTGATCCTCCTACCTCTGCCTCCCGTGTGCTGGGATTAAAGGTGTGCACCACCACACCCGGCCAACTTCTTTTTCTTAATTTGCAAAGGCAGTTTACTAAAATTATGTGTCATCCAGAATGCAAAAGATGATGTTTCCTAAATTTGACTGTCCAGAGAAGTGCTTAAAATTTTTTAATGCAAGCTGGGCGTGGATCACTTTGAGTTCGAGGCCACCCTCCTGAGACTACGTAGCCAATTCTAGGTCAGCCTGAGCTAGAATGAGACCCTACCTCAAAAAAAAAAAAAAAAAAAAAAATTTAATGCAGATTCTCAGACCCTGCCTCAATATTATAAAGTTAGACAGTCCGAAGTTATAGCCAAGACAATTTTTCACAGCTCCTTCCTACCTGATTCTGATGTAATTCTATAAACCACTATATGGCAGCCATAACAATGGAATATATTTATATTATCTTCTATTTTTAGAAAATTTGCCTTAACAACAAAGATTCCTGATACAAAAGGCTGCCACAAATGTTGCATAGGTGAGTAAATGCTTTCTCAAATTAGGTGTTTAGAACTTTTAATGTCACAGTTTTAATGTTCACAATTATTCTAAGAATCTCCTAGAAATAAAATAGCAATAAAGTTCAGGAATTTATTTATTAATCTGGTTTTTTGAGGTAGGGTCTTACTCTAGCCCAGGCTGACCTAAAATTCACTATGTAGTCTCAGAGTGTTCCTTGAACTCATGGGGATCCTCCTACTTCTGCCTCCCAAATGCTGAGATTAAAGGCATGTGCCACCATGTCTGGCTAAAGTTCAGTTTTTAAATAAGAGTTCAGGTGCTATTAAAGCACAGGAATGTCTGGAGAGGGCTGGAGAGATAGCTAGTGGTTAAGGTGTTTGCCTGCAAAGCCAAAGGATCCTGGGTTTGACTCTCCAGGCCCCATGTAAGCCAGATGCACAAGGGAGTGCATGCATCTGGAGTTCGTTTGCAGTAGCTGGAGGCCCTGGTATGCCCATTCTCTCCCTCCCTCCCTCCCTCCCTCTCTCCCTCTCTCTCTCTTTCTCTCTGTTTTTTTCTCTCTCAAATACACACACACACACACACACACACACACACACATACACACACACACACGCACACACGCACACATATATATTAAAGTCTGGAGAGATGTGACACAGAGATGCTTGGAGATAATAGTGTTACTGTTTTCTCTAAGCCTAGTGCTCATATAGAGTTGATAACTTGAGTTCCTAAAGCCTTATTCCTTTCTTTTTTTTTTTTTTTTAACTATCCACATGGATTTTTTTTTTTAATACGGAACGCTTCACAAATTTGAGTGCCATACTTGAACAGCGGCCATGCTAATCTTCTCTGTATCATTCCAATTTTAGTATAGTTGCTGCCAAAGCAAGCACAGCTTTGTTTTTTATTTTTATTTATTTGAGAGTGAGGCAGAGAGAGTGAGAAGGAGAGAGAATAGGTGTGCCAGGGCCACTAGCTGCTGCAAACTTAAGACGTATGTGCCACCTTGTACCTCTGGATTATGTGGGTACTAGCAAATTGAACTTGGGTCCTTTGGCTTTGCCCACAAGGGCCTTAACCACTAAGCTCTCTCTCTCCAGCCCTCTAAAGCCATATTTATGCTAGTATCTCAGATTTCATTTACTCCTGCTGTCCACAATTACTGTACTTCTTTATGAACATTATTGCAAGAGTTTAACCAGTTCAGAAATAGGACAGTAGACACAAGACCATTCCCATTTCTCATATCAGTTTCAAGGTTGTGGTTATTCCAAAACTACCCTCACGTTAAAACTTGGCAAGAAGGACACTCAGAGAACTCACTGAAAGCAGTTGTATTTATGGTTATGACTGCAGGGTAAAGATACAGATTAAAATCAGCAAGAGAAGAACATAAGGCAGAGTACAGGAAAAGTACTTAATACAGAGCTTTGATGTCTTCTGTTAATCGAGTAATAGACAACAGTCTTGCTTCTTTTGTGGCATTGCTGTGTGGCAGTATACACAAGCACTGCCAGTCAGGGAAGCTAATTCAAGCCCCAGTGTACAGAGTTCTAGTGGGAGCTCCTTCATGAAGATATGAGATGGTCGCAGTATCCAAACCCCTCTAGTAGTCAGCTGGTATTATGTGACCCAAAACCCCCACCCAAAGTCACATTGTTGATCTTTTTCTTTTGCAATTTTTTTTTTTTTTTATCAGAGAGAGGATGGGCACGCCAGGGCCTCCAGCCACTGCAACTGAACTCCAGATGCTTGTGTCACCTTGTGCATCTGGCTTACATGGGATCTGGAGAGTCAAACATGGGTCCTTAGGCTTCTCAGGACTAGTGCCTTAACAGTTAAGCCATCTCTGTAGCCCACAGTGTTGATCTTGTGGCATGACCATCTCCTCATACTAAGGTTATCTAGGCCCTCCCTAAAGCACATTGTTAAGTTATACAGTGATATATGTGGAATTCCAAAGACTTAGAGATTAGTCTCAGGAGAGGACTATTAGAAGACTATTTGAGGCCAGATTATATTTTTATTGAATAATTATCTCACTTAACTTTAAACAGTTCTTTTGTTTTTGTTGTTTGTTTGCTTTTTGAGGTATGGTCTCTCTCTAGCCTGGGCTGAAGTAGAATTAATTCACTATGTTGTCTCAGACTGGCCTCAAACTCACATCCATCTACCTACCTCTGCCTCCCAAGTGCTGGGATTAAAGGCATTCATCACCATACCTGGCATTTAAACAGTTCTTGATACTGATTATGTCACAAGAAAGTAACAGAACCTAAAATTAGACCTGGGTCCAGTAGCTACTAATCTTGGCCTCCTAACTTCCAGAGTTTTTTTCTTTCATTTGATCAGTGAACTTACATATTTATCTTCATACTATGTAAAAGTTAAAGGCATACATATTCCATACTCTAGAACAAAATATTTACTTTTGTGGGATGGAGAGATGGTTTAGCGGTTAAGACACCTGCCTGCTAAGCCTAAGAATACCCATTCGATTCTCCAGGTTCCACGTTTAGCCAGACTCAAAGTGACACAAGGGCGCAATGCCACACTTGCCCACAAGGGGGCACGTGCATCTGGAGTTCATTCACAGTGGCTGAGAGGCTGCTGGTGTGCCCATTCTTCTCTCCTCTCTCTCTCTCTCCCTCTCTCTCTCTCTCTCTCTCTCTCTCTCTCTCTCTCTCTCTGTGTCTCCAAAAAATTTTTTTTACTTTTGTTAGCATACAAAAAAATAGTTTTCTTTATGGTGGTTTTAAACAATTTGTTTCCCTTACAACAAAATATTTAACCACAATATGTTAAAGCTACAGTCATATGTCACTGAATGATGGAAATGTTTTGAAAAACTATATGATTAGTTGCTTTTATTGTACTTATACAGGCTATCACTAATAAAGTGTTTTGCATTGTGACTTTATGACCATATTTTGTGAGCATCTTTGTAGGGAGAAGCTTTATGTATCTGTCGTTGGATTGCCAAGATTTGTGATTCAGAAAGTCTAGAAGCTTACAATCTAAGATAAAAATGAATCTTGCCCGACATGGTGGCACATGCCTTTAAGCCCAGCACTTGTGAGGCAGAGGTTGGAGGATTGCAGTGAGTTTGAGGCCACCCTGAGATGACAGTAAATTCCAGGTCAGCCTGGGCTAGAGGGAGACCTTATCTCAAAAACAAACAACAACAACAAAGCTAGCACTGTAGAACTAAATAACTGCTCTTATAATCAATAAATGTGACTTTTGATGAGCATCAAATTGGGGAAAAGCAAAGACCAATAGGAATTTTTTTAATGTATTATTTTCAAGCAGAAAGAGATAGAATAAGCACACCAGGGCCTCCAGCAGCTGCAGAAAAACTCTAGATGCATGTACCCTTTTTTTCATTTGGCTTTACATGGGTACTAGCATTGAACCAAGGTCATTAGGTTTTGCAAGCAAGCACCTTAACTACTGAACCATCTCTCCAGCCCCCAAGATGAATTTTTTGTGGGTTTGAGTCAAAGCAAGATGAATTAATACACACATACTATATGGTAAGTCATTTCCCTCTTGCTTTAAGTAAAAAACTGAAAACTGTTTGCAAAAGTGAAGGCATGCTTTTCAGTTGTTCCTAGACATTCTTGTCAAAATCTGTTCTTTCAGTCAGTTTACTTAGAAGCAGCATTTTGGGTTGTCTATTAGTTTAGATATTTAGATATTCTTTTTTTCAAAATTTTAAAAATAGTTTTATTTATTTGAGAGGGAGAGACAGACAGAGAGGGAGAATGGGTTCGCCAGATCCTCCAGCCACTGCAAATGAACTCCAGACTCATGAACTACCTTGTGCATCTGGCTTACGTGGGTCCTGGGGAATCAAACCAAGCTCCTTTGGCTTTGCAGGCAAACACACCTTAACTGCTAAGCCATCTTTTCAGCCCTATTTAGATATTCTTAATGTATGTTTTATTTTACTTATTTATTTATTTTTTATTTTATTTTTTTTTTTGACATAAGGTCTCACTTGAATCCAGGCTGACCTGAAACTCACTCTTTAGTTCCAGGCTGGTCTCAAACTCAAAACAGTCTTCTACTACTGGAATTGAAGCCATGTGTCACCATGTCCAGCTAGATAATATTCTTATTTGAAGTACCCAGCATATTAAAGGAGCTTAGAAGTAAATATATATAATTTACATTGACACTTAAAAAGTTATAAAGGAAAGGGTAACAGAGCCTAAAGAAAAAGACATTAGCTTTCTTCATTTTCTGCCCATTCTTGTCATTCTAGTTAACAGAAACAATAACATTTTTATGGTTGTTGTTTTTCAAGGTAGGGTCACACTTTAGCCCAGGCTCACCTGGAATTCACTATGTAGTTCCAGGCTGGCTTCAAACTCACAGCTATTCTCATACCTCTGCCTCCTGAGTGTTGGGATTAAAGGAATGAGCCACTGTGCTTGGCAATAATTTTTCTTTGCTAAATGATCACTTCAGATAATTTCTTCTTTTGTCATATTTTAGCATTGACATCAAATCATATTCCATTGTGGCTTGTTTTTAATCACACTAGTAACTACCTCTATAAAGAAAATTAAGTTACCTTTTTAAAAAAATATATTTACTTATTTACAAATAGAGATGAAGAGGGAGAGGGAGGGAAAGACAATGGGCACACAAGGATCTGTTGCCACTGCAAATGAACTCCAGATACATGTGCCATTTTGTGTATCTGGCTTTATGTGGGTACTGGGAAGTTTACCTTGTGTCATCAGGCTTTGCAAATAAGTGCCTTAACCACTGAACAATCTCCCCAGCTTCAAAGTGACTTTTGGTGATTTGAAGTAGGGACCCTCTAGCCCAGGCAGACCTGGAACTCACTCTGTAGTCCCAGGCTGGCCTTGAACTTACAGTGATCCTCCTACCTCTGCCTCCCAAGGGCTGGGATCACAGATGTGGGCCACCATGCCCAGCCATAAGTTAGCTTTTAGATGAGTGTAGTTCGTTGGTTGTTTTTAACTGAACTAATTATGGTTTCCCAGTGTTGTGCATGTGCCTGGAAGTTTTGTTTATTTTCTTGTCTCTTTCTTTCCAGTCAGAAATCCTTACACAGGACATAAATACCTTTGTGGAGCTTTACAGTCTGGAATTGTTTTACTTCAGTGGTATGAACCAATGCAGAAATTCATGTTGATAAAGGTATACATTGCTTTGTCTATAAAACAGTAATGTGCAACTAAAATAAAATTATAAAATCCCATTACTACTATTTAGGATCAAGTTTATAGCTAATTATTTATACATTTGATATAGGGGTTTCTTGTTCTTAGCAAGATTTCCTTTTTAGCTTATTGTTACTTCTTCTAGAGTCATCACATTTATAAGTATTAATATGGCCAGTTTTCTAAAACACATCTCTAGAAAGCATTCATCCTTACCATTATCATCTTAGAGGCAAGTCTTTATAGAAGGTGATAAATTTAAGAAAATGAAAGTGTTTCAGTTGACTTCATTGGACAACAGTATGCATGGGCAAATTGTTTCTAAACTATAGTTCTCTTGTTTGTGTATTGCAGCACTTTGATTTTCCTTTACCAAGTCCTTTGAATGTTTTTGAAATGCTAGTGATACCAGAACAGGAATACCCCATGGTCTGTGTAGCTATTAGTAAAGGCACAGAATCAAATCAAGTAGTTCAGTTTGAGACAATCAATTTGAACTCTGCATCTTCATGGTTTACAGAAATTGGTGCAGGTAAGTGTTTTTCACCTTTTGTTAAAATATTGATGTTATTGCATATAAAAGAAGGAAAAGGCTTAAGCTCAAACAATGTATACTCTTAAACAGTCAGAGCATAGCTTCTTTCCAAGATGAGCCCAAGAAATCATGTACATGTAGTTTCCTCTATTTGCCCAAGGAAAGTTTTTAAAAGATAATTAACCTCTAAGAGTCTGAGTGGAGGGCTGAAGAAATGGCTCAGAGGTCAAAGGCGCTTGCTTACAAAGCCCGATGGCCTGAGTTCAACTCCCCAGTACCCACATAAAGCCAGCTGTGCCAAGTAGCACTTGGATCTGGAGTTCATTCGCAGTGACAAGAGGCCTTGGTGTTCCCATTTTCACATTCTTGTTCTCTTTCTCTTTCCTCTGTTTGTCTCTGCTTGTAAATAAATAAAAATATCTTTTTAAAAAAGTCCGAGTAGCCAGGCATGGTGGTACACACCTTTAATCCCAGCACTCAGGAGGCAGAGGTAGAGGATGGCTATGAGTTTGAGGCCACTCTAAGACTACATAGTGAATTTGAGGTCAGCCTGGGCTAGAGCAAGACCCTGCCTCAAAAAAAAGTCCAAATGGTTACCAGTTTATCTTTGGGCCTGCTAAATAAATAGTTATATTTCCTAGGGCATTCTTACATTCTTACTAGTTTCTCAAGTTAAGAGAGCTCCCTTTTCTCCCTGTCCTGATTTTCCCTGTGTTTCCACCTCACCTCTTACAGTCAGTGAGTTGCTCTTCATACTTAAACAGAAGTTTCTGAGGTTTGGCCTTCAATCTTTTCCATTTAAATATTCATTGTGCTTTCTAGAGATCATTGGTAAACCCTAGGAGTTGATCAGTGTATCTCAGTGAAAGTTGTGAAAAGACAGAGGTTTGAGCTAGGCGTAGTGATGCATGCCTTTAATTTCAGCACTCAGGAAGGCAGAAGTAGGAGGATCGCTGTGAGTTTGAGGCCAGCCTGGGACTCAAGTGAGACACTATCTCAAAAAAACAAAAAATAAAACAAAATATATATGTATCTCAAAAAAAAAAAAAAGACTGGGAGTTTGTCTCCATCTTTAAACTTGGAAAAATCAAGAAATGTATTTTTAGGGGCTTTACCCCCTCTTCTCTCATAGTGGGAGTTCTCTGAACTTCTCTTAATCTAAGAAAGTCTCTCTAAACCTTAAAAAGAAAGAATATTTTTAAAAGATTATTATTTATTTGTAAACAGAGAAAGAGCTAGAGCACATCAGGGCTTCTTGCTATTGCAAATGAATTTCAGTACATGTGCCATTTTGTGTATCTGGATTTACATGGGTACTGGGGAATCAAACTTAGGCTGGCAGGCTTTATAAGCAAATGCCTTTACAACTGATCCATCCCTCCAGCCCAAGAATGTATTTTTTTAAATGAAAAAGATGTTCAACACTACTAATCATCAGGAAAATGAAAATCAACACTGTAATGAAGCATCTATCATAACACGGTTTTGACAGTGTATTACCATGTATACTGGTAATGATACAAAGATAGTATGCCTCTCATAAACTGTTGATGGGAATATAAATCAGTATAGCCATTATGGAAAAGAGCATGAAGGCTGTTCAAAAAACCAGAGATAGAATTGCTGTATAATCTGGTAGCTTCATACTGTACTCAGTATAGAGTACATATTTATTTGCAAAGAAAACAAAACCACTGTGTTAAAGAGAATGCTGTGCATGTATGTTTATTGCAGCATTATACACAATAACCAAGAAATGAAATCATTGTGGGTATATATCAGCAGATATGTAGAGAAAGAAAAGGTGGTATATCTGAAGTAGGATATTTACTCATTCATAATAAAGACCAAACTTGTGTTGGACATGATAGTGCACACCAGTAACCCCAGCATTTTCAAGGCAAAGGCAAGAAGATTATTAGCCTCAAGCTATATAGAGACCCTGTCTCAAAAGAAAAAAAAAAAACTGAGAGAATGAAGTTATTATTTGGAGTAACTTATATAACTGTTAAGACAAAATAAGTCAGACTCATAAGGACAGATGTCATATGTTCTTGCTTGTGGACACTTTAAAAAAAAAAAGATCTTATAGAAGTAGAGAATAGAATTGTAGTTTCTAGCAGCTAGGAAATGTGTAGAGGCAGGAGGATCAAGAAAAGATGGTTAATAGTATAGGTATGCAGTGAATAGGAAGAATAATTTATAGTGTTCTAGAGCCCAGTAATATACCTGGTCAACAACAACTCAATGTATACTTCCAATTAGCTACTAGCGAGCACTCTGAAGAATTTGTTTTAACTCTGTAGAATACATGCAATGAGAAAGTTCATTTTTTTTTGTTTGGTGTGCTTGTATATTGTCATTTGTAATCCCAAATTACAATAGAAAGATTAATAGAAAGTCAAACTGTTTTATTACAGACCACTGTTACATTCCTTACTTACCTGTGAACAAGTCTGTTACAAGTACTAACAAGAACTCATTATAGGGCTAGAGAGATTGTTCTGTAGTTAAGGTGTTTGCCTGAAAAGCCTAAGGACCTGGGCTCGATTCCCTACTACACACATAAAGACAGATGCGCAGAGTGGCAGGCACATGCATCTGGAGTTCGTTGCAGTAGCTGGAGGCCCTGGTGTACCCATTCTCTCTCTGTGTCTCTCTCTCTTCTGTCTCTCTCCACTTGCAAATAAATAAAAATACTTTTAAAAAGAACTCATTATGCATTCCAAATATTAAAGCTAATAAACCCACATTAATGTCATTTTCAGAATAAGACTGGAGGTATAGTTTAGTGATAATTATGTTTTGTTTTAATTTATATTAGCATATAAAAGGACTTGGATATGATCCCACATAGTTTTTTTAAAAGTCAGTATGAACCAGTAATGTCCTAGTTTTACAATGGAATCATTGAGTATAACCATTTGTTGTGGTTACCTGTTTCTGTGGTATAAAACAGTGCCACCATTAGCAGTTGCATACAAAATTGTTGAAAATTTAACATGTGCCCTGAACTGTGAACTCTCCCTATGTGGACCAAGAAGTAGTTTGCATTCCATCTTTCTCTTTGTGGTTTAATGGTTTTGCTTTATTATTATGAGAAATATGCAACCTAGATATAAATGTCTCTTAGGTAGTTACTACTCATAAAAATGATTGTAGATCAATTTATTTTAAAACCACATGATTAATAAATACTAAGACTGTTTTTATCCACAGCCTCAGCAGTTTGTTTGCAGGTTTGTGTAGCATACCAGGTCATTTATTACAGTTATCAAGTGTAGATTTACAGCCTCTTCTGTGTTGTGTGTTTAGAAGCTGGATGATTGTTGAGTCCTCTTTGGAGTTTTAGTTTGATTGGGGCATTTTTTGAGGATTTTGCTATTTTTCATGGCTCAGATATCCTGCTATACCCACCTTTAACAATATCTAAGCTAAAAGTAAACCAAAAATTGCTTCCTAAGGGTAGCCAGGTTTTTCTGCCAGGTATATCATTCAAATCTCTCCCAGAGGTTGAGACAGCCTGTCTGTTCCAAAATTTGTATTTACTAGGCTTCTCCATTTAACAAGTGATTGTTAATCCAAATCCCAGTGATGCTCATTCTTTTTTTTTAATTATTTTTTTATTGACACCTTCTATACTTACATACAAAAAACATATGATATTTCCCTCACCTCCCCCCATTCCACTTTAGAACACCAATCTCCATCATATCCCCTCCCTCTCTCCATTAGTCTTTCTTTTAATTTGATGTCGTCATCTTTTTCTTCTATTTTGAGGGTCTTGCGATGGTATTGCTAGGCACTGCAAGGTCATGGATATCAAGGCCAATTTCTGTCTGGGCAGTTGCATTGTAAGAAGTCATACCCTTCCTTTGGCTCTTCCATTCTATCCGCCCCCTCTTCCGCAATGGTCCCTGAGCCTTGGAGGGTGTGACAGAGATGTTTCAGTGCTGGGCACTCCTCCATCCCTTCTTCTCAGCACTATGTTGCCTTTTGGTGATCCCAGTGGTCATCGCCATCTGAAAAGAGAAGCTTCTCTAACCAGAAGTGAGAGTAGCGTTAATATGTGAACATGAACATTAAGTATAGTGCCTCCAGGGCAGCTTGGTGGGAATAATATATACATTTAGTCAGACAAGGCGATGCTCATTCTTTAGCTAAGAAGCTGTGCTTTCAGCTGGTAGAGTTGAAACTTTAAAATGAGCTCTGTTCAAGGACCTGTATCCTTATTCTGATTTGATCACACTATCCTTGTCTCCAAGGATAGTTCTCAGCATATGTTCAATACTCACTAATTTTAGTGGATGCATAACATAGACTAATGGAGAAAAATTATTTTTGGTGTGTGTTGCCTCAGAGTTTATGGATTATATTTGACAGTTTGTTCATTGTGCTATTTAGTGGTCTCTTTATAAAGGAGGACCCTGTATACCTTTAAACACACACCAACACCAGGAAATTTCTATGGTCATGGTTTCATTAATCCTTATGCCATTATGAATCACTGGTTTAGTTTCAGTTTCAAGGATGCTGTGATTCACTGAGCTGGTCTTGTTTCTATCTCTCATTAACTGTGTAAATGCAAAGCAGAAGCTAGCCATTGAGTGAATGTGTTCTGTGTCTTCCTTTCTCCCATAATTGCCCTATGCTTCTTTTTTCTTTTTTTCTAACATATCTATATAAGGGCTTATATTATATATTATACACACATAATACTCGCATACATACATGCACCCATATGTTGAAAGATAGCATGACTAAATGAAATTTGTGTCATATTTTATAAACTAAATTTCAGCAAGATTCAGGCTTTGTGTTTATTTTGTAATTTCTAGTTTATTAAAGCATACTGTGTAACTGTAACCTTTTCCCCCCTTTAAGGCAGCCAACAGCTCGATTCCATTCATGTAACACAGTTGGAGAGAGACACTGTTTTGGTGTGTTTAGACAGTAAGTACTATTATATTTTGACTTTATTTTACTTGATAAAAAATGTTTTAGGGCTGGAGAGATGGCTTAGCGGTTAAGGTGCCTGCCTCCTAAGCCTAAGAACACTGATTCCCATCTCCAGCGGTTCCAATCTCCAGGTCCCACGTTTAGCCAGATGCAAAGTAACGCAAGGGTGCAATGCCACACTTGACCACAAGGAGGCGCACGCATCTAGACTTCGTTTGCAGCAGCTGAGAGGCTGCTGGCACACCCATCTCTATCTGTCTCTCTCAAAAAAATATATTTTAGTGGAATTGATTCTATATAAGCTTTTCATTTCTTTAAGTGACCTGGTTTTGTTGAAGAAAAAGCTAAATTGGCTACAGATGCAGCAATTATTTGTTCATTAGTGCCATCCTCTTATAATTTTGTACCTGACCTACTTAGAGACATTATGTTAGAACTGTTTGCCATAACTGGGGGTATAATTCTGGGTTCTGTATAAATTATTTTAGCTCATACCTTATCATAATTAATGAAAAATAGAAGGTTACAGTGATTATAAAATTACATAAGATGCACTTTTGACTCATGTCAGTCATATCAGTTCTCATGTACTTAGAGGTTTGACACCTCCACTTGCCAACTGTGATTCTTTTCATGCAGAGAAAGGTGTTACTGATGGAAGTGGATTGTACTGTGAGCAGTAGAAAGGCAGAGAAAACTTGGCAGCATAGCACCAAACTTAGATTTTACAAGTAAAGCATTCTGGTGGTTTAAGCCTACCTTGTTTTTATGCAGTTAATCCTAGAAGGTAGACTCCATCCAGATTTAGAATTATATTTGAAACATGGCAATAGTTGCTATAATTGGTTATCTCGTGAAAATTTCTTTCTGGCTGGATGCAAATGCACATCTTTTCACCCCAAATTGGGCACCAACAACAGACCAAAGCACAACTGCACCAAACTCAATTTTGGTGAACCAATGAGTATTGGGATTACTTACAGGACCATAAGTCACTCACAGGCAGCTAGCGGCATCACTGAAAAGCTCACCTCAGGATAAGTGTCAATTCACAGAAGCTGCCTCTCTGGAGCTCACTGCAGGACTTGAGGCAGCTCTGCTGGTCAGAGGCGTCCACCCCCAAACAGTTGTTTAACTTTTATACAGTCTTAGGGAAGGGTCTTGCTTTACTCCTCAATAGTTGTTTACTGTTCCTATAATCTTGGGGGAGTGATCATGTGACTTTTAAGTTTCAGCTGTCCCAGACTTGACCTTCCTAGTCTCCTGAACCTCCCTCTAGGAGGGAATATTCAGTGTGGAGGAATTTATTGTACAACGTTCGTCCATCCCAATTTTTTTTTAGTGACTAAACTACCTGAAAGCTGCAGGGTTGTTCTAAAACTCATTTTATTGACTTTGCCCATTTTTATTTCACAGTCAATGCTTTGAGGGCTTCCCTAAGTAGAATGACTTTATGGAATTATAAGGAGCATATAATATTTTAGATGAGAAAACTAAAACCTGTTACACTCACGATTGTTTTTTGTTGTTGTTGTTGGAAACTTCACTGTGAATACTGACAACATTGGAATGAAATACACTTCATCAGTTCATTTTCAATCAAACAGATAGATGTGCTATGAAGTAAATAATCAAATAATAAGAATTTAATTATGCTGAGGCTTTACTGTTGTTGCAGTCGGCTTCATATTGCTGGGACAAAATCCAACCAGACACAGCTTGAGGGAAGAAAGGGTTTATTTCAGTCTTACAAATTCCAGGGCAACACCTTCAATGGCAGAAGATGGCTCCCTTCCATTTAGATTCATAGCAGAGAGACACCAACAAATGTAACAAGCACCACTAACAGCCAGAGCTCCAAACTATTATTCTCCATACACAGTAGACTCATGATTCAAACCTGAGTCTGTGGAACCACACATTAAACCACTACAAATATTAAATCCCTAAATACCTAGTAAGTCATCACAGGAAGATAAATTTTGTTGAGTTTTAATTCTTTTTAAGGTTTTGAGAGACTTTACTAGACTAAGAGAAGAAAATAGGGCTGGAGACATGGCTTAGCAGCTAAGGTGCTTGCCTGCAAAGCCAAAAGACCAAGGTTTGATTCTCAGCATCCACACAAAGCCAGATACACAAGGTTGCACATGTGTCTGGAGTTCATTTGCAGTGGCTGGAGGCCCTGGTGTGCCCATTTTTCTCTGTCTGCCTATTTCTCTCTCAAATGAATAAACAAACAAATAAAATATTTTTGAAAGAAAAGAGAAGGAAGTACAGAGAACTTCTGCCGTGTGGAAGGCAGGAATGGGTTAAGGGCCCATGTGGGAATAGGAGTTCCCCCCAACATCCCAACCCAGCCAAGCTGAGTTGGGGAAGGCCTGTCAGAGGCAGGGACAGGTGTCAAGCAAGATTAACAGCCAAGAAGAGCTGAGTTTTAATTTTGGTGACATATTTTATCACAGTTAAAAACAAAACAGGCTGGAGAAATAGCTTAGTGGTTAGGGCACTTGCCTGTGAAACCTAAAGACCCAGGTTCAATTCCCCAATAACCCATGTAAGCCAGACACACGAGATAGCACATTTGCACCTGGAGTTCATTTGCAGTGGCTAGAGGCCCTGGAGCACCCATTATCTGTGTGTCTCTTTCCCTCCCTTAAATAAATAAAAAGACTCACTGGGTGTGGTGGTGCATGCCTTTAATCCCAGCACTTGGGAGGCAGAGGTACGAGGATTGCCATGAGTTCAAGGCCACCCTGAGACTACATAGAGAATTCCAGGTCAGCCTGAAGTAGAGCTAGACCCTACCTTAGAAAACCAAAAATAAATAAAATAAAATAAAATAAAATAAAATAAAATAAAATAAAATAAAATAAAATAAAATGGCTCTATGTCACACAGCTAATCATGATAACTAGAAAATAACTTTCTTGAGATCTCTGTTTTTAAATTTATTTATTTATTTATTTATTTATTTATTTATTTATGAGAGAGTGGGAGAGGGAAAGAGGCAGAGAGAGAGTGGGCGCCCCAGGGCCTCCAACCACTGCAAACGGACTCCAGATGCATGTGCCACCTTATGCATCTGGCTTACGTGGGTCCTGGGGGATTGAACCAAGGTCCTTTAGCTTTGCAGGCAAACGCCTTAACTACTAAGCCATCTCTCTAGCCCAAGAGATCTCTGTTTTTAAAGAAGACAGCTTACAAAATTTGTTGTCAGCTACATGACATGAATTGGTTTTAGTAAATAGCAGTGGAGACAAGTGTGTAATCACAAATCATGAGAGTATGCAGATGAGAAAGGAAGGTTTGCTTTGCAAGCCAGAGCTAAGATGATGAAATGAAAAAAAAAAAAAAAAAAACATGGCCAGGAGTGGTGGTGTACACTTTTAAATCCAGCACTAGGGAGGCTGAGGTAGGAGGATCACTGTGAATTGGAGGCCAGCTTGGGTCTACATAGTGAATTCCAGATCAGCCTGGGCTACAGTGAGACCCTACCTCAGAAAAAAAACAAATGGATAAGAGGGGAGTTGATTATTGCTGATGTTCCACACCCCAGAGTTTACTGCCCTAAAGAGCACTATTTCTTGCCCTATTACCTTTACAGAGTAGAACTCCCTTAGTAATGAATAACGAAGTATTACTTGCCAAATGTTGTACAATTTGTTATGGAACGAAAGCAACTCATTGCTAAATATCTGAACAGCAGAGTTGCTACTTGTAAAGAAATACACTTTTTAAAAATGAAAATATCATGTTCAATGGTCTTGACTTTTTTTTCTTTTAAGAATTTGTAAAAATTGTAAATCTACAAGGAAAACTAAAATCAAGTAAGAAATTGGCCTCTGAGCTAAGTTTTGATTTTCGCATTGAATCTGTAGGTAAGTCTTCCTTTTTTATCACTGAATTTGGAACAGTTGGAAGTTTTTTACTTATTCTATGTTAAAGATTGTGTAAACCAGCAGTGTCTCATAGAGGTTCTGTGATGATAGAAATACTCTCTGTGCTTTTACATGGAATAGTTTATTAAATACACAGGACTGGTTAGTACCTGGTACATTGCTAGTGCTACAAAATACCAGTTTTCAATTAATTTGATTTTTAATGTAAATAGCTACATGTAGCTATTTGCTACCAATTGGACGGTGCAGTTTTCAACCATTTTATTATTTCTTGGGTATTGTTTGTTTTCAATGTGCTCATTATTCCCATTGCTGAATCAAATGAATTGTACTTCTCCCAATTGTTTACAAATCATAAAAGGTACTTGTGTGATGTGATCATAGTGTGAGATATGCTGTAACTTTTATGCCATATAAAATGCTAGTTGAAGCCGGGCGTGGTGGCGCACGCCTTTAATCCCAGCACTCAGGAGGCAGAGGTAGGAGGATCACCATGAGTTCAAGGCCACCCTGAGACTACATAGTTAATTCCAGGTCAGCCTGGGCTAGAGTGAGACCCTGCCTTGAAAAACCAAAGGGAAAAAAAAAAGAAAAAGAAAAAGCTAGTTGATCTGTGTTAGTAGTTATTACTTTGGTTTGGTTTGGTCTTTTGTTTGTTTGTTTTTTGTTTTTGTTTTGAGGTAGGGTCTCACTGTAGCCCAGGCTGACCTGGAACTCACTCTGTAGTCTCAGAATGACCTCTAATTCACAACAATCCTTCTACCTCTGCCTCCTGAGTGTTGGGATTAAAGGACAGTTATTTTAAATCTGTTACTATAAACAGTTGTTTCCTGCATGATGTAGAAACTGCTTTGTCATTTTAATTTGCATCCTTGTCAATGAGGGTTTTGCTTTATAATGCTCACTGGTTTGATGATTTTTTTACAAAGCATTATAATTTATCATTTGCATCATTCCTGCTGCTGTGTCAGTATTTTCTTCACAAGTGATAGAACTTGTGAGAAAAACATACTACAAATATTTTTGGTAATAAGATTCTACCATTTTTTAAAATAAGTTAAAAGTTACCATTTTTATTTGGATCATACCTGTATATTATATAATTATAAAATATATTTACCTTTAAAATTATGTATGTACCTTTAAGGCATATTTTTTGTTGGTTAGAAAGTTTCTGTGTTGTGGGGTTTTTTTATGACGTAGGGTTTTACTCTGGCTCAGGCTGACCTGGAACATACTCTGTAGTTCCAGGCTGGCCTCAAACTCCCAGTGATCTTCCTTTGATTCCTAGCAGCTCAAAATAAAGAAAACAAAATGGGGAAGGAGAAGGAAGGAAGAAAGAAGGGGTAGAAGAATGGAAGGGAGGGAGGAAATAAAAGGAAGGGAAGAGAAAAGGAGGGGAAGGAAGGAAGAAAGAAGGGGTAGAAGAATGGAAGGGAGGGAGGAAATAAAAGGAAGGGAAGAGAAAGGGAGGGGAAAGAAGGGAGGAAGGAAAGGGAGGGAGGAGGGAAGAAGGGAGGAAATGAGAGATAAAGAGACAATAGTAATTTTCAATCACTTTCCCTATTCTGTTTATATATATTCATGGTCCTCTAATTAGATTCATACTTAATACATTATAATAATTGGTTAAATACTAAGAATTTTATGTAAGATTGACTAATAGAATTCAATGTGATTCAATTTTGATTATGGGACAGATTCATTTTTTAATTAATTTTGTAACATAGAAAATAATATAAAAGATAATTGCCTAAGAGGTATTTAAATAACTTGTTTTAAATCCAAGAATTCAATTGCATATCTTTTATCATTTTATTTACTTAAGACAAAAGATACAGCATATGAAAAAGAAATTAATATACTAATATCCAACTAATCAGAAGTTAGCCCATGTTTGATGTCTGTTACATACATCTTTGAAAGCTGCATAACTTTGTCTCAGTAAATTACTTGAGTTTAGACAGCCTTAGCCACAAAAATGTTGAGCAATAATATAATGGTCTAGACAATGTAATCTTGGCTAAGCACTTGAATAGCCTTACACTATGATTTGTTAAAAACAGTTAAGGGAAATTGATAGTGAAATATTCTGTGCTTCACTTTAGTTTCATTTCTCCCTTATGTTTTTGTAGTATGCCTTCAAGACAGTGTGTTGGCTTTCTGGAAACATGGGATGCAAGGTAAAAGCTTCAAATCTGATGAGGTATGTTCCTCATATTACCTCCACTGACTCCTACTTAAGATTTTAAATGTTGAAATGTTCATTTTATTCATTTCCTGTCTGAATCTGCATTACCATGTTTTAGTGCCTTTAATACTATAACTGGTCTAACAAAAAAATGAGTTTTATCATCAATTTTTTTTTTTTTTTTTTTTTTTTTTTTTTTTTTTTTTTGGTTTTTCAAGATAGGGTCTCACTGTAGCCCAGGCTGACCTGGAATTCATTATGTAATCTCAGGGTGGCCTCAAACTCATGGCGATCCTCCTACCTCTGCCTCCCAAGTGCTGGGATTAAAGGCGTGCATGACCACGCCCAGCTCTTTAAAAATTTTTTTTTATTATTATCTGTCCATTGAGAGAGAGGCCCTGCAAACAAACTCCAGATGCATGTGCCACCTTGTGCATCTGGCTCATGTGGGTACTGGGGAATCAAACCTGGGTGCTTTGGCTTTGCAGGCAAGTGCCTTAACCGCTAAGCCATCTCACCAGCCCATGTTCACTTTTATATTGTAATTTTACATTCTTAGTAGCCACAAGGAATTATGAAATGTTTACAGAGTTTTATTCATTTGTATATCTAATCTTGTCAAACATTTCTAAGTTTAATGAGCATTTTCCTTAATCCATATATACATGACTTTTAAAATATTATGTTTAGGGCTGGAGAGATGCCTCAGTGGTTAAGGTTTAAGGCACTTGATTACAAAGCCTAACAGTCTGGGTTCAATTCCCCAGTACCCACATAAAGCCAGATGCACAGAGTGGCACATGCATCTGGAATTCGCCTTGGTGTGCCCATTCTCTCACCCTCCCTCCCCCTTTCTCTCTCGCTTTCTCTCTCTCTCTCTCTCTCTCCTGCCTTTCTCTGCTTGCAAATAAATTTTAAAAATATTATATTTAAAATTAGAAAATTATATGTGTTGGATCATAGAACTGAAGAAAATAAATTCATTTAGAATAAAGTATCAACTACATTGAAGATTCTATTATTGTAAATAATATATACCTATTATTAATTAATTAATTAGTATAATTAATATATACCTGTTCCAGGCAATTTACAAATATTAGCTCATTTAAAGTTCACAATAATCCAATGAATGGGTAGATTTTATATACCCATTTTTACCAACAGAGTGGTTAAGTAACTTGCCCGTAACTAGTTAAGTGGCTGAACTTGGATTTGAAATATTTCCAAGAATCACTTCTAGCTGAGATAATGAGAGTGCCCATTAATGCAAGAGATGGGATTGACCTCCCACTTTGAAGAAATGAATCCTGCTCTACCAAAAACATTTCGTGTTTTGATTTTGGTACACTAAATCCTCACAAGTTTGTAGAGTTACGTGGAAGCTCAGAATCTTTGAATTTTAATGTACCTTTAGTTTTATAAACTTATTGTCATTATTTTATTTATTATTTATTATATTTTAACTTTTTATTTTTGTATATATGTGCATGAGTAGTGTAACATGCATGTGGTATGATGTATATGTGCCGTTGTTGTTACCCCATACACTCACCTGTGGCACCTGCCATGGCCAAACTGGAACATCAAGTGTTCTGCTCCATCAGTTTTCTACTTGGTCTTCTTTTGAGTAGGAATCTCCTTTTACTGATTCCTGTGCCTGCACAGCTCCAAAGGTTTTCAGGTCTGTGCTCCCTCTGCAGGACAGGGGTTACAGGAGTGTGTGGCCACGCTAAGCTGTTTTACATGTGGGTATAGAGATTTGAACTCGGGCAAACTCAGGGCCTCTTTGATCAGAAAGCACCCTTAACCACTGATCCATCTCTCTAGCTCTTTCTTTAGTCTTCTTTATACCCTATCCATATATAAATCTTTCTGTTTCTAAGAAAAGTTGATACAGATCGTCTTTGGATATATTGATTTATCTAGTTACTAAACCCAAGTCACTATATGTTCCTAGGTCCATGCATTTGATATGCATGCCTACAATTCTACTTACTGCCATAAAGTTAATTGTTTGTAAATTTGGATGTATCATACCCAGGGCCTTGCACCTCTTAGGCAAGTGCTCGACTACCAACCTACATACTTAACTGTCCACCTATTCACTTTTAACACATCTGTTGCAGCCAGGTTCATATTGTTGGTAGAAATCACCCAACCAAGAGCAGCTTCTGGGAAAAAAAGAGATTTATTTTGGCTTACAGACTCAAGGGGAAACTCCACAATGGCAGGGAAAACGACAACATGAGCAGAGGGTGGATATCACCCTCTTGCCAACATCAGGTGGACCACAGCAATAGGAGAGTGTACCAAACACTGGCAAGGGAACACTGGATATAACACCCATAATCCTGCCCTCAACAATACACTGCCTCCAGGAGGCATTAATTCCCAAATCTCCTCAGCTGGGAACCTAGCATTCAGAACACCTAAGTTTATGGGGGACACCTGACTCAAACCACCACAACATCTTATTACCTCTTTGTTTCTGCTGGTGTTCTCATCATGTAACTTCGGTTAAGTTGAAGTTTTAACTGTGTCATAAAGTAACAGTCATCCCATTCCACAATGATGGGAGCATCTCTGAACTTTAATAGCATGAAAATTAGTTCCACATAGTATAGTATTTAACTTGTTCTCAGATTCACATTTATTGTTTTTTTTTTCTAGCTATACTGCAAACTCCTGTTAACAGACTGTTTTCATATTAATTTTGTGTCCACACTGTCTTTATCCACACTTGTCTTAGTTTAGATTCCTCCAAAAACTAACCTATGATAAAAACCTAAGTGGAAGTAGTTTATCTGAGAATAGATTCTAGAAAACAAGTGAAAGTGATAGAAGAAGAATGTAAAACTAGAAAGGTGCAAAAAAAACCAAATTAAAGCACATTCATAAATTGGTTCCCACTGTACACAACCAGGACTTACCTAGGGACCATTAAGACATGTTAAAGAATGGACCTTGGCATTGGCTCATTTAGGCCTGGGGAGGCTGGAGCCCTTGTGCACTAACTGCTATCCCATCTTGGCTAAGAACCGCTCCCAAACCTCACACACTTTGGGGTGGTACTTGTGCATGGTAAAATACCTTTCGCAGCAGTGGAAAAAACATCAGAATACCAGAGTATGTACTAATGTGAGAGCCTTCCTCTTGAGAATGGCCACTACAATTACACCAAAATGGAATGACTATAGGTTGCCACCTCAAACAGCTGCATTGTAAAATAAAAGAACAAATCTTGAGTATATTTCTCAACCTCTTTAGGGTCTTAGATTGTTTGTAAATGAGAATTAGAATCATATCACACAGGGTCTATCTAAGAAGAAATTGAGTCTGTTGATAAATAATAAGCATTCTAGGGCTGGAGAGATGGCTTAGTGGTTAAGGCGCTTGCCTGAGAAGTCTAAGGATGTATGTTCGACTCTCCAGGTCCCATGTAAGCCAGACACACAAGGTGATACAAGTGCACAAGGTCACACATGCCCACTAGATGGTTCAAGCATGTGGAGTTCATAGAAGGAGGCTAGAGGCTCTGGCATGGCAATTCTCTCTCTCTCTCTCTGTTGCCTTTAAAAAAAAAAAGTATTCATTCTATTTAATTGCTTTTTAAATAATTTTAAAATTTGCATTTAAGAAATGTAAGGGCTAAGGTTTTGCTAATTGATAACTATTTTCTTTCATAGGTTACCCAGGAAATTTCTGATGAAACAAGAGTTTTCCGCTTACTGGGGTCAGACAGGTAATAATTTGATTATATTAAGAAAACAAAGGTTGCTAAGATTATACTCTAAATTATACCATCAGCCTGTATTTCAAACAAAATTATTCAAGGGCTCATCAACTTGGGTTTCTCCATATCTGTATTGAGAGAGTAATTAATATTTTAGCATATTAGTTTAGCAGTCTTTTTATGCTTTTAGAAGGCTATATTTAACCAAGACAAAATTTGTAAATATAGGCCTAAAGAGATGGCTTAGAGGTTACGGTACTTGCCTGTAAAGCCTAACAACCTGGGTTATACATATTTACTCCTTGGTACTTGCTTATATGTCAGAAAATATTAGACTGAGTTTCTGAGGTAACTCTAAATTAGAAGAATTCTGTAATTACTTTGTGAGTAAAATAATCAGCATTGCTTAAATGTCAGATGCTTGAGGAAGACCACAGAGAATGGAGAGTTATAATTCTAAAAGTTTGAAGAGAGCTTTTTAAGGAGGAAAAATGAATTTTTAAAAATATTTTTATGAGCCAGGTATGGTGGCACATGCCTTTAATCCCTGCATGTGGGAGGCAGAAGTGGTAAGATCACCGTGAGTTTGAGGGCACTCTGAGAATACAGAGTGAATTACAGGTCAGCCTGGACTAGAGTGGGACTCTACCTCGAAAAACTAAATATATATATTTGCAAACAGAGAAAGAGAAAAAAAAAACAGGCAGGGAGAATGGGTGCACTGGAGCCTCAAGTGACTGCAAACAAACTACACATGCATGAGCCACTTTGTACATCTGGCTTTACATGGATACTGGGAAATCAAACCTTGGTCATTAGGTTTTGCAGGCATGTGTCTTAACTGCTAAGCCATCAATACAGCCCTGAAAAATCAATTTTTGAAAAATAGAATGACAAATTTCATGAGTGAAAAACATAAACCCTGCCGGGCATGGCAGCACACACTTTTAATCCCAGCAGTCAGGAGGCAGAGGTAGGATTGCTGTAAATTCAAGATCAGCCTGGGGCTACACAGTGAGTTCCAGGTCAGCCCTAGCTAGAGTAAGACCCTGGCTCAGAAAAAACCAAGACAGAAAAAAAGAAAAGGTAAGCCTACAAAGCACGGCAACCTAGTAAGTAGTCTAGCAAGATAAAGGAAAACGAGAATGGATTTAAAGACCACTTGGTAAATGGTTCTAGAGCTAGAATGATTCTGCATGAAGAGCTGATCATAATTCTGATGAGGGTTGGTACCTTGTAGTCACTAGTTTCACTCTGCCTCCTTTGCCCATTCTTTGCTCTATGACTCTTCTTTGTATTATCTCACCATTCTGTCACCATTTGTTCCAGAAACTTCTTTTTTCAAACCATTTCCTTGTACTTGAGCATACTCAAGATTTGTTGTTGTTGTTTTTGAGGTAGGCTGTCATTGTAGCCCAGGCTGACCTGGACCCACTCTGTAGTTCCAGGCTGGCTTCAAACTCTCAGCAATACTCCTACTCTGACTTCCAAGTGCTGGGATTAAAGGCATGAGCCCACCATGCCCTGCATTCTCAGGAGAGATAAATATCTCTCAAAGTTTTTTACTTCACCTTAATTTGGAGAGATAGCTTAGCCGTTAAGGTGTTTGTCTATAAAGCAACAAGGACCCAGGTGTGATTCCCCAGGACCCATGTAAGCCAGATGCACAAGGGGCAAATGTGTCTGGAGTTTGTTTGCAGTGGCTGGAGGCCCTGGTGTGCCCATTTTCCCTCTGTCTCTCTTCTAGCTCTATCTCTGTCTGCTTGCAAATAAATTTTTAAAAAAATTTTTTTTTTTGGTTGAGCTGGAAAGATTGGTTTAGCAGTTAAGATGCTTGCCTGCAAAGCCAAAGGACCCAGCTTGGATTCTCCAGGACCCATGTAAGCCAGCTGCACAAGGTGGCACATGCATCTGGAGCTCATTTGCAGCAGCTGGAGGCCGTGACATGCCCATTCTCTCTCTCTCTCTCTCTGCCAGTCTCTTTCTCTCTCCTCTCAAATAAATCAATAAAGCCTTTTTAAAATTATTTTTGTTGCTTAAATATACAAATTTAGGGCTGGAGAGATGGCTTAATGTTTAAAGCACCTGCCTGCAAAGACAAAGGTCCTAGGTTCAATTCCCCAGGACCCACATAGCCAGATGCACAAGGTGGCTCATGAGCCTGGAGTTCATTTGCAATGCCTGGAGGCCCTGGAGCACCCATTCTCTCTCTTTGTCTCTCTTTTTCTCTCTTTCTGCCTCTTTCTCTCACCTTTTCAATTTTTAAATTTTAAATTTGTTTAAAAAAATAAATAAATATACATATTTATATCTAGGAAACTATGTCAAAATACTAATAATGTTTGACCCTGGGCAGTTGCATTATAGGTAATTTTTTATAGATTCTGTAATATATAAGATATATTTTACTATTATTATAAAAGTAATAATATGCTAGTTGTATAAAATCCTGGATTTGGCTCAGTGGATGGCTAAGTGGATAAAGTGTTTACTATGGAACTCTTGAGTACATGAGTTTTAATCCCCAGACCCCATGTAAAATTAAGCCAAAAGCTATGGCTTTTGTAATCCCAGTACACCTACAGTGGGAAGGGAGGCAGATAAAGGAGAGTTTCCAAAAGGTTTGTGAATCAAGTAATGAAAAACAAGAGATCCCTGCGTCGAGAACAAGGTAGAAGGGAGGGACTGACCTAAACGTTGTACTCTGACTCCACACATGCACCATGGAAACCATGCATGTGTGTGCACACACACATATACTTATTTACTAAAAATTTTCAAATTAAAACTAAAATTTGTACACTCAAAATATATATGTGTGCATATATCTCCTCCCATTCCACTTCTAGACTTCCCCTTCATGGGCTATTACCTTACATTGTTCTCAGTCCCCTCCTCTTCAGAATTGAGCATTATTGATTGTTTTTCCTTTCTATTAGTTCTTTGCCTCTTTCACTGCTTTTGCTCCAAGGGCATAGAAAAAGTGGGCTATCATTTCATATTTGGTTTTAAATCATTAGTTTACAAAAACCTTGAGGAAGAGTTTAGATGAGTGTCTCTTAAGATCTTTTTTTATTTACTCTCTAGCCCTTCTCCCACTCTTCCTGTTAATGTAAATTCATAAGACATTGTTACTCCCATTGTTGGCAGTTATGAGTAAGCATATAGGGTTTTAGTTAGATAAGGTGTTGATACTATCCCTGATAATTTCAGTACTTTATATAAACCAGTTACGCAGTTGTACTTTGAGGCTATAAGATGTAACAATGAATTTGGTTATTTATCTATGATCTTTATGTGATTGTATGAATGAGTAGGTGAACCAGTGATAATCATTGATTTCGTGTTGGTATTTAAACACTGGAAAACCGTTTTCACACTTAAACTTTTTTTGTTGTTTGTTTTATTGCAGAGTTGTTGTTTTAGAAAGTAGACCAACAGAAAATCCTACTGCACACAGCAATCTCTACATCTTGGCTGGACATGAAAATAGTTACTAAGCAACAGAAAATAATTTCAAATGATAGGAAAGTGAATTTACTCCATTGGAAGCAAGAGTATCTTACGGGAATTCAGTGAAGACTGCAGTATGATTAGCTTTAACTGTTATGGGTTATATCTCACATGATCTGTATGTTAAGGTAGAATTCAATATTTTCTATAGCTGGAAACAGCTAATCATCTCTTGCCACTGTGTGGTGGTTATATCAAGTTTGCTTAATAAAAGCTATGAGACAAATACTCCTCTAGTTCCAGGAAACACAGTCTTTTTTAAAAAAATATATAATAATGTTTATAACAAAGGTGCCATGGTGTTTTTAAATAACTCATGTGATTATCTTCACAGAGATAAATTTAGTGAACATTCTATCATTTTATACCATGTCTTATTCCTTAGTGAACATACTTTGATAAAGAAATTATCAAACAAGCTTTTCACTTTTACATTGGTCATTCTGACTGTTTTTGTAAAATAGAATATTTAATCCTTATTTATTAATCTCTTGCTGGAGTGGTGTAATGTATCTTAACTTTTAGTAAAGGAAGGTTGCAGAGCAGCTTAATTTTTTTTTATAATGTATGAAATTTCATTTACCTTTTCAGAAGAGTACTTCAGGGGTTTAAAGGCAGTGTGTTTGGGGGTTCAACACATGCATTTTCATTTAACAGAAGTTTCTTATAATACAATTTCATACAGGATTTCCTTGAAAGGTCATTTTGTGTTTTCAACTACAAATAGTTGTAAGGGATCATGCAAAAGTTATTGATGGTTGAAAAATCCATAGATAGGGTGTGTAATGTCTAAGTATGACTACCATGTATATGTATTTTTGACAAGCAGTATGATATACCTGTGATTTTTTTTACATTAGGGATAATGCATAAGAAATTAATCTTCATATATATTATTGTCCCTAATGTAGAAAAGTATTTAACTGCCCACATTATGTATTTGACTTATACTATGCCAGAAGGGGAACTGTAAAACAATTGCACATGTAATCTTGGGGTTTTTCACATATGTATTTGTTTTGTGTAGGTTTAAGGAAAAAAAAATTTAAGAAATTAAATTCCTGATGGGATAGTTTAAATGAGTATTGTCTTTAAAAAAGTATTATAAAGTTGAAAGGACATGGCCATTTTAGTTAATTTTTCTTTTATTGTTTTATATTCAAAATTAAAATGTTACATTGGTATCTGCTATCTTAATGCATTTATTGAGAACAGTTGCATTGAGATGGTGAACAAGAGGCTACTAATAAAACTATAGAATTAGTCTGACCAATTACTTGAAAGGAAAACAGTGTACCTATCTCATTCAATCTTTAGCAGTTTTATAAAATACATATTTTCATGTCCAATTTTTTTTTCATATAAGGAAATAGGGGTTTAACAAAGTTAAAAGACTCACCCAGTTTATACAGGTTAGTTCTTGAGCCAGACCATGAGTCTTCTGACTCTGTTCACTATGCAATATGTAAGTAATAAAATGTTGTACAAACAAGCTGTAAAGTATTTGTTCTTTACTATGGCTATTTCTGTGGAATAGGTTACCTGAGTCTTCTAGACCAGGGGATATGGTATGCAATAGATGACAGGGGACCATCCTCAAAACAGGGAAAATTTACATGCTGGATACATCCTAAGATAGTACTGGAAGAGTCCTCCCACTGAACTTTGGCCAGTGTTAGTGAACAAACCCTAAGTAAGATCTTGACACTAGAGCCAGGTGTGGTGGTGCACACCTTTGATCCCAACACTGGGGAGGCAGAGGTAGGAGGATTGCTGTGAGTTCAAGGCCACCCTAAGACTACCCAGGTCAGCCTAGGCTAGAGTGAGATGCTACTTTAAAAAAAAAAAAAAGATCTTGACACCAGAGGTCTCCCCGATAAACTGTGCACCAAATAACACTACAGTGACAATGTACTTGGTCTGTCCACCCCACCATCCACCCAGAGCATATTAAGCCTATGCTATAAAAAAGATGCAGTCCACCAAGAGTTAAAAGAAAAATGAAGAAAGCTTCAACATGAAAAAGAAAAGGCAATGGCAGGAAGCTCTTAGCAAAAACAAACTAACAGAGTAAGAGAAAAATGTCAAAGGAAAAAACTATTGTCAGGTAGTTGTTTTTTTGTTTTTGTTTTTTTTTTAATTTTAGAGAATTGGCATGCCAGGGCCTCAGCCACTGCAGTTGAACTCCAGGCTCTTGCACCACCTAGTGGGCTTGTGCGACCTTGTGCTTGCCTCACCTTTGTGTGTCTGGCTAACATGGGATCTCGAGAGTCAAACATAGGTCCTTAAGCTTCATAGGCAAGCACCTTAACCCCTAAGCCATCTCTCCAGCCCCTGAAAGATTTTTAAAGCCATGATTCAAGACAAGAATACTTTAATAAGAGCCTTCAACAGCAGACTGTATACAAACTCATGGAGAATGAACAAGAAGAAAATTTGAGAATTTCTAGATTTAAATGAAAATACAACATAACAAAAGCTATGGAATACAAGGAAAGACATTACTAACTGGGAAGTTCATAACTATATGTAAAATTACATTAAGGATAGGCATGGTGGTACATGCCTTTAACCCCAGCACTCAGGAGGCAGAGGTAGGAGGATTGCTGTGAGTTCGAGGCACCCTAAGACTACATAGTGAATTCCAGGTCAGCCTGAGCTAGAGTGAGATCCTGCCTTGAAAAACAAAATAAATAAGTAAATAAATCTCAAATAACTTAATGGTACACCTCTGGACTTGGAAAAACAAGAACAAGTTAAACCCAAAGTCAGAAGGAAAGAACTAATAAAGATCAGGGCAGAAAATAATAAAATATAAACAAAAAAAAGGAAACAAATGGTGGCTTGAAAAGATAAACAAGAATGACAAACCCTTAGCCAAATAACCCAAAGGAAAAAGAAGACTCAGTAAACATCAAGATAGAAAAGGAGACATTATAACAGATACTAATGTGTTGCAGTCACGTTCTCATTGCTGACAGAAATCACTGAACCAAGAGCAGCTTTTGGGGAAAAAAAGAGGGGGGTGGTATTTTGGCTTACAGACTCAGGGGGAAGCTCCATGATGCAGGGGAAAACTGCGGCATGAGCAGAAGGTGGATCTCACCCCCTGGCCAACATAAAGTGGACAACAGCAACAGGAGAGTGTGCCAAACACTGACAAGGGGACACGGGCTATACCACCCATAAGCCAGCCCCCAACAATACACTGCCTCCAGGAGGCATTAATTCCCAAATTTCCATCATCTGGGAACCTAGCATTCAGCACACCTAAGTTTATGGGGGACACCTGAATCAAACCACGACACAACAAAATCCAGATAATCAATAGGACATATCTTAAAAAAAAAAAAAAACTATTTCACCAAACTGCAAATTTTAAAAGAAAATGACTAAATTGTAGACTAACTAATATGACCTATCAAGATGAGAGAACAACTTAAGCAAAGCTATAACAAGTAATGAGATTGAAGGCAGTAATAAATGGTCTCTTAGTTAAAGAAAGTTCAGGTCCAAGATGGATTCACTTCTAAATTCTACCAGACTTTTAAAGAACTAACACCAGTTTCTCAAACTCTTTCAGACACTAGGAAGAGAAAGAACACCGCCGAACTCTCCTGTGAAATTTGTATTGTCCTGATACCAAAAAGACAGAATTTCAGGCTAGTCTCGCTGATGAACATAGGTGCTAAAACTCCCAACAAAATACTTGCAAACAGATTTAAGAGCATATCAAAAAAATCATGATCAAGTCAGCTTCATTGCAGAATTGCATGAATGGTTCAGCGTACACAAGTCAATAAATGTAATACATTAAGGAGCTGAGGAGATGGCTCAGGAATTAAAGATGCTTGCTTGCAAAGTCTGATGGCCCTTGGTTCAAATCCCCCCTCCCATAAAGCCAGGTGCAAAGGTGACACATGAGTATGGAGTTCCTTTGCAGTGGTAAGAAGCCTTGATACATCCATACACACACTTTGTCCCTCCCTCTCCCTTTCTCTGCTCACAAATTAAAATTTAAAAAAAAAAAAAAAAAAAAAAAATAAAGGGACTGAAAAGAGTCCTCAGTGGTTAAAGGCACTTTCTTGTAAAGCCTGATGGCCTGGGTCTCTACTACCCACATAAAGCCAGTCACACAAAGTGGCACATGCATCTGAAGTTCATTTGCAGTGTCTAGAAGCTCTGACATACCCATACTTTCTCCCTCTCGCTTTCCCTCCCTCTCAAATAAAAAAAATATTTTTAGTTGGAATACGTTAAATAAATGTATTCAAGGAATGAAGTCACATGATTATCTCAGTACAGAAAAGTATTTCAACAAAAGTCCTGAAGAAACTAGAACTATAAGAAATAAATCTCAGGCTGGAGAGATGGCTCAGTGGTTAAAGATGATTGCTTGCAAAGCTTAGTAGTCCAGGATTGAATCCCCACTACCCAAGTAAAGCCAGATGCACAAAGTGGCACATGCATCTGGAGTTCATTTGCAGTGACAGGAAGCTCTGGTGTGCCCATTTCTTTTCTTTCTATGTATATCTCTGTCTCTACTTGCAAATAAAAATATTTTTTAAAAGGAAGTCTCTCAGTATAATAAAATATAGGACAAACCTGTTGTCAACATTATACTAAATGGGGGAAAACAAAGTATTTCTACTAAAATTAGGGACAAGACAAAGATGTCCTCTTTCTCCACTCTTACTCAATATAATACTTGAAGACTTAACTAGAGTAGTGAGAAAAAGGGGAAATAAAAGGAGTACAGTTAGAAAAGGAAAAAGTCAAAGTATCTATTTGCAGATGATGTGTCTATACATGAAAGACAGGACCCTAAAGATGACACCAGAAACTTAGATCTGGTAAATACCTTTAGCAAAGTGTCAGAATAAAAAATTAACATGCAAAAATCATTAACTTGGGCTGGAGAGTTGGCTTAGCGGTTAAGGCGCCTGCCTCCTATGCCTAAGAACGCTAGTTCCAATCTCCAGCGGTTCCAATCTCCAGGTCCCACATTTAGCCAGATGCAAAGTGACGTGAGGGCACAATGCCACACTTGACCACAAGGGGGTGTAAGCATCTGGATTTCGTTCGCAGCAGCTGAGAGACTGCTGGTGCACCCATCTCTATCTGTCTCTATCTGTCTTCCTCTCTCTCTTTCTGTCTCTCTCCAAAAAAAAAAAAAAAAAAAATTAACTTTCCTATATGCCAATGGCAAACATACTGAGAAAGAAATCAGGGGAAAAAACTCCCATTCAAAATTGCCCCCAAAGAATAAAATACTAACCAAGGAAGTGACCGCTACAATGAAAACTTAAAATATTGAATAAAGGAATTGAAGAAGATACTAGAAGATTGAAAAAAAAAAAAAAAAACTCGCATGCTCATGGATCAGAAGAAAAAATATTGTATAAAGGCTGTACTACCAAAAATAATCTACAGATTCCATGTAATCCCCATTAAAATTCATATGGGCTAGGTGTGGTGGCACACTGCTTTAATCTCAGCACTTGGGAGACAGAGGTAGGAGGATCACCATGAGCTCTCAAGGCCACCCTGAGACTATAGAGTGAATTCCAGGCCAGCATGGGCAAGACCCTACCTCAAAAAAAAATTCATATGGAAGCACAAAAGACCCCAGATAGCCAAAGCAATCATGAGCAAAAAATACTAAAGTTACCAATATACCTGATTGCAAGTTATACTTAGGTAATGATAAAAACAGCATGATACTGGCACTAAAGTCAACACAGATCAATAGAACTGAAGAGAGGACTCAAACTCACACAGCCATCTAATACTTGACAACAGTATCAGAAAGATGGGGGTGGGGGGAGGAGTATCTTCAACAAATGGTGCTGAAAAAACTGGATATCCACACGTAGAAAAATGAAACTAGATCCCTACCTACCATCCTGTGAAAATTCCAACTGAACCAAGTCCCTTAATATAAGACCTGAAACTAAAACTGGTAGAGAAAAAAAGGAAAAATATTTCAAGATATACAGAGGCAAGCACTTCTGGATAGGACTGCAATTTAAGAAATAGACCAACTATTTGGGCGCTTAATATCAGCACTTGGGAGCAGAGGTAGGAGGAGGATCACCATGAGTTCAAGGCCATCCTGAAACTACATAGCAAATTCCAGGTCAGCCTGGACTAGAGCGAGACCCTACCTCGAAAACCCAAAAAATAAAAAAGAAGGAGAAAGAGCACCAACCAAAATGAAACTTCGTAAAATTAAACTCCTTCACAGCAAAGGAAACTATTAATGAAGCCGGGCGTGGTGGCGCACGCCTTTAATCCCAGCATTTGGGAGGCAAAGGTAGGAGGATCACCATGAGTTCAAGGCCACCCTGAGATTATATAGTGAATTCCAGGTCAGCCTGGGCTAGAGTGAAACCCTACCTTGAAAAACCGAAAAATAAAAAAAACCAAAAGAAAGAAAGAAACTATTAATGCAGTGAAAAGGCTCTACAGAATGAGAAATTTTAATTAAAAAAAAAAAGTAACAACCCAATATATGAGCTTCATGAAATGAGTAAACCATTCTCAAAAGAAGACATGCAAATGACCAATAAACATGGGAAGATACTCAGTTTCACTAGGTAGGCAGCAGAGAAATGCAATAAAAATTACCTTGGAATTCCATCTCACCCCAGTCAGAATGGCAGTCCTCAAGAAAACAGTAACAAATGTTGGCAAGAATGCAGGCGGAAGGGAACACGTAAACACTGGTGGTGAGAAGATCAACTAGTCCGGTCAGCATGGAAATCGGCATGGCAGGGCCTCAAAAACTAAACATTGCTCTACCACGTGACCAGCCATACCACTTCCGGTCTTTACCCAAAAGACTCCAAGTCGACATGTCACAGATACACACACATGCCAGTGCTTATTACAGCCCAGTTTGCAATAGCTAACTTACAGAAGCAGTCTCATCCAACAACAGAGGAATGGATGAGAAAATTGTAGTTTATCTACGCAATGGGATGTTTTTTTTCAGCCATAAAGAAGATTGAAGTTATGTCATGTGCAGGAGAATGGATGCAACTAACTAGGCAAATAAATTTAGTCTCAAGCAAGCATCACATGTTTTCTCTCATTTGTGGACCCTAGATGCCATATATATGAAATTATATGCACTGGCAATGACATGAAAGTAGAAGCAAAATTGGAGAACAAAGGGTACCAAATAAGAGGGGGGGAAATGGGAAGAGAAGAGTAAAATTCAGTTTTAAAAATCATCCAAGCTGGGCGTGGTGGCGCACGCCTTTAATCCCAGCACTCAGGAGGCAGAGGTAGGAGGATCGCCGTGAGTTTGAAGCTACCCTGAGACTACATAGTTAATTCCAGGTCAGCCTGGACCAGAGTGAGACCCTACCTCGAAAAACCAAGAAAAAAAAAAAAGCATCCAATCAATGAAAAAGTAAATTAACAGATAGTTTTCTAGAGAAAACAATACAAAATGCCAGTAAATACATGAAAAAATGTTCAACATTCTTTGCCATCATAATAATGCCAACCAAACATGAATGAGATTCATGTCTCCCCAGTTAGAATGGCTGTCATCAAGAACACAACACATGCTGATGAGGTTCCAGCAATAGAACCCAAATACACTGCTGGTAGGAATTTAAGTTAGTGCAACCACTATGGAAATCAGTCCAGAAGATCTGTAGGGGAAAAAAAATGGAACTACCATACAATCCACCTAAAACACTTCTGGGTACACACTCAAATCTAGTGAGCTTACCACAGAGCTATTTGCACATCCACATTCATGCTGGCACCATACACAATAGCCAATTTATGAATGCCCATTGATATATGGAGAAAGAAAATGTGGTGGACATGTATGCACAATTGAATTGCATTTGGCCATAAAGAAGAACAAAATTAAATCACTTGCAGGAAAATGGGTGGAACTGAAAATCACCATGATAAGCAAAATAAGCCAGACACAGACACAAATATATGATCTCTCACATGCAGAGTCTAGATTTAAACACACGTGAGAGAATGTAACATGAAAATAGGAGATTACTTGGGGGAAGGAAGAAGTCTAACAGGAGAAGGAAACGAGGCAATGGTAAATATGAATAAAGGGCATCATTATGTACGGGTGAATAGTTTGTAATAAAACCCAGTTTTATATGCCAACCTCAAAAACACACTAAGTCAAAGAAACCCATCATGAAAGATCACATATTGTAATGATTTCATGTACATGAAATGTCCAGAAAGGGTCAATTGATATGGAGACAGGCAAGTGGATTGGTTACTATGTGGAGCAAGGGTTAAAAATGGGCATTGACTTCAAACAGGCATGAAATTTCCTTGATACACTTGAAATGTTCTAAAGTGGGATGATAATGACACAAGTCTATAAATTTACTTAAAAATACTGATTTGTACACCTTACATGATTGATTGTTATATATACTATATCTCAATAAAGCTACTTTATAAGCAGAGACAGAAAACATGAACACTTGAAGTTATTCCACTTTATTAGTTACTGGAAAATACAAACTAAAACAGCAACATCTTTAAAAAATGAAAGCATAAGGCAATACAGTACACCAGAAGAGAGAAAAAGGATGATATGAATTATGAGAATTTCCATCTCCTACAATATAATGTTCCATGCAAGACTCTAGACATTAAAAGTATACTGTGTATGGGCTGGAGAGATGGCTCAACAATTAAAGGTGCTTGTTTGCAAAATCTGTGAAGTGTAATCCTTGTAAATATGTATGTAAAACCAGATGCCAAGTGACACATGTGTTTGTCATCCCAATGGGCCTACCACAATGGGAGGCAAAGCCAAGAGAGCCTGAAGCTTGCTTGTAGGCCAGCTACGCTGTCATTCATTTGTAATGGGGGAGAAAAAAAGGTGGAAAAATAGCACAGACACCTCGAGGTTGAACTCTGACCTCCACATGTGCTCCATGGCAAGTGCACATACATAAACACACAAATAAATTTTTTTTTTTTTTTGGTTTTGCGAGGTAGGGTCTCACTCTGGTCCAGGCTGACCTGGAATTAACTATGTAGTCTCAGGGTGGCCTCGAACTCTCGGCGATCCTCCTACTTCTGCCTCCCGAGTGCTGGGATTAAAGGCGTGCGCCACCACGCCCGGCACAAATAAATATTTTTTAAAGCACACTGTGTAACCTCTTTATTCAAAGTTCAAAACCAAGCTACAGTGTTAGAAATCAGAGCAGCGGTTGTCTGTGAAGAGGAATGTGACTGTGACTGAAATGGCGTGATGAGTGGATGCTGTGAGAAGCTGGAGTGTTCCCTCCTTCTTGCTTTCTGATATAAAAATGTGCACTCATGATATGTGCATCTTTCTAATGTACTCCTGCAACAAGAAAAACATTTATTGAGAGCAATCTGTGCCAAGACTAAGCTAGGGGAAGTACTGTTTAGTTTCTACACCCCATGATGTGGGTAGTGTGGTTCCTATTTCATGGAGAACATCAAAAAGGGAATTGGGTCATTGTCACATGTCTGGAGAGTGGGAGCTCCAGATGCAGACATGGAAAGGGAAAATGCCTCATCTGAAGAATAACAGGGATGGTGAGCAGGAGGGAGACTAGGTGCAGACCTGCCTCATGAGGTGAGAAAGAACAAAAGCCGCTAACTGGATACTGTACAGTGGAGAACATCCTGGCCAGTTAACTGAAGATCTTAGGAGTAAAGATTGCCCACTCGAGGAGTCTGTGGTGGAAAGGTGTCATGTGAAGCTTTTTTTGCTTGTTTTGGTTTTGCGAGGTAGGGTCTCATTCTGGTCCAGGCTGACCTGGAATTCACTGTGTAGTCTCAGGGTGGCCTCGAACTCACGGCGATCCTCCTACCTCTGCCTCCCGAGTGCTGGGATTAAAGGTGTGCGCCACCACGCCTGGCTCGTGTGAAGCGTTGTGGGGAGATGCCACCAAACGTCTGTTCACGCCAGATAGGGCACAGACAACAGACCAAAGTAGGACCGCACCAAAGTCCAACCTGGTGAACCGATGAGTGTATTGGGGTTACTTACAGAGCAGGGTGAGGGGTTGCTTACAGAAGCATGGATGACTCACAGATCTCAGCATCATGGAAGAGCCCACCCCGAAAGCACGACTTACAGAAGCTGCATTGCTGGAGCACAGTGCACGACTTGCACACAACTCCACAGGTTGGAGGGAGTCCTTCCTGCAATTGTTGACTGCTTTTATTCACTTGGGAGGGGTTTTGTGAATCTCGACATCTTGGGAACTTCCCAAGACGTGTTGTTTACATCCTGCATCTCAAAGCCTCTCTCCTCCCCTGGGGATGGTTCAACTGGAAGAACTTGTTCTACAACCAAAAGAGTGGCTTTGCTTTCAGATCCACACAGAACTCAAAGTCATGAGCTGGGAGGTGCGTTCTGACGGGTATCATTTGGTGCATGTCCTTACTGGAGAGATCAATGACCTGCACACATCTCGGCTCTCACAAGCATTAAGTTCATTGGAATGTTGACGTACATCCCAGGTTCAGTTCCCCAGCACCCATGTAAAGCCAGATGCACAAAGTAGCATATGCATCTAGAGTTCATTTGCTAGCCGTGCTGCCAGGCCCATTCTCTCTCTCTTACTCTCCCCCCTCTCCCTCTCCGTCTTTCTCTGCTTACAAATAAATAAAATATTTGAAATCCATCCCAGGTCCATCAGTGTGAATCTAGACAGACCTAGCAAGTATAGATGAAATATCTCAGAACTAAGCTAGTTCACATCCTTGAAGGAAACAAGGACGGGAAGGAATCGTGCTCCAAGCAGAGTACAATGTATCAGAAATAAACAACTGAGGGGCTAGAGAGATGGCTTAGTGGTTAAGGCACACGCCTGTGAAGCCTACGGACTCAGGTTCTGTTCTTCAGGTCCTATGTAAGCCAGATGCACATGATGGCACACGCATCTGGAGTTTGTTTGCAGTGGCTAGAAGCCCTAGCGAGGCCTCTCTCTCTCTCTTTCTCTGTCTCCTTCACTCTCTGACTGTAATAAATAAATAAAAAATTTAAAAAAAGAAAACAACTGAGGCTCAAGGTCCTGCATCAGGGTTCTTTGACTCACAAAAGCTCTAGCCAGTAGACCTCAGAAAGACTGTACCCTGCCCTTCTGTTTATTTTTGATGTTGTTGTTTATTTTGATTTATTTTATTTGAGAGTGACAGGCAGACAGAGAAAGAGGCAGAGAGAGAGAGAGAATGGGCGTGCCAGGGCCTCCAACCACTGCCAATGAATTCCAAATGCATGCGCCACCTTGTGCATCTGGCTTATGTGGGTCCTGGGGAATCGAGCCTCTATCTAGGGTCCTTAGGTTTCACAGGCAAGCGCTTAACCGCTAAGCCATCTCTTCAGGCCCTGCCCTGCCCTTTTGTACAAGATTCAGATTCCTGGAATAGTCCTGAGTGGGGCCCAGCCCTGGACCTGAGAGATGGATGCTCTAGGCTGGGCTGAGATGAGGTGCCGGTATTTAAGAGATGATGGCACCTGAAACCTACATGCCTTTAATCCCAGCACATAAGAGGCAGAGGTAGGAGGATTATTATGAGTTCAAGGCCAGCCTGAGAGTACATAGTAAATTCCAGGACAGCCCAGGCTAGAGCAAGACCCTACCTGGAAAAAACAAAAACCACACACAAAAAAAAAAAACCTGAGGCTCATTCATTCCATTGACCTTCTTAGAAAGAGGAGCTCTAATTTCACTGATAAGAACATGCAGGAAGTTAAGGAATCTTTACAACAGCTGGCTGCTTAGTAAAGTACACAGTTGGACAAGCTGTGCAAAGCCCAGATAAAGTAAACCAGGTGACCCATGGCAAAAACAAGGTGCATAGCGGGGCGTGGTGGCGCACGCCTTTAATCCCAGCACTCGGGAGGCAGAGGTAGGAGGATCACCATGAGTTCGAGGCCACCCTGAGAATACAGAGTGAATTCCAGGTCAGCCTGGGTTAGAGTGAGATCCTACCTTGAAAAGAAACAAAAACAAAAACAAAGTGCAGCATCCCTTCCCAAATCCCTGCACAGAAACAAACAGTCCCCTAAAAGTGGGGGCTGTGACATGGCACAGAAAGAAAATGAACTGGCTTGTGCCAGACATCTGCCTGAAAAATTACATCATGATAATGGAATATTTTTCGTTAACTCCAGTGATTCTAGTTCTTCACAGACAGAATGCACATCATCACATATAGTGGGTTGTTTCCCCCCAGGGTTTCTCAGAACCGTGAAACAATGGTCCAAGTTTTATTCTGCAAGAATTTGAGATTAGATGAGCATTAGCTTTCTGGAGAAAGAAGTACAAGTGTGCTTGTAGTCTGTTGGTGAGGATGGAAGACGCTGGAATTTCTATTAGTTTATAGGAAGAGAAGCAACATTTCTCATTTGGCTGCTATGTAGACTTGTTGCCTTTAGTAAAGTTATTACTGAAAAACAAATTTGAAGAATATGCAATGGTTGGTTTAAACTGGCCTCAAGTAGTAATAAAAAGGTGGTGGCCAGACCTGTCATCCAAAACAGAAATTATAAATGATGGAAATATTAAAATTTTGAAGCAACATTAAGTGGATTATGGGAACAGGAAAACCAACTTACATTGGTTCCATGGTTATACTAGTAATATAGCTAAAGATGTAGATGCATATTTATTGCCATGGCTTTGAGAGATTTCATCTATTAATGAGCAGTTTTGGCTATTCAAGACATCACTAAAATATATGATTTTCATAAGTTGGTCTCTTCTGAGAACTGTGGACTACACACATGCTGTGGCTAGAGAGATGGCTTAGCAGTCAAGGCACTAGCCTGCAAAGCCAAAGAACCCAGGTTCCATCTCCCAGGACCCACATAAGCCAGATGCACAAGGGTGCACATGCATCTGGAATTTGTTTGCAGTGGTTGAAGGTCCTGGCATGCCCCATTCTCTCTATCTGCCTCTCTCTCTCTCTCTAATAAATAAAATAAATAAATAATTTTTTAAAGCCACATGCTGAAACTATGAATAAAACCCACCAATCTACTAAAAAATGAAGTGGGAACATATCCGAAGGGAGCAGCTTGAGCATCGATGAGGTGAACATGCACTAGGAAGACCGAGGGCTTGTGCTGCATCAGAGTTGATGTGAGGTTCTGTAGCATGTTCTGTGAGAGAATGGCTGAGACATCTTGCAACCCTGCAGAAGAGTACAACTTAAATTATTTGAGAAAACAAGACAGCACTCATTACTAGGAACTACAAAGACCAATCCTTGTTAATTTTTATTGTGTTTTGTTTTTTTAAAAAAAAAAAGACACTTAAATATATGCAGTAACTTCCATTGAAAATACTTTGAAGCTGGGCGTGGTGGAGCACGCCTTTAATCCCAGCACTCGGGAGGCAAAGGTAGGAGGATTGCCGTGAGTTCAAGGCCACCCTGAGACTGCATAGTTAATTCCAGGTCAGCCTGGGCCAGAGTGAGACCCTACCTTGAAAAACCAAAAAAAAAAAAAAAAGAAAAGAAAAGAAAAGAAAAGAAAAGAAAAGAAAAGAAAAGAAAAAAAGAAAATACTTTGAAAGCTTAAAGCATCATAGTAAATAATAATTTTTTTTTTTGCTTCACACTGATACTGTGTATACAAAATGCCTTAATTACTAATAAGACAAAGTGTTATTATACCAATACATCTCTTTTAAAACATTAAGAAGACTCATGCTTCTGGCATGATAAAATTATGGAATTAAATCAAGGGTTTACCTTCATAAAGAATGTTGTTATTGGGGCTGGAGAGATGGATTAGTGGTTTAGGTGCTTGCCTGCAAAGCCTAAAGACCCAGGTTCAGTTCTCCAGGTCCCACATAAGCCAGATGCATAAGGTGGCCCATGCATCTGGAGTTCATTTGCAAGTGGCTAGAGGCCCTAGTGTGCCCCTGCCCTTGAAAATAAATAAATAAATATATTTTTTTTAGTTTTAACTGTTCTTTTGATTTTTCGAGGTAGGTGCTTGTTCTAGCCCAGGCTGACCTAAAATTCACTATGTAGTCTAAAGGTAACCTTAAACTTGTGGCAATCCTCCTACCTCTGCCTCCTGAGTGCTGGGATTAAAGGTGTGCATCACCACACCTGGCCAAAAATATATTTTTAAAAAATGTTATTGAGCTTGGTGTGGTGGCGCACGCCTTTAATCCCAGCACTCAGGAGGCAGAGGTAGGAGGATCACCATGAGTTCGAGGCCACCCTGAGACTACATAGTGAATTCCAGGTCAGCCTGAGCCAGAGTGAGATCCTACCTTGAAAAACCAAAAAAAAAAAAATATGTTATTGAAACATATCTTGTACCATTTTTCAAATTTAAGAATATCTTTGCCGGGTGTGGTGGCCCATGCCTTTAATCCCAGCACTCGGGAGGCAGAGGTAGGAGGATCGCCGTGAGTTCAAGGCCACCCTGAGACTACATAGTTAATTCCAGGTCAGCCTGGGCCAGAGTGAGACCCTACCAAAAAAAAAAAAAAAAAAAAAAAAAAAAAAAAAAAACTTTAGTGGCTGTGATATTTTGCCAGAATCTTCGTATCATGTATATATGTGTTTGTGTTATCCTTATATAAAGAAAAAGGTTAATATGTATTTGTATGAATGTTTAACTTGCAATGCCCATGGAGTTAGCTAATTTATAGCCACCTATTTTTGTTTGTTTTTTCAAGGTAGGGTTTCACTCTAGCCCAGGCTGACCTAGAATTCACTATGTAGTCTCAGGCTGGCCTTGAACTCACAGCAATCCTCCTATCTCTGCCTCCCAAGTCCTGGAATTAAAGGTGTGTGTTACCACTCCTGGCTTGTATTCACTTTTTAATGTAAATAGATTTCTAATATTTTTCATTTTAAAACATTTATTTGATTATTTTCAAGACAGATTGACAGAATGGGCACACCAGAGCCTCCAGCCACTGTAAATGAACTCCAGATACATGCACTAAATCTAAATATAGCTAAAAATGTAGAGACATATTTATTGCTGTCACATTGAGAGATTTCGTGTGCTTCTGGCTTTACATGGGCACTAGGTAATTGAACTTTGGGTCATTAGGCTTTGCAGGCAAGCACCTTAAACTCTAAGCCACCTCTCCAGACCTCATCTGTAACACTCAAACTTCTTTCATTTGACTAAGTTTACTAAAAGAAGGAAGGAAGGAAGGAAGGAAGGAAGGAAGGAAGGGAGGGAGGGAGGGGGGGAGGGAGGGAGGGAGGGAGGAAGGGAGGGGGAGGAAGGGAAGGAGGGGAGGGGAGAGGGGGGGAGGGAGGAGGGAGGGGGGGGGGGGAAGGGGGAAGGAAGGGAAGGAGGGAAAGAAGAAAAGAAAAAGAAAGATTCTGATTTTCAGGAGGAGAAACTGCTTGACCTCTCTTTGGTCATCCCTTGACCGTGTCTGTCTCCTGCAGAGACACATACACAAAGCAGAAGGGATGGATACTGAGCTTTGATTAGAAGAAGAAATGGGTGCCAGGCTGGCAAAAGCAACAGATGTCCTTTATCTATAACCACTACTTGCTGAAGCTTTAAAAAGCAACATGTGTAAAATGGTTCACTAAGCCATTGCATCAATGATAAGTAACCACACATTCCTTGTCATTTTAGTCAGGGTAAGTGAGGTTTAATGTACTCAAGTACGACATTTTGGGCACATGACTTCATCCTGGCTGTTTCTCATATCTATGGCTTCCTGGATTGTTTGTTTCACTGTGATTATCTTGCCATGTCTTAAAGACACAATAGACTTCAGAGACTTATGTGGGTCACTGGGCACCTGCTAGGGCATGTCAGCCGTTTGACACGTAAATCCTCTCTATAAAGCACTGGCTAGCAAGCTGGCAAGTATATAATTACTTCCCAGTTAGTGGTTTCTGGTTTCTGAAAACTCTCAATGGCTATCAATGTCCACTTACATCCCCTAAAGCCCAGTACCAAAATCTCCTTCTCCAGGATTCACAACTTTGTGCATCCTATATATTAAGAAGTTATTTCTTTTCTCAAGAATAAGGACCAATAGGACTGGAAAAAATGGTTTAGTGGTTAAGGCTTTTGCCTGGGAAGCCTAGGGACCCAGGTTCAATTCCCCAGTACCCATGTGAGCCAGATGCACAAAGCAGCACATGTGTTTGGAGTTCGTTTGCAGTGGCTGGGGGCCCTGGTGCACCCATTCTCTCTCTCTCTCTCTCTCTCTCTCTCTCTCTCCCCCTCTCTCTCAAATGAGTCAATAATTTTTTTTTAAAAAGGGGCTGGATAACACACCTTCCAAGGCTCAGGGTCCATTTCGGAAGAGGAAGTAGAAAGAATGTAAGAGCCAAATGAAGAGTAGGACTCCTTACAACGTGCTCCTCCAGACACAAAATGGCCTGGATATCCATGACCTCACAGTGCCTGACACTACATACACAAGACCATCATAATAGGAGGAAAAGATGATGACATCAAAATGAAAAGAGAGACTGATTGAGAGGGAGAAGGGATATGATGGAGAGTGGAGTTTCAAAGGGGAAAGTGAGGGGAGGGAGGGAAGTACCATGGGATATTGTCTACAATTAAGGAAGTTGTCAATAAAATAAAATAAAATATAAAATAAAATAAAATAAAATAAAATAAAATAATATAATATAATATAATATAATTTTTTTTAAAAAAGGCTGGAGAATTGACTTAGTGGTTAAGCCACTTGCCTGTGATGCCTAAGGACCCACGTTCAATTCCCCAATACCCACGTAAGTCAGATGCACAGGTGGCACATGTGTCTGGAGTTCATTTGCAGTGACTAGAGGGTCTGGTGCACTCATTTTCTCTCTTTCTCTCTCTTTATGTTCCTCTTTCTCTCCCTCCCTCTCTCTCTTTCAAATAAATAAATAAAATATTTTTTAAAAGAACAATAAGGAATAATAGCTTGGTGTGATGGCAACCGCCTTTAATCCTAGCACTCAGAAGACAGAGATAGGAGGATTGCCCTAAATTCGAGGCCACCCTAAGACTACATAGTGAATTCCAGGTCAGCCTGGAAAGAGCAAAACCCTACCTCGAAAAAAATAAAAAGAAAAAAGAAAGAAAAAAGAAACTAAGAAAGAAAGAAAGAAAGAAAGAAAGAAAGAAAGAAAGAAAGAAAGAAAGAAAGAAAGAAAGAGAGAGAAAGAAACAAAGAAAGAAAGAAAGAAAGAAAGAAAGAAAGAAAGAAAGAAAGAAAGAAAGAAAGAAAGAAAGAAAGAAAGAAAAAAAGAAAGAAAGAAAGAAAGAAAGAAAGAAAGAAAGAAAGAAAGAAAGAAAATAAGGAACAGTGACACATTTGACTACTTCTGACCCAGCATCAGGAACTATAGTAGTAAATGTTGTATCAAACTACAATAGAGAGCTGGGTGTGGTAGCACATGCCTTTAATCCCAGCACTTGGGAGGCAGAGGTAGGAGGATCATTATGAGTCCAAGGTCACCCTGAGACTACATAGTGAATTCCAGGTCAGCCTGGGCTAGCATGAAACCCTACCTCAAAAAAACCAAAACAAACAAAAAGCTACAATAGAATGAACATTGTGAGTCACTGAATTATTTATTTATTTATTTATTTTTTTTAAATTTTAGTTTATTTGCAAGCTGAGAGAGGGAGAGCGTGTATGAAACAAATTCCAGATTCATGGGCCACTTTGTGTATCTGACTTTATGTGGGTACAGGGAAATCAACCTTGGGCCACCAAGCCTTGCAAGCAGGCACCTTTAACCAAGCCATCACTCCAGCCCCCTGAAGTAATTTAATAATGAGGATAACCCTTACAAAAAAATTATACCACTAGGCAGGGTAGAATATGCTTTTCCTAAAGGCTGAGGTAGAAAGATCACAGTGAATTCAAGGTCAACTTTGGCTACAAAGTGAGTTCTAGGTCAGCCTGGGCTACAGAGGAACCCTACCTCAACCCTCCCCTACCCATTTTTTTTTTCACTTCTTAGAGTCCATTGTAAAACTGCAGATAACTTGCTTTAAAGGGGTTGGTTTCCATATCTAAAATATAACACATAAAGAAAAAATATATACAAAAGAATTAAGGCCATGCTCATTACAGAGAGGAAATAACTTACTTGAATGTTGGCTGAACCCACATGTAAAGTCAGGGAAAATGGTTCTTTTTAACATTTAAACTGGTTTCTCAATATTTACACTGATTCACCAGCCTCAGTAAGAATGACAGTGAACGCAGAATGTGCTTTCAGGCCTGGGTCTCTGGCATTTCAGCAGACCTGCCTAAGAAGACTGTGGCTGCCTCCCAGCTTCTCTTTAGGTTGCTCCATATTGAGATTGGGCCACGAGGTCTGTTCCAGTGTCAGCCCCCTGGAGGTTAAGAGCAGAGGACTTTCCCAAGATGTTCTTAGATGTTTTACCTCCATCTGGAAATAGTTGAGGCCGTGTGTGTGTGTGTGTGTGTGTGTGTGTGTGTGTGTGTGTGTGTGTGTAAGCCAGAGGACAGCCCTAGGAATGTCATCCACCCTTTTTTGAGACAGAGTTTCCCATTGGCCTAGAGCTTGATGATTAGGCTAGGCTGGCTGGCCAGAAAGGCCCTGGGATTCTACTGTGTCCACCCCCACCCAGCACTTGGGTTCAAGGACAAGCAGCCAGGCCTGGTATTTTCATGAGGGTATTGAGGATCTAACTCAGGTCTTCATGTGAGTACTGGGGATCTAAACTCGGGTCCTTATGCTTGTAAGGCCAGCACTTCACTGACGCAGCCATATCCAGGCCTCAGCTTCTGCTCTGAAATGGAGCAGCTGCTAACACCAGTTCTCTAATGAAGGCCCGTGAGGTTGCCATAAGGATCAGAATGCGGATGCTGACCTTGAAACCTCAGTGCCCCTGTGTAGTCATTAACGATTATTTCTGTGTGCCCTGGAAACAATTTTCTTTCCAAGTCCACTTAAAGCAGGAAAAATAAACTCAAGCATTTCCTCAAGCTACTGAATAGTGTCATTTTTCCAACGTCTGTGACTTAACTCCCTCTTCCTTGTATGAAACATAACTGGGGGTGGGGGTGGGGCGGATACTACCAGCGTTGTCCCTGGGATCAGCCCTCAGACAAGGTGTCAGCATTGGCCCAGCTTCATGAAGGTGAATCCCCCCAGCAGGGGAACCGAGGCAGAGCTGCCATGACAAGGAAGGCCATGAGTCATGGCAAGACTCCTCTCCAGGCAGCTTAGAAAAGGCAAGATGGAGAGATGGCTCCGCAGTCAAGGCGCTTGCCTAACCACTATGGTTCGGTTCCCCAGTACCCACATAAAGGCAGATGCGCAAAGTGGTGCATGCATCTGGAGTTCATTTGCAGTGGCTAGAGGCCCTGGTGTACCCATACACACACGTACACACTCTCTCTCTCTCTCTGTCCCTCTCTGTGTGTCTTTCTATCTCTATCTCTCTGCTTACAAATAAATAAAATATTTTCTTTTAAAAAGAAAAAAAACTGGGGCTGGAGAGATGGCTTCGCAGTTGAGGCACTTGCCTGCAAAGTCAAAGGACCCAGGTTTAATTGCCTAGTACCCACATAAGCCAGATGCACAATATGGTACATGTGTCTGGAGTTCATTTGAAGAGGCTAGAGGCCCTGGCGTGCCCATTCTCTCTTTCTCTCTCTCTCTCCCTCTCTCTCATAAATAAAATAGTTTAAAAAAAGAAAAAGAAGAAACAAGGGTGTATGCTATGTTGTACATCATTAGAACTTTGAGCCAGCTTCCAATGTCCTGTACATTAACTGAAAAATCCTGACAACCACCCTTGTAAATTTGGTATGATATCACATAGGAATGAAGGTTCTGGAATCCAAGTGCCTGTCTTCCTAGCAACTTTACAACCTGCTAGCTGGAAAAATAAACTCGAGCATTTCCTCAATGCTCTCTGACTCAATTTTCTCCTCTGAATCTTTTGGATAAAATTGCCTATTACACATCTATTTTCTAGCATTACTGTGAAAGATACAAGAAATGTACTTAATGCCTGTCTTGCAATAAGTGTTCATCTGCTGCTGCGGTATAGACAACAGTAATCACCATGCTCGGGATGGGACACCTTTAAGAGGACTGAAATCCTGGCCTTCTCACTCCAAACCCCAGGTTCTCTCTGTTCCTATGTGTTACCCTGTCACTTCTTTAAATGATTAAAATTCCACAGCACTGTTTGTGCTGTTCTAGGGACATTAATTACTACAAAGAAAAGATCATGTTAAAGTGGAAAATTATATGATTTCACTATTCTTGACATCTGCTTGACAAAAATAAAAAGTAAAAAAGATCATTTTCAGCTTCCCAAGCTCTACTTCCCAGGAGTTATACAGTGATATCAAAATCAATCACATACCTGCTCCCTGTCAATTTGACAATCTAGACCCATAGCATCTTCTATGGTGGCATCAACGGTTACCTCCCTTTCAAAGTTATTCTCTAATATTTTTCTTCAACTTCCTCCAAACAAAACAGCTAGCAGCTGCATGTCACGCTAGCTTTCCGTTTGACTGCCTGCTTAGGCCTCGGTAGCTGGAGGACTTATTCTACCTACCACTGGGCCTGGCTCTGGGCCAGGCTCCTTGTGCACTGAACCTTGTGGAGTCCATGAAGTTAATTTTCCAGACCAGCTTTATTTAACCTGATATGAACTTCAGACAAAGTAGTTCTGGAAAAATTCACATTCTCATTTCATTTCAAAATATTTTTTAATTGTCAAAAAGAAACATTTTCCAATATGAACCATATTCCAGGCCATAAAACCAACCTCAACACATTCAAAGAACTTAAATTATACAAAGTGAGCTCTCTGGAATCAATGGGATTAAGCCGAGAATCAATTACAGAAGATACCTGGAAAATTCCCAAATCAGTAGAAATTAAACAACATACTTAAAAATAACCCTTAAGTCATAGAAGAAGAAACAAGGGAAATTAGAAAATGTTTTGGGCTGAATTAAAAAAATATATGACACATCAAGATCTACATAATGTCTATAAAGTGGTACTTAGAGAAAAAGTGGCCTTAAAACATTAGAGGACTGGGGAGATGCCTCAGTAGTTAAAGGTGCTTACATGCAAAGCCTGCTGGTCTGAGTTCAATTCTCCAGTACCCATATTAAACCAGATGGGCAAAGTGGTGCATGCATCTGGAGTTCATTTGCAGTAGCAAGAGGCCCTGGCATGCCCATTCTTGCTTTTTTTTTTTTTCTCTCTCTCCTCTCTGTTCACAAATAAATAAATACAAATATTTTTAAATCATCAGAAAATTAAAAATTTAAATTTAGCGACATATCTTCAATTTAAAAAATCTAGAAAATCTAGCTAAAAGCTAAGAAAATAAAAAAATAACAAAGAGAGGAAATTAAAATCCAGAAAAATAAAAGGAAATTAGTTAAACTAAAAAGCTGGTTCTTTCAACAGATCAATAGAAACTATAAGCCTTAGTCATACCAATCAAAAAAATGGAGAAAAAAATTTACTAATATCAAGAATGAAATCATTTGGCATGGTGGCACAGGCCTGTTACATCTCAGCACTTTCTAAGCTGAGGCATGAGTATGACAGTTTCAGAGGAGCCTGGATTCTATAGTGAGACCCAGTACCAAATAAACAAACCAGCAACAAAAAGTCTCAGAGAATATTTATGTTTGTGTCCACAGACCAGTGCTGCTCTCGGCCTGGATCTCAGAAGTTTCTTATTGCAAAGGGCCGAGGTTAATGCAAAGATGCATAACTGGTGAGAACAAGTGCTGAGAACAAGTGACTATCGTGTGCTCAGTCCTAAAGAAGACATCTAGAGTACCTGCTCCAAAGCTCTGAGAACATCACAAGGGAGGGGGTGCATAAAGAACGTAAGAGCTGCAGGATGGAAAAGTGTTCTGCTAAATGCTGTCTTCTGGGTATGTCATCGTTGCTACGTTCATGAGCTCACAGTAGCTGTAGTTTCCAGTCCATCATGGATAGGGGAGGGGCTCCTCCAGAGTAGTTAATGGTTGATGGGGGAAAGGGAGTCATACTCTGCAGTGGTGTAGCCACTGGTAAGTTGCTCCTACTACTGTAAATAACCCCTCACCCATATTCATGCAGGGAAGCCTATTTTAACTCAGTGGGACACACACAGAGGCATGAAAGTAAGAAGGAGATTAATTGGGAAGAAGAAAAGTTTAATAGAGGGGGATAAAAGGGAGTATTATATGGCAAATATGATTAGAAACCATTATGTGCAGGTAGGAAAGTGTATTAAAAATAAAATTTAAATTAAATTACAGAATTGAGAATATCACTGTAAATCCTAAGGACAACAATGTAATGTTATTATGTTGAACAACTTAATCCAATAAATTCAGATATCTAGGTGAAAGAGACAAATTCCTTGAATAAAACAAACTACCAAAGTTTTCTCAAGAAGAAATAGATAGCTGGGCGTGGTGGCCCACACTTGTAATCCCAGCACTCCAGAGGCAGAGGTAGGAAGATCACTGTGAGTTCAAAGTCAGCCTGAGACTACATAATGAATTTTAGGTCAGCCTGGGCTAGAGTGAGACCATACCTCAAAAAAAAAAAAGAATAATAATAATAAATGAAAATAAAAATTAAAAAATTAAAAAGAAGAAATAGGTATTCTTAACAGTCTTTAATTTATTAAAGAATTAGAATTTGTAATAAAAGCTATTTCAGGGCTGGAGAGATGGCTTGGCCATTAAGGTGCTTGCCAGTGAAGCCAAATGACCCAGGTTCAATTCCCCAGTGCCCATGTAAAACCAGATGCATAAGGTGGTGCATGTGTCTGGAGTTCACTCGCAGTGGCTATAGGCCTTGATGTGCCCATATTCATTCTCTCTCTTTCTCTCTCTCTCAAATAAAATAAAACTATTTCAACAAAGTAAACTCCAGGCCTATGTGATGTGGTTTTGCTAGCAAATTCTACCACACAATTAAGGAATTCATAATACCAACATTAATGTAAACTCTTGTAGAACATAGAGGAGAAGGAAGCATTTTCTAAACCATTTAATGAGATAGTCCCCTGATACCCACACCAGACAAAGAAAACTATAGATCCTTATTTCTCAGAATCAGGAATGTGAGCATCCTCAATTAAATAGTACTACTCAAATCCAGTAGTATACTGAAAGAGAAGACCATCATTACTGAGTTTGGTCTGCTCCAGTATTGAAAGGCTGGTTCAATGTATATATATTGGTTTTTCGAGGTAGAGTCTCCCTCTAGCCAGGCTGACCAGGAATTCACTATGTAGTCTCAGATGGCCTCAAACTCACAGCGATCCTCTAACCTCAGCCTGGGATTAAAGGCATGCACCACCCCGCCCAGCAGAGAAAGAATGGGTTGCACCAGGGCCTCCAGCCTCTGCAAAAGAACTCAGATGCATGCGCCACTTGGTGCATCTGGCTTTACATGAGTACTGGGGAATCAGCTCAGGTCGTTAGGCTTTGCAGGAAAACGCCTTAAGGGGTGAGCCATCTCTCCATCCCTAGTTCAATATTTTAAAAATCAATGTCATTCATTGGGTCAACAAACTTCATAAGAAAAAGCACTTGAGCATCTCTAGAGATAAAGAAAAGAATTTGAGAATTTCAATATTCATTCATGATTTTTTTTTTTTTATCCATAGTTCTCTGTATCCATGCATCTGCGTAGGTCACTGTGCTCAGACAGGATCTGTAGGGAGGTGATTGGGCAAAGGGCCGCAGACACCCGCAGATTGTGAACGCCCACCCACCTCCCGATCCCAAGGCCCCGCGGCTGCGGGGAGTCCTTCCTGCTGGCGGAGGGAAGCGCGGGTTTCATGCGTGCAGCCATCAAGCCTTCCCTTCCCGTCCTTTCCCTTTCTCCTGCTCCTGCCCTCAAGCACCCCAGGATGCTGCGGGCCAGGCCGGCCCCGGCAGGCGGGGGCGGGGAGCGGGCGGCGGCGGCCCCGCCCAGGCCGCCGGGCGGGTTCCCATGGGGATCGCAGGCGGGCCTCGGCTCGGAGCCTGCCGGGGACGGAGAGGCCCGGGCGAGCCAGGCGCGAGCCGCGCGCTCCTCGCCGCAGAGGCACCGCGCCCCGCTGCAGCGCCCCGCCGCGAGCCCCAGGTGTCTCCTTCCGGAGGGAAATGACACCCGAAATTAGAACCGGGGAAGCCCTTCGCCCTCGCGGTCCTCCAGCCGGCTCATGTGTCTTCTTAGATCGGATGAACTGTAAACATTAAACAGATAGATTATTTTACAGCCCCGCGTTTTAGGATGATGCGCTGGCTACATTTGAACTTGACGGCTTATAAATAAAGCAGGCGACTGGAACTGGGTCACCTGGCAGCCACCTCCAGCTCCCACCCCTGACGGCCGTGTCATTTGCAGCGGTGGGGGCGGGGGGAGGGCGGTCCACAGGGATCCACTCCTAATTTTTTAACAAGTGCCCTTGTCTTTCCTCCAGGGCCCTGACGACAGCCCCTACGTAGTGCAGTCCCTTCGTGCCAACCTCTCGTAAGCGCCCTTTAAAAGCTATGTGAGAAAATCCATTTTAAGATTTATTCTTCTGTGATGGAGAAGTATGAAAAAATCGGGAAGATTGGAGAAGGATCCTATGGAGTTGTTTTCAAATGCAGAAACAGGGACACCGGTCAAATCGTGGCCATCAAGAGGTTTCTGGAATCAGAAGAGGACCCTGTCATAAAGAAAATCGCCCTGCGAGAAATCCGCATGCTGAAGGTAACTCACTCGCTTCTTCTCTTAACGTGAATTTTCAGCGGTGAAAAATCAAAGTGAGGGGTGCTGTGTTGACTGAACGTGGAGCGTTGTGGATACATCTCCATCCCCCAGGGCCTTGTGTCCTCCGTCACAGGAATAGATGTCTGTGCACAGGTGACTAAAGATGTAAGGAAGCGAAGGTGCCCAGGTGGGGATAAAGCAGTCTTCAGCCATAGCGGTAAGGGATCGCATATTTTTCTTTCCAATAGCTTTTCTCTGGTATCACCTGCAAACCTAGATTTTCCTTTTCTTTCATAGTAATTTTAAAATTTATTTTATCCCCAGCCCAGATCTAGATTTTCAAAAGCTGTGATACTTTAACATACAAGAACTGAAAACAATTTACCTTGCTTGATGATCTTAACTTTTAAACTTCGAGTTTCTTTTTAAAAAAATATTTTATTATTTTTTTCTTTATTTGAGAGTCAGAAAGAAGAAGATAGAAAGAGCGAGAGCGAGAGAGAGAGAGAGAGAGAGAGAGAGAGAGAGAGAGATGGAGAATAGGCTTACCAGGGCCTCTAGCCACTGCAACTTTTGGCTTTGTAGGCAAATGCACTAACCACTAAGCAATCTCTCCAGCTCTGAACTTCTATTTTCTGTTGGCATGCTTAATCCATTAAGAGAATTAAGTCATGTTTTCAAGCTGCTAGAACACTGGCAGGCTTTCGTTACACCTGGTGGTCTCTACTGCTGACCTGTCTGAAAGCATGGTGGTAAGTAAGGGAGAGGTGACTTTCTTGGAGTTAATTAGTTACCCTTGGAAGAGCAAGAAGTGTAGAGTCTTCATTACAAGATGAAAGTGTTTTCTTTTTTAAAAAAATATTTTTTCTTTTATTTATTTGAGAGAGAAATAATAGGCAGGCAGAGAAAGAGAGAGAATTGCATGCAAAGGCCTCCAGCCACTGCTAAGGAACTCCAGATGCGCCCCCTTGTGCATCTGGCTTATGTGGGTCCTGGGGAGTTGAATCTAGGTCCTTCGGCTTTGCAGGCAAGCACCTTAACCACTAAGTCATCTCTCCAGCCCGAAAGTGTTTTCTTCTTATGGAAAGAAGCTTTTTGTTTTTTTGAATTCCTGGACGTGGTCATCCAAGCCCCAGTGTAGGATGTGACATGCATGGATACAGTGGGGATTAACTTTGCTTCTGACAGTGTGGACTCCCTGTTGCTGGCTGTGTTACTAGCTGTAGGGAAGAGTGACTTGGGCAATGAAAAGTGAGTAAAAACTCTGGCAGTTTGCTCTTATTCTCGTATCGCCCTTTACTTCAGACCACTCTAAAATTCCTTTCACATGGATTTAGTGGGGGGGGTCATATCTAGATTAGGATCCTGAATGGGAAGTATCAAGTGATGGCTAAGTTAAAAAATGGATGGATAAGAAGAAAACTTTCTGCTTTGGGTGTTGTGATATTCTTTTCTTTTTTTTCTTGTTTTTGGTTTTTCAAGGCAGTGTCTTGCTCTATTATTAATTATTGTTTTTGTTATTGCTTTGTGGTGCTGAAGGTCAAGTCCAGAGTCTTGGTCCTTCCAAGTTAGCCCTCTAACACTGAGCAATATTCCTATCCTGACAATTGCATGCCAAGGGATTCATTTACTACAAAGAAAAGAAAATGTCTCTTTTAGGCTGTGGAGATGGTTAAAGTGGCTAAAGGCATTTGCTTTCAAAGCCTGATGGTGCGGGTTCAACTCCCCAGTACCCACATAAAGCCAGATGCACAAAGTGGCTCATGCATCTGGAGTTCCTTTGCAGTGGCAAAAGGCCCTGGTGTGACCATTTACTCTCTCTCTCTCTGTCTGTCTTCTTCTGCTTGCAAATAAATAAAATACTTCTTAAAAAAGAAAATGTCTCTAGCAGGGTGGTTGGTGTTCTCTTCTATCTCAGAAGGTCTTCTGTGAAAGCCCCCCTCCAGCCTCTCCTCACTGTTTACAAGTGTCACTCCCTGAATTAATTATTCGTTCCAGGACAGGAACTAGCCTCTTTGTCCCTCTGTCCTCATGGTACACTCCTTGGCACATTATTAAGCTTCCAGTAAATGTTCTTATTTAATGCTTTTAAAGGTTAACAAAATTCAGTTGACTATTCCAGGTATAGTGGTGCACACCTTTAATTCCAGCACTCAAGAGGCCGAGGTAGGAGGATCATCATGAGTCAAGGCCAGCCTAGACTACAGAGTTCCAGATCAGCCTAGACTGGACTTGAGTAAGATTAAAAAAAAAAAAAAATTAAGTTGTCATTTGAAGACTTAAATTTTATGGACCATTGAATTTTTTTTTTTTAGAGATTAACATAGACTTGTCAGGATTCTTTTTTGCTTTGCTTTATGATTTTTTTTTTGTTTGTTTGTTTTGCAAGGTAGGGTCTCACTCTGGTCCAGGCTGACCTGGAATTAACTATGTAGTCTCAGGGTGGCCTCGAACTCTCAGCAATCCTCCCGAGTGCTGGGATTAAAGGCGTGCGCCACCATGCCTGGCCTATGATTTTTTTTTTTTTTATTGACACAAGGTTTCTATATCAATTACTTTCTTGTTGCTATGAACAATACCTGATCAGAAGGGATGTATTCCATAATGGTGAGGAAGGCATGGAGACAGAAGTTTAGCAGGTCACATTGCAGTCAGGAAGCAGAAGTTGAACAGGAAGTAAGGCCAGGTTATAAAACTTACAGGCCTGCCCTTAGTCACCTACTTCCTCCAGTAAGGTTTCACCTCATAAAGGTTCTGCAACTTTCCCAGACAGTACCACCAGTTGGGGACCAGTGTTCAAACACATGAGTCTATGGAGAGATATTTCACATTCAAACTGCAACAGTTTCCTTAAATACTGGGATTATAGGTTTACACCACCACACCTAGCTCTCCCCAATGCCCCCCTTGTTTTTTATTTTTTGAAATAGGGTCTCCCTCTGTAACCTATGCTGGTCTTGAACTTACTTCAAATCTTCCAGAGTGCTGGAATTACATGCATTCTTCCCCTCCCCCTTAAATTTTTTTGTTTTTTCCAGGTAGGTTCTCATTCTAGCCCAGGCTGACCTGGAATTTACTATTTACTATATAGTCGCAGGGTGGCCTTGAACTCATGGCAATCCTCCTACCTCTGCCTCCCAAATGCTAGGATTAAAGGCGTGTGCTACCCAGCTTCTTTCTTAATTTTTGTAGTACTGGGGTGATTGAACCCAGGGTCTCACAAACTAGACAAGCACCATACCTCTGAGCTACACCCTCAGCCCAATCAGGCTCTAATCACCACCACTTCCTAGAAGAATGGATATTTGAATATTAAAATTAAAATTGGAAATGGCTTAGTTGAAGGCTGGACCCTGGATGGCTTCAGGTCTCAGTGGATGACATGAGGTGCATGCACCTGGAGCTCGTTTGAGGTGGCTAGAGGCCCTGGCACACCCATTCTCTCTTGCTCTCTCTCTGTCTCTAATAAATAAAAAATAAAAATAAGCTGGGCATGATGGCACACGCCTTTAATCCCAACACTCAGAAAGCAGAGGCAGGAAGATCAAAGTAAGTTCAAGGCCACCCTGAGAATACATGATGGTCAGCCTGGGCTAGTGCACCTTTAGGGAGAAAAAAAGCACAACTTTTCCCAAGAGAGAATAGTTAAGTATAAATAAAATCTAGTTTTACTTAGAGCCATACATTTCTCTGGTATGTATGAATGTGTGTAATTTTGTATGTTTCTATATTTTTGGCCCTTTATTCTCTTTTCACTATTCTTTAATGAAAATGCTGACATCATTTGCTTTGTATATTTTAAATCTCATTATCATATAGACTACATCTCAAAGTTTCTGACATCTTGCAGGACTGAAATAAAAAAAATAAAATGAATAAGTTTCTGGAATGATCATGATTTGGTTTGTATCCAATTTCAAAGAATCCCATGTGTATGTTTTCCCAGAGTGTACTTAGCAATGTGAAACAATGCCAAAGATTTACTACAAACTCTTAAAAATTATAGTTGTTTCTTTGTGTGTCTGAGATGTTTGTGTGCATGAGGTTAAGGACAGGGATGTCATTCAAAAATATTTATTTATTTACTTACTTACTTATTTAAGAGTTAGAAAGAAAGTCAGCCACTCAAACAAATTCCAGGGGCATGCACCTTGTATCTGGCTTCATGAGTTCAAGGTGCCTTTAACCACTGATCATAATGGTACATGCCTCTAATGAAACCCTAAGGAGAAACAGGGAGGATCAGGAGTTCAGAGTCACCCTCCTCTACATAATGAGTTCAAGGCCAACCTTGGCTACATGAAACCCTTTCTCGAGAAGTTGTTACATACTCCATTCTGAAGTCCCTAGTGATGAGTCCTCAGAATCTATTTTTTAAAATATTTATTATTATTTATTTATTAGAGAAAGAGGGGGAGAGAGAGAATATGAATGGGTGTGCCAGGGCCTCCAGCCACTGCAAACACACTCTAGACACCTGCACCACCTTGTACATCTGGCTTATGTGGGTACTGGAGAATCAAACCTGGGTCCTTAGGCTTCCCAGGCAAGTGCCTATCCACTAAGCCATCTCTGTAGCCCCTCAGAATCTATTTTGCCCTTGTTCCTGCAGGGCCTTCACCAGAGACCTGTGGCTGGAAGTCTAAGAGCAGATTCGCACTAGAATGGTGGTTCTTGCCAACCAGTTATTTTTTTATTTTTTGGTTTAAGATAGAGTCTCACTCTAGCCCAGGCTGACCTGGAATCCACTATGCTATGTAATCTCAGGCTGGCCTCAAACTCACAGCGATCCTCCTACCTCAGCCTCCCAAGTGCTGGGATTAAAGGTGCGTGCCACCACATCCAGCTCAACCCTCATTTCTTAACCCTAGAAATTATTTTGGATGGAAAAAGTTATGGTTTGCTACCAACAAAAATGAAGAATAAGCATGGGGGAAATGTCCATTTGAAACATGACTCTGCTGGGGACGCAGCTCAGTGATAGCTTGCCTAGCATATGCAAGGTCTTGGTTTGATCTCCAGTCTCCAGCACTAGAAAGCAAAATGCACTTCCAGGGCTCAACCCCCTCTGGCCTTCTTAGGCGCAGGAGCGCTTCATGCTCTCTCTGCTTCCCTTCTCTGAATCTAATAAAGTCTCTCCAAACTTAAAAAATACTCTACTATAGCCGGGCATGGTGGCGCACGCCTTTAATCCCAGCATTTGGGAGGCAGAGGTAGGAGGATTACCATGAGATTGAGGCCACCCTGAGACTACAGAGTGAATTCCAGGTCAGCCTGAGCTAGAGTAAGACCCTACCTCGACCCCAAAAAAAAAAAAAAAACAAACCTCTGCTATAAATATTGCACTATGCATTCCTCACAATGTCACTTCCAAGAGGATCAAAACTGGTTCTTAGAGGAGGGTGACAAAAATGCCTAACCTTTTCATTGTATAAACACAGGTCTACATAAATGTGTCAATAGCTATCCAATATTTTTGTGATGTTAAGGTTTCTTTGGTAACTAATTAGGAGAAAATGCATAAAATTACTCCTTAGGGTGCCTGGGGAGGTGGCTCAGTGATTAAAGGCACTTGCTGACAAAGCCTGCTCACCCGGGGTTCAGTTCCCCACTATCCACATAAAGCCAGATACACAAAATGGCTCATATGTCTGGAGTTTATTTGCAGAAGCAAGAGGTCCTGACAAGACCATTCTTTCTTTCTTTTTCTTCTTCTCTCTCTCTCATAAATAAATAAGTTAAAAAAATTAAAAAGACTCCTTGGGAAAACAAAAATTAGAAAAGGTACATAGGGTTTGGGTAAATGAGTGTTGAGTGCCAAAGCCATACTTGCCTTTCACTTTAATTATGAAGAGAGTAGCCTGCGCAGGGATCAGAGGAGCCCCTTTTCCCTACCTACTCCGCGCTTTCAATCGCCATCCAGTGGGGATGGAGTTGTGTGACTACATGGTGACTGGAGCTGTGGGCAAGGACTTCAGTGTCTGATCCCGCTCTGAGGTGTTGGGTGACCTTGGGCAGGCTCTAATGCTTCCTGGAACCTGGCCCCCACCCTTATGTCATGATTTCTGTCTCAGCCTGAAACTGCTCCGCTGACTTTTTGCTGAGGGCAGAGGGCTCTGGAGCAGACATGGCACAGTGGTCAGCCACCTTCAGCATGCACGAGCAGAAGAGTGAATGCCAAAAGGAGCAGGAGGACACAGGAGAGAGAACCACACAGGGAAAGGCATGCCAGGAGGGATCCGAACACAAGGAAAGTGGTAGAGGTAGAACTGGCCCAGAGGCTCTCCCATGAGGCTCTGCCTGCAGACCTGAGCCCAGCAATACTGCCAGGCAATCACCATCCTGATGCCAGGCCCCACTGGGAGAAATGGGATCCCCAAGGTTCCCTGATACCCGAAGTGTTTACGAAGCATGTGATTGAATGACCCTTGTGCCAAGGCCACTAAATGCCATCAGAGTACCACATAAGTGCACCTTAACATCACAATCTAATTACAATCTGATAATTTTTCAAGGCATCTGCTTGCCTAATATAAGTGGGGGAAATATTTTCCCAACTCAGCACAAACCTTAATGGGAAATCCTTTGCCATAGTAAACTCTGATCCTAGTAAAATAAAGGAAAAGAATTAGTCCTCCATTGCTAAAAGGAGCTATTTGTAGATTCCTTTTCTTCAATTGGTTGATGAAAATGTGTTGGTAATAGATGTCTACCAATAGCTGTAGTTATGTACAGGTATATCCATATGTATGATTTTTAATGATTTTTACAATGTTTATAAATGGTTGTATATAAATAGCTCTGTTCAGCATTGTTATGCATTTTAGGGGAAAGGACTTACAAACTATATAACATTTGGAAGATCACACTGGTGCCAAGAGTGTACAACACTAGCCCGGAGCTCACTATGTAATATAAGTACTGAGAGCTAACTGATTGTACCACTGGAGCTCCTTGGATCTCGCTGTGTATACCCGGTGGAGACTGGGCAAAGTGGAGAGTGCGCCTCTGAGGTAGAAATAGTCGCTGCTCAGCACCTTCCCTGGCCTGACCACCCTGGGGGCAGTCCTTTTATAAACAAGATTTTCAGTCCTTTTAAAAACAAGACAAGAGGGCTGGAGAGATGGCTTAGCGGTTAAGGCGCCTGCCTGCTAAGCCTATGAACCCAGTTCCAATCTCCAGGTCCCACGTTTAGCCAGATGCAAAGTGACGCAAGGGCGCAGTGCCTCACTTGCCCACAAGGGGGCGCATGCATCTGGATTTCGTTCTCAGCAGCTAAGAAACTGCTGGCCCGCCCATTCTCTGTCTCCCTCTCCCTCTCCCTCTCTTCAAAATAATAATAATAATAATAATAATAATAATAATAATAATAATAAAACAAGACAAGAAATCAGGGACTGGAGAGATGGATCTGTGGTTAAAGGCACTTGCTTGCAGAGCCTAATTGCCCAGGTTCTATTCTCCAGTACCCATATAAATCCAGACACATGAAGTGGCCCATGTGTGTGGAGCTCATTTACAGCAGCTGGAGGCCCTGGTATACCCATTCTCTCTCTCTCTCTCCCTTTCTCTCTTTCTCTATCTATAAAAATAAATATTAAAAGAATTTTTTAAACCATGAAATCAGAATTTTATGTCAAATTTTTGAGGGATGTGGTTCTCTACAACTTTTACTTTCTATGTTTAGGGGGAGTGGGGTGGTCTTGAACTCATGGTCATCCTCCTCTCCTACCTCTCCCTCCCCAGTGCTTGAATTAAAGGCATGTGCCACAACACCCAGCCAACCTTTTCTTTTGAAAGAAAAATTCAAAATATGAAAAAGTAAAAAGAACAGTGCAATGGGTACCTTTAATTAGATTTGTTCCTCAACAGTTGGTATTGCTGTATTACCTTTCTATCTCTCTCTTTGTGTTCCTCTCGTATACACACACACACACACACACACACACACACACTTTTTGGCAGAGATATCTCCCTACCCATTAATCATGAATCTACTAGAACAAGGACTTTTTTTTTGTAACATTTTTATGACAGAGAGAGAGAGAATTGGTGCACCAGGACCTCCTGTCACTACAACCAAACTCAGATGTGTGCACCACTTTGTGTGCATGTGTGACTGTGCAAGCTTGCATTACCTTGTATGTCTGGCTTATGTGGGACCTGGAGAGTCAAACATGGGTCCTTAGGCTTCGCAGGAACTGCCTTAACCACTAAGCCATCTCTCTAGCCCAAGAACTTTTTTTAAAATATAAGCAGATGTGAATTCTACATTCATTTCAATAGTATTATTTAATATACAGTCTATGCTCAAATTTATGGTTTAAATGACAGCTATGTGAATAACTTAAAATGTATAAAAACTTATCTATGTATAGTTAGATATACATATATAAAACTTCTACCCAGTGGTTTTAATATCTATTGGTGATCTTGCATGAATTAACCATAGTAAGGGTTATTTTAATATAGTTTTCCCCATAATTCTTTTTTTGTGCTTTTTAAAAAATATGAGAAAAGAAATAAAAGACTCACTGCTTTCTATTTATCTAGGCTGACATAAACTGGATAAACGGAGCATAACACAAGTGGGAGGCCAACATCAAGTCTGCCATTCTCATGGCAAGTGCTGAGAAAACAAAGAGGGAACTGCTAGGATTTAAAACTGGAGGAGAGGAAGCGATGCAATCTCTACATAATTCTTTTAACTAATTAGTTATCATTTTTCCATAAAAAAGAACTTTATCCCTCTACACACATATTTTTAGTATCATATACTCATGAATTTTATTTTACTTTATTTAGTGTGTGAGGGGCATAGGCATGACATGGCACATGTATCGAGGTCACAGGACAATGTTCAGGTTGGTACTTGCCTTCTACCTTGTTTTGAAACATGGCCTCTTGTTCACCACTCCCTTCCTTTTGTGGGACATTCTTCTGTCTCTGCCTCCCTTCTCACCATAGGCACATTAGAGTCACAGAAGCCCACCGTAGCTTGTGGGATCCTTGTGGGATCAAGGGATCTAATTCAGGTATTCAGAGTTGTGTAACTAGCAGTTCATGTACTAAGCCATCTCCTAGCCCCCTATTCTTGAATATTTTAGTTCAGCACCTTTCACACTGTTGTGACTGCTGTTATTCCTTATGATTTTTACAGTGTCACATGCACACACGCATTTGGCTATTGGGGCCCCCTCCAATCTGCTCCAGGGTCCTAACAGATGTCCACCATTCCTGGATAGTGCCTTACTATGTGACAGGCATGAAAAAATGTCCCAGATTCATCCTGTGCTGGCCAATGATCAACCATTTCTCCAGGGATCCCCAATTCCTTTTGGTGTTAAGAGAATAAAATCTCCTGATTTTAAAATGGTAATTAAAAAAATAAATACCATTCAGGTTCTCCAAAACTCCTCTGCAGATACTGTTAGGCACCGGTTTGGGGCCTTTGCATTGTATGGCTTTCCTTCTGTGCAGCCTTCTCATCAAGGACCAGCAGAGATCTGGCCTTTGGAGTTCATTACTTACAGAGAGCACAGATAGATAGATACTGGGCGTTTGTGTAAGCTGGTTGTCAGCAGCATGGAAGACAAATCAGCATATTTCCTTGCGCACAATGAGGAAACCAAACAGTCCCTTATCATCCCCTCTCTCTATTTGTTCAACAAGTGGAGACTTGTTTAATTTTATTTTTACAAGATAATGTACAAACTGTAAATAGTAACAGACTGTTTTGTTTGTTTGTTCGAAGATGTTTTGGCTTAGCGCACCAAAGTGTTTATCTAGAAAGATTGTTTCCCTGCTGGGTAGTGAAATCCTAAGTGATAAGCTGCCCAGGCAAATAGTTCAAAAACAAAAGAAACAGAAATCAACGAGCTGGTGTGTATCTGTCCTCAAGGTCTCCAGTTTATACAGAGATTAAACCTATAATGCTGTCAGTGTCTAGAGAGCCTATACACATCCTGCCACTCCGCTGGGCTCTATAACTAAAATAGCACAAGACAGGAGGAGGCCAAATAAATGATTTTTGTTTCTTTGTTTTTTCGAGGAGGGTCTTGCTCTATCCCAGGCTGACCTGGAATTCACTATGTAGTCTCAGGCAGGCTTTGAACTCACAGCATTCCTCCTACCTCGGTCTCCCGAGTACTGGGATTAAAGGCATGCACCACCATGCCTGGCTAGAGTAAATGATTCTTTTGACAAATAATTTTAGATAGATTGAGGGTATACTGAGGCTCAAATCATGCATGATGAGTTAATAATATGTATACTCATGAGTGTGATGTGATATTTTGACACATACTTACACTGTGGCATGACCCGAATCAAAGTACTTAGTATATCTGTTCGCACAAATGCTTATTTTCTTTGTGGTGAAAACATTTTTCAATCATCTATCTATTATGAAATACATGATAATAATTACTAATTATACTTACCTTCCTGTGTAGTAGAATACCAGAATTTCAGAATGAGCAATTTTTAATTCATTTCAATAAAAATTCTTATTTTTCCATTAAGTTGTTTTTATTTCCAACCAATAAAATTGCTAGCTAGACAACATGTAGTTGTTACAAAACATCCAAACCACACTAGAAAGTAGTCATTTTTATGTGGAATGGAAAGTTTTGTGTTGTGTTTTTTTAATGGGCCAAGCATGTGTTTTTTATTCTGACTTTTGAAAAAGAAAATGTTTTAGCTCACCTGTCTGTTTGGCAGGCATAATGTTTTAGGCCACAAACTTGCTTTGAGCAGGCATATTTTCTTTCTAATCATTAACTTTCTTGTTTGCTTATTAACCTTACGAGCCCTGTAGTAAAAGTACTGGTAGGTAAAGACGAATGGATTAAAATCTGTGAGCTCCATCTCCCTTTTATTGCAACAATGAAAGGTAGCCGTTTCTAAACCACCTGACGCTGTCAGCTGCACAATAAGAACAGAACAAATTACCTGCTTGGTAACTGTCAGTATGTTGCTACGTTCATCTTTGTTTAGGTCACAGTTATTTTTCATTGTGATCACAGTTGTACTATTAATTCTTTCACAGTACTGTTCACAGTACAACAGATCAAGCATCCACTGCACACACCGCTGCCCTGAGCTGGGTTTTGAGAAGGAAAGTCAGCCCAGGTGTGTGGCCAGAGGACGAGGCTGGCACATTCTGTCCCTCTGTGTTCCAGCAAGCCAAAAACAAACCTCAGGTCCTGGAGCTTCCTGCAGAGCGATCTCAGCTTTCTCAGTACTCCTCCACTCCACAGGCTCACAGCCTTTCCTTCTCTAGCTGTCTCACTAAATGAAATGTTAGCCAGAGTCTTGGGTAAAGTCTTCCTTTCACAAAAGCAAATGTTCCAGAAGGATTTCCTGGCAACCCTGAGAAGGATGAAGAATTTGCTCCTCTAAGCTGGAGATGGTGGCAATAGAAATATATTTTTTTTCTATAATGAAAATAACTTTCCCCACAGTGATCTATTAAACAACTCTTTGAAACTAACTTAAAAATATGTGACTTTGGCTGGGCAAAGGGGCACATGCCTTTAATCCCAGCACTCAGGAAGCTGAAGTAGGAGGATCACTGTGAGTTCAAGGCCAGCTTGGGACTACAGAGTAAGTTCCAGGTCAGCCTGGGCTAGAGTAACACCTTATCTTGAAAAAAAGCCGGGGAGACTGGAGAGATGGCTTAGCAGTTAAGACACTTGCCTGCAAAGCCTAAGGACTGAGGTTCAATTCCCCAGTACCCATGTAAGCCAGATGCACAAAGTGGCACATGCATCTGGAAGCTCATTTGCAGTGGCTGGAAGCCCTGGCATGCCCATTCTCTCTCTATCTGAAAAAAAAAAAAAAAAAAAAAAAAAAACAAGAAAAAACAATTAACTTTGTTTTACAACACAGTGAAAGGACTTATGAAAATAATTTTAACCCACTGGTATGAGAGTAAAAAATCTTAAATCTACAAAAAATGAAAATTACAGAGGAATGTAAAATAAAAAGAAAGTCTACCTTGCCCTTCACTCCCCATTCTCCTTTCTCTCCCAAACAACCATAGTTTCTTATGGCTCATTCTAGACTTCTTTGCTTGCCCAAGGACATTTATTACCTTTCACAAAACACACATAAATGCTACCATACTGTATGCTACTATTGTATGATTTTCCTTCTACAAAAATAGTATATTTCAGCAAGTCAACACATAGAGATAGGCCTTGTTCCTTATCAGCTGCACAATATTTCATCATCTGAGTGTATTATAAAGCCCCAGGGTTGGCTTATCTAATTACTATTAATGGGCATTTGGATTTTTTCCGGTGTACACATAAAGCTTTGAATATTTGAGGGACTGCTGAGGATAACCAGTGGGATTTTCTTAAGGGGATCACTGGGGGGGGGGTGATGAGAGACTCCAACCTTCTTCCACTCCGGGTTCCAAGAACTTTTAGCTGCTGAAGACATAGCACTGTGAGGGCTGCTGGTTCCCTGCACATACCCCAAAGGGCTGGGACAGGGCAGGAGAACAGGGAAGGAGAGAAAGCCCAGGCAAGAGGCATCAGGGCTTCCAGCTCTTGAGACCTGTAATCCCTGAGAAGGAGCCAGGACTAATTATGACAAAGGGGAGAGAATAACATCACTGTTCTCCTTTCTGGGTGGGTGGTAACCCATGAAGGATTCCTATAAAAATGTCTAGAGTTAAGTTCAACATTTTTGAAGGATTATGAAAAATATTTTACTGAGAAAACTCCCACTTTCTAAACTGTAGTTTCTGTTCGTTTGTTATTTGCCACAGTTATGAGAGAAGAGGAATGCTTTTGAAAGGAAAACAGGAAATAATCATTGAGAAAATGGCCTGTTGCTTCTCCCAAGTACAGACATAGGATAAACATCCCTTTACTCCTTCCACAAAGAGCACAGACTGGAGACTTGTTGGTCCCCATGGGATATGAGAGACCACAGATGAAGTGATTGGCATATTAGTCAGTCTGAAAACATGTGACCCCTGAGAGCCCCCTAGAGACCATGAACCCCGTACTTTCAGGGATCAGGCATGGTGAACTAAGTCACTTCATAAATAACATTTTTTTGTTGTTGGTCACACATTTCTCCACCTTATATAGAAATGTGGTTTCATGGGCTGGAGAGATGGCTTAGTGGTTAAGGCATATGCCGCGAAGCCTAAGGACCCCCGTTCGATTCTCCAGGTCCCACGTAAGCCAGATATGCAAGAGAGTGCATGCATCTGGAGCTCGCTTGCAGTGGCTAGAGGCCCTGGCACACCCATTCTCACTCTCCCTCACTCTCTTTCCCTCTCTAATAGATAAATAAATAAATAAATAAAATTTTTTGAAAAGTGGGTTCATTAAATATTTCCTTTCTAATTCTAATATAAGCAATCAGTAATGTGTGTGGGGGGTGATGACAGGTGACTCTCACTAGGCCTCGAGGTCAGGCAGTGACAGAGAGTGATTAGGATTGCAGCAAACTAAAGCACACAGGCATCTAGGTGGGTGCTGCTCTCTGTCCTAGCTCATGCATGCCTCAGAGAGAAGAGGCTGCATTGCTGGAACTCAGGCACTTTCCAGAGGATCCTGGTAACTGGGATTTTAAAGGAATGTTTCTTTTTAAAAACTAATTTTTTTTTTTTTTTTTAGAGAGAGTGAGACACAGAGAGAGAGAGAGAGAGAGAGACAGAGACAGAGACAGAAAGAGAATTGGCATGCCAGGGTCTCAGCCACTTCAGTTGAACTCTAGATGCTTGCACCACCTAGTGGGCATGCGTGACCTTCTGCTTGCCTCACCTGTTGTGTGTCTGGCTTACATGGGATCTGGAAAGTCAAACATGGGTCCTTAGGCTTTGCAGGCAAGCACCTTAACCACTAAACCATCTCTCCAGTCCTTAAAGGAATCTTTCTGATGAGGGTGTGATAGCTAGTACAAAGCGTCCATAGTACTGTGGACCAGGGAAGGCAAACAATGGGCCTGAGGAGGTAGGTCCTGAGCTCATCACATCAGATGGGTGGCCAGTGAAGATACAAGGTGAGTGACAGGTACGGGAAGGTCCAAGAAAGATGTGTAACGTTCTCAAAAATATTTGGAGGAAACCAAATGGATAACAGGTCAACTTCAATTGGGAGAGGAGATACGACAAAAACCAGAATCTGGGCTGGAGAGATGGCTTAGCAGTTAAGGTGCTTGCTTGTGAAGCCTAAGAACCCAGATTGGATACTCCAGTACCCAGATACACAAGGTGGTACATGCATTTGGAGTTCTATTGCAGTGGCTGGAGGCCCTGGCATACCCATCTTTTCTCTCTCTCCAATAAATAAATAAAATAAAATGAAACGGGATTTTTTTTTTTTTAGGAGAGAGAACGGCTCACATAGGCGCATAGTGTGAAACATTGATATTCACAGTTTAGAGAGAAAATAGAGGGTAGACATTGCAGTAGCAAGGGTGAAATGCTGTACACAAAGAACTAAATCTGAGCCTAAGCAGGCCTTGTTTGAATGGAGCATAGCCGAAGGACTGTAGTGATGGCCTGTAAGGGACCACTGGGCCCTTCAAAACTAGCCAGCACAGGACAAACTGCTAAGAAATAAGACTGGGCCTGAGGCTGTGGCTTCACCCACAACTAGGAAGCAATCGTAATTAAACAAGCCACATCTTTGCAACGTATGTGGTAATTGAGTTTGGTTTGTCTATTAACCATATTCTTCTGTATACTAACATGCTGAGTAAGTCTGTAGACAGTCCGTCCATATTGTTGTTCCTTCTCATCTAATTCTTTTATAAGTCCCTAAAGAAGTGCCTTCTGGGGCTGGAAAGATGACTCAGGGGCAAGAGCACTTCCTGTGCAGAGGGCCCTGAGACAGCCCCTGAATGTGACTCCCCAGAAAATAGCTGTGTGTGATCACCCACATCTGTCACCTCAGTCCTGTGGGGAACAGAGACCAGAGAATGGCTGGGACTCACAAAAACAGCAGATTCCAGAATCAGTGAGGGACTCCTTCTGAGGAAAACATGCGGGTAAGTGATGGAGGGGGACACTCCCTCTGCCCTCCCACCCCCCACACAGTCCCTTCTGTAGTGAGGTGGGGATATTTAAGCCCTTATGAAGGCAAACATGCACAGTGTACTAGAGCTGTGATTGAAAACTATAAAGTATGGATTTTAGAACCAAAGGTGCCCTTCTGAGCTCCCCACTGAGATCTGGGAGTCAGTGGACAGACAGGAGGAAAGTAGTTTGAGGTGATGAATTCACAGTCATGCTTTTCACCTACTTCTTCCACTTTGGGGTCACAAGTCCTCAAAATAAAAGTCCATCACTCCTGACCACTTCCTCTAACATGAAATGCCTATAGCATCATGCTCTACTATCTTATCTTTGGGGACCTACTTCCCTTTTCTCTTCTTCCTCTTCATTGCCCCTCCTTCAGTCTGGTGTTCTAGTTCTTTGGGCCTCTTGCCGTCTACCTCACTCTATGGCTACCTGATGCTGATTCCCTGGCCTTAACTTCAGCTCTGGCTCCAGCCTTCCTCCAAGTCTACTTTGGCATCTCAGAGTCATGCTAATACAAAGGGCCGAGAACAGTGGTTTCTTCTTTCCAACCTGCTCCTCTACCTGTGATGACGTCAGCATCACTCACTGTACAAACCCTTGCGTCATTCATCACACCTTCCCTTCCCTCATCTCTCACCTCGAGTTCATCACCACGTTCTGACTGTTCTGGTAACAAAATACCCAGAACAGTGCCTTTGTTGCCATCTCTCCTGCCTGTGCGCTAGTCCCAGCCACTGTTATCTCTTACTTCTTGTCCATGTTTGCCTCCTCCAAAGCCATTCCAAATCCTGCTGATATAATGAGCTCTTAAATACCCAAGTGGTATTGTATCATAGATTGCTAAATTTCTAGGCTTAGAAGGAGTGTACTTTTTCTTTCTTTCTTTCTTTCTTTCTTTCTTTCTTTCTTTCTTTCTTTCTTTCTTTCTTTTTTTTTAGAGAGAGAGAGAGAAAGAGAATTGGTGTGCCAGGGCCTCAGCCACTGCAATAGAACTCCAGATGCTTGCACCATCTAGCGAGCATGTGCAACCTTGCGCTTGCCTCACCTTTGTGCATCTGGCTAATGTGGAATCTGTAGATTCAGGCATGGGTCCTTATGCTTCACAGGAAAGCACCTTAACCACTAAGCCATCTCTCTAGCCCTGGAGGTGTAGATTTCTTAGCATGGCCTATAAGGCCCTGCAAAAACTATGTTTGGACTGTCTGGCCAGCCATCATCCTTGAGTTTCACCTGCAAGGCACATTCTTTCAGCTCCTTAAGTAGCTTCTTCAGGTAGTCTGTCTGGAACACTGTTTTGCACCAGCATACCTCTATAGGCCTGGTTAGTCCTTACCTTTAAGATTCAGCTCAAGGTCACTTTAAAAATTTTTTTGTTTATGAAAGAGAGAGAAAGAAAGAAAGACTGGCAGAGAGACAGAGAAAGAGAGGCAAACAGAGAGAGAATGGGCACACCAGGGCCTCTAGCCACTGCAAACGGCCACTTTGTGCATCTGGCTTACGTGGATCCTAGGGAATTGAACCTGGGTCCTTTGGCTTGCATCTGGCTTAATCACTAAGATCCTCTCAGCCCAATTGAACCTGGGCCACTTTGGCTTTGCAGGCAATGACTAGCACTTAAATCAATTTTATTTTATTTTAATCTCTCAAGCCCAAGGCCACTTTCTTAAGGTCACTTTCTCTGAGGCAGCCTGATTCATCACACATAAATGACTTATGAATAGCACTTCCTTATTTGATGCCTGAGTTCTTGGTCTCATTTGCCAGTGTTTCTAGTGCCAGAGCAGTGCCTGATGTCGAGCAGGTATCCTATAGGTATTTGTTGACATGTGAGTGTAGTCAGGACAGGCACTGACTTCAAGGGGACGTTATCCAGACCCTGATGCTCTGGAGAAGTTTTAGCCTGCTTGGAATCCTAGCGACCTAGAGGCAAATAAATAACAAGCATTTAATATTTGAATCACTAATTAAGACTTAGTTTAGTGTTTCATCTTTCTAAATTGAAATTACTTTAAAAGTAGGTTGAGAAATAAGTTATAAACTATTTGCAGTGATATGAAAGCTATCTCTAGATGGAGGATAGGAGAGACAAGTAGTTTGAAATTCGTGTGGAACTTTGCTGTGTTGCTGAAGGCATTGTAAATCCTCAGAAAAAGTGATTTGGCAATCCACACCACAAGCCTTAAATTGTCTATATGCTTCTGAAAGCTGGCCATGTATGGTAAAAACATACTCAAGGCAAAGGGGAAACAAGGGAATCTTTTTGGAAAATAAGCTGACCATATCCTTGGAGAACAATAAAATTATATTTAGGAGATCTAGTTCATGTTCATTTTATTTTTTATTTTTAAAATATTTATTTATTTATTTGCAAGGAGAGAGAAAAAAATGAATGGGTACACTAGGGCCTCTAGCCACTGCAAATGAACTCCAGATACATACACTATTTTGTGCATCTGGCTTTATGTGGATACTGGGGAGTCAAACCCGGGTCATTAGGCTTTGCAGGCAAACACCTTAACTGCTGAGCCATCTCTCAACCACCCTTTTTTGAGACAGGGTCTCCTGTAGCCCAGGCTGGCCTTTAACTCCTGATCCTCCTTGAGCCATTAACTTAATAATTTTTTAGAGATCTTTCTTGGACCAACACTCATCCTTATTCAGATGTGCTTTGCCTTGATTTTCACAATGTTTGTCATTTCTGTAACCACTAATCTGTCTTCCCTCCAGTATTCTAAACTTCTTGAAGTAGAGGGCAATAATTGCTTAATTTGGCTTGATCTCTTTAGCACAGTACCTTGGGTAACTCAAGATATTTAAATAATTGCTGGATAAGATGAATAGAGAACATTAGTCTTAAGATCCATTTTGGGCTGGGGAGATGGCTCAGTGGTTAATGGGGCTTGTTTTCAAAGCCTGCCAGCCCAGGTTCAATTGCCAAGTACCTACATAAAGCCAGACACACAAAGAGCCATATGCATCCGGAGTTCATTTGCAGTGGCAAGAGGCTCTGGTGTGTCCATACTACTCTCTTTCTGTTTCTCTCTCATTCTCTCTCTCCTCTCTCTCTCTCACACACACACAAGTAAATATAATTTTAAAAATTAAATAAATTATTTATTTATTAGAGCAAGAGAGAAAGAGGCAGACAGAGAAAGAGAGAGAGAGAGAGAGTGAGAATGAGAGAATGGGCACACCACAGCCTCCAGCCACTGCAAATGAACTGCAGATGCATGTGCCCCCTTGTGCATCTGGCTCACGTGGGTCCTGGGGAATCGAGCCTGGGTCCTTTGGCTTTGCAGGCAAGTGCCTTAACCACTAAGCCATCTCTCCAGCCCATAAAAGTGTTCTTTTAAACATTGACTTAATTAAAAGATAACAATATTAATAGTTAACCTTAATCAAGAGGTCAGTGTATAAATGGCTTTTTTTTTTAGTTTTTTTTTTTTGTTTTTTGAGGTAGGGTCTTGCTCTAGCCCAGCCTGACCTGAAATTCACTATGTAGTCTCAGGGTGGCCTTGAACTCACGGTGATCCTCCTACCTCTGCCTCCCAAGTGCTGGGATTAAAAACATGTGCCACCATGCCTGGCTTATATATATGGCTTTTGATAGTCACTGCAAGCCTTCAACTTCCTACTAGCTGCTAGTAAGTTACATAACAAAATCTTTTTTTTTTTTTTTTTTTTTTTTTTTTTTTTTTTTGGTTTTCCAAGGTAGGGTTTCACTCTAGCTCTGGCTGACCTGGAATTCACTATGTAGTCTCAGGGTGACCTCGAACTCTCGGTGATCCTCCTACCTCTGCCTCCCGAGTGCTAGGATTAAAGGCGTGTGCCACCACACCCGGCCAAAATCTTTTTTTAAAATATTTATTTTTATTTATTTATTAGATACAGAGAGAGGGAGAGAGAGAGTGAGAATGGGTGCACCAGGGCCTCTAGCCACTGCAAACAAACTTCAGACACATGTGCCACCATGTGCATCTGGCTTATGTGGAACCTGGAGAATTAAACCTGAGTCCTTAGGCTTTGCAGGCATGAGCCTTAACTGCTAACCCATCTCTCCAGCTCCATAACAAAATCTTAATTAGGGGCTGGAGAGATGGCTCAACAGTTAAGGCACTTGCCTGCGAAGCCTAAGGACCCAGGTTCAAATCCCCAGTGCCCATGTAAAACCAGATACATGAAGTAGTGCATGCATCTGGAGTTTGCTTTCAGTGGATAGAGGCCCTGGTGAGCCCATTCTTTCTCCTCTCTCTTCCTTGCAAAAAACCAAATAAATAAATAAATGAAATAAGTTGGTTTTAGATTTTTTTTTAGTCTTAATCAGACAAGTGTAGCAGTAAACATCTATAATTCTAGAACTTAGTCAGGAGGTTACAAGTTCATAGCCAACCTGAGCTCCATAGGAAAATCCTGTCTAAAAAGAATAATAAAAATAAAAAAAAAAAGCGGGGCTGGAGTGGTGGCTTAGCAGTTTAGCGCTTGCCTGTGAAGCCTAAGGACCCTGGTTCAAGGCTCAATTCCCCAGGACCCACGTAAGCCAGATGTACAAGGTGGAGCATGATTCTGGAGTTCGTTTGCAGTGGCTAGAGGCCCTGGCGCACCCATTCTTTCTCTATCTATCTGTCTCTTTCTCACTCTCTCTCTCTCTGTCACTCTCAAATAAATAAACAAAAAAAATTTTTTTTTAAGTGTAGGGAGATGGCTCACTGGGTAAAAACCCACTGCTTATCTAAGCATGAGGACCTCAGAGAGGTTGTATTTAATCTCTAACACCCATGTAAAAAGCCCACTGTGGCTATACAGGCCTGTAAACCCACTCCTGCAGGAGGTGGGGTATAAACTGGAGAATCACTGGGGCTCACTGATTAGCCATTCTGACCTAAAACAGCAGCTCCAGGTTCAGTGAGACTCCATCTCAAGGAAATGAGTAGATGAATGATAAAGACACCTGATGTTCTCTGACATGCGTGCAGAGTCATCTGCATACATATGTGCATACACTGTACATACACACCACACACAATACATATGTGTACCAAACAAGCAAACAAACAAAAGAAAAAAATAAAGAACCCTTATTTACACTAGCCCCATACTGGAAAGAACATACATATTACTTGACTAAATGCTATGCAGCTATTTAGAATCTGAGTTTTCAAAAGTAATATAGTAAGGTAACAAGATGGGAGTAATAAGCAGCCACTGCTCCCATTCCACTCACTGCTAGGAGAGCACCACTGTGGTAGCTCTTCTTGGGTTCCCAGCTCTTCTAGTGCACACTGGCTATGTCAAGGTCAAGTAGGGGGTACTGGACAAAGAAAGTGACAGGTGGAGGAGGGGAGTGTTTGAGAAAGGAAGCCTTGAACAGTCCTGAAAGAAGGAGGCGGAGTCTTGCAGGAGTGGGAAACGTTCAAAGGTTTGGGATAGAGTTTAAGTGATGAGGCCAGAAGAGAGCTACTTTGGGTCTTTCCTGGCTGGGGCTGCTGTTGCTGTGCCCTGAAGCGATGGGGGCAGATTTGGGCATGTTGGAAATACCAGTCTTGGTACCCTGAGATGGATTGGTTTTGTTTGGGTAAAACTGATGCATTTCTATTTTTGCTTATGTATATATACACACATATATATGCACCTCTAGCCATATGTATATATGTATGTATGTATATATCTAAGTAAGTAAATAAGTATATGGCTAGAGGTGAACTCAGAATATAAATACAAAACACTGAAAATTAAAAGACCAAGATTTGAAGCTTTGGCCTCAAAATCTCATCCTATCAAAGGAACAAATGGAACAAAGTGTGAAAATGAAAGTCAGGCCCAAGAAGGATGAGCTTTCAGTCCGAAAGAAAACTGCTGCTTTCTGCTAGTTCTGCCATCAGGCTATTTGGTCTCGTTTAATTTGGTTGTTTGCTTTCAGAAATCTGAACCAATGACCTTCATGGGTTTAAGGAAATAGTCAGTTCTCACCTTCTAATGTCTGGAAAATCTTATAGTTCAGGCTAAAAGTTTCCAGGTATAGTAACATACATGTGGCATTTTATAGCCTGGAAGGCCCTCTGCTCTAAGACCCGGATATGACTAATGGGCTGCTTTGGCTTGAATGACAGCATTCTTTCCAAAATTCATGTTGAAACTTAAGCCCAAGGCAGCAGTATTAAGAGGTGTGGCCTCTGGGAGGTGATTAAGGCATGAGAGCTCTGCCCTTGTGATTGGGATTCACACCCTATTAAAAGGGCTCAAGGGCCCCTGCTGTCGCTCAGTTGTAGAGCATGCACTTAGCACACACAAGGCACTAGGTTTGATTCCCCAGTACCACACAAAATAGATATTGAAGGAAGTGTTCTCTTCCTTTCTACTGTCTAGCACGTGAGGACACAGCTACAAGGTGCCATCTAGGAAACAGATGGCGACCTTCCAAAGATACCTCACTTCCTGACATTCTCCTAGGAGTCATATCTCCAGTGGGGATGAAGAAACAAATCGGGGTGGTGGGTTAGCAAAAATTTGTCCCAGCAAAAAAATAAAAAGAAAAAAAAGAAAAGAAACAAATCCAGAGAGGAGACTCTGACTCCCTATAAGCCCCCCCCTCCCCCGAGCCAATGTTCACCCCTTAGCGGTCTAGCTCTGGGCCCCTCCTGTCCCAGTAGGAGCTTTTCTGCTTTCTTTCACCTTTCTTTGAATGAAATTTGTTTGCTTTTACTAAACCTCTTGGACTCTGATCCTTTGTTGTGTTAAGAGAAAGAACTCTGCCACTCGTGGACCCAGCTGTCTCAAGCAGTGTCAGGCAGTTGTAATCCCAGCACTGGGGAGGCAGAGATGAGATCCCCCCACGCAGGGAAAGCTGACTAGCTAGACTGGCCCAGAGTGTTCTGTGAGTGAGAGATTCTGTCTCAAAAAATAAGGTAGAAAGCAATAAAGGTAGATACTCAACATCAACCTCTGGCATCCATGTGTACACCCATGCACACATGCACCCATGTGCATACAGTCGTGTACACACATGCACATGCACACATACACATATAAAAGATGCAAGCAACCCAAGAATCCATCCGCCAACAGATGAATGATAAGCAAAATGCAGTATAAACATAAAATGACATATCATTCAACCTTAAAAAGGGAGCTTAAGCTCAAAGGGTTGGGGAGATGGCTCAGCAGGTAAAGGCTGCTGGCTTGCAGAGCCTGCACACCTGCGTTCAATTCCCCAGCACCCATGTAAAGCCAGATGCAAATCCAAAGCTTGTGGTTGTGGTGGCAAAAAGCCCTGTATCAGAAGGTGTAGCACAGATGCCTTGAGGTTGTCCCCTGGCCTACACACACACACACGCGCACGCACGCACGCACGCACACACACGCACGCACGCACGTACAGGCGTGCACAAGCAAAATACAAATGCAAACAAAAAACAGAAAGGGAGGAGATACTGATCTATGGATCACATGAATGATCCTCGGAGATTTCATGCTGAGTGAAGTAAACCAGTCTCAAAAGGACAAATGTTGAACCGCTCTACTGTTGTAAAGGACCCAGGGTAGTCAAAATCATAGGGGCAGAAAGCAGAATGGTAATTGCAAGTGGGTGGGGAGAGGATGGCTGAGGCGTTATTAGGGCTTTGTGGGGTGAGTTCCCAGTTAGTGTAATGGACACAGCATTTCAGTTTTGTGAGTGAGAAGAGCTCTGAAGATGGTGGTTACAGTTCAAGTATGAGAGTACTCAGTGTCTGATCCATACACTGAGAACTGCTCAAGACGGCACATTTTATGTGCATGTATTCTACAATGTTTTAAAACTGGGGAGGAAAAAGTTAATATGATAAAGGCAACACCTGATTGCAAAATTCTTAGAGAAAATGATTTGGTGATTGTTGTGGGTTGAGTGTGGAGGGTCCCTCTTGGGCTGATGTATTTGAACATTTGGACCCCAGATTGTGATATTTTGGGAAGATTATGGAACTTTAAAAGCTGGAGCCTCACTGGAGGAAGGGGGCCAATGGGGGTGGGTCATGACGTGTTACAGCCCAGCTCCACTTCCTGTTGGCTATTTCCTGCGTGCAGAGGCCATGTGATCAGCCGTGGGGTACCTGCCTTTGTTCCTTTCCTGCCACCATGGTTTATAACCTCTCAAGCCAAAATAAATCCTTCCTCCCTTAAGATGCTTTGTGTCAGGTGTTGCTGCAACCAAAGGCCTGACAAAAGCAACTGAAGGAAGGATTTATTCGAGCTCACAGCTCAAGGTTCCAGTCCATCACGGTGAGGAGAGCATGAGGGCAGAAACATGAAGCAGCTGGTCACATTGCAGTCAGGAAGCAGAGAGTGGTGAGCGGTGGGGCTCAGCTCCCTGGCTCCTATTTATACAGTCCACAACCACGAGCCCCGGCAGTGATGCCGCCCACACTTAGGGCCTGTCTTCCCACCTGTATTAACCTAATCTAGAATCTTCCTCACAGCCCAGAAGTCTGCTTCCATCATGATTCTAATTATCATGTCAGGTATTTTGTCACAGCCATGAGAAAAGTGCCCAGTACAGTGATATTGTCCAAGATGATTAGGAGAAAGGAAAAGTACCAGCTATTCAAATCACACAGCATTTAATGCAGAGGACAATAGTGATACTTTATTAGGTTACTGAAATAAGAATGGGCCCTGCAGAAAGACAATGAATGGTAACAAGTTTTTCCTATGATTTTTTTTTTTTTTTTTTTTTTTTTTTTTTTTGGTTTTGGTTTTTCGAGGTGGGGTCTTGTTTTAGCCCAGGCTGACCTGGAATTCACTATGTAGTCTCAGGTTAGCCCTGAACTCACAGCACTCCTCCTATGTCTGTTTCCTGAGTGCTGGGATTAAAGACGTGTGCCATCATGCCAGGCTTTTCCTATGATTTTTGTTTGTTTGTTTGTTTGTTTGTTTGTTTGTTTTTCAAGGTAGGGTCTCACTCTGGCCCAGGCTGGAATTCATTATATAGTCTCAGGCTGGCCTTGAACTCATGGCAATCCTCCTATCTCTGCCTCCCAGGTGCTGGGATTAAATGCATGTGCCACTACGCCCAGCTGTATCTTTGGCCTTTTCAACCATCTCTGGCCTTTTTAATGATCTCATACAAACCAACTACTTATAGTACAGCTAGGTCCATACACAAAAACCATTACTGGAATGCTCAGAATAAGCATTATTTTATTTTATTTTTTGGTTTTTCGAGGTAGGGTCTCACTCTAGCCCAGGCTGACCTGGAATTCACTATGAAGTCTCAGGGTGGCCTCAAACTCACAGCGATCCTCCTACCTCTGCCTCCCAGGTGCTGGGACTAAAGGTGTGTACCACCACACCTGGCTTCCTATGATTTTAAAAAAATTTTTTTTTTCTTAGTACAAGTCTCTTATTAAGAAAAGAGAGAGAGAGATCAGGGTCTAGTTCTGTTTCTGATCATGTACTGAGGGGACAGGGAGCTAACCATGAGATTTTTCCCTGTTAAAGCCAACGTTCATTCTTACCTGCATCGGTTACTATTCTCATGGCTGTGACCAAATACTGGCAAGAAGCAACTTAAGTGCAGCAGGCTTTCTTCTGGCTGGCAGATGGAGTTCATCATGGCCTGGAAAGCATGGAGAGGGAGGCAGCACCAGACTATGGCTCAGGAGTGAGGCTTCCTGCTTACATCCTGGTGCAACAGGAAGCAGAGAGGGCGGGACTTGTCATTGAGCTCACTTTCTCCTTTTTTCCCATTTTATTCAATCTGGGAGCCCAGCCCATGGCCCTCATCTTTCCTCCTCAGTTAATCACTTCTGGAAATGCCTTCATAGTCATACCCAAAGGTGTGCCTCACCGATGCCCTGGGTGTTTCTTGATTCAACCAAGTTGAAAATCCAAATTAACTATCCCACTGACCTTCTTTTTAGACACAGACTTGCAGGGACACCAGCTTGAACAGTCTCCCTTGTCCTCCTGTTATAAAATGCTGTCAACCTAGGAGACGTGCTTTAGTCACACATCCACAGGTCATTAGGGAATGCATATTATGCATCGGGCCCATGATGGAGATGCAGTGCCATCATTTTGACTAAACAAGAGATCATTTTCGGGTCTGGAGAGAGATGGCTTAGCAGTTAAGGCACTTGCCTGCAAAGCCTAAGGACCCAGGTTTGATTCTCTATGTCCCACATAAGCCAGATGCACATGGTGGCATATGCATCTGGAGATTGTTTGCAGTGGCTAGAAGTCCTGGCATGCCCATTCTCTCCCTCCCCCCCCCCCGTCTGTCTCTAATAAATAAATAAAAAAGAAAAAAAGGCCGGGCGTGGTGATGCACGCCTTTAATCCCAGCACTCAGAAGGCAGAGGTAGGAGGATCGCCATGAGTTCAAGGCCACCCTGAGAATACAGAGTGAATTCCAGGTCAGCCTGGGCTAGAGTGAGACCTACCTCGAAAAACAAACAAACAAACAAACAAACAAAAAAGATCAGTTTTGGTCAACATACATGGATGTTATACTCTATCTATTACACCTATTGTCTCCAGGGTTATCTATGACACCAAAGGACTTTAAACAACTATGTGGGCAGTAATTACTAGGGATTGCATATTAGTTACTGCTGAGTAACTGTGAAAGAGCAGTCTGTTGGGGGCTCTCAGACAACAGAACGTGGCACCAGTCTAGGGAGATCTCCTTAGGAAGGGGCATTTGACCCCAGCCTTGAAGGCTGAGCTTGTATTAAATCAAAGTCTCCCTCCCTTTGTATTCCCTCATCTCTGCCAGTCTTTTCAGACTTCTGTGCCACCCAGGTCCTAGCCATGTTGTCTTATAAGTTACTTCATAAGTTACCCATAGAGGAAGATGGCCCCAGCTACAACCTGCTTCAAGCCAGAGAATGGACTCATGGGAGGAAACAGCCTTCTTTTTATTGGATCACAATTAGAGAAAGATTCTTTCACAGCTTACATTTACCACCCTCCTTCTATGTTTCCAGCAACTCAAGCATCCCAACCTTGTCAACCTCCTGGAAGTCTTCAGGAGGAAGCGGAGGCTTCACCTGGTGTTTGAGTATTGTGACCACACAGTGCTCCACGAGTTGGACAGATACCAAAGGGGGTAAGTGACCCGTCTCTTACCAACAAAACGAAGCACACCAGGATTGTCAGGGAAGAGGAGCAGCAGGGACTGCATTAAGATTTTGTAAGAAGGGGCTGGAAAGACAGCTCAGTGGTTAGCGGTGTTTGCTTGCACATCACAGGGACTCCTCAAAACTGTAGCTCCAGATTCAGAGACTCGGTCTCAAGGAACTTCACAGAAGAGGGATAGAGGAGGCTATCTGACATTCTTCTCGGGCTTCCACATGTATGCATCTGCACACATATGTATGTACACCACGCATACCACACCACACCACACATACTATATACTTACATGCAAAAAAAAAAAAAAAAAAAGCAGAAGGGAAAAGTACTAAATAGAGCATGACCCCAGGCTGATGTCAACCTATGCTACAGCTATTCTAGAAGAAAGGAACTTCAGAAAGAGGTAACATCTCCGTATAAAGTCCTTTGAGGCTCTGATTGGCTCAGCTCAGGTGATGCAACCATCCGGGGACCAGTCACTGTGGCTGCAGGGAGAGTAGAATGATTAGTATGCCATGGATTCTGTTATTCAAAGTGAATCCATCCAAGAGGATTTCATGGTAGAGGCGGCATTCGGGGGACAAGGGGAGGAGAATCGTAATGAAGCTGATATGAGGATATGCCACCCTTTCCTTTTCTGGGAGCTCAGCTTTGGGGAGTGGGAATGTGAAGTGTCTGGCAGGTCTCAGAATGATGCCCCACCCCTGCCCATGCCTACGCTCCCCTGGCTGCAGGCTGACACCCTTCTAACAGTTCTCTCCAGCACTGGCCAAGGACTTGCTTTGTCTGAGAAGCTGGTTGTATAGGATCCACCATGACCTTCCAGCAAATGGGATTAAAGTGGCTTGTGGTTTGTTAATGACTATGCAACACGCTTTTTGTGTTCCACACTGTTAGAGGTGGCTGAGACGACAACTGTGGTGAAGTCATTGCATACATTGGTATTTGCTCTTCTGCCAGCTTGCAGGTGACACTCAGAGAAACTCGTCAGTGCAGTTGCTTGCGGCTGTGTGGTACTAGGAGACAGGGCAGGGAGGTGTGGTTGCCATACTGTGATGGCTTGGGAACACTGATTTGTAGAGTCAAAAGCAAGTTAGAGCCAGACATGGTGGTGCACACCGTTAATCTCAGCACTCGGGAGGCAGAGGTAGGAGGATCACTGTGACTTCGAGGCCACCCTGAGACTACATCCTGAATTCCAGGTCAGCCTGGGCTAGAGTGAGAACCTACCTCGAGAAAAAAAAAAAAAAGAAAAGAAAGAAAGAAAAAGAAAGAAAAAAAGAAAGAATGAAAAGGAAAAAAGAAAAAAAGCAAGCTGGAGGGGCCAGGAAGATGGCTCAGTGGATAAAACCACTTTCTGCACAAGCATGAGGAGGACCTAAGTTCAATTTCTGGCACCTATGTCAAAATTTTAAAAAATAAAAAATAAAAAAACGGGCATGGTTGTGCACACCTGTAACCCCGGTCCTGAAGGAAGCAGAGACAGGAGGATTGCTGGGGCTCCTTGGTCAGCTCCAGACTCAGTGAGGGTATCTCAAGGAAATAGGCCAGAAGGGCAATGAAGGAGGATACCCGCCGTCCTCCTCCGCCTCTGCATGAGCAAGGACTCACACGTGCACGTTATTCAGTTTCATATTCACTGTGTTAGAGAAGGTACTGAAGCTACTGTCCCGGCCTGCTGGTTTATTTTATTTTATTTTGAGGTAGGGTTTTGCTCTGGCCCAGGCTGACCTGTAATTCACTATGTAGTCTCAGGCTGGTCTCAAACTCACAACGATCCTCCTACTTCTGCCTCCGGAGTGCTGGGATTAAAGGCGTGCGCCTCCGTGCCCAGCCTGCCTGGAGTTTCGTTACATTGCTTACCCTAAGAATGTCCTGTGATCATTTACTGTATTTGAGCATAACTTTCTAAAGTTAATTATGCATCCTTTATGAAATCCTGAATTCTTACTAGTGTGGAAACGCTAGCATGGAATATAAAATCTCACTTTACCACCACATTTCTTACTAGTTTGCTTCATAAAACATGACCCTGCCCCACAAAATTGTTTGCAATTAAAAAAAAAATAATACTATTTCATTTATTTATTTTCGAGAGAGAGAGAGTGAGTGAGAGAGGCAGATAGACAATGGGCACGTCAGGGCCTCTAGCCACTGCAAACAAACTCCAGACAGATACACCACCTTGTGCATCTGGCTTACATGGGTTCTGGGGAATTGAACATGGGTTCTTAGGCTTTCCAGGCAAGTGCCTTCACCACTAAGCCATTTCTCCAGCCCTTTAAAAAATTTTATTTATTTATTTATTTATTTATTTATTTATTTATTTATTTAAGAGAAAGGGGGACAGAGAGAGAGAGAGAGAGAGAGAGAGAGAGAGAATGGGTGCGTCAGGGCCTCTAGTCACTGCAAATGAAGTCCAGATGCATGCCTCACCTTGTGCACCTGGCATTACATGGATACTGGGGAATTGAACCTGGATCCTTTGGCTTTGTAGACAAGTGCCTTAACCAGTAAGCCATCTCTCCAGCCCATGCTTGCAATTGTAATTGATTCAGAACATGTTTTCTTGGCATAGCCAGCCCTACCTTCTTTTCTCTGCCTAAACCAAACCAAAGCAAACCCAACCAAACCAAACCAAACAACAACAAAAACAACTCTTGTTGTCCTTTAGATACAACCCCCGAAACATGACTCCTCCATGTTACCCATCAGCACACTGTGGAGAGGGAGTCCTTCCCCTGGTGTGCACAACATCTTCTGGATGTTTATAGCACAGGGAACTGTCCATCCTCAAGCTGCCTATCCCCAGTGTTTTCTACCTGAACGTCTGGTGCTTGGGACATCTCAATACTCATGGAATGACTTGGACATGTTAAGATGCCAGTAAGTGGAAACTTAAACAATGGTCGTAGAGAAGAGTAATAACAATTACCTTCATCTGATCACTGCACATTGTACACGTATCTTGAACTATCACATTGCACTCCATAAATATGTACAAGTATTATGCATCAATTAAAAATAAAAATATATTAAAAATAATTCTTGCCAGCCAGGTGTGGTGCATGCCTTTAATCCCAGCACTCTGGAGGCAGAGGTAGAAGGATTGCCATGAGTTTGAGGCCACCCTGAGACTACATAGTGAAGTCCATGTTAGCCTGGGCTACAGCGAGACCCTACCTTGAATAACTGAAAATAACAATAATAGGGCTGGAGAGATGGCTTAGTTAGCTAAGTGCTGGCCAGTGAAGCCTAAGGACCCTGGTTCGAGGCTCAATTCCCCAGTACCCATGTAAGCCAGATGCACGTGGTGATGCATGCATCTGGAGTTCATTTGCAGGGGCCAGAGGCCCTGGCATGCCCATTCTTTCTCTCTCCCTTTCTCTGTCTCTAATAAACAAATAAATAAAAATTTAAAAATTATAAAAAATAACAACAATAATAATAATTCTTGCTGAGTGCAGTTGCTGGCATGTGCAGGGCCTTAGGTTCAATACCCAGTGCTGAAAAAAGAAAAAACTCCTTGCTAAAACAGATTCAAAGACTTGTCTCTGCCTTTTATAAAGCATACATCTTCACTTCCTTAACATGTTCATAACTTCTGGTTCTCCTGTGGAAAGCTTTCAGAGAAGGTCCAACTTCGTGTTGCTGTTAACACAAGCAAGTTCATGCCACAAAATATGCATGCTGCTACCTTGCCCTGAATGTGTACCTATTAAATTCCCTGTGCTATATTTGTGTATATTTGTTCTCAACATATGTCCATTCCTTTCTTCTATAGGACACAATATGCATTGTGCTTATAGTCTATTAACTATTGGTCTCCCTACATCAGTTTCTTGATTGTTTTCTATACACCGTAGCCCAGGCTGTGCTCAGACTCATGACAATCCTCCTGCCTCAGCCTCTCAAGTAGTGAGGTTACAGACATGAGCCACCAAACCCAGCTCCGTCTACCATTTTCACGAGAGTAGTCTAGGTGTTCTTTCTGCGTTCCCCTGCCCATTGATCAATAAGCCAGGCACCAGTACCTTATTCTTTTCTGTAGTTTTCACTATTGCCAGACATGAGTATTACCACAAGTTTTCAATCTGACACAAGACTTTTATCTCTTTAAGATTAAATCTGACAAAGGATTTTCATCTGTTTTTAAGATAAAAGCTTTATCTTTTAAGATAAAAGATTGTTATCAAAAATTTGTAACACCAAAATATATAGAAATAAAATTTACAGCTTGACATATGATTCCCTCTACACATATGAATTTAAATAAGTTGTACTCTGCGTACTGTTCTGTGTATTTTTAATGTATGCTAAGTTATCTCCTTATCCACACATATCTACTTTGATATTTTAAAATGACTATGTAAAGCTAGGGATGTAACTTTGTTGGAGAAGGAGAGGGAGGGAGAGAGAGAGAAAGAGAGAGGGAGGGAGGTGAGAGGAAGAAAGAGAGGAGAAAAGGGAGACTAAGAGGATGGCAAAACAAAGAGAGAAAGGGAGAGGGAGGAAGTTACATGGTTGTATAGAATTCCATTGAATGGATATGCTGTGACTTGATTCAATCTCAAATGATAGTCATGTTATTTCCCGTTTCCCTCTCCCCCCAGGATGAGCAGTGCTACAGTGAATAGCACTTCCAATGCTATAGGATAAATTCCTTAGAACACATGATTTTTGTAGGAGCTTAGCCAGCCCCTCCCCCTCCCATCTTTCCCACAGCCTTGTGTAAAAGTGAAGTGGTTGTAAATGCTCACTTGTCAGTCAGTGTCACCATGTGAGGACAGTGCAATGGAAAGGATGGTCTCTGTAATTGAGAAGACCGGAGAGAGACACATGTCCTTTCTTGATCATCTCCCCCACTTCATATCTGTGAAGAGTTTTCAAAATCACTTTCATCTCTTTACTTGAACATGGCAGTTGTTTATATTTCTGAGTCCATTTCAATTTTGTCACCAGGACATTAGGGTCAAAATTCAGCCTTTTCCCAAAACATGAAAAAGAGAGGCAGAACATGTTTTTGAAGAGTTATTTTGTGGAACTGTGTTGTCAGGGAAATCAAAATATCAGTTTTCCTCTTTCACCCTACAATCAACACAGAAGATTTCTGGATTCTCAGAAGACACCAGAATTTGTCCATATAAATAAGCAAGCAACTAATTCTATAGCAGAGAGCAGCTGGGTATCCCCTAATCCAATTCAGTTCTGACATTGTCTGCCTGGAGACAGCAACAGATCTCACAGGTTGATGACTTGGTACCCCAGACTGGCCCTCACTTTAGGTGGCAGTCACAGTCCAGGTTGTTTCAACTGTGCTTCTGGCACAACCACAACCCCATCCTTGGGTTCAATTTATTTGCTCCAGTGACACATAGAACCCAGGGGAATACCTGTTTATTATAAAAATATTATTACAAAGGGTACATATGAAGAGCTTGTTAGGGTTATGTGAGCAGGAGGTATACCACCCTCTAGGAACATCCATGGTTCAGGTATCTGGAAGCTAAGCAAACTCCTGACTTAGGAACGATTGCTAATAAACTGGGTGTGGAACCCAGCAAGACCTGTCTGTTTAGATTCTTCTAGGCCTCTCAGTGTAGCATTCATTCCTCCGGGGTATGGGACAGGATCCTTGTGAATGAGAAAAGCCTTAGGACCCGCTATTGGGCCAGAGCAGGCAAGAGGATTTCATTATGGTCATCTCTAAGACAGAGATGGGGTGGAAAAGATAAAAATTTCTATGACCTGCCTTAGGGAGGGAATTATGAGCCAGGAACAGTGAACAAAACCCTACATTCACCTTCTATGTATGTATGTATGTATGTATGTATGTATGTATGTATGTATGTATGTATGTATCTATCTATCTATCTATCTATCTATCTTCTATCTGTCTGTCTATCTTCTATATTTTTTGCACATGTGTGTATAATATGTGGTATGTGTAGGTATGCACATGTGTGTGCCCCATGCACACATGTGTGAAGGCCCGAGAACATCAAGTGTCCCTCCTCCACTGATGAAATAGGGTCTTTCTCTCTGAACCCACAGCATGCTGTTTTGATGAGCCCCAGCAATTTCTTTGGCTTCAGTTGCAAGCCTGGAGACCAGGGCGAAAGCAGCTCCCTGCCAGCTGCTTTTCCAAAGAAAGCACGACCATGACATGACCGATGCTCTGCGATGAGGCCTGTGCTTTGTTAACGTCCTTTCATATGTATTTTGTATATGTTCAAATGTCAACTTTAGGTCTATTATTAATAACTATTAAGTTAACATGTTAACTTACATTAAGTCTAACCATTCTTCCATTATTGAATATTGAAGTTGTTTTTATGGTTTGGCCTAATAAATGATTCTATCATAAATTTTTCCTATAAATGGATTTTTCTTCTTTGGTACTTTCCTTTAGAAGCTCTCAGACTGGGACACTCAGGCTGTATGCTTTGCCAGAATGAACAAATTTACCTTTGCCACCCAAGATGCAGACTGATGCACATTTTTCTGTGTTTTTTTTTTTAATTTATTTGAGAGTGACAGACACACAGAGAAAGAGACAGATCAATAGAGAGAGAATGGGCATGCCAGGGCTTCCAGCCACTGCAAACGAACTCTAGATGCATGCGCCACATTGTGCATCTGGCTTAAGTGGGTTCTGGGGAATCGAGCCTCGAACCAGGGTCCTTAGGCTTCACAGGCAAGCTCTTAACCGCTAAGCCATCTCTCCAGGCCCTGATGCACATTTTTCTGAATAGTCATGCTAACTTGGGTGCTGTTACTGCAACATTTTATGTGTGAAGCTTGTCAAACATCTAAGGAAGGAATAAGAGCAAGCCTATCCAAACTCTTCCAGAAAATAGAAGAAGAAATATTTCCTAAATCATTTTCTGAAGCCACTTTATCCTGGTACCAGTTAAGGACATTTCAAAACAAGAAAATGATAGATGACTATTTCTCATGAACTTAGGTACCAAATCACTAGCAAATCCAGCAACATCATGCAACGTAAAAAAAAAGTACTATACTGATATCCCTATTTTTAAACATTGTAGGCTTCCTATGTTTTAATTGTTTTGGAGAGAGAGACAGAAGAAAGACAGAGGAAGAGAGAGAATTGGCACACCAGGGCCTCAGCCACTGAAATTGAACTCCAGATGCTTGCACCACCTAGTGGGCATGTGCAACCTTGCATTTGCCTCACCTTTGTGTGTCTGGCTTACATGGGATATGGAGAGTAGAACATGGGTCCTTAGGCTTCACAGGCAAGTGCCTTAACTGCTAAGCCATCTCTCTAGCCTTAATTTTTTTTTAATTTTTAATTTTTTTTGTGGCAGCATCCTGCCTTTAGACCCCTTCCTCTTCTGTCTGTACTTACTGCCTGTGGGCCAGCTGTCTTCCTGGGACTTCTTTTTGCTGTCATCCTTGGAATTCTCTTAGCATTTCTCTACATTTGGATTCATTACTTCCTGGGTTTCATAGGGCAACTGGACTGAAAACCCCAAAGAGAAGCATATGATTACCCATAGAAGGCTGTGCCTTCCCGAGTTCCTTCCAGCTTGGTTTGGACAGAAAGGAAAGGGCATGCCCTTGCTTGATTTTTTTTTCATATTCATTCCTAGATTCCCCCCTAGATCTGGGGGTTTATACTGTTCAGCACAAATCCCACCAGAACAGGTTCATCCAGCTGGGTGGTCCAAGAGACCCAGGCTGGAGCACCTACTCCTAAGCACTGTTTACTGGGAAGAGGAGCTGAAGATGGGGATAGTCTGGAGTGCAGTCATTTAATCCCATGGTGGAAGAGACCCACACCCCATGCTCCCTCAACATTTCCACTTGCTCATCTGTGTGATTCCTCTGAGGAAAGAACTTGCCCTTGAACTGAATCCCAGCGGCTCTCTCAAAGACAGGAAAAAATGAAAGGGGCTTAGCTCCTTCACTTCACCACTAGTTCAGTTCTTCCACGTACTGCACCAGACCAACATTACCACCAACATGAAACCAACACTGTAGAGCAAAGGGAACTTCATCAGCATCTGCCCTAGCTTTAAGAATATTTGTCTTGGGCCAGGTGTGGTGGCGCACGCCTTTAATTCCAGCACTTGGGAGGCAGAGGTAGGAGGATTGCCATGAGTTCAAGGCCAGCCTAGGACTACATAGTGAATTTCAGGACAGCCTGGGCTAGAGTGAGACTCTATTTCGAAAAAACAAACAACAAAACAACAACAACAACAACAAAAAGAATAAATTTCTTAGCCTGAGGAGTATAGTCAGTCACCCAGAATGTTACACATTTATTTATATTTTATTTTTGTTTATTTATTTGAGAAAGAGGCAAATAGAGAGATACAGATGGAGAGAGAATGGGTGTGCCAGGGTCTCCAGCCACTAAAAATGAATTCCAAATACACGTGCCACCTTGTGCATCTGGCTTATGTGTGGACTGGGGAATAGAATCAGGGTCTTTAGGCTTCCCAGGCAAGTGCCTTAACCACTAAGCCATCTCTCCAGCCCCTTGATTGTATTTAAGATGGTATAAGGCAGAGGACATGATGATGACCACCTTCACCATTCCTGCCTCTTGAGTCACATTGTGCTGGTGGCTTTCCATGACTGGAAGACAGCCTCTCTCCTCCCATTACCTTCCTCCTGGAGATCCCATTGTTTCCCCCATGTGCTAAATCTCAAGTTTTCTCAATCTCATGTCATGTTCTTTCAGTTTACTACTTCTTTTTGGAGGAGTTCAGTCTTCAGGGGTTTCCCACCAAAGAATATATGAGAAGTACAAGGAGGAGAAAAGAGTAAAATTTTCTCTTGTACATTTAAAAAATATTCTTGAGGTTGGGAAGACAACTCAGCAGTTAAAGGTGCTTGTTTGCAAAGCCTGCCAGGCCTGAAGTACCTACACAAAGCCAAATGGTTTGTTTAGAAGAGACCTGGCATGCACATGCACGTGCACACACACACACACACACACATAAATAAATAAATAGCTGGGCATGGTGAGTCACACCTGTAATCCCAGTATGTGGGAAGCTGAGGTAGAAGCATCACTGTGAGTTGGAGGCCAGCCTGGACTACAAAGTGAGTTCCAGGTCAGCCAGGGCTAGAGTTTCTGTTTTTGCTTTTATTTTGCTATTTTGAAGCTGCCTCAAAATATATACATAATTATATATTCTCTTATTGGTTCATATTTTGTCGTATTTATATAACATTATCATATATATATGTACATATTTTGTTTGCATGTAGATTGTTGTTTGGTTTTTGCTTGAAAAATTCCTTCAAATTTCTGAAAGTATTGTTTTAGCATCTTCTTTTCTGTGCTGTTAAAGAAATCTGATGCTGTTGTATTTTCTGCTTCCTTGTTAAGTCTTGTTCCTTTTTTATTTCCAGAAATTTGGAGGACTTCTTTTTGTTCGCATAGATTCAGATTAGGAAAGTAATGGGCCTTGATTTATCTACTATACTGGCACTTGGTGGGCCCCTTCTGTTGGAGAAAATCCTTTTAAATGTGTTTGTTATTGATTTCTTACCCTATGTTTCTTGTGTTTTCTGGACCTTTCTATTATTTGGTTATTGGATTCTTGGACTGGTCCTTTTTCTTATTTTATTCTTTTTTTAAATTTTTATTTATTTATTTGCAAGCAGAGAGAGAGAGATAGAAGAGAGGTAGACAGAGAGAGAATGGGCACGCCAGTACCTCTAGCCTCTGCAAACGAACTCCAGATGCATGTGCCCCTCGTGCATCTGGCTTACGCGGGTCCTGGAGAATCAAACCAGGATCCTTTGGCTTCACAGGCAAACACCTTAACCGCTAAGCCATTTCTCCAGCCCTTATTTTAGTCTTTTTAAATATTATTTATTATTTATTTGAGAGAGAGAGAGAAAGAGGCAGATAGAGAGACAGAGGCATGCCAGGGCCTTCAGCCACTGCAAACAAACTCCAGAAACATGCTCCACCATGTGCATCTGGCTTACATGGATACTGGGGAATCAAATCTGGATCCTTAGGCTTTGCAGGCAATTGCCTTAATCACTAAGCCATCTCTCCAGACCTTGGTTTATTCTTATTTTAGGGATGTATCAGTTTTCCTAGTATCTCTGAGGATATTAATAATTTTTAAAACATTCTCTTCATCCTCCACAGTTTCATATTTCATCCATGGTTTCTGTTTCTTTTAAGGTTTTGGGGTTTTTCTTCCTGTTTGTTTTGGTCTTTTCTTTTATTAGCTTTTTTTTGTCTCTGTTTTTGTTTTTATTTTGTTATTTTGAGATAGTGTCTTGCTTTATAGTCCAGGCTGGACTTAAACTTGAGCTCTTCCTGTCTTGGCCTCCAGAGTGCTGGGCTCATAGGTGTGCACCACCCTTGGCTCAGACTCTCATTTTATTGGAAGCTGTCCTTGGGCATCAGAAACTCTTGGAAACACCAGGCTTCAATGAGGAGTTCATCATGTGGCTGGACCATTTGCTGGGTGCACTCCAGTGTAGGAATCCTCAGCTCTTTGCTCTTGCACTTCCCCTTTAAACAGTCCTCCAATATTTTGCCTGGAGGTGACTGGATAGTGACTGGACTACAAATATTCAGTCAGCCTGGGAGGACAGAGGACTGAGGAATCTCAGCACTCAATAGCTGGTATGTGTACAATCATTTAATCCTATTTTCAGAAGTGTCCATTAATCTCAACTGTACCAAATGTCCTTTATTTCATCCCCTCCAGAAAACAAATGTCCAGTTTTTCCCCAGATAGGGTGAAAGAGCTCCCTACTGACATAGGGTGAACGAGGGACTTAATTGTTGCTAAACAGATTCGCCACACTCCTGCATAGTTCCCAGTTCTGTGGAGATCTTGACTGCTTGCTAGTATGTAAGGTATTTGAGGAACCTTTTGGGATAAGTTGATTAGTTCTCTACTTTCTCTTTCTAGACTTAGATTTCAGCTTTCTAGAACCTGTAAAATCACTTACTCATTCAACTGCTTTCTAGAATCCAAAATGTGCTTCTGTTATGTTGTTGACTCTCTTTCACCTGGTGAGTTTGGTCTTTGGAAGAATGCCTTCAGTGTTTTCTAGTCAGGTTTAGGGAGGGAATGAAATAATTTGGCTTGTTCACGCCATCGCCATAATTCAGAAGTTCTCTGCAGCCCTTTCTTTGGTTGCCTTCTGTGACCTTGTGCTGCCTTGCATACATCCTTAGCTCACTCCATGATCAACTCGTCCCCACTGCTGGGCATCCCTCCCTTTTGTGACTTTGATCATTGAGAAGCTCAGAACTCACTTCTGAATTCCGCATTGTCTGCATTTCCTCCGTAGTTGAGTCAATACCACCTACATGCTTGTGTTCCTCGGATTTACATTTCCAGTCTGGCCTTCCTTGTAAATTAAGCTGCCTGCTCAGCCTCAGCCTCAGCCATCACCTGAATGACCTGTAAGCACTGGTCATTCTCTGGTTTCTTTCTCCCATGGAATCATTCAAAAAACATATATATATCCTAAAGATTCTAGTTGTTAAAATATATCCCAAATCTGGCCACTTGCTCTCTCCTGTTCTCTATTTATCCCCCCTCTTCATATATGTTTATACATACACTTACACACACACACACACACACACACATCTCCAATCCCATTTCAGTACCTCAAAATATATTCTGATTTTCCTTATTCCTATGTCTGCCTCATCCCCCACAGTGAATACCTGATTTCCATTATCCCCTCTAAGTGTTATAGATAAAAGGGATCATAGAATCTGAAGCTCCCACGTGGCAGGGGAAAAACTGAGTAATAAAGGAATGAAGTGAGCAGCAAGCCCAAGGTGATCCTGTGTAGTCTAAACAGAGTTTCTACATTTGTTGTGTAAAAGCTGACTCAGGTACCTGGAGACACTGCACACACAAGGAAGACGAGACTTGTTTCAAGGTCATTAGTTTGGAGCAGCTTGAAAGAGTTGTGTCATCATGTGCTCAATAGTAGGGGAAGGTTAATGAAATTATAATTAGATTTTAAATATTCCTTTTGCACAATTCCTTTTGGAAAATACCATTGGAGACTAACATTGCCCGGCATTGATAATACTATACTAACCCACTGAATAATCTAAACACACTTCTTTTTGGACAAAAGATGGAGATGGGGGAACCTGAAATATCCCCTTCTTAGTTGTATTTTTCTAGACCTTCTTTCCCAGCTGCTGTGTTTGTCTGTTATTTTGCCCGTTGGTCACTAGAACAAGGAAGAGAATTTGGAGATAAGCTACTTCAGGCTCAGGGACACAGTCCTGATCCAAAAATGTCCTGGCTATTCTTTCTGGAGGTGGCCTCTCCATTTCCTCCTCGTTGTCCCACTCTGTCCAAGCATCCTCTGATGTGCTTGAAAGGATTTCCTGCACGCCTGGTTTGTGACAACAATGACCTTGTGACTTCCCCCAGGGGTTAGAAGTGACTTTTTGTGGTCACCTTCAACACAAGTATACAGGAGTTTCCTCCCTGTCCAACTTATTAGTTTTGGCTGAGGTCCACGATGTTTAATGTTTGATTCATGAAAACAGTAGGTCCAGCTTGTAGGTAGGTAGTGGGGACTCTCAAAAATAAACACACTCTATAGTCACTTGTTGCCCCATATTAACAACAACACAAAGGCTCCTGCATGAAGTGTCTTCTTCCACGTCACACAAAGCATCCACTGAGGCTTTTGGTAGCCCTGGTGAAATCAGTACAATCAGGGAAGAAGGGATTGGAACAGTGGTAGCAAGTTAGATGCTGCAATGGAGGAAGGAACAGAAAGATGTGAATAGAATGCAGCTGGTGAACAGAGAGAAACTGTGTGGGGAATGGAACAAAATGTTTATGTGGGTTTTAAATTGTTTTTAACTTTCGTTACATAGTGTGTAATATAAACCTCTTCGCTGTCATGAGTAAAAACTTCACCCCACCCTAGCACTAAGAACACAAACCAAAACCTGACTCAGGAACCTGGAGACACTGCACACACAAGGAAGACGAGACTTGTTTCCAGGCCATCAGTTTGGAGCAGCTTGAAAGATAAAAAGCTTCCTCTGTGTCATATATTAACTAGCTTTACATCAACAGAAAATTCCTTATAGAAATAGAGCTCAAGTGGCTTGGTTGATACTGGCCTCTAATCCCAGCATTTGGGAGGCTGAGGAAGGAAAACATGAGTTCAAGGCCAGTCTAGACTATATAGCATAACTTTGTCTTAACACATCACCCATACTAAAAATTTTTTTAAGCCCACAATAATAATAGAGCTGAAGTTCCAGGCAGATCAGTATTAAATGCCAGAGTTGGTGGTCATAAATTCTTGTTGAAATCCCTGTGTGTTTTCATGGTCCCTCCCTGTAGAAATGAATGTTTGCATTTTTGTTCATCTCTTATCCTAGAATGTAGCAGTATGCTTGTCACAGTCTTAGCACTTTGGACAAGTGAGTGAATGTCACCTAAATTTCTCATCATGAAAGCCTGGCCTGGTTGCCTTTCCTTTTCTTGATCTGAATTCCATGGCTACACTAAAGAATGTGTTTGTGCTGTTTCTTATTTTATTAGGGTACCAGAACATCTCGTGAAGAGTATAATTTGGCAGACACTGCAAGCTGTAAATTTCTGCCATAAACACAATGTAAGTCTCATGATCTTCTTTGAAAAACCTGATGGCTGGCTGTCAGCTGAGGCTGATCCTTGTTCAAAGTTTCTATAATATCTTTATGGGTATAATTTTTACCAACATTTTCATAAATCTGGTTGGGATAAGAAGCTAAAAATGTTAGTCTATTTCTTTGTGCTCAAATCTTATCAAACATGTATTTGAAACTGTAAGAAACTAGTTACATATTTAGAAACTTGTAAAATGTGAGTCAGAAAGAACCCCATTTACTTGAATTCTGTGTTGGACTGGTAACCTCCAAAGGCTTTGAAATGGGTAGAAATAACCCGAGGTGCCTCATGCCTGGTTAAACTGCAAAGTGCCAATTGCTGTGGGTGAAGTTCTAAGCCCAGTGCCTGAGTGCTGGTGTCTGCTTTGGTGAGACAGGAGTGCCAAGTCTGTGCCAGAAGTAGTCCAGTTGAAGCCTCTGGTACCCCTGGTCACAACCTGACTGGCAGGAGCCCAGGTGACCTGACTTCACAGATAATAGGAAACCTGCTGCTCTCGCCATATGCAGCTGCCTACTCCCTGTACAAAGAAGCCAGATTCCTGGCATGGAGGGTAGCCTGTGTGTGGTAGGATGCTTGGTCAGCATGTATGAGGCTGTGGGTTTGATACTCAGCAATGATAAAAAGAAAATTAAAAAGATCACAAAGGAAAAAAATCATATTCCAAGCACCAAACCAAATATAAACAAAACAAACAAAAAAGCCAAGTTTGTAATGGAATTACACTCTAGCCATCAATACAATTTAACTGCCAAACTCTACCTTCCAGCTGGGTCAGTTGACTTTGTGGGGTTAAATCTCTTCTATGTCTCAAGTGAGTTTTTCTGAAGTTGTATTTCTAGAAGAAAGCTCAACAGCATCAAGCATGCCTACCTATTGGAGATTCCCATTTACTGAAGGCTAGAATCTCTGTTGGGGCTGAAGTGTAGCTCAGAAGTGAAATGCTTACCTAGCATGTGTAAGGCCTTAGGTTTGATTCACAACACTGAAGAAAAAAAGTACTATAATATAGTAGGGAGAATGGACACTTAAAAAAAATTTTTTTTTTCATTTTATTTGCAAACAAAGAGAGGCAGAGAGAAGAGAGACAGTGAATGGGTATACCAGGGCCTCTAGCCACTGCAAGTGAACTCCAGATACATGTGCCACTTTGTGCGTCTGGCTTTACACAGGTACTGAAGAATTGAACTCAGGTTGTTAGGGTTTGCAGGCAAGCCCCTTAACCATTGAGCTATCTATTCAGCCAAAAGTGGCCACTTTATAACCCTGGTCACTGTAAGTGATGGCCAGTACTTTCCTCAAGGGCAGATTTCAGCATGGTGGAAGGGAGAATAGAGAAAGACAAAGAGATACAGAGAGAAAAAGGAGAGAGAGACTGCTCCTGGGTCCTGGTCGGGAAGATTAGAGGAACTAAAGACAAATATAATGCATCCCACAGTCCCCCCCACCCCCAGAGAGCCCCAGACACTCTGGCTCCATGCGTGATGGGGGAGGATACAGAAACTTGTAAAGAATTCCCGTAACAGAATAGGAGCACTTTTTTTTTTTTTGCTTGCAAGTTCTTCTGCCCACAAGTCAGGGTATTCATGGATGTACCCATTTATAGCAATATTGAAACCACTAGAGAAAGGATAGAAACCCGAGGGCCATTCATGGCTAAGAATCAGATACACTGTAATAATTCAAAAATCACCCCTCCCCACCAGTTTTCCAGAATAATAAATACTGGTGGGAAAACACTGATGCTGTTCTCTCACCCCAGGATCCTCTAGAGTAGGAACTGGCTGGGCTCATGAAGGAATTCTGTCCTCTTTCCAGAGTCTAAAAAGTCACGACTCACAACCCCCTTCCCCGCCCGGGTTTCAGGCCACAGGCCAAAACAGCTTCTAGGCTGCAGAGAGTGCAGAGACATTCCTGCAGAGAGGCAAACCCTTGGGAGAAGGGACGGTCACTAGGAACTCTGAGCGGATCCTTGTCCCAACTGGGTTTTTGTTTTTTAATGTAATTGTTAAGTAAGTTGTTGATTTGTTTTTGTGCCAATGTTTTCATTTAATAAGAAAGTCGTGAGAAGACTCCCAAGCGCTCCTTTCTCTAACTTCACCCTGCTAAGGAATGTAGGCTGAGGTCTGGAAACCAGGTGATGCCAATGACAGTGTCGCGACAGGAGTGCTTGATGTGCTGTGGGACAGAGCTGACATCTAGTGACTCCCCACGGGGCGAGGCTGCTTGCCTGCTCTGTTTATCATGTCAGAACAAATGTCAGACCTGGAAGGGTGATCTCTTGGCAAGCTCCAGCCTCCCGCCCTTCTCTTTCCCTTATCTCAGCAAACCCAGATCTTGTCCTGTTTACCAGACGCACTGTGTGCTGTTCTCAGCTCAGCCACTTGGTTGTGAATTCTGCTTATGCACCAACTTGCAGCCCCTGCCCCACCGCAGGCCTCACCCAGAGCCTTGTAGCATTGTCCCTTTCAACTACAGTTGTCAGATTCAATGCAAGAAGCCCAGTTCAAAAAAGTTCAAATGAACCAGCATAAGTTTTTAGTAGAGCTATGTTCCACATACTCCATGGAACCTATTTAAACTATTGCTGGGGCTGGAGTTGTAGCTCAGTGGTAGTGTTTGCCTCCAATGGGCAAGGCCCTGGGTTTGATCCCCAGCACCGGGGAAAAAAAGGAGTGTAACTTATCTAAAATTCTATTTTAATTAGATGTCATATATTTTTATCTATTAGGTCTTGCTCCTCTGCTTTCATTTTGCTTGTTACACTTCTTGATCTTTGGGGGCCCTTTAGGGATTAAGGGTGATTCCATCTATAGGTAATTTGACTTCAGGCTTCTGTTTTTCTCTTATCCAACAGGCCAGTGAGAGAGGTTCAAGGGATTCATTCAATATTTGCTAAATATTTGTGTTCTTTATGCCATATATTATAGATTCTCCTTCATAATGCTTTTGTCTCAATTTTTCTAACTAGTGCATACACCGAGATGTGAAACCAGAGAATATCCTCATCACAAAACATTCAGTGATTAAGCTTTGTGACTTTGGATTTGCTCGGCTTTTGAGTGAGTGTTGAATTTTCTTCAGTGTAAAAGATAGAAATATGGGATGTGGTGGCACACGCCTTTAATCCCAGCACTCATGAGACAGAAGTAGCAGGATCACCATTAATTGAAGGCCACCCTGAGACTACATAGGTCAGCCTGGGCTAGAGTGAAACCCTCATACCTCAAAAAAAAAAAAAAAAAAAAAAAGAAAGATAGAAAGAAACCTGATATATATATATATATATATATTATTTATTGTTGGAGAGAGAGACACAGAGAGATAGACATAGAGGGAGAGGGAGACAGAAATGGGCGCGCCAGCAGTCTCTCAGCTGCTGTGAACGAAATCCAGATGCGTGCGCCCCCTTGTGGGCAAGTGTGGCATTGCGCCCTTGCGTCACTTTGCATCTGGCTAAACGTGGGACCTGGAGATTGGAACCGCTGGAGATTGGAACCAGCGTTCTTAGGCTTAGGAGGCAGGCACCTTAACCGCTAAGCCATCTCTCCAGCCCTCTTATATTTTTATATTAGGGCATGTATGACCTTGCTATAAATTATAATTCTTTAATTACAGAATTCTGTAACAGAATTATAATTTGAAAACATATACACATTCAATGGCGGCTTGAATGTGGATGTCGTATGTAAACTATACCAAAGTAAAATAGTTATTAAAACATATTCTCCTCCCAAGCTGAGGAGATGCCTCTGTGAATAAAGTGCTTGCCACACAAGTATGAGTGCCTGAGTTCAGGGCCTGAGAACCCACATAGAGCTGAATACAGTAGCCTATGCATCTATAATTCCAGTGTGCCCATTGCAAGATGGGAGGTGGAGATAGGAGAATCCCCTAGATGCTCATATAAAAGTAGAAGGCAAGACTGACACCCAAGGATGTCCTCAGTCACACACACACACACACACACACACACACACACACACACACACTCACATGCTATTCTCTTGGTTTCTACCATTTTTTTTTCTAAAATAATACTTTCTAGAAGTTCTACTTTAGAAGGATGATTTTCATTCTCATCTGCAGATTAACATATCCGGGGAACTTCAAAAACCATTCTGATAGCTGTAGGCTCTCCTTGGAGGACCCTGATTAATTTAGGGTGTGGCCTAAGCATCAGTAGTTTTCAAATGATTTTAATGTACAATTAGCATGGAGAACAGCAGTTTTGAAAAGCTATAAGCTTGATTTCTTAGGTGTTGTCCTCCCAGTTATGATTGCCAGCTCTTACAGCTTTCTCTGTTTTCCATGTTCCATCCCTGGTCAGCTGGACCGAGTGACTACTATACAGACTATGTGGCTACCAGGTGGTACCGCTCCCCTGAGCTACTGGTAGGGGACACTCAGTATGGCCCTCCAGTAGATGTGTGGGCCATTGGCTGTGTCTTTGCTGAACTACTGTCTGGAGTGCCTCTGTGGCCAGGAAAATCAGATGTGGACCAGCTCTATCTGATTAGGAAAACCTTGGGTAAGTGGTTTTTGTCCTGCCTTTGGAAGCTGGCTAGTTTGATTTGTTATTACATGAAAAAGCCAAGGTCCCAGTTCATTTGATGCCACTGGGAAACAGAAAGTTTGAGGCCTCATGAAATGGCCCTATTGAAAGTGCTTGTGGTTTATTTCAATAAAAACAATGAATAGTTACTGAGTGCTTACTAATTATCCAGAAGGCCCTTTTGAGCCGTCTAGATCCAGTTAACTTCTGAAAACTGTCATGGCAATGACAGAAATGTTCTGCGAGGACTTGGCACTTCACAGAGTGCTATTATGGTTTATTTCATTTATGGGTTGAGTATGTCTTATTGAACCTGCATGGGACCAGAAATGTTTGAGATTCTATACATGAGATATCTGAAGGATAGGACCCCATATCTAAACTGAAAATTCATTTATGTTTCATATCCACCTTATGTACATATCCTGAAGGTAATTTTGTACGGTAGTGTCAGCATTCCTATGTTTTCACTGTGACCTATCATATGAGGTCACGCGTGGTGCTCAAAGTTTCAGAACTTTTTAAAAAAGTATTTATTTATTTATTTATGTTGGCTTTTCAAGGTAGGGTCTTTATTTTTATTTATTTATTTATTTGACAGAGAGAGAGAGAGGGGAGAGAGAGAGAATGGGCGTGCCAGGGCCTCCAGCCACTGCAAACAAACTCCAGACGCCTGAGCCCCCTTGTGCATCTGGCTAACGTGGGTCCTGGGGAATCAAACCTGGGACCTTTGGCATTGCAGGCAAATGCCTTAACTTCTAAGTCATCCCTCCAGCCCCAAAGTTTGAGACATTTTAACTAGGGATGTCAAACCTGTATAATGATGTGGTGATTCACTTGGAAGTCCTTAATGCCAGCCTGCCTGAGTGGTTTGAATCATTCAGAGTCTACAGAGGAAAACTCTCAACCTTCTAAATATCAGGCTAATTCTTCTAATGTCACTTTTCTTGTCTTGCTGTCCCATCCCAAATTCCCTTTCCTTTGGCAGTACCATTGAGGGGAATGGTAAGGATAGAGGATGAAGAGGGAGGGAAGGTGAGGGGCAGATGAAGAGATCTATATACAAGGAGTGCCCTTTAAAAAGCCAGAGAACTTGGCTTTTTAAAGTATCCCAATTTAAAGCAGAATTTTCTCCCTCCATCAACTCTTGTAGCATCAGCAGTCACCAGGTACTATTACATTCCCCGAATGTCCTGTGAGCTGCTCCTTCACCAGGGTGATGCACACTGCAGCCCCCTGGTGGTTCATCTAGGGCCTCTCATCTCTCCTTGGCTCTTTTGCCTCCAGTGACTTTAGGCAACTCCTTGCATGTCACAACGAGCTCCAAGTGGAAGAGGTTGTTAATGTGCAGGGAACTGTGCTCCCGATGAAGCTCACTGTGCTCTGAGGGAGGCACAAAGGCTGGGATTGTAGTGTGCTATCTGTTCCTCTCTCTAGAGAGAGAAAGGTGTGTATTGGGTGTCATATATGTGATTACTTTTGTAAGTTAGCAAACTAATGTGATCCATTATTGATTTTCATGTAAGTTACTGTATTAGAGGCCATATTTTGGACTGCTTGTGCAAAATGGAGGAAGTTTGCAGATTGGAGAGGTGGAGTTCTAAAATCAGTCAAACTAGGCAATGTGGTGTCCTGGCTGTAGGAACTCTAGTCTAGTCCGGAGGCAGCATGTGCAGGCTCCTGGGAGAGGCTGTGCTTTCCACCCCGCTCTGGAAAGTGGCTGTGCCCTCAGGGAAGCCCCCTCAGTACCTCCTTATATTTTCCGAACAAAGGTCTTATTTCAATGTAATATCCCTAGAATGTTACACTAGGGCACTTTTAGCCCATCTGGCTGCAGTGGGTGAACTTCATATAATGAGAATATAGAAACGCTCTTGCCATGATTCACACTGTGCTTCTAAACAGATGAAATGGCATTTCCAACAGATCACTAATTGGAGAAATAAGAAAAGGTAGTTTCAATTTGGAAATGTATTTTTTTCTAGCTAGAAATTCTTCCGTTGTTTCCTTCTGCTCACTCCCTCCCTTTCTCTCCCTTCCATCCATCCCTCAGGCTCTGTTCTAAGTGCTAGGCAAATATATTTTTATTTCCACTCATTAGGATTTAGTTATTATAATTTTGGTTTACAGTTATAAGTTTGTTATTTTTCAAAAGGCATTCTCTCTCTCTCTCTTTCTCTCTCTCTTTCTCTCTCTGTGTGTGTTGCATGTGTGCATGCTTGCTTGGTTTAGTTTCCTCAAACATACTGTAAGCTCTTAAAGGGCAAGAATCTTTGTGACCTTCAGTTTCTGCTGCTTACCACTTCTGTGCCTAACATAGGTCTGTGTCCCTTGTAGAACTCAACAGAGGCTGTATTGTTTGAATACTTATGGGTGGAAAACTGCAGCCTTAGGAGGCACAGGCGCGCACACACACACACACACACACACACACAGCTTCCGTGGAGGGCAACCACAAATCAGTGTTGCTAAGAAACCACACTTACCTCTCTCTCTTCTTGTTCAAAGGGGATCTCATTCCTAGGCACCAGCAAGTATTTAGCATGAATCAGTACTTCAGTGGGGTGAAAATTCCAGAACCTGAAGATATGGTAAGTGACCCATTTTAAAGTGTTCTTCAGACAAGGTTAGCTAGGTTTTGGCAGTTACTCACTTGCCTGCCTGCATTGGCTCAACCTGCACTAAAAGTTTTGATGAAGAGTGAAGAAGGATATTGGAGCAACTGGCTTCAGTGCTAATTGGTTTTTCGAGCTCACTCTGGTTCAGGCTGACCTGGAGTTCACTCTGTATTCTCAGGGTGGCCTCGAACTCACGCCTCCTATCTCTGCCTCCCGAGTGCTGGGATTAAAGTTTACCACGCCAGCTTGTGCTAATTTTGAAGCTACTGGTGATGGAGTTTAGCCAGCTTGTTGGCAGAAAAGCCCTGGCTGGATCAATCTTTCGTGATAGTTATTAACTGAACCTAGGTCACACAGAGCCAATTTTAGGCAAAATTCAACATTGATCCATGCAGCAAACGTTAGCTGTTTCTCCCCAGTATTGTGCAAATTCCTTATTGTACTGCATACTCACTTCCCAGACTGCAGGCGAAACCATAATGATCTTATTTGGCCAGCCTCATTCTGCTCTCTGTCCTCCACGGCTATGTGGGAAAAATATTTTGAAAGGACTGAAAAAACATAAATATTTATATACTTAACCCCACTATGAACAATTTATCAAAAAAAAAAAAAAACCTGGCTGGAGAGATGGCTTAGCACTTAAGGCACTTGCCTGCAAAGCCTAGGAACCCACGTTTGACTCTCCAGGTCCCACATAAGCCAGATGCACAAAGTGACACAAGCACACAAAGTCATACATGTGCACAAGGTGGCACAAGCATCTGGAGTTCCATTACAGTGGCTGGAGTTCCTGGCATGCCAATTTTCTCTCACTCTCACACTCACTCTATTGCATTAAAAAGAAAAAAAATATATTTGGGCTGGAGGGATGGCTTAGCGGTTAAGGTGTTTGCCTGCAAAGCCAAAGGACCCAGGTTCAATTCCCCAGGATTCACATTAGCCAGATGCACATATCTGGAGTTCGTTTGCAGTGGCTGGAGGCTCTGGTGTGCCCATTTTCTCTCTCTCTCCCTTTCTCTGTCAAATAAATAAAAAAAAATATAAAAAACATTAGACAGGGGTATAATAAAGGGTATAAAGATGTGGCATTTAAAGGAAATCATTTCCTTTAGTATTCCTTCAGTAGGGAAGTAAACTGTAGTATATCTGCAGAGTAGATATCAATATGAATAACAAATATAATTAGATCTGTATGTATTCATCTGAAAAATGTCCATAATATATTGTTAACTGAAATGAGTGGTTATAAAACAGTATAATTTAATATAGTTCAAATAAATATTTAATTAAAATATTAATACATTTAGACACTTATTTACATGTAAATATAAAATAATATGGCAACCTTTAGAAAATCATGCAAAACTTTATTATCCCCTTTTAAAAAATATTTTTAGGGCTGGTGAGATGGCTTAGCGGTTAAGGCCTGTGAAGCCAAAGGACCCAGGTTTAATTCCCAGGACTGATGTAAGCCAGATGCACAATGGGCACATGTGTCTGGAGTTCATTTGCAGTGGCTAGAGGCCCTGGTGTGTCCATTCTCTATCTGTCTTTCTTCTATCTCTCTCTGCTTGCTAATAAGTAAAGTTAAAAAAATAAAATATATTTTTATTAATTTATTTGCAAACACAGGATGTGGGGAATGGACACAGTAGAGCTTCTTGTCACTGCAGATGAACTCCAGATGCATACCCCACTTTGTGCATCTGGCTTTATGTTGTACTAGGGAATTGAAGCCAAGCCATCAGGCTTTACAAGTGCCTTTAACTGCTGAGCCATATTTCCAGGTCTCCTTTTTGTTTTTCTCACCCTATAGCTCAGGCTGGTCTTGAACACTTGACCCTCCCACTTCATGTTCTTGAGTGGTGAGATTATAGGTGTGTGCCATAACCAGCTTATGCAAAACATTTTACATTTATTGAATAAATGGCTGCAAAGGTATATTACAAAATACTAGCCATTTTTTTTTGTTTTGTTTTTTTTGAGACTGGGTCTCATGTAGCCCAGGCTGGCCTTGAACTCTTGATCTTCCTGTCTACATGCTAAGCACTGGGATTACAGGCATGTATGTATCACAGTGCTCAGTTTACAGTGGGTTTCTCTTTATAGTGAGATTTTGGAGTGATATGTTTTCATTCCTCATTCTTTTTTTACATTTTAATGTCTTCTAATGGGACTGTATTATAGTAAAAAAAAATTGCAGGACTGCAGTGGGGTGTGTGGCTCAATGGTAGAATTGCCTAGCAGGCAAGAGGCCTTGAGTTGATCCCTAACACTGCAAGGAAAACAGTAATTAAGTAAAATATCAAATCATGATGAAGGTTGTGAGATCCAGACTTTACTGCTGTCTGAGGAAAGTGATTTCAAATTGAAACAAACTTTCCAGCTGCTCTGTTTCCAGATGGAAGTTACATCTGTCCTTCACCCTCTTGGCTTGTCCAAAGGTCACGGCTTCCACTTCCCCACCACCTCCCCCTCCTATTGCACTAACATTTAGGAAAAGTGGGTCAGGCTGGGACAGAGGCAAGCATGACACCTGGCATATGGGAAGCGACCCAGCTGAGTCCCTTGTGACCTGGACATTCCCAGTTCTGTACCAAATATCCCTTAGCAACTTCCTGTTGATAGACTACCGGTGAAGCCTAAACAAGAGCCCTGGTTTTCATAAATGGGAAGAGCTTCCCGTGGTTTCCCAAAGATTGTCCTGCAAGAGATTTCCTGTTGACAGAACACAGGAAGAAGCAGCTCAGGGCTGCGGTGACTGAACATCTGTGCCCCAGCCCCTCTGCCCCTCAGTAACCCTGCCAAGCAAGGCTGGCTGGCTGCTAGGGCTGGGGAAACTGGCTCAGCAGGCAGGATGGGCCCAGCATATCATAGCCAACTAGCACGCCTCTTCCCAGGCACTGTTGCTGAGCCAGCAAGCAATGTCACATCAGTCCCAGCTCACTCACATGCAAGAGAACCATTTAAGCTATAGGTTATGCAGGAATTTGGGGGTTCCTCTGCCAGTGTACCAATATATGTCAAAGCACCAATAACTTGGGGTGTTTCCAGATTCTTGTCTTATGAATTTGACACATGAAACCCACAGACCAAAGGATAAGGTTCCAAGAGATTTTCATATAGATTACAGTTTAAGAGAAGGGAAACTTAAGCCCAGAGTGTAAGAGAAGGGAGCAAGGCAAAGCTCTGGTCGGGGAGGCAAGAGGGGGTTTGGGAAGCCAAACCTGAAACCAAAGCCCAGTGGGATTTTATGACACAGATTTCTACATGGCATGACAAAGATCAGATTTCACAGGTTTCTGTAAAATGAGGCAATGGGCAGGGGTCAGGGTCTCTGTCATTTAACAAGGGTGTAAACTTAATATAGAAATCCGTTCCTGGAGGGTATAATTTTCCAGGGAAGAGAAGGTTAAAAAAAAGAAAGAAATCCAGGTTCTCCTTGCAGGCTTAATGACATTTCCTGCTTTTAGTTAAGGAAAAAAAAAAACTGTCCACTTTTGGGGTTCTATTACACTAACTTCGTAGCCAATTTCTGTCTCCAATCACAGGGGCAAAGGCTACTGTCAAGAGTTAATGCAAATTTACTTTAGGATTTTTCCCCTACAATTGAACGTGGTGAACTCCACTACTGAGGGGCTTCTTGTTTCAGTGACTAGCACATGCACAATTGAGGATTGTTGGGACCTGCTAACACTACTCTGAAACTGGACCACACAGCGCCAGAGGCACAGCCGCATGCATCAGATGAGCCTGGCCAGTTGCTGCAGCCCAGCTCTCTCACAATGCACTGTGGTTATTTATTTTGCTCAGCTTCCATCCTCAATTAGCCTTTGTCAGTGGTTTGGCTCTTTAACTGGCCTGGTTGCCTGACATTCTGCAGAATTCCTCCATTTACTGTGTCAGTCCTGATGGCCTGGCTCTAGCACGTGACTGGGGCAAAATAGATTTATACGGGCAGAGGGAGGCTGATGAACACCCACCTGCTTGTGAGACTCTAAAATTGTGCACTGCTCAGTGAAACAGTAGGCACCTTTTCCAGAAATCCAAGAAGCATCTGCTCACCTGGATAGGGATAAAATGTATTTTGAAGCTCCCGCTATATAAATATCAAATAAATGCTATAATTAGAGCTCCATTTAATAAGACTGCTACAAGTGCCAAAACACAGTTTATATAAAGTAAGGCAGAAAAAAATGACATAGCAATTGCTTGGCATGTGTGTTGTTATTGCTGTTCTCATTTTTTTTCTTTTATAAATTTTTTATTGAGAATGTTAATATATGAACATATTACAAATTGGTTTGTTTTGTTTTCTTTCATTTGTATTATAATTTGTAGCTTCTTCAGGAAGGGAGTGAAATTGCTTTGGAAAAGCAGTTTGGAGGTGAAGAGAGGAGTTTATGAATGAGGCATAAAGAGGTTATTGCTGGTGAGAAAGGATGGAGGCAAGGAAGATGCCAGGAAGATACTTCTGCTCCAAAGAAATTTAATATGAAATGATTTTAATACATACTATATATTAAAACTCTCTTTTCTTTTTTGACAGGAAACACTTGACTTCAAATTTCCAAACATTTCATATTCTGCACTGGGGTTCTTAAAGGTAAAATCATGGCTTCTAGCAGATCAGGAGCACATGGAAGGTGTCATCAGGATGTCTTGTCTGTCCATAAAATGATTTTCTGTAGAATCCTTTCCCTTTGAAAAACATAACTATTCATTTTAAAAATGGGCCAAGGGCTAGAGGGATGGCTTAGTGGTTAAGGCACTTGCCTGCAAAGCCAAAGGATCCAGGTTTGATTCCCCAGGACCCAGGTGAGCCAGATGCACAGGTGGCACATGCGTCTGGAGTTCATTTACAGTGGCTGGAGGCCCTTACATGCCCATTCTCTCTCTCTCTCAAAATAAATAAATAAATAAATATTTTTTTAAATGGGCCAAATTTGATTTTGATGAAAAATTTTTTTAATTTTTTAAACTTAAAAGTAACAGTGTGGGGCTGGAGAGATGGCTTAGCAGTTAAGGCATTTGCCTGCAAAGCCAATGGACCCAGGTTTGATTCCCCAGGACCCATGTAAGCCAGAAGCACAAGGTGGTACATGTATCTGGAGTTTGTTTGCAGTGGCTGCAGGCCCTGGCATGTCCATTTTCTCTATCTCTCCTCTCCTCCCTCTCTCTCTCTCTCAAATATAAGTAAACAAACAAATAAATAAACAAATAAATAAAGAGTAACAGTGTGTTTGAAATCTGAATTTATACAAAATAGAAATTTCAAGGGAGGTGTTTTTTACAGAAAGATCCTTTCCTTCATAAAAATTCATAGCTGTAAGATACTTTAAAAAGTCAACTTGCTAGCACATTTTTTTTTCAAGGTAGGGTCTCACTCTAGTCATGCTGACCTGGAAATCACTATGTAGTCTCAGGGTGGCCTCGAACTCACGGTGATCCGCCTACCTCTGCCTCTCAAGTGCTGGGATTAAAGGTATGCCCCACCATGCCTGGCTGGCTAGCACATTTTAAAGTTGACTTATATATAAATTTTTAGAAACACAGCTCTTATGTAAAATGAATTACAAACCAGTTTATAAGTTGTAGTCTATTCCCCACATATTTCAAAAAGTATTTAATAAATTCACTGATATGTTTGTCACAAAAAATTCAGGCAGTTCTTTGGGATATGTAGTGTGAGGTTTATCTACCCAAGTATGAGCTCCATGGCAAATAGTGAAGAATGATGTAATATAAAGGAATATGCCTTGTTTTCCCTTTTGATTTTGGTGTATTACAGTATGTATTTGTGGGTTGTATATGCATATGTATGTGCAGATGTGTGCACCACTTCTGCACGCATGTGGGACACCAGGGAAGGACATCATCCTTTATCACTCTTCTGCCTATTTCCTTGAGACAGAGTTTCTTTCCGAGCCTGGAGCCCATCGTTTTTTTTTTTGGTTAGAGTGGCTATCCAGTGAGCTCCAGTAATCCTTCCCCACCGCGCTGGGGCTACAAGTGTGTGTGGCCACACCCAGCTTGTTTTTTACATAGGTTCTGGAAATCAAACTCATCCTCACGCTTGCACAGCAAGTGATCTTACCCACTGAGCCATCTCCCTGGCCCCCATATCTTTCCTTATACACATACTATATATGCTTATAATGAACAGACTACTTCTGGAAGGATGCCAAAATATAGACAATATATTCTAGGAATAAATTCTACTGTGCTATAGAACAGGAGGGTAACTGTGGTTTAAAATAATGTATTGCATATCTTATAAAGAACCAGAAGAGAGACAGGTTTCTAACACAAAGAAATGGTAAATGTTTAAAAAGATGGAAACGTTAATTGATTTAATCATGACACATTTGTAAACACTTATCAGTGCCACCTCTAACCAACTGAGCTAACCAGCCATACTGTATACATTTATCTAATTATCATACTATATGTGTCAATTGAAAATGATAAAAAATTAAAAATAATAATGCATTGAGTCTTTTCAAGGCGTTAAATAAAAAGTTAACAATGAGTAAAATGAAATTAGAAATGAGTAAGTAAAAGTTCAAAGACGTAAGAAGGGATTCTCTGTTCATTCAGGGCTGTCTCCACATGGACCCTGCTGAGAGACTGACGTGTGAACAGCTATTGCAGCATCCATATTTTGACAGCATCAGAGAAGCAGGGAGTTTAGCAAGAGAACATGACAAACCAATGAAGAAGCCCCCAAGAACAAGCCGAAAGCACCTGCCTGGGGTAAAAATGGCACACTGCTTTACAGAAACATCCAAGGTTCTAGTTTCAAATGATCTCTCATACCTCCACCCAGCACTGAGTGGGAATCTTGGCTTGACAGTGGCAATTGCAGCTCCAGTATCCTCATTCCAGCTCTGGGCGACAGGTCATCTGAATTATCATCCAGGGCCTCTGAGACATTTGCCTCTAGAGGCCTCTTCCTCCTGAATCTTAAAGGTTCCCTAACTGTACTGTTTCCTGTTGCCACAGAGGAGCCGAGGATTCTGATGTACATGAACACAGGTCTCTGCAAGGTACATCAGAGTCCAGCTGAACATGTTTCTTGCACTTTGGAAAGTGAAATCAGATTCTTTGCCATTATATTCACCCAGTATTAACATTCTAGGTTTATTCCAAAATGGAACGGTTTTCCTCCCTTACCCTTTGTAACACAGCTTACAGGGATCTTCACATTTGATCAGAGAATAGCATTCCACTGCACACCGGCAGCCAGTGAAGAACTTTTACTGTAAAGTGGTTAAACGGCCTTAAATTAAGTGACAAAATCTGTAATAATCTAGAATGGACCACAGTTGGAACCACAGCTGACTGACTGCTCCTGGTCACTTTGGGATCTGTCTAGACACTTCCTAAGTTCTACATTATCTTGCCTCAGTCTTTCCATCTGTAGCCTCCACTGTCTGAAATGCACTGGGTGAAATGTGGGTGATGTCTGAGCAGGGAAGGAAGAGGTGAAGAGCTAGAAATATTTCAACCTCAAAGAATAAAGGAACCTCAGTATTTGGTATATTGCTTTTAAGTCCAGGAGGATCTGATCGTTTGATATGAAAGCACTAAGAGTATCCTCTTTCCAGGTACCCAAGGCCATCTGGTGCAATACAAACAATATAGGCATGTTCTTGCTTCCATTTGACGTCAACAAGCAGGAAGCAGTTCTTTGCCTTTTTAACTGAAGAAATTAAGTGGGCAAACTGCTTAAGAACTCTGTGCATCAGCTATTACACAGGACAATGGCTTAAATAGTGCTTTCAACTCCTGTAAATCTATTTTTTCCTCAATAATATGGATAGTTCCTTCTTTTTCATAGTCTTTATATTTTCTCTTTTTTTTTTTTTTGTTCCAGTACTGGGAACAAAATTGAAGGCTTAGCCGGGTGTGGTGGCGCACGCCTTTAATCACAGCTCTCGGGAGGCAGAGGTAGGAGGATCGCCGAGAGTTCGAGGCCACCCTGAGACTACATAGTTAATTCCAGATCAGCCTGGACCACAGTGAGACCCTATCTCCCAAAACAAAACAAAACAAAACAAAAAAACATTGAAGGCTTCACGTTAGGCAAGCAAATCATCACTTACACCTCTAGGCATTTTTGCTTTTTAATATGAATTCCGTATGTGTGTGTGCACACAAGTGGTACTGGAGACAACCCAGGGCCATTGCTTTGGTTTTTTGCTTTGATTTGAGACAGTGTCTCAATATGTAGCTTAGGTTGGCTCAAACTTGTAATCCTCCTACTTCAGTTTCCCAAGTGTTGGTATTGAAAGTATCTGCCAATATACCCAGCTTTGAATGCTTTTTAATATAAAACACATCTTCCAAAGGAGAAGCAGAGACTAAATGGCCCTCTTTCAGGTTCTAAATTTTTTGCAAAAAGTGATTTCTGTGCTAAAGTTAATTATAACTTTTGTGATGTATTCTAAATAATGAAAAAATTGTATGGCTGAGTTTTGAACCTAATTTTGTGTTTTGTATTTTCAGTTGCAGTACCTGCCTCAGCTACCTGGCAGCAGTATCCTTCCAGCTCTAAATAATAAAAAGAACTATTATAACACCAAGAAATTTAACTACCACTTTCCAAACATTTAAGGAGCTAGGAAAGTGGTGACATATGAAGAACTGATCAATAATTTTAAGAAAAATGAAGTTACACATTTGATTGAAAACAATTCCAATGTTGAAAACAGACAAGGAAAAAACCCAAGTCACTGGCAGCCACCTGACAAGATCTAAAGGGGAGATTCCTGATCCAGTCATCTATGTTTGGTGATGGTGACCAGAATAGGAAAATGAGTTTGGAGTTTCACTTGTGATGTTAGTTATCTAAGCAGTTAGGCTTATGGGCAAAACATAAACTGTATATACTGCCCATAGTTCTGATAAGTTAGAGGATGTCATATAGATTTATACTTCAGTTGTACAGGTCACATATGAAAATGGATTGCAAAATGCTCATATATATGTGTTTCTTTGAATCTGTGTTGATTTGAGTCTTGTCTTTTGCCTTTCAGATTGTTTCAACATCATATTTAAGGATAATTTTAGTCCTTCAAATGGAAATTTCCTTCTTGCTGTGTCTTGATTTTTATGTTATAAAGCATTCTTGTAGAAAGTTATTCAAAATCTCTAAAATCACATAGATTACCATGGAATTGAAAATTTTTATGCTTATATAACCAGTATGTTTATCTATTACTTGCATATATTTCTTCTGTATTTACCTTCAGAATGGATGCACTGTGGCCATTTTTGTAGGCAAGATGAGTTTTCTCTAGTTAATCTACACATGTTCACTCAATTCCCCTTGTAAACAAGGCCATAAAACCTGGCAGCTGGCCAAGCTAGGTAAGGGTAGCACAAGACCTACAAGCTTCACAGGATTGAATCTGCAGGCTGAGGATAACTAACACTTCATTGTCTTCAGCTCAGCCTCATACTTGAAGACAGACAGTTCCATACGTAGAACTGTACAGAGTGATCTGGGTTTTAGATGGAGGTGCTTGTGAACTTTTACTTTAGTCATGAAAGATGTTAGTTTGTTAATATTCTCCCTGAATATGTCTTTTCATTACATACACATATGTACTTGTGCACATTGGTATACATAATGCATGTATACTTGTACTTACATATATTTGCAGTTGTATGCATACTGTCCTAATACAACTAATAAGTAGTACAAAAGGATATCGAGGACCCCTTGTCTTGAATATTGAGACATTAAATGATGATATATTACTTTTTTTTTTTTTTTTTTGAGGTAGGGTCTCACTCTGGCCTAGGCTGACCTGGAATTGACTATGTAGTCTCAGGGTGGCCTCAAACTCACAGTGATCCTCCTACCTCTGCCTCCCAAGTGCTGGGATTAAAGGCGTGCGCCACCACACCCAGCTGACATATTACATTTTAGGTTTTTTTTTTTTTTTGAGGTAGGATCTTGCTCTAGCCCAGGCTAACCTGGAATTCACTCTGTAGTCTCAGGGTGGCTCGAACTCATGGCAATTCTGCTACTTTGGCCTCCCAAGTGCTGGGATTAAAGATATACACCACCATGCCCAGCCATATTACCTTTTATTTGGCTTGTTATGCTTAACCAAAACAGTTTTCCTTTCCTGTCCCCTTGACATAAGAGCAAAAGGAAGGCCCACATTAGTTTCTCACAGCCCAACATCATTTCTGCTTGATGTGCTGCCACTAGTTCCAAGCAGTTCTACTTCCAAAGCTGTATTTTACTAGTCTTTAAAACATGTCTTCTTCACTCTCATTTTCTTCCTGGGTTAATTTTCTTCATGACAGCATTTAGCACTTACTGCTAAGCAGTCCATTAAATTCTGTCATCTGTTCAATAATTTTGGCTACCTTAGCTAGGTTAATATCTTAAGGTTTTCTAATATATGTAGCTTCTTGCATAGACCTGATAGAGTTAAATAACAGTGCCAGTATTATTATTCTTATATAACCATAATTTCCATGACAATGAAGGATATCAAACTTCTGTGAATAGTTAAAATTGTTTTTCCCTTAACCCAAGAAAATGTATTTTACAGAGGCAAATTACTCTAACTGCTGAATTCAACTAATAGTTTTATAGAAAACCACTCAGAACAGAAGTCACTCTAGACAAAATCAAGATGAATCAGTTGTCTCTCTAAAGTAATGAAATTGGAGAAAACCATCTCATATTTCTCTAATGTATTCTATTAAATTTATACTAATATTCAAATTAGTGTGTCTATAATCCTTTTATTTTACAGGGAATCAGACTTATAATATTTATTAATATAATCACAGCTGCCATTTACAAGCATAAATGATATAATATTTATTAATATAATATCATTTATGCTGTATATAATTTATATTTTCTCATGAATTATGAACTTTCCTATACATTTAATTCCAAATACAATTAAGATTCAATCTTCTGCCTGAAAGCTGCTATACAGAATTTATTTTAAAGTAATTTCTAGTCAGATTTATGTTCAACAACCTAATGTTCAAACCCAACATACAGAAATCCACAAAAACATAATTAGAGCTATTTAGAGTAGGTAAAAATACTTGGTTTTATCTACTTAAGACATTCTTTTTACTGTTTTCTAGATAAAAATTTATTTTTGTGATTATAATTTTTGACATTTGAGTTCAGAGGAGGTAGCATTCAGGATATTTGAGGAAAACACAATTTGCTTCTAATCAATACATTACCATTTTTTGTTTGAACCAGATAAGAAAAAAGTGTAGTTTGCTAGTCTTTATGATTGTTTCCTTTGTTCTACTGTATCACAAACCTAAGTGAATATAGTCAAGTACTGCTACTAGCATATACCTAAAAAGACAAATTAGCTAACAGTTATTCCTTCTGAGAAGGGGTATGTATGTTAATTATCAAGGAGACAGAAATGCAGGAGCATGAGAAATGCATGCAAGCCCTGCAACAATGTGAAGCAACTACTGATTACAGAGCATAATTAGCTACATTAAGGAATCTGTAACTGAGTTTCCAATTTGTCATAATTTTGCATTTATAGTAACATGATTTAGTAACTTTAAACTTAAAATAAAATGTAAATAATTATAATACAATAAAAATATCTGCAGCTGGCTTAATGGTCAAGGTGCTTGCCTATGAAGCCTAAGGACCCAGGTTCAATTCCCCAGTACCCACATCAGCTAGACACACAAGGTAATGCTTGTATCTGGAGTATGTTTACAGTGGTTAGAGGCCCCAGTGTGCCCATTCTCTCTATCTGCCTCTTTCTCTCTCTTTCTCAAATAAATAAAGTATTTTAAAAAAAATATGTGTTGGGTTGGAGAGATGGCTTAGTGGTCAAGGCACTTGCTTGCAAAGCCAAAGTACCCAGGTTCGATTCCCCAGGGCCCATGTAAGCCAGATGTACAAGGGGACACACATATCTGGAGTTCATTTGCAGTGGCTGGAAACCCTGGTTTGCCCATTCTCTCTCTCTCTTTCTCCCTGCCTATTTCTGTATCTCTCTCTCAAATAAATAAATAAAAATAAAATATTTTTTAAAATGTGTTGCTGTTAAATCACTTTAAAGAACTCTGAATATCTACCCCAAGAGATATTTGTAGTCCATATATGTGAATGAATATATTAGAATTAAAATGCTACTTATTTTACATTTTCCTTAAAATGATTCAATGTACATAATTTCTCACTTCCAACCAAATAATTTAGTCATTTCTCAGTATTTTCAATACTGTACAGTTTCAACTTCTGTTATGTGACATCTTTGCAGTTCTACTGATGATCATATAATACTTGTTACTGTTTATTTAGGATCAATGATTTCAAATGATCATTTATACTGAAATGAAACACTTGTTGATTATTGTTTTACTTCAACTGTAATTTTAGTTCCAGAGAAGGCAGAGATATTGCAAGGACTTGGACAAGATGTTCTGTTTCTTTTATTCCAGGAAGATCACTTAAGAACAAATACCTGAGGTTTCTGCAAACAGAAAAAAAGAGAGAGAGAAAAGTCACTTCAATTTGACCCCTTATAGCTTTAAAATGAACTTAATTTATACTGACTTTTAGAAAAAAAAACAGAAAAATAATTATGTTGCCCCATAACTTCAAAATGACTTTTAGAGCAGTCTTATATATAGAGAGAGAGTCTTATAGTATGTTTTAAATGAAAGTCATGCTAGGAACTCATGATAGACCCTAGGAATTATTATTCTTAATTTCATTGATGTTTCTAGCTGAATCTTTCTAAATTCTATATTCATGTAAAAAGATCTTCTTTGCACATATAATATCACAGGTAACCTCAAAACACTGGGAAAGTTCTCAAAGGTACTCAGTTTTCCATTAGAAGATAAAGCTTTGAAGCTTCACCTAACATAAGACATGAACAATATAGTTCTTTTGTTTCCAATGTTTCAAACTTCTCAAACTTCCTGTGATACTGAAGTTACTGGCAGATTCATTCTAAATGAAAACATTTAAGAATTTGAATGATAGGCTTGCTAAACAGGGGTTAATATATATGCTTTTGTCTTCATTCTGGTAAGATCCAGAATCCTGTAATTTATCATTTTGTGCATATATATGTATGCGTGCATATATACACACACACATATGTAGCTGTCTGTATGTGTACACACACACACACACACACACACACACACACACACACACACCAGTGCTGGGGACTGAACGCAAGGTCTATAATATTGACCTACATTCCCATCCCCCTGAACTTCTATCTAGAATGAAACATTCTGTGCTAGGGGTATCATTTTCTATATTTGAGATTAGCTGACTTGTCCATATCATTCCATGGACATAGTTGATGGTAGAAAAGGACTTAGAACCACTTTCTTAAAATTGGTAGGTGGATTCTTTGCCCAGCCATATTACCTTTTATTTGGCTTGTTATGCTTAACAAAACAGTTTTCCTTTCCTGTCCCCTTGACATAAGAGCAAAAGGAAGGTCCACATTAGTTTCTCACAGCCCAACATCATTTCTGCTTGATGTGCTGCCACTAGTTCCAAGCAGTTCTACTTCCAAAGCTGTATTTTACTACAGCTAGTCTTTAAAACATGTCTTCTTCACTCTCATTTTCTTCCTGGGTTAATTTTCTTCATGACAGCATTTAGCACTTACTGCTAAGCAGTCCATTAAATTCTGTCATCTGTTCAATAATTTTGGCTACCTTAGCTAGGTTAATATCTTAAGGTTTTCTAATATATGTAGCTTCTTGCATAGACCTGATAGAGTTAAATAACAGTGCCAGTATTATTATTCTTATATAACCATAATTTCCATGACAATGAAGGATATCAAACTTCTGTGAATAGTTAAAATTGTTTTTTCCCTTAACCCAAGAAAATGTATTTTACAGAGGCAAATTACTCTAACTGCTGAATTCAACTAATAGTTTTATAGAAAACCACTCAGAACAGAAGTCACTCTAGACAAAATCAAGATGAATCAGTTGTCTCTCTAAAGTAATGAAATTGGAGAAAACCATCTCATATTTCTCTAATGTATTCTATTAAATTTATACTAATATTCAAATTAGTGTGTCTATAATCCTTTTATTTTACAGGGAATCAGACTTATAATATTTATTAATATAATCACAGCTGCCATTTACAAGCATAAATGATATAATATTTATTAATATAATATCATTTATGCTGTATATAATTTATATTTTCTCATGAATTATGAACTTTCCTATACATTTAATTCCAAATACAATTAAGATTCAATCTTCTGCCTGAAAGCTGCTATACAGAATTTATTTTAAAGTAATTTCTAGTCAGATTTATGTTCAACAACCTAATGTTCAAACCCAACATACAGAAATCCACAAAAACATAATTAGAGCTATTTAGAGTAGGTAAAAATACTTGGTTTTATCTACTTAAGACATTCTTTTTACTGTTTTCTAGATAAAAATTTATTTTTGTGATTATAATTTTTGACATTTGAGTTCAGAGGAGGTAGCATTCAGGATATTTGAGGAAAACACAATTTGCTTCTAATCAATACATTACCATTTTTTGTTTGAACCAGATAAGAAAAAAAGTGTAGTTTGCTAGTCTTTATGATTGTTTCCTTTGTTCTACTGTATCACAAACCTAAGTGAATATAGTCAAGTACTGCTACTAGCATATACCTAAAAAGACAAATTAGCTAACAGTTATTCCTTCTGAGAAGGGGTATGTATGTTAATTATCAAGGAGACAGAAATGCAGGAGCATGAGAAATGCATGCAAGCCCTGCAACAATGTGAAGCAACTACTGATTACAGAGCATAATTAGCTACATTAAGGAATCTGTAACTGAGTTTCCAATTTGTCATAATTTTGCATTTATAGTAACATGATTTAGTAACTTTAAACTTAAAATAAAATGTAAATAATTATAATACAATAAAAATATCTGCGGCTGGCTTAATGGTCAAGGTGCTTGCCTATGAAGCCTAAGGACCCAGGTTCAATTCCCAGTACCCACATCAGCTAGACACACAAGGTAATGCTTGTATCTGGAGTATGTTTACAGTGGTTAGAGGCCCCAGTGTGCCCATTCTCTCTATCTGCCTCTTTCTCTCTCTTTCTCAAATAAATAAAGTATTTTAAAAAAATATGTGTTGGGTTGGAGAGATGGCTTAGTGGTCAAGGCACTTGCTTGCAAAGCCAAAGTACCCAGGTTCGATTCCCAGGGCCCATGTAAGCCAGATGTACAAGGGGACACACATATCTGGAGTTCATTTGCAGTGGCTGGAAACCCTGGTTTGCCCATTCTCTCTCTCTTTTCTCCCTGCCTATTTCTGCATCTCTCTCTCAAATAAATAAATAAAAATAAAATATTTTTTTAAAATGTGTTGCTGTTAAATCACTTTAAAGAACTCTGAATATCTACCCCAAGAGATATTTGTAGTCCATATATGTGAATGAATATATTAGAATTAAAATGCTACTTATTTTACATTTTCCTTAAAATGATTCAATGTACATAATTTCTCACTTCCAACCAAATAATTTAGTCATTTCTCAGTATTTTCAATACTGTACAGTTTCAACTTCTGTTATGTGACATCTTTGCAGTTCTACTGATGATCATATAATACTTGTTACTGTTTATTTAGGATCAATGATTTCAAATGATCATTTATACTGAAATGAAACACTTGTTGATTATTGTTTTACTTCAACTGTAATTTTAGTTCCAGAGAAGGCAGAGATATTGCAAGGACTTGGACAAGATGTTCTGTTTCTTTTATTCCAGGAAGATCACTTAAGAACAAATACCTGAGGTTTCTGCAAACAGAAAAAGAGAGAGAAAAGTCACTTCAATTTGACCCCTTATAGCTTTAAAATGAACTTAATTTATACTGACTTTTAGAAAAAAAAACAGAAAAATAATTATGTTGCCCCATAACTTCAAAATGACTTTTAGAGCAGTCTTATATATAGAGAGAGAGTCTTATAGTATGTTTTAAATGAAAGTCATGCTAGGAACTCATGATAGACCCTAGGAATTATTATTCTTAATTTCATTGATGTTTCTAGCTGAATCTTTCTAAATTCTATATTCATGTAAAAGATCTTCTTTGCACATATAATATCACAGGTAACCTCAAAACACTGGGAAAGTTCTCAAAGGTACTCAGTTTTCCATTAGAAGATAAAGCTTTGAAGCTTCACCTAACATAAGACATGAACAATATAGTTCTTTTGTTTCCAATGTTTCAAACTTCTCAAACTTCCTGTGATACTGAAGTTACTGGCAGATTCATTCTAAATGAAAACATTTAAGAATTTGAATGATAGGCTTGCTAAACAGGGGTTAATATATATGCTTTTGTCTTCATTCTGGTAAGATCCAGAATCCTGTAATTTATCATTTTGTGCATATATATGTATGCGTGCATATATACACACACACATATGTAGCTGTCTGTATGTGTGTACACACACACACACACACACACACACACACACACACACACACCAGTGCTGGGGACTGAACGCAAGGTCTATAATATTGACCTACATTCCCATCCCCCTGAACTTCTATCTAGAATGAAACATTCTGTGCTAGGGGTATCATTTTCTATATTTGAGATTAGCTGACTTGTCCATATCATTCCATGGACATAGTTGATGGTAGAAAAGGACTTAGAACCACTTTCTTAAAATTGGTAGGTGGATTCTTTTGAAAAAAAAATTTTTTTTCAAGGTAGGGTTTCACTCTAGCTCAGGGTGACCTGGAAATCACTATGTTTCAGGGTAGCCTCAAACACATGGCGATCCTCCTACCTCTGCCTCCCGAATGCTGAGATTAAAGATGTGCATTACCACACCTGGCTTTTGCTTTTGAAAAATTTTAAGTGTTGGGCAGTGTTCTAAACTCCAGAGATGGAAAGGTCAATACTTCAAGGTATTTCTTCCCCTCAAGTCAACTTAATTACAGAGTTAAATGTTAATTGGTATGTACCAAATGTTATTAGGATGCCAAAAAACATGGGGGAATGGCTTTGAAAGATAAAGAAGGGGGCTGGGAAGATGGCTCAGCAGTTAAAGGCACTTGTTTGCAAACTCTATTGGTACAGGTTCAAGTTCCAAGTCACCCATGTAAGTTAGGTGCAAAAAGTGCACAAGCTTTTGGTGCTCATTTGCCCATAACACATGCACACATACACATACAATAAAATTTTTAAAAAATAGATAAAGGACAAGGCTGGGGAGATAGTTCAGCAGTTAAAGGTGCTTGCTTGCAAGCCTGATACCAATCCTCCTTAGCACCCACATGAAGCAGACACAAAGTGGCACATGCATGCATCTGTGACCCCAATGTGCCTATAGTACATTCAAAGCTTTAGGGCAGCTAGGCTAGTATTCACAGTGGCAAAAACAGTACGAGATACCCTGTCTCAAAAGAAGGTGGAGGAGGATTAGAGGGATGGGTCAGTGGTTTAGGTGCTTGCTTGCAAAGCCTAAAGACCTGGGTTTGATTTCCTAGTACCCATGTAAAAGCCAGATGCACAAAGAAACACATGCATCTGGAGTTTGTCTGCAGTGGAAGGAGGTCCTGGCGCTTAAATTCTCTCTCTTTCTCTCTCTACTTTCAAATAAATAAAAATATTTAAAAATTTTAAAAGGGGCTGGGCATGGTGGTGCATGTCTTTAATGTCAGCACTCAGGATGCAGAGGTAGGAGGATTGCCATGAGTTTGAGTCCAGTCTGGGACTACATTGTGAGTTCCAGGTCAACCTGGGCTAGAGACCCTACCCTGAAAAACAAAACTAACTAACTAAACAAACAAACAAACAAACAAACAAGTAAGGCAGAGGAAAGGATAGATGTTACAAGGTTGTCCTCTAACCTACACATATGCATTGTGGCATATGTGCACCCATAAACACACACATGCACAAATAAAAAATGGAAGAGCAAAATATGGCTTCACTGAGAAAGTATTTTAAGATGAAAAACATCTTTCCATGAGGTCCCAAAAAGTTGTAATTTTCATTAACAGCTAATGAAGTTACTCATGCTGAAGTGTATGCAAGAATACTGTTATTTTTGATTCTATTTGTACTTTTTGGCCTGGACATGGGTTTCAATGGATACTGTACCATCTTCATGGAAATAAACAATATTTGTAAAATACTGTGAAAACCATACAAATACTCCTTTTAGTCATGTAGGAAGAGAAACGAAAATTCTAAAATAAGATTTTCTTACAGATGATAAAAATAATTCTTTAGTACTGTACAATAACGACTTTGAAACAATGAAAGTTACTGGAATGCCTTCTGAATTGAGCATTTGATTACGGTCACAGTACCTTCTTAAATACATGTGTCTTGGTTTTTAGAATCTTGATATTCCTGATTGATGCATATATGATATGGTTAACCCACTAACACTGCATGAATGGATATATCAAAAAAAAAAAAAAAAAAAAATAAGCTGGGCATGGTGGCACATGCCTTTAATCCCAGCACTTGGGAGGCAGAGGTAGGAAGACCACCATGAGTTCAAGGCCACCCTGAGACTACATAGTGAATTCCAGGTCAGCCGAAGCTAGAGTGAGACCCTACCTCAAAAAAAAAAAAAAAAAAAAAAAAAAAAAAAAAAGAAAGAAAGAAAGAAAGAAAGAGAGAGAAAATAGAAAAGAATAAGTAAAAAATTACTTGGTCTTTTTTAAAAAGATAAAAAAAATAAGCTTAATAGCTAAGAGTCACTGAAGGCTTATTGAAGCAGGCGCTAGGCTAGGTGTTTTATGTAGCTTTATTGTGTGTGTGCTGTAGTATATGCATGTTTGTGTACTGGTGTGCACACATCATGCACAAATGTGTAAAAACAGAGAAAGCTGGGTGTCCTTCCCTATTGCTCTTCTGATCTATTTCCCTGAGATAGAGTCTGTCATTAAACCTGGAGCTGCTGTGTTTTGGTCAGACTGGCTGAACAGTAAGCCCTAGTAATTCTGTCTCTGCTCCCCTCAGTGCTGGGGTTACAATCATGTGCAGCTACATCCAGCTTTTTACGTGGTGCTAGGGATCTACACTCAGGTCCTCATGTTTATGCAGGAAGTACCCTTACTGTCGAGCCATCCCCTCAGCTCCTTAATTTTAAAAAACATTTTCCTTAAAAAGTGGAATAATATCTTAACATATTTAGGCTGATGATTTTAATTATCTTAAATTATTATAGATGAAAATCAGGTCATTTTTAAAGTACATTTTTCCCAACTAAAAAAAAAAGACATCATCCTTCAACTGTTTTAAATTCTGATTATTTACTTTATCATTTCTAAGTTTTCATTTCGGTCACTTACCTAAAATGACGCAAAGCAATGAGGCCTTTGGTTGTGACATTTCCACAAGAAATTATTTCCATTTCCAATAGGCTTTTCTGTAGTTTTTCAAGTTGACTAAGCCTCTGCAAAAAGCTATCTTCAATATAATGGCACTTGCATAGTTTTATTTTTTCAACATGCTCTAGGCCCTCTGGATGGGAGGGAAATGTAAAGTTTAATAATCTGCTCTACCATTACCATGAATAACAATCTTGGTTTGTCTAGGATTGTCCGGGATTTAGGAGTGATGGTCCTCTCATAACCAGAATGACTACTCATCCAATTAACCAGTGTACTCACTATACAGGTTGTGCTGATGACTGAGCCACTCTATAGTCACATACTCATGCATGGAGGAAAGAAATGCCCACTTAAACAGAAGATATTTGGCTATAATTAGACTTATGTTACTAAGGGTTTCACAAAGAAGTTTGACATAGATAGTTTGACAAACCAAACAGGTTTTGAATTTTAAGTGAACAAAGAAACATAGAGGGGCTGGAGAGATGGCTTAGTGGTTAAAGTGTATGCCTATGAAAGCTAAGGACCCAAGTTCAATTCTCCATGTTCCACATAAGTCAGATGCACATGGTGGCACATGTATCTGGAGTTCATATGCAGTGGCTAGAGGCCCTGGAATGCCCATTTTCTCCCTCCCTCCCTCCCTCCCTCCCTCCCTCCCTCCCTCCCTCCCTCTCTCCTTCCCTCCCTCCCTCTGTCCCTCCCTCCCTCTCTGTCTCTAATAAATAACTAAATAAAAATAAATCTCTCTTTTTTTTTTTTTTTTTTTTTTTTTTGAGGTAGGGTCTCACTCTAACTCAGGCTGACCTGGAATTAACTATGTAGTCTCAGGGTGGCCTTGAACTTATGGTGATCCTCCTACCTCTGCCTCCTGAATGCTGGGATTAAAGACGTGAGCCACCACACCTGGCTAAAAATAAATCTTAAAAAAAAAGAAAACTGGCGGGCGTGGTGGCGCACACCTTTAATCCCAGCACTCAGGAGGCAGAGGTAGGAGGCTCACCAAGAGTTCGAGGCCACCCTGAGACTACATAGTTAATTCCAGGTCAGCCTGGACCAGAGTGAGACCCTACCTCGAAAAACCAAAAAAAAAAAGTTGTTTGAACTGAAAGGGCCAAAAAAGACATACCTATGACTACAATAGTCAGTCAATTGCAACAAAATGGTCATTGCAGGGCTGGACAGATTGCTTAGTGGTTAAGGCATTTGCCTGAGAAGCCTAAGGACCCAGGTTTGATTCTCCAGTACCCATGTAAGCCAGAGTTTGTTTGCAATGGCAGGAGGCCCTAGTGAGCCCATTCTCTCTCTCTCTCTCTCTCTCTCTCTCTCTCTCTCTCAAACAAACAAATAAAATGATCATTTCAAATTATCTGCCTTTCTTAAAAGCAAAATAATCGGGTAGTTACCCATGTGCTCAATTCCAATGTCCATGATACAAGAGTCAGTAGCATCTATTGCTTGAATCTTGTATTTGTCCAGAGAGCCTGTTGGGAGGTTATTATAGTCCTTCTGCCACTTCTCCTGGCCATGGTAGCGCACCATGGCCCCACAGCGCAGTAGCCACTCAGATGTTGCTCTATCAGGACCAACATCTTTGAGGCGATCGTAATCCACTCTGTTGGCAAGAAAACAGTAGCAGTTCACTGTTTCTTAAATCATTAGTAGCTTCTTAACTGATTTGCCAACATAAACATGGGTCAACAACCAATTTTTATTTAAAGTAAAATTGAGAGGGATCAATCAATGGATTAGTGAGATGTACGAAGATAAAAACTATAGGTCTTCCTGCTTTAGTTTTTGTCTCCAGGAAAACTAAAAGGCAAATTATGATCATTATCATTATTTTGGAGGCAGGGTCTCACTATGTAGCCAAGGTTGGACTTGAACTTATTCTTCTATCTCTGCCTTCATGAGTGCTGGGATTATAGGCATGCCACTATCCTGGCATATTGGGATTTTCTTTTCTTTTGTCTTTCCTAGTGTAGTACAGTACTTGACACCAGAGATACCTAGTTACTATGTGTGGTACTTTGAATATATGGCCTCCAATATATTCACTGTTTGGAGGCAATGTCACTGGGCGGATCTTAAAGTGTGGTGGTGGGTTTAGGATTTCAATCTAAAGATATGCAAAATGTGCCTAGCTGGAGTTCCTGAAGTGTGCTGTACTGTGTGGCTTTTGGCTTGTGGCTTTTCTCTGTGTGTTTTGGTCCTTTGAAAGCAGGCCAGCTTCTTCTGCCATTATGGAACTTCCCCTGGATCTGTAAGCTATAATAAATCCCTTCCTCCATAACTGTGCCTGGTCTGGAAGTTCATCTCAGCGAACCAGAAGCTGTCTGCTACACTATGTAATGAATAGATGACTTGGTTTGCATTTTTATTACTGATAAAAGGTTAAAGAGGAAATAATTTTGAATACATTTTCAAATTAATGTTCTTATGATATTAATTTCTACGTGTGCCTTTTTCTCTAGTTAGCAATCATAATATTTTATTAAGTGATGAGGAAAAGGTTTGATACATCAGTTTCAGCATGGTATTTATACAATATGACACAAATTGATTTTTTAAACATCAAGTTCCCTTGATGCTATTCAAAAGGCTAAGAATATTCCTTAGGAAGTTGTAGCCAGGTGTGGTGGCACATGCCTTTAATCCCAGCAATTGGGAGGCAGAGGTAGGAGGATCACCATGAGTTTGAGGCCACCCTGAGACTACATAGTGAATGGACTAGAGTATGACTGTACCATGAAAAACTAAAAAAAAAAAAAAAAAAAAAAAAAGTTATAGAATAAAATGTTTTAAAGTTGCATATGCTGTTCTTATGCATATAAAGCAATACATATTCATTTTAGAAAACTTAAAAGGCATCAAAAGGACAAATAAGAAAATCACTAGGGATGGAAAGATGGCTTAGCAGTTAAAAATGCTTTACTTGCAAAGCCTGCCATTCAGGGTTCATTTTCCCAGTACCCACATAAAACCACATATACAAAGCAGTACATACATCTAGAGTTCATTTGTAGTGGCAAGAGGTTCAGTGTTCTCTCTCAAATGAATAAAATGTTTAAAAAATGTAAAATAATTAATATTCTACAATCCAGACAAATACAGTTAATATTTTATAAGCTATTTTTCCAGTCTCCTCCTTCCCCATGTTTATGCATATATTTCATTTTTTGTGAATAAAAGAATTATGCTGCACACATTGTTCAAAACGAAAATTATTTGAGCCAATACATGGTGATAGAGGTCTATAATCCCAGCACTTGGGAGGCAGAGTATGGTGGTTTGAGTCAGGTGTCCACTTTATAAACTTAGGTGTTCTGAATGCTAGGTTCCCAGCTGATGTAGATTTGGGAACTAACACCTCCTGGAGGCAGCATATTGTTGGGCCCGGGCTTATGGGTATTATAGCCAGTTTCCCCTTGCCAATGTTGGGCACACTCTCCTGTTGCTATTGTCTATCTTATGTTGGCCAGGGGATGATGTCCACCCTCTGCTCATGCCATCGGTTTCTCCTGTCACCACAGAGATTTCCCTCAAGTCTATAAGCCAAAATAAACCCCCTTTTCCCCCTAAAATCTGCTCTTGGTTGGGTGATTTCTACCAGCAATGTAAACCTGACTACGACAGTAAAGTTGGTACTGAGAGTGGCATTGCTGCTAGACACCTGTGTGGCTTTGGCCTTCTGGAGCTGATTTGCAAGAGGAATGGGGAAGGATTTGAAACCTTGGCCTAAGAGACACCTTGCAGTGTACAGCTCGATGGATTCTTCTGGTCAGAGTTGCAAGACCTGAATGCAGTAAGAACTATGGACTGTGAGGTTTGGCTTATGAGGGTGAAAAGGAGCTCTGTCTGGACTGGGATAGAAGCAGTTTGTATGAGAGGCTTGCTGGTATGGCTGTTTCCTGAGAAGTTGTGCAGAGTTGCACTGTGTAGAAACGTACTAGTGTGAGCAGAGGGATATGGCACAGAAATCTTTGGGCTGAAACTTCTGCCCCTGCAGCTGCAATTATATGAGAGATTACAACCTTTGAGATTGGGCCAGCTGACCTGCATTGGGACAACGGGAAGAAGGGGCCTGAGTGCTCAAGGAGTGTGCTGTTCTTCAAAGTCTACTGTAATCCCTACAGGATTAACCAATTGGCACCCTACCTGTTATTATGGAGTATAAGAAATGCAGGAAAGAGAGGGTCATTGAATTTGCAATATGGTCTTGTGTTTTGGAAATGGCCATGGGCAGCATGAAGCAGGATTGCTGGATGCCGGCATGGAGACCCAATGTAGCTGTGAGGATGAACCGTGGGTTGCAGTGGAGACCCAGTGGAGATGCCAGGACCACAAGACTGCTGTTAAGGAAAGCTGTGGATGCTAGATGAAGTTTTCCAGGACTGTGAGTAGCCCAGCTGGAGGGGCAGAATTGGAACTCCAGAGAATTATGGCTGCTTAGAATTATCAGTCTTGGTGGCTTGTCACTGGCTAGTTGTTGGACTTGGAGCTACAGAGTTTGGTATTTGCCCTATTTAAATCATGTATTGTTTGAGTATTTCTTTGCTATGCCCAATGCCATCTTTTGTAGTGTGAATGTTTATTCTGTGCCATTATGGGTTTTTTAAGGTTATTTTTTGGTATTATGGCTCACTTAAAAGATCTTGGACTATGAAGTTGTATGAACATCATTGGGATTGATTAAAAACTATGGGGACTTTTAAACCTGAATGAATGCATTGCATTTTACATCATGTATGGTTATCAGTTTATGGGGGCCAGGGGCGGAATGTGGTGGTTTGATTCAGGTGTCCCCCATAAACTTACGTGTTCTGAATGCTAGGTTCCCAAACGGATGGAGATTTGGGAAATAACACCTCCACGAGACAGTTTATTGTTGGGGGTAGGCTTATGGGTGTTACAGCCAGCTCCCCCTTGCTAGCATTTGACACACTCTCCTGATCCTGTTATCCAACTGATGTTGGCCAGGAGGTGATGTCTACCTCTGTTTATGCTATCGTTTTCCCTGCAATCGTAGAGCTGCCCCTCGAGCCTGTAAGCCAAAACAAACCTTTTTTTCCCACAAGCTGCTCTTGGTCAGGTGATTTCTGCCAGCAATGTGTACAACACAGAGGTAGGATGAGCACCATGAGTTTGAGGCCCAGCCTGAGATTACATAGTGAATTCGAGGTCAGCCTCTGCTACCATGACACTCTACCTTGAACCTCCCCTCCCTCAAAGAATTAAAATAAAGAAACAACCAACTAGCTATTGAGAACCTATAGAGTTGCAAAAAAGAAAAATCCCCACATTTCTTCACTCTAATTAGAGTCACTTACTTATTAAACACTGTATTCAGCCATCCCCAGAAGTATCTGGAATCACATGACCATGGAAGTTTCTTTAAGCTGCACAGCTGCTGAGAAATTTTTCCAAATAGCATCATTTGATCTAGACACACAAAACAATACTCACATTAGCTCATCAGCTGGCAAACACAGTCCCATATATCTAGTAATTTGATTTAGAGCCAAGTCAGCCAATAAAGCTACAATATATTTGCTCCCTAACAATTTTTAACCTGGTTTGTCTCTGGTTGTTTTGAGGAGTGAAACTGGACAATGTGGAAGGCTCCTTTTAGAATTAAGTTCCATTGTTCAAACCTCAACTGAGGTCTGCATTACTGCCACCTAGTGTCCACGCAGGTGGTAGTGCAACTACCAGCTCCATTCCCAACCTACATTTTCATGTAACAAAATGACAAACTCTAGTGATATAAGGAGTGATGTGATGAGGTCAAGGTGCTTTTCTCCAGGCAGGGAAAGGAGACATGATAAAAGATTTTACTTATGGTAAAGCCACAAGTGGGGTCACCAGAGCTAAAGGAGACAGGGCAAGTAATTCTGTCTCTGACCCTGGGCTTCCTTATATATAAAAGATGACTTCCAGCTGTAAAAACCTGTATCCACGAGAAAGTGGTTTCTAATGAGGTCTCCATTTGATTTATCTCAAATTTAAAGTTTCGCTAGTAGGGAATCTTGCACATGATAAGGGAAAAAAAAAACTGAAATGATCTATGCTTTTGAGGAAATGACAACTGAATGCAGGGAAGAATGGCTTAAGACAAATTACTAAGCAGTTAAAAATAAATGATAGGACCTGATAAATGCCTCAAGTTAAAATAAGTTTGCTTATTACATGGAGGTCATGAAGAGGTGCACACTATTAGAGCCAGGTCATGAAAGGTCTTATATGCTCACGTATGAAATCTGGACTGTATTCTGCAAACAGCTGGGAATATTAAAACTGGAGGATATTAAAACATAACACATTGATAAAGCTGTGCTTTGTGAAATTTAACCAGTCACATCAAAATTGAGGAACAAGCCAGATATGGGCCTGTAACCTCAGCTATGTTGGAGGCTGAGACAGAAGGACCAACTGAACCCAGAATCTGAGGCCAGCCTGTGCAATCCAACTAGACCTTGTATCCAAAAAATAAAAAGTAAAAAAACTAAGAAAGATTGAGGGTCAACAGAATGGTGGAGACTCAGCCAACAAGGGGTTTATGGGGAAGGGTCTAGTTAGAGAACATTGGGAATGACATTACAGAGTTGGAGTTCATATGGCTTCATAAGGGAGATGTAAGGCAAGGGCTACAAAAGTTGAAGATGATGCTAAGTTTTGGTGCTGGGTTACTTGTAGGATGGTGATAGCATTATCAGAAACCAACATAAGAAGATGAAGAAATGACTCAGTGATTAAAGGCACTTTCTTGCAAAGCCCAACAGCCCAGGTTCAATTCTCCAGTACCCATGTAAACCAGATAAACAAAGTGGTGGATATATCTGTAGTTCATTTGTAGCAGCAAAAGGTCCTGGAATACCCATTCTCTCCTCCCACCTCTGCTTGAAAATAAATAAATAAATACATATATATATATATATATATATATATATATATATATATATATATATATATATATAATTAAGAGAGGGCTGGAGAGATGGCTTCGTGGTTAAGACACATGCTTGAGAAGCCTAAGGACCCAGGTTCGAGTCCCCAAAACCCACATAAGCCAGATACCCATGGTGGCACATATGTCTGGAGTTTGTTTGCAGTGGCTAGAAGCCCTGGCATACCCATTCACTCTTTCTCTATCATAAATAAATAAATTAAATTAATTAAAAACATTAAAAGAAATAAACTAACATCAGAATAGAGCAGGGCTGTGGGCTGTTTATTTCTTCAGCTTTTCATACTCTAAATATGAAGTATACCCAAATGAAGATGACCAAAAAAGTAATGGAATCAGTCACAAAGTGTTAGAGCTGGAAGGAACTTAGATCTGCTAAACCAAACCTCTCGTTTAGATATGAGGAAACTGAAGCCCTGATATTAAGTAACATGCTGACACCCTAAATCCTTTCTGGAACAAGGTGGGGCATTAATAAATGCATGTGTTTAAAAGAACTTGCTCAATGTTTCATGGCCAATTGGTGTCAGTGCTGAAAGTTGAACCCAGTTCTTTCTCTTACCAGTCCAGGGCCCTTTTCTCAATCACTGGATGGTTCTACAGATTATGAGAGAGGGAAACTAGAAAGATAACAAGTGGACAGTTGCATTGTAAGGAGTCACACCCTTCCTTTGGCTCTTACATTATTTCCACCATCTCTTCCATAATGGACCCTGAGCCTTTGGAGAGAAATTGGGCTCGATATCCATGACCTCGCAGTGCCTAGCAAAACTTTCACAAGACCCTCATAATAGGAGTAAAAGATGATGACATCAAATTAAAAGAGAGACTAATGGAGAGAGGGAGGGGATATGATTGAGAGTGGATGGAGTTCTGAAGGGAAATGGGGGTATGGGAGGGAAATATCATGGTTTATTGTCTGTAAGTACAGAGTTGTCAATAATAATAATTATTATTACAATAAAAAGATACTAAGTGGGAAGTACTTTAGAGCTGAGGAAATGACAGGACATTAAGGTAGTAAGACCTGAAGACTGGAAGCAGAATCCTAATGTCCTCTTCATTACTTTTTTCCTGTCCCTCTCTCCTTCCTTTTGTTTTTTTGGGAGGGGCAATGTTGGAAATAGACTACAGGGCCCTGTACGTGCTAGCCAAGTGCTCTGCCACTGAACTAAGTATTACGCCTCAGTCCCTCTCTTCATCCTCAGCCTTTCTACCACCACTGTCCTCATCACCACAAATCCTTGCCCCTGCTATGTTCCACATTCTCAGCTCTCTCCACCTTTGCTCATTTCTAATAACTTCCTTGGTTGCCAAGTTCATTTGCAAATCTGGGCTTTCCCAGCTTCTACACAGGTTGTTGCCTCTATTCACCCCACTCTAAACCCGGTCTGTGAAAATCTTACTCAAGCTCTTCCTCAAATGGTATGTCTATCTACCAGTTTATTCATTCAGTTAATAAATACCTACTTATGTCTATAATGCTTAGTACAAAACTAGTAATGGTAAGACAAAACTGCAAAAAAGGCATGCAGAGAATGACCTGGTCCTTGTTCTCATACCATGTGTAGTCTAATGGAGAAGACAGATGACATATAAAAAGATAAGTATTATCCAATATGGTATCTTGAGGTATGAACAATGTCATGAGAGCCTAGAAAAGGAAGGGTAGGCTTCATGACAGAGGTTACTTTTGGCATATGTTCATTGATAAAATTAAAGCCACAGAGCCAGGCATGGTGGCACACGCCTTTAATCCCAGCACTTGGGAAGCAGAGATAGGAGAATTGCCATGAGTTTGTAGGTCAGCCTGGGCTAGAGTGAGACTCTACCTCGAAAAAAAAAGAAAGAAAGAAAGAAAGAAAAAATTAAAGCCACTGAAGCTGAGAGTAATCAGGTGAAGTAGTATTGTCTTTGAAAATTGAATATTTTTGCTTGATTCATTTTGGGGCACCTTATAATTCAGCTTAAAGAAAGGCTAAGTTTAATTCTATAGAAACATCAGATATTATGTTTAAAACAATTTATCATGAAAATTAAATTATATTATTATTATTTTTTTAATGGTGGGACTTTCACATTCTCAACTGCAATTCTGCTAATTCAGATTTGGGAATTTACTTGAATCCAAGAAGAAACTCCTGGGAATGGTTTCTACAGGGAAAGAGGAGACCTCTAGTGGTGAGTTAGCAATTTGACTCTAGTAAATTACACCAAGAAAATTAGAAAATAAGTATTATATTACTGTTGCTATAATAAACAGATTCCAATTATAGAAAAGAAGTTATCATCTGAACATGCTTCAGATCTAAGTTTATAAAGAAATTTACAAAAATCATGTTTGTTAATTATAGATCAAATCTCTTGTTATTAAAAATAGAATATATACAACAAAGTGTTTTGAGTAGGTTTGATAGTTTCTTCATTTGCATGAAAACAAAGATTTTACTTTTAAATCTTTTTATTTTTATTTATTTACTAGAGACAGAGAGAGGGAAAGAGAGAGAGGGAGAGTGAGAATGGGCGCACCAGGGCCTCTAGCCACTGTAAATGAACTCCAGATATGTGTGCCCCCTTGTGCAGTTGGCTCACATGGGACCTGGAGAATCGAATGGGGGTCCTTAGGCTTTGCAGCCATGTGCCTTAACCGCTAAGCCATCTCTCCAGCCCTATTTTATTTTTTAGATTAATGTCTATAAGCCGGATATGTTGGCACATGCCTTTAATCTCAGCACTTGGGAGGTAGAGGTAGAGGGATTGCCGTGAGTAGGAGTCCACCCTGAGACTACACAGTGAATTCCAGGTCAGCTTGGGCTAGAGCAAAACCCTGCATGCACCACCTTGTGCATCTGGCTCACATGGGTCCTGGGGAATTAAACCTGGGACCTTTGGCTTTGCCTTAATCGCTAAGCCATCTCTCCATCCCCTGAACTAGTTCTTAAAGGGGATAAAGTGTGCAGAAAGGGGTGAAGTCATGAAAATGGAGGAATTTCCCCCCGAATTATTGCAACCCTACCCCTCTGTAAATCACCCATTGTTGATTGTAGCTCCTACTATTAGGATGTGTAGAACCAAGTGAAACACATCAACAGAGCAAGAGGAAGCAAAGGTCCCCCAAATCATTCTTAGGTCATGAAATGGCACTCACTGAATTAACTTCTCATAGGCTCTGGCCTAAATAAAAGATAAACAAGATTTCTCAGCTGAGGATGGGATCATCTGCCCACAGACAGTACATAATGTATGAAGCATGGTAAGTTCTTTGTTTGAAATTACTAAAACAAAAACTACTGTACAAACATTGGGGAAGAAAAAGCAAAGAATTTTTAAAAAGTATATTCTGAGTTTTTTCACCTTAGCTAAACTACAAAGCACATGCTTAAAATCAGGTAGTAGGGGAGGAGCATGAGTGTGGGCCAGTTAGCCCCAAAAGCCTAATCACTGCCCCAAAGATTCTATTCTTTTGTTCTCTCTCTCTTTTTTTAATGTTTTTGGTAATTTTTATGAGGGAGAGAGGGGGAAGACAGACTTGTTATGCCAGGGCCTCCAGCCACTGCAATCGAACTCCAGATGCATGTGCCATCTTGTGCACATGTGCAACCTTACATGCAGGTATCACTTGTGTGTCTGGCTTACACGGGACCTGGAGAGTCAAATATGGGTCCTTAAACTTTACAGGCAAACTGCCTTAGCCGCTAAGCTATGTCTTCAACCCAGGATTCTATAATTTTGTATTCAATGTAGTATCAAATGAACTATACCCTTTCTTATCTTGACTTTTTTTTTTTCAGTACTAGGAATTGAGCTTAGGGGCTCACTTCTGCTCTACCACTCAGTTATATCCTCAGCTAATCAAATATATCCTGTGCAAACTAAAAACTAACCATTCTATTATATATCTATCAGAATGGTTGAAATAAAAAAAAAAAAAAAAACCACAATGGCACCTAGTAACCATGAAGAGAACCTGGACCATTTGTATGCTGTGGGTGGAAATACAGCCACCATAAAAAACAGCTTGGGGGCTACTTATAAAAGGAAGCATGTTCTTACCATATAATCCAGCAATCAGACTCTTGAGCACTTGTCCTAGAGAAACACAAACAGGTTCACACAAAAGCTATACACTTACGTTCTTCACAGCTTTATTCATAACACTTAAACTGGAAACAACTCTGATGTCTTTCATTGAGGGAATGGTGAAACACTTTTTTAGAAAGCTACTCAGTAATAAAAAGAATGCAACAATTTGGGTGAATCTCAAAGGATTACTTGCACAGAGCCAGTCCCTAAGTTATATACTGTGCAACTGCACATGTACAGCATTTTTGTTGTTGGTGTTGTTTTAAAGATTTTATTCTTATTGAGAATGGGCGCACCAGGGCTTCTAGCACTGCAAATGAACTCCAGATACATGCACCCCCTTGTGCATCTGGTGTACATGGGACCTGGAGAATTGAACCGGGGTCCTTACGCTTTGCAAGCAAATGCCTTAACTGCTAAGCCAACTCTCTAGCCCCCCCCCCTTTTTGAGGTAAAGTCTCTCTCTAACCCAGGCTGACCTGGAATTCACTATGTAGTCTCAGGGTGGCCTCAAACTCAGAGGGATTCTCCTACCTCTGCCTCCTGAATGCTGGGATTAAAAGTGTGCACCACCATGCCCACCTTTATAACATTCTTAATGAACATGACAAAAGTTTAGAAAGGAAGATTAGCAGGAAGGCTACAAGAGGAAGTTGTGGTCATAAAAAGGCATCTGAAGAGATTGTTGCAACTATATCTTATCTATGCCGTTGAACGTAAGAGTCTATACATACCAGGAAAATGTATAGAATTGCACACAGAAAAATGTGAAACTGGGAAATCTGAATAACTATGTACCTGGTTGTGACACTGTACTGCAGTTCTACAAGATGTCATCACTGGGGGAGATGAACAAAAGATTCAAAGGATCTCTATTATTTATTCCTATTGCAAGGGCATCTACAATTATCACAAAATTATATATATATAATCCCAGCATTCGGGAGGCAGAGGTAAAGAGGATCACTGTGAGTTCAAGGCCACCCTGAGACTACATAGTGAGTTCCAGGTCAGCCTGGGCTAGAATGAAACCCTACCTCAAAAAACAAAACTATATATATATATATATATATATATATATATATATATATATATATGTATATGATTTAAAATAATTTAAAATATAGCCATCTGTGTTATTCAGTTGTGAGAGAACGAGCTGGAAGCAGCCTGTTTTTTTTTTTTTCTTCCTACTAACAAGGTGTAAATCACTTCAAGCAATAAACTTCAGTCATTCTATTTTAGTTCCGTTCAGTTTATCCAACCTTAAACATTAAAAACTGCCTCAAGCATGGTGATAGAAAGAATCACATGGAGATTACATAGCCCATTGCCCTCATTTTGTAGAAAAGAAAGCACGGGTCATCTGCCTGAGTGAGCCGCTGTTCTGAGGTTCGGACAGCATATTTAAAACCGTATCTCGGTCCAGTACTTAAGACAAGGCCACAGAGTACTAAATGATGAGAAGAGTTCATCTGGTACCCAGTGCCAGGCCAGCGCTTGACCTGTACGAGTTAGTAACCGAATGAGACCACCAGGAGCCTCATTACGAAGTCCAGAAGACTGCCAACGTGTGGCCGAGACAAAGAGCATCTGCTGGCTCGGTGGGAAGGGGAGCGTCCCCACAGGGGACCCCGGCTCCTGGCAGGGCGGGGGCGGGGGGGGCGGGGGAGAAGAGGCCCGCTGTCCATCTCCAAATGACCCCGGGGGCGTGGCCGGTTCACCAGTCAGGCCCAGACCTTCGGTCGCCTCCCACGTCCACTGAGCCGGGGGAATTGGCGGGTCAGGTTTTCGGCCGGGCGAGCGCGGGTAGAAGGAAAGGGGCAGAGCGTAACCACCACCCCTAGTACCTGCCCTGCGCTGACCGAGCGTCCTTACTCACTGCGTCGCAGACATACCGAACGTCCCTGCGTCAACAGAGCGCTAAGCTGCCCTCCGCCCTCCCTCTGCCGCGCGCGCCCATTGGCTAGCGGAGCGTTCCCACGTGAGAAGAAGGCGCGCGCCCATTGGCCGTCGGATGACGGAGGCTCGCGTCTCATTGGTTCCTACGTAGTGGGCGGGCTGAGAGCGCCGCGGGACTCTAGCAGTGTTGAGGTTCGGGCTGGCCCCTCCGAGGGCTGAGGCAGTGCGCGGGCCATGGGGCTTCCCCAGCGGTCCCTGTGCGGTGCTTGCCGACTGGCGCGCGCAGGGTTCCCCAGGGCGTGGGGGCCTGCACCGAGGAAGGCCTGGCCGCTGGCCCACGGTAGCCGCAATGCCAGCTCCAGGTAGGCGAATGGCTCCTGGCGCTTGCGTGGCTGTCTCCCTCTGAGCTACCTCGAGCTGGACTTCTGCCCCCAGCGCCGAATTCTCGCGCCTGGCGGGACGAAGGTCAGGATTCTGGGTAGCTCCAGCCTCGGACCCCAGGAGCTACCAGCCTGCAGGGTTCACTGGTAGTCCTAGTTAAGACGGAGGTCCGCAGCTCTGAATACAACCCCTCCGAGGAATGCTCAAATACGGGCGTGTTACTTACCCAACTCAAAGGGCTGAATTGTGACAGGGTCGTCTTTCCCCTAGGTGGTCTTTTTGAGGATAATGGGACCTGGTACTCTGTAAATAAATAATGCATTAGTTGGCATTCCTAGGATTGCTTGGAAGATCCCAAACGGATCTTCAGGTGGTCGGTTCATGGCATTACCTAGCGTTCCCTACCAAAGCCTACAGAATACAGTATCCTACTTGGAAGTCACATTAAAAATGGCTTTCATGGGCTGGAGAGATGGCTTAGTGGTTAAGGCGCCTAAGAATGCCGGTTCCAATCTCCAGGTCCCTTGTTTAGCCAGATGCATGATGCAAGGGCGCAATGCCGCACTTGACCACAAGGGGGCGCACGCATCTGGATTTCGTTCACAGCAGCTGAGAGGCTGCTGGCACGCCCATCTCTGTCTTCCTCTCCCTCTTTGTCTGTGACTCTGAAAAAAAAAATGGCTTTCATTATAAAGTTTATGGCTTGTGTGAAGGCTTTGTGACTGAAAAAAATTGTGGTTATTTTGAAGACTAGAAGGTGGGCTGACTTAATGGAAGACAGGTGTGAGAAGATAACGAGGTTAAGTTATGTGATTTTTGTTAAGAACACATTGAATTTTATTTTAAGGGCTTGGGAAATTATTCAAAGGATCTTAAGGTGAGGGTAGGGAATATATGTTAATGCTTCAAAAGTTAACTGGCTACTCTGTTGGTGAGTTGAAAAGGAATGGGAATGAGAATACCATTTATGATTTGTTGGGGAGAATGTAAACAGTTCTTTTGGAAAGCTTAAGGGAAGAGTAGTAGGTTTCTTTGTTTTATTTTGAAGCAATTGTTGATCCATAGAAAGTTTCAAAAACTGTAGAGAGATTTCATATCCCCTTAATTCCCTACCCATAGTTAACCCAAGTAATGCCATATTATAGAACTATGGTAAAATATCAAAGCCAGAAAATTGATACAGAAATAGTTCTCAGACCTTGTTCAGATTATCAGCTTTACACGTGTGAGTGTACTGTTTCTATGCAATTTAATCCTACTTAATCTTACCCCCTCAGTTAAGATTGGAATGTTTCATTAGCAGACCCTCACATGTGTATTTGTGCCTTGCAAGATAGCAGGGGCCAAAGCCCTGTTGTCAGCTGCTGCTGCGGCCACAGTGAGGCAAAGCAGAGCAAATGAGCCCTACTGGCTGCTGGCAGCCCAGCCAGACACTGAGCCATAGCATCTAACAGCCCCAGCAGCAATAATGAATGAACCTCAAATACATGCAGCAGCTTGGACAACCAGCTGGCCTTGCTGCCAGTAGGCTATCACTTGGATTAATCTGCTGACCAGCAATGCATGTAAATTTTAAGAGTGTTTATGAATATGAAGCGAAATAGGGCAAAGCCCAATCTGTATTTTATTTAAATTATTAAAGTTAGTAGTTTAGTTGTTCATTGATGATGAAGTTATGCAAGTTTGATGATGCTTTCCTTTAAAGGTTGTTTTCTCTTAAAGCTCATTTGATATAGTCATTGTTGGTGGTGGAATTGTGGGGCTCGCCTCTGCCAGAGCACTCATCCTGAGACATCCTACATTTTCGATTGGGGTTGTGGAAAAAGAGAAGGATTTGGGTATGTATGTTACCATTGTTGCTTCAAGATTCAAGCCTGCTAATTATGTTTTCAATATTTGTTTATTATTTGCAAGCAGAGAAAGGTAGAAGAGAGTCAGACAGATAAAGGGCACGCCAGGGCCTTCAACCTCTGCAAATGGACTCTAGATGCATGTGCCCGCTTTGTGCGTCTGTCTTTACATAGATACTGGGGAATTGAATTCTGGTCATTAGGCTCTACAGGCAAGCACCTTAACCACTGAGCCATCTCTGCAGCCTAGCCTGCTCATTTTGTCAATCTAAATCTCCTGAAAGCAAAGCCTAGGGTAAAAGTGGTTTAATTTGAGAGGTTACCTGAGGCAACAGGAAAGAGTGGGTATGAGGAGAGAAAAGCCACATAAGAGCACACTATCAAGATTGCTGCTGGCAGCTTGACTACACGGGGGTCTCTTGAAAAGCAGTGCAGTGTTTTCCAGGATTGTGCTCATTTATCTACAGCTCCTGCCATTTCCCCTAGTGATGCTGATCAGGGCTGCCTTCCTCCCAAAAGATAGAGCTTTAGTAGAGCCTCAAAGTGGTTTGTTGAGGCAATGTTTACATCAGAGTTTTATTTATTAGAGATAGGCAGGAGTGATTTAACCTGGATGCCAGGGAGCTACTATTAGGCAGATTCAGGCAGAATTCTAAATGATGTGGCCTCTGATGGCTTCACATATGATTATTGTCTAATTCCTTGGATTTTCTTCTTCTTTTTTAAAAAAAGTTTAGAGAGACTTTATTAGATTAAGAAAAGGAAAGAGGAGAGATTATAAAGAGCTCCTACCCATGAGAAGGTGAGAGGGTGGGTAAAGCCCACCTAGAAACCCAGATTGGGGTCATTTCTAAGTTATGAATGAGGGCTGAGCTAACCAGCCCTGACACCAAGTTTTGGGGACTGAGCTAACCAATCACATGCCAGGTTCAGCTTTAGTTCTTCCAGGAATCTTAATTCTAGGAAAGTGGAGCACTTTCCTAGGGAGGGACTCAGGTTATTTATATAAAAACAGACCTAAAAACTCTTTAGGCAAGAGATGAGGAGAAGCTACTTTGACCTCTAGCAAAGTGAGGAGTGCAAGCACAAGGATATTCCCTGCTTTTACTTTCAGGAACCCAATCACCCACAACTGCCTCAGTTTCTTCTCTGAAGAAGTAACCCTAACCGATGCTAGGCAATTGGGATGATGATGGATCTGGCTTCTTTAAGCTGAGTGGGCCTGTCAGGTGTAGCAGTTGGGAAACTTCTCCTATAAGACTGTCTCAGGGACCTGAAAAGCACATTTATAGAGTGTGGGAAGACAAACCTGGAGAGACAGTTTTGGGGAGAAAGAGTAAAAGCAAGGCATTAGAGGGAAGTGGGCATTGAGTCAATTGGGACTCCCATTCTTGTAGACTTTCAGACCTTGGAGGGTGATTGAGGGAACCCAGGTAGGTGGAGTTAGATTGTTAAAGGACCGTCTTCTGAGTGTGGACTGACTATAAGCGAGAGGAGATAAAGCTAAAACAATAGCTAAGTACACAAGATCCTAAAATTGACAGAGTCAGGTTGGAGAGATGGCTTAGTGGTTAAGGCACTTGCCTGCAAAAGCTCAGGACCCAGTACCCACATAAGCCAGATGCAAATGGTGGCTCATGTGTCTGAAGTTGATTTGTAGTGGGTAGAGGCCCTGTCATGACCATTCATATTCTCTCTCTTTCTCTCATAAATAAGTAAATAAAATTTAAAAAATGACAGTTACTATTAACAGAATTACTATATTATAGTATATATACTATACTATTAATATAATTCTTTTTCAGAAGATCTAGAAGTCCATTTCTAAAACTGTTTACCAGATAGCATGGTGGTGTCTGGCATGGTCTGTTCTTGTCAACCTTGTAAAGTAGATGAGTCATTATCAGAATTGTTAATAATACCTAACCTTGATAATGGCACAGCTGTCATGCTGAGTAAGTGCTTCCTGGCTATACTTTTCTTTCTGAGTGTATAAGACCAAGTACGTAGCCAGAAATTTAACTCTCCATATATATTTTTAAGGTCAGTTGTGGTCCTTTTGGAGAGACTTTGAGGGACTTGGAAGGAGCTCGATGGCTCAGCATTTGTGCCATATGCTAGGATGAGTCAGGGCCATGCTGACCATGGAAGCATTGAGGATCTTTCCCTCTGTTCTGATTCACCTCTTGTAAATTGCACACCAATTTGGAGTCCAATCTCTGAGTCTCCGTGTCCTTCCTGACCAAGATGATAGGCGGCTTACCAGAGTTGGAGGACACGCTAAGAGTGTTCTTTTGTCTCCTGTGGCCTTTTTGACCTGGGAGCAGGAACCAAAATATTGGTTGTCCTTTTAGCTTCAGTGTCTCTAATTGGCTTTGCTTCTATATTTGGTTAATAAGCATTGAGAAGGACAGTTACACAAATCTTGAAGAAGAGTGTGGATACAAAGCAGATCTAATCACTTTAGTCTTGAGCAGAAGGTCTAGTTAAAGCTGGACATGGTGGTGCACTCCTTTAATCCCAGCACTTGGGAGACTGAGGTAGGAGGATAGCCATGAGTTCCAGGCCACCCTGAGACTACAGAGTGAATTCCAGGTCAGCATGGGCTAGAGTGAGACCCTAATTTAATCAAACAAACAGACCAAAAAAAAAAAAAAAAAAAAAAGGTCTAGTTAAAGGATGGCATAAAAGCTCAAGAATCATTCTGTCTAACATCCAAGTCTAGTTGCCTGACAACATTGCAAGCCATATCTAGAACGTAGAAAGCATGTACATCTTGGTATTTTTAAAAAATATTTAACAGTTGTAAGTATCGGCAGAACATGTTAACAGCTTGCAAACAATTTTAATCAACAAATTTAAAATACCTGGGTTTTATTTTGTTACAAAGCAACTTAAGTAGAACACGGTCTTGACATCTGTTTTAAGATGTCATGAGAAGTGTCCTCAAAGTTAATTTGCTAGCCTTAGGGATCATTGCCTGGAGTCAGACAGGCTTTGAATTCCTGCTGTTACCACCTCTCAAGTGCTAGGATTAAATGCATGTAAGCCAGCACACCCAGCAGAATCCTGTCACTCTGAAGAATCACCTAAGCTGCTTGGGAGTCTTAGGGAGTGAGTAGGAGACAAAGAGTTGGACACTGGGGTTCCTCAGCCTATTTAGAGTCCCTTCAAGGAGCCAGGTTTCCTATCTCCCAGAGATTATTTTAGGCCAGGTACAAGTGGAAACGATTCATGCTTGCCTATTTTTCTGTCTCACAAAAGTCTGAAAAATACATTCTAATAAAGCTTTAGTAATCTTAGACAAGAGCGGAAAGCAAAACTACATTTGTCATTCTCTTTCTTTGTCATCGAGGCAGATGGCCATTTTGCTTCAGGATACTGTCTAGAGGGCACCTGGTTTAAACCTGCTTGGGTACTGAGATCAAGGGATCACTGACCATTTTCCCAGAATCCAGTTTACCATGAACTTAAACAGAGTTTTATTAGAATAATTTATGTTACAGTGAGGTAGAAAAAGCAAGAGAATGGAAAAGTCACAATCTCAATTTGTTGACACTGACCTAAAAGTCACAGTAGCCTTGTGTAGCACTTTTATTTGGTTAGAAGGGTAAGTCTCTGGGGACCTCAAGATTGTGTTCCCCTGGCAGCCAAGAGTGCTGAGGTGGCATAGCATTTTAGAGCTAAGAGAGCCTACAATAAGGTACTTTCAAGATCATACTTGGAACCCCAGGGTCTATGAATTTAGATTTTTAGCTATGGGACCCTGAATGTCTTAATCTGTATTTGCCTCGTTGATTGCAGCCTGTATGTATATGATCTATGACTGATCTCTTTCCCAGCCATGCTTATGTCTCTGCAACACATTCGCACATTTAGTCTGTAAGCGTGCTTCAACCTGAAGCAGTACTGACAAACATACAAAAACTAAACAAAACAAAAAACTTCTAGTGACCATAGATTTAGTGCAGGCATTCCCCATTTAAATCTGTTGGCTGCCTGGATTAAGAAAGCCATCCTATAATTTACCATGTGTAATACAGAAACCAAATGTTTCTACAAGTAAAACATCACATTTCCTCTAAAACCAGAAGCAAACCAGACAATGTCAGAAAGATGCAGTCACTAGCAAGTGACCTCTTACATTTTCTATGAGTCATTTACTTTCTCTGTTTCTCTTGTTTTGTAGCTGTTCACCAGACGGGACATAACAGTGGTGTCATCCACAGTGGGATTTATTATAAACCTGAATCTTTGAAAGCAAAACTATGTGTACAAGGTGCAGCGCTCATCTATGAGTACTGTAACCAAAAGAGAATTCCCTACAAGCAATGTGGTAAGGTATGGCATTTTATTATGGCCTTGACTTATTTATAACTACTACTACTTTATTGAAGCTTAATTGAAAAAAAAAAAACCCTGACCTTTCTGTTTTTATATGTTTACTGACTGAGAAATCTAGTATTAGGGAAGAACAAAAATGATGATATGACTTACTCTGTGTAATTTAAAAATAATAGCTTTAATGGCTTATAATTTATACTTTAAAGTATGCAGTCCAGTTTTTAGTATACTTAGAGTTGTGCAAGCAAACATTATCACTATCTTATTTTCAATATTTTCATCACATCTCAGTTAGATTTGCATTTCTATAGCTTCAAAGCTCCAAACAAAATACTATTTCTGTGAATTTGCCTATTTTGTTCATTTCATAAAAATAAAATCTTGTCAGAGGAAACAGCTTTAGATACATTTCCCAGAATTAAATGGGAAAAAATTAGGGTCTCCATTGCCCAGGCTGACCTGGAGCTCACCTTGTAGCACCAGGCTGACTTTGAGCTTGCAGTGATTCTCCTGCCTCACCCTCCAAAATTTTGGGATTAAAGGTGTGTACCACCAGCCGGGCGTGGTGGCACACGCCTTTAATCCCAGCACTTGGGAGGCAGAGGTAGGAGGATTGCCGAGAGTTCAAGGCCACCCTGAGACTACATAGTGAATTCCAGGTCAGCCTGGGCCAGAGTGAGACCCTACCTCAAAAAAAAAAAAAAAAAAAAAAAAAAAAAAAAAAAAAAAAAAAAAAAAAGGTGTGTACCACCATGCCTAGCTGGAAAAAGTTTTGAGGAAAGTTGATTAAATTTACCTATTTTCTCCTGCAACAGGATGGGATGCATTAGTAAGTGCTGTATAATTTATTTCAGATGTAAAATGCATAGTTCTTGTCAGTGGCATCCCATTATATTGAATACTGACTCTTTTTTTTTTCTTAATGAACGATCATTTCACATTTTCTTATAGAAATAAGAAGGCCACATAATCTGAAAGATGACTAGGCTGAGACTCTGAGCTTATAGGAATGATGAGGTTGAGTTACTTATGATTGAATTTCATGTAGTAGCTATGGTAGCAAGAAATAAAAATTGAAGCTACATTACACCTTTGGGGAAATTTAGGTTTTTTTTTAGGTACAGTTTCACTGTAGTCCAGGCTGACCTGCCATTCATTTTGTAGTCTCAGGGTGGCTTTGAACTCATGGTGATCCTCCTACCTCTGCCTCACAAGAGCTGGGATTAAAAGGGTGCATCACCACACCACATCTGGCAGGAGATTAGTGGTTTTTTTTTTTTTGTTTGTTTTTTTGTTTTTCGAGGTAGGGTCTCAAGCTAGCTCAGGCTGACCTGGAATTCACTATGTAGTCTCAGGGTGGCCTTGAACTCATGGCTATCCTCCTACCTCCGCCTCCCGAGTGCTGGGACTAAAGGCATGTGCCACCACGCCCGGTCTAGGAAATTAGTTTTAATGTTATTTTCTTAAGACAATAATTCTTAAGAGAAGGTAAGAAATATATTAATGGAAAGAAATAAAATAGTAAACAGAGAAGGAAATATGTAAAGAATTGTTATAGCAACATTGAATCATGTAACAACTTTTATAATTTTCTTTTAATTTTGTGATGGTATGTTTAACTGTTATGGTATGTTTCACTGTATGCATGCATTTTGTCATTGTTTTTGTTTTTGAAGCTAATAGTAGCTGTTGAACAAGAAGAAATTCCCAGACTTTCAGCCCTATATGAAAGAGGCCTACAGAATGGTGTCCAAGGCTTAAGACTAATCCATCAGGAGGATATAAAAAAGAAGGAACCGTATTGCAGGGTGAGTGATTCATCAGCCTAGTGCACATGATCAAAGGGATATTCTCATTTAGGGTTCAGTCTCATCATATGACAGCTGGTGGTGAGTTGATAGGCAGTAGTAGTAGGAAAATAACCTATACAAGAGGGTGTGTCCACAACCTCTGGGCATCTGAGTTCTTTTCACCTATGAGAAAATACCAGGTCTAGCTAACATAAAGGCAAGAGGAGGCCTGAGACCATATGGCATGTTTGGAAAACACGTGAAGAGTATGGTGTGGTTGGAGCATAGGATGTGTAGAGAGTAAAGGTGTGAGTGGAAAGGCAGGATTAGGCTCATCTAAATGCACTGGGTGACTCAGTGGGATAAAATGTTTGCCATGTAAGCCTGAGGACCTGAGTTATAGGTAGTGCATACCTATAAATCCCAAGACTGGGGAGACAGAGACAGGGGACTCCTGGAACTTACTGGCTTATTAGCCTAGTCAGTACTGTAGCTTCAGTGAGAGACCCTATCTCAAAAATAAGGTAGAGAGTGGTTGAGGATGACATATGATATCATCTGGGGGCCTCCACATACACACATATGAATATGAATACACACACAAAAAGAGAAAAAGAAAAACACACTATGGGGAAACACATCTTAAATCTTAAAAGATATGAGTAATAATCTAATAGTTACTTTGCATGTCAACTTTCACTACAACCTTCCAGATATATCCATTCAAGCTCCACAGAACATGACTGCTGACTCTTTTCTGCAGCTTTATATGCACTATACTAGAGTTGCTCTCTAAGTACCTGGTCTTAGGGTACGTGAATTTTGGATTTACTGCAGACAATGCTTCTTAGAAGCTTGGTTTCAAGAAACACTAGTTATGCCGGGTGTGGTGGTGCACGCCTTTAATCCTAGCATTCGGGAGGCAAAGGTAGGAAGATCGCCATGAGTTTGAGGCCACCTTGAGATTACATAGTGAATTCCAGGTCAGTCTGGGCTACAGTGAGACCCTTCCTTGAAAAACCAAAAAATGGAAAAAAAAAAAAAAGAAAGAAAAAGAAAAAAGACACTAGTTATGAGTGGTAGCCTAAAGGATCAGTAAACCACTTACTATTCCTCAGTCTCTCTCCTGACTATTAGAGGAGACATCTGCACCACAGTGTTTTGCCTTCCCATGCTACTCCTCGACCCCAATTATTTCCTTTATCATGAATCAAACTGTCATTTGTTTTTTGTGGCATCAACCTATGGGAAGATCATGGTGTCACTCACTGTGGCATCTCCTGTAAGGATGTAAATGAGGACATAATGCTGCTCACTCTTACACAACATCTTGCCCTGAGAGCCTTCAGCCAAAATTTCTCTCAGATCTTAGTTCTAAGAATAGTTTTGTTCTTTCTGAGCACAATTGGTTGTTTTTACTTTATGAGAACTGAATCATTTAATTGATTGCATTGTCCTATTTGTGTTGGCTACAAGGAAGCTCAGAGACGTGTGTGCCATACCTGGCCAAATATCTAGGTTCTTAAGCATGCACTCTGTGTGTGTGTACATGTGCTAACTTCTTTCTTCATCTTTCTAGCCTCATTTTATGTCTGCTCCAGTTTTTAAAAATATGTATATAACAAGTCATAAATGTATCACTTAATGAATTTTCATGAAGTGTGGCCAGCACCCAGATCAAAAACCAGAACATGGGCTGGAGTGATGGCTCAGCAGTTATGTTTCTTGCCTGCAAAGCCTAACAACCTGAGTTTGATTTTCAGTATCCATGTAAAGCCAGTTAACAAAAATGCGCATGCCACTTTTTATTTTTATAAAGGTAAATCTTGCTTTTCTGTGATTCCTCCACAGAAGTGATTTGTTTTATAAAATACCATTTGTAAACATTAACTAGTGGAAACCCAGTCTGGTTATCTCATATAGGTATCTTGAATAAGTTTTACCACTACAACCAGGAATGTTGGGAAATTTTTCCATGATATAGGGTCATTTTTGAATCTCCTAAGTCCTATATAAAGCTTACCAGGGCAACTCAAATTTCTTGGTGTAGAAGATCTTGTAAAATTTTAAGCTGCTTTTAAAAACTAGTGTGGGAGGACAACTCTTGACAGCTTCCTCTCTGGACAAATTCTCACTGTCATTTCTGACCTCAGCTTTTTAAACCTTTCTGCCTTTCCCGGTCATCATGTTCCTTTGTCCTTTCATCTCTTGAGCAAGTTTAGCTCTCCGCTCTCCCTGTTCTGCTTGCCTGGTTCTTTTCCCATCATCTGACCTGCTTTGGCTTTAAAACTCAACTGTGACCTACTGGCCTAGAGAGTACTTGCCCAGCCTCCTAGTTGATGGATGCATCTTGTCTATCAATCAGTACCTACAGCTGGTCCCAGGTCAGACAACTGGATTTCTTGGCTTGGTAGCATTTGGTAGGGCACACCAACACTTCACAAAAAAGACCAAAGTCAAGACTAGAAAGAGAAAACAAGGAAAGGAGGCTTCTTAGAGGAGTTCTGGAAATGGTGAAAACGTAGTTTACATATGACAACACTCAAAAGTTTATTCCTTCAGTAAATATTTGAGTGACTTGAATGTGTCACGCACTGTGCAAGGAATAGGAACACAAGATGAATAAGGATGCTCTTTGGGATTCTACAAAACTATTGATTCAGAATGAATTACTTCTATAGCACATTTATTATTATTACTCTACTTTCAGTTTATGGTAGGTAAAGAAGGTTTTGGACTAAACCCTTGTTTCATCCTATGTTAGTTTCTAAGGTTATTGTACCCAAAGTACTATCTATAGATTAAAGTTGAGTTGTAACTATTCCCGTGAGTTTATGATTTATTGGCAGTGACTAAGACTAATGTCAAGTTTTACATGTACTGATCATATTCAAATAGCAATTATTTTTTCTCTTAAAAATATTTTATTTTTAAGCTGGGCATGGTTGCACATGCCTTTAATCCCAGCACTTGGGAGGCAGAGGTAGGAGGATCACCATGAGTTTGAGGCCACCTTGAGAATACCTCAGAAAGGGGAGGAGGGGATAGAGAGATAGCTTAGTGGGGAAAGCACCTGCCTGCAAAGCCAAAGGACCCAAGTTTAATTCCCCAGGATCCACTTAAACCAGATGCACAAAATGGCACATGTGTGTGGCATTTATTTGCGGGGGAAAGGGGTCCTGGCATGTCCATTCTTTCTATCTGCCCCCACCCTCAAATAATAAACAAATAAAATTTTTTTGTTTGTTTTTTTGAGGTAGGGTCTCACTCTAGCCCAGGCTAACCTGGAATTCACTATGTAGCCTCAGTGTGGTCTGGAACTCACAGCAATCCTTCTACCTCTGCCTCCCAAGTGCTGGGATTAAAGGCGTGTGCCACCATGCCCAGCTATGATTTCTTAAACCTAATAAATATTCTCATATTCTAGAAACAAGACTGTCAGGAAAATAGTGAAGTTTCCCAAATGTTGCTTTTAGTTTGTGAAAAGAAACGTGTTTATGAGCCCTTAGTATGATCTGGTCATCTGAAAACATTGATTAAGGATGAGTGGCAAAGTGAAAAGCTTTTAAGGGTCAAGCAAGTATTGTGTTAGGGTTTGGGTGGGTTGATGAATATACAAGTGAAATACTTAAAATGTTATTTCAGGTATTATTTTAAAGCTGTAATGATACTGTTTTGACCAAAAAAGAGAGCAGCAGAAAGTGCTGGTTGTACTCAGCATTTGGACATTAGTTATCTAAGAAGCCAGTTACCTTCCTCTGGGAGACTGATACGTATATAAACAGTAAGGTAACAGAAAATTGTTGTTAAATCAAGGTGCTAGCACCAAAATATAGCTGATGCTTATTGTGTGAAATCCTATTCTTGGCCTTTTCTTTAGCATAGAAAAGGTCTATGACTCATTCAACATTTGTTCCAAAAAAATATGTATGTGCACACGTTTAGATCTAAATTCTTTTCTTCAGTAGCAAAAACAAAATATGCTGTTAATTTCTGAAATTAACTGAGAGAAACTTTGAGTTAATCATATGAAATCTCTGTTCCATATTTATAGTCTTGAAGATAAGGTCTGAGCAGATTATCTCAGTGCTCTGCAAACATTGTAAATAACTGGCTAGAACAACTGTGAGTTATTGCCATATGTGCCTGACATAGGACACATAATGGAAAGTTTTCATTAGGGTCTATTTGAAACAGTTGTTTGGTGATGCAGAATTCAACTCAGAATCAGTTATGAGTCACATCAGAGTAAAAACTGCTTAGAGCTGAATAAAATTGGAAAACTCATTGTAGCAATTGAAAGAACCTGAAAAAAATAAGTCTTCTAAGAAAGAAAATGGTCTTCTGATTACAGAGATCTTCTCAGCTAGTATTATTTCTCTTCTCTGTTAGATACAGTGGATATATGCTCATTATCAAGTAAGGCACTTAGCAGAGCAAGCTTTTATGATATTTTTTTCTTTAAGACATTTTTGTTAAGTAAAGATAATATGTGTTACCCATCAAAGTCAACAAGTAAAAAATTTCAGACAAAAATAAAATTTTGAACAAAAATCATTGACTCTTGATTATATTATTTGACTTTTTCATACTTTTGTCCCAAGGGTCTGATGGCTATTGATTGTCCATACACTGGCATTGTAGACTATCGACAGGTAGCTCTGTCATTTGCCCAAGATTTCCAAGAAGCAGGTGGCTCTATCTTGACAAATTTTGAAGTAAAAGATATTGAAATGGCTAAAGAAAGCTCTTCAAAGAGTAAAGATGGTAAGCTACCTTTTTCTTTTCTATAGAATATTTTTACTGATTTTTTTTTAAGTTTGGAAATGTTTTTGTTTGGGGTAGTACATGGTAGGAGGGCTACCAGGAGCCAGGCTAGAGTAGGGCACAAAGCCAGAGGTGGGTGCAGAAGGACACAGGAAACCCAGAACTCCTGCTTTGTGTGCTAATAGAATTAGACATTCTGACTGACACCAAAATTTGAATTTCCAAGGCTGTTTATATATAATTAGTCCCAAACACTTCTCTACTCTTCACGTTAGAGTCAGAATCTCTTGGAATTGCTTGTTGTAAATACCAATTTAGCACCAGCTAGATTTCCTGAATCATACTGTTTGAGGATATAACCCAGGAGTCATAAGCAGTGGTGATTCTTGAACTCAAACAGCAGCCCAGTACTACAAAAAGACTTAGCCATTCTAAGCCTGGCCTCCCTTACTCCATTTCAGACTGTAGTTAAAAGTTTGTTTTGGCCAGGCGTGGTGGCGCACACCTTTAATCCCAGCACTCGGGAGGCAGAGGTAGGAGGATCGCTGAGAGTTCGGGGCCACCCTGAGACTACATAGTTAATTCCAGGTCAGCCTGGGCCAGCATGAGACCCTACCTCGAAAAACCAAAAAAAAAAAAAAAGTTTGTTTTGTTCTGTTTTGTTTTCAAGAGCTTATTTTTCTTCTTACAATCAAGTAAGAGATATGTAAACCTATTTATTGCAAGGAAATTTGAAGGAAAAATTTCTAAACAGATTTTAAAGGTGGTCTGTTTTGTGGCTCATTCTACCAGTTTGCTTCTAAATTCTAGGAAGAGGAACAAAATGATGAATTAAGTTGTAGGTAGGTAGCATAGAAAGTCAAATCTGTGGTACAGGTAGATTATATTCTTTGTTTTCTGTTCTTGTACTTTATAAGACTTTAAAATCCCATGAATAAGTAGGAACAAACTTTACAGATAGTCAGTTTATTATTAGAATTTTTGTGGTATGAAAACTGTTGCTTCTCCAAACCACTCATGCTTCAAAGAATTAGATAACCAATGCTTTTGAATACTAGGGTTTCTTGTATCTTGTATCCCAAGCTTCAGTTCTGTGAAATCCACTGTACAGCATAATATTCAGTAGTGCATTGAAGATTTGGGACTGCCTGTGTTAGAATGGTTCATAAACATAGATTAAATGAGTTAAAATAAAATAAGGTAAAAATTCCATTCTTTATGAATTATTTTAATCTTACTTGGTAAAACAAGAATGAAAAGTAGGGTATAATTATCACATTCATTTAAATTTGTTATTAGTGTAGTATTTCAAATAATTGTAACCTTCTTTTGCTAAAACAAGTTTCTAATGAATTCTTTTTTCTCTGCAGGGACAAAATATCCAGTTGTCATAACGAACACAAAGGTAAAGAATACTGACCACTTTAAAAACTTTTTTTTCTGATTTTTATTTATTTATTTATTTATTTACTTATTTATTTATTTATTTATTAGAGACAGAAGGACAGAGAGAGAGAGAGGCAGCGTGAGAGAGAGAGAATGAATGGGCATGCCAGGGCCTCTAGCCACAGCAAACAACTTCAGAAGCATGCACTACCATGTGCATCTGCCTTACATGGGACCTGGAGAATCGAACCTGGGTCCTTAGGCTTTGCAGGCAAGCATTTTAACTGCTAAGCATTTTAACTGCTAAGCTGTCTCTCCAGCCTGACCACTTTTTAAAAATAGTATTTTTAAAAATTATTTATTTATTTAAGAGAGAGAAAGAGGCAGATAGAAATAATGGGAAAGTCAGGGCCTCTAGCCACTGCAAATGAGACACATGTGCCACCTTGTGCATCTGGCTTACATGGGTACTGGGGAATTGAACCTGGGTCCTTTGTCTTTGCAGGCAAATGCCTTAACTACTAAGCCATCTCTCCAGCCCTGTTGGCCACTTTTATCCCCTTCCTTTACTTACAAAATTAAATTATTGCTGAATTTTAAGTAATTGTCTAATAATTTGTCTAATGTAAAAGTAGTTTTCAGAACTTTTAAAAATGCTTGTTTATTTGGAAGGGGAGAGAGAGAGAGAGAGAGAGAGAGAGAGAGAGAGAGAGAGAATGGGCATGCCAGGACCTCTTGCCACTGCAAATGAACTCCATCCAAATGCATAGACCACTTTGTGCATCAGGCTTTATGTAGGTACTGGGGAATCAAACCAAGGCCAGCAAGCTTTGTAAGCAAACAGATTTACCTGCTGAGCCATCTCCCCAGTCCATCAGAGAATTTTTTTTTTTAAAGCAGAGTGTCACTATGTAACTTGTGCTGGCCTCAAGCTTGTGATCCTCCTGTCTCAACCTTGTAAGCACTGGGATTAAAGGTGCATCCAATATGCCTAGCTTGAGAAATTTCTTGAGAACAATTCAAAAGCTTCATTGTAACAAGGGTTTCAACTTCTTCATGAAGTGGTTATACTGGCAAAGAACAGTGGCCAAGTAGTTTTCCCTCTGGGAAGCCAGGAGGACTGATTGCTCCTCAATTGTGACTCTCCTGTTTCAGACTGTACACCAACTTTTTGTTTCTGGGTCTCCGTATCCTCCCTGATCAGGAAGACGGGTGACTTACCAGGGGCCCAGTGTAGAAGTGTCTCATCATCTCCAGTGGCCTCATGACCTGGGAGCAGGGGCCCAAATATTGGCCTTTTTAGCTCTGATGATACCAATTGGCTTTGGCTTCTAATAGGTTATTAATACACTTAGAAAAGGAAGTTAAACCAACCTGGATATATGTACATGTAGAGCACATTTGATTACTGAAATAAACTTAGTTAAAGACTTGCACAAGAGCTTAAGGTCATTTTGTCTAACCTTTTAAAATTTGGTTGTCCTGTGGCAGCATAGGCCGTATCTGAGGCATAGAAAGTAGGCACATCTTACCCTTTAAATAAACATCTAATAGTTATAAATACAAGTAGAACCTGTTATCAGTCTTGAAAACAATACAAATCTAAACCAATTAATTTAACCTAGAAATTGTCAGAAAAGGACAAGTAAGACAGTATAAAGTCTTAGCCCCTGTATTTGAGAACATCTTTGATTGGTCCAGATACCTGTGTGGGTACCAGTTACCCTGGGATCATTAGAAACAGAACCACAGAGCTTGAAATTATTTCTGTCGGAGGACGACCATTGTTTGAGCATGAGGCTGTACCCTAAGCAGGGAATATGTCTTAAGAGTTAATAATAAGCACTGACTTGAGATGCCAGAAATAAGACAATTGCTTTACTTATAATAGAGCAGAATGTGGTCATTGTTGAGCCAAAACAACTAAGCTCTAATATAACCCTTGACAAATCTGTTTTGAAAGAGAAATCAATATTTGACAACCAATGTTTTTAGCTTAATCTTGATAGCAATTGATTTTATATACCTTATATATTTTATCACTCTGCCAACTAATACACACTCAGTTATTAACTACTAGTTGGTAGACTTTGGGAGGCGTTCATAGGGTTAGGTGGCACAGAGGAGATGAGTGCTTTCCTTCATCTTCACATAGAGTACTTGAAGTAAGTGCTCAATATTTTGACATTGCAGCAGGACATTGTCATCTACAAATAGGTTGGGCCACATTCATAGCTATCCTGGGATTCATGCAACCTGTGTGTGGTCTGCAAGTTAGGCATGCCTGCCTAGTAAAGCAACAACTATTGAGTAGTGTAGGGTATTGGATTCTTGTATCCTCAAGGGTCAGTGAGGGGAGCAGAGTTACTTATAAGCATTTTAGGAATTATGTAGGAATTAGGCCTTTACAATTGTGAGATGTTCTAGGGAAGTGGAAGCTTAGAAGGAAGTTGGTACATCAGAGGCTTTCTGTGCAATATGAGAAGGCAAGTGTCCAGCTGCTGAAGTGGGACACTGGCATTTGGGCAGCACCACCATATCCACCCTTTAAGTCATACTTAGCTTTCATATAAAATAGTAGCAAGGTATGCTTTCATCTAACAAGATGTGACTATTTCTCATACAACTGAAAATACGGTAATGCTCCAAAAAAGATATAAATTATCTTGGTCTTTGGGGTGAAGTTCATTATAAGTCATGCTTCTCATTTGAGATCCTTAAATGTGACTTCTGGGTAAGATGACAACATACTAGCCACACAAAAGCAGCCTGGGAGAGGAATAAAAACACCAAAATACACTCTTCTACTGAAAAGTGAAGGTGTATAAGTTATTATCAACCATAGCAGAGAAACAAGAGACCAAGAACTTCTAGAAAGGAGGAAACTGGCCAGAATCCTGCTAAGGTACCAGCAGCCAGCAGCACAGAGTGGCAGGAGCAGAAACAAAGTGAGAGGATTTTCCACTCACATCAGCCTCCTCACAAAGGCCAAGAAACCTGAAAGGGAAGTCAGCAGAGACCAGCTGAGCAGCTGCTGAAGGAGATCACAAACAGGACTCCAGGCACCCTGTCAAGTCTCCCATCCCCCAACCATCAGGGCTGTGAACATCCAGAGAACTCATTCACCCCTGGCTGCCTGGCACCGAAAGGGATCAAGGTGGGCACTCAGCTTTGGTGAGATTGGAAGCCATCCCAAAAGGTAACAGGGCCTACCTATACAAAGCCAGATACATAAGTCTGCAGTGGAAGTGCTTACATTTGAATTATATATTCGTGGTTGGCTTTACCCTTCTCAAATAAGCTGTATTTTGGTGTTGACTATTGTTGCCTTTGATGTTTCCTGATTTATAGGGCCTTTGTCTTTTTCTTCTGTCATTATTGGGGCCAGGGGCTAACTGGCCCCAGGCTGACTTGGAACCATTTCAGACTAGAAATTTCAACCTCCTAGTTGACAGGATTAAGGGTGTGGGGAAACCTTAGGGACTTTGGCTTTACTAGATTATAGAAGTAGGGAAAGTGATGCCAATATGGACATAGGAAGGCTATAGAATGCCAAACAGACAAAACCAGGAAAGAACCTGTCACCATCATATTATAATTAAACTATAAAACACACAAACCAAAGAAAATACATTGATAGCAGAGAGAAAAACCAAGGCACATACAACAAAGGCCAGCCCATCAGGATAACAGCAGATTATTCAACACAAACTTTAAAAGCCAGAAGGGCTTGGAATGATGTATTCCAAATTCTGAAAGATACCAACTTTAAATCAAGGTTACTTTATCCTGCAAAACTATCCATTCAAATAGACGGAGAAATAAGGATATTCCACAACAAAAGCAGGCTAAAGGAATATTTGAAGACAAAACTAGTTCTACAGAAAATACTTGAAAGGATCCTCCATGCTAAAAAGAAAGAAAAGCACACATGTAAGGAAACTGGAAAAAACAAACCATACTCAAATACGAGTTAATACAAGATAGCAAAAATAAAACTGGAAGAACTATAAAACAAGAAAAATGGTAAAAATAAATACACATCACTCAATACTAACTCAATATCAATGGCCTCAATGCCCCAACCAAAAGAGACAGGTTTGCAGACTGGGTTAAAAAGCAGGATCTTTCAATTTGTTGCCTCCAAGAAACTCGCCTTTCCACAAAAAATGGACACTATCTTAGGGTGAAAGTTTGGAAAATGGTGTTTCAAGCCAGTGGGCCTAGAAAACAAGCAGCTGTCACTAGATTTCAGACCAACTTTAGTTAGGAAAGATAAGGAAGGTCACTTTATATTAATTAAAGGAACACTCCCAACAGGAGGACCTTACAAATCTAAACATATATGCACCTAACATGGGGGCTCCCAATTGAATCAAACACACACTATTAGAACTAAGGTCACAGATAACACCAAACACAGTTGTAGTGGGTGACTTCAACACCCCACTGTCATCAATTGACAGGTCATACTGGCAAAAAATAAACAGAGATGTATCTGGATTAAATGAGGTCATAGAACAAATGGACCTAACATATCTAGAGAACATTTCATCCAAATGCTGCAGAATACACATTCTTTTCAGCAGCACTTGGAACATTCTCTAAAATAGACCATATATTAGGATACAAAGCAAATCTTAACAAAATGCAGGAAAATTGAAATAATTCTTTGCATTCTATCTAATCACAATGGGATTAAACTGTAAATCAATAGCAATAAAAGCTATAGAGCATACACAAAATTATGGAAACTAAACAATACACTACTAAATGATGACTGGGTCAATGAAGAAATCAAATATAAAATTTAAAAAATCATAGAATCAAATGATAATGAGACTACAATGTAACAAAACCTTTGGTACACAATGAAGGCAGTCCTAAGAGAGAAATTTATAGTTTTAAGTGCCTATATTAAGAAATTAGAAAGATCACAAGTAAACAACTTAATACTTCATGTAAAGGCCTTGGACAAAGAAGAACAAGGCAAACCAAAAATCAGTAGATGGGAAGAAATAATAAAGATTAGGGCAGAAATTAATAAAATAGAAACCAAAAAAAAAAAAAAAAAAGAATCAGGGAAATAAAGAGTTGGTTCTTTGAAAGGATAAACAAGATTGATAAACCCTTAGCAAATCTGACCAAAAGTAAAGAGACACAAATTAATAAAATTATAAATGAAAAAGGCACCATCACAACAGATACCAGAGAAATTAAAGAAAAATCAAAGGGACATACTATAAGAACATACACATGGCTAAGTTTGAAAATCTAATAGAAATGGATGGTTTCTTTGATTTATATGACCTACCACAATTAAATCAAGATGAGATTAACCATTTAAATAGACCTATAACAAATACAGAGATCCAAGCAGTTATAAAAAAAATCTCCCAACTAAAAAAATATTGCAGGCCAAGATGGACTCCCTGGTGAATTTTACTAGACCTTCATGGAAGAACTAACAACAATGCTTCTCAAGCTGTTCCATAAAATAGAAAAGGAAGGAATCCTACCAAACTCCTTCTGTGAATACTGCATCTGATACCAAAACCAGACAAAGATAGAACAACAACAAATTACAGACCAATTGCTCTCATGAACATATATGCAAAAATTCTCAACAAAATATTGGCAAACAGAATACAAGAATATATCAGACGGCTGGAGAAATTGCTTAGCAGTTAAGGCACTTTCCTGCAAAGCCAAAGGACCATGGTTCATTTCCCCAGGACCCATGTAAGCCAGATGCACAAGGTGGCACATGCATCTGGAGTTTGTTTGCAACAGCTGGAGGCCCTGGCGTGCCCTTTCTCTCTCTTTCTCTTTCTGCCTCTCAAATAAGTAAAAATAAAATGTTTTTTTTTTTTAAATATGTCAGAAAGATCATTCACCCTGACCAAGTAGGCTTTATCCCAGAGATGCAGGGATGGTTCAACATAAACAAATTGATAAATTTGATAAATGTAATACATTATATAAATGGACTGAAGGACAAAAATCACATGATCATCTCAGATGCAGAAAAAGCATTTGACAAAATCCAGCATCCCTTCATGATAAAAGTCCTACAGAAACTTGGAATAGAAGGAACATATCTCAACATAATAAAGGCTATTTATGACAAACCTAAAGTCAACATAATACTAAATGGAGAAAAACTTGAAGCTTTTCCACTAAAATCAGGAACAAGAAAAGGGTGTCCATTGTCCCCACTTTTATTTAATATAGTACTGGAAGTCTAAGCCATAGCAATAAGGCAAAAGAAACACATAAAAGGGATACAAATTGGAAGGAAGAGATCAAGTTATTTGCAGATGATCTGATTCTATACTTAACAGACCCTAAAGACTCTACCAGCAAACTGTTAGAGCTGATAAACACCTATGGACATGTAGCAGGATACAAAATAAACACACAGAAATCAGCGGCCATCTTATGTGCTAACAACAAACACAAATGATGAAATCAGAGAATCACGCTCATTCACAATTGCATATAAAAAAATAAAGTACCTTGGAATAAACCTAATTAAGGAAGTGAAGGATTGCTACAATGAAAACTTTAATTCACTCAAGACTGAAATTGCAGAAGACAACTAGGAAATTGAAAGACATCCTTTGTTCTTGGATTGGAAGAATCAATATTGTGAAAATAGCAATGTTACCAAAAGCAATCTACAACATATAATGCAATCCCCACTAAAATTCTAATGGCATTCTTCATGGAAATAGAAAAAAAATCCTAAAATTCATTTGGAAGCACAAAAAACCTCGAATAGCCAAAACAGTTTTGAGCAACAAAAATAAGATTGCTGGTATCACCATACCTGATGTTAACCTATATTACAAAGTCAGGGTATCAAAAACAGCATGGTACTGGCCCCCAAACAGACACGTAGATCAATGGAACAGGATAGAGGACCCAGATATAGGTCCAGGCAGCTATAGCCACCTGATATTCAACAAAAATGCCAAAAATACTCATTGGAGAAAAGATAGCCTCTTCAGCAAATGGTGCTGGGAAAACTGGATATGTATCTGTAGCACAAGAATTAAGTCCAGGGCTGGAAAGATAGCTTAGTGGTTAAGGAGCCTGCTTGCCAAGCTTAAGGACACCCATTTGAGTCTCCAGGTCCCATGTTTAGCCAGACGCAAAAAGTGACACAAGGGTGCAATGCCACACTTGCACACAAGGGGACACACGTTTCTGGAGTTGATTCACAGCAGCTGAGAGGCTGCTGGCACGCCCATTCTCTGTTTCTCTCTGCCTCTTCCTCTCTCGCCAAAAAAAAAAAGAAAGAAAGAAAGAAAGAAAGAAAGAGAAAAGAAAAGAATAAAGTCCAAATGGATCAAAGGCTTTAATATGAGATCCTTAAATGCTGAGGCTTAAGGTAACCACTGTTTAAACATCTTACTCTCAATTTCTCAATTGTTTGTTCCCAACTGGAAATGATTTTGATCCCTAGGGATAAGTGACTGCTTTTGGAGACCATTTTAATTTTCACAGTTGGGGAAGTGGGTATAGCTACTGCCATTTAGTGAATACAGTTCAAGGCTGCTGATAAACATCCTTCAGTGTAGGTCACAGGCCTCCAAAAAAAAAAAATATATATATATATATACTGTGCCCCAAATAGCAACAGTATTGAGGTTGAGAGCCCTGTGTCAAATAATGGGAAAATGGTAGAAGTGGTGGAATTAATATTCTCAGGCTACCATGTCAAAACACCAAAACTAAAAAAACAAAAAAATTATTTTCTCATACTTCTGGAATCTGGAAGTCTAATATTAAGGTGCCATCAGGGTTAATTTCTATTGTATTTTTTTTCTTTGTGGTTTATAAATGACTGCTTTCTCACTGTGTCCACACATGTCCTCTTCTGATCTTGGGTATCTTTCTCTTCTTAAAAGGACACTATTCCTAGGGTGGGGAAGATGGTTCCAAGGTAAGAGTGTTTGGAGCAAAAGCACGAGGACCTGAGAAACCTGATTCACTGAGTTCAATACCCAGCACCCATGTAAAAAATCTGAGTGTGGGGCTGGAGAGGTGGCTTAGTAGTTAAGGTGCATGCCTGCAAAGCTTAAGGACCCTGGTTTGATTCTCCAGGTCCCACGTAAGCCAGATGCACATGGTGGTGCATGCATCTGGAATTTGTTAGCAGTGGCTAGAGGCCCTGGCGTGCCCATTCTCCCTCTGTCCCTCTCTCTGTTTCTAATAAATAAATAAAAATTAAATCTTAAAAAAGAAATCTGGAGCCAGGCATGATGGCACACGCCTTTAATTCCAGCATTTGGGAGGCAGAGGTAGGAGGATCACCATGAGTTCGAGGCCACCTTGAGACTACAGAGTGAATTCCAGGTCAGCCTGGGCTAGAGTGAGACCCTACCTCAAGAAACCAAAAAAAAAAAAAAAAATCTGGGTGTGGCCATGCATGTCTGTAACCCCAGTCCTGTATGGGACAGAAACTGGAAATTGTTGGGGCTTGCTGATCAGCCAGTCTGACAGAAAAACAAAATAAAACAACAAAAGCAGCAGTTCAAGGTTTAGCAAGACACTCCATGAGAGAAACAAAGCAGAATTGTGATAGAGGAGGACACCTGACCCTTTCTGACTTCCACATGCTGCACATGGGGAGCACATACCACAGTACACATACTACCTGTATATATATGCACATGCAAACATACATATATGCCCCCAAAATCAGTAAAAGGTTTTCTCCCTCCCTCCCTCCCCACCCCCTCTGAAATAAAAATTTTAAAAAGGGTTGAAGAGATGGCTCAGTGGTTAAGGCATTTGCCTGCAAATCCAAAGGACCCAGGTTAGACTCCCCAAGACCCTCATAAGCCAGATGCACAAGGTGGTACATGCATCTGGAGTTCATTTGCAGTGGCTGGATGTCCTGATATGCCCATTCTCTCTCTACTCCCTCCCTCCCTCTCTCTGTCTCTCTCATAAATAAATTTTTTTATTGACAACTTCTATACTTACATACAAAAAACACATGATATTTCCTTCCCCTCCCCCCACTCCCCTTTAGAACTCCAATCTCCATCATATCCCCTCCCTCTCTCCATTAGTCTCTTTTTTAATTTGATGTCATCATCTTTTTCTTCTATTATGAGGGTCTTACATAGGTATTGCTAGGCACTGCGAGGTCATGGATATCAAGGCCAATTTCTGTCTGGACAGTTGCATTGTAAGGAGTCATACCCTTCCTTTGGCTCTTAAATTCTTTCCACCATCTCTTCTGCAATGGGCCCTGAGCCTTGGAGGGTGTGACAGAGATGTTTTAGTGCTGTGCACTCCTCCATCCTTTCTTCTCAGCACTATGTTGCCTTTTGGGTCATCCCAGTGGTCATCACCATCTGAAAAGAGAAGCTTCTCTAACCAGAAGTGAGAGTAGCATTAATATGTGAATATGAACATTAAGTGTAGTGCTTTCAGGGTAGCTTGGTGGGAATTATATATGCATTTAGCCAGACAAGAGCAGGCTTTATACCCTCCTCTGCCATAGACTTTTGCTTAGGTTTTTCAGTACCAGGTATGTATTCCCTCCCATAGAGAAGGCCTTCAGTCTAATTATGGAGCAGTTGTTTACCCCCAGAGCAGACATGCCACTATTGCACCCATTCAGTCATTGGACCTGTCTGGCCAAACTTGAATTTTCAGTGTCCACTGTTTTCACTGCTGATGACTTGTGTCTCCCATACGGCTGCATGCAGTGCAGCTTTTTCCAGCTTTCAGTTGGCTGGTCTACAGGGAGAAGGTTTTCTGCTCATCACCAGCTTGCTTTTTCAGTGACCTTGCAAGAGATGTCTTCAGCAATAGGGTCTTACCATCTGTTTCTCAAGGGAAACCAAGGGCCTTGGCAATAGGCTTTAATGTTTTGGAGGCTACTGGGACCTCCTTGGCCAACAACTCACTGGAAGGTATCTCATCCCAGGCACTGAAAATTTTCTAGTAACAGTCTACAGCTTCTGGATGTGCCATTATTCAAGAAAGTAGGTTTACATAAGTCTTATGTTTGATTGACCCTCCCCCTGCCCTTCTTTTACGCATTCTCTTCCCATGGCCTCGCTTAGGCCATTCCCCTCCCTGTATTCTGTTCTTCTACTTACATATGTGCAATACTGTACACTTAAGTCCTTCCCTCTCCTCCCTCCCTTATAGCCTTTTACCAGCTTTCTGGTTTCTGGTACCGATTTTTGGTTCCAGTTCACACACAAGTCAATACATTTGTAGCTAGGATCCACATATGAGAGAGAACATGTGACGTTTGGCTTTCTGAGCCTGGGTTAGCTCATTTAGTATACTCCTTTCCAGATTCATCCATTTCCCTGCAAATTTCATAATTTCATTTTTCTTTACTGCTGAATAGTACTCCATTGTGTAAATGTACTACATCTTTATTATCCATTCATCTGTGGAGGGACATCTAGGCTGGTTCCAATTCCTAGCTATTGTGAATAGAGCAGCAATGAACATGGTTGTGCAAGTATCTCTAAGGTAGTGAGAAGAGTCATTTGTATATATGCCTAGGAGTGCTGTAGCTGGATCATATGGTAAATCTATCTTTAGCGGTCTCAAGAACCTCCACACTGATTTCCACACTGCCTGGACCAGATTACATTCCCACCAACAGTATAGAAGTGTTTCTCTTTTTCTGCATCCACGCCAACACTTATTGTCATTTGTTTTCTTGATGGTAGCCATTCTGACAGGAGTGAAATGGGATCTCAAAGTGGTTTAAATTTGCATTTCCCGGATGGCTAAGGATGTGGAACACTTTTTACGATGTTTATATGCCTTCTGTATTTCTTCTTCTAAGAACTCTCTATTTAATTCCATAGCCCATTTTTTAATTGGGTTGTTTGATTTCTTATTATTCTGTTTTTGAGTTCTTTGTATATTCTGGATATTAATCCTCTGTCAGATGTATAGCTGGCAAAGATTTTCTCCCATTCTGTAAGTTGTCTTTTTGCTCTATTCACAGTGTCCTTTGCATACAAAAGCTTTGTAATTTCATAAGGTCCCAGTGGTTGATTAGTGGTTTTATTCCCTGAGCAATTGGGGTTATATTCAGAAAATCCTTGCCTATGCCAATATGTTGAAGGGTTTCCCCTACCTTTTCCTCTAGCAGTTTCAGAGTTTCTGGTCTGATATTAAGGTCCCTGATCCATTTGGACTTGACTCTTGTGCATGGAGAGAGACAAGGATCTATGTTTATCCTTTTACATACAGATACCCAGTTTTCCCAGCACCACTTGTTGAAGAGGCTATCTTTTCTCCAATGAATATTTTTGGCATTTTTGTCAAAAATCAGGTGGCTGTAGCTGCCTGGATTAATATTTGGGTCTTCTGTTCCATTGATCTACCTGTCTGTCCTTGTGCCAGTACCATGCTATTTTTGTTACTGTGGCTTTGTAATATAACTAAAATTGGTTATGGTAATACCACCAGCCTGATTTTTGTTTTTGTAAAATTGCTTTGGCTATTCTAGGTTTTTTGTGTTTCCAGATGAATTTTAGGATTGTTTTTTCTATTTCTGTGAAGAATGCTATTGGGATTTTAATGGGGATTGCATTAAATGTGTAGATTGCTTTTGGTAAGATTGACATTTTCACAATATTGATTCTTCCAATCCAGGAGCATGGGATGTCTTTCCATTTCCTTGTGTCTTCTGCAATTTCTCACTTGAGTTTTTTTTTTTTTTTTTTTTTTTTTTATTTTTATTATTTTTTTGGAGAGAGACACAGAGAGAGACAGAGAGAGAGAGAGAGAGAGGAAGACAGAGATGGGCCGGCCAGCAGTGTCTCAGCTGTTGTGAACGAAATCCAGATGTGTGCGCCCCCTTGTGGTCAAGTGCGGCATTGCGCCCTTGTGTCACTGCATCTGGCTAAACGTGGGACCTGGAGATTGGAACCGCTGGAGATTGGAACCAGTGTTCTTAGGCTTAGGAGGTAGGCGCCTTAACCCCTAAGCCATCTCTCCAGCCCTTGCTTGAGTTTTTTAAAGTTCTCATTGTAGAGATCCTTCACTTCCTTGATTAATCCAAGGTGGTTTTTTTTTTTTTTTTTTTTTGAGGCAATTGTGAATGGGAGAGATTCCCTGATTTCATCCTCTGCATGTTTGTTGTTAGTATATAGAAAAGCTACTGATTTCTGTGTGTTTATTTTGTATCCTGCTACATTTCTAAAAGTGTTTATCAGCTCTAACAGTTTGCTGGTAGAGTCTTTAGGATCTGTTATGTATAGAATCATATTGTCTGCAAATAATGATAATTTGATCTCTTCCCTTCCAATTTGTATCCCTTTTATGAGTGTCTCTTGCCTTATTATTATAGCTAAGACTTCCAGTAATATATTAAATAGAAGTGGGGAAAGTGGACACCCTTGTCTTGTTCCTGAATTTAGTGGAAAAGCTTCAAGTTTTCCTCATTTAGTATTATGCTGGCTGTAGGTTTGTCATAAATAGCTTTTATGTGTTATGATATGTTCCTTCTATTCCCAGTTTCTGTAATACTTTTAACCATGAAGGGATGTTGGATTTTGTCAAATGCCTTTTCTGCATCTATTGAGATGACCATAGGTGATTTTTGTCCTTCAGACCATTTATATGGTGTATTACATTTATGGATTTGCATATGTTAAAACATCCCTTCATCTCTGGGATAAAGCCTACTTGGTCAGGGTGGATAATCTTTCTGATATATTCTTGTATTCTGTTTGCCAGTACTTTGTTGAGAATTTTTGCATCTATGTTCATGAGGGAGATTGGTCTGTAATTTTCTTTTTTTGGTCTGTCTTTGTCCAGTTTGGGTATCAGGGTGATGCTGGCTTCATAGAAGGATTTTGGTAGAACTCCTTCCTTTTCTATTTTATGGAAAAGTTTGAGAAGCATTGGTGTTAGATCTTCCAGGAATGTCTGGTAAAATTCAGCAGTGAATCCATCTGGGCCTGAGCTTTTTTTAGTTGGGAGACTTTTTATGACTGCTTGGATCTCTGTGGTTGTTATAGGTCTATTTAAATGGTTTATCTCATCTTCATTTAAATTTGGTGGGTCATATGAATCAAGGAAATCATCCATTTCTTTCAGGTTTTCAAACTTAGAGGCATATATATTCTTAAAGTATGTCCGTATGATTTTCTGAATTTCTTTGGTATCTGTTGTGATGTTGCCTTTTCATCTCTAATTTTATCAATTTTTGTCTCTTCTCTTTCTTTTGGTCATATTTGCTAAGGATTTATCAATTTTGTTTATCCTTTCAAAGAACCAACTCTTTGTTTCATTGATTTTTTTTTTTGTTTTTTTTTGGTTTCCATTTTGTTAATTTCTGCCCTAACCTTTATTATTTCTTCCCGTCTACTGATTTTTGGTTTGCCTTCTTCTTCTCTTTCCAAGGCCTTAAGGTGAAGCATTAAATTATTTAGTTGTGGACTCTGTAATTTCTTAATATAGGCACTTAGAGCTATAAATTTCCCTCTTAGGACTGCCTTCATTGTGTCCCAAAGGTTTTGGTATGTTGTATCCTTATCATCATTTGATTCTATGAATTTCTTGATTTCCTTTTTAATTTCTTCAATGTCCCATACATTTTTTTAAATTCAGTAAAGGGGCCTGGAGGGATGGCTTAGCAGTTAAGGTGCTTGCCTGCAAAGCTAAGGAACCTTGGTTTGATTCCCCAGGACCCATGTAAGCCAGATGCACAAGGTGGCGCATGCATCTGGAATTCGTTTGCAGTGGCTGAAAGCCCTGGAGTGCCCATATTCACTCTCTCTCTCTTTCTCTCTCTCTCTCTCTCTCTTTCTCTGCCTCTTTCCCTCTCAAATAAATAAAATATTTAAAATAATCTTTAAAAAAATTCAGTAAAGGGACACTAACCCTATTGAATTTGACCTGAATCCTTATGATTTTCATTTAACTTTAACTGCCTCTCTAATGTTTCTGTGTACTAATACAGTCATGCTGGGGTTGGAGCTTCGATGTATGAATTTCGAAGGAACAGAATTCAGCCCATAACAATGAGAGTAAAGATAATTGGGTAATATGTATACAAACACATTTATTTCAGGTCAGGAAGTAATGTGGTCATGTGATCATAGCTGATAGTTTTTATTTGCTTCTTCCATTACCCATTCCATATTCTTTGCCTTGGGAAAGCATCTCAGCTGGTTATGGTTCCTATTTGGAATCATGGTGGAGTACAGGCTGGCTCCTGAAGTGTCTGTGCCATTAGCACTCCTGCTTGTTTGGGGGTTGTGGTAGTTTCCAATACCTTCTATAAGATACCCAGGGATCATAAGAGGTGCCTCTGGGGATGTGTATCTCATATATACTCCTGTTTGTTGTCTCTAGTTCTCTGTGTGGTAACACTCCACTTCTTGAGAATCAGGATTAATTACCCCATGCAGTACAGCAATCTTCTCTGTCTGTTGACTCACTGGCTCATAGAACCTGGGTGGCCAGGAGTGATTTCATCAACTTCCATTATTTATTTTCTAATGGAAGTATTTCTACCCAGGAATCTCAAGACCTCCAGATCATCAGTGTCCAAAGTTGTAAGGATTAAAAGTAACAATGCAGGCTGGGGAAATGGCTTAGCGGTTAAGGCATTTGCTTGCAAAGGCCAAGGACCCAGGTTTGATTCCTCAGGACCCAAGTAAGCCAAATGCACAAGGAGGCACACACATCTGGAGTTCGTTTGCAGTGGCTGGAGGCCTTGGCACACCCATTAGCTCTCTCTGCCTCTTCCTCTTCCTTCCTCTCTCTCTCTCTCTCAAATAAATAATAAAATATCTTCCAAAAAGAAAGTAACAATGCTACTAATAGAGCATTAGGGAAATAGTAAAGTATTACTCCCACTTACATTTCTTGATTGCTGACTTGTGGATTGTGATTACAAGAGAAATAATACTGTGTTTTAGTCACTGTGTTAGAGCATACTCAGTGAGCCAGCCCTGTCAGGTGTTGCTGTTACTGAATCTTCAAAAGCCATTCCACTTTGTGTTACCCAGTCAGTACAGGATAACAGGGAAAGTGGCAGTCAGAGAATTTGATGAGCATTGCTGAGTGCAGCTTAATAACAACAGAATCATTTCACCAAATCATCCTCACCAGTGCTTGTTACCTATTGTCTTTTGTCAAAAAGATATCAGGTGGTCATCCTAATAGGTGTGAGGTGATACCTCCAGGGTTTTAATTTGCCTTTCACAGATGATAGCGGTGTTGAGAACCTTTTCTTGTCCTCATTGCTTTTTTTTCATTTTATAATACTCTTTTATTTGATTAAAGAATTTGCCTTCTTTGTGTACACTGGAATGTTATATTCCCTATGTTGTTTTACAGGGTTACAAAATGTCTGCTTTAAATATTACCCCAAAATTAATTTCAGGAGAAAACATCTTTGTGAAATTAAACTTTTAAAAAATCATATGGACAAACAACTCTCAAACACAACTGGATTAATAACATTTCTTGTCTACTTAACTACATAACAGACTTCTTGTCCCAGTCCCCTTCCTCAGAAAAACCTCATGTGAAAGCCAAGCTAGAGATAAGGATTCTTCCCTGATGTACTTAGGGGAAAGGGAAAGGCCAGAAATTTCTTTGGCAAGCCAACCCAGCCTGGCCATTTGTTTGTGACAGGTGCTTTCTGTATGGCACTGTCTTGTCATGGAGGGCCAACACTCAGTGTGGGAGTCTTGCTCTCCAGCCAGTTGGGAGCATGCCCATAGTCATTTACCTCTTCCCACTGCCAGGGCCTGCAGCCTTGCAGCTATTTGTCACCCACCCCAAGTGTGATATTGGGTGGGGCTGACTGCTGTAGATGAAATGGAGCTGAGAAACAATCGTTCACTACATGATGACACCAAAAAGGCTTAAGAGAAATCAAGGAAGGATTTCAGATAGGGACAGGTAGGCTGGTGCTGAGCTAGCTAGCAGGAAACGAAGTATATATGAGTAATCCCTACATACCAAAATGATCAATTGCCTCTTGAAATGATACCACTAGTGGTGGAGATAGTCTCCTTGATGTTCAAGGCCAATAGGAAATGTCACAAAAACCGTAACCTCCTTTCTTTTAGAGAAAACAGATGACAGAAGATGAGCCATGAAAAGAGAGGTGGTCAACTTGAACACAAATGGATTACAGACTGTGAGTTATTATGTTGCAGCTCAACTCCCCCAAATGTGGATAAGTGGGAGCTTGGGTAGCACTAGCAGTAGACATGGTTAAAGGTCTCTTTGACATCTCAAGAGATGGGTGCAGCTTAGAGCTACTTCTCAGCTACTTTTTAATATTGACACAAGTGGGATTCACAGTACTATTTTGATGGAAGGGCAGGTTTTACAAGGCGACAACTTGGCAAAGGAATGAATGGACATGGCAAAGGACAGAAGACAACCTTATCTTTTAACTTCTAGACTCTATATCCATTAAGCAGCTTACCAGTACTGTCCAAAACTAAAAAAATGGGTTAGATAACTAGTTCCAGGACTGCCAAACACAATGCCTATGAAGAGATGACCCCAGTACCTGACTGAGTGTACAGAAAGAAAAACTGAAAGGGAGTATGACAGATTAAAATTTATAGAGAAAACTTTTAAAAAATAAAAGTATGAAATATAACTATATTTGGGGTTAAAATGAAGGAACAATTTAGGCAAAGGCAGAGGAGGTGTTTACTGGGGTATTCTCTGGAGCATTTGCTTTCCTGCTGGCCAGTAAAATCTGTCAAAGAAATCAGCAGCTTTTCCCTTTATGTCTGTGTCATTTCTTTGTCAAAGAATGTTTCTATGACACCGAAACACTGGGGGTGCCTTGAGGGTCCTTGTGTGCAGAGAATGTGCACTGGATCAGGAAATAAAGGGTCTCCGATGGCTTGTAAATTTGGAAAAACTCTTCAGCCACTTTTGGCTTCTTTATTAATTTGAAAATTTTCCTTTTCGGTTCTCACTTCTTGATATTACATGATTTCATACTTATCCACTAGGAAAGTGGTCTCTGTGGAAAACCTGACAGGGCTGTTTCCATCTACCTGGGTCACTTTGGTAACCTGTATGTTGCAGTAATTTTTTTTAGAGATGAAGGAAACTTGAACAGGGAAGAAGTCATTGGGCTGCCCAGCAATGGTAAACTCCAGGCTGCCACTCTTATTTTTGGCATCAATCACTGGCAGGCACCACTCCAAGGTATTTTGCCGGCCGTCGTGTCAATACTCTCCATCAATCTCACCAATCACAGGTGCACCAACACCCGATGGGAGTGGGATGGTGATGACCACATCATTCAGTTCTAAATTATCTTCTTGCAGTTCATATTCTATGTTGACATCACAGCCATTTCCACTTTCTGAAGGCCAGCAATTACTTGTCAATGGAATGAAAGATTCCTCTGTTGTTTGCAGTCTCCACTTTAGTACTCCTACATCACTATTGACTGGAAATGACTTCTCTGGATTCTTCAAGCCAATTAGAGACTCTGCGGTAAAAAGTTTTTTATCCACATTTGGATGGGTCTGTAGCTGAACTCCTTTCTTATCTTCATTTTCTTTTTTTTTTTAAATAACTATTTATTTATTTATTTATTTATTTATTTGAGAGAGAGATACAGAAATAGGCAGGTAGAGAGAGAGAGAGAATGGATGGCGCCCACCTCCAGCCACTGCAAACAAACTCCAGATACATGCACCCCCTTGTGCATCTGGCTTACGTGGGTCCTGGAGAATCGAGCCTCAAACCGAGGTCCTTAGGCTTCATAGGCAAGCGTTTAACCACTAAGCCATCTCTCCAGCCCCCTATCTTCATTTTCTACATGAAGATGAATTCGGCCAAATTTGTCATCTGAGATCCTAAGCATGATCATGCCATGCAACTCCATATTCTGTAATCCTCCATCTCGCCCACAGGTTAGGGTGATCTTTTCTTCAATCTTCATATGCACTCTCTCCATATTAATAAGTGGAGTGTGCACTTTGGTTGCTTCAGAGGTACGCTTTCCCATGTTAGAAGACATGATAGTTTCACCTTCAGATTTCAATTTGTCCACAAAATTATCTACTTCTTTCCTTTGGCTCCAAGTTTCAAAGCCTTCCTGGGTCCTGAAGGTCTGGCTGATGCAGGTGCCACTTTTGGTTTATCAGTTTCAGTGATGGTCTCTGTGATCATAGCAGCTGTACTGCCTCCAGACACTGCAGAGCTACCAACCCCCCCAAATCCAGGTGCTTTTTTACCCTGACTCTCTGCATCTCTTCGGGCCTGTGTAATTCCTTTGCTTTACGCCGCATCTCCGCCTTAGCTTCACCTTTCTGAGTCTCGCAGACTGATCTGAACACCTTCTCCTCATGAGAATCCATCTCTGTGAAGGTTCTGATCTGTGCCAGGTTAACATTCTCCCGATATCCCAGGGCAATAATTTCATCAAAAGCCAAAATCAAATCAAAACAGTGCTCGGATATTTCATTTTCCTCTAAGGCTCGGCAATATTCAGGGATCACTCTTGAGAAGAGCCTTAGAGTCTCCAAATCTTCTAAAATGTTGCTGGTTTTGGTAGTGATCAGTACCATGTACAATTTCTCCATGGGCTGGTATACGTATCTTACACACTCTTGTTTCAACAAATGTATGTTGTTTTCCAGTATTCATGAGTTTTGGAAAAGCTGCTAGTAAGCCCTCAATCCGATTTCGGGTCATCTCCACAAACTGTCGAGAAACAATAGCCTTTCCTGCTTTTGTGCAGACTGCTGCTGCCAACAGCACCATGGCGAGGGCGGTGGTGGGGTGCACCCCGCGCGCTCCGGCTCCGTGGAGACTCGGGCTAGGGCGGGCGGAAGGGGAGCACGGCCACTCCGGACCTGCTGCCCCCCTGACAGGAGCCGCCGCCGCTTCCCCCATTGCTTTTGTGTATCTTATAAAAAAAGGTGTTTATTCAGGTTTGTCTCCCAGTTTTTTTTTTTTTTAGGAAGAGGCAGAGAGAGAATGGGCACACCAGCACCTTCCAGCTGCTGTGAACGAACTCCAGATGTGCACCCCCTTGTGCGCATGTGCGACATGGCGCACTTGTGTCACTTTTGTGTCTGGCTAAACATGGGGCCTGGAGATTTGAACAAGCATTCTTAGGCTTCGCAAGCAGGCACCTTAATCGCTAAGCCATCTCTCCAGCCCTGCCTCCCGTTTTTTAATTGGATCACTTCTTTTCTTTTACCATTGAGTTCCTTTTAGATTTTGGATATTAACTCATTATCAAATACATGCTTTGCAAATGTTTTTTCCTCATTCCATAGGTTATCCTTTTACTCTTTTTTTAATATAGTTTGTTTATTTTTGTTTTTGTTACCTATTCGTTTTGTGCTGTATCCATAAAATCATCGCCAAGGCCAGTGTCAAGCAGGAGCTCCTCTGTTTTCTTTTTAGGTTTTACATTTATTTATTTTATTTTTTATTTTTGCTGGATGTGATGGCACACGCCTTTATATGAGAGAGAGAGAGAATTGGTACACCAGGCCCTCTAGCCACTGCAGTCCAGCTCCAGACACATGTGCTCCCTTGTGCCCATACATCACCTTGTGCATGCATCACCTTGTGTGTCTTGCTTACATGGGATTTGGGGAGTTGAACATGGATCGTTAGGCTTCACAGGCAAGCGCCGTAACTGCTAAGCTATTACTCCAGCTCCTAGGTCTTTTTTTTTTGTTTTTGTTTTGGTTTTTTTTTTGGTTTTTCTAGGTAGGGTCTTACGCTAGCCCAAGCTGACCTGGAATTCACTCTGTATTCTCAGGGTGGCCTCGAACTCATGGCAAACCTCCTACCTCTGCCTCCTGAGTGCTGGGACTAAAGGCATTACATTTAAATCTTTGATCCACTTAATTTTTTTGCCTGTGTGTGTGTGTGTGTGTGTGCATGTGCTTTGCAGTGAAGGACCCCATACATTCACCTACAGTGGTCAGAGTAGAATGTCTGATGTATCACTCCATTGCTATTCTGCCAGGCTTTTGTTTTGAGCTGGAGCCTCTTTACTGATTCCGGAATTTGTGGGGCCCTAGTGATTTTCAGGTTTCCACTCTTCTGGACTGGGATTACAGGTACATGTGGCCATACCCTGCCATTTTCATAGAATCTGGAGATTTGTACTGGTGGTCTTAGGCTTTTTTAGACCCTCATACCTGCACAGGAAGCACACTTAACCATTTATTGAGCCATTTATCTAGTCCCATTTTAATTTCTAGGTTTTAATTTTTTGAGACAGTCTTACTGTGTAGTCTTGGCTGGTCTAGTATTTTCTATGTAGCCCAGGCTGGCTTTGAATTCACAGTAATATTCCTTCCTCAGCCTTCCACGTGCTGGAATTACAGGTGTATATACTATGCCTAGCTTCAAATTCTTTTTTTTTTTTAAAAAGTTTTTTTTTAACTTTTATTTGTTTATTTGAGAGAGAGAAAGAGGCAGAGAGAGAGAGAGAAAGAGTGAGTGAATGTGAGAGAGAGAGAGAGAATGGGTGCACTAGGGCCTCCAGCCTCTGCAAATGAACTCCAGGTGCATGTGCCCCTTGTGTATCTGGCTTACATGGGTCCTGGAGAATTGAACTGGGGTCCTTTGGCTTTACAGGCAAACACCTTAACCACTAAGCCATCTCTCTCCAGCCCCAAGTTCATTTCTGTGAGTAGTATAAGGTAGGGCTCCAACTTCATAAGTATGTGGATTCTAGTTTTTCAGCACCACTTATTGAAGAGCCCATCCTTTCCCCAACCACTTAGTTCACGAAGCCACTGGGTAAGGATAGGGGTACCTGCAGAAAGAGGTTGACTCACTTCAAATGGGCAGATTGTCTTGTCTACTGATAATTAAAATGTTCTTTAGCTTAATGAGCATTCATCATGAGCCCAAGTTTATTTATTCTCTGAGGCTGTTTAGAGTAATCTTTTCATACATCTTATCTTCAAAACTCCTTTTCTTGACCATACCAGTAGTTATTACATATGACGCAGTTCATATCTATATCTGAGGCCATCTCTCCTACATAGGACAAGCTAGGTGTATCGTTCAAAGTTCTGCCTACTTGACATTTTCTAGCACCATGGTCTCTCAGGGTCACTTCTGAGTAGAGGTCTGGTGCTATATAGATGCTCGCTTTCTTTCATTCTTTTTTTTTTTTCTGGTTTTTTGAAGTAGGGTCTCACTGTAGCCCAGGCTAACCTGTAATTCATTATGTAGTCTCTCAGGGTGGCCTTCAACTCATGACGATCCTCCTAGCTCTGCCTCCCAAGTGCTTGATTAAAGGCATGTACCATCATGCCTGGTGGAAAGTTTTGAGTGGTGCCACAACCACTTGTAAACCAAGTCTGTATTTTGCCTTCCTTAGTCAAGTGGTCAAAAGAATTAATTCCCTCGTGGGTCACGTATACAAGATGAGAGGAAGCAGTCAGGTTAGCAGGAATAACTATTATGAACCATTTGCCTCTGTAACTTATATGTGCCTGCAGGACCTGTACAACTCTGACGTGTATATTATACATCCTCTTGATGGAGTGCCATAGCACACACCCACTTTTGTGGCTTGATGAGTCAAATAACACCCAGTTACTAATGAAAGTTCACATGATAACTTGGTGACTTGTGGTTAAGTGTTTAGTCAAAGCCAGAAACGCTTTCTCAAAAGGAAGAATTTTATCTGCAGAGAATGCTGTAACTTTTCCCTCCCAAATCCTAAAATTCTGTACTGTGATTCACCTATAGCGGCTGCCAAAAACTATAGACTGTCTGCTATACACACTTTAGTTACCACCAGGCCTAATGCATCAGATTGCCCCAAGGAGGGTTAGGAAGGCTTAGTGTGATGGCACATGCCTGTAACCCTAGCACTCAGGAGGCAGAGGCAGGAAGATGACCAAAAGTTTGAAGCCAGCCCGATACACACAGCAAGTTCAGGCCAGCAAGGGCATCATGGTAAGCTCCTGTCTCAAAACAGCAATAACAACAACAAAGTAAGATTAGGAGTCTGTTTCTGCTCCTGCCCTCTCATGTTGATGCGAGACATGTACAGGCTTATGAAATACCAGGAATTATATATTTTATCCAAAGTTGCTGTAGTTGGTGTTTTCTTTTTCTTTAAAAGGTATTTTCCTTTAGTGTAGGTCTGGGGTTTAAATTTAACTTTGGGGTCTACTTAGATCAAATATCTATGTTTTATGAGAGATTAAAAGAAAAGGATTGTGGGGGAAGATTTACAAATTAATGATTGATGTAATTAGATACTGAAAAAGGTCTTTTTTCATTTATAAAAAAGCAGTAGAGGGGCTGGAGAAATGGCTTAGCGGTTAAGGCGTTTGTTTGCTTGCCAAGCTGAAGGATCCCGGTTCGATTATCCAGGACCCACGTAAGCCAGATGCACAAGGGGCACATACATCTGGAGTTCGTTTACAGAGGCTAGAGGCCCTGGCATGCCCATTCTCTCTCTGTCTGCCTCTTTTCTCTCTCTCTCTCTCTCTCTCTCTCTCTCTCTCTGCTTGCAAATAAATAAATAAAAATTGAAAAAGAAATCTTTAAAAAAAAAGCAGTAGAAATGGATGGATTTTTATTTATTTTTACTTTTATTTTTATTTTTTTGGTTTTTTGAGGTAGGGTTTCACTCTGGTCCAGGTTGACCTGGAATTAATTATGTAGTCTCAGGGTGGCCTCAAACTCATGGCACTCCTCCTACCTCTGTCTCCCAAATGCTGGGATTAAAGGCGTGCGCCACCACGCCCGGCAGATTTTAATTTTTTAATAAGATTTCATACTTGCACAGGAAGCACACTTAACCATTTATTGAGCCATTTATCTAGTCCCATTTTAATTTCTAGGTTTTAATTTTTTGAGACAGTCTTACTGTGTAGTCTTGGCTGGTCTAGTATTTTCTATGTAGCCCAGGCTGGCTTTGAATTCACAGTAATATTCCTTCCTCAGCCTTCCACGTGCTGGAATTACAGGTGTATATACTATGCCTAGCTTCAAATTCTTTTTTTTTAACAAAGTTTTTTTTAACTTTTATTTGTTTATTTGAGAGAGAGAAAGAGGCAGAGAGAGAGAGAGAAAGAGTGAGTGAGAGAATGTGAGAGAGAGAGAGAATGGGTGCACTAGGGCCTCCAGCCTCTGCAAATGAACTCCAGGTGCATGTGCCCCTTGTGTATCTGGCTTACATGGGTCCTGGAGAATTGAACTGGGGTCCTTTGGCTTTACAGGCAAACACCTTAACCACTAAGCCATCTCTCTCCAGCCCCAAGTTCATTTCTGTGAGTAGTATAAGGTAGGGCTCCAACTTCATAAGTATGTGGATTCTAGTTTTTCAGCACCACTTATTGAAGAGCCCATCCTTTCCCCAGCCACTTAGTTCACGGCCACACTGGGTAAGGATAGGGGTACCTGCAGAAAGAGGTTGACTCACTTCAAATGGGCAGATTGTCTTGTCTACTGATAATTAAAATGTTCTTTAGCTTAATGAGCATTCATCATGAGCCCAAGTTTATTTATTCTCTGAGGCTGTTTAGAGTAATCTTTTCATACATCTTATCTTCAAAACTCCTTTTCTTGACCATACCAGTAGTTATTACATATGACGCAGTTCATATCTATATCTGAGGCCATCTCTCCTACATAGGACAAGCTAGGTGTATCGTTCAAAGTTCTGCCTACTTGACATTTTCTAGCACCACGGTCTCTCAGAGTCACTTCTGAGTAGAGGTCTGGTGCTATATAGATGCTCACTTTCTTTCATTCTTTTTTTTTTTCTGGTTTTTTGAAGTAGGGTCTCACTGTAGCCCAGGCTAACCTGTAATTCATTATGTAGTCTCTCAGGGTGGCCTTGAACTCATGACGATCCTCCTAGCTCTGCCTCCCAAGTGCTTGATTAAAGGCATGTACCATCATGCCTGGTGGAAAGTTTTGAGTGGTGCCACAACCACTTGTAAACCAAGTCTGTATTTTGCCTGCCTTAGTCAAGTGGTCATAAAGAATTAATTCCCTCGTGGGTCACGTATACAAGATGAGAGGAAGCAGTCAGGTTAGCAGGAATAACTATTATGAACCATTTGCCTCTGTAACTTATATGTGCCTGCAGGACCTGTACAACTCTGACGTGTATATTATACATCCTCTTGATGGAGTGCCATAGCACACACCCACTTTTGTGGCTTGATGAGTCAAATAACACCCAGTTACTAATGAAAGTTCACATGATAACTTGGTGACTTGTGGTTAAGTGTTTAGTCAAAGCCAGAAACGCTTTCTCAAAGGAAGAATTTTATCTGCAGAGAATGCTGTAACTTTTCCCTCCCAAATCCTAAAATTCTGTACTGTGATTCACCTATAGCGGCTGCCAAAACTATAGACTGTCTGCTATACACACTTTAGTTACCACCAGGCCTAATGCATCAGATTGCCCCAAGGAGGGTTAGGAAGGCTTAGTGTGATGGCACATGCCTGTAACCCTAGCACTCAGGAGGCAGAGGCAGGAAGATGACCAAAAGTTTGAAGCCAGCCCGATACACACAGCAAGTTCAGGCCAGCAAGGGCATCATGGTAAGCTCCTGTCTCAAAACAGCAATAACAACAACAAAGTAAGATTAGGAGTCTGTTTCTGCTCCTGCCCTCTCATGTTGATGCGAGACATGTACAGGCTTATGAAATACCAGGAATTATATATTTTATCCAAAGTTGCTGTAGTTGGTGTTTTCTTTTTCTTTAAAAGGTATTTTCCTTTAGTGTAGGTCTGGGGTTTAAATTTAACTTTGGGGTCTACTTAGATCAAATATCTATGTTTTATGAGAGATTAAAAGAAAAGGATTGTGGGGAAGATTTACAAATTAATGATTGATGTAATTAGATACTGAAAAGGTCTTTTTCATTTATAAAAAGCAGTAGAGGGGCTGGAGAAATGGCTTAGCGGTTAAGGCGTTTGTTTGCTTGCCAAGCTGAAGGATCCCGGTTCGATTATCCAGGACCCACGTAAGCCAGATGCACAAGGGGCACATACATCTGGAGTTCGTTTACAGAGGCTAGAGGCCCTGGCATGCCCATTCTCTCTCTGTCTGCCTCTTTTCTCTCTCTCTCTCTCTCTCTCTCTCTCTCCTTGCAAATAAATAAATAAAAATTGAAAAAGAAATCTTTAAAAAAAAAGCAGTAGAAATGGATGGATTTTTATTTATTTTTACTTTTATTTTTATTTTTTTGGTTTTTTGAGGTAGGGTTTCACTCTGGTCCAGGTTGACCTGGAATTAATTATGTAGTCTCAGGGTGGCCTCAAACTCATGGCACTCCTCCTACCTCTGTCTCCCAAATGCTGGGATTAAAGGCGTGCGCCACCACGCCCGGCAGATTTTAATTTTTTTAATAAGATTATGATTAAACAAAAGCATCATTCATTATTTACCTAAATTTTGGGGAGATGGATTACTTGCCATGCAAGCCTGAGGACCTGAGTTTAGACCCCCAGATTGCAAGTAAAGCGGGACACAGTAGTGCATGTCTGTAATTCCAGTGCTCCCATAGCAAAAGAGAATACTTGGAAGCTTGCCAGCCAGCGAGCATGACATATACAGTAGCCACCAAGAGACCCTACCTCAAACAAGGTAGAAGGTGATGACCACCATCTAAGGTCACCCTCTGACATCCACACATACACAGTGGTATGCTCCCACCTGCACTCATGCAACAGATAAAAAATTATTCACCTAGGGCTAGAGAGATGGGTTAGCAGTTAAGGCACTTGCCTAGGAAGCCTAAGGATTGATTCCCCAATACCCACATAAGCCAGATGCACAAGGTGGCACACGCATCTGGATTTCTTTTGTAGTGGCTAGAGGCCCTAGCATGCCCATTCTCTCCCTCCCTCTCTCTATTGCATCTCTCTCTCAAAAAAATAAGTAAAATATATTTTAAAATGATTGATCTGAATTTTAATTTGGAGGTAAAATTAATATGCTATTCAATTTAGTTATTTCATGTGCAGTATAAAATAATTTCAAAAACCTGTGACCTTTCAAAATTATTTCTTTCTTTGGAATTATTGCTCAGTGTTTAAAAAAAATATTTTAAATACTTTTTTTGTGGCAGAGGGAAAAAAAGAGGCAGATAGAGAGAATGGGCACCGCCAGGACCTCCAGATGCATGTGCTACTTTGTGCATCTGGCTTATGTAGGTACTGGGGAGTCAAACCTGGGTCCTTAGGCTTAATATGCAAGCACCTTAACCATTAAACCAACTCTATAGCCCTCAGTGCTTTATTTTTATTTTTTAAATTTTATTTATTTGCAAGCAGAGAAAGAGAGAGAGAGTGGACATGCCAGGGCCTCTAGCCACTGCAAACAAACTCCAGATGCATGTGTCCTTATGCATTTGGCTTAACATGGGTCCTGGGGAATCAAACCTGGGTCCTTTGGCTTCACTGGCAAATGCCTTAACCTCTAAGCCATTTCTCCAGCCCAGTGCTTTATTTTTAAAGAGAGTGATTACATGCTGGTACCTTTCTATAGATTTTGTTGTCATCTATATCCATACATTTTTCACAAAGCTTATCTACATTTTATATTATAAAAACAAAAGAAGTACTGACTTTTTAAATAGGAAGTGGTACGTTTATATCATATAAAAATGTTTCTTGTACTTCTGATATATAACTCTTGATTAATAGGAAAGATATTAACCCGTTTAGAAGAAAGGCTTTTTGTTGTTGTTCTCTACCTTTTTTTTTTTTTTTTTTTTTGAGACAAGTTCTCAAAATATAACCCAGGCTTACCTCAAACTCAAAATCCTCATGTCTCAGTCTCCCAAGTGTTAGGATTATAGCTATATGCCACCAGGCCTGGCTAGAAGAAGCATTTGTTGTTGCTATCATTGTCACTCCAAAGGTCTTAACACTATCATGCTTTAAGTCTAGCAAATTTGAATTTGCTATAAAAAAATTTCATGTGATTTTTTTTCCTCAAAAAGCATAACTTAGCTGGACGTGGTGGTGCATGCCTTTAATCCCAGCACTGGGGAGGCAGAGGTAGGAGGAGTGCCATGAGTTCGAGGCCACCCTGAGACTACATAGTGAATTCCAGGTCAGCCTGGGTTAGAGTGAGACCCTACTTCAAAACAAACAAACAAACAAAAATGTACTTGTGTAGCTCTTGAAAATAGACTTTCTGTCAAGGGGCAAAAATAGGATGCTTATAGAATTGAAAATAATTCAATAGAATTAAGACTGAATCAGCAAGGCGTGTCAAGAAAGTGTTGCGAGGTGTGGTAGAGCATGCCTTTAATCCCAGCATTCTAGAGGCAGAGGCAGGAGGATTGCTGTGAGTTCTAAGCCAGCCTGAGACTACATAGAGAATAGATTAGCCTTGGCTAGAATGAGAACTTATCTCAAAAAACAAAACAAAAAAAAGAAGAAAGAAATGTTGAGACAGTTGGGAATTTTATAGCTTTAGAAAGACATTGTCTGCGAAGAAGTCACCAGAGGTAAGAAGTTGCTAGTTGTTTACTGTATGAGAAGTAATGAAACGAGAATTAGAGTCTAGTGGCGAATTGGAAATTGAATGAAGTGATTTAGAAAATAGGGTAGCAAGTTGGCTAAACCTGGCACAAGGAGGAGCTAAATATATGCAGATGATAATCACAAAATAAAATTGATGAGAACTCACAACAGCCTAAAATTGGCATTTCCTGATTATTAAAGCAAACCTTTGCTTCAGTGAGTCCTCCTAGTAAAAGTGCATTAAGTAAGTAATCTCATTGACCAGGAAGGAGTTGTTGGTTGTGGTTAGGTTGCAGCTGGAATTAAGCAGTTTATTGAATGTGAAGCAATCCAAGAGTAACACAGTTGTTATTCACATAAAGCAGAAAAAAGTCGTCTGAAATACAAAGCAGGCCAAAGGTGATGGAGGGCATCCAAATGAAGTTTGCGTCTTCCTGCAGTAGTTCTGTGTGGTTCTAGAATTGGTGTTTGTAGGCATGCATGTGTAGTCTAAGTATCCTTGTTAGGTGAACCATTGAGTTTCATTTAAACTACAAAATTTTAAGGAGATGTTCTCTTGCATGCCACTATCCTAAGTTTCTAGCTGTCACCTAAATACTGAAGAGCATATTTTGCTGATAGTTGTATTCAATTTCCTGTTTTAGGAAAAAAATCCATTTCTGTACCCCCCTTTTTTCTATTGCCTTGTTTCCCTTTTTTTTGTATTGTGATCTGTTTTCCTCCTATTTATGAAAATTGTGCTCTTTTTAAAAATGACTTGTGAAGCCAGGCGTGGTGGCACAGGCCTTTAATCCCAGAACTCAGGAGGCAGAGATAGGAGGATCACTGAGAGTTCAAGGTCAGCCTGGGCTAGATTGAGACCCTACCTTGAAAAACTGAAAAATGAAAAAACCAAAAAAAAAAAAAAAAAAAAAGACTTGTGGGCTGAAGAGATGGCTTAGCTGTTAAGGCACTTGCCTGAAAAGCCAAAGGACCCAGGTTCAATTCCCCAGGACCCAAATAAGCCATATGCACAATGGGGCACATGCATCTGGAGTTTGTTTGCAGTGGCTGGAGGCCCTGGAATGCCCATTCTCTCTCACTCTCTGTCTACCTCTTTCTATTTATTTATTTGGTTATTTATTTTATTTATTTGGTTTTTCGAGGGAGGGTCTCACTCTGGCCCAGGCTAACCTGGAATTCACTCTGTAATCTCAGGGTGGCTTCAAATTCATGGCGATCCTCCTACCTCCCAAGTGCTGGGATTAAAGGCGTGTACCACCATGCCCGGCATTTATCTACGTCTTTCTGTCTCTCAGATAAACTTTTAAGAAAGAAATAACAATGACTTGTTTTTAATGTACATGTGTTAGTTATAGATATTTATTATTAAGGATTCAGTGTTCTTTTTCTACACAGAGTACAGTGTGAGTGTGCAGTGATCAAACTCATCCTCCTTTTATCTACTTATCCCTATTTCAACCTCTGCTAATCACTATTCTTTGTCAAGTCAACTTTTTTTTAGCTTTCACATGTAGAAACTAATCATGTTTATTTATTTATTTATTTATTTTGCACCAGGGAGAGGAAATTCAATGTCAGTATGTTGTGACATGTGCAGGACTTTACTCTGATCGTATTTCAGAGTTGAGTGGCTGTAATCCTGATCCTCGAATTGTACCATTTCGGGGCGATTACCTGGTCTTGAAGCCAGAAAAACGTTATCTTGTCAAAGGAAATATTTATCCGGTAGGTAATGATGCTTCTGTCTTCACTCTTCTCAAATTGGTCATGGGCTTAAAGGAAATGAAAACAAAACCTTTAACCTGCATTAGAAAAGAGGGTTAGAGGGCTGTTTATGCAGACATTTACCTGTTGCTCTCGTGGTTAAATCCCTAAATTTTTATTCTGATAATCATAGTCATTAATTGTAATTAATGCCCATAGGTATATGTCTCTAGAAAGCCTAAGTGCTTCATGGATGCTCTGTCAAGAAGGAACCAGATTCTTCTTTGTGGTAGAAGGCTCACTCAAAAGCAAGCTTTCCTTTTTAGAAATCCCAGATACCCAATGTCTTTCTCAGTTTGCTGTCTGTAAGAACAAAAAATAGATATGGACACTCTAGTTCCAGGGGATAGAAGAGGGAAGTGATGAAACAGAGTTTGTTTTTTTCTGTCTTCAACAACTCTGGAGATGAATAAATATTTTAAAGTATATTAGGTTGAAGCAGATACACTTGATTCAGCTAATGTTTAGCTACGATGTTTTTTTAAAATTAATTAATTTATTTATTTGAGACAGAGAGGGAAAGAGAGAGAGGGAGAGTGAGAGTGGGCACGCCTCTAGCCATTGCAAATGAACTTCAGACGCATGTAACCCCTTGTGCATCTGGCATATGTGGGACCTGGAGAATCAAACTGGGGTCCTTAGGCTTCACAGGCATGCGCCTTAACCACTAAGCCATCTCTCCAGTCCCAATGTTTTTTTAAATTTTATTTATTTATTTGCAAGGAGACAGACAGAAGAGAGACAGACAGAAAGAGAATGGGCATGCCAAGAACCCTAGCCAGTGCAAACAAACTCCAGATGCATGTGCCCTGGTGCATCTGGCTTACGCGGTCCTGGGGAATTGAATCTGGGTCATTTGGCTTTGCAGGCAAATGCTTTAACTGCTAAGCCATCTTTCCAGCCCACTACTTGATGTTTTTAACAAATTCATCTGCTCACCTTTATACATTCCCTGTACTATGATTGTGTGCTTTTATTTTTAGTTTCTGGCAGTCCTTATTCTACCTGCCAGTCAAAAGACATCTCTGCTTACAGGAGAAAAGAAGTAGTAGTATGAAATCCAACAGTTCATCATTTTTTTCCCCTTTATCCAGGAAGATGAAGAGATGAGACAGTGTGTCTTATTGTCGATAGTGTCAGTGTTCCCTTGGTGGTATTTTTAAGCACAAGTATAGGAATAGAAAAGCATATCTGAGTACAGCTCATAATGAATATGAAATGTCTAGAAGGAAGGATTTTCAATTACCAGTTGGATATTTGTATTTATAATCAAATGGAATGTGAATGGGGTTAACAGTCTTTTGCTGTGTCAAATCTGTAGGTCCCAGACAGTCGATTTCCTTTCCTGGGAGTTCACTTCACACCAAGGATGGATGGCAGTATTTGGCTAGGGCCTAATGCAGTGCTTGCTTTTAAACGGGAAGGTTATAGACCCTTTGACTTCAGTGCCAGAGATGTTATGGAAATAATTATCCATAGGTAACAGTTTTACCTTCTAAGCTTTTATTTTACCTTTTATGTGCTTATATTTTAAAAAATATATTAATATAATTATGAGAGAAAAAGAATGGGCATGCTAGGGCCTCTTGCTGCTCTCCAGGCCCTGTGCTTGTGTTTTTAATGTGGGCAAGTTTGATATTCTTACTTGCTCTTATTGATACTCTTATTTGTGATACTCTTATTGATACTCCTATTTGTGATTGGCATGTCAACTTTTCTGTTAATTCAAATTAGAACTTTATGTAATGAGCATGATTTTGTCTGTTTTTGGTGCTGGGGATTGAACCCTTAGCTTTGCATAGTGCCAAATATGCATTCTTTCATTGAGCTATACCTGTAGCCCCCAAGTATAATGTTTTAGCTGCCTCACAAAAATCTAGGGTAATATCTTAGTTAACATAAGGTAAAGCTGGGCTGGGGACATAGCTCAGTAGTTAAAGGCATTTGCTTGCAAAGCCTGCTGGCCTGGGTTCAATGCACCAGGACCTATGTAAGCCAGATGCACAAGATGGTGTATGCATCTGGAGTTCATAGAGGCCCTGGTGTGCCCATTCTCTCTCAATAAATAACTAAATTAAATATTTTATGACAAATTGATCCTCTAACAAAGTCACAGTCCCTAAGAATGTGTGTTGCCCCACACCCTTAATCCTGTCAACTGGGAGGCTAAGATTTCTGTTCTGTAGAGGGTTCCAAGGTCAGCTTGTGACCAAGTGAAACCCTTCCCCAATGAACACCAGAAGAGGAGACAAAGGCACTATAAATCAGGAAGCAACAAATGACAAACCCAAAATATAGCTTATTTAAGAATGTCAAATCAGACCATCCATCAGATTTAACATATAATTTACCCTGACATGATTGTGCAATTAGCCCTTCTGATGCAAGCCTATATGCCAGGCTTATTTTGGCGGGTACTGACCTGGTGTAATCCCAGTTACATTTTGGGATGGCTTTGGTCCCTCTTTTTGGGCTTAGGTAGGCTGGCTGGGTCTGTGGGTCACTGCTCTAATCACCTGTGCCAGGTGCTGTGTAGGTGAGCTCCCTTCCCTAAATTAAATATTTTAAAGAATTAGTAAAGGATTTACTTTGAAGATCACTTCAAGTTAGCAAGTTAGTTACCATTGTTTTGTAAGCCTCTAGAGAAGTTGCTGATAAACAATACTTATTTTTGTGGAGATCTAATAGTATTATCACATTGGCTTAAGATACAGATTCTTTTGTTATTTTTATTTATTTTATTTATTGGTTTTTCGAGGTAGGGTCTCACTCTAGCCCAGGCTGACCTGGAATTCACTCTTGCATTCTCAGGGTGGCCTCAAACTCATGGCAATCCTCCTACTTCTGCCTCTTGAGTGCTAGGATTAAAGGCATGTGCCACCATGCATGGTACAGATTCTTTTTTTTTTTTTTTTTTTGGCTTTTTCGAGATAGGATCTCACTGTAGCTCAGGCTGACCTGGAATTCACTATGTAATCTCAGAGTGACCTTGAACTCATGGCAATTCTACTACTTCTGCCTTCCAAGTGCTGGGATTAAAGGCATGTGCCACCACGTCTGGCCAGATTCTTTTTTTTAAAAAAATTATTTATTTATTTGTAAGGAAAGAGAGAGAGAGTAAATGGGTGGACCAGGGCCTCTAGCCACTGTAGACAAATACCAGGTGCATGTGCCACCTTGTGCATTTGGCCTTACGTGGGTATTGGGGAATCAAACCTGGGTCCTGAGGCTTTGGAGGCAAGTACCTTCACAGCGAAGCTATTTCTGCAGCCTCAGATCCTTTACTATTCTAAGAAATATTTTATTTGGTCTTTTTTCTAGTCCAGGCTGACCTGAAATTCACTCTGTAGTCTTAGACTGGCCTCAAACTCAAAGCGATCTTCCTACCTTTGCCTCTTGAGTCGTAGGATTAAAGTTGTATGCCATCATGCCCAGCCTTATTTGGTCTTTTTAGCAGTGTTTCTGTTCATAAGATTTCACATCAAAATCACTTGAAAGCATTTTAAATTGTGCATGGTTTCATCTTCTACAAACTCTGAAGCAAGGGTTAAGATAGAACTCCTCAGCATGTGTTTATAAAACTACATTCATAAAATAGGCTTTTCAGAGCCTCACCTGCGTATCAGTGCCTAGAGTGTTGTACCTCTGGCTGGGTAAAAATGGGATAGGTGTCTCACTTGTCAATGCCCTGGCTTATACATATTTTAGGGTGTGTTGAAAGCATGTAACACTTGCATTAGAACACCTTAACTTTGGCAGGCTTTATAGACACAGTTTGAAAATAGAAGGCCTTGGCTGGGTATGGTGGTGCACACCTTTGATCCCAGCTTTTGGGAATCTGAGGTAGGAGGATTGCTGTGAGTTTGAGGCCAGCCTGAAACTACATAATGAATTCCAGGTCAGCCTGGGGTAGAGTGAGACCCTACCTCAAAAAAACAAAACAAAACACAACAAAAACAAAACAAAAAAAAGCAGTCCTTGCAGATTGTGAATTTTGAAGATGTTTACCTCTTTGCTGATGGAGTTTCTTAATTTTATTGGACAACAGTTTATTTTCTTTTAATATGTAGTCTTCTGACTTTTCATAGATTTCTGTGATGCCACCAAAAACAACTTTTTTTTTTTTTTTTTTTTTTTGTTTTTCGAGGTAGGGTCTCACTTTAGCTCAGGCTGACCTGGAATTCACTATGTAGTCTCAGGGTGGCCCCGAACTCATGGCAATCCTCCTACCTCTGCCTCCTGAGTGCTGGATTAAAGGTGTGCACCACCACGCCCGGCCAAAAACAACTTTTTGAAGGTATTATAGTAATAAAGGATTCCTGTCTCTCACTATGTTTTTATTTACTTTCAGTGGCTTAATTAAACTGGTGCTCCAGAATTTCTCCTATGGAGCTAATGAAATGTATAAAGCCTGTTTTCTTAAAGCAACAGTGAAGCATCTTCAAAAGTTCATCCCTGAAATTACTGTGAGTGATATACTTAGGTAAGAAAAATAAAAAGGGTTGTCCTGACCTTGGTAAACTTGAGGGTAGGTCTGCCTTGGTGATCAGTAAGTACATTTGCAATAAGTGTGTCCGGTGAATCTTTGCTCTCTTTCCCAAAAGTTTTGAATTCTTTTTTTAGTACATGTGTGGTCATTACTATATCATAGCCCATAGTGCTTGCTGGTCCATTATAATTAGACATCTTCACCACTCTAAACTGAAATCTCCATCACAGCTTTGTTTTATTTTATTGCATGTTTGTAGTATTGTGGTGTGGTGTGTGTGTATGTGGTGTACATACATGTATGTACAGATGTGCATGTATGCCTTATGCACACCTGTGGAGGCCAGAGGAGATGTCAGGTGTCCCCTATAACACTTATCCTCCTGTTTGCTTAAAATGCTATCTCTCACTGATTCTGGAGTATTTTAGTTTTCATAAGTCCCAGCAATTCTCCAGGCTCTGCACCCCGCAGGAAAGACATGTGGCCATGCCCAGCTATTTATCTGAGTTATGGAGAAACAAACTCAGGCAGTTGCCAGACCACCTCAGGCCTTCATGCTTGCATGCAAAAGTGACATTATCAATTGAGCCATCTCTCCATTCCCTTGTGGCTTTCTTTTGATGCCTCCTCAGCTCTTGTGTCTAGCTGTCATTCATAATAAAAACATTTTTCTGGGCTGGAGGGATGGCTTAGCAGTTAAGATGCTTGCCTGTGAAGCCTAAAGCCCATGTTCAGTCTCTTCAGATCCCATGTAAGCCAGATGCACAAAGGTGAGACAAGCACAAGTTCACACATGCTCACTAGGTGGCACAAGGGTCTGGAGTTCGATCACAGTGGCTGAGGCCCTGGCATGCCAATTTTCTCTCCCCCCCCCAAAAAAAAGCTCACATTCTAAAAAGTTCTTAGCTACTGCTTTTGTGATGATGATTTTTTAACCTTAATTCTTTATTTTTATTTTTATTTTTTGGTTTTCCTAGGTAGGGTCTCACTCTAGCCCAGGCTGACCTGGAATTCACTAGGTAGCCTCAGTGTGGCCTCAAACTCACAGTGATCCTCCTACCTCTGCCTCCCCAGTACTGGGAGTAAAGGCATACGCCACCACACCCAGTTTTAACCTTAATTCTATACAAAACTATTGACTGCCATGTTAATTAAGTAATAAACACATAAAAACTGTATATTTTGATTGAGCCTTTAAAACCTTTTAGACTGTACTGCTAGTCTTGGCATCTGCTTTACTTCCTCTCCACTTTTTCTGTTTGTAGCTGGCCCTGATCCACTTAAGAACTCTGTATGCTACTACCATACTCTATGGTCGTAATGTAAATCCTTGTACAGGGGTGTTGGGGAAAGTATTTAACTTTTTCTTAGATTAAAAGGCTTTCTACTTCATCTGCAGAGTATCTTAAATCCTATCTATTTATTTTTCCCCTTTGGAGATATTTTTAGAATGTTCACCTATCCCCATCCTCAGCAAGCCATTTGTTAGGCCTGATTAACAGTGTACTTTAAGGTACTCAGTGCATTTACAGTCCATCCCTCCATGATTCTCCAGAGCACTAAATGTCTACCTTGTCTATGGCAGCTGTTGAAGTAGTCTGGTATAAAATGTCAGTGAGCTTGACTGTGTGTCTGGGAAGAGAGCAACAATCATGTCAGCTGTCTCCCTTAGGGGATCGTCCTGTTCTAAATCTGACTCTAATGCATCATTCTGAGACTAGTCTGTGACTCTTTAGAAGATCTAGTAAAACCCAGCTAATGTTTTCTTTCTTACCTTCTTTACCCTTCTGAAATGGAAGCAAAAATACCTAGTTTTTATTTTAAGCCTTTTATGTTTTCAGTGGTGTGCTATAGCACACTTGTATCGGAAAACAGACTGGTCAAATCAGGTTTCTGTTACTACTACTAATATTCCTTGGATAGGTGGGTATAGTGGGTTCTGCAGAAACAGTTGCAGTAAATTTACTACCCATATTCAATTACTGTCCTTTCACAAAAGCCCGAGGCAAGCCCATTAGACTGGTAGATTTCATGTGATAGACCTGGACTTGGGGCTTGTGGGTATTAGTGTCTCCTGTCCCTGGGTGTAAGGGTATGAATTTCATTTACCAGCTTTACTGACATAAAGTAGAAAAGGGCACATAGCACTGTATGCAGGTGCATTTGGGGACAGGGTCAATTCAATCACAGATGAGTTCCTCTTTAGAGACAGAGATGCTGAATATATTCCACAATCCCCATTGGTTCCTTTTCTTGATTCCTATAACCTAAATGCAAGAAGTTATCAGTAACAAAAAAGATATTGAAGAAGGTATATGTTTGATGCAATTTATGTGTATATATTAAGAAAACATAACAATGCCATATGGTAATTATGAATTGCTGTGAAAAAAATTTTTTAAAGTATAGAACTAGGCTGGAGAGATGGCTTAGTGGTTAAGGCGCCTGCCTGCTAAGCCTGAGAACCCAGTTCCAATCTCCAGGTCCCACATTTAGCCAGATGCAAAGTGACTCAAGGGCGCAATGTCACACTTGCCCACAAGGGGGCGCATGCATCTGGATTTCGTTCACAGCAGCTGAGAGACTGCTGACACGCCCATCTCTATCTGTCTCCCTCTCCCTCTCTCTCTGTGTCTCTCTCCAAAAATAAATAAAATAATAAAAAATATTTTTAAAAAAAGTATAGAACTAATAAACACATGATTCAGAGTAGCTACCTTTGGAAAGGGAAGGCTCTGGGTCCTGTGAACACTACAGAGGCATCTATCATAATGCTTTTATTGCTTATCTATATCTTATATTCCTGAAACATTACATAATAATAAGATCAGTATACTTTTCCACAGCTTGAGCCTAAGTCCTGCCTTGTCTTATTTCTCATGCAGCCCAATATAGTAAAACAATAAATGTCCTGTCAATATTGCATCATGAGCATACCAAGCAGTTTTAAGATAGTAAAAGCTAATCAAGCATTCATGAGCCTCTATGTTTGATCCCTAGCACTTTAAAATAGCAAGCTAATAAAAGCCATATTTTTGGTGGGTTGTGTTTCCCAGAGATTATGCCCTTAAATTTTAGTTGCTGCCAAAGGACATTCATTTTGAATTCTAATTGCCTGGCTAGAATATTGTGGACAATAACCTATTGGTGTACATTAGATTGGAATGTGAGTTATTATCTGTAAAATATATGATGAGGTGTACAAACTTCTCATTGTTAAATGATTTGTCTCTAAGACTCTTAGTTTTAGCTATAAACTCCTTAACCTGTTTTGTACTTAATGGCTTGTTAATCTCACAGCAGTTTATCAGCACTGCAAGGATGTAAAAGATGAAGATATATGTAATTTCAGCACAGGGAAGACAGAAACAGGGTATCCCTGAGGCACGTTGACTAGCTAGACTAGTCAAATCAGCAAATTCTGGGTTCAAGTGAGAACCCCTACCTCCATAAATCATGTGGAGAGCTACTGAGGAAGACACCCAGCATCCACCTTTGACCTACATACCGCATGCGCACCATACCCTCTTACACATACCACACATATGCAAAGAGAGAGAGGGGGAAAGAAGTGCTGCTTTAATGAGTTAAGTTCTAAATAAAGAGTAAACAGAATGGACCATCCAGTGTTGAGCATCCATGTCCTAAGAAATGTCAACTTTCAGTCAATCTTTTTTGTGCTCTAAGTAGTATATCATATTCTTACTTAGAAATTCTTCCCCTCAATAATCTGTCTAGGTTCCCTGCAGGACTCCTTTCTTTTTGCATGTATATGTATGTATGTATGAATGAATGAATGGATGGATGGATGGGTGGTTGGTCTGTGTTTGTGTATGCATGTGGAAGCCAGAGGTTGATGTGGGGTGTCTTCCTCAGTTGCTTGCCACCTTATTCTTTGAGACAGAGTCTCTGTTTTGGGGGGTGGGGATTGAGTTAGACTAGCCAGCCAATGAGCCCCAGGGATTTGCTTGTCTGTGCCTCTTACCACTGGGATTATAGGTGTGTGCCATCATGACTAGCATTTTACATGAGTTGTGGGGAATCTCAGCTCAGGTCCTCGTGCTTGCATGGATAGCCCAGATTATTTACCTTTATCATAATCTTTTACACTTACAGTTCTCTCTTAACTCTGTGTAAGTGAATGAGCAAGATACTTAATCTCTGTGTTTCTTTGCTTTATAATTAAATATAGCAAATTCTTTGCTATGTAGTTATATCTACATATATAGCAAATTGTATATAAATTGCACCCACTTCTCAGAGTTGTTATGAGGATTAATGAGATGATTCCTAGCATACATAGGTACTTGGTCAGGAGCAGCCATTAATACTGTCGTCTGCCTTGAGTCAAGTGGAGGCCTAGAGGACTGTGTTCTTGCATTGTTTTTTGTATCTTCCTCAAGTGTTTATCTGAGTTGTACCAGAATAGATTTTTTTAAAAAGTTGGTTGACTTCTTGAGCTTTAGTATTGTATGTCAGATACACCTTTTCCCACTGTGTTTCCTGGAATAGCTTCAAAGGAGGTGATTTCATGTGCAAATGTTAACTAGAATTCCTATCTTACAAAATGGAACTTTGGCTGGGATGGAGCTCAGTTAGAAGAGTGTTTGCCTGCATATAGGAGGCCCTGAGGTTGATTCCCCAGCACCACATAAAGCAGGGATGGGGCACACACCTGTAACCACAGCACTTGGGAGGTAGAGACAGGAAAATCAGAAGTTCAAGGTCATATTCAGCTACATAGTAAGTTCAAGGTCAACTGGGCTACATGAGACCCTGAAAGAAAGAAAGAAAGAAAGAAAGAAAGAAAGAAAGAAAGAAAGAAAGAAAGAAAGAAAGAAAGGAAGGGAGGGAGGAAAGGGAGAGAGGGAAAAAGAGAGAGAGAAAGAAAGAAAGAAAGAAAGAAAGAAAGAAAGAAAGAAAGAAAGAAGAAGTGCTAAAATAGAACTTTATTTGGTAAAGACTTACAATATTAACATGTTGCTAACTTTTTTATTCTTTTATTTTCTCTTTTTAATTTATTAATTGAAAGTTTTCTTAATATTGGAGGTTAAAGTAAAAATAAAAGCTACAGAATTAAAATGTATTACTATTTAATATATTCTCCATAAATTTTAATAGCATTTAATTAGAACAAAAAAATGGATAAGAAATGCAACTGAAACTTGTAACTTCTACTTTCATTACCTTATATTAACCAGAAGAGCTTTGTTACCACTGGTTGTTTTCTATAATAAATTCATTTTATAATTTCAAATAACAAAATATCTATTATAATTAAATGTGATATTATCTGTTCCTTTTTTAAAAACAGATGTTTATAAGCAACTTAATAATTCTACTGTTGCTAAAGATTTAGATTTGCCAAACTATGACAGCCTTTGTCTAAACATAAGCATATTGGATTTCCACTTAGTTATATACTTAGAAGAATAAGGGTTGTGTTGCTTTAACAGTGCTTTGCAGGGCTGGAGAAATGGCTTAGCAGTTAAGCACTTGCCTGTGAAGCCAAAGGACCCTGGTTCTGGGCCCGATTCCCCTGTATCCACATAAGTCAGATGCACAAGGTGGCGCATGCATCTGGAGTTCATTCATTTGCAGTGGCTGGGAGCCCTGGTGTGCCCGTTCTCTCACTATCTGACTCGCTCTCTCTCTCTCTCTCTCTCTCTCTCTCTCTCTCTCTCTCATATAAATAAGTCTTTTTAAAAGAGTGCTTTGCAGGGCTGGAGAGATGGCTCAGTGGATAAAGTGCTGCCACTCAAGCTGAAGGACCCAAATTCCATTCTCAGACCTCTCATAAAAAGCTGGAAGGCACGGTGGGCTTCTGTAATCGCACATGCTGATGGAGAAATGGAGAATGTTGTGGAAGCTTGTATTAAATGCAGCAAAGAGGGGCAGTCCTGCCTCAACTGAGATGGATGGACCAGGGCCAGGCCCAGAGTTGCCCTGACCTCTAAACATGCCCATTGCACATGCCCACCATGTGCCACACACATAAACACACACACATAATTGTTTAAAAAGAATACTTTACAAATACTGCCTTGTGTAGTGTCCTATCTTTGTTTCAGCTGCCTTCCGCCTTTTTTCTTTTGCAGAGGTCCAGCCGGAGTAAGAGCCCAAGCCTTGGACCGAGATGGAAATCTGTTAGAAGATTTTGTATTTGATGCAGGAGTTGGGGATATTGGAAATCACATTCTTCATGTGAGAAATGCACCTTCCCCTGCTGCCACATCTTCCCTGGCAATTTCTGAAATGATTGCAGATGAAGTGCAGCAGAGATTCAAGTTGTAAATAAGGGAACTAAGTGTACATTACAACCACATCAGCAACAAGAATGTACTAATTGCATTCTTTATTATAATTTAAGAAAATTATTTTAAAACCTCACTTTTAGGCCAAAATAGCTATTGAATGATCAATATAACATAGAAATACTTTTTTAAGAGCTTAGTTCATCTTCATTCACTTGTGAGTGAAGAAGCAGTGTGCATGTGTCTGTCCTGAAGCCCTGACTTTATTAATGGTTTGTCATTACCTGTGGTGATCTAAAGGTTTAGCTTTTATAGAATTTTTGGGAAAGATGACATGAAAAATTGGACATTCCCTTAAATCAATTTTTTGGTTTTATAAGATTTAAGGTGTTTTTGTCTTTCCTGGACAAAAAATTATCTAACAGTGTACTACAGGTTGTGAACATTCTTTCAATTTTGAAGAGCCATAGGAAAGCTCACATTTTTGAGAACATTTATATTTGGAAATGGAAAATTTTTGATTTCAAGAAAATACATGATATTTTGCATTTCTAAATAATATACAACAGACTCAGCCTTTGTTACTCCCAGTCTCTTTGTAAATCTCTTTATAGCATGTGATATGGTATTACCACTAAACTAAACAGCAGTTTACTATGTGATTGTTGCCTGCAGGATGGTCTTTTATGGTTGAGAAACTAAAAGGTTCTGGAACTACTGTTTTCTTAAGAACAGTGTTAGAATCCCGACACTAATATATAGAAATCTGTCATCTTAAAGTTTATCTCCTAGGTCTCTCTTCTTCAGTTACACTAAGTTTCTCAAAATGTTGACCAATATCAATAATGATTCATAGTGATTTGAGTTTTCAAAGCTCTTATAAACTTTTGTGAGGATATTTCTTCATTTTTGGTTAATATATAACTTCAAGGCATTCACTTTTGTAAACCGCGAAAGTGCCTTACATTCATATGTACTTCATGAATATGTTAGTTGGTGTCTAGTACCATAATGTCTGCTATATACATGTGTGTGTTTCATCTGATGAAATGTGTCTTACAATTCAGAAAGTTGGAAAATTGAAATGTACAGGCAAATTTCACAGCCTGGCTGGGGAAAGGAACCACCATTTAGGTGACACATTTTCTTTCAATATATATTCTTTTTTGTTGTTATTGTTTGTTTGTTTGTTTGTTTGCTTGTTTTTTGAGGTAAGGTCTCACTCTAGCTCAGGCTGACCTGGAATTGACTCTGTATTCTCAGGGTGGCCTCAAACTCATGGTGATCCTCCTACCTCTGCCTCCCAAGTGCTGGGATTAAAGGCGTGCGCCACCACGCCCGGCTTCAATATATATTCTTTGGTTTGTATGTTTGGTAGTTTAATCATAATATAGTGGAGAGAGGTTCTTTCCAGGTTTTGTCTGTTTGGTATTCTAAATGCTTCCTGAATCTGCATTGGCATCTCTTTCCCAATTTGGGGGAAGTTTTCTTCTCTGATTTTGTTGAAAACTCCTACTATGCCTTTGGAGTGAAATTCTTCTCCTACTATACCCTGAATTCTTATGTTTGATCTTTTCATAGTGTCCTGAATGTCTTGAAATTCCCATTCATACCTTCCTATTAGTTTGTCTTTCTCTTTGTTGGACTGTATTAGATCTGCCACCTGGTCTTCTACTTTAGATATTCTGTTCTCTCCTTCATCCATTCTACTAGAGAGATTTTCTACAGAATTTTTTATTTCACTGACTGTGTTCTTTATTGCTAGTATTTCTGACTGGGATCTCTTTATTATTACTATTTCATTATTTTGGTCTAGTATTGACCTCCTTATTTCATTAAATTGGTTTCCTGTGTGTTCTTTGAATCCTTTGACTTCCTCTTTGAGGTCTTTGAACATATTTATAATCATTCTTCTGAAATATTTATCAGGCATTTCCTCTAATTCAGTCTCACTGAAGGTCATTTTTGATGCATTAATACTTTTTGGTGGATTTATATTGTCTTGATTTTTTTGTGTTTCTTACAATGTAGAGATTTTTGCATCTTGGATTAATTTAATGCTTGGGTTTTCTAATTATCTGCAGTAATATTGGATGTATCAATCAATCTGATGTTATATATCTTCAGGGTAGGAGCTTAAGGTGCTAGGTGTGGCTCTTAAGACTCTTAGAGTAACCAGACAAGTGACTCTAGGTGTTGGGTTTGCCTGCTATGAGATATTCAAGTAAGCTGAATGGAACAGAATACAGACAAATTCTAAAAACTTAACTAAACAATGTACCCATTCAATGAAAAACAGCACAGAGTATTTGTGCAAAAGTAGGTGTTATGACAAACAGATCCTCTAACAAAGTCACAGTCCCTAAGGATGTGTGTTGCCCCACACCCTTAATCCTGTCAACTGGGAGGCTAAGATTTCTGTTCTGTAGAGGGTTCCAAGGTCAGCTTGTGACCAAGTGAGACCCTTCCCCAATGAATGACAGAAGAGGAAACAAAGAGGGGAAGCAACAAATGAACAGCCCAAAATATAGCTTGTTTAAGAATGTTAAATCCGACCATCCATCAGATTTAACATATAATTTACCCTGACACGGAAGGTGCAATAAGCCCTTCTGATGCAAGCCTACACAGCAGGCTTATTTGGCAGGTACTGACCTGGTGTAATCCTGGTTACCTTTTGGGATGGATTTGATCTCTGCTATGCTGCACAGCCGCTTGGGTCCTTCTTTGCTGTGTTGTGGGCTCAGGAAGGCTGGGTGGATCAGTGGGTCACTGCTCTGATCTTGCCGGGTGCTGTGTAGGTGAGCTCCCTTCCCCAGGTCTCTGGTGCTTGCTGGCGCTCGTACTGGCGGTGGGGAAAGTGGCTTTGGATGGTGGATGAAGTCCGTCTGCTCATCCACGCGATCCTCTTTCCTCACAAGCCGCTCCGTTGGTCTCTGCCATCCTCCTTCCACATTTCTTGAGTTTGCAAGGAGGCAGTGTGAGTGGAAAATCCCCTCACCTGGCTTTAAAATCCTGCAGCTCAGATGGAGCCCAGCGGCTGAAGCCGCCTGGAACTTGCTGCTGCTTCTGCCTACTTCTGTGGGCTCTAGACGCTCTGGATCTCTCCTCCTTCTCTGCTGCTGTTGATAATTTACTATACACCTCACTTTTTAGTAGAAGAGTGTATTTTGCTGTCCCCCCCCCCCCCTAGCCAGTTTTGGCGTGGTTCCTATGCCGCCATCTTAACTGGAAGTCTCTAGGTGCCACATTTTCATCCATTTTCTCACATGTACTTTCTCAGGATTAATATTCCATTCTCACCAATACCATGTGACACCTAAGTGGGAAAGATTTGCATGTGGGTTGACAGGAAACCTCTTCCATTTTTTTTCTTTTCCATTCATTTTAGCCCTTGGTGATTACATTGGTTGAGCTACCTCATAAATTTGAAAGGATACATATCACCAGCTCCAGTTTAAGAGACAGCACACTCCAGGTAAGAAGACAAAGCGGTTAATTCAACACTTGGGGTAGGCATATTGAAAACATTCAGAGAGAAAACAAACCCTAATGGTTCTTCACAACAACCAATTGCCAGAAATGTACCACACAGGCTGGTTTTCTGTTCTGTTGCAAGACTACTAAGCAACAAAAATGTTATGGTTCTGTTTCTTTAACAGTAATATTGTATGCATACACACTAAGCTGTGAAAGACTGAATTTACAAAACACCTGTTGATTGAAACAATCTTCCGTGCACTTGAGACTGTACTGTATGAGAGAAAATTTGCTGAATGTGTTTTGAATGTGTATTTTGTTTGTAAAATATTTAATATTAATGTCAATAGTGTTTTGCTATTAAATACTTATAAATAAGAATTTTATGTCTTTCTGAAAAAAGGAAATGTATATTAGTATTAAAATATTTTAATGATCCTTCATGTTGTAGCGAACTTATTTTGTTACCTACATTGAAAACTTTTAGTATGATAAACATCCTGTATAACGTATAAACTGTCAGGACTGTCATACGTGAAGGAGGATGTGGTGACTCATGCTAGTGTTACAATCCCAGTATTACAAGAGAGGCTGAGGCAAGGGGATCGCAAGTTAAAGGACAGTCTAGGCTAAGTAGTGAGACCCTGTATCAACAACAAAAACCAGTTCTGTATTTATGAGTAATATAAAAATGAGGTATAGAAATGTATTGGGTGAAAGTAAAGCATGTTTGGTTTTGTACTTCAGAGTATTTAGCTGGGAAACTGTGTACCAGCAAGTACATTTTGGGTGTTTCATGGATTTTTTGTTTTTGATTTTTGTTTTTTCCTTTTAAAGCAGTGTCTCACTCTATCCCAGACTGGACTGGAACTCACTCTGTAGCCTCAGATTGGTCTCAAATTCACTGATGCTACCTCAGCCTCCCGAGTGCTGGGATTAAAGGAATGCACCACCACACCAGACAAATTCAACTCTTTTATTCATACATACATATGTATATAAAAGCCCTTCCCTTGATCCTCTTAGAGTTTGTACTGTTGGGGTGTTGCCATTACTGTTGTCAGAGTTCCAATTCTGCTGAGGTCATTTGGAGATCTGCCTATTGGCCTGTGGGATAACCTCAACTCCCAGAACTTTCTTCAAATGATAGTGGTGAGGGTGGTTTATATTGCCAGGCATTGGCATATGGAAGTCTGCAGGCCTGCACTGGAGGCTGTTCAACACTGATGGCTGTGACTATAAACTTTTCCTATAAAACAGAACATAATGTGTCTGTTGTTAAGGGCTGACTAGCCTCCTGGGCCTTTCAGTGGTCCGCTCTTTCCTCATCATTCTGAGTATTTATTATCCAAAGATCTAATAAGCATTTTTGAGAAGCAATTTTGAAGTCAGTTTTTCTAATAGGAAAATATGGAGAGTTTATGACATCCATTAGGATTTAAGGTGAAAGTCATTACAAGGTTAGAGCAAAGTGGTTGAGAAAAATATGCCTAGGGATGTTTTTCAAATGATTTGTACCCATTAAGAAGTCTAAGAATGGGAAGAGATGGTTTAGTGGTTAAGGAGTTTGCCTGTGAAGCTCAAGGACCCAGGTTTGATTAGCCAGGACTCACGTAAGCCAGATGCACAAGGTGGTGCATGCATCTGAAGTTCGTTCATAGTAGCTGATGGCCCCAGTGCACCCATTTTCTCTCTATCTCTCAAATAAATGAAATATATACTAAAAAAAAAAAAAAAAAGTCTAAGAATGGAAGCAAAGCCCCAAACCTGAAGGGAAGAAACTAATTTTCTGCCACAAATTCTAGAAAAGATGTTCTTTAGGTTAAGTGCTACTTTCTGCTATGTGCAGGGTTGCACATTGGCATTAAGATACTTTTTTGCTTTATGGACAAATGATTATTTTTATCTTTTAGATGTAGTGCGATAAGTAATGGTGTGAGTTTCTCTCATGGATCCCCACTTTAATTTAGGGAATCATTGGATAGACAAATGCTAAAAAAGAGGTCTTTGCCAAGTTTTGCTTAAAACGGTATCTTTAAAATTCCTCTTTTAAACACTGCAAGCCTTAAATTGGGCCTCACAAAGCCAAATGAGCCAACCGGTGCAATAGTGGCTTGTCAGTTAGGGGGAAACCAACCGCTCACTAATTGGACTGGAGGGCCACTCCATAGGAGGGAATACATGCCTGGGTCTGAAAACCTGTGATGGGGAGATCATGAGCCCTAGGGGTGTAACACCTGCTGGTGTCTGGTTAAATGTATATATTTTACTCACCAAACTGCCCAGTAAGCACTTCTCTTAGCATTCATACTCATATATTAAATGCTACTCTGACTTTTGGGTTAGAGAAGCTTCTCTTTTCAGATGGCCGTCACCTCTGGGATGACTCAAAAGGCACCATAAGGGCTAGAGAGATGGCTCAGCGGTTAAGGCGCTTCCCTACAAAGCCTAACAACCTGGGTTTGATTTCCCAGTGCCCACATAAAGCCAGATGCACTAAGTGGTGCATGCATCTGGAGTTCATTTGCAGTGGCTAGAGGCTGTTTGCAGTGGCTGGAGGTGCCCATTCTTTCTTCTCTGTATCTCTGCTTGCAAATAAATTAAAAAAAAATTTTTTTTAACCAAACAAGGCATTACAGTGCTTAGAAGAAGTGACAGGCGTGCTCAGCACTGAAACATCTCTATCACACCCTCCAAGACTCAGGGTCCATTGTAGAAGAGGTGGCAGAAAGAATGTAAGAGCCAAAGGAAGGGTAGGACTGCCTACATTGTAGTCTTCCAGCCACAAAATGGCCTGGATATCCATGACCTCACAATGTCTAGTACTACTTACACAGAACTCTCATAATAGGAAAAGATGATGACATCAAAATAAAAGACAGACTAATTGAGAGGGGGAGGGGACATGATGGAGAGAGGATTTGTGAAGGTGAAAGTGGAGGAAGGTAGGGAATTATGGTTTATTGTCTATAATTATGGAAGCTGTTAATAAAAAGTTAAAAAAATTAAAAAATAAACTTCCTCTTTTAGAACTGGGGAGTGATTTAAGGTGCTTACTTGCAAAACTTGCCAGCCAGATTCAAGTCCCTAGCACACCCATGTAAAGCAGGATGCAAACTGGCACATGCATCTGTGTTCCCAAGGTGCCTATTACAGTGGGAGCCAGCCTGACATTCTTTTGCAGTCTGGAAGTTTGTTGGCAGTGGCATGAGATTTTAATATATTAATATAAATAACAAGAACTAAAATATCTCTTCTTTTCATTTTTATGATAGAAATTGCTGCTGGGCATGGTGGCGCACGCCTTTAACCCCAGCAGAGGTAGAAGGATTGCCGTGAGTTCGAGGCTAGCCTGAGACTACATTATGAATTCCAGGTCAGCCTGGGCTACAGCGAGACCCTACCTCGAAAAAAAAAAAATTGCTGTCAGAGGCAGCTACTTACAAAAAATGTCCCATCTTATAGGAGTGGTAGTATCTGGATGACATCAGTGTCATCTTTCAGAGCAACAGAAATATTATTTCTGTTTAATAGCAGATTGTATGTAACATAAACATAGGCTTTTATATTTGTAGAGGGATACAATAAATAAACCAATCTTTTAGAATTTCATTCAAAATTACAGTTCCTGTTGAGAACACATTTGTGGCATGCAATCTTTTGCAGGGGTGAGACTTCTGAGCCTTAGCTTCCAATAAAGGTCACAGGGCAACGGATGGTCTCTCTCAATGACTTCTCCAACTTCTTTCAAGTGGTTATAAGTGCACCATATGTCAGAGAACAATAAAAGTGAGTGGCAACATTTATAGTTTCCTGTGGCGGTACTTTGGTTTGCTATTTATTGATTGGCAGAAATTGTAACGAAATAAATTGAGGAAGTATGAAATAGTAAATGAGAGTAATGTTAAGTCCTTGAAAATGCCCCAGTGGAGAATACTTGTAAAACTTTAACTGCCTTTTTAGATGAAAGATATGCTTGGGCCATTCAAATTATCTTCCAGGGAGGCAGAGGTAGGAGGATCACTGTGAGTTCAAGGCCAGCCTGAAACTACAGAGTGAGTTCCAGTTCAGCCTGGGCTAGAATGAGACCCTACCTTGAAAATACAAAAAAAAAAAAAAAAAAAAAAAATCCAAAAACCATTGTAAACTCAAAAAAAGGCAAGCAAATTTACTATCAAATTACTAATATAGAAATTACTATATTTTATTTCAAATTTTTGTTATATATACATATGCCTACTATTATAATGTGTATTTAATATTTCCAGTTTTTAAAACTTGAAGCAAAAGTTTATGATCAAGCTAGAAATTCTCCATTAAAAATGACTTAATATGGGCTGGAGAGATGGCTTAGCAATTAAGACGATTGCCTGCAAAGCCCCAGGACCCATGGAAGCCAGATGCAAAAGTGTGTCTGGAGTTAGTTTGCAGTGGCTGGAGGCCCTGGCATGCCCGTTTTCTCTCCCATCTCTCTTCCTGCCTCTTTTTCTTTCAAATGAATTTAAAAATATTTTTTAAATAATGACTTGTCAGGGCTGGAGATATGGCTTAGCAGTTAAGGTTTTTGCCTGCAAAGCCAAAGGACCTCGGTTCAGTTCCCCAGGACCCATGTAAGCCAGATGCACAAGGGGGCGGATGCATCTGGAGTTCGTTTGCAGTGGCTGGAAGCCCTGGTGTGCCCATTCTCTCTCTCTCTCTCTCTCTCTCTCACTCTGCCTCTTTCCCTCTCTCAAATAAATAAAAATTTTAAAAATGAGCTATTGCCTGAGGCCAAACTGGGATGGTGCCAAGCAAGCTCTTTTTTTTAAAAAAAAAATGACTTAGCCAGGTGTGGTGGCGCATGTCTTTAATCATAGCACTGGGGAGGAGGAGGTAGTATTGCTGTGAGTTCGAGGTCACCCTGAGACTACGTAGTGAATTCCAGGTCAGCCTGAGCTAGAGTGAGACCCTACCTCAAAAACCAAAAAGAAAAAAAAATGACTTAATGTTGTGAATAACTAATTTGTGTGAGTGGAAAATTCAAATGCCACTAAAGTTGCACGTGAAAATTCTCCCTGTAATTTTCATCCTAATGGTAACAAAAATCTTAGTCTTTCAGAGACATTATATTTACATTTATAAAATACTGCCTCCTTTAAAAAAATGTTACCATTTTTTTGCAATGTAAGTAAAAATAACACAATGCAATATAGCATGCAGAGTATAAATGTTCCCCAGAGGGCCATTAAAAAAATAACCTTAGGGCTGGAGAGATGGCTTAGCGGTTAAGGCGCCTGCCTGCTAAGCCTAAGAACTGGGTTCCAATCTCCAGGTCCCACGTTTAAGCCAGATGCAAAGTGATGCAAGGGTGCAATACAACACTTGCCCACAAGGGGGCACACACATCAGGAGTTCGTTCACAGCATCTGAGAGGCTGCTCACGCCCATTCTCTATTTGTCTCCCTCTCCCTCTCTGTCTGTCTCTCTGTGTCTCTCTGTGTCTCTCTTCAAAAAATAAAAATAAAAAAAATAACCTTATAGGTTACTGTTATTAATTCAGTATCCTATGCCTATTGTTAATTATTTTAACTGCCTGTGTGTGTGTGTGTGTGTGTGTGTGTGTGTGTGAGAGAGAGAGAGAGAGAGAGAGAGAGAGAGAGACTTTACTATAAGAAACAACATTGCAGCCAGTAACTTTGTACCTAAGTGATTTCACACAGTGCACGTATATCTCTGGGGCATATTTCTTGAATTCGCCAAGTCAATGAGTATATAACTTTGAAAGGTATCATCTAGTTGCCCTTGGTGAAGGTTTACAGGGAATTTACACTCACCAACAACTGAGGTTTTGTTTCCTCAATATTAAAAAGTATTTGAGAGCCGGGCGTGGTGGCACATGCCTTTAATCCCAGCACTTGGGAGGCAGAGGGAGGAGGATCGCCATGAGTTCAAGGCCACCCTGAGACTACATAGTGAATTCCATGTCAGCCTGAGCTAGAGCAAGACCATACCTTGAAAAACCAAAAAAAAAAAAAAATAAATTGAGAGGGGTAGAGATGGAGAAAGAGGCAGAGAGAGAGAGAGGGAGAGGGAGAGAGAGAATGAGTGCACCAGGGCCTCCAGCCACTGCAAATGAACTCCAGACACATGTGCTACCTTGTGCATCTGGCTTATGTGAGTACTGGGGAATGGAACCTGGGTCCTTAGGCGTCACAGGCAAGCACCTTAACCGCTAAGCCATCTCTCCAGCCCTTGTTTCCTCATTTTAAAAATTAATATTTTTATTCATTTATTTGTGAGGAGAGAGAGAGTATGGGTGTGACAGATGCATATGCCACCTTTTGTGTCTGGCTTACATAGGCTGTTTGGGAATTGAACCCAGGCCAGTAGGCTTTGGCAGCAAGCACACACCTTTAACCACTAAGCCAATCTTCCCAGCCCTGTTTCCTCATATTTTGACTATTGTATAATTAAACTTTCGGATCTATGCTAGTCTTCTAGGTTAAAAATGGTAACAGTATTTTTGCATTTTTAATAGGAACAAAATTGAGTATCTTTTCTATGTTTAAGAAATACATATTTCCTTATGTGTGAGTTATCTTCTTTATATCATTTGTCCTTTTTTCCTTGAGCTTTAGTTTTACTAATTTATGGGAACACCTCTGTATGAAAGAAATGAACTCTCAAAAGTGAGTTATAGGTATTTCTTCCAGCTTGTCATTGCCTTTTGCTTGTGATTTTTTTGTCATTTTTTAAACTCAATTTTATCTATTTAGATTTGAAGTCATATGAGAAAAACATTTTTTACTCTGAGGTTATAAAGAAATTCTGATTTTTTTACATGCAGATCTTTGGCATTTCAGGAATTTTTGGCCATGTACAGTGTGGCATATGGAGCCAACATTTTAAAGCTAGCCCACTATCTGACTGGGAAACTTCACTGGTGTCATTCTTGGATTATCTTCCACATGCATGTGGATCACATTTCTGTTTGCCCAGCCCGGAGATCACAACTCAGATGCCTGCAGAGACTAGGCAGGTTACATAAAAGGGTGAAGAGTGCCAGAAAGGGAGTACAGCCAACTGGAAACGGCATGGCATACTTTTCTAAAGAGGACAGCCACTACCCGGCACCTGCTTATTACTTCTTTGCACAAATGCAATAGGCTCCAGGGCTGCCAAATCTTTGTCAAGAGAAACTGGAAATATAGATTCTTTATATGTAAACTGTTGGCTTTAAAATGGTAACATTTAAAAAATGTAATACAGCCTTGGCTAAACAAAATGCGTCTTCAGGCCTTCCAGTAATATCCTTGGCCAAGAATAAAACTCCCCACCAACCACTTTCCTATGAGAAAAATAAAATTAGTCTGATCATTTGGTGGCCTCAGAGTTTAGAGCTGGGGTCTGGGATCAGGAAAGTAAGGACCCTCTGTATAAGGCAGCGCTTGGTACATGGGAATGCAAACAAGTCCATTTATTACAGATCCTTTAAAAAAATTTTAATTATGTACTTATTTCAAAATGGCAAACCTACTTTGTTAACATAAATAACTTAATGCATTTTAAAACGTTTTATTGACAACTTCCATAAATACAGACAATATACCATAATCATAATTCCCTCCCATGAACTCTCCCTTTTGCCCCTCCCAAATCCCCGTCCACTGAATCCCTTCTTCTTTCCAACTGGTACAGATACTTTTTGACTCAGTGAATATTTTGATTAAAAAAAGAGCTCTTAAAATCTCCAACTCTTCCACTTTTACTTTACAAAGACAATGCAGCATGTTAGGGGAAGAATAATTGTTATAATTGTTTAGCTAGTGATTCCGGGGCAGAAGTTGTGGCACAAGCTTATCTTTTACACCTGTTCTTCCTTTCATTGCTGGTGGCAGGGGACAGCGAGCCACTGTTTGCTTTACAACCTATGCAAAGCAATTTGCTCAGCATCTTTGGTGGCATGAAATCTGCGCCAACTATAGTTTCCGGAATATAAGTATCTTCCGATCACAGAAGATGAAGGTCCGAAAATAATTTGTGGATGTTAATGGGTATGGATGGATGCATCCCGGGACTTAAGGCCTACAAGGATTTGAAGGATATGATGAACAAAATAACTTAATGTCATTGCAAAGTTTTATGAAGCTTTTCATAAACACTCAGGGGCCCATTTAAGTAGAAGACCTTTAATTTCAAGTTGCACATTGAAGTCATCTTCTGGCCCTACAACTGTGTGCTAAGGGCTCTTCCAGTCCCACGACATGGCTTTTAAGGAATAGTTATCTCCCACGTCTACGAAGGAGCTATGTAGGGCACAAGTAAGTTAAACACCACCTCAGCTCCGATGCCCTTATCTCTCTGCACGTTCTATGATGCGGTCCTGGGGCTCAAGGTTTACCGGATCGGGATGAGAAGACAGAGGGAAAACCAATGAGAACATCGGGGAGCACGTGCGCATCAGCCCCGCGCCCAGCCCAGCCCCGCCACCCTCTGCGCGCACAGTTCCTAGGAGAGGCGCGCTCCTCGGCGGCTCCTCGGCGGCTCCCCGGTCCCCCGCACCCCCCGCGCCCGGCCGGCGCCTCGGCCCGCTCGGCGGCGCGCATGCTCCGTGCCTGTCTTCTCCGCCGACTCCGGGGATCTGGAGCGCCGGGGCCGAGGGGGGCGGGCCGACCCCGGGACTGCAGGGACCCGGAGCTCAGCGGCGGCGTCTCGGCGCTCGGGCCGGCTCGCTGGAGGGTGAAGGCTCGCTGTCCGGGCGTGCGCGCGCTCCCGGCCGGTCCCTCGGGCCCTGCGGAGGTGACTCGGGCACGCCGGGCCGGGCCGGGCCGGGGCGGGCGGCGCTGCCCGCGCTGAGGGCGGGGATGAGGCGATGAGAAGACGACGAGCCGCCGCCGCTGTCCGCCCGCCACGGCCGTAACGGGAGTCTGGCCCAGCGGTACCAGTCGGCCGGGCCGGGCCGGGCCGGGCAGCGATCCTCAGACAAAGGAGCCGCGGGGGAGAGCGGGGGAGCCGCCGCCCGGCTGACTGCCGAGGGAGCCGCCGCGCTTCCTCCGAGGGCGCTCGCTGCACGAGAGGCGAGGGCCGCCGCGCTCCTCCGAGCAAAGCCTCCGCCGCTACCCCCCCGCCCGCCCGCCCGCCGGCGCCGCCCCCGAGCGCTTCGGCCGTCTCCGCGGCCCGAGCGGGAGGCGGCGGCCGCCGGCGAGGTGAGGCGAGGCGGTCCCCGTGCCCTGCCTGTCAGGTCACCGACCCGGCCCGGCCCGGCCCGGCCCGGAGCAGCCCGCGGGCCGCCCCCGATGCGGAGGCGCTGCGGCCGGGGCCATGCAGCAGGCGCCGCAGCCCTACGAGTTCTTCAGCGAAGAAAACAGTCCGAAATGGCGGGGACTGTTGGTCTCGGCTCTGCGGAAGGTCAGTGCCGGAGCCCCGGGCAGGCGGGCGGGCGGACGGCGACGGGGCCGAGGGAGGTGCCGCGGAGGGCCGCGGCGTTGGATCGCCTGCGCCGGGAGGTCGCCCGAGCTCTAACGGGGACGCGGCGCGGGGTCCTGGGGGCAGAGCTCTGGCTCTGCACGACCTTGTGTGTGTGTTGTGTGTGTAATGTGTGTGTGTGTGTAATGTGTGCGTGGGGGGGTGTTCATGATTGCCTGTTGCATCCTGAAGGACGTTTTCTCAACTTTCTTTTCCCTGCGTCCTTCTCTCTCGCTCTCTCTCTTCCACCATCCCTAACCACCCCCCCTTTTTGGCCTGGTCCCGGAAGAAAGGTTTTGTTATGATCATAAAACTGGATTTCATGTTGCAGTCATTTCGTCAGGCAACTTCCGCCGTTGACCAATTTGTTGTCCTCAGGCTGGATTAGGGCAAGAGAAAGTCCGGCTGCTATTTAGACAGTTTCTAAAACAAAAGCGCATTTTCAGACACAGTAATTACTTTCAATTACGTTCTTGGTGGTGGTGGTAGCCGGGTGGGTGGGGGGCGGGAATGCTCGCCCCAGGCGATTTGCTTGACAAAGTTGTGCATTCGCGTATGAGGCAGAGGTGTTCTTTTTTGTCTCTCTTTTTTTTTTTTTTTTTGTAATTTGGATGTATTTCACATGTGTGAAATGTCAGTGAGTCATAATACTCATTTTACAGTTCTCGAGGTAAGTCTAAAGCGCCTCCTCACTTCCTGCAGAAGTCTTACCTGAATGCAAGGCACCGCTCTCATTAAATTTAGTCGTTTTCTTCACTATGATTAGAACTGCGAATCACTTTTAAGAGATAAGGAGCACTCATGCAAATCAGTCTTTCAAGTGTGGACTGTTCCTGGGAGTGGGCATCTACCCTGTACAGGTGTCAGTCGTCCTCTATGAATTTAGGTAATTGTGTGTGTCTTTAAAAAAAGTAATAAATCCTTTTGTAAATCAGACAAATTTAAAGTCTGTACATCGGTTCAGGGCTAGCTGTCATGCTCCTGAACATGGGTTCTCTTTACCAGTGATTCAAACTTAATCCTTTCTGCCTTCTGTACAAAATAAGCATGAATAAAATTAAAAATCATAAAAGCCCATTAGCTTAAAACACTAAAGCTGAGCCGGTAGTGGTGGCGCACGCCTTTAATCCCAGCATTCGGGAGGCAGAGGTAGGAGGATGGATGTGAGTTGGAGGCCACCCTAGGACTACATAGTGAATTCCAGGTCAGCCTGGACCAGAGTGAGACCCTACCTGGGAGGGGGAAGACTAGAGTTGAAAAATAATTCATCATACATTAAATTCCTAAGAATGGAAAGAAGTACTGTGCTTTAAAGGTAAAAAACGTTTTCCTCATACTTTCAGAATGTCAAATTTTCCTTTGTCATAATTCTTATAAGGAGATAGTGCTTGCCTTGGGGCACACAGCAAATTCACATCTTTATAAAGAACTTGGTAGAAATGACTATCATTTTGATGGTGTACCAGATACCAAAATAATAAATTGACCTACCATGTGCAGCCCAGTTGTGTAAGGAGAAACAGCAGAAACGGAAGTGTGCTGAGTGGTGGTAATGAACTCTGTCTTGAATTAAAAGCAAAGGAGGAGGAAATACTTGGATAGTAATTAGCCCTCCTACCACACACACAGGTAGGTGACATCAGCCAGCCCTGTATTGTGTGATGCAATTCATTAGTACATTTGATAGCAAAATAGTATTTGAGTGTAAGTGGCTTTGACTATAACAATACTTCATGTACAAATACATATTTGTCAAGTTAGATTAGAAACAAAACCAGAACTAACATGTATCATTTATATTTACACTTGTTTCCCAGGTGTGTTGTAGATAATGTTACTGTATCCCACAGTCATGAAAATATATTTTTTTGCTCATGAAAGAAACACCTCTAAGAAAATTTGGTCTTTTGTGGGGAATTTTAAAAGCAGTTTCTATTAATTTATTAACTTGCTCTTAGAGAATTATACTCCCATGGTGAACTTTTTTTGATTGAAAATTTCATGCATATAAATTGCATATTTTGATCACATTCTTCTCTATTACCCCCTCTTATCCCCTTCTACTCCTGCTGAACTCATCTAGTCCCCTTCTATTTCCATGTCTTTTTTTTTTTTTTTTGGTAACTCACTGAATTTAGTGTGGCTGTTTGCATAAACGTATGTGTGGGGTTATTTACTGGAGCATGGGCAACTTATCTGTGTCTATGCCAGTGAAGCAAATGATTTCCCATTTCTAAGCAACTGTTATCTGCCAGTAGTTCTTCATGGAGACCAAGAGCCTCATGTACATCAGTTCAGTAGCTGTCCTGCCTCTGAACATGGGCTCTCTTTACCAGTGATTCAGATTCAATCCCTTCTGCTTTCTGTGCAATATAAACATGAATAAAGAGCCCTTTGCCAACCACGATGGCCCACTCTTGTGCAAGACTTGTGCAAGTAACCACAGCTGCTGTGAGTTCACAAATGCAAAGGCCATGTCATATCTGGAAGACAGCATTTCATAGCACTCCTCCTCACCCTCTGGCTTTTACATTCTTTCAGTCCCCTCTTACACAGTGTTCCCTGAGCCATGGAGGGGGTGATATAAATGTCCTACTAAGGGCTGAGTACTCAACAGTCACTTATTCTCAGAACTTTGAGTTAGGAGTCTCTTCATTAGCTGCCAACTACTGCAAAAAGCTTTTCTGACCAATGCTGAGAGCAGCACTGATCTATGGGTATAAATATTTAGAAGGGAGTTTGACATCATGTTCATTTAACAAAGCAACAGTAGTAGCTTCTCTGTTAGGGTCTGTGACCTACTCAGCCATGGGCTTTTGACAAGGTTTGCAGAACCCCATATGCATTCTCTCCTGTGGAGTGGTCCTCAAATTCAGTCAGAAAGGGTTGGTTACCCCCCAAACAGTCATGCCACTATTGTACCAGTGGACACATCTTGCCTGGCAGATCAGTTGTAGCATATGCAGGGGCTACGGCTGGGTAAACTGCTCATGACATTCTTCATCCAGCCAGCAGCCTGCATAGCAACTTCCATTACTATAAAAGTTATCTAGCAGGGAGGAAGCTTCCAGCTTAGTTCCAACTTCATTTCTCTATGTCCTACAACTGAAGTATGTGGTTTTTTCAGCAATAGGGACTTACTGTCTAGTTTTGGTGGACAACTATGCAGTGGCAATAGCCTGTATTATATTAGGGACCTGTTGGCCTCCCTGACCAAAAACTCATAGGAAGGTGTCTCAATCTGGCCCTGGGGTGGAAAACCTTTTCTATAATTTTGGGAAAATTTTGGTAGAAGTCATTCATATTTTATGCAGTGTGATATTCAAGCTATAAGCATTCATTTTAATATTTGTTGAATACAATTTAAGTACTTGGCACTGTGCAAAGTATACAAAGATTAATTTATAAAAGTAAATGCTATGCTCTAAACATACTTACAACTTAGGCCAAAAATTCTAAGTGTTAAAGGTTTTGGTTTATGTAAATGAACATTTTTGACCTCTTTTTTTTTGAGGTAGGGTCTTACTCTAGCCCAGGCTGACCTGGAATTCACTCTGTAGTCTCAGGATGGTCTTGAACTCATGGTGATTCTCCTACCTCTGTCTCCTTCCTGAGTGCTGGGATTAAAGGTGTGTACCACCACGCCCAGCAGACCTCAAATTTCTATAAGGAATATATGTGTGTGTATAAAAGAAACATAGTTACTTTATTTGGTTCTGACAGGTGAGTATACTTGGTCTTCTTGGTGAAATCAGCAAAACTTTGCAGAAAGTTAAAATCATAATTATTGTACAGAATGTCATGAGCACATATCAGTGATTTCAGTTTTTTCCCCTGAATCAAGGTCTCCTGTAATCCAGGTTTGTCTCAAACATGCTGTGTAGTTGGGCATGAATTTGAACTTTTAGCCTTACTTCCACCCCTAGTGCGGAGATTATAGGCATGTGTCACCATGCCTGGGTTTATGTAGTGCTAAAGATCCAACACATGGCTTAGTGCATGCTAGATACCAATTGATCTACCCCCCATTGTTATTTAAAGAAGTATCTAGCAAGATGTTAAAGCCATTGGTATGCATATTTGAATATTTATACAGGACCCTTGATAAAGAATAAGGTTGGTGGGTTAGATGTAGAATTAGTGAATTTTCTTTTTTTTAATTGACAACTTCCATAATTGTAGACAATAAACCATGATAATTCCCTCTCCCTCCCACTTTCCTCTCCACAACTCCATTTCTCATCATATCCCCTCCCCTTCTCAGTCTCTCTTTTATTTTGATGTCATCATCTTTTCCTACTATTATGAGGGTCTTCTAGATAGATAGTGACAGGTACTACAAGGTCATGGATATCCATGCCATTTTGTGTCTGGGAGAGTGCGTTGTAAGGAGTCCTACCCTTCCTTTGGCTCTTACATTCTTTCCACCACCTCTTCTGCAATGGACACTGAGCCTTGGAAGGTGTGATAGAGATGTTTCAATGCTGAGCACTCCTCTGTCATTTCTTCTCAGCACTATGGTGCCTTCTGAGTCATCTCAAGGTCACCGCCATCTGAAAAGAGAAACTTCTCTAATCAAAAGTGAAGAGTAGCATTAATATATGGGTATGAACATTAAGAGAAGTACTTACTGGGCAGTTTCATGAGCATAATATTTACCCAGATATTACACCCCTGGGACTCATGAATTCCCTCATCATAGGTTTTCAGTATCAGGCATGTAGTCCCTCCTGTGGAGTGGGCCTCCAGTCCAATTAGGAGAGCAGTTGTTTTCCTCCATAATAGACAGACCACTATTACATCCATTGGCTCATTAGGCCTGGCTGGCCCAACTTAAAGCTTACAGTGTCCACTGTTGTTTATTTCCACTAATGACTTCTCTCTCTCCCATGGAACTGTATGTAGTGTAGCTTTTGCTAGCTTTCTGTCAGCTGATCTACACGGAAGTTTTCAGTTCAACTCCAGTAAGATTTCTCAGTGACCTTGCAACCCAAGCATGTGGAGTCTTTAGCAGTAGGGTCTTACCATCTATTCCTGGTGGGAAACCAAAAGCCTTGGCAGTGGCCTGTAATATTTTGGGGGTATCAATGACCTCCCTGGCCAACAACTCTCTGGAAAGTATCCCATCCCTGGCAGTGAAAATTTTCTAGTAACAATCTATGGCTTCTGGGTGTTCCATTGTCCAAAAAAGTAGGCTTCCGTATGACTTATTCATACCCTCTTAGATTTTGTTTAACCCTCCCCCACCTTTCCTTTACTCAATAATTTCCCCTGGCCTCACTTAGGCCTTTTCACCCCCAGTAATCTGTTCAACTACTTACATATATACAACACCATCCTCTTAAGTCTTCCCCTCTCTTCCCTCCGTTATAGCCCCTTTCTACCTTACTGGCCTCTGCTACCAAGTTTTATTCCAACTCACACACAAGCCTAAACATTTGTAGCTAGGATGCACATATGAGAGATAATATGTGGTGTTTGGCTTTCTAAGTATAATCCTTTCCAGGTCCATCCATTTCCCTGCAAATTTTGTAATTTCATTTTTTTTTATCACTGAATAGAACTCCATTGTATAAATATACTACATCTTCATTATCCACTCAGTTGAGGGATATCTAGGCTGGTTCCATTTCTTAGCTATTGTGAATAGAGCAGCAATAAACATGGATGTGCAAGTATCTCTAAGGCAGTGAGATGAGTCCTTAGGATATATGCCTAAGAGTGGTATAGCTGGGTCATATGGTAAACCTATTTTTTGCTGTCTCAGGAACCTCCACACTGATTTCTACAATGGGTGGAACAGATTACATTCCCACCAACAGTATAGAATGGTTCCTCTTTTTCTGCATCCTCACTGGCATTTATTATCATCTGATTTCTTTCTTTCGAGGTAGGGTCTCACTCTGGCCCAGGCTGACCTGGAATTAACTATGTACTCTCAGGGTGGCCTTGAACTCACAGCAGTCCTTCTACCTCTGCCTCCCAAGTGCTGGGATTAAAGGCGTGCACCACTATGCCCGGCTGTTCATCTGATTTCTTAACCATAGCCATTCTGACAGGAATGAGGTGGAATCTTAAAGTAGTTTTAATTTGCATTTCTCTGGTGGCTAAGGATCTAGAACATTTTTTAGATGTTTAAAGGTCATCTGTATTTCTTCCTTTGAGAACTCTATTTAGTTCCATAGCCCATTTTTAATTGGGTTGTTTGATTTCTTATTATTTAGTTTTTTGAATTCTTTTTATATCCTGGATATTAATTCTCTGTCAGATGTATAGCTGGCAAAGATTTTCTCCCATTCTGTAGGTTGCCTCTTTGTTCTATTCACAGTATCCTTTGCTGTACAAAAGCTTTGTAATTTCATGAGGTCCCAGTGGTTGATCAGTGGTTTTATTTCCTGAGCAACTAGGGTTATATTCAGAAAGTTATTGCCTATGCCAATGTGTTGAAGGGTTTTCCCCTACTTTTTCTTGAGCAGTTTCAGAGTTTCGGGTCTGATATTAAGGTCTGATTCATTTGGACTTAATTCTTGTGCATGGAGAGAGATAAGGATCTATTCTCATCCTTCTACATACAGATGTCCAGTTTGCCCAGCACCATTTGTTGAAGAGGCTCTCTTTTTTTCCAATGAGAATTTTTTGCATTTTTGTTGAAGATCAGGTGGCTGTAGCTGGCAGGACTTACATCTGGGTCCTCTATCCTGTTCTATTCATCTACGTGTCTGTTTTTGTGCCAGTACCATGCTGTTTTTGATAACCTGGCTCTGTAATATAGGTTAAAATCAGGTATGGTGATACCACTAGCCTTATTTTTGTTGCTCAAAATTATTTTTGGATATTGGTTTTCTGTGCTTCCAAATGAATTTTAGGATTGTTTATATATATTTCTATGAAGAATGCCATTGGAATTTTGGTGGGGATTTCATTAAATGTGTAGATTGCTTTTGGTAAGATTGACATTTTCATAATATGGATTTTTCCAATCCAAGAACATGGATATCCCTCTATTTCCTACTTGTCTTCTGCAGTTTCTGTCTTGAGTGAAATTAGTGAATTTTCTACATGAACATAAAAAGTTTTGGGCTATTTTTTTCCATTGGCTAGAAATTATTTCTATATTGACCAGATAAAATTCTATAAATCACCTTATTGACTTGTTAAGTAGATTAGTTAATAGAGAGTAATCAAAAGTTTAAGCAGAGCCAGGCATGGTGGCTCATGCCTTTAATCCCAGCACTCAGGAGGAAGAGGTAGGAGGATTGCCGTGAGTTCAAGGCCACCCTGAGACTACATAGTGAATTCCAGGTCAGCCTGGGCTAGAGTGAGACCCTACCTCAAAAAAGAAAGAAAGAAAGAAAGAAAGAAAGAAAGAAAGAAAGAAAGAAAGAAAGAAAGAAAGAAAGAGAAAGAAAGTTTAAGAAAGAAAATGCCCAAGGAAGGAAGAAAGAAGGAAGAAAAATTTAAGAGAAAGAAAGAAAAAGAAGTTTTCCCACAGAGCACTACACTATAAAATGCCCACCTTGTCTTTTGTTTATTTTCATGTTTTGGCTACTTTTTTTATGAAGAATAAAAGTGTGTGTCTGTGTGTGTTGAGCAGTTACCAGTGTCATTATTGAACATACAAGGCTTGATCACTTCTGTAGCACTTATACCAAAATTGAAACAATATAAGATACTTAAGAATAAATTTAGGGCTGGAGAGATGGCTTAGCAGTTAAGGCGCCTACCTGCTAAGCCTAAGAAGAACTCCCTTTAGATTCTCCAGGTCCCACATTTAGCCAGAGCCAAAGTGAGGCAAGGGTGCAATGCTGCACTTGCCCACAAGGGAGCACATGCATCTGGAGTTCATTTGCAGTGGCTGAGAGGCTGCTGGTGTGCCCATTCTTTATCTGTCTCCCTCTCTCTCTATCTCCAAAAAAAAAAAGAAAGAAAGAAAGAAAGGAAGGAGAGGAGAAAGAAAAGAAAAGAAAAGAAAAGAAAAGAAAAGAAAAGAAAAAAAAAAAAAAAATTTAGGGCTGAGGATATGGCTCAGTGTTTCAAGGTGCTACTTGCAAAGCCTGCTTGGCCTGGGTTTCAGTACCTACGTAAAGCCAGATGTACAGAGTTGGTACATGAGTCTGGAGGTACTGGAATGCCTACATTCTGTCTCTATTACTCTCCAATAAATAAATAAAAATACAGAAAAAATAAAAAAGAATAAATTTAATGAAAGATGTTAAGAAATAAAAACAAATGAAACAATATAGAGATTACCATGACCTCTACACAAGGATAATAGATTTGGAAAATTTTCCATGAAAAAAAAAAAAAAAAAAAAGAAAGAAGGGTTGGGGAGATGGCTTAGTGAGATAATTTCTCTACTGAGGACTAGAGTTAGGATCCCCACCACCCACAAAAATGCCTAGTGGTGTGGCAGTGGCCTATAATCTCAGCTCTCTTTGGAGGCTAAGATGGGATCTCCAAGGGCAAGCTGGCTAACTAAACTAGTTGAATCAGCAAACTATAGGGTCAAGTGAGAGACCCTGTCTCAGTAAAATAAAGTGGAGAGCAATTGAGAAAGGTACCTGAAATCAACCTCTGGCCTCTGCAAGCACACACATGCTCATACACCCACATAATGTGCATCTGTATGCATATGAACACATACATTCAAAGAAAATACACAAGTGTTAGCTTTATAAAACAAATGTTGAGAAATGGATTTATGAAAAATTATTTTTTTGTGGTACTGGGGATTGAACCCAGGACATACTATGCATGTACTATATCACTGATCAACACCCTTCCTTCTTTACCTTTAAAGATAAAACTTCACCTAGGGCATTTAAAAACAGAGCTACACAGAAGAATGAAATGACACTACTAATGCATAATATATGGATTGTTAACATTACTGTTAAATTATGTATCTTCCCTAAAAGAGCCAGGATCATAAATGCTTTCCCACTACTCCTCAAGAATATTGAGACTATCATATTACTTACATGAAAAAAGATCATGAGATATATTTGCAACTGCAGTTTATTTGCCTTTAAATTATCTTTGGCACTCTGAATGTGCTGTTTGATTGTATGCTGTGATAAATCAATATTCTTCATATAGGAAATATGCCTAAAATCATTTTATTAGGGTTTTCAGTCTCTCATATTTCCTTTGGTTGATACTTTTTCTATGAGGTTTTCTTTATCAGGCTAGCTATGTAAACAGAAATGTATATTGTCTTACCATTTGTAGTTTTTATTTTTATTTACTTATTTATTTTTAAATTTTTATTTATTTATTTGCAAGCAGAGAGAGAGAGATAGGAGAGAGGCAGACAGAGAAAGAATGGGCACACCAAGGCTTCTAGCCATTGCAAACGAACTCCAGATGCATATGCCCCTTGTGCATTTGGCTTACGTGGGTCCTGGAAAATCAATCTGGGATCTTTGGATTCACAGGCAAACGTCTTAACCACTAAGCCATTTCTCCAGCCCCCATTTGTAGTTTTTTTTTTTTAATTAAAAAAAGCATTTTATTCATTTGTTTGAGAGCAAAAAAGAGAAGGGGGAGAGAGAATGGGTGCGCCAGGGCCTCTGCAAATGAAGTCCAGATACATGCGCCACCTTGTGCATCTGGCTTTAGGTGATTACTGGGAAATTGACTGGGATTCATAGGCAAGCGCCTTAACCACTAAGCCATCACTCAAGCCCTGTAGTTTTAAATATAAGAGAGAGTCAGAGAGAATTGGTTGAAGTCCTGCATATAATTTGATTTGGGTTAAATATTGACCTTCCTGGCCTGGGAAGATAGCTTAGCAGTTAAAGACACTTGCTTTAAAAAGTGCAGGCCCAGGTTCGATTCCCCAGTACTCACATAAAGTTAGATACACAAAGTGGTACATGCATCTGGAGTTTATTTGCAGTGGCAGGAGGCCCTGTCATGTCCATATTCTTTCTCTCTTTGCAAGTAGATAAGATATATTTTTTAAAAATATTGACCATCTCATCCTGTGATAGTTTGCCCTTAGATATTTGCTCAAATTGCAAGTGACGTCTGTGTTAATTAATGGCAGCCTATGACAAGGAAAAATAAGTACGGGCTTTGATTAAGAAATGTTTTTGTCTCTTTCTTTTCTTCCCCTACTTGCAAATAAATAATTTAAAAATTTATTGAAGAATTGGCTGGAGAGATGGCTTAGTGGTCAAGGTGCTTACCTGTAAAGCCTAAGAACCTGGACTCGATTCCCCAGTACCCACAAAAAGCGAGATGCACAATGACGCATGCATTTAGAGTTTGTTTGCAGCAGCTGGAAGCCCTGGTGTGCTCATTCTCTGTCTGTGTCTCTCTCCCCCTCTATTTCCACTTGCAAATAAATAAATAAACATAAAAATGCTTTTGTGAAATCTGAAAGATTCTACTATTTTTGCATTGTTTCAATGTTTCTTAGAGGTTTGAGAAGATTACATAGAATCATGTTGTCCATAAGAAAAGCATAAGGTGGATTGAAAAAAATAGAATTGGTGTCACTCATATATAATAAAGTCAAAGAACCTTCTTTAAGGAAGTACTGAATTCTGAAGAATTACATTCACATATATTCCTGAATACCTCCTATATGTCAAGCACTATTTTTGGTGTTGAGGTGCAGCAAGGGCTCTGCTGTCATAAAGCCTGCATTGTGAGTGGCTATGCTGGGAGGTCTGGAAGAGACAGATAATAGACTATCAAACAATTATGTGAACAATTAGGATTTAACAAAAGACAGGGAGAGAAAAGATTTGAGGTCAAAGGAAAGGTAAGTATACGACTTGTTTTAAAGAATCAGGAGAATAAGGAAATGAGGTCAGTGTGGTAGAGTATATGTAAATGAAGGTAAGTTCTCTACCAGAGAATAAGAAGTCCTGTAGGATTATCATTTATGTAGCAAAGTAATTAGATTAACTTAATCATAATTGCTTTTTGAAAGGATCACTCCAGGTGAAAGCCAGAAACTAATAAAGATTCTTTGATTTTTTTTTTTTTTTTAATACGGGGCCTGTTCTGGATTGCCTAAAGCCACGGACAATAACAATAGAACCCAAGGGAATCATCTGGAATTTTTCCAAACTAATAATGCTCCAAACTGACCCAAGGGGTTCAGCCAGAACTTATGAGCATTAGGAATGTATTTTAACTTGGTGCATTTAGCTCCCTGTCAGCCATGATTTAGTATCCTTTTTCTGTTTTCAGTTTAATTTTAGTATGGTATATGTAGAGCAATAATATTCTATTAAAAATTTTATGCTGAATATCTAAAGCATTACCTGTGTTACCATTTGACATAAATTAAGTTTATGTTTTTATATTAACCATGGCCTGTCTCTCTTACAAAGGAACAGAAGTTTGATTGTATTCTCTGTTAGCTTGTGTATTTGTCCCAGGAAGGAATTTTAATGAAACTAATGCATTTAGTATTATCTCATGTAGTCAGGTTAAAATTTAACAACCTTAAATTCTTTTTTTTTTTTTTTATAGCATGTAATGGTAGAAAGCCTTTTGGAATGTATAAAGTGTTACATACATCACATTTTAATGTGTAATAGTGCAGCAATACAGTGAAAATTGCATCAAGATCTAGATACGAGCACTAGTTCTAGCTCTTCTAAGTACTTTTCTATACTCTACTTATTACTTTTCTCTCTTGCTCTCATGCTTACTTGCTCTTCTTTGTCTCTCCTCCCTACCTCCCTTCTTTTCAGTCTTTCATTATTTATTTATTGCTCTGTCTGTTGCCATGTAGCCCAGGCTTTGAAAGTCTCTAATCTTATTAAGGCATTTATAAACTTGACCTCTTACAAAACACTTTGTAGTTCTTTCTTAATTGACCCATTAGCTGCATTTGACAGTTGATCTCTTCTTCCTCCTTAAAAATCTTTTGTGTGTTTGTATATGACATATATGTGGTATAGTGTATTTATGTACATGTGTGTGCAGATGGATGCACACACAACCTCATGTACATGCATGCAGAGGCCAGAGGAGAACATTGGGTATCTTCCTCGATAGCTCACCCAAGTGTTTTCTTGAGACAGTCTTTTGTTGAACCCAGAACTGCTGATTTTGGTTAGATTGGCTGACCAGTGAGTCCTTGTCATTCTCTTGTCTCTGTTCCCCATAAGACTGAGGATACCCATGCCTAGCTGTTTACGTGGGTGCTAGGAATTAGACCATCTCAAGCCCTCATGCTTGCAGGACAAATACTCCTACCTGCTGAGCCATGTCCCCAACACTTGTCTCCCCCAATACACACACCAAAAGCATCCTTTTCTTACTTGCCTTCCAGAACTTGAAATACTCCTGGTTTTCTCTCTTTAGATGCTCTTTCTAGGTTTTCTGTCTTGATTCCTTCTTCTTAGTCATATCATTTTCATCTTCCCAGAGCTTTGAGCCATCTGTTTCTCTATGCAGTTCCTGTGCTGGAGGTCCTATTCAGCTGCATTGCTTCACATATCAGTTGAAATTGTTGGTTTCCAAATTATTTGTTTTTTTCTTCTGATTTCCAAATTGATTATTTGGCCTTCTCTTCTTGCTTCTTTCTTTTTCATCCTTCCTCTCTTCTCTCTCTCTCTCTCTCTCTCTCTCCTCCCTCCCTCCCTCCCCCCCCTCTCTCTTTTTGGTTTTTCAAGGTAGGGTTTCACTCTAACCCAGGCTGACCTGGAATTCACTATGTAGTCTCAGGGTGGCCTTGAACTCACTGCAATCCTCCTCCCTCTCCCTCCCAAGTGCTGGGGTTAAAAGTGTGTGCCACCATGCCCGGCTCCTTCTCTTCTCTTTTTGTTTTTGTGGGGGGATTGAACCAGGGCTTTGTACAAGGTATTTATACTCAGTCCCAAATTTATTTTTCCATCCCAGACCCCTGTCCTAAACTTTAAAATTATTTTGTGATACTTGCATATAGATGTGTTATAAGCAGCTCAACTAATGCTGAACTCCTCTTCCTTTAGAACGGGCACTTTGTGTAATGATTCCCATGCAATAAATGCATGCTCCATCCTTCTACTTGCTCAAACTAAAACCTTAAGGTAGTCTTGAATCCTGTGTTTTCCCACTCATGCCACACATCTACTCTGTCAGCAAGCTTTTTAGCCCTATTTCATACTATGACTATCCAGTTATCATTTCATACTTTTCCTCTTTTTGTACCTGGAAGCAAATCATCACCATCAGTTCCATGGATATTGAAATTGCCTCTCAACATGGCCCCAACCCCAGACTGACAGAGGCCCTAAGTACCCCACAGTGAATACCTGTATCCCCACTAAGGAGAGTCTTCAGGAGAGAGGGGATATGAACCACAACCTATGTAAAAATAAATAATATTAGAAAAGAAATGGCCTCTTAAACAACCTCTCTTTCTTTTGCTACATTCAGTCTTTTTTATTTAAAATATTTTATTTATTTATTTACTTATTTGAGAGAAAGAAAGAAGGAGAAAGAGAGAGAATGGGCACACTAGGGCTTGTATCCACTGCAGTCGAACTCCAGATGCATGCACCACTTTGGGCATCTGGCTTACCTGGGTGCTGAGGAATTGAACCTGAGTCCTTAGGCTTCCCAGGCAAGGTGCCTTAACTGCCAAGTCCTCTCTCCAGCCTCCATTCAGTCTTTTCTTAACACTATAGAAATAAATGATGTCATGTCACTCTTTTGTTCAAAACTGTCAGTGCTTCTCAGAATAAAAGATCCTCTACAGTCTGCTGCTCTCCCCATAGTGTCTTTTTTCTTTTCTTTTCTTTCCTTTTTTTTTTTTTTTTTTTGTTTTTGGTTTTTCCGAGGCAGAGTTTCTCTCTTAGCCCAGGCTGACCAGGGTGGCCTTGAACTCACAGCAGTCCTTCTACCCCTGTCTCCCAAATGCTGGGATTAAAGGCATGCACTACCATGCCCGGCTCCCAATGGTGTCTTTCTTATAACAAATGGGCATGTGCTGGTCTCAGGACTTGGAACGTGCTGAATCTTCTTCCTGGGACATTCTCAGATCATCACATGGCTTATCTCCTTTAAACCTTTATAGTTAGATATCATCTTCTGAGAGAGGACTTCCCCTGCAGTCTATGTAAAACTACTTTTCCTCACCCATTTTTCTGGATAGTCCTACATACATGTTTACAGGTAATCACAACATAACCTAAGCCAACCTTATTATTTTGTCTCATGAACCTACATCTTCAGTACAAATGATACACTGGTTCTTAAATCAGAAACCTAGCTATCATCTTTCCCTTGTCTCTTAAACTAGCCTCTAATCACTACTCAGGCCTCATGATTCTTCTTCCTAAATTAGGAGTTTTTCAACTTTTTTTTGCTATTATTTTCAAAAGAATTTTGAAAACTTATACATTTTTTGTTGACATCTAAAATTTTTCATCCTAACATTAAATAGTTTTAGAAGATAAAATTTTGTATGTGTTATACACGTTGGTGGTTTTGAAGTAAAAGTATGTCTTTAGTTGTATCTAGTGGAATACAAATATCAAAATAATTTGCTATGGAGCTAACGTGCCCTTCCATCCTTTCTGCTGTGTCCCTGCTGCTGGCTATCAAAATTGGCAAGTTCATAAAGCCTGGGAAAGTGGGGCTGGTCTTGGCTAGACACTACTCTGGACACAAAGCCATCATGGTGAAGAACATTGATAAAGATACCTTAGACTATCCCTACAGCTGTGCTCTGGAAGCTGGAATCGACTAATATCCATGCAAAGTGACAGCTGCTATGGAAAAAAAGAAAATCCAGATCAAGTCTTTGGTGAACATTTATAACTGTAATCACCTCATGCCCACAAGATACTCTGTGGATATCCCCTTGGGCAAAATGGCTGTCAACAAAAATTTCTTAAGAAACCAGCTCTGAAACATAAAGCTAGACAGGCCAAGCTCATTTTGAGGAAAGATATGAGGCAAGTAAAGACAAGTGGTTCTTCCAGAAGCTTTGGTTTTAGGTGACTTGTTCATCATTAAAAATAAGGAAAAACAATAATTAGATAGCCACCATCTTTTTAAAATGCATATGACAAAATGAGTCAACAGAAGTTTTGCATTGATCTTTTCTCTGTGAACTTTTTATTCCTTTTCTCTACATAATTATGTTCTAGTGTAATTTTTAGATTTAAAGGTCTTTGATTCCTTCTTATACTTTATAACAGAGTCTGTATGCTAAATTTAATTGTTTTACCTATGACAATGAGGCTTTAAATCTTTGTTTTGAATGTACATGCTAAGTACACTTGTAATCTTAGCATTGAGGATTCTGTGGCAGGAGTATTGCTATGAGTTTGAGGCCAACTTGGGCTACACAGCAAGTACCTAGCTACCCACGGCTATATAGCAAGATACTGACTCCAAAAACAAAATAATAAACAAAAATTTCCTTTTCCTTTTGAGTTGAATTAAGATATAGTTGACCAAACAAGAATATTTTGAATTTTGGAAAATAATAGTCATAAAGATTATTAAATGCATTTTCAGTAACATCTATGCATATACAGTTGTTTGAATTGTATGTGTGTGCATGTTATTATGTGAGTGCAGGTTTGCATGTACTACAATGTGCTTGTGGAGGTCCCAGGGCAACCTTGAGCGTTGTTCCTCACCTTCCATCTTGTTTGAGGCAAGGTCTTTTTGTTTTTCACTGCTGCTTATGTATACCAGGCTAGCTGTCCTGTGAACTGCCAGGAATTCTCCTGTGTCCACCTACCATCTCACCATAAGAACTCTGGGATTATAGTGTCCAGCTTTACATGGGTTCTAGGGATATGAATTCAGAGCCTCCTTATACAACATGTCCTTTTACCCACTGAGCCATCTTCCCAACCATGTTTTAAAAATTACTTTGGTTCATCTATGAACATTAGTTCTTTACTGGAATGAGACAGCCTTTTTAAAAAAATAGATATAAGTCCCAAGAACCTTGTTAGCATAAGTAGAAGAAAAAGCAACCAACCCCCCTTTTTAAACTTCTTTCAAACTATATATTGAATTCTGTAATTCTTTTAAATTCCGTAGTTAATCTATTATCATAAATTACTTTTAGGGGGTTAAGGTGCTTGCCAGCAAAGTCAAAGGGCCCAGGTTCAGTTCCCTAATACCCATATAAAGTCAGTGCACAAGGTGGTACATGTGTCTGGAGTTAGTTTGCAGTGGCTAGAGGCCCTGTTGTGCCCATTTTTTTCTCTCTCTCTCTACCTTCCTTTTTCTCCCAAACAAATATTTAAAAAATTACTTTTAATAGGCAGCTACTCATTTAGATTTTCCTTCAATTTTACTTAAAGCAGAGACCACTTGACCTGGAAAATAATTTGTGATCTTTGATGTCATTTGTTTTAAATTATGTAGCTTTTCTGGAACTGTGGTGGTTTGATTCAGGTGTCCCTCATAAACTTAGGTGCTCTGAATGCTAGGTTCCCAGCTGATGGCAATTTGGGAATTAATGCCTCCTAGAGGCAGTATATTGTTGGGGGTAAGCTTATGGGTATTATAGCCAGTTTCCCCTTGCCATTGTTGGGCACATTCTCCTGTAGCTGTTGTTCCACTGATGTTGGCCAGTAGGTGATGTCCACCTTCTGCTCATGCCATCATTTTCCCTGCCATCACGGAGCTTCCCCTAGAGTCTGTAAGCCAAAATAAATTTTTTTTCGCACAAGCTGCTCTTGGTCTGGTGATTTCTACCAGCAACGCGTACCTGACTGCACCAGTAAAGTTGGTATCAGAAGTGGGGTCATTTGCTGCTAGACACTTGGCTCTGTGGCTTTGGCCTTTTGGAGCTGATTTTCAAAAGGATTGTGAAGGATTTGAAACCTTGGCCTAAGAGATGCCTTGCAGTGCTGTAAGTACAGTTTGATGGACTATTCTGGTTAGTGTTGAAAGACCCAAATGCAGTAAGAACTATGGACTGTCAGGTTTGGCTTATGAGGGTGAGAAAGATCGTTGCCTGGACTGGGCTAGAAGCAGTTTGTGTGAGTGGCTTGCTATTATGCCTATGTCCTGAAAACTTGTGCAGGGTTGCATTGAGTAGAAATGGACTGGTATGAGCAAAGGGATATGGCACAGAAAAACAAATGAAATCTTTGGGTCAAAACCTCTGCCCATTCAGTTGCAGTTGTATGAGAGATTACAATCTTTGAGATTAGCCAGCTGACCTGGAACAAAAGAAAGAATGCAGTTTTTTGAAGGGGCCTGAATGTTGACAGAGTGTCCCATTCTTCAAAGTCTGCTTTATTCCCCCCTGGATTAACATATTGGCACTCCACCTGGTATTATGGAGTATAAAAAATGCAGGAAAGAAAGGGTCATTGAATTTGCAACACCGTCTTGTGTTTTGGAAATGGCCATGGGCAGAGTGTAGCAGGTTTGCTAGAACGCTTGCATGGAGACCCAATGGAGCCATGAGGATGGAGTGTGGGTTGCAGTGGAAACCCAGTAGAGATGCTGAGACCACAAGATGGCTGCTAAGGAAAGCTGCTGGCCCCAGATGAAGTTTTCTAGGACTGTGAGTAGTCTAGCTGGAGGGGCGGAATTGGAACTCCAGAGACTTGTTGCTGATTAGCCAGTGACAAATCTGCAAGTTTGATAATTCTAGAGTTGTTGGACTTGGAGCTACAGAGTTTGATGTTAACCCTGGTTGTTTTAAATCTTGTATTGGGGGCTGGAGAGATGGCTTAGCGGTCAAGGCGCCTGCCTCCTAAGCCTACAAATGCTGGTTCCAATCTCCAGAGCTTCCAATCTCCAGGTCCCATGTTTAGCCAGATGCAAAGTGATGCAAGGGCGCAATGCCGCACATGACCACAAGGGGGCACACACATCTGGATTTCGTTCACAGCAGCTGAATGGCTGCTGGTGCACCCGTCTCTATCTGTCTTCCTCTCCCTCTCTCTCTGTCTCTCTCCAAAAAAAGAAAATCTTGTATTGGTTGAATATTTCTTTTCTGTGCCCCATGCCATCTTTTGTACTGTGTTTATTTTTGCCATTACAGTTTTTTGGGGAGGGATTTTTTGGTATTATGGCTCAGTTAAATAACCTTGGATTATGGGGATGTTTGAACATCATTAGAATTGATAAAAACTATGGGGACTTTAAAGTTAGAGTGAAGGCATTGTGTTTTACATTGCAAATGGTTATCAGTTTATGGGGGCCAGATGCAGAATGAGGTGGTTTGATTCAGGCGTCCCCCATAAACTTGGGTGTTCTAAATGCTAGGTTCCCAGCTGATGGCAATTTGGGAATTAAGGCCTCCTGGAGGCAGCGTATTGTTGGGGGTGGGCTTATGGGTATTATAGTCAGCTTCCCCTTGCCAGTGTTTAGCACACTCTTCTGTGGTTGTTGTTCCCCTGATGTTGGTCAGTAGGTGATGTCCACCTTCTGCTCATGCCATCATTTTCCCCTGCCATCACGGAGCTTACCCTCGAGTCTGTAAGCCAAAATAAACCTTTTTTCCCCCCACAGGTTGCTCTTGGTCGGGTGATTTCTTCCAGCAATGCAAACCTGACTATAACAGGAACTTAATAAATATGATTCTTAACTTTTTACTTTTTTAACTTAGAGGTTCCATGTTAAATCCAACATGTACAAGAAAGATTGAGATAGTCAAAACTATTAATTTCAGTACACCTTAATCAAGGCAATTAAAAAAATTCATTTATTTGAGAGAGAAGAAAGAGAGAATGGGTATACCAGGGCCTTTAGCTACTGCAAACAAACTCCAGACACATGCTCCACTTTGTGCACATAGCTTACATGGGTACTAAGGAATTAAACTTGGGTCCTTAGGCTTCTCAGGCAAGCGTTTTAATGGTAAGCCATCTCTCCATCCCAATCAAAGCAATATTTATTGATAAAATACATTTTATCTTACCACATTCTAAATTCTCATTTAATTCTTGGAGCTACAGATCCAGGTCATTGTATAAGTTTTCTGTTCCTGGTAACAAATGATTACTTTAAAAAAAATTGCTTGGGCTGGAAAGATTGCTTAGTGGTTAAGGTATTTGCCTGTGAAGCCTAAGGACCCAGTTTCAGTTCCTTAGTACCCACATAAACCAGATGCATCTGGAGTTCGTTTGTAGTGGCTAGAGGCCCTGACTTGGCCATTCATTGTCTTTCTCTCCTTCTCTCCCCTTCTTTCTCTCAAATAAATAAAATAAAATAAAATTTAAAAAAATTACCTGTCAGTACCCATTATCTGACTATGATTGTGTTGGAAGTCTAGGCATATCTTCTAGATTCTTTGGTTAGTGTCTCACCAGGCTGGAATCAGTGTTTTGGCTGAGATTGTCTTCTCATCTGAGGCTGGGGCCCTGAGGCTCTTCTTCCAGGCTCATGTGATTATTTCTTCCAGTTGCAGTACGGAAGCCCAAAGCTTCTAAAAACCATCTGGCATCACATAAAGGATGTGTTGGTTTGCTTCCTTAAGTTCAACAGGAATGCATCTTGTTATATTTTATTCTTGCTTGTTTGCAGTGATAGGAATTGAAAGCAGGACCTTGTGCCTGCAAAGCAAGCACTCTTCTACTGAGCTACACCACAGTCCTGTTGCTGCTTCTTTTTTCACACTTCTTGACCTACTGTAAAGAGTCAGTAGATGAGATTGGGTATATCCAGAATAATCTCCCAATCATTTAACTCAGAGCCAATTACTGACCCTAGTCACCTTTGTTATGTTTGACACCCTCCTGACAAGAATGATATTCCATTGCATTAACAGAGCCTGTCCCCCCAGTCAAGGGGAGGGGAATATACAAGGCATATATATCAGGGATGAGAACTTTGGAGGTCCTTGTAGAATTCTGCTTATTCACTCATTTTATGGAAAATGTCTATTACATAACTTAATTAGTAAAGCCAGTGGTAATTATCAAACCAGCCATCCTTACTGTATTTATCTTTGGTCAAAATGTCCTTTATATAAAATTTTTTTCTTCTTTATGTTGCATTTTAATTCACTCATAATGAGAAAACTTGCAGGATTTTTTTTTTTTTTTGAGATAGGGTCTCATATAGCTCAGGCTAGCCTCAAATTAATTATGTAGGTAAGGTTGATCTTGAACTCCTGAGCCTCTTGCCTCCACCTCTGTAGTGCCAGGATTACATGCCTGCACCAACAAAGCAGGCAACTTCCAGGAATTTTAATTGGTATTTGAGACATTTGTAATCTTACAGAAATCCTTTTAGAGGATTGAAGAATTAGGAATAAATGTCAGACTATTTAGCCAAAGGATTTTATTTTCACGTTGTACTTGAAACCAAATGTTAGTTGATTGAACAAATGCATTAGCAAGATTTTGTTGATTGCGAGTATGGAAAACTGAAAATGAATTAGAACATTTTTGTAACTTTTCAAATGTTTAAAAACAAAGTTAAATGCTTTGGTGTGTCTCTGTTCTATTTACAATGTATATATAATGGAAGTACCTTCTGGCAAGTTGAAAATACGGTGTAACTAAAATACAGGTCTAACTTGATAAACACCTGTTAAGAACTGAAAATTATTTTAATTGCTTTTTCTAGCTAGTCTTTCAAAATTTTTTGATAAGGTTGTTTGTCCTGATGTGATGATTTAAGTTACTGTCTGTTAGGTACTAAGATAGTAAATATTAGGGAAGTACAACAAAGTATAGTTATCTTTAAATGTCACTTTTTTTTTTTTTTTTTTTTGAGGTAGGGTCTCATCTATCCCAGGCTGACCTGGAATTCACTCTAATCTCAGGGTGGCCTTGAACTCCCAGCACTCCTCCTACCTCTCGCCTCCCAAGTGCTGGGATTAAAGGCGTGCATCACCACACTCGGCTGAATTTAAATGTCATCTTGATGTCCTCAGAATAGTCATGGGTGGATTTTAACATTTATGTCTATTTTTATGACTTTCTATATTTGAAATGAAGATATTTGGCAAAAGATTCTTTGATGCTTCGTGTAAAGCTGCTTTGCAGGTTCTTGACCAAACACATACTCACAGTCCTGGCTAGCCTGGACTACTTTATGAGACCCTGTCTCAAAAAAGTCCAATTTTTCTGGATATTAGTCCTATATGAATTTCTAGCTGTCTTACGCTCTTCTTATCCAACTTCTGTGAAGTTTTCTTTTTCCTGTCTTCATGTTCCTGTGTCCCCCCTTTTTTTCTGTTCCTTCCTCAAGTTATTTTTCTTTTTTCTTTGACCTGGAATTCCCTATGTAGTGTCAGGGTGGCCTTGAACTCACAAGAGATCCACCTACCTCTGTCTTCTAAGTGCTGGGATTAAAGGCATGCACCACCATGCCTGGCTCTCAAGTCATTTTTCTTTACCCATTAGTTTTTAATCTATAAAAATAAAAAAGTTAACTAGCTCAGTTAGGCTTTATAGTGCTTGTCTGAAATCCCAGCTCTTAGAGAGGCTGAGGCAGGAAGATCATGAATTTTAGGCTGTTATGGAATATATAATGAGACACTGATCCAAAGAATAATTAAAATAAAAATGAAAAAAAAACTAGCTTTGTAAAGCTTATTATGAAAAACAATAGTCTTTTCCCTAATTACAGAATTTTCTGCTTCCTGGAGACAACTGCTTTTGATTTTTCAAAGCTTTGTTTTATATCATTCATACTTATAGATATTTAAATTTTTATTTTTTTTGAGAGAAAGAGAGAGCAAATGAATGGATGAATGGGCATGCCAGGGCCTCTTGTCATTGCTCACGAACTCCAGACACATGCACCACTGGCTTTATGTGGGTACTGGGGAATCGAACCTGTAAAGACAGGCTTTGCAAACAATCACCTTTAACTGCTAAGCCATCTCTCCAGACCCCATACTTCTATATTTTTGAGAAGTAAAAAGTGCTTATCAGTTTTATTTCTTGATTTTCTTTTGCATTATCTATTGACTTCCTATCATAGGTCATAAAGATTCATTCTGGGGCTGGAGAGATGGCTTAGAGGTTAAGGCACCTGCCTGCTAAGCCTAAAAACGCCCATTCAATCTCTAGGTCCCATGTTTAGCCAGATGTAAAGTGATGCAAGCGTGCAATGAAAGGGCACGCCAGGGCCTCTAGCCACTGCAAACGAACTCCAGATGCATGTGCCCCTTGTGCATCTGGCTAATGTGGATCCTGGGGAAATCAAACCTGGGTTGTTTGGCTTTACAGCAAACACCTTAACCACTAAGCCATCCCTCTAGCCCAGTAAAAACTATATATATTTGGTTTTTCAAGGTAGGGTCTCACTCTAACACAGGCCGACCTGGAATTCACTACATATTCTCAGGGTGGCCTCAAACTCATGGTGATCCTCCTACCTCTGCCTCCCCAGTGCTGGAATTAAAGGCGTGCACCACCTCACCCGGCCAACAAAAATATTTTTTTTAAAAAAGAGGCAGCGATAGAAAGATTGTTATGAGTTTGAGGTCACCTTGAGACTTAATAGTGAATTCCATGTCAACCTGGGCTAGAGAAAGAAACTACACTGAAAAAAAATGAAAAAAGAAAGATTGAAACATGTAAAAAATTTATTTGCAAATAAATTCAGCATTCATTCATGCTTAAAAATATTTCAGTTAAAAAAAACTTCTTAGGACTGGAGAGATTGCTTACTGGTTAAGGTACTTGCCAGCAAAGCCAAAGTACCCAGGTTTGATTCCACAGTACCCACATACAGACAGATGCACAAGGTGGCCCATCCGTCTGGAGTTGGTTTGCAGTGGCTAGAGGCCCTGGCGCACCCATTCTCTATCTGCCTTTCTCTCTGTCAAAAAAAAAAATAAGTAATACATATATATATATTTTAAAACCCCTCTTAGCCGGGAGTGGTGGCACATGCCTTTAATCCCATAACTCAAGAGGCAAAGGTAGGAGGATCGCTGTGAGATCAAGGCCACCCTGAGACTAATTCCAGGTCAGCCTGAGCTACAGTGAGACCCTACCTTAAAAAACTAAAAAAAAAAAAAAAAGAAAGAAAGAAAAAAACCTCCTAGTGAACTTCCTTAATTTGGAAGAAGTTTCTTAATTTAGAAAAAGATATCTAGGACTGGAGAGATGGCTTAGTGGTTACGGTGCTTGCCTGTGAAACATAAGGATCTAGGTTCAATTACCCAGTACCCATATAAGCCAGATGCATAAGGGGCACATGCATCTGGAGTTTGTTTGCAGTGGCTAGAGGCCCTGGCATGCCCACTCTCTATATCTGCCTCTTTCTCTTTCCTTCTCTCTCCAATAAATAAATTTTTTTTTTTTTTTTTAAAAAAAGGTGCCGGATATGGTGGCACACACCTTTAATCCCAGCATTTGGGAGACAAAGGTAGGAGGATTGCCATAAGTTTGAGGCCACCCTGAGACTACATAGTAAGTTCCAGGTCAACCTGGGCTAGAGCAAGACTCTACTTCAAAAAACCAAAAAAGGGCTGGGGAAATGGCTTAGTGGTTAAGGCATTTGCCTGTGAAGCCTAAGGACCATAGTTCAATTCCCCAGGACCCACGTAAGCCAGATGCACAAGATGACCCATGTGTCTGGAGTTCCTTTGCAGTGGCTGGAAGCCCTGGCAGGCCCATTCTTTTTTTCTCTCTATCTGCCCCTCTCTCTCTCAAATAAATAAAATAAAATAAAAATCCACTGATTTAAAAAAAAAGAATTGGTAAGGAAGAAATATATTATTTACAATAAACTGCATTGTTGTTCACTATATTTTATTCAATCAGACATTTTTTAAAAAAGAATAAATTACTAAGTCCTAGCTTTAGGAAAAATAATTTGTTTTGGTTTTTTAAGGTAGAGTCTCACTCTAGTACAGGCTGACCTGGAATTTCCTATATAGTCTCAGGGTGTCCTGAAACACAGCAAACATAGCAATCCTCCTACCTCGGCCTCCAAAGTGCTGGGATTAAAGGCGTGTACCACCATGCCTGGCAAGAAATTTTTTAAAAAATATTTTATTTTATTTTATTTTATTTTATTTATTTATTTGAGAGAAAGGCAGAGCCAGGGCCTCCAGCCACTGCAAATGAACTCCTGATGCATGCGCCCCCTTGTGCATCTGGCTTACGTGGGCCCTAAAGAATTGAACAGGGATCCTTTGGCTTTGCAGGCAAACACCTTAACTGCTAAGCCATCTCTCCAGCCCAGGAAAACATTTTTAAAAGCTCAGCATAACAAGTAGTGACAATAGTTGCATATGTCATTGTAAAAGTAGAGCACCATCACCTACTTAAGAGTACTTCAGTAATTTGAAAAGTAGTATAAAAAAAATGTAGTATGGTCTTTCAGAAGTACCTCACTGTCTCTGATGCATGATCTAGTGTTCATAGCATTCTATTGAGTATTTTATTTGTCTTCAGAGTATCTACAGTTCCTCTAAAATTGTGTTGAATATTTTATGTGAATATGCTTTTTGATGGCAGGGGGGAAAAATCAGTGGTTTCCATTTCATGAGAAGAGTCCAAAAATGTTACAAAGAACCAATGTTCTCTGGGCTAAGAAAAATTTACACAGACCAACAAATCAGTTTTTTTTTTCATTTTGTGTTTTACATTTGGATGTAATCATTTTAGTAATCATATTGTTAAGCTAGTACTTTAACTGAGAACTTCTCTCTCTTTTTTTTAAACTGAAAACTTTTCTTTTGAAGGTTCAGGAGCAAGTACATCCCACCCTCTCTGCTAATGAAGAGTCTCTCTATTACATTGAAGAGCTGATTTTTCAGCTGCTTAATAAATTATGTATGGCCCAACCAAGGACTGTTCAAGATGTGGAGGTAAAAAATTTTGTTATTTTATAAATAACATTGATTTTTTTAATCTACATGTATATCATTCTAAATTTTTATGGAAATTAAAATCAATGAAATAATGTGTGATAGCTAATTGGGGAAAGGAAGGTTATCTTTTTTTTTTAAGTGCTAGAACAACCTGATAAATTTGTGGGCGTAAAAGCCCTTGAACTCTGTCTCATATAGCAGACAAAGGTAATGTAAGAAACATATGAAAGCTGAAATTATACATAAGGCCATGAAAAAAAGCTGAAGAATATCCTCATGATCTAGGATTAAGCAAATACTTTTTTTTTTTTTAGAGAGAGGGAGAGGAAGACAGATAGAGATGGGCGTGCCAGCAGCCTCTCAGCTGCTGCGAACGAAATCCAGATGCGTGCACCCCCTTGTGGTCAAGTGCAGCATTGTGTCCTTGCTTCACTTTGCATCTGGCTAAATGTGGGACCTAGAGATTGGAACCAGCGCCTTCTTTGGCTTAGGAGGCAGGTGCCTTAACTGCTAAGCCATCTCTCCAGCCCGTAAATACTTTTTTTAGAGAGACTTAAAAACATTAAAGAATATACTTACTCTAGATTCTCACTGTAAAGCTAATTAAAAACATTCAGTAATAACCATTCCATAGCTTGAAAGCTGTGCTGGCTTGAAATTTCCTTTACCAAATGAGCCTTTTACTTTTAAATTCATTAAACTCATTCAAAGTTTCAGGACATAGATTAAAAATGTAGACAAATTATTTGCAGAATGTAATGCAAATGGCCTCAGGTTCGGTTTTCAGTAGTGCCATCATTTTCATCTGGAACCCTATGAGCAGTCTATACTGTCCATGTTTCTAGCCTCATTCTCTTTTGAGTTGCCACCAGAATCATGTGTTAACCTCTAATTACAGCATCATAGACTTTTCCTGTCTTGCTTCTCCCAACCTCTTCCCACAAACCAGTTCTGAATACTTTAGAAATACCTTGTCAGGTGTATTTACAGAAATGTCCCCAGTTGTGTGGTAGTAGTTTTGTTGTATTAGCCAGACATTTGTGTGACCAATGAAATACCTAATATACACAACTTAAAAGGAGAATTTATTTTTCATTGTTTCAGAGGGTATAGTCCATAGCTACTTGGCTCCATGTTTATAGACCTGTTGTGAGGCAGAATATCATAGTGGCAAGAGCATATGACAGAGACTATTCACCTCATGATGGACAGGAAGCACTGAGAGAAATACAAGAAGATACCACAGTAAAAAACCAGTCCAATGGACACACCCCCAATGACCCACTTCTTCCAACTAGTCCCCACCTCCATTTCATCACCTCCCAATAATACCATCCTATTAGGACTTCATCAAAGAATTAATCTGTTAATTAGCTTAGAGCCCTCAGGATCAGATCACTTTCCCAAAGCCCATCAGCTTGTAACCAAGCCCCTAGTACATAAGGCTATATGAGCAGTTCATATGCAGATCGTAACAGTGGTTAAATAATACAGTAGATTTTTTTAAAAAATGGGATGTTAGAAATAAAATAAGAATATGAACTCTTCTTCTATACAGCAACATAGCTGCAGTTCATAGACATAAAAGATTTTTTTAAAAAAGCCAAAAAACACATACTGTAAGATTTCATTTTCTGACCTTTAGAAATAGGTAGAAAGCAGGGTAGCAGTTCCCTGTGAGAGACAAAGTCAAGATTTTAGAAATGTTTTATATGTTGATTTGGATGATGGTTACACAGATGTGAACATTTTCAAATTTCATCAAATTGTACACTTAGTATGTGTGCAGCCTGGTGTGGTGGCACATGCCTGTAATCCCAGCACTTGGTAAGCTGAGGCAAGTTCACAAGTTTGAGGCCAGTCTGGATTATATAGTGAATTCAAGGCCATCCTTGGTTATACAGAGAGACCTGTCCAAAAAAAATGCTCATTTCATTGCATAGAAATATTACTTTGATAAAAGATTAAGTCCTCAGGATATTTACTCATTGATTAAATATGTGTATGTAAATTTGTGTTCAAATTTTTTTGCCTTTGTTGCATAGGATTTTTAGAAATATTTGTCAACATAGCTTTCAAAAATTACTTAAAGTTTTTTGCATATGTGTGTCAGTTTGTATATCTCTGTGTGTGTGGTGTGTGCTTGTTTGTATGCACAGATGTATATGCATGTAGAGGACAGCCTCAGATTCTGCTCCTCAGGTATGCATGCTGTTCACTTCTTTTTGAAACAGGGTCTCTCTTATTGGCCAGGAGCTTACCAGTTAGGCTAGATTGGATGTCCAGTAAGCTCTAAGTATCCCCTTTTATTGCATCCCCAGCACTGGGATTTCAGATGCACATCATCATGCCTGAGATTTTATCTGGATACTGGATCAAACACAGGCCTTCATGCTTGTGAAACAAGCATTTTACCAATTGAGCTATCTCCTCAGCTCACCCCAAATGACTTTTGTACTCTACTGTTTATCTCACATTTGAAGTGTTTCTATTAAGTGGCAACTTTCAGTATTAAAAAAAAAAAGTCATTTGCAGTGATTGAGTTCGTAAAATTTTCATTCAATCATAAAATTGAAGCATTTGTTTTCCTTTGATGCAGGATTTGAACATTAAATATAATAAAAAATAATAAAACATTCTTTCAATAGCCAAGTTTTTTTTTAAGCCTGATAATGTAGTTTTAAACATAGAAAATCCTATTAAGTTGGAGCTTGATTCTGATATTACTAATTCACATCATTTGTACCAGCCACTGGTTAAACTTAAGATTAGGTGAACCAACAAGCTTGGGTTGTTTTTACCGAGATCTGTGGTTCCATAACCATTCTGCTCAATCCCACCTTTCATAAGAGGTATGTGATACCTGTTGTTTAAAATTCTTCTTTGTATTTAAACTTCTGAAATTAGCAAAAGGAGAGACTATATAATAATTATTAATAAGTATATAATGTTAACCATAGCAACCAAATTTTAAAATCACTGATACACTATCTCATGCTAATATCATACATCTCTCCTATGTATTATACCCATTCCTTTTCCCAGTTAAACTTTGTTTTGTTTTGTTTTGTTTGTGTTGTTTTGAGGTAGAGTCTCACTCTAGCCCCAAGCTGACCTGGAATTCATTTTGTATTTCCAGGCTGGCCTCACATTCACAGCAATTCTACCTCTGCCTGTGTGCACCACCATGCCCAGCTCATCTTTTTGTTGTTGTTGTTGTTGTTGTTTTCTTTTTGAAGTAGGGTCTCGCCCTAGCCCAGGCTGACCTGGAATTCACTATGTAGTCTCAGAGTGGCCTCAAACTCACAGGAATCCTCCTATCTATGCCTCCCGAGTGCTGGGATTAAAGGTGTGAGCCACCACACCTGGCTCATCTTTTTTTTTTTTTTTAATATATTTATTTGAGAGAGAGAGAAAAAAAATGGGCACATGCCAGGGCCTTCGGCCACTGCAAACGAACTCCAGATGCATGTGCCCCCTTGTGCATCTGGCTTACATGGGTCCTGGAGAATCTAACCAGGATCCTTTGGCTTTACAGGCAAACGCCTTAACCACTAAGCATCTCTCCAGCCCCTCATCTTTATATTTTTCAAACTGTGCTAGGAATCTAATTTAGGTCCTTGCTTGTGTTGTGCAGTGTTATATAAGCAGTGTACTACTTAACTACCTTTCCCAGAGTTGGGATTATAAATTCTTTTTCTTTATTCATGTGGCAAAATGTTGATTGACATTTTGTTTTTGAGACACTGTCTCACTGTATAGCCTGGGCTGGCCTCAATTCAACATGTAGCCCATGATATTCATGCATCTGCCTCCCCAGTGTGGAATTATAGGTGTGTACCCCCATGGCCAATAACTTTTTTTAACCAACAATTCTTTTATTCCTAGAATCAGAACATGTTATATCACTGTTATGTGCTTGCATTAATGATAGTGATCAAGTAAATTTTACATGAATGTTGTATTTATAAACACTTTTATTAAGTACTACAATTGTCCTCCTATACTCTGAACAGGAACGAGTTCAAAAGACCTTTCCTCATCCAATTGATAAATGGGCTATTGCTGATGCACAGTCTGCCATAGAGAAACGAAAACGAAGAAATCCTCTTTTACTGCCTGTGGACAAAATTCATCCTTCCTTAAGGGTAACCAAAGATTAGAAATTGGGGGAATATTTTATATAGTATTGATGAATATATATGTAGTATTAATAGTCTATCTAAATTATATACATGTATATATGTGCATTATAATATGTGTATTATGCCAGTTCGATTCTCCAGGTCCCACATTTAGCCAGACGCAGAAAGTGACACAAGGGTGCAATGCCACACTTGCCCACAAGGGGGTGCATGTGTCTGGAGTTTGTTCACAGTGGCTGAGAGGCTGTTGGCATGTGCATTCTCTTTCTCTCTGCCTCTTCCCCTCTCTGTGTCTCTCTAAAAAAAAAAAAAAAAGGTACTATGAGTTCAGAACTATTTTGAAGTTAGTTTGTAAGAGAGATATCTTTATATACCATGGAAAAGAGCATTAGAGAATATTTAATCTATAGAATATGCTTGGAGCACATGGATTTGTAGCAATTGCAACACTCCCCCCCCCACACACACATATACTTACTCTTCTCTAGAAGAAACTACTGTAATTTGGAGATACTGAGTTTAAAGCAAGAACCCTGAAGAAAGAAGATACTTGTCAAATGGGTTTTAAACAATGCATTAAAAAGCTTTATTTATTTGTGAAGTCTAGCCCCAAAGTTTTGTGTTAGAATCACTGTTTTTGTTTGGTAAACTGGTATATTTGTTAGAGAAGTATCTTTCTTTTAAAGCCCAATAATACTGGTACCCATATGTTGAAACATTTTGTTTTTAGAAAGTTGTTTGTAACCAATGATGCTGTTTGGGATTTTTTTTTCTTTCACCATTATGCCATCTCTCCAGCCTTTTTTTTTCTTTCAATGCTGGAGATTAAACCCAGGCCTTGGCTAGGCAAGCACTTTATGAATGAGCTAATCTAGCCCCAAAATAGGAATTTTTAAGTATTTAACTGATTCCTGACAGTACTGTTGTTTTGGAATTAAATTATTGCTTTTTTCCACAGGAAGTTTTGGGCTATAAAGTGGACTACCACGTGTCCCTATACATTGTGGCTGTACTGGAGTATATCTCAGCAGATATTTTGAAATTGGCTGGTAACTATGTGTTTAATATACGACATTATGAAATATCTCAGCAAGACATTAAAGTGTCAATGTGTGCAGACAAGGTAAGTGTTAAAAGGTATTTAAACTTAAATAATAGCAACTCTATATATTTCTTCCTCAATTTAATTTTTAAAAAAATTGGGGGCTGGAGAGATGGCTTACCAGTTAAGTGTTTGCCTACAAAGCCAAAGGATACCAGTTCAACTCTCCAGGACCCATGTAAGCCAGATGCACAAGGGGGCGCATGCATCTGGAGTTCATTTGCAGTGGCAGGAGGCCCTGGCGTGCCCATTCTCTTTCTCTCTCCCTCTCTCTCTCAAATAAATAAATAAAATATGTTTAAAAAATTATTTGTTTATTTATTTATTTGCAAGCAGAGAGAGAATGGACATGCTAGGGCCTCAGCCACTGCAAACAAAATTCAGATGCACGTACCACTTTGTGTATCTGGCTTTACTTGGGTACTAGGGAATTGAACCTGGGTCATTAGGCTTTGCAGGCAAGTGCTTTAACTGGTAAGCCATCTTTCCAGCACTTCTAATTTAATTTTTGTAAATTTTTATTTATTTATTTGCAAAGAGAGAAGAGAGAAAGAAAGGGCACGTCAGGGTCTCCAGCCTCTGAAAACAAAGTTCAGATGCATGTGCCACTTTGTGCATCTGGCTTTAGTGGGTACTGGGGAATTGAACCCAGGTCATTAGCTTTGCAGACAAGTGCCTTAACCACTGAGCTATCTCTCCAGTTCAGATATTATCATTTATTTTAGTTTTTAGTTTTTCAAGGTTGGTGTATTTGTAGTCCCAAGAGCTCACAAACTATCTATTTAATAAATTATTTGAAAAAACTTTCTAGGAATTTTTTAAATTGCCAAACAGGTAGCTTAGAAGCCAGTATTTTAAAAATATTTAAAAATAAAAGCAGTATTTGGCTCTGAAGAGGTATTCTGACATGTCAGATATTGCTGCCAATAACTACATGATTACTGGAAAGAATTGTAGAACTCAACTATTATATCTGTTAGACTTAAACTGGAAAAGTAGAGCATGACAAAGAAAGAAAGGACATGAAGTATCTCTGAAAAACTTCATCTTTAGGCCTAGATGTAACATTAGTTGAGTGGTTACATTTTCCTTGTATGGTATTATTATCTCATCAGTTTTAGAAATTAGCTCCCCTGCCCCCAGGACCAGGGATTGAACCCAACACATGCTAAGCAAGCTGTGTATCACTAAGCTACATCCCTTACACTTAAAAAACAAAACAAAACAAAAAAAAAACTCTCTTACAGGGTCTTACTAAATTTCCCAAGTTGGTCTCAAGCTTGTAATCCTTGTGCCTCAGCCTGTCAGGTAGCTAGGTTTACAGTTATAATAACCAGATTGCCTCTGTTTCATTATTTTTGTTTTTAACATGATCCCAACATGCTTTGTACTGTCCTAATAGTCTTTATGTTCCTTCAATCACCTGGGCTTTAGACCTCTTTATAAGTGTAATAGTTTGTAGCCATATGTAATACACATATGCCCTTTAAAAAGCACTTTAGGGCTGGAGAGATGGCTTAGTGGTTAAGGCGCCTGCCTCCTAAGCCAAAGAATGCCGGTTCCAATCTCCAGCGGTTCCAATCTCCAGGTCCCACATTTAGCCAGATGCAAAGTGACACAAGGGCGCAATGCCGCACTTGACCACAAGGGGATGCATGCATCTGGATTTTGTTTGCCAGAGCTGAGAGGCTGCTGGCGCACCTATCTCTGTCTTCCTCTCACTCTCTCTCTGTCTGTCTGTCTCCAAAAAAACAAAACAACAAAAAAAAAACTTTAAAAAATGTATATATTTGAGAGAGAAAGAAGCAGAGAGAGAGAATGGGCACACCAGGGCCTCCAGCCACTGCAAACAAACTCCAGATACGTGTGCCACCTTGTGCATCTGGTTTATGTGGGTCCTGGAGAATGGAACTGGGATCCTTTGGCTTTGCAGGCAAATACCTTAACCACTAAGCTATCTCTCTAGCCCTTACAAAAACATTTTTTAAAGCATTTACTGATCAAATGATATGGATTTTAAGATGAAAATGTTGTTTTTAATCCTTAGGATGCTACCTATTGAGAGGCAGTAGCTATGAACAGAAATTTTAGTAAAAGAAAGATAGAATTTTGGTAATAAAAGACTAAAGCCAGTGAAATAGAGTCTGATAGGGAATCAGGGAGACTTTGAAAAAGCTAAGTAAAAATTTTCAATTTGCATAAAATGATGAAAATATGGATGGGGGCTGGAGAGATGGCTTAGCTGTTAAGGCACTTGCCTGCAAAGCTAAAGGACCTCGGTTCAATTCCCCAGGACCCACATAAGCCAGATGCATAAGGTGGGGCATGCATCTGTAGTTTGTTTGCAGTGGCTGGAGGCCATTTCTTTTCCCCCAACCCCCGGGTCTTTCTTTCTCCCAAATAAATAAGTTTAAATATATATATATATATATATATATATATATATATATATATATATATATATATAAAAAAATTTTTTTTTATTAATTTATTTGACAGAGAAAGAGGGAGAGAAAGAGAGAATGGGCACGCCAGGGCCTCCAGCCACTTCAAACAAACTCCAGACGCGTATGCCCCCTTGTGCATCTGGCTAACGTGGGTCCTGGGGAATCGAACCAGGGTCCTTTGGCTTTGCAGGCAGATGCCTTAACCACTAAGCCATTCCTCCAGCCCAAAATAAAATATTTTTTTAAAATTTATTTATTTGAGAGAGAGAAAGAGGCAGAGAGAAAGAGCAAGAGAGATCGAAAATGGGTGCGCCAGGGCCTCCAGCCACTGCAAACAAACTCCAGACGCATGTCTCCCCTTGTGCATCTGGCTTATGTGGGACCTGGAGAATTGAACCTGGATCCTTTGGCTTTGCAGGCAAATGCCTTAACCGCTAAGCCATCTCTCCAGCCCTAAAATATTTTTTAAAAAGAAATTATGAGTGGGATTGGTCACATGAATAAATATAAGATTTGAGAGAGAAGGGGAAATAAAACTATATAGACAGAAGAATAGAGGGAACTGACCCGATTTAAGAGACAGTTCTAAGTTAGTCAGCAGGATTTGGGGGGCTTATTTGACATGAGGGAAGTTGGAGAGGTGATAAGTCTAAGGAAATGATAAATTTTCTCATTACAAAGACCAATTATATCACTTAGCCTTTTAGCTAAGATCAAATATGAAGACCAAATACAAAAAGGTAATGTTATTACTAATTCTGTAGGATTTTGTTAGGGGATGGATGGATAGATAGATGATTGATAGGCAGGTAAGTAGGGCCTTTAGTACATTTTCCAAGGATCCAAAGAGATGCTAAGGCCAAAGATAAATCCTTAGAAGTCATTATGATCTAGATAGTAATTAGAAATCATTCAAGACAATTATGGTTTTTAAGTTTTTGAAACAGGGTTTCATGTAGCTCATACTGGCCAAGAATGATCTTGAACTTCTGATTCTTCATCTCCACCTCCTGAGTGCTGGGCTTACAGGTATAGGCCATTACACCCGTTTTATGTAGTGCTTGGGCTAGAACCCAGGGCTTCCTGGGATGCTGGGTAAATCACTCTACTCACTGGGCCACATCCCTAGCAATTATCTTATTCTTAGAGAAAGTATAGCAAATATTTTGGACTGGAAGCCTGCCAATGAATAGAATAATGAATAGAATCTCCAGACTTGTTTTTTAAAGCCTTGAAATATTGGCCTCTGTTTGCCAGTTGAAAGTTAATTTCACTTAAAAATCTGGGTTCTAGACTATTCTCAAAAAAAAAAAAAAAAAAAAAAAAAAGGAGGAAGAGGAAAGAAAGAAGAATGAATGAATGAACATTAAAAAAGCAACAACAACAGAGAGCTGGGGAGATGGTTCAATAGTTAAAGGCACTTGTTTGCAAAACCTGTGAGCCTGAGTTCAAGTCGCCAGTACCCACATAAAGCCAGGTGCACAACATGGCACATGCATTTAAAGTTTGTTTGCAGTGGCAAAGGACCCTGGCACATCCTTATTCATTGTCTTTCTCTCTCTGCTCACAAGTACATTTTAAACTATCACTGTTTTCTCTCCACCACCAGAGAGCCTATCAAAATTGATTATACTTGCTATCTTTGCTTTTTTACACTCGTTCATTAGCCAGATCATTTCTCTGTTAAAACTGCTCTCATGGGCTGGGGACATGGCTCAGTGGTTCAAGGTGCTTCCTTGCAAAGCCTCCTGATCCTCGTTCCCAGTATTCATGTAAAGCCAGATACACAAAGTGGCACATGTGTCTGGAGTTTGTATACAACAGCAAGAGGCCCTGGTGTGCCCAGATTCATTCTCTCTTTCTTTCCCCCTCTCTCTCCCCTCTCAATAGATAAATTAACTAATTAACTACTTAATTAATTAATAAACTGCTCTCACTAATGACTTCATAGTTCAGATCTAATGGCATATTTTGTATTCTTGTTTTCTCTAGTAATTTTCTTTTTTGTTTTGTTTTTCCAAGATGTTGTTATGCAACTCAGGCTGGCTTCAAGCTTGCAATCCTCCTGCCTCCTATCCCTAAGTGCTAGGGTTATAGACACGAGGAACTATGCCTAGTTTCTCCGGTTTTGAATAACTTACCGTTCTATATTTCTTAAATTTTTTTAAAAAAAATTTTACTTATAGCCAGGTGTGGTGGTGTACACCTTTAATCCCAGCACATGGGAGGCAGAGGTAGGAGGATCGTTGTGAGTTCAAGGATACCCTGAGACTACATAGTAAATTCCAGGTCAGCCTGAGCTAGTGTGAAACCCTACCTCGAAAAAAAAATATATTTATTTGAGAAAGGAGGAGTGGCAGACAGAGAGAAAGAGATGGGTATACCAGGGCCTTCAGCTACTGCAAAATGAACTCCAGACACATTTGCCATCTTGTACACCTGGCTTACATGTACACCAGGGAATCAAATCTGGGTCCTTTGGCTTTTCAGGAAAGTACCTTAACTGCTAAGCCATCCCTCCAGCCCTATTTCTTAAATCTTTCTCTTCCTTGGCTTCTGAAAAACCACTCTGTTAACAAGGTCTCCTCTAACATTTACTTCTTTAGCTTCACTACACAGTTTCATTATTAGTACTCTTTTTCTGAAAGGTATTTTATTTATTTATTTGAGAAAGATACAGAAAGAGAGAGAATGGGCATGCCAAGTCCTTTAGCCACTGCAAATGAAGTCCAGATCAAGAGGGCAGAGCTCATTACTTGTTCATTACTATAATTTACCAACAGTTGACAGAATTTCTGATGACCAGTAAAAGTTTTTCTGAATGAATGAATGCATGCATGGATGAATAAACAAATGAATGATTATCTATTACTGTCAGAATTTCCTCTCATCTCATAGATCCTCCTTTTCAGAATTGTACCTTTCTTTGTTCCTGAAATCTTAAGAGTACTTTTCAGTCAGTTTTGAATATATAATTAACTAGATCCAACTTTTAAAAACTATTATTAATTTAAAGAATATGATTATCTGATTCCTGTTGCTTTTGATTTGCAAATAATTCTTGCCTGTTGGTTGTCTTAAGTCATAGTAGCAGTTTTTACTATTTCTAGAAGAGATTATCAGCTGTAGCTATATAAGCATCTGTGGGATGTTTGAGTTTAGCAGATAAACATACTTAGCAGTTGTGCATGTGATATATATAGCTGTCCCTTAATATCTGTAGGGAATTGGTACCAATATACCTAGTGGATACTGACGTCATAAGATTCTCAAGTGCTTGAGCCGGGCGTGGTGGCGCACGCCTTTAATCCCAGCACTTGGGAGGCAGAGGTAGGAGGATCGCCGAGAGTTCAAGTCCACCCTGAGACTACATAGTGAATTCCAGGTCAGCCTGAGCCAGAGTGAGACCCTACCTCGAAAAACCAAAAAAATAAAAATAAAAAAATAAATAAATTCTGAAGTGCCTTTTTTTTTTTCCCCGAGGTAGGGTCTCACTGTAGCTCAGGCTTACCTGTCACTATGTATTCTCAGGGTGGCCTTGAACTCATGGCGATCCTCCTACCTCTGCCTCCCGAGTGCTGGGATTAAAGACGTGTGCCACCATGCCCAGCTTCAAGTGCCTTTTAAAATGACATAGTGTTTCCATATAACCGATGTATATTCTTATGTATACTTAAGTCATCTCTAGATTGCTTATAATACCTAACATAATGTAAATAAATGCCTTGTAAATATTTGTTTTACTGTGTTGTTTAAAAAATAAGGACAAGAGGCTAGAGGAATGGCTCAGTGGTTAAAGGCACTTGCTTGCAAAGCCTGATGGCCCGAGTTTGATTCCCCAGAACCCACATAAAGCCAGATGCACAAAATTGTGCATGCATTTGGAGTGTGTTTGCAGCGGCAGGAGACTCTGGTGTGTCCATTTTTTTCTCTCTCTCTCATAAATAAATAAACACATATTTTTAAAAAGAAAAACACTTTAACATGTTCAATATAGATAAGATTTTCATTTTAAAAAATTTCTGATGCAAGGGTGGGTGAATCCACAGATATGGAATCCACAGATTGTGAACTATGTATCAGATATTGTTCACACTCCTAAAGTAGACTTTAAACACACCCACAACAACTCCGGGAGTTTTGTGAAAGAATTGTAAGAGCCACAGGGTGGCAGGGATTATCCAGAGGCATTGCCCCCCCCTCCCCATGACTGATTGCTGCTCTCATAACTTATATTATAACCCACAACTCCATGGTAAATACCAGCAGTCCCACTGAAGAGGGCCCTCAGAGGAATGGGGGCAGGGAGGAAGGAAATGTTGGTACCAACACATGATGTGTCCATACAGAGTTTCTACTTAATAGAAAAAAAAAAGAAATTGTCCACATTCCCCAGTCACGTGCCTGAACAGTAAGATTATATTTTTCTCTTACCCAAATGCACACTACCTTCCTTATAACATACCAAGAAACTACTGTGTTGGATAACAATTATATTGTAGATACAATAATACACATCTTATATCAATTACTTATTGAATTCTTCCATTATCGACATTTTACATATAAATAATGTGATTTTTAAAAGAATAATAGCTTGTCCATAATCATAGTCATTTAAGTGGCTGAACTTGGATTTTTGACTTAGATTGATTCCCAAAAGCATGCTCTTTTTTGCTGTTGCATATGTCTGTGAGTATGTATGCATATTTATTACACACACATATATACATATTTTCAGAAATGTTTTGCCATATCATTGTAATAATAAAGTTTTTAATTGTAAGTACTTTGAGACATTTTTTATGAAATCAAGACAATTAACTATCCCTTCCTGATTTATATTTCTCAGGTCTTAATGGACATGTTTGATCAGGATGATATTGGTTTGGTTTCTCTCTGTGAAGATGAACCAAGTTCTTCAGGTGAATTAAACTACTATGACCTTGTCAGAACTGAGATTGCGGAAGAAAGACAGTATCTACGAGAACTAAATATGATCATAAAAGTATTTAGAGAAGCCTTTTTTTCAGACAAAAACTTGTTTAAGACTTCTGTAAGTATCTTTTTGTGTTTGAAATTCTATGTGCATCCCTCAAACAAAATAGCAGGTTAAATCATAACTAGTATGTTATTTACCTTACTAGTATATTGCATACTGATTGGCTTTTATAAACATCTGATGTGTTATAGTAGTGTAATAAGTATAATGATGAATCAGAAAAAGGGAATTTTCATTGGAATGGTAAAGTTTTATGCTCTACAATTTCTGAGATTTAGATTTAGTGAGACTTATTCATGTGGAATGGTGAAAAAATGTATAATCTAGGCCTATACTTTAAAAAAAAATTTTTTATTACTATTTTTTATTTATTTTTGGAGAGAGAGACAGACAGGGAGAGGGAGACAGAAATGGGCGCGCCAGCAGTCTCTCAGCTGCTGTGAACAAAATCCAGATGTGTGCACCCCCTTGTGGGCAAGTGCGGCATTGCGCCCTTGCCTCACTTTGCATCTGGCTAAACGTGGGACCTGGAGATTGGAACCGCTGGACATTGGAACCAGTGTTCTTAGGCTTAGCAGGCAGGCGCCTTAGCCACTAAGCCGTCTCTCCAGCCCTAGGCCTATACTTTTAACAGTGGGAATTTTAAAAGAAATTTTTCTGAGAATGCCATGTAAAGAAGAACATGTAAAGAAGAAACAAAAGCAGAGCTCCTTTGTTTGAAGATGAGGTAGGAATGCAATGAGGAGTCTGGCCTTTAGTGTCTCTAAAGTCAGTTCTCATAGAGTATAGATCCCTATAATTCCAGTATTTGGGACGTTAAAACAAAAGGATCAGCAGTCCAGGCCAGTCTACATAATGAAACAGTTTCTCAAAACAAGCAAACAAACACATGTTTTAACTTTTTCTTTCTTTTCTCCCATTATTAATTATCTATTTTTCCATTATTAAATATTGTAGTATTTCTGTTTTACCCACATTTAAAACACATTCAGGGCTAGAGAGATGGCTTAGTGGTTAAGGCACTTGCCTGCAAAGCCTAAGGACCTAGGTTCAATTCCCCAGAACCCACATAAGCCACATGAACATGGTGGCACATGCATCTGGAGTTTGTTCACAGTGGCTGGAGGCCCTGACACAACCATTCCCTCGCTCTGTCTCTAATAAATAAATAAAATTTAAAAAATATTCAATCTTGATGTTTTTCTCACCAAAACTTATGTGAATAATGGGAGGGATGCTCAGACACAGCTAGCTGAGTGCTTAACAACCTATTTCACTTAAAAAAATACATTTATTTATCTGAGAGAAAGAGAGAGGGAAGGGGGGGAGAATGGGTGTACCAGGGCCTCCAGCTACTGCAAACTCCAGATGCATGCGCCACTTTGTGTGTCTGGCTTTATGTGGGTACTAGGGAATCAAACTCAGGCAGTCAGGCTTTATAAACAAGTGCTTTTAACCACTCGCTAGCCCCTGTTTAGCTTTTCTTATTCTTTTCTAGAAGAATAAGTTCAAATGAGAGTTCAAAATATTTTAATTGGCTTTTACCTTTTTTCTTTGTTATATATTTTTAGTTTAATAGTATTGCTAACCCCTGATGGACATACTACAATAAATAGCCTGGACTTTTTTCTTCAAGTATCTGTTTGATTTCAATTGACCCTTAAAATGAGGATGTGAGATACAGGGCAGGCATTATAATAAGGAAATTGACATAAAATGGTTATGACAAATTTTTAAAATTTATTTATTTGCAAGGAGAGAGAGAGAGAGCACATACACGTGTGTACACCAGGGCCTCTAGCCACTACAAATGAACTCCAGATGCATGCACCACTTTGTGCATCTGGCTTTACATGGGTACTGAGGAATAAAACCAGGTCATTAGGCATTGCAGGCAAGTACCTTAACTGCTGAGCCATCTCTGTAGCCTATGACTAAAATTTTTTTTGGAGCTTAAATTTGAACTTGAGTTCTTTACCATTACATTATAAATGGGTTTTATGTATGATAATATTAAGTATAAAAGTCTTAACAAGGGCTGGAAGATAGCTCAGTGGATAAAGCAGTTGCTGCTCAAATCTGAGTATTTGAGTTGGGATTCCAAACCCCACGTAAAAGCCAGAAGCTATTGCAGGTGTCTGTAATGCCAGCACATTGACAGTAAGATGAGAGGCAGACACAGGAGAATTTCCAGAACCTCATAGATCAGCGAGCCTGGCCAGTGCATCAGTGAACAATGAGATCAAGAGACCCTGCCTCAGATGAGGTGGAAGGCAAGGAACAACATGTGAATGCTGTCCTCTGACCTCCACACATGCCATGGCCTGTGTGCTGTGGCTCATACACACCTGCACTCAAACATACACGAATGCATGCATGGCACATGCACACACACAAACACAAACATACCAAAAAAAAAAAAAAAGTCTAGGGCTGGAGAGATGGCTTAGCGGTTAAGGCGCCTGCCTGCTAAGCCTAAGAACCCGGTTCCAATCTCCAGGTCCCACATTTAGCCAGATGCAAAGTGACGCAAGGGCGCAATGTTGCACTTGCCCACAAGGGGGTGCATGCATCTGGAGTTCGTTCACAGCAGCTGAGGGACTGCTGGCGCACCCATCTCTATCTGCCTCCCTCTCCCTCTCTGTCTCCTTCTGTGTCTCTCTCCAAAAATAAATAAAAATAATAATAAAAAAAATTTTTTTAAAGTCTAATAGGAGAGATGATTCAGTAATTAAGCCACTTGCCTTCAAAGTCTAGTGACCCAGGTTCAAGTCTCCAGTTCCCATGTGAAGCCAGATGCACTAAACAGTTTATGTGTGTGGAGTTTATTTGCAGTGGCAGGAGACTCTGGCATGCCCATACTTACTCTCTTTTTCTGCCTCTTTGTCTTTCTCTCTCTCTCTCTAATAAATAAATATTTTTAAAAAATTTACAAAGTCTAACAAATGCTTCAAGTTAATGTTATCTTCTTTGCCTTTTCAGTATCCCATCAGTTTTCACTGTCAGGAATTAATTTATGAGTCTTTTCACAGATTACTTCAGATTTGATAGTTTTTTTTTTTTTTAAATTTTAGGGCCTGGAGAGATGGCTTAGTAGTTAAGCACTTGCCTGTGAAGCCTAAGGACCCCAGTTTGAGGCTCAATTCCCTAGGACCCATGTAAGCTAGATGCACAAGGTGGTGCATGCATCTGGAGTTCATTTGCAGTGGCTGGAGGCCCTGGCACGCCCATTCTCTTATCTGCCTCTTTCTCTCTCTTGTCTGTCGCTCTCAAATAAATAAAAAATAAACAAAAAATTAAAAATATTTTATTTTTATTTATTTATGAAAGAGAGAAAGAGAGAGAATATGAATAGGTATGCCAGGGCCTTTAGTCACTGCAAATGAACTTCAGATGCATGCGCCACCATGTGCATCTGCCTAATGTGAGTTCTGGGGAATTGAACCTGGGTTCTTGGGTTTCACAGGCAAGTGCATTAACTGCTAAGCCATCTCTCCAGCCCCAGATTTGATATTTTTTATTATTCTGAAAGTCAGAAGGAAGAATTCATTTTTCTCTACCTAATGTAACTTCTTTTTAAAACATATAGACTGTAAAATTTTGAATTAAAGTCTATCTATGGCTTAGCGGTTAAGGTGCTAGCCTGCAAAGCTAAAGGACTCAGGTATGATTCCCGAGGACCCACATAAGCCAGATGCACAAGGTGGCACATGCTTCTGGAGTTCATTTGCAGCGGCTGAAGGCCCTGGCATGCCCATTTTCTCTCTCTCTCTCTGCCTCTTTCTCTCTCAAATAAAAATAAAATATTTTAAAAAATGACTATCTAAGATCAGAGAGCATAGTTCTTAGAAAATACTGGATAAAAGAATGAATGACTTAGAACTGATCTCAATTGTTAGATGTAACCATGGCCAAATTATGTGACTGCTTGGTACCTCCATCTCCTCATGTTGATGATACCAATCTAATAAGACTAAGTGAGATTACGTGTCAAGTATTTAGACTAATGTGTGAAACATCATACGTGCCCCAAGATAGTTGTTACCCATTATCATTTCTAATCCATAGTCATTCATCTAGCATGTTTTAAAATTAAAAACAATTTTTTTCTCTTTAGTCTCACACTCAAGCAGAAGGCTTTGGTGACCAGATAGATTAGCTTTGTTGTTGTTGTTTTCCTCTACATACCAACTAATTCTTCAGTGGAGTGTCCTATAATTAAGTTCAATTCTGACACTATCCTCCTAGATATAGTGTTATATCCCACAGGTAAAAACCTTAGGTCCAACACTTTTTTTTTTTTAACTGACATTTTTTTTTATTGACTTTTATACTTACATACCGAAAAAACCCCACCTGATATTTCCCTCCCCTCCCCCATTCCACTTTAGAACTCCAGTCTCCATCATATCCCCTCCCTCTCTCCATTAGTCTCTCTTTTAATTTGATGACATCATCTTTTTCTTCTATTTTGATGGTCTTGCACAGGTATTGCTAGGCACTGCAAGATCATGGATATCAAGGCCAATTTCTGTCTGGGCAGTTGCATTGTAAGAGGTCATATCCTTCCTTTGGCTCTTCCATTCTATCCGCCCCCTCTTCTGCAATGGTCCCTGAGCCATTGGAGTCCAACACTTTTTTCTTCAAGTTTCTATCAATCACAAGTCTTGGGTTGTGACTTCTGAATGGCAGGCTACAATAAATTGACCCCTCCTTGGGTTCAATGGATTTTTTTTTGGTGGCTCACAAAACTCAGGGAAATACTTAAATTCATTAGTTTATGATAAAAGATATTATAAAAGGTCAAGATGGATAGCAGATAAGAGATGAATAGGGCAAGGATGGAGAAGGTGGAACTTCCATACCTGTTCTCTGGGAAACCACTCTACCAGCACCTGCATGTGTTCATCAACTTGGAAGTTCATCAAATATTCTTCAAGAGTATTTTTAAAATATGTATTACAGTGGCTAAAGAGATGGCTCAGTGATTAAAGGCATTTGCTTGCAAATTCTGATGGCCAGGGTTATATTTCTCAGTAACCACATAAAGTCAGATGCACGAAGTGGCTCATGCATCTGGAGTTTGTTTGCAATAGCAAGGGGCCCTGCTGTTCCCATACTCACTCTCTCTGTGTCTCTCAAATAAATAAGAAATTAAAAATATCTATTGTCATTAATTTATTTGTATGTATATGTGTGTATGATGTGTGTGTATGGGTGTGTGCTTGCTACTGTGGATGTGTGGCAGTCAGGTGACAACCTTAGGTCTTTCTCCTGTCCTTCTGTCTTCTTAATATTTTATTTATTTGTGAGGAGAGAAAGAATGGGCACAGCAGGGCCTCCTGCCACTGCAAACCAACTCCAGACACATGTACCACCTGTGTATCTGGCTCCACTTGGGTACTGGGGAATTGAACCCAGGCCAGCAGGCTTTGAAAATGCTAACCACTAAGCATCTCTTTAGCTCTCCTTCTAAATTCTTTTGAGATAATATCCCTTTTACTGCTGATGCTTGTGAGTTTTTAGGTTTCCCTGGCTCTAGCTCCCATTGCTATAGAGTGTTGGGATTACAGGTGCATGTACCACTTTGAGTCCATGGGCACTGAGCATGATCAAACTCAGGTCAGCAGGCTTTCAAGCAAGCACTTTTAACTGCTGAGAAATCTCACCAACCCAAGAGGTTTTAAAAAATATTTTATTTATTTATTTATTTATTTATTTATTTATTTATTTATTTAAGACAGAGAGAGAGAGACGGGGAGAAGGAGGGAGAGGGAGGCAGATAGAGAGAATGGACATGTCAGGGCTTCTAGCCACTGCAAATGAACTCCAGTTGCATGGGCCTCTGTGTGCATCTGGCTTACTTGGGTCCTTTGGCTTCACAGGCAGTTGCCTTAACTGGTAAGCCACCTCTCCAGCCCCCAAGAGTTTTTTTTTTATTTTTTATTTTTTATTTTTTTTATTTTTTTTAGGTAGGGTTTCACTCTGGTCCAAGCTGACCTGGAATTCACTATGTAGTCTCAGGGTGGCCTCAAACTCTCAGTGATCCTCCTCCCTCTGCCTCCCGTGTACTGGGATTAAAGGTGTGCGCCACCATGCCAGGCTGCCCTCAAGAGTTTTTAATAGAGTTTAATATCCAGTGTCCCACTCTTACCCCAGAGATCTGTGGGTGATGCTGAAAGTTCCATCTCTTTAATCCACTGCCAGGTGTGTGTAACCTTTTGACATTTCCATATGAGGTAGTCTTTTATTACGTTCACAGAAGAAATGTATCAAGTTATAAAAAAAAATCACAAAGAATTCCCATAATTTTTAAAGTAAATTTATCATTTTGTGTTGGGCTTCATTCATAGTTATCTTCATCCAGATGGGGTTCTTGAGCTCTGTTGGAAACATCTCCAAGTCTAATCTTTTGGCCTTTCAAATGACAGGCCTCATCTTGAGACTGTCTACAGAATTCACCCTAAGGAACCTCATTAGCATAAACTCCAGAGTTATCAAAGAGTCACTCCTATCACTTAGGGAATTATTAATGTTTTAGGATCTCCATTAGTAAACCAGGAAAATAGCTGGGCATGGTGACACATGCCTTTAATCCCATTTTGAGGGCACCTTGAGACTACATGGTGAATTCTAGGTCAGCCTAGGCTAGAGAGAGACCCTACCTCAAAAAAAAAAAAAAAAAAAAAAGAAATGAAAACCAGGACAATGACCAAACATATTTCATATTGTATTACACATGCAGTGGAGCCAGGATTCAGTGTTCATGTTGGTCTTGTTCCATAGCCTGTGACATTTCTGTTATAAGATGTTACTATAAGTAATAGTTGACTATAGCCTGAGCACTAAGTCATAGGATCTATTTGTGTCCATAGGACTCCACCTTGTCTTGATAGAATTCATACATAGAAATCCTTAAGTTCTTAATTCCTTCTTAAGTCCAAAGATGAGTAATAGCCAAATTATACCTAGATTTGGAGTCATCTTTGTTTTGACCCTAACCTTTGTCATTTCCTAACTCTGAGACCTTAATTCTTTTTTTCTTTTTAAACTTTTCGTTGACAGCTTCCATAGGTATAGACAATAAATTATGATAATTTCCACCCTTATTCTCCCTCTCTCAAATCCACCCTTGATCAAATCCCTTCCCCATTTCAATTGGTTTCTCTTCTATTTTGATGTCATCATCTTTTCCTCCTATTATGAAGGTCTTGTATAGGTAGTGTCAGGCACTGCAAGGTCATGAATATCAAGGCCATTTTGTGTGTCTGGAAAATTTCATTGTAAGAACCCCTACCTTTCCTTTCACTCCGGCTCTTATATTCTTTCTGCCACCTCTTCCACAATGGACCTTGAGCCTTGGAGGGTAGGATAAAGATGTAAGACCTTAATTGTTTTAACATCTTTGCCAGTTTTTTTCTTTTTGAGGTAGGGTCTTGCTCTAGCCCAGGCTGACCTGGAATTCACTATGTAGTCTCAGAGTGGCCTTGAACTCATTGCAATCCTCCTACCTCTGCCTCCAAAGTGCTGGGATTAAAGGCACCACTACACCCCTAGTTTTAAGATAACTTTTTGTTTGTTTGTTTGTTTGTTTTTGTTTTTCGAGGTAGGGTCTCACTCTAGCTCAGGCTGACCTCGAATTTACTATGTAGTCTCAGAGTGGCCTTGAATTCACGGCAATCCTCCTACCTCTGCCTCCCAAGTGCTGAGATTAAAGGTGTATACCACCACACCTGGCTAAGACAACTTTAAATATTAGAATTCTATGTAGAGAGAAATGCTTATGTGATTCACAATACGAGATTTAAGAATTATAAAACAAAGTCTAGAATTTGAATTTCTTAGTAACTTTTGCTCTCCATAATCCAAGAGAATTTTAAAATTCCTTTCTGTATTCATGATTGGTTTTCACTATATCTTTAATATAATTTGTATGAAGTATATGGGAATATACCCTTAACAGGCTTTGTTTTTTTACAGTAACGTGATAGTATACTTCTCAACCTTATATACCTTAACCTTTCTGTTTTCTTTCTCCAGGATATTGAAAAGATTTTCAGTAACATTTCAGATATACATGAATTAACTGTGAAGCTCTTAGGTTTGATTGAAGACACAGTAGAAATGACTGATGAAAGTAGCCCTCATCCCTTAGCTGGCAGCTGTTTTGAAGATTTAGCAGAGGTAACTTTACAAAACTATTTTATTTATTTTTTGTTATTATTGACAACTTTCTTAATTATAGACAATAAGCCATGACGATTCCTTCCCCCCTCACTTTCCCCTTCACAACTCTACTTTCCATCATATCCCCTCTCTTTTTATTTTGATGTCGTTACCTTTTCCATCTATTATGATTGTCTTGTATAGTTAGTGCTAGGCACTGCAAGATCATGGATATTAAGGCCATTTTGTGTCTAGAAGGTGCATTGTAAGGACACCTATCCTTCCTTTGACTCTTTTTTTTTTTTTTTTTTTTTTTTTTAAGGTAGGGTCTCACTCTCTCACTCTAGCCCAGGCTGACCTGGAAGTCACTATGGAGTCCCAGGGTAACCTTGAACTCACAGCAGTCCTCCTACCTCTGCCTTCCGAGTGCTGGGATTAAAGGCGTGCACCACCATGCCCGGCTCCTTTGACTCTTACATCCTTCTTGTCACCTCTTTCCCAGTGGACCCAGAGTCTTGGGGATAGAGATGTTTCAATGCTGAGCACTCCTCTGTCACTTCTTCTCAGCACTATGGTGCCTTTTGAGTCATCCCAAAGGTCACCGCCACCTGAAAAGAGAAGCTTATCTAACCAAAATTGAGAGTAGCATTAATATATGGGTATGAACATTAAGAGAAGTGCTTACTAGGCAGTTTGGTGAGCACAGTATGTGCATTTAGCTGGACACCAGCAGGCGTTACACCCCTAGGGCTCATGAATTCCCCTGTCATAGGTTTTCAGTATCAGGCATGTCCCTCCCATGGAGCAGGCTTCCAGTCCAATTAGAGAGAGGTTGGTTTCTCCCATAACAGACATGCCATTATTATACCCGTTGGCTCATTTGGCCTGGCTGTCCCAACTTAAGTCTTACAGTGTCCACTGTTGTTTGTTTCCACTGATGACTTCTCTCTCTCCCATGGAGTTTCATGCAGTGTAGCTTTTTCCAGCTTTCTATCAGCTGGTCTACAGGGAGGAGGTTTTCAGCTCAGATCCAGCAAGCATATGGAGTCTTCAGGAATAGGGTCTTAGCATCTATTCCTGTAAGAGCCTCGGCAATATCCTGTAATGTTTGGGGGGCACCAGGGACCTCCCCGGTCAACAATTCACTGGAAGGTATCCCATTCCTGGTACTGAAAATTTTCTAGTAACAATCTATAGCTTCTGGGTGTGACATTGTCCAAAAAAGTAGGTTTCCATATGACATATTCATACCCTCTTAGATTTTGATTAACCCTCCCCCCACCCTTCCTCTGACCTCACTTAGGCCTTTCTACCCTCAGTAATCTGTTCATCCCCTTAAGTCCTCCCCTCTCTTCCCTCCCCTATAGCCCCTTTCTAGCTTACTGGCCTCTGCTACTGAGTTTCATTCCAACTCACATAGAAATCCAAACATTTGTAGCTAGAATACACATATGAGAGAGAACATGTGGCACTTAGCTTTCTGGGCTTGGGTTACCTCACTAAGTATAATCTTTCCAAGTCTATCTATTTCCCTGCAAATTTCATAATTTCATTTTTCTTTACAGCTGAATAGAACTCCATTGTGTAAATGTGCCACATCTTCATTATCCACTCATCAGTTGAGGGACATCTAGGCTGGTTCCATTTCCTAGCTATTGTGAATAGAGCAGCAATAAACATGGTTGAGCAAGTATCTCTAAGGTAGTGTGACAAGTTCTTAGGATATATGCCTAGGAGTGGTATAGCTGGGTCATATGGTAATTCTATTTTTAGCTATCTCAGTAACCTCCACACTGATTTCTACAATGGCTGAACCAGATTACATTCCCACCAATAGTGTAGAAGGGTTCCTCTTGTTCTGCATCCTCACCAGCATTTATTGTTTATTGATGATAGCCATTCTGACAGGAATGAGATGGAATCTCAAAGTAGTTTTAAGTTGCATTTCCCTGATGGCTAAGGATGTAGAACTTTTTTTTAGATGTTTATATGCCACCTGTATTTCTTCTTTTGAGAACTCACTATTTAGTTCCATAGCCCATTTTTAATTGGGTTGTTTGATTTCTTATTATTTAGTGTTTTGAACTCTTTGTATATACTGGATATTAATCCTCTGTTTTACACAGGATCTGAATCTGGGATCCTTCGGATCTTCATGATTGCACAGACAGCACACCTAACAACTGAGCCATCTCTCCAGCCCTTTACCTTGATTTTTTTTTTTTTTTTTGGTTTTGCAAGGTAGGGTCTCACTCTGGTCCAGGCTGACCTGGAATTAACTATGTAGTCTCAGGGTGGCCTCAAACTCTCAGCGATCCTCCTACCTCTGCCTCCCAAGTGCTGGGATTAAAGGTGTGTGCCACCACACCCGGCTCCCTTTACCTTGATTTTTAAAAATATTTTATTTTGGGCTGGGGAAATGGCTTAGCTGTTAAGGGGGTGCATGTGTCTGGAGTTCATTTGCAGTGGCTGGATGCCCTGGCATGCCCATTCTCTCTTTCTCTGCCTCTTCCTCTCTCTCTCAAATAAATAAATAAATAAATAAACAAATAAAATATTTAAAAATATTTTATTTTTTATTTGAAAGAAAGAGGCAGATAGAGAGAGAACTAGCACACTAGGGACTCTAGCCACTGCCAACAAGCTTCAGACACATGTGCTACCTTGTGCATCTGGCGTTACATGGGTCCTGGGAAATCGAACCTAGGTCCTTAGGCTTTACAGACAAGCATCTTAAACACTAAGCTATCTCTCCAGCCCTGCCTTAATTCTTTTTCGTTTTCTTTTTTTTAAATTATTTTTTATTTATTTATTTATTTTTGGTTTATCGAGGTAAGGTCTCACTCTAGCAAAGGCTGACCTGGAATTCACTTTGTAGTCTCGGGGTAGCCTTGAACTCATGGTGATGCTCCTACCTCTGCCTCCCTAGTGCTGGGATTAAAAGCATATGCCACCATATGCTTAATTCTTAATAACATATTTTTATATTGTGATATGAATTTGTGATCTCATTAAATTATGGTACCCTAAAAATTATTTCAGTTCTAAAAATGCTGTTAATTTTTTAAATTTAGAACACATATAAGAAAATAACATTTGCCATTTTAACTATTTTTGAAAATATTTTAATTATTTATGAGAGAGAGAGAGAGGCATATAAGGGGAGAGAGAGAGAGGAAGAATGGTTGTACCAGTGCCTCTATCTAACACAGACAAACTCCAGAAACAAGTGTCACCTTGTGCATCTGGCTTATGTGGGTACTGGGGAATTGAACCTAGGTCCTTAGGTTTCTCAGGCAAGCGCCTTAACTGCTAAGCCATCTCTCCAGCCCCCACTTTAATTATTTTTAAGGCTATAGTTCAGCAGTTCATTGGTATTGATTAAATAATATTATACAACCATCACCACTCTCCAGTTCCAAAATTTAATCATTACCCCAAACAGAAACAACCCAGTGAACAGTAATAATCTTCTACTTTTCTGTTCCCTAACTTATAGTAATCTCTTATCTCTTTTCTATCTTTGTGAATTTGCTTATTTTAGATAAGTAAAACCAGACAATATTGTTCTTTTGTCTACTTATTTCATTTAGCATAATGTTTAAGGTTCATTTGTGTCAGTTCATGTGTCTGAACATACTATGAATGAGTAGTAGTCCACTTCATTTGAATGTAGATGTATGTGTATATGAATATAAAATATCCCTAATCCCTAATCTTAAAATATGAAATGCTCTGAACTCCAAAACTTTTTTGAATGCTAGCTCGTGCTCAAAAATGTTGGGTTTCAGAGCAGTTTGAGCCAACATTCAGGAAATTTGGGGTTTAAGGACTTCATAGATTTCATCTTCTTAGATTAGAGATGCTTAACTAGTAAAGCTTATATAAAAATACTCTGAATTAAAAAAAAAAAAAAAAACCTCCAAACTGTGAAACACTTGCAGGTCTTAAGTATTTCTGATAAAGGGTACTCAGCCTGTATCATGTTTCATCCACCCACTCATTTGCTGGTGGCCATTTGGATTGCTCCCACCTTTCACCTATTATAAATAATCTTCAGTGTTTTCTATTATTTGGCATATTATTTCTATTAATTTCTATTATTTGACACCTACATATGTGTGAAAATACTGCTGATCTGGTAATTACTAGAACCAAAATGACTCCATCTTTGGACTCTGACTGCCATTTCATTGTACCTCTCTGTTTCCTAAGAGGGACCAAACTATGCATCCTAATGATCACTTTTCCTGAATAACCCAGATCACCCATCCCCATTATCACTTTCCTGGAATGGCCCAAATCGCCTGTCCACTTATCTTTCCTGAAGTAGCCCTAGCCCTGAGACAAGGTGGCCCACCCAGTAACCAAGGAATTCCAATGCACCCACCTCCCCATACAAATTCCCTCTTCTGTAAGGTCAGAGCCCTTCTCAGGCTTCCCTGAATAAAGCCTGTCTCTGCTATAGAGCTGAGTCGTCCTCTCATTTCATTAACCACTTTTTCCTAACAGTAATGATGGTTGTTTTTGTTTTTTTCTTTTGGAACTGACAAATTGTTTTCCACTGGAGCTGTACCATTGTACATTTCTACTACCAGTAAACAAGAATTCTAATTTCTTGCACCTTTGTGTACTTGCTTATTTTCCACATACACAAAAGAATTTAAGTAGAGGAAAGAAAGAAATCTCTTAGGTCTAATTAAACTTTTGGGTTACTGATCATTATCAAATAATGATAATTTAAATACAAATATTGGCCAAAATTTAGGCAGTTTTTTAAAATAGTTTTTTTAATTTTTTTAATTTTTTATTTATTTTTATTTATTTGAGAGAGAGAGATACAGAAATAGGCAGGTAGAGAGAGAGAGAGAATGGGTGTGCCCGGGCCTCCAGCCACTGCAAACGAACTCCCGATGCATGCACCCCCTTGTACATCTGGCTTACATGGGTCCTGGAGAATGGAGCCTCAAACCAGGGTCCTTAGGCTTCATAGACAAGCGTTTAACTGCTAAGCCATCTCTCCAGCCCAATTCAGGCAGTTTTTATCTTATTATTTTTCTGTGTATTTGCTCTGCCTCTATTTCTAACTTTGGAAAGTGTATGGTAGATTAAATAGATCTATCAATTTTGCTTCCTTTGAATGTATCCTAAATATAAACTCATTTCAGCAGAAGTTAAGTTTGAGTTTACAACTTTCTTTTACAAATAAATGTACTTTTACCTTATTTGAGATAAAATGCACATTTTAGTAGTAGATACTTGTGACCCTAAGTCAGACACTTATTTTAAGACCTGTTAGCTGTTGTCATGTATTGCTTAAGTCTGTGCTGACCATTTAAACCTGATCCTCTACAGCCATAACTATTGCTTGTTCCTGAAAAGTGCAGAACAAAGAGTGATGAGACTAGTGGAAAAACAAAAATTTGCCATTGAATAACTGTATCATGTCAGTAAAGAAGGTACTTCTTAAACCTAACACATTTTCATTTTTAAAAAATAGGAGCAAGCATTTGATCCTTATGAAACATTATCCCAGGACATTCTTTCACCAGAGTTTAATGAACACTTCAGTAAGTTGATGGCCAGACCTGCAGTTGCTCTACACTTTCAGGTAAACCTAAATTCATTGTTGTTATCATGTTTCTAATGAAACAAATACAGAAATACATTGCTACCTTAATTTCAAGGTTTTGTTGTTGTTGTTGTTTGTTTGTTTTTGTTTTTCAAGTTAGGGTCTATCTATAGCCCAGGCTGACCTGGAATTCACTATGTAGTCTCAGGATGGCCTCGAACTCACCGCGATCCTCTTACCTCTGCCTCCCAAGTGCTAGGATTAAAGGTGTGCTCCAGCATGCCCAGCTACTTTCAAGGTTTTTTTTTTAATTTAAAAAAAATATTTTTTTATTTAAGAGAGGGGGACAGAATGGGCAAGCCACTGCAAATGAACTCTAGATGCATGCGCTACCTTGTGCATTTGCTTTATGTGGGTACTGGAGAATAGAACCTGGGTTCTTTGGCTTTGCAGGCAAGCACCTTAACTGCTAAGCCATCTCTCCAGCCCGTTTGTTTGTTTGTTTGCTTGTTTGTTTGTTTTCAAGGTAGGGTCTTGCTCTAGCCCTACCTTTCTTATTGCTGAAACAAAAATACCAGACCAGAAGCTACTTTTTTGTATGTGTGTGTTTGTATATGAAATATATATATATGTATATTCTCTCATTGTATAGGTTTGAGTAAGTTTCATCGTGGCAAGGAAAGCACAGCCGACCTGAACAGGAAGCCAGCATTACATTGCAGTATAGTCAGGAAACAGTGGAAGCACAGCAAGTGGGACCTACTTAAGAAACCTCAAGGCCCACCCCAGTGACCCACTTCTTCCAACAAGGCTCACCTACTGCAGGTTCCACAACCTTCCCAAACAGTACCACCAGCAGGGGATTATGTGTTCAAACATGTGAGCCTGTGAAACCATAACACTCGCCAAATGCACAGGATATTTTAATATCATATATATAATATTTGCTAATCCCCCTCCCCCATCTCTTGGCTGCCTTGATACTCTTTCTCTAGTTTTTATTGTCTCTGATTTCTTCTTAGCTCATTAATTATAGCTCTTATCCAACTTCTATTGAAAGTGACTTCATCTATGAATATACAGATGACCCCAGCTCTGTAGCTCAGGCTGGCCTCAACCCTGAGACTTTTGATCTTCCTACCTGTACCTTCTGAGTAACTAGATTACAGGTGTGCACTATATTTAACTCAAATCTATTATTATTATTATTTTTTTTTTTGGCTTCTTTTGAGGTAGGGTCTCACTCTAGCCCAGACTGACCTAGAACTCACTCTAGTCCCAGGCTAGCTTTAAACTCAGCAATCCTTCTACATCTGCCTCCTGAGTGCTGGGATTAAAGGTGTGCACACCATGTCCAGCCTTAACATTTTAAAAATTGAGCTTATTTCCTTCTTTAAAAAAATAAAATTTAGGGCTGGAAAGATGGCTTAGCAGTTTAGGCACCTGCCTGTGAAGCTTAAGAACCGAGTACCCATGTAAGCCAGATGTACAACATGGCAAATACATCTGGAGTTCATTTGCACTGGCTGGTGACCCCTGGCATGCCCATTCCCTCTGTTCCCCTGACCTTTCTCTCAAATAAATAAATAAATAAAATATTAAAAAATAAAGTTTAATAAATCAAATCTAATATTTTCTCCCTGCCTTCCTTAATGTCAATTCCCATTATTAGCTTCTAATATTCTACTCTCAGAAATTTGTCAACATAGGATGAAAATCACATCCAATTCTCAAAATTTCCTTCAAAGAAGGTATTTTTAAAAAATTAAATATTATTCATATAAACCATAAAGTAAACATTAACTAGATGGAACTGTTTTGCTTATAGGAACTTGACATAATCATAAAATACACTAACAAAACATTTCTTGTTTTATTAGGAATTCTTGGGGCTAGGGTGTAGCTCAGTGATAGAACACTTGCCTAGCATGCTAGCATGCACAAGGCACTGGGTTAGATTTGAATGTATAGGATCTGATTGTGTGTATTTGTAGTGCTGGGGATTGAACACACTACCATGTACATGCTAAGTAAGCACTCTGCCTCTGAACCATAGAATCTGATTTTGTAAGTTATTGCCCTACATATTCATTGAAACCAAAAGAATTAGATAAAACCCTTTTCAGACCAAGCTTATTTGTAGTGTATTAACTTACAGTTATTTAGGGGCTGGAGAGATGTCTCAGTGGTTAAAGGTACCTGCTTGAAGGCCTTGACAGCCTGAGTTCAATTCCCCATGTAAAGCCAGTTGCACAAAGTGATACGTGCTTCTGGAGTTCATTTGAAGGGACTAGAGGCCCTGATGCACCCACCCCCCTCCTCGTAAATTAATAAATAATTTTTTTGAGATAAGGTCTCACTCTAGTGCAGGCTGGCCTGGAATTTACTATGTAGTCTCAAGGTGGCCTCAAACTCACAGGGATTAAAGGTATACCCCACCATGCCCAGGTCTAAATAAAATATTTTTTAAATCATTTAGTTTAAGATCAAGTCATGCTTCATTAAAAAGAAAACAAAATGTATCTTTAGAAATTGTATAGTAAAATGTTGGGTATTGTTGCTTTTAAAGGTTCATTGAGTGCAAAGACCTCTTGGTAGTGCAATATCGTATCTGCTATGCCTTGTCACATGCCTTATCTGACTACTTAAGAATTAAGAAAGGAAATGTTCATCATAAGGAGAGAAAGAGCTAGGTATGGTGGTACACGCCTTTCATCCCAACACTTGGGAGGCAGAGGTAGGAGGATTGCTGTGAGTTTGAGGCCACCCTGAGACTACATAGTGAATTCCAGGTCAGCCTGGGCTAGATAGAGACCCTACCTTGAAAAAAAAAAAAAAAAAAAAAAAAAAGAACAAAAAGAAGTAGAATGGGATCACACTTTCTGACAAATTAAATGTAATATGGCTGTTCATTTTGTCAATAAAGATATCTTTGTCAACTAGGTTGTATAACAAATGTTCTTAGTAAATCTGAAATTTATTCACCCATTGGTAAAATACATTTCAGAAACCATGGTATTTGCAGTATACATCACCCAAATACATCACTTATAACTATTTAAACTTAAAGCATGTCTTTTTATCCATTGGATTTATTTCATTTTATTTTTTGTTCTCTTTTCTTAATTGGCCTAGAATTTACAGTCATTCTACCCCAGCCTCCAAAGTGCTGGAATTATAAGTGTGTGCCACGATGATTGGTTAAACTTAAAGAGTACAAAGAAAGCAAATACCTTCTAAAAAATATTTTATGTGGGAACCCAAATGTTTGAAAAAATCTGTTGAAGGTTATTGTGAAAGTTATGTAACGAATGCAGAAATGTATATAATTATTTATATTAAACAAGGGGAGAGAAAAAACTTGATTGATAGCACTTCAGCTTTAGGGTAGGACATGTTTACTAATATAACCTTGATAAGTCTATATCCTGTGTTTTAAAAGCTATTCCTAAACACTGCTGCTATGTGTCTCTGATATCAGGGATATACCATGGTATCTTTTTGCTTTTCAGTCCATTGCTGATGGTTTTAAGGAGGCAGTTCGTTATGTCCTTCCACGTCTCATGCTGGTGCCCGTGTATCATTGTTGGCATTATTTTGAATTACTAAAGGTAAGGTAAAAAGCTTCCTGTGCCAAAAGTAATTATATTCATGAGGCCTGAAATCTAATTCTTGATCTGATCATATTATTTTTTAATTTCCAACTTTTCCCAGGTTTCTTGGCAGGGGGAAATCCTATATTTTATCTTCAGATCATTTCTATGTGGTAGAGAGAGGGAAATTTATTTTTATCTGGCATTTCATAATATAGATCTTCAAATTACTGATCTTAGTAAAAGAGTGTTTTGTTTGTTTGTTTGTTTGTTTGTTTGTTTGTTTGTTTCTTTTTAGATAGGGTCTCAGTGTAGCTCTGACTGACCTGGAATTCACTATGTTGTCTCAGGGTGACCTCAAATTCACAGTGATCCTCCTACCTCTGACTCCTAAGTGCTGGGGTTAAAGGCGTGCGCCACCATGCCTGGCTTTAGAATATTTTTGTTTGTTTGTTTGTTTTTGATTTTTTGGTTTTTCAAGGTAGGGTCTCACTCTTTTTTAACTCATTTTTAGGGACAGACATACAGTATTGGTCTTTTAACTCATATTTTATATAAGAAATTAATAATTTTATGCATAACATTGCTTTGAATTTTCACCTTATTTTATCTTATTTAGAAAATTATTTTTGAAGGTTTTTACTATGTAGTATAATATTCTTTTTTTTTTGGTTTTGGTTTTTCTCAGTAGGGTCTCACTCTGGTCCAGGCTGACCTGGAATTAACTATGTAGTCTCAGGATAACCTCGAACTCATGGCGATCCTCCTACCTCTGCCTCCCGAGTGCTGGAATTAAAGGCGTGCGCCACCACGCCCGGCTTGTAGTATAATATTCTTATTTTCTTAGTTTAGACCAAATAGCACTGGGTGTGTATGCATGTATATGCGTGTGTGTATGTATTTGAAACTTTTTTGCTTATTTTTTTTTCCCCGGTGCTGGGAACTAAATCCATGTCCTTACACTTGCTAGTGCCAAGTACTCTTACACTGAGGTTAATCCCTATCTTTTTAAAAAAATGTATTTTATTTCTTTATTTGTAAGGGGTGGGGGAGCCAGCACACCAGGGCCTCTAGCCCCTGCAAAGGGATTCCAGATGCATGCACCACTTTGAGCATCTGGCCTTACATGGGTACTGGGGATTTGAACTCTGGTAGTTAGACATTGCAGGCAAGCGCCTTAACTGCTGAGCAATCTCTCTGGCCCCTCCCATTTGCTTTTTTTGAGACAGGGTTTCATGTAGCCTAGGCTGGCCTCAAGTTCTCTGGTAGCTGAGAATGACTTTGAACTCCTTATGCTCCTACCTTAACTTCCCTTAAAGTCTCAAGGTGGCCTCAAACTCACTGCAGTCCTCCTACCTCTGCCTCCCAAGTGCTGGGATTAAAGGTGTGTGCCACTACACCTGGCTTGAAATTTTTTTTTTTTTTTTTTTGGTTTTTCGAGGTAGGATCTCTCTCTGGTTCAGGCTGACCTGGAATTAACTATGTAGTCTCAGGGTGGCTTCGAACTCTCGGTGATCCTCCTACCTCTGCCTCCCAAGGGCTGGGATTACAGACATGCTCTGTATATATAACTTGTAAATAAAATGATTTTTTGTTTTAAATTTACTGACCAACCACTAATCTTAGTCACCTTGCCTGAACAGAATTTACAGTCTAGTGATTAACTATAACAAAAGTAGCTGTGACCTTGAGTCAGGCCATCATAGTGAGTGTCTTGATTTTAGATGCATAATAGCTATGATGGCAATCTTCCAGTAATTCAGATGAGTTTAAAAATATTTTCAAAGCCGGGCGTGGTGGCGCATGCCTTTAATCCCAGCACTTGGGAGGCAGAGGTAGGAGGATCACCAAGAGTTCGAAGCCACCCTGAGACTACATAGTTAATTCCAGATCAGCCTGGACCAGAGAGAGACCCTACCTCGAAAAACCAGAAAAAAAAAAATTTTTTTTTTTTCAAGCCAGGCACTTGGGAGGCAGAGGTAGGAGGACTGCAGTGAGTTTGAGGCCACCTTGAGACTCCATTGTGAATTCCAGGTCAGCCTGAGCTAGAGTGAGACCCTACCTCAAAAAAAAATCAAGTAAGCTAGGAGTTGAAAGTATTGGTAAATATATAGGACAACTATAGACCAATAATAGGACTTCTAAGAAGAAACAAACATGATATCAAGATATTTTAGGAATCAAGCCGGGTGTGGTGGCGCACGCCTTTAATCCCAGCACTCAGGAGGCAGAAGTAGGAGGATCACCATGAGTTCAAGGCTACCCTGAGACTACATAGTGAATTCCAGGTCAGCCTGGGCTAGAGCAAGACCCTACCTCAAAAAAACAAACAAACAAAAAAAAAAAAAAAAAAAAAAAGATATTTTAGGAATCAAATAAACATCTGGAGTTGTTAAAATATTATTCATATGAAGCCTGCAATCTTTTTTATGAGCATTTATGGATCCATTAGTTGCCACAGAGAGTTTATAATCATTTTGCTTACCTGGTAGTGTATAAAAAGTTGATGAGGTCCAGCAGCATATACTATGGCAATGAGATACCATAAAAATGTACTTCTAAGAATTGTCAAATGAATTCCTTGCCTAAATATCTAAAACTATATTTAATATTATTAACAGTGATAAAGTCTAAAGGAGCTGTCTAAACCAATCATTTGGTGTGCTACAGGAGAGGTACAAAATAATCAAGCAGAAAGCTGCTTTGCTTCTAAAGAACAATAAAAAAATGTTGGAAAAGAAAATGTTATTGAGCAAGGTATACTGGGATTAAACTTGAGAAAGAGAAACAGTTCGAAAGTAGGCGAAAGTACTTCTGAGTTACCTGGTGTTGGTGAAAATCAGTAGTTGTAAAGAAGAGAAATGAGAAAATCTCCTCTTTTTTACATGACCTCTTTTGACTACATTGGTAAGCACTCATCCCTTGTAAAGATGAAAGGAAAGCACATAAGGCACTTAAAATGAGAAAAGCACTCATTGATTATTTGCCACTTGTCAAAAGGTAGCAGAGGACTGGGGAGATAGCTTAGTATTTAAGGCACTTGCTTAATCCATGTTCAATTTCCTAGATCCCACTAAGCCAAACACCCAAGGTGACATATGTATAAGGTCACACATGCTTACAAGGTGTTGCATGCATCTGAAGTGTGATTATAGTGGCTCGAGGCCCTGGTGTACCAGTTCTCTCTCCTGCTCTCTCTCTCTCATTAAAAAAAATAAAAATAGCTGGGTGTGGTGGCACACTCCTTTAATCCCAGCACTTGGGAGGCAGAGGTAGGAGGATCATCATGAGTTCAAGGCCACCCTGAGACTACATAATGAATTCCAGGTCAGCCTGGACTAGAGTGAAACCCTACCTTGAAAAGCCAATAAATAAATAAATAAATAAATAAATAAATAAGAAAATGAAACCACCCATTTCTGATCATTGAAGCTAAAAGCTTCAGAATCTATAATTTTAATTAATGCACAGCAACAATAAGAGCAAAGAGAAATGTGGAATGGACAGATAAGCTTCAGAAGAGAAGATATTTAAATGACCAAAGATTTGTCCAACGATCATATATTTAAAGTCATTAGTAATCAAGGAAATACAAACTAAAACCACAAGATACAATTACATGTACACTAGATGACAGAAATTTAGAACACCGATAGTAACATAAACTATACAAACTACTTTGGGAATTTGCTTGGCATGGTTAAATTTGAGGATATGTATACTATTGACAGTTTCATCTCTGAATATATACTCTAAAGAAATAAAATACATGTGTTTGTATACCAAGAATCATATACAGAAATGTCCATGACAAGTGCTTTCTGAAATAGCATCACACTGTTAAACAGAGAAGTATAAGTTGTGGTTTAGAACAGTGGAAGAACATTAAGAGTGCATCAACATTCATCCTCAGTGAAGCTTACAAATGCAACTCCCGAAGGATGATAGTATTCCTTAAGTGTACTCATCACATTTAAATGTTATATCCATTTGGGGGGGGGAGGTTTTGAGGTGGGGTCTCAGTGTAGCTCAGGCTGACCTGGCATTCACTCTGTAGTCTCAGGGTGGCCTTGAACTCACGGCGATCCTCCTACCTCTGCCTCCCGAGTGCTGGGATTAAAGGCGTGCACCACCACGCCTGGCTTTTATATCCATTTTTTGATTGACACCTAAGTCCCTCCCACCTTTTGGTTACCATGAATTTCCCTAAGTATTTATTGAATATTTTTTCATGTGCTTGTTAGCCACTTCTATATCTTCTTTGGAAAAATGTCCATTTAAGTCTTTGTCCATTTTTTGTTTTTTTGTTTTTGTTTGTTTAGTTGGCTTTGTTTGTTTTTTTCGAGGTAGGGTTTCACTCTAGTCCAGGCTGACATGAAATTCACCATGTAGTCTCAGAGTGGCTTCAAACTCATGGCGATCCTCCTACCTCTGCCTCCCAAGTGCTGGGATTAAAGGCATGCACCACCACACCTGGCTTCTTTGCCCATTTTTAAATACATTTTATTTATTTATTTATTTATTTATTTATTTATTTATTTATTTATTTATTTATTTATGACAGAGAAGGAGGCAGAGAGAGAGAGAGAGAGAGAGAGAATGGGTGTGCCAGGGCCTCCAGCCACTGCAAACGAACTCCAGATGCATGCGCCCCCTTGTGCATCTGGCTTACGTGGGTCCTGGAGAGTTGAACAGGGATCCTTTGGCTTTGCAGGCAAACACCTTAACCGCTAGCTAAGCCATCTCTCCAGACCCCTTTGCCCATTTTTTAAATCAGGTTGATTTTGTTGTTTATGGTAGGAGTTCTTTTTATAATCTGACTAACCCCTTCTGGGATACATGATTTGCAAATTGCAAATATTTTCTTCCATTAATATGGGTTGTGTTTCTGTGATAATTGTTTGGGTTTAGTACTAATCCAAAATAAGTTCCATTGAATGTTACCTTGGACAAGACCCATAAGAAAGAAGGCTGACATTCTGACTCAAGTATGTCACATTCCCCAGGAATAGAAGACAATGAACAATTTTCAGCCACTGTTTTGATTTAAAGTATCAAGATCTGGGGCTGGGAGATAGCTCAGTTGGTAAAACACTTGCTTGACAAGCATGAGGACTTTAGTTATTCCACAGAACCCCAGGTCTTAGGAGGCTGAGGTAAGAGGATTGCTGTGAATTAAAGATCGGGCTGGGGCTACAGAGTCAGTTCCAGGTCAGGCTGAGCTAGAGTGAGACCTTACCTTGGAAAACAACAACAAAGACAGCTGTGTTGGCATATGTTTATAATCCTAGTGCTGGGGAAGCAGTGAGTTCCAGACCAGTGAGAGATCTGGTCTCAAAAGAAGGGTGGACAGTGCTTGAAGGAACTATACCCAAGGTTGTCCCCTGGCTCCCACATGCATGCACACATATGTGCAAGCCCACCTATATACACATGGACTCACAAACATGCAAATACACATACACAAAAAGTACTTCAGTAATGTACCAAGAAGACTTGTTAATCTAGCATGCAAACATTATTTGAATTTTATCTATTAAAATTAGAATTATGATAAAGCAAGATGAAAACCAACTATAAAATGAGAGATTACAGTATACTCTACATAGTTCTCTAAAGCTATCTTAAACTATATTGGTAGATTGCTGTTACTCATAACATTTTTTTTAAGACAAGGCATTTCATGTAGCCTAAACTGGCCTCGAAGTTGCTATGTAGCCAAGGATGACCTTAAACTTTTGATCCTTCTGCCTCTACCTTCTAAGTGCAGGGATTAGAGGCATGCACCACCATACTCAAGTTTATGTGATACTGTAGATCAAACTCAGGACTCCATGGATGCTAGCAGGCACTCTACACACTGAGCCACATTCCCCGTCCATTCATGCCAGGGCGTTAAAGTTATAGATAGTATTTTTACTTCTTCTTTTTTGTCTTTTCAAAGTTAAGTCCCTCCCTGAGGTTGATTACAAACCACTTTTTCATTTCTGAGATAATTTTTAAATAGTTTATGAACTCTTTTTAGATTAGAGATTTTTCTTAAAATATACTTGTCTTATTGCAAGAGGCAAGAAATTAACTTCTCAATTTACAAGGAGCTATAAAGAACAAAATCCATGTTTGTCTTTCATTATTAAGAACACATATAGTCTCTCCCTCCAGAATTGATTTATTTAAAGTAGCATTATCTTACTGTCCTAACACCCTGTGCATTTCCTTGAAATTTAGTGATAGAATAAAAATTGTCACTCTCAAGAGGTCTTTAGCTTAAAGCTTAATAGAAGATAGCCAGGCATGGTGGCACATGCCTTTAATCCCAGCACTTGGGAAGCAGACATAGGAGGATCGCCGAGAGTTCAAGGCCACCCTGAGACTACACAGTGAATTCCAGGTCAGCCTGAGCTAGAGTGAGAGCTTACCTCAAAAACAACAACAACAAAAACTTAATAGAAGATATTATTAATAACTTTACTGAGATTCATTTCAAAGGATAAGCTAATATTTCAAGATAAAATGAAGTTTCTTTAACTTTTAACCTTTTGCTCCAAAAATTAAAAAAGCTTCAAAAACAGCACAGTGATTCCTTTCACACAGATTCATCATCAGTTAACATTTGCAGCATTTGCTTTGTCATTGTTCATGTACATACATGTATGTGTGTGAGTATAGTCGCAGCATTAAGAGCTTAAGATAGGCAGGCAGAAGCAGCTTACCAGGGCTATGGGCCCCAGTCCACACAGACCTCCAGGACACAGGACAGTGGTCTTAGGCAGTGACTGTGTGTACAAGAAGCAGAAGGTATGCCCTGGCACCAGATCTGCAAAGGGGATTTCCAGAAAACACTACCAGTGGAAGGAAGACCCTGGCACCCAGGAGAACCACAGTCACTGTACCAACATCTTCTAAGGGTAAGCTCCACCCATGGTCACAATGGTAACACAAAATGGTCATCTAAGGCTAATCATAACCAGACTGACTGTTAACTAAGAAGGAAGCACTACAGTTGCAGTCAGTGAAATGACCTCTAGGAGGTCTCGCAGAGGACAAAACAAACACAAACTGGTACTGAAAATGGGGAAGTTAAAGCAGGATCAGGCATGAAAAACACAACAAAGAAGTGCAAAGAATATGAGATCAACCCACTCATCCCATTCCCAGCCTCCTAACCCCTACAATGGAAGCCATAACTGCCGAGATAGAGGAATGTCAGAAAAGGATTCAGAATCCTACTGCTGAAAAAGTTAGTGACCACATGGACCTCAAGTAACCAGGAAACACATTCAAGATCTTGACAAGACAGCTTCTGAAGTGAGTCAAACTATAAACAAATTGGAAATGAAAGTCCAAAACATGGAAGATAAATTTAGGAAGGAAATTGAAACACTGAAAACGAACCAAACAGGAATTCTAGGAATGAAAGAAACAGTTATTCACATAAAAACCACAACAGAGAGCAATATGAAAAGATAAGGCCATACAGAACATTGAAATGAAAACAATCAAGAGTAATTCACACCAACACATACAAATTTTAAAAGGAACATGAGCAATATTTTCAAGACATTTGGGGCACATTCAAGAGACCAAACCTCAGAATTCATGGGGTAGAAGGAAAGGAATTAAAGGTTTATTGGATGAAATCATAGCAGAAAACTTTCCAAACCTAAGAGGGAAGTCAACACAAGAGACATTGAGAAACTCAGAGATACAGAATCAGAGAACCTCTCCACGACACATAGTCAAGATGTCACAAGGTAAGGAAACAGTACTAAAAGTTGTAAGGAAACAATACCAACTTACAAAGGCAAGAAATCGGAATCACTTCAGGTCTTTTATCAGCAACCCTAAAAGCTATAAAATCATGGAATGATAAGTTTCAGGCCCTGAAATTAAAGTTTCCAACCTAGCAAAACTATCTTTCAAAATTGATGGAACCATAAGTATATTCCGAGCAACACAAATTAAATATACTGAGTGAAGTAATCCAAGCCCCCAAAAGATAAAAATTGCACATGTTCCCTCATGTCCTCATTCTTTTTATGGAGTTTATGATTTAGTGAAGAAGATAGCTATCAACCAAGTAATTACAATAGAAAGGCTCAATAAAAGTAGTACTTTATCCATTCATAAGTTGATGGATAGACATAAGTAAAATGTGGTCTCTATACATATTAGCATTTCATTCAGCAATAAAACATTTGAATATTTGAAATCGTGGTATCTACAGGAAATAGATAGAACTGGAAATTACTGTTAAGAGAAGTAACCAGACTCAGCAGTGACTCTACTTCTGGAATCAATTTTATGTTGTAGTTACCTTCACATTGCTGGCACATCCCAACCAAAAGCAGCTCATAGGATGAAAGAATTTATCTTTGGTTTGTAATCTTGAGGTGAAACTTCATGATGGCAGGGAAAAGATGGTAGAGCAGAAGCCTGGGCATCACTTCTGCCACAGCAGGGGGAAAACAGCAGCAGGAGAGCAAGCTGAGTTCTTCCAGGAGGGATCTGACTATAACACTGTAAAGCCACGTAGGAACACCTCCTCCAGCAAGGTGCCACCTTCCCAAACTGCCATCATCTGGGCACCAAGCATTGAAAACACATAAGTATATGGGGAACATCTGACTCAAACTGTCATAGCATGTTTTCTTTTATATGTAGATCTTGGATTTTGGTTTTTATATATGTATATGTTCATTTGTAAGGATACAAATGTAGGCCATGAAACTAGAGAGGGGGAGGAAGGTCTCCAGAGGAGAGGGAAAAGAAGGATAGTAAAATACAGGTGACATGAAAGCAGAAGGGGTAGACAGGGGACCAGCAGGAAGGAGGCAGGAGAATAGGAGGCAAGTGGAGGGAAGAGAACAACAAAAACAAAGTATGTGTGAACATGCCATAATTAAACCCAATTATTTGTATTCTAATTGTTTAAAAAATTTAAAAATAGCAGTAATACATGATAACTGAGGTAGGAGGAGCTAGTTTTGCCCAAAGGAGTCAGAGAGATGTTCGTGAGTATTAGCTATGTAGGAGTTCATCCTAGTGATGTGTGTGTTACTTTACTTTGAAAGAATCATAAAAAATAAAAGCAAGTGTAGTAGTTTGAATCGGTGGCCCCCAATATATTCAGTGCTTTATTAGTTTGTAGTTTGGCTCTGCAGCCACCTCTCTCTGCTTGGGCCTATGAAAGATGGCCACCTTCTGCCATTATGGACCTTCCCCTGGATCTGTAAGCTTCAACAAATATCCCTTCCTCCATAACTGTGCCTGGTTTGGAAGTTCATCTCAGTGACCTGAGGCTGTCTGTTACACCAACAAACTGTAGAGTTAAGAGACAATTAACATGACAACTTAGAGCAACACTGGCTGACCACATAGCACGGAAAAATTCACTTAAGGACTTTATTGATACAATTGTCAAAATTGGAATCCATGCTGTAGATTAGCTAATAGGGCTTCATTGATGTTAAATTTCCTGAAGTTTATCTGAACTTCACTCTGATCTGTAAAAGAATATTCTAAGAGACTATTCAAGAGGAATACTATTTGAGAGTAATTTATGATACATTTGACTTTTACATGTATTCCAAAAGCCATTTAGCAATGGTTTCCCTTCCTCTGCAAGGAACTGAATGAATAGTAAGTAACAATTTTTTTTTTTTTTTGGTTTTCCAAGATAGGGTCTCACTCTGGCCCAGGCTGACCTAAAATTCACTATGTATTCTCAGGGTGGCCTCGAACTCACAGTGATCCTCCTACCTCGGCCTCCCAAGTGCTGGGATAAAAGGCAAATACTACCATGCCCGGCTAACAATTCTTGAATAATTCAGGGAGAAATGGTGCATATACTGCCCAACAAATGAAATATGTGCCAAAATGTTAAAAATTTGAGATTCAGAATATAGGGGAGCTACTCATGTTATTTTTGCAACTATTCTATAAATTTACTATTGCTTCAAAAGCAAAGACTTAAGAGGAAAAAGTAGCACTGAAAGTCATCTTCAACAAGAGGAGGTATTTGTCAGTATTCTAGAGGCTAAATTTCTCCAGTTGGGTGAGGAAGGTGATGCCAATATATAGAAAGCATATGGAAGCATGAAAGAGCATGGCTCATTTGCAAGTAGTTCACTGCAGTATTTCTATGTCACTTCAAGAAGTTTAGAATCCCTTTAATCCCAGCACTTGTGAGGCAGAGGTAGGAAGATAATTGTGAGTTCAAGGCCACCCTGAGACTACATAGTGAATTCCAGGTCAGCCTATCTATCAAGATCCTATCTCGAAAAAATAAATAAATAAAATAAACAAACAAACAAACAAAAGCATTGAACTCTTAAAGGTTATGTATCTGATCCTGTTGTAGAACATAGATGTAAACCTTTTGAAATTGTTGAAACTTAAGTAATCATTAGAAAATTAAGTAAAAATTTTGGGACTTTATTTTACTAATTCATTTTAGTAAATAAAAGTAACTTTTGCTGAGTGTGGTGGCACACACCTTTAATCCCAGCACTCAGGAGGCAGAAGTAGGAGGATCACCGTGAGTTCAAGGCCACCCTGAGACTACATAGTAAATTCCAGGTACGCCTAAGCTAGAGAGAGACCCTACCTTGAAAAACCAAAAAAAAAAAAAAAAAAGTAACTTTTAACTTTGTAGACAATATCCATGGTAATTCCCCACACACACACACATACACTTTCCCCTTTGATACTCAACTCTCCCTCATAACAGGCATGCCACTATTGCACCTGTTGGCTCATTTGGCCTGGCTGGCCAAATTTAAGACTTGCAGTATCCACTGTTGAGTATCTCCACTGGTGATTTCTCTCTCTCTCCAGTTGAACTGCATGCAGTGTAGCTTTTTCCAGCTTTCTGTCAGCTGATCTACATGGAGAAGGTTTTCAGCTCAGCTCCAGCAGGATTTCTCAGTGCCTTTGCAGCCCAAGTATGTGCAGTCTTCAGCAATAGGGTCTTACCATCTATTCCTGGTGGAAAACCAAGAGCTTCAGCAGTGGCCTGTAATGTTTTGGGGGTATCAATGACCTCCCTGGCCAACCAATCTCTGGAAAGTATCCCATCCCTGGCACTGAAAATTTTCTAGTAATAATCTATGGCTTCTGAGTGTTCCATTGTCCAGAAAAGTAGGTTTCCATATGACTTATTTATATCCTCTTAGATTTTGATTAGCCCTCCCTCCACCTTTTCTTTACTCAATCTCTTCCCCTGACCTCACTTAGGCCTTTTCACCCCCATTAATCTGTTCTTTTACTTACATATGTATAATACAATCCTATTACATCCCCCCTCCCTCCCTTTCTATTCCCTTTATATCCTCTTTCTAGTTTACTGGCCTCTGCTACTGAGTTCACATAGAGAAAATTTTTAAATATTTATTTATTTGTCAGACAGGGAGAGAGAGAGAGAGAGGCAGATAGAGTGGGTGTGCCAGGGCCTTCAGCCACTACAAACAAACTCCAGATGTATGTGCCACCTTGTGCATCTGGCTTACGTGGATACTAGGGAATTGAACCTGGGTCCTTAGGTTTCTTAGGCAAATGCCTTAACCACTAGGCCATCTCTCCAGTCACAGAATTTTTTTTTTGGGGGGGGGTTTCAAGGTAGGGTCTCACTCTACCTCAGGTTGACTTGGAATTACTATGTAGTCTCAGGGTGGCCTCGAACTCATGGTAGTCCTCCTACCTCTGCCTCCCTAGTGCTGGGATTAAAGGCATGCACCACCATGCCCAGCTCCAGAATTTTTTTTTTGGAGAGAGAACGAGAGAGAGAGAGAGAGAGAGAGAGAGAGAGAGAATATGGGTGTGCCAGTAGCCTCTCAGCTGCTATGAATGAATTCAGGCGCATGTACCCCATGATGGACAAGTGCAGCATTGCACCCCTGTGTCACTGCATTTGGCTAAACGTGGGACCTGGAGAATCGAATGGGCATTCTTAGGCTTAGCAGGCAGGCACCTTAACTGCTAAGCTATCTCTCCAGCCCCCAGCATGTTTTTATATAGAGGAAATGTTTGAATGATTTGCACAGTTGCCTTTATTTATTTATTTATTTAATTTTATTTTTTAAGGTAGGGTGTCACTCTAGCCCAGGCTGGCCTGGAATTTACTATGTAGTCTCAGGCTGGCCTTGAACTCACAGCAATCCTCCTACTTCAGCCTTCCAAGTGCTGGTATTAAAGGCATGCACCACCATGCCCAGCCCACAGTTGGGGGCTGGAAAGATGGCTTACTGATTAAGGCACTTGTCAGCAAAGCCAAAGGACTTGGTTTTGATTCTCCAGTGTCCATGTAAAGCCAGATGCACAAGGTGACAAATGTGTCTGGAATTCATTTGTAGTGGCTGGAGATTCAGTCATGCCCATTCTCTCTCTCTCTTTCTTTCTCTAGTAAATAAATAAATAGAACATTTTTTAAAAGCATATTGGTTTTGAGGAGTCATTAGGTATTTGTACTTATATGAAATTATAGCTATTTTATTAAATAAATTATTACTTTTTTATTGCTGTCACTAAATACCTGATAAGAAACAACTTAAGGAATGGTTTAATTGGGCCTACAGTCTAAGAAGGGTTTCAGTGGGGAAGGTATAACATTGTTAGTCACAGGAGACAGGAAGGAGGCCAGGCTATCAAACTTCAAGACCTGTTCCCAGGGTGAGGCTTCACCTCCTAGTGGTTCCACAATGAATCCAAAACAGCCACCAGCTGGGAAGCAATAATTCACACACATGAGTCTATGGAAGATATTTCACATTCAAACCATAGCATTAAATATATATATAAATTTTTAATATTTATTGCTGTTTTCTCTACTTAGAAAGAAGTTGATGGAAGAATCAAACAAAAACATGTTAATTAATCTTGTTCCCCTTTAGCAACTGAAAGCATGTAGTGAAGAGCAAGAAGACAGAGAATGTTTGAATCAAGCTATTACTGCTCTCTTGAATCTCCAGGGTAGTATGGACCGCATTTACAAGCAGTATTCACCTAGACGCCGACCTGGGTAATTCCAAACTATTCCAAATATGAAAACTTCTGTAGATTTCACTGTGTCTCAAGAAGTGATCAATAATAGTGACTGCATTCTTGAAAGCTGTGCTTTTCTGTTGGTTTTTTGCTTGAGTTTTCAGATTAACATTGTCATACCATTAAGATGTACTTAATAAATCTAAAGTCATGTGTTTAATACATTTTTGTGTGATTTCTGCAAAAAATATACGTGCAAAAAATGTAAGTAGGATTCTTTATTATTTTACTTCTATAGCACTAAGAATAAAAAATACAGCCTGCAGTACTTCTCTTTCATAGTAATGGAATTGAGTCATTTATTATTCAATGGCAAGGTTAGAAAAAAAATAAATGTTGTATGCAAACTCTAATGTTTGGTTATTTAAGGTTTTTGAATGCTGGAGATTGAACCTAGGGTGTCTTACATGCTAATATGTGCTTCACCACCTTCTCCTCAGCCCAGATGAAAAAAAAAATAATTTTTAAAGTTTAGAGAGACTTTATTAAAGAGAAAGAAAGAGAAGAACATGCAGAGAGTTCCTGCCATGTGGAGGGCAGGAGGGAGTTGAGAGTCCATGTGGGAGTAAGGGAAGCTTACCAGAACCTCGAAGTTCAGGAGCCGGCCAAAAGACAGGCTTGTCCCCTGCCGTGCATCTATTTATAACCTTATTGTGGTGGATTTCACCTTCCTGCTCAGGTAAGCCAGTGAGGGCTGATTGGTCTGGGCTAGGAGCTAGCTCAGGAAGAAGCCAGCCATGATGCCAAGTTCTGGGGGTTGAACTTAACCAACCACAATGTTAGGATTAGATTTAAGTTCTAGGAAAGGGGACCTTCTCCCAGAATAAACTCAGGTTGCTTGTAGAAAAACATATCTAGGGCAAGAGATGACTTAGTAGTTAAGGCCCTTGCCTGCAGACCCAACAAGCTGAGTGGCAAATGCATCTGAAGTTTTATTTGCAGTGGCTGGAGGCCATGGCGCATCCATTCTCTCTCTCTTCTCTCCCTCTTTTTCTTCCCCACTCTCATTTATGCTTAAAAATAAAATAGTTAAAAAGAAAAGATAAACAGATCTAGGGAACTCCTTTAAGCAAGAGATAATAAGTCAGATCATCTTTAATCTCTAGCAAAGTAGAGATTGCAAGGGCCCAGTCACCCTAAACTACCTGACTCCCTCTCATTTCCCCCATTAGAGGAAAGAGGATAATGACAGGTCAGTCTTTACTTCCAGCTGATTGGGGTCATAGAGTAATTGCAGTTAGAATCTCTCCTGGAGATGGGACTATCTAAGGGACCCCAAAAGTATATTGGTGGAGTGCAGTGAGATAGTCCTAGAAGAAAATGTTGGGTAGAAAGAATAGAAGCAAAGCAGAAGCGGGCACACATAAAACTGCATGCCTTTAGGGTTTCCACTCTTGTAGACTTGTAGGCCTTAGAGAGCATTCCAGGGAACCCCGGTAGATAGAATTAGATTGTCTCAGAATCATCTATGTGTGAGCTTACTGAGAACCACTCCCAAAACTCTTCGCCGAATGGCACAGTAGTGTCTGACATGGTCCGAATCTGTTCCTGTGAGTCTCGTAAAGCAGATGAGACATTAATAGAGTTATCAGGAATATATACACAACATTTAACCTTGATAGTGGCAAATATGCCACTCTAGGCTGCTGTGAGGATCTCCAAAGCCACGTGAGTTTTGTATCTCGTCATTCGAACTTCAGAACTAAGAGGGAAGATACCCTTATTGCGTCATTTAAAACTTTTTGAGTGCATTTCTGAGTTTCTATGTGTCACATGACATCTTTTTAAGCTAATAGATGGAATAAAAACAAAGACTACATGATCATACCCTTGAAAAACACTTCTAGTCTATTGGTGCTTTAAAATTGGTAAAATTAGCTGGGCACCCTAAGGTTTTTTATTTGTCACCCTTGTATCCAAGGGAATCCCAGAGTGTGTTTTCCAATCCATCCTGGTTGTAGCCAGAGCTAAAGTTTGGTACCACAGAACCACTGGGTGCCATTAGGGGCTGCCCAGTGTACTTCGGGCTTCAGGTTGATGGTTGAAGCTTAATGATGTTTTAGCAGAAGATAGAAGGGACTCATTATTGTTACCAACATGAGATAGTCTTTTGACTTAAAGTGACCTTGGGCCAGTCATCCAGATAGATAGATGATAGGTAGGTAGGTGGGTGGGTGGATGGATGGATGGACGGACGGACTGACGGACGGACGGACGGACAGACAGACAGACAGACAGATACTTGAAAATAACCATGCTGATATCTATAGTTGTTTTTCCTTATTGTAGAACTAGAACTACTAAAGAGGGTGCCAACATGCCTTAAGGCCTTGTGTCTTTGCCCTTGTGGAAAGCTCTTGTTGTGTCTCTGTTTATCTCTGGTTGACTTAATAGGCCAGCAGATGAATTTTTTTGTTGCTCGATTTGAAGTACACTTGAAGCAATTAGGGTTGCCTAATCACTGAATATGCTTAACTTACCTTGGCTGTTTTATTTTTATTTATTTATCTTTTAGGGATCCTGTTTGCCCCTTTTATAAACGTCAACTAAGAAGCAAGCACTTGGCTATCAAAAAAATGAATGAAATTCAGAAAAACATAGATGGATGGGAAGGCAAAGATATTGGACAATGTTGTAATGAATTCATAATGGAAGGGCCATTGACAAGAATTGGTGCTAAGCATGAACGCCATATTTTTCTCTTTGATGGCTTAATGATCAGCTGTAAGCTTAATCACTGCCAGACCCGCCTTCCAGGTTACAGCAATGCAGAGTATAGATTAAAAGAAAAGTTTGTCATGAGGAAAATACAAATCTGTGATAAAGAAGATACTTGTGAGTACAAACATGCTTTTGAATTAGTATCCAAAGATGAAAACAGCATAATATTTGCTGCTAAGTCAGCTGAAGAGAAAAATAACTGGATGGCAGCCCTTATTTCTCTACATTATCGTAGCACTCTAGATAGAATGCTAGATTCTGTCTTATTGAAAGAAGAAAATGAGCAACCACTGAGATTGCCAAGTCCAGAAGTATATCGTTTTGTGGTAAAAGACTCTGAGGAAAACATTGTTTTTGAAGACAACTTGCAAAGTAGAAGTGGAATCCCCATTATTAAAGGAGGAACTGTGGTGAAATTAATTGAGAGACTAACATATCATATGTATGCAGGTATGTGAAACTAGTAGGTACTCACCTAGAGGCTATGATTCAGACTTCCTAAAGATGCTGAAAAAGTATTTCAGAATTTTGTATTTTGCTTCCAGAATACAAAAATAGTGAAAGTACAAAGGGACCAAATTACTAATTAAATGTTTCTAAAAGTTAATATTGTTAATTAACTACTAAGTGCTTAGAAGACTTGCTTACTTAAGAATTTTAAGTTTGAAAACAATCCTTATTTATCAGGAAATACTACAGTTGGACTGAGTGAAGTGGCAGGAATATTAGGAAGCAAAGGTCATCCTTGGCTACATACCAATTTTGAGGCCAGATTGGCCTACATGAGACCCTGTCGGAAAAAAAAAATACCCTGACTAGAGGCCTGGGGGGATGACTCCTTTGGTAAAGTGCTTGCCATACAAGCATAAAGACCTGAATTCAGGTTCCCATCACCTAGTAAAAGCCAGGCATGACAGTGTGTACCTGTGATTCCAGTGCTGAAAAGGTGGAGACAGGAGCATCCCTTGGGCTTGCCAAATGGGTGAGCTCCAGCTTCAGTGAAAGACCTGTCTAAATACATAAAGTAGAGAGTGATTGAAGAAGACATCTGACATTGACCTCTGTCCGCCACATGCATATACACATGTGTGCACAGCACACACATGCAAAAAATAAGACTTTAATTAAGCTGAATATATTGAACATTGTCTGTTTTATGCTCTACATTTTCAGATCCCAATTTTGTTCGTACGTTTCTTACTACCTATCGTTCATTTTGTAAACCACAGGAATTGCTAAGCTTACTGATTGAACGGTAAGAAAATGTTTCACTTATGTTAACATTTTATAAAAATTAACTGCTTTATACCTTATAAAGTGCGAAGTACCTAATACATAACACAGGTAGTTATTGAACATAATTTGTTTGGCATTATATTACCAGTATTACTATTCTCTTCAAATAGAGTAGTCGCTGAATTCCTGTTGATAAAAGTACTTTCAGCTCTTATCAGCATTTTAAACAGTCATCAGAAAGAATAGATTTAGAGGATAAAAATTATATTTGAAGCCGAATGTGGTGACACATACCTTTAATCCTAGCACTTGGGAGGCCGAGGTAGGAGGATCACTGTGAGTTCAAGGCCAGCCTGCAACTACAGAGTAAGTTCCAGGTCAGCCTGGGCTAGAGGGACACTCTACCTCAATAAAAACAAAAGAAAAAAACAAAACTATATTTGAATAAAGTTGATTCTGTTTCTTAAAAACCTTTCTACTTTTAAAATAAACTTATTAGCAAAAATTTCAAAATATGTATAAAAGTAGATAGAAAACTATAATAAGCCCATTTATCCATCATTCCAACTTCAGTAATTACTGACTCATCTCAGAGTTTTCTACAGATTTAAATACTACCCTAGTCTTATTTTGAAGTAGATTCCAGGCCAGATAATTCATCTATTTCTATTTGTATCTGTAAAAGAAAAGGGTTTTTATATTTTAAAATCACATATTAAGCTTAAATTTTTAATAATCTCTATTATGATTAATTTTCAGAAGTTAAGATTTGAACTGAAATTTTAAAATATTTTTATTTATTTGAGAGAGGGAGAGAAAGAGAATGGACATTCCAGGGCCTCTAGCCACTGCAAATGAACTCCAGATGCATGTGCCACTTTGTGCATTTGGCTTATGTGGGTCTTGGGGAATCAAACCTGGGTCATTTGGCTTTGCAAGCAAGCACCTTAACTGCTAATCTCTCTAGCTCCTGAATTAAAAAAAATTTTTTAAAAATTTTTTATTTATTTTTTTAAGAGAGAGAGAGAGAATATGGGCTCACCGGGCCTCCAGCCACTGCAAACGAACTTCAGATGCATGTGCCACCTTGTGCATCTGGCTTACGTGGGTACTGAGGAATTGAACCCAGGTCCTTAGGCTTTGCATGCAGTTGTCTTAACTGCTAACCCATCTTTCCAGCCTCCCTAGTTTTTTTCACTTAGCATTTTTTACTTAAGAAGCACTTTAAATGCTTTAGAGTTTAAAGTGTAAAATGTAAATTACAATTTTTTTGTTTTACAGTTGAAAACTTAACTCCAATCTTATTTTGACTTCTCTCACTATGTTGCTGTATGTAACTATAATTAAGTCAGTATAATATATTATGAAGATATACTTAGTCATAGTTCTTTGTCTAAAAATAAAAAATGCATACTTTTTACACTTACATTTTAGCTATATTTCCTTGTGGCTGGACAGAGATTTTGTTTTTCTAACTTTGAGTTTTTTGTCTTACCCACTTGGGTATATTCTTTAAATATTATTATAATTTGCCTTGAGTCTCCTCTTTAAATTTTCCTTTCTTATGTAAGGAAATGTATTAGACTGCCTTCATAATGTGCAGGGTAGATTTTAGATAAGTTCTGTCTATACTGTTCTTTAAAGAAGTTGCTCTTTTTTCACATTCTTTTATTTATTATTATTATTATTATCATCATCATTTGGTTTTTAGAAGTAGGGTCTCACCACTCTGGTCCAGGCTGACCTGGAATTAACTTTGTAGTCTCAGGGTGGCCTCAAACTCACAGTGATCCTCCTCCTCCCAAATGCTGGGATTAAAGGCATGCACCACCACGCCCAGCTTTTTTCACATTCTTTAAAGAAGTTATACCCTTGTGGATTGTTATATTGGATCTTTTCCATGGATCTTTTCTGTGTTAATCAGGGCTACTAATAAAATATGTTTTGATAAAAGCAGGAATACAAAAATCTTAGTAACTGAATAGCCAAATAAATTTTTTGCAGTATGTAGTACCTTAAATAGGGCTAAAGAGTCATTACACTTCCACAGTGTGATAGAAAAAGGATTAGGTAGCCAAAGTATTTTTCCTGTTGTATTCAGAATCTTTTTCATTTATATATGAACAAATTTCCCTCCTTTTGATTTTATTCTTAGATTTGAAATTCCAGAGCCAGAACCTACCGAAGCAGACAAATTGGCAATAGAGAAAGGCGAGCAGCCAATCAGTGCAGACCTTAAAAGATTTCGCAAGGAATACGTGCAACCAGTGCAACTTAGGTTTGGCCTGTTTATCGTGTATATGTATATATATCTATACACACATATTTGCTGTATAGATCAAACACAAGTTTTTAGCCCTTAATTTAAATCTTGCTGTTAATACATTTCCTAATTTCATTCTCTGTGAAGATCTGTTTAAATTAAAAGCCCTGAAGAAATTTAATTATTTAAATATATCATATTACTTGCATCATCTATCTATGGCATATAACAGACTATGGTTACACACTGGGATACCTATTTGTTATTCTAAGTAAAAATCATAAAATGCAAATAAATTTGCCTACTCTCAGCCTTTTTTGCCCTTTTTTTCACCGTTCATGTCCCATTGTACTAATTTAGTAGTTCTTTACTCTTTTACAGTATATAGTATTTGTGGAAATTCTAGCTCTTTTCCTGCTTATCTTCCTCAGAATATAAGGGCAAGAAATGTTACTGTAAAGAATCATAATACTAATTTCTGAAAATGTATCTCACTATAGCAGCTGCAAGTTGTCAGATACTTTTTTCCCTAAAAGATTATATATGTACTTGTAGGTTGCATAGACATTTGAGGCTCATGCTTGAATTCAGAACCAAATATACTAAATATAGCTTTATGTTTTATGTGAAAAATGGCTTTTTCATTTTAAGGACTTAAAGATAGATTGTGTATGTTAGAGTATGAATTTTCTACATACAATTAAAGAAAGGACCCTTTTACTTAATATAAATGGGTAATTATTTTTAATAATAATATAAATGGGCAATATTTTTAAAGTATAATTTTTTGTTTTGTTTTTTTGAGGTAGGGTCTTGCTCTAGCTGACCTGAAATTCACTATGTAGTTTCAGGGTGCCCTCGAACTCATAGTGGTCCTCCTACTGACTCCCGAGTGCTGGGATTAAAGGCATGTGCCACCATGCTTGGCTTTAAGATATAATTTTTAAATAATGCACGATGTGGAAACCAACTTTCTTTGTATTATTAAAGCATGCAAGATATTAAGTACACATTAGACTTGTATGATGATTTCTTTTATATAAAACTATCACTATTACTAGAAAAGTGAATACTTACATTTCATGAAATGTGTTTCTTTCCATTTTATCAGGATCTTAAATGTCTTTCGCCACTGGGTTGAACATCATTTTTATGACTTTGAGAGAGATTTGGAATTGCTTGCAAGATTAGAATCCTTCATTTCAAGTGTAAGAGGTATATTGTTTAAAGGTTTAATTGAATTTTGTGTTGAACATTAGTTTTATTTTAGAAATTGTGTGAATTTAATTAAGAAGCTAAACTATTTTTCATTTTTAGAAAGCTAAACTAACAGTGGAAATGATTGTTTAGGCTCTAAAATTTCACATCTGTAGAGGATCATCTGAAGTCCTAGATAAAACTTTTCCCTTTAAGTGGTTGTTTTATTGTTCTTGGTACTAGGGATTGAACTCAGCTCCCTTTAAGTTTGAAGAAAATATTTCTTTTAAAGAAGTCAAAGACCTTTTTGATAAATTTAAGCTATTTAATTTTTTCCTTACTTCATTGTTGCCATTCCTGCAACTAAATAAAAATATGTGATTTCGTTCTATCTCTTTAATCTTGTTAATTTTGGATTGTTAACAGCTTTTTGTTAATAATATTAATTCCTCTAGAAAAGTATTGCAAGAAATACATTTTCATACCTGAAAGATAGATGTTTCCTACTTGAAATTTTAGAATCATGACCTATAAAATGGAAATCTAAGGCATATTCAACCTTTTGACATTGCAGTATAATGTCATTTTCAAATGTATTGGGCTGCATTCATAGTTATCCTGGGGTGCATGGGGCTCACAAGCTGCAGGTTGGATATATCTGCTCTAGCCTGTGAATAATTAAAATTAAACAAATGTATATTACCAAATATATATTATTAAATCAAACACACTTATGTTTTCCATAGCAGTATAAGACATTGATTCAAAATAATACTGCAAGTCATGTGTGGTAGTGCATGCCTTTAATCTCAGCACTTGGGAGACTGAGATAAGGTTGCAGTGAGTTTAAGGCCAACCTGAGCTACAGAGTAAACTCCAGATCAACCTGGGTGGAGTGAAATCCTACCTCAAAACAAAACAATATATATAATCTCAAGCCTAGCTTGCTTTATGGCATACTTGTTTTTTCAAAATTGTTTTCTTGTAAAGCAGGAAACTTTATCTTGGCTTGGTTTCAGAGGTTTAGTCCATGCTTGGCTGGCTTCAGTGTTTCTGGGTAGATACTGAAAGAACACCATGGCAGAAGGGAGTGGTAGAGCAAAGCTGTTCACCTCATGACAGCCAAAAAGCAAAGAGCCTACTTGCTCTTGAAAAGAAATTTTATTTAAAATAGACTGATTACTTTTCCGTGGAAACCAACTTTCTTTGTATTATTAAAGCATGCAAGATATTAAGTACACATTAGACTTGTATGATGATTTCTTTTATATAAAACTATCACTATTACTAGAAAAGTGAATACTTACATTTCATGAAATGTGTTTCTTTCCATTTTATCAGGATCTTAAATGTCTTTCGCCACTGGGTTGAACATCATTTTTATGACTTTGAGAGAGATTTGGAATTGCTTGCAAGATTAGAATCCTTCATTTCAAGTGTAAGAGGTATATTGTTTAAAGGTTTAATTGAATTTTGTGTTGAACATTAGTTTTATTTTAGAAATTGTGTGAATTTAATTAAGAAGCTAAACTATTTTTCATTTTTAGAAAGCTAAACTAACAGTGGAAATGATTGTTTAGGCTCTAAAAATTTCACATCTGTAGAGGATCATCTGAAGTCCTAGATAAAACTTTTCCCTTTAAGTGGTTGTTTTATTGTTCTTGGTACTAGGGATTGAACTCAGCTCCCCTTTAAGTTTGAAGAAAATATTTCTTTTAAAGAAGTCAAAGACCTTTTTGATAAATTTAAGCTATTTAATTTTTCCTTACTTCATTGTTGCCATTCCTGCAACTAAATAAAAATATGTGATTTCGTTCTATCTCTTTAATCTTGTTAATTTTGGATTGTTAACAGCTTTTTGTTAATAATATTAATTCCTCTAGAAAAGTATTGCAAGAAATACATTTTCATACCTGAAAGATAGATGTTTCCTACTTGAAATTTTAGAATCATGACCTATAAAATGGAAATCTAAGGCATATTCAACCTTTTGACATTGCAGTATAATGTCATTTTCAAATGTATTGGGCTGCATTCATAGTTATCCTGGGGTGCATGGGGCTCACAAGCTGCAGGTTGGATATATCTGCTCTAGCCTGTGAATAATTAAAATTAAACAAATGTATATTACCAAATATATATTATTAAATCAAACACACTTATGTTTTCCATAGCAGTATAAGACATTGATTCAAAATAATACTGCAAGTCATGTGTGGTAGTGCATGCCTTTAATCTCAGCACTTGGGAGACTGAGATAAGGTTGCAGTGAGTTTAAGGCCAACCTGAGCTACAGAGTAAACTCCAGATCAACCTGGGTGGAGTGAAATCCTACCTCAAAACAAAACAATATATATAATCTCAAGCCTAGCTTGCTTTATGGCATACTTGTTTTTTCAAAATTGTTTTCTTGTAAAGCAGGAAACTTTATCTTGGCTTGGTTTCAGAGGTTTAGTCCATGCTTGGCTGGCTTCAGTGTTTCTGGGTAGATACTGAAAGAACACCATGGCAGAAGGGAGTGGTAGAGCAAAGCTGTTCACCTCATGACAGCCAAAAAGCAAAGAGCCTACTTGCTCTTGAAAAGAAATTTTATTTAAAATAGACTGATTACTTTTCCCAATTTTGAGATGTGTAAGACACATTTATTATATGTGTCTCAAAATTATTCACAATATTAAATAAAATTAAAATTAAATAAAAAAATTTTTTTGGTTTTTCAAGGTAGGGTCTCACTCTAGCCCAGGCTGACCTGGAATTCATAAATTTTTAAACATATTATTTGAGAGAGAGGCAGATAGAGAGAGGAGAAAATGGGCACGCCAAGGCCTCTAGCAACTGCAAACAAACTCCAGACACATGTGCCCCCTATTGCATCTAGCTTACGTGAGTACTGGTGAATTGAACCTGGGTCATTGGACTTCACAGGCAAGCACCTTAACCATTAAACCATCTCTCCAGCCCACTATTAAATAAATTTTAAGTGGGGTTTTCTTGAGACAAGATTTATCTCAGACTAGCCTTGAACTCATTATGTAGCTAAGGATGACTTTGAACTTCTAATCCTCCTGTCACTCTACCTCCTGAGTTCTGGAAATAAATTGTATTATTTTGTTGTTGTTAATGTGTTTACTTTCTCTAAAGTTTCTTTGGGGCAGTTTTAATTTTTAGCCCAAATTGGCCTAGAACTTACTGCAACCCACCTGCTTCACCTTCCTGGGTGCTAGGATTACAAGCATGAGCCACCGTGCCTGGCTGAAATAAATTGTATTCTTGTTTTGCTTTGTTTTGTTTTTGTTTTTGTTTTTTTAAAGTATTTTTTTATTTACTTGTAAGCAGAGAGATAGAAGAAAGACAGAATGAGTGTGGCAGCCTCCAGCTGCTGCAAACAAATTCCAGATGCTTGCACCACTTTGCACATGCTTTACATGGGTACTGGAGAATAGAACCAGGGTCATTAGGCTTTGCAAGCAAGCGCTTCGACCTCTGAGCCATCTCTCCAGCCCTGTTTTGTTTTGTTCTGAGGTACTATAGCCCAGGCTGACCTGGAATACAACTCTGTTGTAGCCTCAGGCTGGCTCCTTCTTCAGCCTTCCAAGTGCTGGGATTAAAGATATGTGCTGCCATACCTGGTCTAATAAAAAGTCCAATAAATGCTTGTGTTACTATTTTAAGTTCTTTGCTGTACAAATTATACCTCAAAATAACCAAATACCTAATAAGAGAAAGTTGACTTCTTATAGAAGCATTTTGTCTAATAAGTGAAAAAAAAGGAATGTTTGTAACCATTCCTCAGTGCTAATAACACTAGGAATCTAGGGATGAGTTAGTGCTTAACATCACAGAAAGGGAGCTAACCAGACATTATGTGTTCCCTGTTGGAAGTAATCATGTTAAAACATTGATCCTGGATTAGACCAAGTGTTTATGTCTCTGGTTTTCAGAAAATATAGGCAGGAAGCAGACAAAAAGGACACATTGGCACTATAGATAAGGAAGTAGCAAAAGGCAAGTTTGGGGGAAAAACACAGGACAAGTAATACAGTTTCTTAAATCCAAACATTTTGAGTGGTAAGGGAGAACCTGTACGTTAAAGGAGACGAGATAAATTTACAAAATGCAATGTATGAATCTTGCTCATGCCTTTTTGAAAACATACAACTCAGCCAGGCATGGTGGTGCATGCCTTTAATCCCAGCACTCGGGAGGCAGAGGTAGGAGGATCGCCAAGAGTTTGAGGCCACCCTGAGACTACATAGTGAATTCAGGTCAGCCTGAGCTACAGTGAAACCCTACCTCAAAAAACCAAAAAACCAATAAACAAACAAACAAAAAAAAAATCCAGAGTGAAGGAAAGGAATAAGTGGGAATATGTGAAGCAAGAATTGGTTATGAGGCATTGTTGAAGATGGGTGAAGTTTACAGTTATAGGAAGTTTTGCAGTTATGTGTGCCAAGTAAAGGTCATTTGTGTTTCATGTGTTCTTTTCTCAGGGAAAGCTATGAAGAAGTGGGTAGAGTCGATTGCTAAGATCATCAAGAGGAAAAAACAAGCTCAGGCAAACGGAATAAGCCATAATATTACCTTTGAAAGTCCGCCTCCACCAATTGAATGGCATATCAGTAGACCAGGACAGTTTGAAACATTTGACCTTATGACACTTCATCCAATAGAAATTGCACGTCAGTTAACACTTTTGGAATCTGATCTCTACAGGTGGATAATGATTTCTTGCTTTATTCCATAAACCGTGAACAAACTTCATCTATTTCAAAAATATTTTGCTGATTTTTTTTTTAGAGAATGGGCACATCAGGGCCTCCAGCCACTGCAAATGAACTCCAGCTGCATGTGCCACCTTGTGTATCTGGTTTATGTGGGTCCTGGAGAATTGAACCTGGGTCCTTAGCCTTCACAGGCAAGCTCCTTAACTGCCAAGCTATCTCTCCAGCCCTATTTTGCTGATTTTTCATGAGTGTAAAAAAAAAGCTCATGTATTTTTCTAAGCTGAGGATTTTGGGCTTTTCTTTTAATTTTTAAAAAATATTATATTTAGCTGGGCATGGTGGCACATGCCTTTAATCCCAGCACTCAGGAGACAGAGGTAGAAGGATCACCCTGAATTTGAGGCTACCCTGAGACTACCAAGAGAATTCCAGGTCAGCCTGGGCTAGAGCAAGCACTACCATGCCCAGAGAATTTTTTTTAAATTTTTTATTATTATTATTTTTTTTTTTTTTTTTTGGTTTTTCGAGGTAGGGTCTCACTCTAGCTCAGGCTGACCTGGAATTCACTATGTAGTCTCAGGGTGGCCTTGAACTCATGAGGATCCTCCTACCTCTGCCTCCCGAGTGCTGGGATTAAAGGCATGCACCACCATCCCCGGCTCGAATTTACTTATTTTAGCTGCTATGTAGTATTCCATTATGTGAATATTCTACAGTTAATCTAGTCTATTGATGAGTGGCCTCTAGGCTGTTTGGGGTTTTCTACTTTTGCAGTTTCACTGAATTCTTGTTATTTTGTTTCTATAACTTTGTGTAAGAGTTTATCTAGAGTATATATGAGTAGAATTGCAGTGTCAGCTAGTATATATACATATATGTTGTGTGTGCATTTATGAGTATGATGTATATGTATATATATGTATGTACGTATATATCTTCAGTACTGAGCCATTTCCAAATTGTTTGTCAAATGGTTGTATCTGTTTTTACTTCTATATCAGTGTTGGAGAGTTATTGCTTTATCACATTTTTACTCACTTGGTATCATCATCAGACTTTGGGTTAGTTTGACAGGTATAAAATGAGATTTCCTTGTAATTTTCTTTTCCCTAAGTGATAAAATATTTTTTCATGTTTGTGGCTAGTTGGGTATGGTTTCTCTGTAAATTATTTGGTCTTATATTTGTCATCTTATCTTTGGGGTTGTCTTTTAGTTAGTTAGTTAGTTAGTTAGTTAGTTAGTTAGTTAGTTAGTTAGTTAAAGAGAAAGACAGTCAGGTGTAATGGCACATGGCTTATAAGCCCAGCACTCAGGAGGCTGAGTTATGAGGATCACTGTGAGTTCAAGGCCAGTCTGGGAAAACAGAGTGAGTTCCAGGTCAGCTTTGGCTAGAGTGAGACCGTACCTCAAAGACAGAGTGGGGGGAGGGAGGGCAGGGCCTCTTGCCAGGGCAAACAAACTCCAAATGCGTGTACCACTTTGTGCGACTGGCTTAATGTAGGTACTGAGAAATCCAGACCAGGTCAGCAAGCTTTGCAAGCAAGAGCTTTTAATCATGGAGCCATCTTTCCAGCCCTCAAAGTAATTTTTAAAAATAATTTTGATACTAATCTTTTGTAGGTTAAATTCTATTGATCTTTTGATTCCACAGGAAAGTCCAGCCATCTGAACTTGTAGGGAGTGTCTGGACCAAAGAAGATAAAGAAATAAATTCTCCAAATTTGTTAAAAATGATTCGCCATACAACAAATCTCACCCTTTGGTTTGAAAAGTAGGTTAAGATTTTTATTTTATTAAAGTTGGGTGCATAGAACATGCTCATGCAAGTACATAATGTATGTTGAGCACATTCCCTGCATCTCTCCCCTTTTGTACCCTATCCCCGTCCCATTAGTCCCTCTTTGTTCCCCCAAACAGCTTCACTTCAATGAGAATTTTTTAAATTTATTCCATCTTATTGCTTAATAGTCATACTATTAACTCATTTAAGCCCAAATTCTGCTTGTAAAGAGATTTTTTTATCTTCTAAATGATGAACTTTTCTGAACCATATTTTGTTGTTGTTATTAGATGCATTGTAGAAGCAGAAAATTTTGAAGAACGAGTGGCAGTTCTCAGTAGAATTATAGAAATTCTGCAAGTTTTTCAAGACTTGAATAATTTCAATGGCGTATTGGAGATAGTGAGTGCAGTAAATTCAGTGTCAGTATACAGACTAGACCACACTTTTGAGGTAAGTTTTAGACTTAAATATATTATCTTTGGTGGATAAGTAAAATTAATCTATAATATTACTTCTAGTACCTATTTTTTGAGTAAATCGTTTGTAAATTGTCTTCTTAAAAAATTATTCATTTGAGAGCAACAGACAGAGAAAGAGAGAGAGAGAGAGAGAATGTGTGTGCCAGGGCCTCCAGTCACTGCAAACGAACTCTAGATACATGCGCCACTTTGTGCATCTGGCTTATGTGGGTCCTGGGGAATCAAGCCTCGAATCAGGATCCTTAGGCTTCACAGGAAGCATTTAACCACTAAGCCATCTCTCCATCCCCCTTGTCCTTTCTTCTTAAATACAGACATAGAAGTATTAAACTGCATCAATATACACTAATGTAGATTCCCCCCCCAATGGCATATTGGTAGCATCATATAAATGACAAAGGATTTTAAATATATTTGATAAACAAGTACCTTCTCAGTCACTTTTAATATATAGTCAAAAATAATAGGGAATCTTAATTTTTTTTTTTTTTTTTTTTTGGTTTTTCGAGGTAGGGTCTCACTGTAGCTCAGGTTGACCTGGAATTCACTATGTAGTCTCAGGGAAGCATCGAACTCATGGCAATCCTCCTATCTCTGCTTCCTGAGTGCTGGGATTAAAGGCATGTGCCACCATGCCCAGCTTTAAATTTGTTTTATTTTAAATTATAAAATAATATTTTGAGTTTATTTTGGAAAATTCATTAGATATAGAAGTTATATGAACTTATTTTGTATCTTTTTATTTAAAAATTAACATTGTACATAGGGTTGTTATTATTGAGTATGTGGCATATACACATGTACATGCAGCTGTGTGCACCCCACTGCACACAGTGCAGAGTCCAGATGAAGACACTGGGTGTCCTCTATTGCTTATCTGACTTATTTCTGTTGGACAAAATTTCTCACTGAACCTAGAGCTCCTCCCCCCTACCTTTTTTTTTTTCTGAGGTAGGGTCTTACTCTAGCTCAGGTTGACCTGGAAAATTCCTTATGTAGTCTCAAGGTGGCCTCAAACTCACAGCAATCCTCCTACATCTGCCTCCCAAGTGCTGAGATTAAAGGCATGCACCACCACGCTGGGCTTTTTTTTTTTTTTTTTTTTGGTTTTTTGAGATAAGGTTTCACTGTAGCCCAGGCTAACCTGGAACTCATTCTGTAGTTCCAGGCTGCCCTCAAACACACAGCAAACCTTCTACTTCTGCCTCTAGAAAGCTGGGATTAAAGGCATATGCCACCATACCTGACCCTGGAGCTCCCTAGTTTTTTATTTTATTTTATTTTATTTTATTTTTTATTAAGAACATACTTTGTATGGTTACATCATGTGTTGATACCATCTTTTCCCTCCTCCCTGCCCTCATTCCACTTGGGGGCCCTTCTCAGTAGTTGCTGGTATTCCCCATGGGGTTGTAAGTTATGTTTTGTGGGAGCAGCAGTCAGTTATTGGGGGGAGGCATTGCCTCTGAGCATGACATCTCAACCTGTGGCTCTTACAATCTTTCCACACGTTCTTCCACAAAATTTCCTGAGGCTTCGTGGGTATGTTTTAAGTCTCCTTCAGTGATGAGCTCTTAGGAGCCACTGGTTTCTGCTTTGGTATGTGTTGAGTCTCCTCAGCATCTGTCTCCTTCATCCTGGCACTGATTGTCAGGCTCACTCTGGAAGGTGCATTCTTGCTCATCTCCCCAATTCCTCTGTGGTTTCACCTGGGCCTTGGCTGAAATGCAAGGGGTGGTTATCTCCTCCAGTCTCACTACCTTCTGAAAACGAAAAACAGATTCTGCAATGGAGAATATAAAGTCAGCATAGGTTAAATTGGTTAGGTGTAATTAATTTAGGGAGATTTTGATGGTTGTAACCCCTCCTTTAGCCAAAGATTAGTGAGACCTTGGCACTGGAGAGCATAATCTTTGTCTCCATAGAATTCTGCCCTGGTTCCCAGTTCTAGATATGGGTTCCTTTTTTTTTTTTTTTTTTTGAAGTAGGGTCTCACTCTAGCTCAGTCTGACCTGGAATTCACTATGTAGTCTCAGGGTGGCCTTGAATTCATAGCGATCCTCCTACATCTGCCTCCCAAGTGCTGGGATTAAAGGCATGCGCCACCATGCCTGGCTCAGATACATTCCTTTCCACTGTACAAATCTCTTAGCTAATCAGAAAGCCATTGGTTATCCACCAAGGCTGTGTGCCACCATTGCACTAGTGTGAACTTCTCTGGCTGGTTGCTTCTGAGTAGCTTAGACCCCTGCTTGTTCACGCTGTTGTTACCCACTGTCCCCTAGTAGCTCACATAGTGCTTTCCAGTACTAGATGGGGTAACTATCTTGGAACTGGCTCTCTTCCAGATTCCAGCCAGATCTCTCCATGTTCTGTGCCAGCAGTATATGGTGTCTTCAAGAATAGGGTCTTACCCTTTACCTCAGGCAGAAGCCTGTCTTGTTTTGGGGACCTCGTAGGTCTGGCCAATCAACAGCTCAATGTGGGTAGCACTGATTTCTGGTACTGGGATTTATAGGCCAGAACCAAAATATTTTATGATTAGGCTTCTTCCCACCCTCTCCAAGGCCCTTCTTTTCAGATATTCCCCCTATACTCCTGTTGAGGGTTAAATCTTTTAGTATGCTTTCAAGGAGAAAGGGTTCTGTAGTATCAGTTCATTTTGGGTTTAGTTTTGTGTTTATTTCCTCCCATTCTTCCCTTCCCCTTCCCCCAAACCCTTCTATCCCTATTGTTTGGGCATCAAGTTACCTATCAGGTATGTCAGCAACTCAAGCTGATCCAGGTTAGGAACCGCAGATGAGTGAGAACATGCAGCGTTTGTCTTTCTGTGATTGTGTGTCAATCTTGTTTATTTTTTTCAAAGAACCAGCTCTTCATTTCATCAATCTTCTTGTTTTCTTAGTTTCCAATTCATCAATTTCTTTTTTAAAATTTTTTTGTTTATTTTTTATTTATTTGAGAGCGACAGACAGAGAGAGAAAGAGGCAGATAGATAGAGAATGGGTGCACCAGGGCCTTCAGTAACTGCAAACGAACTCCAGATGCATGCCCCACCTTGTGCATCTGGCTTATGTGGGTCCTGGAGAATTAAGCCTTGAACTGGGGTCCTTAGGCTTCATAGGCAAGTGCTTAACTGCTAAGCCATCTTTCCAGGCCCCAATTGATTAATTTCTGTTCTGATCTTGATTACTTCTTTCCCTCTGGAGCTCTTAGGATTAAATTCTTCTTGTTTTGCAAAGCCTTTAGGTGGATGATTAGGTTATTATTTTGATACCTTTCTACCTTTGGTATGAATGCATTTGGCGCTGTGAATTTTCTCCTTAGGACTGCCTTTATTGTGTCCCATAAGTTCTAGAAATTTTACAATTTCTTTTTTGATTTCTTCCACAACCCATTCATGGTTTAAAAGTGTGTTATTCAATCTCCAGGAGCTGGTGGAATTCCTGATATGTCTCTTGTTGTTAATTTCTAGCTTTAAAGCATTGTGATCTGATATGATGCTGGAAGTTATGTCAGTTTTCCTGAATTTATGGATGCATGCTTTATGGCCTAATATATGATCTATTTTGGTTTGATTTAATCCCTACCATGATGGGGTGCTTTATGGGGTTTGATGCTTTCTTAGGCTTTGTACTTTTTTGAGCTTGCTCAAGTTTAGGTTATTGTGACCTTGTAGGCTCTTAAGATTGGTTTTTAGACTCTTCTATGTAGAGTATTCCCTGAAATATTCTCTATAGGTTTGGCTTTTTTCATGGAAAGTTTTCCTTTCACCATCTATTGTGAGGGATACTGTTTGTGGGTACAGAAGTTTGGGTTGGAAGCCCTAGTTTTTTAGACTTTAAAGTTCTCCATTCCAAGCCCTTCTGGCTTTCAGGGTTTCAATTGAGAAATCTAAGGTAATTCTGATGGTATTGCCTCTTTATATAATGAGTTGTTTCTCTCTTGCTGCTTTTAGAATCCTCTCTTTGTTTTCATTGTTAAGAATTTTAACTATGATATGCCTTGGAGAGTTTCTTCTTCTTTGGTTCTATCTGTTTGGTGTTCTGTGAGCTTCTTGTATCTGGATGGGCCTCGTTTTATGAGATTGGGAAATTTTTCTTTAATAATTTTGTTGAGGGCTGGAGAGATGACTTAGCAGTTAAGGCATTTACTTGCAAAGCCACAGGATCCCGTTTCAGTTCTCCAGGACCCATGTAAGCCAGATGCACAAGGGGGCACATACATCTGCAGTTTGTTTACAGTGGCTAGAGGCCCTGGAGTGTCCATTCTCTTCTCTCTTCTCTCTCTCTCTCTCTCTCTCTCTCTCTCTCTCTCTCTGACTCTTTTTCTCTCTCTCTAAAATAAATATTAAAAAATAATTTTGTTGAATATGTTCTCTATGCCTCTGGCATGGATTACTTCCCCATCTGGTATACCCATTATCTGGATGTTTGGTCATTTTAGGATATCCCACAGTTCCCTTATATTCTGTTTACATGATTTTTTGAACTTAGCAAAGTTTTTGGACTCCCAATAAATTTCTTCTGTCTTGTCTTCCAGCTCAGAAGTTCTGTCCTTCACATGAGTGACTCTGTTAGTGATGGCTTCTCGAGAGGTTTTTAAAGCTCTGTTTGATTTTCATTTTCAGGTGTTTTTTTTTTTTTTCCATCATCTCCATCTCTTTTTGGAGGTAAGATTTTAGGTCAAGGTCTGATTTTCTTTCTTCTTTTTAAAAATATTTTATTTATTTGAGAGAAAGCAAGTAAAAGAGGGAGGGGATGGAAAGAGAGAACGGGCACACCAGGGCCTCTACCCACTGCAAACGAACTCCAAATAATTGTCCCACCTTGTGCATCTGGCTCACATGGGTATTGGGAATTGAACCTGGGTGTTTAGGTTTGGCAGGCAAGCACCTTAACTGCTAAGTCATTTCTCTAGCCTAGGGTCTGATTTTCTTGATGCTTCCTGGAATTTTTTGTATTGATCATGTCTTCATTAGGTTTAATCAGCTGGTTATTGAGATCCTCTATCTGTTGACCCATCTTCAATTCATTCATCTTTCTTTTGGCTTTCTTCTCTCCTCTTGGCTTTCTTCAATTAAGTTAAGCCTCATGACAAAAGCTGTATCCTCTAAAAGACGATTCTACTCAATTTCATTGATGCAGTTGTTGGTTTTTGATGATTTGCTTCCAGTGCAGCAATTTGCTTGGTCAGGGTCACATAGCATGTTATGTTTGCATTTTGGGATAATTTCCATTGTTTTCTCTGTGTTGTGAATGGAGGCTTCCATTGGGTTTTTTTCTGCATTGTGGTCTACCCATCTCAGGGTAAGTCTTATTTTATTTTGGAGGAAGAAAATATTTGTCCTTGTAGGATCTTCAGTGAGTGTTCTGTTTTAAATTTAAACCAGGGGCTGGAGAGATGGCTTAGCTGTTAAGGCACATGCCTGCAAAGCCTAAGGACCCATGTTCAACTCTCCAGATCCCACGTAAGCCAGATGCACAAAGGTGAGGAAAGCACAAGGTTGCATATGCCCACTAGGTGACACAAGCATGTGGAGTTTGATTGCAGTGGCTGAGGCCTTGGCGCACCAATTCTGTCTGTCTCTCTCTCTCTCTCTCTCTCTCTCTCTCACTCTAAATATAAAAAATAAAAAAAATTTAAACTGGATTGGAGTACAATATGGTTATCATCATAGATGTGCAGATTGTGGAGGTTGCAAGTGCAACAAGGGTACCTAGGGAACTGATAGGTAGAGAACTGGAAGATCAGGTTCACTCTGCTTATTCACACTCTTTATCACAGGAGAACTGGAGATTGGGGAACCAGGAACTGGGGAGCCAAGAGCAAAAGACCAGTTCCCACAGTGGCCTGTGCACCCTCAGGCTCAGGAGAACAAGGAGTTGGGGATCCAAGGGCCCATCAATCAGGAACTCAGAGCAAAAGGCCTGCTTCTGCAGCATGCACGTAGGGTGCAGGTCACCCCATGCCACCGGCAGGGGTACTGCTCTCCAGTTTTTTATTAGACTGGTTGATCATGGAGCCCACCTACCCCTCAGCACTGAGGTAACATGCATGCATCGCTTTTTATATGGTATCTGGATGCAAGCTCAGGTCCTCAGGCTTTTCCTGGCGAACCACCTCCCACCTCCTCAGCTTCATACAGATCTTTATGGCATGCATCTCTTTCTCATAAACATGTCCAATTTATTAAATTGTCTTCAAAAAACAAGTTTTGTTTTGCCTGTTTTTTTTTTGTTTTTTGTTTTTTTTTTAGTTTTTCTGTCTCCTACACAAACTAATTTGTTCCATCATTCTATTTTGGGTTATTTCTGATTTCTCTTGGGCTAAGTAATTTGTCTGTCATGGACCATCCATATATACAGATCCTTGTTAAACTTTATTTCCCTAGAGTAAGTTTCTAGAGGTGAACATCCTGGATCAGAATATTTGTACATTTTCAGGATTTTGATACTTAAAAAATTTTTTGCCGGGTATGGTGGTGCATGTCTTTAAACCTAGCACTCAGGAGGCTGAGGTAGGAGGATTGCTGTGAGTTCGAGGCCACCCTGAGACTATATAGTGAATTCCAGATCAGTCTGGGCTAGAGTGAGACCCTACCTCGAAAAACAACCAAAAAAAAATTATTTATTTTCAAGCAGAGAGAGAGAGACAGAGAATGGGCACATCAAGATCTCTAGACACTGCAAATGGACTCTAGATGCATGTACCCCTTTTGTTCATCTAACTTTCATGTACACTGGGGAACTGAACTCAGGTTGTTAGATTTTGCAGGCAAGCACCTTAACCAATAGTCCATCTCTCCAGGCCTTGATAATTTTGTTAAGGAGTTTTCTAGCAAAAAAAAAAAAAAAAAAAAAAAGATAAGTAAAAGATGTAGTTCATTCTTTTTTATAATTTTACCATATTACAGAAGTAAATGTAGAAATCTATATTTTATTTCTATTTATTTATTTGAGAGAAAGAAAACATTTGCCAGGGCCTCCAGCCACTGCAAATGAACGGCAGAAGCATGCACCACCATGTGCATCTGGCTTATATGGGTACTAGGGAATTGAACCTGGGTCCTTAAACTTCACAGGCAAGTTTCTTAACTGCTAAGCCATCTCTCCAGTCCAAAAGTAATCATTTTTTAATGGTCTTTGGGCTGTGAGGCCATTATGAACAATACTGCTGCAAATATTTTTTACATATATCCTACTTTCTACATACAACTTCTGTAGAAGTAGAATTGCCTGGGAATAGCATATAAATGTCTTCAACGTTACTAAATAATACCAACTTATTTTCTCAAGTACTTGTACTAGTTTACCCTCTTCCCACACATGTAAGAGATCCAGGTGTTTCACATTCTTACCAGTACTCAGGCCAGTCTTGTAGTTTGGGTTTCTGTTTTCCTGATTTATTTATTTATTTATTTATTTATTTATTTATTTATTTATTTATTTATTTATTTTATTTGAAGGAGAGAGAAAGAGACAGAGAGAAAATGGGCACACCAGGGCCTCTAGCCATTGAAAACAAACGCCAGACACATGCACTACCTTATGCATCTGGCTTTACGTGGATCCTGGGAAATCTAACCTGGGTCCTTTGGCTTGCAGGCAAGTGCCTTTAACCACTAAGTTATCTTCTCATCCCTATTTTCCTGATTTTGAATGAGTGTATGCTTTTCAATAAACACAATAAAAACTACAAATGTTTATTGGTTCCTTGTACTTCTTCTTATAGAAAAATTTTCAACTTTCTGTTGTGTATTTCTTATGAATTTGTATGATTTCCCTTATGTTTTGGATTCTAATATTTTGTCATTTATTTGTATTGGCTTATCTTCCCAGATTGAATTATCCCATTCCCTTTTTATCTGTTGAGCCATCTCCCCAAAATTGATTTTTAATAAGAAAAAATGTAATAATGAAATAAAGAAGATATACCTGTGATTACTTTCACTAAAGTTTCTTCAAGTTTTCTCATTTCAAAACTCTGCCTTCAACCTTAAAAGACTTTTCAGTGGAAGACTAGGTGAATGCTAAAGGGTTTTAATTTTCCTCTCCTACGTCTCTAACTTGAAACCCTGGCTAACTAATCAAAATTATGACAAAGTCCTGAGGAAGAATTTTATTGTTTAATCTTCTAACTTATGTTAGAAAAAACATTATTGTTTTCATATGTACAGCTTAAAAAGAGAAATTACATTAGGCAAGTGCCCAAAGGACTACCACTCATAACTTTTAATATTATTTTTAAAATATTTATAAAATTTTACAAATTCTATAAAAATAGAATTATATTTATGTAGTATAGAATTATACTCAATTTATATTGTTTAAAGGCATTACAGGAAAGGAAGCGGAAAATTTTGGATGAAGCTGTGGAATTAAGTCAAGATCACTTTAAAAAATACCTAGTAAAACTTAAATCCATCAATCCACCTTGTGTGCCTTTTTTTGGTAAGTTACTAAATATGGATATTATATTTTGAAGATGAATGTGTTATAATCAAAAGAGGCCAATCTTTAAAGACAAGTTGTCTTTTTAACAGCTTGTGTATATTTACTAGCTGTCTATATTGATAAATAAAACCTTAAAAACTCTTTCCTTATCTATAAAATGAAAACTATGATAATTTTCTCTTAAAGTTGCTGTACAGATTTAAAATATTTTCTCTGTAGTGCTTAATACAAAGTCTAAAATAGAACAGATAGATACTCATGAAGTGACAACTGATATTTTATTTATTTATTTATTTATTTATTTTATTTATTTATTTATTTGAGAGAGAGAGAGAGAATGGGCATGCCAGGGCTTCTAGCCACTGCAAACGAACTCTAGATGCATGCGCCACCTTGTGCATCTGGCTTACGTGGGTCCTGGGGAATCGAACCGAGGTCCTTTGGCTTTGCAGGCAAGTGCCTTAATGTCTAAGCCATCTCTCCAGCCCACAACAGATATTTTTTAAGTGATTTTTAAACTCAGAAATAAAACATTGTTATGTATTAGACAGTATTTCATAAAATGAACTTTTCTTACATATAATTATGCCTAACAATGGAGACATGTTCTGAGAAATGCATATTAGGTAATTTTTTTGTGTGTGTGAGCCTCATCAAGTGTATTTATACAGACCTGAATGGTATAAGTCAGCTATTCAGTGTGGCTTTTTTGAGGTTTTCGTTGTTGTTTTTGCTGTTGTCATTTGTTTGTTTACAAGTAAGATAGAGTCTTACTCATGTTGCTCAGGCTTGTCTTAAACTTCTAAATTCAAACCATCTTTCTGCCTCAGCCTCACAAATGGCACATTATATCATACCTTTAATATGACCCTGAGATACAATGTAAGGTATGCTAGGCTGTTGCTGGCACAACATAGAAAACTTTCTAAGTATAGTCTAAAATAATGATAAAAGTATAATGTAACAAATGCACAAACCAGTAACATTACCATTTATTATTTTTACTAAGTATTATGTGTTTATATTGCTATTCTCCTGTATGATGGACAGCAGCAGTTTTTTTAAACAACAGCACCAAAAACACTTGAGTGCTATTATAGCAGCTTCAACACTATAGTCAGCTCCCTTCTATTTGGGGGAATGGGAGGTAGGAGTGCTAGCATTTAAACCCAGGGCCTCATGAATGCTAAGTATATACTATATCACTGAGCTACACCCCTAATCTATACTCTTTTTAACCAAAGTCGCCTAATTTAATGATAGTCACTTTAAAGATTATTGTCATTAAATATTTGAAATCAAATTTTAAAATATTAGGTTAGGGCTGGAGAGATGGCTCAGCAGTTAAAGGTACTTTTTTACAAAGCCTGATGACCTGGGTGCAACTCCCCAATGCCCATATAAAGCCAAATGCACAAAGTGATGCATATGTCCAGAGTTCGTTTGCAGTGGCAAGAAGCTCTGGAGTGCCCATACATAGTGTTGAATATTGGTTACACATTATCTGCAATTATTAATGTTTTCTCTCTCCCCCCTTCTCTCTCTCTCTCTCTCTCTCTCTGTGACACACACACACACACACACACACATTCTGCATGCTTGCCTCTATCTCTGTCCATCTCACTTTCTCAAATAAATAAGTAAATTAGTTAAAACATTGGGTTAAAATAAGTTTTAACACTTAAGGTTTAGTTATGTTAAATTTGCCGTTTCTTAGAATAGTAGCCTTTAATTCAGTAAAGACTAGTAGCCTTTATTTTCTCTTTCTGTTAAGTTCTGTTACAAAACTCTAATGGAGAATTACTTATGAAGTCTATTAGATCTTTACCTTTCAGTACTTGAGAACTGCTGCATTTTACTGTTTATCTTTCAACTTTACTAGAGAAATTATTTTCCCAAATGATTGATTAAATAACCAATTTTAAAATAACTTAAATACTTTTTCACTTAGGAATATATTTAACAAATATTCTGAAGACTGAAGAAGGGAATAATGATTTTCTAAAAAAGAAAGGGAAAGATTTAATCAATTTCAGCAAGAGGAGGAAAGTGGCTGAAATTACTGGAGAAATTCAACAGTATCAGAATCAGCCTTACTGTTTAAGGATAGAACCAGAAATGAGGGTAAATATTTACTTACCTTTGAAAGAAATTGTGTTAAGTCCTAACTGATCTCTAAGAAATATCATAATCACACCTGTACTATTTACTTAAACTTGAAAATGAGTTAATCATCAATAGATGGCAGTGTTGAATATTAGATTTCCATTCTATCTGCAAATATTAATGTTTAGTACTTGCTTTTGAAGCTTCTTTGTATAACTGGTTCAAGCAGCACTTCCAAAAAGTGACAAAGGGAATGGAAGAAGCTTTGTGATGTCAATACAATAAAATGAAAATCCACTACTGATAGTTGAGGGATACCACTCCAGATATTTTACATGTGCAACACAGCATAAAATAATTCATCTCTTCATAACCTTACTGTGTTTAAATAGGAAAGGATTAGGAGAATAGTGTGTATATATATGAGTTTATTCTTTCAGTTGATGTTCTGATTTGAGTAATGTGTCATACTGATACTGTGATGCCATAAAATGTGAGATAAATTATAAATTATAGCATTATGAATAAACTATGATACTATGTTTAGGTTAAATGAGTTTTATTTTATCACGCATATTTGAAGTTGAGGACATACTATAATTGTCAACCAGAATAAGTTCACTAGTCACATTAAAAATGATGCTGAGTTTTTAAATATGGCGTTCAGGTTGGGCATATTGAGTGAAAATAGCAACAATCACTCCTGCCCTCCTAAATTATCAACTAATATCTATTCTTTTTCCCAAATTCAAAGCAAAATTCTGAGAAGGAATGACTAAAGCACACCATTTGTGAAAATGCAGATAACTTTTTTAAATGATGATAAGCTACTAGTGTTCACCTATGTCATCTATTTCTTCCATCACCCTGTGTGATAAGGAGCTTCACAATACGAACAAAATATGTTTTTAAAACCCAGATTAGAATATACAGTATATGAATATTTCTTCACAGAAATAATGTTATACTGTAATTGAGTATACTTAAAATAGTACTTTTAGCATTCATGTCTCAGAAGCACATCTGCTGATAAGTTTTGCTATCGAGCCTAGGCTTCTTAACATGTTAAAGCAAGTTTGGGAGTGTGGAAATACCCTTATTATGATTGAGTTAAAGTAAATTTAAAATTAGACAAAAGAAGCTGGGGCATCAGATGGCTCAGTGGATAAAGTGTTTACCACTCAAGCCTGAGTATCCAAGTTCAATCCTCAGACCCCTGATATAAAGCCACGGTAGGCTTCTGTAGTCCTAGGACACTGACAGTGAGGTGGGAGGTAGAGACAGGAGAATTTCCTCAAGCTCTTGGGAAGTGCAGTATAGAAAACAACAGTAAGCCGGGCATGGTGGCGCATGCCTTTAATCCCAGCACTCGAGGATCACATCGTGAGTTCAAGGCCACCCTGAGACTATATAGTGAATTCCAGGTTAGCCTGGACTAGAGTGAAAAACCAAAAACCAAAAACAAACAAACAAACAAACAAACAAACAAACAAACAAACAGCCAAGTGAGATAGAAAGAAACCCTTGCTCAAATGAAGTGAAATGAGGACCAACTCAAAAGTTGTTCTCTGATCTTCACACACACCTGCACTCACACAAACACATACATACATACCCATTTGCATGCTTACAAAATTTTACACACAAAAATTTACACACACAAGTAAATACTAAAAATAGACAAAGGTAGGTATGATGGAGCATGCTTGTAATCCCAGTATGTGGAAGGTGGAAGCAGGAAGATCAGGAATTCAGGCCAGCCATAGAGCAAGTTTGAGGCCAGCCTGGATTACGTGAGACCTTGTCTCAAAAAAACCTAGATAAATAAGTAAATAAAATAAGGCATAGTGGCTGTTTACTTTTTAAACCATAGTTACCCAACTTAATATTAAAGTAAAACTTGAGAAAATCAAGAATATGACAGTCACAGCTTTCTACAAGTGTTTACTGTTGCCTGATATAATTTAATTTAACTATCTTGAATATAAGAAAAAACTGAATGCCTGAAAAATAAGATTTTTTTTTTTTTTTTTTTTTTTTTTTTTGGTTTTTGCAAGGTAGGGTCTCACTCTGGTCTAGGCTGACCTGGAATTCACTATGTAGTCTCAGGGTGGCCTCGAACTCTCGGTGATCCTCCTACCTCTGCCTTCCGAGTTCTAGGATTAAAGGCGTGTGCCACCACGCCCTGCTCAAAATAAGAATTTTGTACTAGAAAAATTGTGGTTCATTTTGCCTACTTTCAAAGTTAAAACCTAGTATCTACTTCTTTATTTTCTCCTAAACCCTTTCAAAATTAAATAAAGTTAGCACACACCTGTGACTCCAGCTCTCAGGGGGATGAAGCAAGAGGATCACAAGTTTCTTCAGTAAATGTTTTCAGAGAAACAACATTTTTTGTCCTAGAAGTTAACATAAGCAAGTTTAAAGTTCATAATTGTGGAAATTACACTTAAATAGAACTTAATCCAATTATTTCTTCATTTTTTCTTAATCTTACTAATGTTTTTAACCATAATTTCATTTCTAAATACTGTCAGTAAGTTACTGGTGTTAATGTTGTTATTTAATGAGCAAGAATAGACGCTAACTACTGAACTATTCAAGGTGGTAATAAAAGAAAAGCTCTTCATTTTATTAATAAACCTATAAGACTAGAACATTATTTCCATAGAAATTGTATAGTCTTACTCAAAAGTAGAGTAAAATAAGCAATCTTTATGAACTTTTCAGATATTGTGATCTCTTAATTTGTTAATTTAGTAGTAAAATTATGAAATCTTTTTCTTCAAAAAATTTACTATGATATTATTGAAATAAGAACCTATATACTCTTATTTAATTCCAGAGATTCTTTGAAAACCTTAACCCCATGGGAACTTCATCTGAAAAAGAGTTTACAGATTATTTGTTCAACAAATCACTAGAAATTGAACCCCGAAACTGCAAACAACCACCTCGATTTGTAAGTCTATTACAATTTGGCATGGGGGATCTGTTTTTAAAAATATTTTCAATGTTTAACAACCTATTCTCTTAGAATTGTAATCTAATTAAATAGCTGTTAGTGTTTTATTTTACAGTGTTACACTATTTCTAAAATGATGTATATAGCGAGGCTGGGAATATGGCCCAGTGAGAGTCCTGATCTAGCAAGTGTGAGGCCCTGGGTTGAATCTCCAGCACCACCAAAGAAAGAACATTAAACTGTAGCAAAAAATGGCAGCCTTTTGATAAACTCTGATACCTTTTTGCTGCAATATTGGGAACTGATCCCAGGACCTCATACACTCTTAATAATATTCACATCTTGTTTTAAATAAATATTAAGGTCAAGGTAAATAATACTTATTTAACTTTCTGGTTTTGATACTTCATAATTTAGTAGGAAAAGGTGAAAGAAAACGAGAGCCTAGCAGGCAGCTGGATGAAACAAAGGAAATTAAAATCCTGGGAAGAAGTCAGATGAAGTATCATGGTCTTCTGGGATGATCACTGCTTCTGTCACTAAGCTTCCATGATTAGCATCAGATCCATGTCTTACTAGAAGTTGTTGCCACAGTTCATAGCTACTCTAGGGGTCTGCAATGGCAGCAGCAATAATGGAAAACTAATCCTAAGAAGCTAAAAGTGATGCAATATGAGGAAAGAAGTAAAAAAAAAAATTGTAACATACCAATTTGGGGCAAAGTAATAAGATAGGGGCTTTTATATTATCTCATTTTCATAGCATAATGGAACAGTTCTTTCTTTCTCTTTTTAAGTTTTAGTCATCAAATTCAGTGGCATATTCATGTTTGTATGCAAGTACTCTCCCACTTAAGCTACGCTTCAAACCCAGCTATAGTACAAATTGTTTCCTCATTTTGCAATTTAAAAAACTGAGGCTCAATGGGGGTGAAATAACCTTTTCAAGGATGCATAGCTAGACAGTTGGCACAATTGAGATTTTTACTCACCTTTTCTGAATCTGAATTCCGTGTGTTTTTATTAGGTTTCACAGCCAGAGTTTTAAACAAGTTAGAGTAGGGAATAGCAATAGCAAATTTTACCAAAGATATTAAAGCACTTATGTAGTTGTTGATCTTTTAATATAAGGAAAGGAAAAACTTTTTTTAAGTGAGGTGCATAGCATACTATGTTTCATAAATTATATTCCTAGTAAATGAAATTGACATGAAGGTGATGTGAAAGAGAAATTTAGGATCAACTGTTTAAGAGCAAATAGGTTTTCCACACAAATTTTCAAGAATTTTATTTCTAAAACTATAAGAAAAGATTTAGCAATATTAAGCTCATTTGAAAAGCCAGTCAAGAACTTGCTACTAAAATGCCACAGGCTGCTGGCAGGTGGTGATCTTACTGAACTCTTAGTGTGAGCTTGAGAATAAGGTAGCTCTAAGTCATAAGAACAAAGTACCTAAAGTTAGTGCTGATTTTTAACTGAATTTACTTTTCCTAGCCTAGGAAATCAACTTTCTCCTTAAAATCGCCCGGAATAAGGCCAAATACAGGCCGACATGGCTCTACCTCAGGCACTTTACGAGGTCATCCAACACCTTTAGAAAGAGAACCGTATAAAATAAGCTTTAGTCGGATTGCTGAAACTGAGCTTGAGTCAACAGTGTCAGCACCGACCTCTCCAAATACACCTTCAACTCCACCAGTATCAGCTTCGTCAGACCTTAGTGTGTTTTTAGATGTGGATCTTAATAGTTCCTGTGGTAAGTATTGAATCTAAACCATTTGATAAAAAGGGAATCTTGTGTTTCAGATAATTCTTCTCACCTTATCCTTGATACCTATGTTAGTATGGAAAATGACACCTAAATGCACGAGTGATATTTATCACAGAGTAGAGCATCATTTATGCATTGTATATATATGTTATTTTGTAATTCAGTCATTCTACAGAGATTCATTTTATTACTTTTTGGAGCAATAGATAATAAGAAAATAAAGACCTAAGTTCAGTGAGGGAAATTAAAATGGGCTGTGATAGAGGAGGACTCACTTGTGCTGCAAAAGGAAGAGCATTCTAGGTACAAAGAGTATTGAGCTCATAAAAAAAAAAGCATGGCAAAACAGGGATAAAATTCTGTGCCTTATATATAGTCAGTTTACTTTAAGAAAAAATTTTTTTTAAATCATACTGGTTGAAAGCTGGGTGTGATGATTCACTCTGTAGTCCTAGCACTTGGGGAGGCTGAGATAAGAATGAGAAAAAAAAATCATACTTGTTACCTTCCTTTGCAAATTATTTTTTTCTTTTTTCTACTAGGTAGCAATAGCATATTTGCTCCAGTGCTCTTACCACATTCAAGTAAGTAAAAACATAAGTTGACTCTAATGAAATTACTGTACATATAAGTATTTGAGGTTTAACAACATTTAAAGAATAAGAAATGAAAGGAATCTTTCTGCTATTTTTCCTCCTCCGTGACTCCCCTATTCCTCACATATGCTAAGAAACCACTCTTATTACTGAGCTACATCCCTAGCCTGAAAGAAATTTTTGTAAATAATTTGAATTATTTTCTTACAACTATGTACTAATTAAATTATGCTATAACTTGTTTCCATCATTTTATGATCTATATGTTCTGTTGTCTATATGTTGACTTGTTAGGGATCAAATTAAATAACTATATAGAATACCTAACACGTTACCTGACACAAGATGAACAATAATTTCGTGCCAGTTGCCTATTTTCTTTCCCATCTCTTCTAATTAATTTTCCTATATGAAGAATTTACAATCAGCTTTTCATATATGTGGGTTCCATAGCTGTAGATTCAACCAACTGCATATTAAAAATGTCGTTAAGGGCTGGAGAGATGGCTTAGAGGTTAAGACGTCTGCCCACTAAGCCTAAGAACGTCAGTTCCAATCTCCAGGTCCCACGTTTAGCCAGATGCAAAGTGACGTAAGGACGCAATGCCGCACTTGCCCACAAGGGGTCACATCTGGTGTTCGTTCACAGCAGCTGAGAGGTTGCGAGCGCACCCATTCTCTATCTGTCTTCCTCTCCCTCTCTCTCTGTGTCTCCAAATTTTTTTTTTTTAAAAATGTTGTTAATTTGACAGTGATAGCTTCTGTGCTGAACATGCACAGGCTGTTCTCATCATTGACACTGGTCCCTGAAAAATATGGTAGAACTATTTATGTAGAGTATACATTATAGTGGGTGTTATAAGTAATCTAGAGATTTAAAGTTGTAAGATATAGGTAGGTTATATACAAATACATTTTATGTGAAAAACAAGCATCTGAGGATTTTTATAACCATAGATGTGGTATCCTGGAATCTGTCCCCAAATACCAAAAGATGACTAAACTAAATGTTTATCAAGTTCCCAGGTTAGCTTTTCTTTTATCACAGAGCCTTACATGAAATCACTTTGATTTCTCATTAACGTAATGAGCTTCACATCCTACTTTGCTCTGTCACACTGGAGCAACTATTATTGACATCTTATTTATGAAAAGTACTATTCTGCCATCCTTAGCAATTTTATAATTCATTGCCTCAGTGTTATTAGCTTTCAGTGACCATTTGTTTAGAATGGAATAAATAACTCAAAACGGTACACAACAGTTTTGGAAAAATTCAGTCTGGAAGGACTAGGACTTTATCATAGTAAAATCTGTATAATTTATATAGCAAGAATCTCTATCAGATGAGAAGAGTACATGTAGTTGCTTTAATGTTTAATATGTTTGTTTTCTTAAGAAATATATTCAAAGAAATTAAAAGGAAAATGGTGCTGTAAAATACTTAAATGAAATTAAAAAACCCTACCTTTTGTCTCCCCCTTTTTATTATTCTCCAAAGATTCTTCCACATTTATAAATCTTGTTTTTATGTTCTCTCTTTCGAATTGTTATGTCTCATATTTTTTACTGGTTTCCTATTAGAATATTTAGAATTTCACGTTTACCTTGCCTATATCATATTGGAGCAAATATTATTCACTGTTAAGTGTAATGTACGCTCTGATTATATTTACTGTCTAATATAACTGTGTTTCCTGGAGTTAGTAGTTGCCTATTAATGCTTTGGTTTGTTTCTTTAACAACTATTGATCAGCCTCCCATGCCCCTTCATAGCAGTTTTTCATAAGATCAGGCCAGTTAGGAAATTTGACAGGATTTTTTTTTTTTTTTGAGGTAGAGTCTCACTTTAGCCCAAGCTGACCTGAAACTCATTCTTTAGTGCCAAGCTGGCCTTGAACTCATGGCAATCCTCCTACCTCTGCTTCCCAAGTGCTGGGATTAAAGGTGTGTGCCACCACACCTGGCTTTTTTTTTTTTTAATCAGGAAACTTTTTTTCTGTAGGTCTGATTGTATCTGTGATACAATCTGCATTAGTTACTTACTGTCTCAGCCCCTGACCCAACTGTCATCCTAGAACTCAATTTGTTATCTTAGAAATTCCACCCCCTTCCTTTTTGGGTTCCTTGTTGTCCTTCTTTTGATAAGAGTGCATCTTTCAATAACTACCATAAAATGGAAATTTGTACCATAAAATGGAAATTTGAGTTCTTATACTCCTGAAAAGTATATATTTGTTAACAGTGTGGCTGGGTATAGAATTTAAATTACATATACTTATAATCTTGACTGTATACAGCCACTGTCTTCTAGCTCTAGTAATTGCTATTGAAGTCTGATTCCATTCATTTATTCAGTGCATAATATCTGAATGTTTGATATGTGGGAGAGAGATAGTGAAAAAATAGACAAAAATATTCTCTTAATGACCTTTTGCTTAGTTTTTTCATACTCAGTTGTTTATCTATAATTGTAAAGGGACCCAAAAATATAGAGCCTTGTATGAAATCAAAGTTTATTACTCCCAATAGCTAGAGCAAAGTAGATAACTGTGCCATAAGATTTTTTTTTTTGGGGGGGGGGTTCGAGGTAGGGTCTTGCTCTAGCCCAGGCTGACCTGGAATTCACTATGTAGTCTCAGGGTGGCCTCGAACTCGTAGCAATCCTCCTACCTCTGCCTCCCAAGTGCTGGGATTAAAGGCATGCGCCACCATGCCCAGCGGCATCCATAAGATTTTTAAGCTAGCAGGGCAATGCAAAATCTCTTGTGGCTTCTTCTCTGCCTTGGGTTGCTGTTGTTTTTCAGCTAGCAGGAAGTTAAAAGGCAAGGAGTTTTGAGAAAATGATCATGGAGTTGCATAAATTACTTCTGTTCTCATCCCAGTATTTAATCACAGGGATATACCCAATTAATTACAAGGGAGGCTAAGAAATGCTATTTCTAACCAGAGAGCCATTTACCTTGCCAAAATTCATGGCTTCTGATCACTAAAATTAAAAATAGGAACACTGTACTGGGAGACAGTTGGCTGTTTTACAGTAATATATTTAAGAAGCTTTTAAAATCTGTTATTCATCTATCTTTTTTCCTAATTTGTTTTATTTATTTGAGAGAGAAAAATAGGGAGTGAGAGAGAGAGAAAGAGAGAGAAGGAGAGAATGGGCATGCCAGGACCTACAGCTGCTACAAATGAACTCCAGATGTGTGTGCCCCTTGTGCATTCGGCTTACATGGGTCCTGGGGAATTGAACCTGGGTCCTTAGGCTTTGCAGGCAAATGCCTTAACAGCTAAGCCATCTCTTCAGCCCTGTCATCTTTCTTTTCATTTGCTTTTTAAAAACTATTTTTAATTAATTATTTTTTTGAGAGAGGCAGAGAGAGAGAGAGAGAATGGGCCTGCCAGGGCCTCCAGCCACTGCAAATGAACTTGACACATGTGCCACCTTGTGCATCTGGCTTATATAGGTCCTGGGGAATCAAACCTGAGTCATTAAGCTTTACAGGCAAATGCCTTGACAGCTAAGCCATCTCTCCAGCCCTGTTCATTTGCTTTTTAAAAATATTTTTGAAAATATTTTTATGTATTTATTTGTAAGCATAGAGGAGAGAGAAAGAATGGGCATGGCAGGGCTTCCTGCTGCTGCTGCAAACAAACTCTGATGCATGTGTCATTGCATCTGGTTTTACATGGCTACTGAGGAGTCAAACTGGGGTTGTTAAGCTTTCCAGGCAAGCACCTTAACTGCTAAGCCATCTCTCCAGCCCTTAAATATTTTTTTATTATTTATTTGAGAGAGAGAGGGTATTAGCATGTCAGGGCCTTCTGCCACTGCAAACAAACTCTGGATACCACTTTGTACATGTGGCTTTACATGGGTACTGGGGACTCAAACCCAGGCCATCAGGCTTTACAAGCAAGAGCCTTTAACCACTGAGCCATCTCTACAGCCTCTTTTTTTTTTTTTTTTTGAGACAGATTCTCACAATGAAATTCACTATGTAGTCTCAGATGACCTCCACTCATAATTATCCTGCCTAGCATCCTGAGTGCTGAGCTTACAAGTGTATTCCACCATACTGGGCTGTGTTCTGTTCCAACTTAAATTCCTTTTTTAGGGTTTAAGAGATAGTTTAGCAGTTCAAGGTGCTTGCAAAGCCTGACAGCTCGGGTTTGTTTGTTACTTCTCTCTCTCCTTGCAAATAAATAAATAAATTTTTAAAAAATGTTTTTAAGAATTTCTTTTTTAGCATCCAGAAAAATGAGTGTCATGATGTTGTTTTAATATGTTTATTATCATTAATATCACACATATTATTTGACCCAATGCTTTATCTTGGTCCCCCACCCTTTCCTGCTGGTCCCCTTCCTCTTGCCAAATAGTCAAAGTAGGGTCTCACTCTAGCCCAGGCTGATCTGGAATTCACTATGTAGTCTTAGGCTAGCTTTGACTCACAGCAATTCTCCTACCTCTGCCTCCTGAGTGCTGGGATTAAAGGCATGTGCCACCAGCCTGGCTCTAACATTTAAAACAGCTATTGATATGTTAGGTGTGGTGACAATCTCAGCTAAGGTAGGAGGATTGCCACAAGTTCAAGGCCAGCCAGAGCTACATATTGAGTTCCAGTCCAGCCTGAAGTACAAAGTGGTAATCTATCTCAAAAATAACTTTAAAAAAAAAACAGATTAAAAGTGTAATATGGGGCTGGAGAGATGGCTTAGTGGTTAAGGCGCCTGCCTCCTAAGCCTAAGAACGCTGGTTCCAATCTCCAGCGGTTCCAATCTCCAGGTCCCACGTTTAGGCAGATGCAAAGTGACACAAGGGCGCAATGCCACACTTGACCACAAGGGGGTGCATGCATCTGGATTTTGTTCGCAGCAGCTGAAAGGCTGCTGGTGCGCTGGTCTCTATCTGTCTTCCTCTCCCTCTCTCTCTGTCTCTCTCCAAAAAAAAAAAAAAAAATTGTGATTATGTTGGCAGAGTATCTGCTCAAGGCCCTGGATTGAGTCCCCTGCAACACAGGCACAGTGGGAATTCCAACACATGGAAGTAGAAGCAGGAGGATCTAGCATTCAAGATCAAGAAAATTTGAGGCCAGCCTGGGCTACATAAGACTCTGCTTCAATCAGTTGATAAATAGATAAATAAAACTTTGGATTAATCATAAAAATCAGGTCTTTTTGTATTAATTGAAAATTAAAACTACCTGAAACTTAATTTTTAGTGTAATGATAGTGCTTATCATTAGTGATACTTATAGTTTGAGTCACTTAAATCTAACATTAGTTGAGAATGCTTTTATTTACAAGTTTTTTTGCTGTGTAAGTAAAGCCATAAAAACGTGTGACGTGAAGCCTAGCTAACATGTAAATTCATTTTTTACTTTTAAAAAAAGTCTTTAACTCTTAGCCGGGCGTGGGGTGCACACCTTTAATCCCAGCACTTGGGAGGCAGAGGTAGGAGGATCGCCATGAGTTTGAGGCCACCCTGAGACTACGTAGTGAATTCCAGTTCAGCCTGAGCTAGAGTGAAACCCTACCTTGATAAAACAAACAAACAAACAAACAACAACAAAAAGTCTTTAACTCTTGCTAACTTTTTATTTATTTGACAGAGAGAAACAGGGAGAGAGAGAGAATGGATGCACCAGGGCCTCTAGCCATTGCAAATGAACTCCAGATGCATGAGCCACCTTGTACATCTGGTTAACATAGGTCCTGGGGAATCAAACCTAGGTCCTTTGGCTTTGTAGGCAAACACCTTAACCACTAAGCTGTCCCACCAGCCCATCATTTTTTTACTTTTATTTCATAGAAACAAAAGGTTTACCTAATAAACTTTGGCTGGTTATTTAATAAATCTCTAGAGAGGTGGTTTCACCCTTAAACTCATCAAGGTGCTGATTCAAAAATAAATTTTAGGAGCTGGAGAGATGGCTTAGTGGTTAAGGCATTTGCCTGTGAAGCCAAAGGACTCAGGTTCAATTCCCTAGGACCCATGTAAGCCATGTAAGGTGGTGCATTCATCTGGAGTTCAAGTTGGTTTACAGCAGCTGAAGGCCATGGCACACCCATTCTCTCTCTATCTTCCTCTTTCAATCTCTGAAATAAAATTTAAAATATATTTTTTTTAAATAAATAAATTTTAGGGCTGGAGAGATGGCTTAGCAGTTAAGGCACTTGCCTGTGAAGCCTAAGGACTCACGTTCGACTCTCCAGGCCCATGTAAGCCAGATGCACAAAATGACACAAGCATGCAAGGTTGCACATGCACACAAGGGGGTACATGCATTTGGAGTTCAATTGCAGTGGCTAGAAGGCCTGACATGCCAATTCTCTCTTGCTCTCTTTAAAAAAAAAAAAAGGACCAGTCTGTTGGGCTTGCCTCAAAATAAAATAAAATAAATTAGAGAACTTATATTGTTTGTTCTTTTTCACTAACAGAATTTCAGTGGAACTTTCTTGAAAGGCTAATATGAGATTAATCTGATTTTATCTTTTTTTTTTTTTTTTTTTTTTTTTTTTGTTTTTTTTTCGAGGTAGGGTCTCACTCTGGTCCAGGCTGACCTGGAATTAGCTAGTCTCAATCCTCCTACCTCTGCCTCCCGAGTGCTGGGATTAAAGGCATGCACCACCACGCCCGGCTTTCATCATTTTTTAAGTTTTAGATTTTGTTTGATATTGTACTAACTAAACACACTTTCATAAGATATAAAAGTATCTTTCCTTGGGAGACAGAGGTAGGAGGATCACCATGAGTTTATGGCCACCCTGAGACTACATAGTGAATTCCAGGTCCTTCTGAGCTAGAGTGAGACCCTACCATGACAAACTAAAACATAAAAAATAAAAATAAATAAAGTACCTTTTAGTTGGGTGTGGTGGCGCACGTCTTTAATCCCAGCACTCGGGAGGCAGAGGTAGGAGGATTGACATGAGTTCGAGGCCACCCTGAGACTACATAGTGAATTGCTGGTCAGCCTGAGCTAGAGTGAGACCCTACCTAAAAAAATAAAAATAAAAAAGTATCTTTCAGACAAGTGAAATTGGTTTTAATTGATTTTAATAAGACTTAGTAACATTTAAGTGGCAACCTTATCTGCTGTTTTACTAAAATCTAGCTTTTAAAAAATAGTTTTTATTTGTTTACTTAATGAAAACATGGCATACCAGGGCTTTCCTGCCATTGCAAACAAATTCCAGGCTCATGCACCACTTTGTGAGGCTTTATATGGGCACTGGAGAATTGATCCCAGGCCATCATGCTTTACAAGTAAGTGCCTTTAAATATGGAGCCGTCTATCCAGCCCCATAAAATCTAGGCTGTTGACCAATTTTGTTTCTTGGGTTTGTTTTTAACTCATGATGTCTTTACCAAGAGGACTGGAAGGTCTGTTGTTGATAAAATAGCTTAAGAGAGAAAAACAACTTGTGGTAAGTCATTTGATTGATAGTAAACACTATCAATAATGTAAATTTGTTATGTAAGTTCAAAGAATACTTTTGTTAAACTATAAAATGTGTATTTTGTTCTAAGTCATAAGACTTGGTAGTTTTATTTATGACTTTGGAGATACAGTTATTTGTTAGTGAAACAAAGTAGGAAAATATGTTGAGAATGGAGTATGTTTACAGAGGATTTACTATGACATATTTCTTAAACATATTTTATTTTTATTTATTTATTAGAGAGAGAAAAAAAGAGGCAGAGAAAGAAAGAGAGAGCACATTCCAGGGCCTCCAGCCACTCATTGCAAACGAACTCCATATGCATGTACTACCTGTGCATCTGGCTTACGTGGGTCCTGAGGAACTGAACCTGGGTCCTTCAGCTTTGCAAACAAGCACCTTAACCACTAAGCCATATCTCCAGCCTCTTTCTTTCTTTCTTTTGTATTATTTATTTATTTATTTATTATTATTATTATTGGTTTTTTTGAGATAGGGTCTCACTCTAACCCAGGCTGACCTGAAATTCACTTGGTAGTCTCAGGGTGGCCTTGAACTCACAGCGATCTTCCTACCTCTGCCTCCCAAGTGCTGGGATTAAAGAATGTGACACCACACCCGGCTACATTTCTTAAATACAAACATATTTTTTAAATATTTTATTTATTTATTTATTTATTTGAGAGAGAGAAAACGGGCCTCCAGCCATTGCAAATGAACTCCAGACGCATGCATCAACTTGTGCATATGGCTTACATGGGTACTGGGGAATCAAATCTGGGTCCTTGGGTTTCACAGGCATGTGCTTTAACCACTAAGAAATCTCTCCAGCCCAATATAAACATATTTTAATGCAACTTTAGTATTTAAAGAGTTTAACAGAATAACCATGCAAATGTAGTGGTGTTCATGTTGTCACTGACAAAAATAAAACTATTTTAGTGCCTTTGCCAAAAAAAGTCTCTACTTGAATGTCCTGTAAGTATGGTTAAAGTTAAAGTTACATTCAACTTCTTTCCCAACCTAGTCCTGTGAACTTAGTCTCATCATAATGACAAGACATGACTATTGCCTTTATAAAAACTTTGTGTTGCTAGGCCCTCAGAAGGCTGGGGCAGGAGATCACCACGAGTTCATGGTCATCCTGAGCAACACAGTCAAACTCTGTCTACAAAATTGGAGTCTGCATAGATGGTTACATAGTTAAAGGCAGTTGTTTGCAAAGCCTGCCAGCCTGGGTTCATTTCCCAGGACCTGTATAAAGCCAGATGCCAAAAAAAAAAAAAAAAAAAAAAAAATGGGGGCTGGAAAGATGGCTTAGCGGTTAAGGCACTTGCCTGCGAAGCTTTAAGAACACATTTGAATCTCCAGGTACCATGTAGACAGGTGCACAGTGAGGCAAGCACACATGTTGCACATGTGCACAAGGGGGCACATGCATATGGAGTTCATTCGCAGTGGTTGAAAGCCCTGGCACACCCATCTTCTCCCTCTGTCTCTCTCTGCCTCCTTCTCTCTCTCAAAAATAAATAATAATAAAAAATTTTAATGGCACATGCATCTGGCATTTATTTGCAGAGGAAATAAGCCCTGGTGTGTGGAAATGCACACACATACACACATGCAAATAAATAATTTTAAAAAACAAAATAGCAACAATAACTATAATAAAGCTGTATGTTGGAGAGGTATCAAATAAGTTACACACATAATTGTAAATTATTTTAATCATATGAAAAAGACAAAAGAAATTAAAAATATTTTTTAAAGTCTAGGTGATCTGTTCAGTGATAATTTTCCCTTCATTCTTTCATTATTTTAATGTGGTTATATAATATAGAAAATTGTATGACATAACCTTAGTATGTGGTCTCCTATGTGGAGGAGTTAACTGTAGTGATGTCCTTAATTCTTTCTGCTTCAGAAATACATGGTTTCTGCCTATGATGGGCTTTCTATAGAAGTTAATACACATACACACAGCCACACACATAATTTTGGTTGCATTTTGTTTACTTTTTAGATTTGGAAAAGGATTTCAGAGGACTGTGTGTATAGGAGATTCTGGGTATTGAACCTCAGAGTTCACACATATGCTAGGCAAGTGCTCTGCCACTAAATGATTATTTCAGCATTTTTTTTACATTTTATTTTGAGTCTTAGCAAATCAAGAGGCTGAGATTACAAGTCTAGCTCAGAATTTTCTTATTAAGGTTAATAGTCTGCCTTAATTTAACTATCATTCCTACCATGTAACAAGCACTGTAATAGGTGCTAGCAATACAAACATACATTCACTGTCCTTAAAAACTTATATTTCACTCTGCCAGGTGTGGAGGCATACACCTTTAATCCCAGTACTCAGGAGGCCAAGGCAGGAAGATCACTGTGAGTTTGAGGCCAGCCTGAGACTACATAGTGAATTCCAGGTCAGCCTGGATAAGAGGAGACCGTACCTCAAAAAACTAAAATAAATACATAAATAAATAAATAAATATCTGGACTAGAGAGATTGCTCAATGGTTAAGGCACTTGCCTGCAAAGCCTACCCACATAAACCTAGATATAGAAAGCGGCGCATGCATCTGGAGTCCATTTGCAGCAGCTGGAGGCCCTGGCATATCTGTCCTCTGTCTCTGCTTGCAAATAAAATAAATAAAACTCACAGTTCAATGGAAAGGATACATAAACCACAGTCAGCTATATAACAAATAATATAATCTGAATAATATCATACCAAAGTGGTCACAGGTTGTGATGAAGTTGTGTTACATAATTGTACTGCGAATATAAATTAGTCTTTTCCTCCCCCAGAATCTTTCTTCAGTTCGTGTGGTAGTTTACATAAACTAAGTGAAGAGCCACTGATTCCTCCTCCGCTTCCTCCTCGAAAAAAGTTTGATCATGATTCTTCAAATTCCAAGGTAGCAACAGGACCTACATTTGCCTCAACTTATATGAAGTTGTGAATCTTCAAAATAATACTCATTTTTATAAAGAGTCTGTCAATCATTCTTTAGTCACTCTCTGTTGTTTTTTAACATTTAGACTGTTGTATTTGAGAAATACCTTAATTTATTGTTTAATGATAAAAACGTTTCCTTAAAAAGAGGGTGGGAAAATTCACAGATACTCAGAAGTATAATGTCTTTCTAGTACAAATAGAAAAAAAAAAAAAACTTTCCTATTCGAAAGACTCTTCAAACTTTCAATGAGTCCTTCTCAAATTTAAGTGTACCTCAGAGTCACCTGGAAAACTTGTTTAACACCAGATTGTTAACTCCACCCCCAGAGACTCTGATTCAGTAGGTCTGGAATGAGGCCCCAAAACTTCCCTTTCTAACCATTCCCCTACTGGTGCTGATGCTACTGGTTTCTGGACCCACTTTGAGGTTCAGTGCTCTGAGCACCACTGGGGAAAGCAGAAGTAAATGCCCATCCCCTTGATGACTGTATCAAAGGAAGATAATTTGGGGCTTTATGTTTTAAGATTTCAATTAAAACTTCTCACATACCCCATTATTAAACTGAGCCCTGAATTAAACTGGAAGTAATTTACTTATAAATCTGATTATTAAACCAGTTAATTTATTTTGGGCCTATAGATTTAACTTGATGCAGAAGAATTTTTCAGACTTTCACGATTGTCGTAAAAGTTTTTCAGAACAGAAGTTCAGTTTAGTCACTTCTGTTTTTTAGGGAACTATGAAATCTGATGATGATCCTCCTGCTATTCCACCAAGACAACCTCCTCCTCCAAAAGTAAAACCCAGAGTTCCTGCTCCAGCTGGTGCATTTGATGGGTCTCTGCACAGTCCACCTCCACCACCTCCAAGAGATCCTCTTCCTGATACCCCTCCACCGGTTCCCCTGCGGCCTCCAGAACACTTTATAAACTGTCCATTTAATCTTCAGCCACCTCCTCTGGGACATCTTCACAGAGATCCAGACTGGTTCAGAGACATTAGTACATGTCCAAATTCACCAGGCACTCCCCCCAGCACACCCTCTCCACGAGTACCACGCCGATGCTATGTGCTCAGTTCCAGTCACAACAACCTTGCTCATCCTCCAGCTCCTCCAGTTCCACCAAGGCAGAATTCAAGCCCTCACCTACCCAAATTGCCACCAAAGACTTACAAGCGGGAGCTTTCACACCCTCCGTTGTACAGACTGCCTTTGCTAGACAACACAGAAACTCCTCAATGACCCTAGCCATATGTAGTCATGACACTGGAATAGTATTTGTAAAGTTTTTTTTTTTAATTTATTCAAAAAGCATAGTATTTTAGTACTTTTTACAAATAATGCTCTTACAGAAATGCTACTGATCAAATAAGCTTTTAAGAATTGGAAAAATAAAATTGCAAAGTCCTTCAGCATTATCCTCAGGTGATCAGTAGCATTGCCTTGTCCTGGATCCTCAGTGCTGCCAAAAGGCCAGTATAATGAATTTATATTTGCACTGTAGACTCTGCTAAATATGGCTTAAAGCAATGCTGATTGCACTGGAAGGGGATAATGTTTTCATGGGAATTTTAAATTTTGAATACTAGATGACTTTTTAAGGCAACAAATTTACACAAATGTGGAGGATGTGTTATGGTGTTATGGTTTTTAAACCCTCTTTGACCATCTTGTTGTTTTTACTTCTGGTTTTTACATCTAGGAGGTTATGAATAACACCCACTGTTCTTAAACTCTTTAATGCCATGTCTTAAATGCGAGTATTTGCTGCTGAAAACAAAAGTGGAAAGTAGGATGGAAATAATAGAATGCACTGTTTTTATTATTTTGTAAAATGCAAAGACGACATATCCCTGTTATAGAGGAAAAGGGCATGTATCTCATTCAGATGTGCCTTTTGTTTTTGAAGCACATAGTGTCTTTAATGATTTGCCTGTTGTTTTGGGAAACAAAGTTAATATGCCATGTATGTACAGTTTTGTTTATATTGTATATTTAAAGATAATGCTAATAACCTATATAAATTTTAAGTGACTTGAGGTCTATAATACAATCTGCTACTTTACTAATTCATAAATTCAGAACAGTTTCTTATGGTATAGAAACCAACTGCCTTGTCTTCAAAACCTAGTAACTTTTTCTCTAAATCTCATGTTAACTGAAATAAAAAGAAATACATTGGTAATACTTAAACCAGAAAAATACTTAAAAGTTTTATTAAAATTTTTAATCAGAGAAGTGAGTAAAATTTGTCATTTGGACACCTTGTTCAGTGCAGTAGCAGCAGTTGTAAAGTAGCCAAAGCCACATTGTTTATTTACTGGTCTGTGGCCTTTTACTGTGCTTTGTATCAGAGTTCTTAACAAGATTAATAAATCACCTCGGTCTTAATTTTTAAAAAGATTTATAATACGTGTTTTCATTATAAAGAACAAGGGGAATGGATGTGGTGCTGCACACCCTGAACCCTAGCACTTGGGGGCGAGGTGAAGACGCTAGGATCAGTTCAAAGCCAGACTCTACATAATGAGTTTGAAGCCAGCCTAGAATACACGGTACCATGTCTTAAACACACATTATTTTCATCATTTTGTGCAACTTAAACTACATAATCTCAAAAAATTAAGTGATGCAAAATTTAAGAGGAATAGCTTTATGTTCGTTGTTAAAAGCAAGTGACAAGTTTCCAGCGACCATTTTTATTCGTTCATAGGAAAAACGAGGCGCACACTTTTTAAGCTTTCTAACCATTTTTGATGGATCTGGGCAGCTGCTTGGATTTGTGGCCAGTAACTACTGTGTGAGGCAGTCTCCAACCCGGCAAAAGCGCTGTGAAATTTGCTCTGTTCCTAAAGAGCAGGTCTTAGTATTAGGGGTGTCTGGGCAAGCGAATGGAACTGTTCATTACGCCAAACGTGTGCCACGCCCAGGTAGGTCGCGCTAGGCCTGGCAGCCTTCCGGCCTTTGCAAACACGCACGCGCCGTGACGCCAGCTCTGCCAGTAGGAGGCGCGTGCGTGCGTGACGTCATCACACGCTGCATCCTGGGGACGAGCCGAGCCGCGATGGCAGCGGTGCTCGAGTCCTCGGTGGAGGATCCTCTGTGCAGCTTCGTGCGGGTTTTGGAGAAGCGGGACGGGACAGTGCTTCGACTGCAGCAGTACGGCTCCGGAGGCGTGGGTTGTGTCGTTTGGGACGCTGCCATCGTCCTTTCTAAATACCTGGAAACTCCTGGTTTCTCTGGCCACGGGGCCCACGCGCTGAGCCGGCGGTCGGTGCTGGAGCTGGGTGCAGGCACCGGGGCCGTGGGACTCATGGCTGCGACCCTCGGGTGAGAGCTGGCGGGAGGGGTCACCGCTTGGCCTGGGAAATTAAAATTGTAGGCTTTCCCCAAGAGCTGTACCTCAATCAAGGTTCTTTTATAGTGCAGATGTTGTAGTCACCGATCTTGAGGAATTGCAGGACCTGCTGAAGATGAATATTAATATGAACAAGCACCTTGTGACCGGTTCTGTTCAAGCCAAGGTACTGAAATGGTTTGTATGGCCTTTCAGCTTGTTTTACAGTTTGCCTTAAATTGCATTTTACTGAAAGCAGGGTTAATATGAAGGGAATTCTGTTTCTAAAAACAGATATTTTGAATCATAAAAGCAGCACTTAAAAGTACATATATGAGGGCTGGGGAGATGGCTTAGCGGTTAAGGCGCCTGCCTGCTAAGTCTAAGAACCGGGTTCCAATCTCCAGGTCCCACGTTTAGCCAGATGCAAAGTGACACAAGGGCTCAATGCCGCACTTGACCACAAGGGGGCGCACACATCTGGATTTCGTTCACAGCAGCTGAGAGACTGCTGGCGCCCCAATCTCTGCCTGTCTCCCTCTCCCTCTGCGTCTCTCCCCAAAAATAAATAAAATAATAATTTTTAAAAAGTACATATATGAACAGAGTGTGGTGTTTCATGCCTTTAATCTCAGCCCTTGGGAGGCAGACATAGGAAGATTACCGTGAGTTTGAGGCTAGCCTGGATTGCAGAGTAAGTTCCAGGTCAGCTTGGACTAGATTGAGAACTTGCCTCAAAAAAAAAAAAAAATCAAAAATACAAATGTAACGGGGAAACTGGGATTCTGGGGTGCTTCCTGGAATCCCAAGCCCTGAGTTCATATCTACAAACTAACCAAAGAATTGGTAATTCCAAGCCGGGGGTGGTGATGCATGCCTTTAATCCCAGCACTCCGGAGGCAGAGGTAGGAAGATCCGATGTGAATTCGAGGCCACCCTGAGAATACATAGTGAATTCCAGGTCAGCCTGAGCTAGAGTGAAACCCTGCCTCGAAAAACCAAAAAAAAAAAAAAAAATTCCAGATTCATGAGAATGATTTTTAAAATACCACATTTTACTCATATTTACAAAGGAGTGCAGAAAGGGGAAGGCTGGGAGAGGGAAACAAAGTGGGGAGAAGAGAAGTATACTACCTATGGAGCCCAAAAGCCCATGTGGGCCACTCAGGAGTCCATGTGACCAGATAGGAACTGGGGAAAGAAGCATGGAAAGAAAAGAAAATTCAAGGAGTTCCTGCCATGTGGGGAGCTGGAAGAGAGTAAAGGCTAGAGAGTCCTCCTGGCTGGGCCCGAGCTAGGGCCTAGGCCAGCCAGCCCAGGCCCAGCTGACAAAAAACTCACCCACAACTGGAAGTTCCCAGGTGATCAGAGAGCAAGCCCTACCGTCCCCTAGCAAAGGTATTTATCTCCTTGGGGTTATGGCTGTCTTTTGGTTAGGGGTAGGGGCTGTCTCAGCAAGAGATTAGCTCCAGGGGCTGAACTTGACCAAACACAGTGTTTAAATCCCATGAAATCCTGCCTTCCAGGAGGGGTCCTGACTAACTGTGGAAAAACAGTTCTTTGGAACTAGGCAAGAGATAAGAAAAACTTTCCTGCCCATTTTACTATCAGGGGTCCAGTCACCCTGACTCTAACCCCCTTCACAAATTTTAAAATACATGTTTAACATTTTTCAGGGGAGAAGAAGTAGGAAATGTGACTTCACCTCCAGACTACATATTGATGGCTGACTGCATATACTATGAAGAGGTAAGTATTCAGAGTGAAATCTATAGTAATTCAATTATTTTTCACATGTAAATAGCTGAATGCAAGCGACTTGCTTCCTAGTTGATCAAGAGAAAACAAAAACAGCAGAGGTGTGGTGGGTCACGCCTATAATTCCAGCACTGGGAACCTGAGGTAGGAGCCCAGCTTGGGCTAATGAATGACTTCAGAGAGAGAAACTGCCTCAAAGGGAAAAAAAGAAAAAGATGCCAGGCATGGTGACACACGCCTTTTATCTCAGCAGAGGTAGGAGGATCCCTGTGAGTTCGAGGCCACCCTGAGACTACATAGTGAATTCCAGGTTAGCCTGAGCCAGAGTGAGACCCTACATTGAAAACCCTAAAGAAAGAAAGAAAGTGAGAAGGAGGGAAGGAAAGAGATATATATACGTTTTAGGTTGTTTTTTTAAAATTTTGTTTTGTTTTGTTTTTTTGTGTTGTTTTTTTTTTTTTTTTTTTTCAGGGTAGGGTTTCACTCTAGTCCAGGATGACCTGGAATTCACTGTGTAGTCTCAGGGCAGCCTTGAACTCAGGCTGTGCCTCCCAAGTGTGCCACCACGCCTGGCACATTTTAGGTTTAACATGCAGGCCTGTGAGTCATGGTTGAGAAAAATATTATTTGAGGCTTCTATAATAATGTGAAAGGATTTTGCATTTGGATATATTATGAAAAGCTAAGATAATCTTTTTTTCTTAGTTGTTCCAAGTGGCCATGTTAACCATGATGTTGGACAGTAAAGATGCAAGCCACACATGGTGGGTCATACCTAAAATTCCAGCATTTGGGAGGTTGATGTAGGAAGATTGCCATGAGTTCCAGGCCAACTTGGACTACAGAGTGAGACCTTGTCTCCAAAAAAAAAGAAAAAAAGAAAAGAAAAGAAGAGAATTAAGACATATTATGAAGAACTCTTTTTTTCTGTGGCAAGATTATAAAATCTGTGGAATGGTTTCTCTCTCTCTCTCTCTCTCTTTTTTTTCCTAAGTAGGGTCTTGCACTAGCCCAGGCTAACCTAGAATTCACTATATAGTCTCAGGCTTGCCTCAGACTCAAAGTGATTTCCTACCTCTTGGTGAGTGCTGGGATTAAAGGTGCAGGGTAGGATAAAAGGCGTGTGCCACCACACCTGGCATGATTTTTCTTTACCAATTTATATATGGCCAACTGATGTTCAAATTAGAGTCACACTTTTGTAGGATGAAGTGTTGATTGTTTAAATACTACATTAAGTTAGATTAAGTGAAGTTAAACTTTTAAGAGTCAAATTCACTTGTGTGTGATGCCACATACTTGTAATTCCCACACTCAGGAGGCTGACACAGGAGAATTCTGCAAGCTTAAGGCCAACCTAGGCTTTATAACTAGACTGCTTTGGTGGGGGGGTGGGCAGCAAAAAGGGCTGAAGAGACGGTGGTTAAGGTACTTGTCTGCAAAGCCAAAGGACCCAGGTTCAGTTTCCCAGGACCCACATAAGCCAGTTACATGAGGTGGTCATGCATCTGGAGTTCGTTTACAATGGCTCAAGGCCCTGATGTATGTTTGCACACGTTCTCCCTCTCTCTGCCTCTCTCAAACAAATAAATGAAAATTTAAAATAAGACTCAATTTTGTTTGCTTTCCTATGGGAATAACAAAATGCAGTCGTGGACTTTATTGTTAGCTTTGTCAGATTAATTCAAAGATGGCTAGATTATAGGTGAATTAATGCCTCCACTTCCCCAACCCCTTTTGATAATGGGAACAAAATATAAATCATAAACCAAAAATGTCTTTCTTTTTGAATAGTCTTTGGAGCCATTGCTGAAAACACTAAAAGATATCAGTGGATCTGAAACTTGTATTATATGTTGTTATGAACAACGTACAATGGGAAAAAATCCAGAAATTGAGAAAAAATATTTTGAGGCAAGTATTCTGTTAGGTCTATCTCTGTGTAGTGTTTCCTCTCTAAGGAAACTATATGTGCCCGTTCTGGTATTTTAGGTAATTTTGGGTGGGTGGGAAAAACATTCTTCTGGGAACTTTCAGAGAAAGTTTTTAACATTGTTAGACAAATTCTGGCTTTTGGAGACATACAATGATGTTTTGAAGAGTACATGATAGAAAAGTGAAGGTGATGATTTTTACTTCTGTGTTTTTCTCTATATTAAGACATGTTTTCAGGGCCTTTAAGTTGTAAAAGGAGCACTTAGCACCGTGCCTGTCTTTTAAACTTTTCTTCCCCTTGTGGTGACCTAGACCCTTTTGATGGGCATAAATTTATCCCATTGTGAGTGCCTTCTTTTAAGAGTTCAATCTGGGTAGCCCTTAAATTTTCTCTGCTGAAAGGTCTACTTTGGTTTAATTTTTAACAGCATGTCTGTGACTTCCTCAGCATATGCTAAAAAAATGAATAGACATATTTTTCTTATATGATAAATGTTAGTGGACTTTTAAAATTATGTACAACTGAAACTTTTATATTAAGTAACTTTTACTGAGGTAAAAAGTGTAAGTTGTATATATAACCAGTGCTCAACTCAACTTTCATGTGTTTGCATACAAAATACTATTTCCGCACATAAAGATACAGCACATTTTCAAGACTTCAGAAGGCTTCTGTCTTACCCCTTGACAGTTACTACTTATCTAGAAGTCACCATCATCCTGACTCAGCATAGGTCAGCTCATAGTACTGAGTTTGAAGCATCCCTTTTTTAAAATTTACAGCTCCTTCAACTAGACTTTGACTTTGAAAAAATTCCTTTGGAGAAACATGATGAAGAATATCGAAGTGAAGATATTCATATTATACACATCAGAAAGAAAAAATCAGTAAGTACATTCCCAGTTCTTCAGCCTCTTGAGATTTTATCTGTTGATTGTCATCTGTGGGCTTACATGCAGTCAGGGCCTCGATCTTGATGGGAAAATACTGCAGGTATTCACGCAGGTACTGATTTTCAAGAATAACATCACTTAATCTGACCTGCCTTGGGTTCTAGCTGTAAAATGAGGCAGAGCCAGGCATAGAGGTACACATCTGTATTCCTAGCACTCAGGAGGATAGGCAGTTGGAGATTAGGCTGGCCTACATAGCATACCCTAACTCAAATATTAAATGAATAAAATAAAGCATGCTTTCTCTGTGGTTTTGTGTGCAATGGTGGGAACCCATAGCCTTCTACATGCTAGGCCAGCTCTCTGCCATTGAGCTAAATCCCTAGCCTCTTAGGTCTTTTAAAAAAAAAAAACAAAACAATTTAGCTGGGCATGGTGGTGCATGCCTTTAATCCCAGCACTCAGGAGGCAGAGGTAGAAGATCGCTGTGAGTTCGAGGCCACCCTGAGACTACATAGTCAATTTCAGGTCAGCCTGGACCAGAGTGAGACCATACCTCGAAAAAAAAAAAAAAACCAAAAAACAAAAATTCTTGACAGCTTCTATAATTATAGACAATAATCCATGATAGCTCCCTCCTCCTCACTTTCCCCTGTGCAGCTCCACTCTGCCTTATGTCCCCTCCCCCCTCAATTAGTCTCTCTTTTATTTTGATGTCATCATCTTTTCATCCCATTATGAGAGACTTGATAGGTAGTATCACGCATTATGAGTTCATGGATATCCAGGCCATTTTGTGTCAGGACTATTGCATTGTAAGCAGGCTCATTTGACCTGATTGGCCAAACTTAAGGCTTGCAGTGTGCACTGTTATTTATCTCCACTGAGGACTTCTGTCTCTCCCATAGAACTCCATGCAGCATAGCTTTTTCCAGCTTTCTGCCAGCTGGTCTACAGGGAAGAGGTTTTCAGCTCAGCTCCAGCTTGATTTCTCAGTGTTCTTGCAGCCCAAGTATGTGAAGTCTTCAGCAATAGGGTCTTACAATCTATTCCTGGTGGGAAACCAAGAGCCTCGGCAATGGCTGGTAATATTTGTATAGCCAATCAAGAATACATTCATCACCAGGCATGGTGATGCACACCTTTAATCCCAGCACTTGGGAGGCAGAGGTAGGAGGATCACCGTAAGTTCAAGGCCACCCTGAGAATACATAGTGAATTCCAGGTCAGCCTGGATTAGAGTGAAACCCTGCCTCAAACCCCACCCCCCAGAAAAAAGAATATTTCCATCAAATCTTAACACATAATCTGCCCTGACATGGAAGGTGAGATTAGCATTCCCAATGCAGGCCTATACATAGGTACACCTGGTTTTGTATAAGTAGGCCCTGTTACCTTTTGGAATGGCTTCCAGTCTCACCAATGCCGAGTGCCCATCTCAGTCCCTCTCTGTCGCACCATGGATCTGGTGTTTTGATCACCTGTGCTGGATGTTGTGTAGCAGATGGGGGAAGGGAGGCTATGTAGCATGCCCGGAGTTGTTTTGGATCTGCTCAGTGGGTCCATTTTGTGATCTCCTTCAACAGCTGCTCAGCTGGTCCCTTCTGTCTTCCCTTGTGGGTTTCCTGATTTTGCAACACGGCTGGTATGAGTGGAAAATCTCTTCACCTGGCTCCTCCTCCTGAGCTATGTGCTGCCCCAGGCTGGGCGGCCCTGATCCACAGGAGCCACTTTTGCGCTTCCTGCTTGCTAGAAGTTCTGGGTCTCTCCTCTTTCTGTGCTGTGGTTGATAATTCCTTATACACCTTCACTTTTCAGTAAAAGTGTATTTTGCTGTTTTTCTGCTTATTTTCCCGCTTAGGCTGCTTTGGCATAGCTACTACACCACCATCTTACCTGGAAGTCCTTTTGGGTCTTTTTAAAAGTCCTTTCTAGCACTCGGGAGGCAGAGGTAGGAGGATCGCCGTGAGTTCAAGGCCACCCTGAGATTGCATAGTTAATTCCAGGTCAGCCTGGGCCAGAGTGAGACCCTACCTCGAAAAACCAAAAAAAAAAAAAAAAAAAAAAAAAAAAAAGTCCTTTCTAAGATGTGGGAGGTGACATACACCTTTAATCCCAGCACTGGGGTAGGAGGTAGAGGTAGGAGGGTCTCTGTGAGTTCAAGGCCAGCCTGGGATTACAGAGTCAGTTCCACATCAACCTGGGCCTACCAAGTCCTAGGACAGGCATGGTGGTGCATGCCTTTAATCCCAGCACTTGGGAGGCAGAAGTAGGAAGATCACTGTGAGTTTGAGGCTACCCTGAGAATACATAGTGAATTCCAGGTCAGCCTGGGTTAGAGTGAAACCTTACCTTCAAACTCTCCCCACCCCACCCTCCACCAAAAAAAAAAAATTCTGGGCTAGAGAGATGGCTCAGCAGTTAAGGTGCTTGCCCATAAATCTGGAGTTTGTTTTCAGCAGCTAGAGTCCCTAGCATGTCCATTCTCTCACTCTGTCATTCTCCACCCCCCCTCTCTACTTGCAAATAAATAAATTTTTTAAGTCCTTTCTAGCTGTAAATTAGAAAGCTTTGTAATTGAATGTGTTAATCAGCAGTTATTATAACACAGTACCAGAGCTCATCAAAAAAGAGGCAAAGGTAGCCGGGCGTGGTGGCGCACGCCTTTAATCCCAGCACTCGGGAGGCAGAGGTAGGAGGATCGCCGAGAGTTCGAGGCCACCCTGAGAATACATAGTTAATTCCAGGTCAGCCTGGACCAGAGTGAGACCCTACCTTGCAAAAACCAAAAAAAAAAAAAAAAAGAGGCAAAGGGGCTGGAGAGATGGCTTAGTGGTTAAGGCTTGCCTAGGAAACCTAAGGACCTAGGTTCAATTCCCCAGGACCCATGTAAGCCAGTTGGACAAGGTGGCACATGCGTCGTGTGTGTTCGTTTGCAGTGGCTGGATGCCCTGGCGCACCCCTTCTTTATCTTTCTCTCTTTCTTTCCCTTTCTTTCTCTCTCTCTCCCTCTGTCTCTCTCTCCCTCTCTCAAATAAACAAATAAATAAAACTTTATTTTTAAAAAAGGAAAAGTTTATTTGGGCTCACAATTTTAGTCCTTGATTGGTGACCCTGTTGGACCTGTGACCAGGCAGTCATGCATGACAAAGGAAACTTACTCACCTCATGTCTAAGAATGAAAAAGAAAACTCCTCCCATTATACTTGACCTTTTACGGTTTCTACCACCTCCCCATAGTGCCTTGTGCTGGGCACTAACCCTCTAATACATAGACCTTTGGGAAACTTTTCCCAAACCATAATACTGGACATCACCTCAGACGAGTGATTAACTCTAAGATTGTCTTTAACTTTTAAAAGGCCAGTTCTGACCCTTGAACATCATTCAGTTTTCTATCATTCTCATTTTCTTTCTTCTTTTTTAGTATTTATTTTTTATTGACAACTTCCATAATTATAGACTATAAACCATAGTAATTCCTTCCCCCACTTTCCCCTTCACAACTCCAGTCTCTATTGTGTCCCCTTCTCCTTTCCATTAGTCTCTTTTTTATTTTGATGTCATCATCTTTACCTCCTATTATGATCTTGTATAGGTAGTCTTGTATAGGTGCCAGGCTGTTTTGTGTCTGGAAGAGTCCATTGTAAGGAGTCCTACCATTCTTTTGGCTGGCTGCCACTTCTTCTGCGATGGACTCTGAGCCTTGGGGGTGTGATAAAAGATGTTTCAGAGCTGGAGAGATGGCTTAGCAGTTAAGGTGCCTGCCTCCTAAGCCTAAGAACGCTGGTTCCAATCTCCAGCGGTTCCAATCTCCAGGTCCCACGTTTAGCCACATGCAAAGTGATGCAAGGGCACAATGCCACACTTGACCACAAGGGGGCGCAAGCATCTGGATTTCGTTCGTAGCAGCTGAGAGACTGCTGGCGAGCCCATCTCTGTCTTCCTCTTCCTCTCTCTCTGTCTCTCTCCAAAAAAAAAAAAAAAAAAAGAGAGAGAGAGAGAGAGAGAGAGAGGTTTCAGTGCTGAGCACTCCTCTGCCTCTTCTCAGCACCATGGTGCCTTCTGAGTCATCCCATGGTCACCACCATCTAAAAAGAGAAGCTTCTCTAACAAAAAATGAGAGTAGCATTAATATATAGGCATTAACATTAAGAAAAGTGCTTACTGGGCAGTTTGGTGAGCATAATATATACATTTAGCCAGGCACCAGCAGACGTTATACCCCTAGGGCTCATGACTTCCCCCATCATAGGTTTTCGGGATCAGATATGTATTCCCTCCTGTGCAGTAGGCCTCCAGTCCAGTTAGAGATCAGTTGGTTTCCCCCAAAACAGACATACCACTTTTGCACCCATTGGCTCATTTGGCTTGGCAAGCCAAATTGAAGGCTTGCAGTGTCCACTGTTGTTTATCTCCACTGGTGACTTCTCTATCTCCCATTGAGCTGCATGCAGTGTAACTTTTTCCAGCTTTCTGTCAGTTTATCTACAGGGAGATTTTTCTGCTCAGCTCCAGCAGGATCTCTCAGTGACTTTGAAGCCCAAGCATGTGGAGTCTTACCATCTATTCCTGGTGGGAAATCAAAAAGCCTCAGAAATGGCCTGTAATGTTTTGGGGCCATCAGGGACCTCCCTGGCCAACAACTCTCTGGAAGGTATCCCATCCCTAGCACTGAAAATATTCATTCTCATTTTCTTAACAAAAGAAAGTATAACCAGGCAGATAGATTCAAAAACAGAAGAAGTGAGAGAGGACTGCTCAGCACTGAAACATCTCTATCACACCTTCTAAGGCTCAGCTGGGTACCCAGCCTCTTTGCACAGGTTCATCTATATTATACCATGCTTTGGCATTTTACTCCTTTTTAACATATTTTGTTTTATATATGACAGATTATATTCTCTTATCCCCTTGCTCTGACTTCTGTTACCCTGGGGGTTTTCCTCAGTGATTATGGTATTCACTGAGGGGTCATGAAGGCCTCAGTCAGTCCTTATGAGGCAGGGGGACTTTGCTTCAAGATATTCCTAAGCTGGGTGTGGTGGCGCATGCCTTTAATCCCAGCACATGGGAGGCAGAGATAGGAGGATCGCCACGAGTTCGAGGCCAGCCTGAGACTACATAGTGAATTCCAGGTCAGCTTGGACTAGTGCAAGACCCTACCTTGAAAAAGCAAAACAAAACAAAAGATATTCCTACACACTCTGTGGCTCTTACACTCTTTCTGCCCCCTCTTCCACAATGTTCCCTGAGCCATGGCAGGCCTGTTGGCAGTCTGATTTAGTGTTGAGTTCTCTGTAGCCTCTGGATTTCTGCTTAGATAGGTTTCATTTTATTCCTTTTTAAAAAATGTTTTATTTATTTATTTATCTGAGGGAGACAGAACATGGGCACACCAGGGCCTCTAGCCACTGCAAATGAACTCCAGATGCCTGTGTCACCTTGTGCATCTGGCTTACATGAGTACCGAGAATTAAACCTGGGTCCTTAGGCTTCCCAGACAAGCACCTTAACCACTATGCCATCTTTCCAGCCCCATTTTACTCCTTTTTATGTCTGTAATATTCCTTTGCATGGTTATATACATCTTACCCACCCATTCATCAGCTGACGTTTCACTTATTTACTTCTTGACTATATAGTGAATGGTGCTGCTATGAACATTCATGTACAAGGTTTTGTGTAATCATATTTTCTCAGATCTTTTGGGTCTTACTTAGCAGTTATATGGGAACTCTGTATAATTTTTGAAAGAATTGCCAAAGTATTCTGAAACTATGGTATCATTCCACATTCTCCACATCTCCACCCACACTTGTTATTGTCTGTCATTTTGATTATAGCCATCTTAGTGGGTATGGAATAAGATCCATGTGGCTTTTATTTTCATTTTCCTAATGACTAATGATGTCAAGTATCTTTCAATGTCACTAGAGAATACTTTTCACGTTGTATTGTGTTTTTACTGTTATGAGTTCTTTACATACTCTCAATTCCATTTAAAATAATTTCTCCAATTCTGTGCTTTTATTTATTTATTTATTTTTTGATGGTACATTTTTGTAACCCAAAGGTCCTCTGTTTTCTCTTTGATGGCTTATTTTAGTTATCAGCTAAGGACCATCTCTAAACATAATACGTGGTTGTTTACTCGAACTACATTTAGCCACTAGTAGACATATTACATATTATTAAGCATCCAGTAAATACTTGGTGATGAGAAATTAGTGTTTTAGTTGTGTTTTTCTTTTTCTTACCAGAAATTGCCATCATGAAATCTCTAGCCATCTTACCCAAGCCACTACCAACCTGGGTAAAGATATGAGCAGAGCATGTGAAACAGCATGGGAAGATTGTGTTTACAGATTTCTCCAGCATGTCCCTAGAGATCTGATACGTGGATGACAACCACCATGGGCTGCCCGCAATATGAAAAATGACTGCCTGCCTGCCTGCCGGCCAATGGGCCTGGATCCAACTTCAGTTTACTTAGCTCAGCATCGAGTTTTGCTTCAAAGAAACACTGACAATCAGTCACTCAAATAAAAAAAGTAGTGAGGTTAGCCTCAAGTCTGCCAAAAATAAGAAGTAAAGCAATAGTTGACTCTGTATTTTTAGGAACCTAGTAATAAGTTGACCCCATTTCTAAAGATACACATCTATTACTATACAATAGTGTTTTAAATTCAAAGCAGTACATTTTAAAGGGGGTTCAGTTTTACATGATTACACACACAGTTTTATCTTTTGCTTCATATGCTATTCTTCTTTTTCATATGCTATTCTTAATACATAAATGTTCTTTTGCTTTTTAAAATAAAGATGTCATCTTGTATATTTATATCAATCAGTTTTATCCTTCTCCTCTACCATAGGTGTGTGAGTGAATAGTACTATAGTAAGTTAGTAAAAAGATGAGAGATTGGGAGAACAAAATTTGTCACTACACAGTTTCTCATTTGGGAAGGGGAAGTGAGAAAAAAGTGCCAATGTCAGGTTTGTCATGCAGGTTTCCTTGTCTGTTATCCCAAGAAACCTGGTTTTAGAACACTGGGATTAACTTTTTTACATGAATAACTACAAGTGTAGTTCTGTACACACTTACAAAAATAAATTTTGGTCTCTGTTATCTACCTTTTTAAAATAATCACGTGCTCACATAGACTAATCTGTCAAAGACTGATCACACCAGTTTCAAAACGTAGTAACCAGCCGGGTGTGGTGGCACACACTTTTAATCCCAGCACTCGGGAGGCAGAGGTAGGAGGATCACCATGAGTTCTAGGCCACCCTGAGAGTACAGAGTGAATTCCAGGTCAGCCTGAGCTGGAGTGAGACTACCTTGGGGAAAAAAAAAAAACAACTAGTAACCAGATGAAATTTTGGCATTTGTAGGCATTGGTAGTAGGTGGTACATTTTCTGAAATAAACATTGTTTTTGAAACCTGTGACTTTGTGAATGTTTTACAAGTGACACTGAAGGAAGTGAATGCCTAAAGCAGGTCCATTAGCCTCTGCGAGGATCAAAGTTAAGAGAACTATTCTGTATTCTCAGGCTTCCTTCAATCTTTAAAGCTTGCTTGCTGTTCTTTTTCATATTGCAGTTAGGTTTCATTGAGCAGTTTGCCTGGGCAGTTAAACAACCTAAAATGCATGATGCTTTGGTAGGTACAGGTGGCACTAGCCATTCCTGCTTTCTAGCTCATCCCATGCCATGAACATCGTGAAAGTAAGTTTGACCACAGAAATTCCTCTTCCCTCTTTTCACTCTTCTGCAGTTTTTATGCCTCCTCTTTTCCAATATATAGTCCAGTTCCTTTACCCAGCTCTGGTGCAACTGATAGTCCAAATTTTCTGGAAATAATAATACTCCTGCTTCCCTTCCTCTCCTTGTCTTGCTAGTCCCACCAGCAAGGATTATATGTCCCCTCTATAATCACTGCCTCTGGGGATCCATGATGGTAGCTACTGCTGTGATAGTAGCGGGTTGTGGAGGTAAGTAATATGTAACAAGATAAAATGGTTTTCCTCCTGTTCTGGAACAAGACCAATGCTGAAATCACAAAGTGCTTGTATCACTGCAGAACTTAACTGAGGGCTGTCAGAGAACAAGCTCCTATCACCAACTGCCATTAGCAGATGGCCAGAGACGCCTGGGGGAACTCCCCCTTTGGAAGAGCACAGTGTTTGGGAATGAGATTGAGGCCTATAGACTCACCCTGTGATGCGAGGGAACAGTGCATCAGCACTCTGGAACCATGGGAGGGAGAGGACTGAGAACAACTGACTCTTTGATCCTTGTTAAGGGAAGTCAAGCATTTCCTCTGCTGTCAAGTATTTGTGTTTATCTGGCAGGGTCACTTGTTTATTCCAGAGCTTGGAGATGGAATTGGAGGGGTGATGTAGATACAGAGGCAGAGGATTTGGCAGACTGGCAGCCTGAGAATCGATTGATGGGTCAGGTGCAGCTGTAATCCCAGCACCTGGAAGGTGGAGGCAAGGAGCTCCTGATTTATAAATGAGTCAGTGGCAGGTGCAACATGAAAGGTTCCATGCCACTTGCTGAGGACCAGCCAGAGTCTAGCTACCTTCAATTTCCAGGAACTGCTAGAGCCTGGGGAAGCCACAGGAAAATGACCTGGGGTTCCCTTAGCAAGTGGGGCTTGCCACTGTTCACAGAGGAACTCAAACTGTCAGAATGCAGGCATAAGTCAGCTAGGGGAAGAAAGAGCTGCAACCCCACACACAGAAAGATGGTTCTCCAACCGCTGCCTTTAAGGTCACCTGGAATATTGCAGCCCAAATAAATCAGAGGTGGGGTATTGTTACCGAAGGACTGCAGATGGTTTTAATGTTTATCCTGAAGTGGGACCCATTTCAAGAAGTGGAAGAGAGAAGAGGAAGTACATAAAACCAAAAACATCTTTATTAATAGAGTGAGCCCATCCAGCATAAAGAGGAGAAGCTGAATCTGATACAGAATCTTCTATAAAATGAGGTTTTTGATGTTTTTCATTAAGTAGAAACTTTGTATGGACACATCATTTCCCCTGTTCCACTGAGGTCCCTCAGTGGGTCTGCTGGTATTCACCATGGGGTTGTGGGTTATAAGTTGTGAGAGCAGCAGTCAGTCATTGTGGGAGGAGGGCAGTGTCTCTGCATATTCCCTCCCACCCTGTGGCCCTTACAATTTTTCCACCCCCTCTTCTGCAAAATTCTCTGAGCTGTGGTGGGTGTTTTAAGTCTACTTTAGTGTTGAGTTCTCAGCAGCTTCTGGAATTCTGCTTTGGTGCGTTTTGTGTATCCAAATAAGATTAATTTTCAGAAACTGAAATGAGACTATTAAAGTACCTGAAAATGTAGAGAATTGGCTGAGGAGGTAGAGGTGATGATACTTGGAAAGACAGTGATTGTGTAGTTGGAAAAAGAAACTATCCTTACAACTTTTAAAAACCTTCAGGTTACATAGTTTAATATCTTCTGGTTCATAACAAGGGTCACATGGAATCTGGGAGTAAAGTTAGTTTTAAATATTGTGTTCATCCAAAATGTTATCCTGCTGCCTTTTTATCATCTGTTTCCTGGAAATTTTCTGTGTTAAATGTAGGACTAGGTAACTATATAGAATGTGGGTTTTAGAAATGGCTGCTGTTCTGAAGATTTCCTGTAGGTGGCATTACTTGTCTGTGTCTTTAAAGTTGATAGCAAGGAAGTTGTAAAAATAGAATCTAGTTTTAATTGCAATCACTTTTGGATTTTAAAGGCGAACTAAATTTGATTTTAAGAAATAAGCCTACTTATGTGTTCCTTGTAGAAGATAATGTGAGCAAAACTGGATCATTTTCATGTTGAGTGTATTTGGTTTATTTTTTTTCATTCTGCTCAACCTTTAAATGTAATTCATGAAACTATATAGGTTGCAATTCACAAAGTGTTTTCTTCTGCTGTTGATACCTTCTGTAGGAGTAAAAAGACATTTGAGTTTAAATTAGTTCTAATTAGTGAAATTCTGAAAGTTAAATTCACCTGGGAAATACTTGTTACCTAATGCATGATTTTACATCTGATGTGCTTATAAGAACTTAAAACTTTGAATTAATTTTAATTGCTTCTTCAAATCAGGATTCCTTCCTCATTAGGCCTTTTTTTTTTTTTTTTTTTTTTTTTTTTTTTCGAGGTAGGGTCTCACTCTGGCCCAGGCTGACCTGGAATTCACTATGCAGTCTCAGGATGGCCTTGAACTCATGGCAATCCTCCTACCTCTGCCTCCCAAGTGCTGGGATTAAAGGCGTGCGCCACCACACCCGTCTCATTAGGCCTTTTTATATCCAAAGACTGCAGCTCTGTTTGTGACTCTCCCACAACCTTAATATTGTATGATAGTGAGTTGACTTGTTTTTTTCTCAAAGAACATTGGAACCTGAGAGTTTTGATTTGTTAATGATATCAAACATTGTAAAAGAATATTCAGTTTTCATGGCGTAGATACTTAACACAAATACAGAAAAACTGTGGCATCAAACATTGTAAAAGAATATTCAGTTTTCATGGCGTAGATACTTAACATAAATACAGAAAAGCTGTGGCATCAAACATTGTAAAAGAATATTCAGTTTTCATGGCGTAGATACTTAACATAAATACAGAAAAACTGTGACATCAAACATTGTAAAAGAATATTCAGTTTTCATGGCGTAGATACTTAATATAAATGCAGAAAAACTGTGGCATCAAACATTGTAAAAGAATATTCAGTTTTCATGGCGTAGATACTTAATATAAATGCAGAAAAACTGTGACATCAAACATTGTAAAAGAATATTCAGTTTTCATGGCGTAGATACTTAACATAAATACAGAAAAACTGTGACATCAAACATTGTAAAAGAATATTCAGTTTTCATGGCGTACTTAACATAAATACAGAAAAACTGTGACATCAAACATTATAAAAGAATATTCAGTTTTCATGGCGTAGATACTTAACATAAATACAGAAAAACTGTGGCATCAAACATTGTAAAATATATTCAGTTTTCATGGCATGGATACTTAACACAAATACAGAAAAACTGTGGCAACAAGTCTTACTCAAAATTAAGTAACGGAAAAGCAAAGATTTACTTAATTTTGAATAGGAAATCAGGAGTCTCAAGCTGTTGTAATTTGGAGCCATTTAAGACATTAAGATCTTAAGGGGTTGGAGGGATGGCTCAGCAGTTTAGGTACTTGCCAGCAAAGCCTAATGACTAGAGTTCACTTCCCCATGTAAAGCCAGATGCACAAAGTGGTGCATGCATCTGAGGCTCATTTGCAGCTGCTAGAGGCCCTGGTGTGCCCATTCTCTCTGTCTCTTTTCTTTCTCTGCTTGTAAGTAAATAAAATTTAAAAATTTTTGTTTGGTTTTGTTTTTCAAGGTAAAGTCTAGTGCTAGCCCAGGCTGACCTGGAATTCACTATGCAATCTCAGGGTAGCCTCAAACTCATGGCAATTCTCCTACCTCTGCTTCCCAAGTGCTCGGATTAAAGGCGTGTGCCACCATGCCTGGCTAAAAATACATTTTTTTAAAGATCTTAAGTGGTGTTGGAGTTCTGTGACTGTTCAGCAAGTCCCCATCAACTATGAGACATTTTAACTATTAGTTAACAATATATCATAACTTTGAAAATAGAGAAACATATACAAGAGCAAGTTATTGGCATGAGAGTGTTTATATGTGAAAACAGTGTCAGAACCTACGCAGACATGAATCCCAATTCTAACATTTATTAACGGGTGATGTGGGGGAGTTACTTAAGCTCTCTGCCTCATTTTTCTCATAGGTAAGTTGAGGATCATAATAGTTTCTATCCTAAAGGTACTTGACACATAGTAAGTGTTCAGTAAATATGACTAGAGTAGGTGGAGACTTGGAAAACACCCAAATGCCTGTTGACTTTATCTGATACATTGTGAAATTTGAGCATCTTTTTGAAAGAATATACCACATAGAAACATTCCTCCCTATCATGGTAGGAGTGGCAGCTGAGATAGAAGGTTAAAAACACTTCCACAGTACTTTTATTTGAAGATAAAAGCAATTTTAGAAAGAAAAGAGAAATATGGTGGAAGAAAAATGCACACACATATATATTACTTTCAGTATGAAGATTTGAATCTCCAGCCTTGTGTATGTTACACAAGCACTTTACCATTGAACTATATCCTTAGCCCTCTCAACTTTTAATTTTACTTATTATTTTTATTTGTTTGGTTTTTTGAGGTAGAGTCTCACTCTAGTCCAGGCTGACCTAAAACTCACTATGTAGTCTCAGGGTGGCCTCAAACTCATGGTGATCCTAATCCTGCCTCCCAAGTGCTGAGATTAGAGGCATGTGCCACTATGCCCAGCTCAAATTTTAATTTTTTAAAAATATTTTATTTATTAGAATTCCCAGGCACGGTGGTGCACGCCTTTAATCCCAGCACTCGGGAGGCAAAGGTAGGAGGATGGCCATGAGTTCAAGGCCACCCTGAGACTCCATCGTGAATTCCAGGTTGGCCTGGGCTAGAGTGAGACCCTACCTCGGGAAAAAAAAATTATTTATTAGAGAGAGAGAGAACGGGCATGCTAATGCCTTCAGCCACTGTAAATGAACTCCAGATGCATGTGCCACCTTGTGCATCTGGCTTATATGGGTACTGAGGGATCAAACCTGGGTCCTTGGGCTTTGCAGGCAAGGGCCTTGCTTGCTCAGCCATCTCTCCAGCTCACAACTTTTAATTTTGAGACCAGGTTTCACTAGGTTGCCGTGGCTAGCTTTCACTATACTCTACATGTAGCCCAGATGGGCCTTTAACTTGTGATCCTCCTGCTTCAGCCTTCTGATTAGCTGGGATTGCAGGCATGTCCCAGCAGGTCCAAATCAAGTATCATGAGCATTCAGAGGCTATCCCTGTTTCTAAATAGAGGGACTTGGTTCTGCTTGCTGCTGGAGCTGCAAGATTAACATCTCATTGCTCTGAATCCTTAACCAGTCCTCCCTTCCATGGTTTCATGTCTGCTAACCCTACCAACAGGCGGCAGCTACCAGTGATCAAACCCTGGTCATTAAAGTACAGTAGGGTTGCTGTGGGTGATGACTCACATCTGTAATCCCACCGGTGACTCAGGAAGCTGAGGCAGAAAGATTGCTGTGGGCTCAAAGCCAGCCTAGCCTACAGTGTGAGATCCTATTTCAAAATGAATAGATAGAAAATAAATATATACATGAATAAAGTAGAGCAGGTCATTTTTCTAAGGCCTGCCACTTGATCTCTCTGCAGAACTATTTTCAGAGTTTAGGTGTTTCACAGATAAAACGATCTTTTACTGCATAAAAGTATATGTGATGGGATACATGTACTTAGCTAGTGCCTCAGACTTCCTATGAATTTAGAGAGTCTGAGAAAACCTTGAGTCACTTATTCAACCACTAAAAGTGTCCCCTAGCCTTTAACTGCATCATTTTAAACGATAAAGGGTGTGTGTGTGTGTGTGTGCATGTGTGTGTTGCCAGGGAGGAGCAAACCTTTGTGCATGCTAAGCAGTCAGAACTGAGCTGTATCCCCAGCCCATGGTCTTTTGAGGCAGGGTCTCTCTTTGTAGCCCAACCTGACCTCAAACCCAAGGTTCCTGCTACCTGAGTGTTGGGGTTATAGGTATGGGGTGAGCCCATACCTGGTTTTGTAAAATCCTTTTGGGGGGGTTATTGTGAGATTTACTGGGTGAACATGGTTGGTAAGGATGAGCAGGGGAAACCCTCACCAGTGCAGAGCCTGCCACTTGTCCAGGGGACCATGACTGGAGATGTATGTGACCACACAGTCATCAGGGGTGAGCTGCTTCTCAGCCGCCGTATCTTCAGATTCATCTGCGTTGAACTCAGTGAAGCCCACTTCTTTGGGATATAGATCTTCTGGCAGCCAGGAAACTTGAACTTGACTCTGTGCAGGGCTTCAATCACATGCCCTTTATTCTGCAGCTTGATGCAGTTGGACATAACCTGGCCAATATGAACCCTGGCCACTGTCACCTGGGGATTCCCAAAAGCACCCCACCTTCCTGTCTGGAGTCTAGATTGGGAACAGCATGAGGTCAGAAATACAGGATATCCACCAGAAAACTATCTCCGAGGTCCCTTAGGGCAACTTGTACAAGCAATAGTTAGTACGCTCCCCAGACATTGCACATCAGGCCACTATGAGGAAAGGAACCTGGTCAGCTTAACTGGCTGCAGAGAAATCCCCCCGCCCTTTTTTGGCAAGCGTTCACAGACATTTATTGAGGTAAACTACTGAGAGCTTGACATTGGACATGGATCCATGTACATTAGAGGTCAGAGGGCAGAATAGTGGGAAAACAAGCACTGAAAACATTACCGAGGTTGAGCAGTGTTTGGAGAGAGGACAGGATACAGACATCTTAACATCAGAAGACATTCTTGCTCAGTACCACCTTATCACATCCAGGAGGTCAGTATCAAGAATGGTAGGTCTGGTTGGTAGAATGTACAGGCCTAGAGTATGACAAATGCAGAGGGGTTTGACTTGAGCCACCCTGGAGGGACCTGCTCCAGCTTCAGGCTTATGACATTCTTGCATTGAGCCTTAGAGGATCTCCTCATTCTGGATTTTTCTAGAGAAGGATACTCATAAAATAACAGTCTATTTTTATTTTTACTTTTTTTTTGGTTTTGCAAAGTAGGGTCTCACTCTGGTCCAGGCTGACCAGGAATTAACTATGTAGTCTCAGGGTGGCCTCGAACTCTCGGCGATCCTCCTACCTCTGCCTCCCGAGTGCTGGGATTAAAGGCGTGCGCCACCACACCCTGCTAAAATAACAGTCTATTGTATCACATCCAGATGTGGGCCCCAGGCTGCCACTGTGCAAAATGTTCTTGGTTATAAATAGAGTAATGGGCAGGCACAGATATGGGACGAACACCTTCCATGCTATCCAGTTAAGTAAGAGGTCTTTATACTTGCCATATACTTTCTTTCTCAAAGTGACAGTACCTTGAAAAACAAAGCCATTTAAGACCCTTTTTTCATTTTTTTTTGTTTTGTTTTTCGAGGTAGGGTCTCACTCTAGCTCAGGCTGACCTGAAATTCACTCTGTAATCTCAGGGTGGCCTTGAACTTGAGGCAATCCTCCTACCTCTGCCTCCCAAGTGCTGGAATTAAAGGCGTGCACCACCACTCCTGGCTAATTTTGTTTTTATTTATTTATTTGAGAGAGAGAGAAATAGAGGGAGAGAGAGGGAGAGAGAATGAGCACGCCAGGACCTTCAGCCACTGCAAACCAACTCCAGGTGCATGTACCACCATGTACATCTGGCTTAAGTGGGTCCTGGGGACTCAAACCTGTGTCCTTTGGCTTTGTAGTCAAGCGCCTTAACTGCTAAGCCATCTCTCCAGTCCCCCTTTTTTTTTGGTTTTTCGAGATAAGGTTTCGCTCTAGCTCAGGCCAACCTGGAATTCACGATATAGTCTCAGGGTAGCCTCAAACTCACAGTAATCCTCCTACCTCTGCTTCCACGTGCCAGGATTAAAGGCCTGCACGACCACATCCAGCTTAAAGCCATTTAAAAAGCAAGGTGAGTGGCATTAAGACACAAATATATATAGATCAATGATAACAGTGACATAACTGGGTCTGTACTGTGTACTGGCATATGCTACTAGTAAAAGGCTGCCAGCCATTTAAATGACAAAGAGTACTCATACACAGGGTATTCTTTTCAACTGCTTTCCTGTTTTAGTTATAACTCACCTACATGTTCCAAGGAAGCAAGAAAAGAAAATCATAAACATCAATGTAAGATTCCAGTCTAACCTTTGATCCAACATGTAATTCCCAGACACTTCATCTCCCAAGAAAGTTGGATACTCTTGACTCCCATGGTAAACTATTAGAGTTATCTTTTAAATGAGATGGTTATATGATAAAATTCCACTTTCATCATCTTTTTCTAAAACCACAAGCTCTAAATGCAAAATCTGGAAGGCAATTATTTGTAGCAGAAACCAAAAGAGGTGTGGCAATGTGCTCGCATTTGTCTGAGTAAAGTCCTCCATATGACTGGTGATCATTTGGGTTAGTCCAGTAATAATAATCACGGAATCATAGTCACAAATCCTAGAAGGGACCTTAGGCCTACCAAATTCACTCTTTAAGTTCTGCTCCCCTTTCAACATCTTTGATAACAGGCTCTGTCCTGTCTGTTAAGAAATGTCCCTGGATGCAAAGTGATGCAAGGGCGCAATGCCACACCTGACCACAAGGGGGCGCACGCATCTGGATTTCGTTCACAGAAGCTGAGAGGCTGCTGGCGCGCCCATCTCTATCTGTCTTCCTCTCCACCCCACTCTCTCTCTGTCTCTATCTCTTTTCCAAAAAAAAAAAAAAAAGAAATGTCCCTGGCATGGGAAATACATAGGGAAAAGAAAGAAAAGAAAGAAGAAAGAAAGAAAGAAAGAAAGAAAGAAAGAAAGAGAGAAAGAAAGAAAGAAGAAGGAAAGAAAGAAAGAAAGAAAGAAAGAAAGAAAGAAAGAAAGAAAGAAAGAAAGAAGGAGGGAGGGAGGGAGGGAAAAAGAGGGAGGGAGGAAGAAGAAAGAAAACTGATTCTGATTATTTTTCTTTTTTCTTTTCCTTTTTATCTTTCTTTTTTTTAAATTTCTTTAAATTATTTTATTTATTTTTGGAGAGAGACACAGAGAAAGACAGACAGAGAGGGAGAAGGAGACAGAGAATGGGCACGCCAGCAGTCTCAGCTGCTGAGAATGAAATCCAGATGTGTGTGCCCCCTTGTGGGCAAGTGCAGCATTGCGCACTTGCGTCACTTTGCATCTGGCTAAACGTGGGACCTGGAGATTGGAAGCCGGTTCTTAGGCTTAGCAGGCCGGCGCCTTAACCACTAAGCCATCTCTCCACCCCCTATTTATCTTTCTTTTTGGGGAGGTGATGATAGGAGTGGGTGGTGGTGGGAGTTGGTGGTGGTGTGGAATACTTTATTTTTGAGAGAGAGAGAAGCAGAGAGAGAGAATGGGCACGCCAGGGCTTCCAACCACAGTAAACGAACTCCAGACACATGTGCCACCTTGTGCATCTGGCTAACATAGGTCTTGGGGAATCAAACCTGAGTCCTTTGGCCTTGCAGACAAGCACCTTAACAGCTAAGCCATCTCTCCAGCCTCTGAAATGCTTTCAAAAAAATGTGTTTTTATTTGCAAGCAGAGAGAGCATGAAAGACAGAGAGAATGGGCACACCAGGGCCTCCGGCCACTGCAAACAAACTCCAGGTGCATGTACCACTTTGTGCATCTGGCGTTATGTGGGTATTGGGGAATCAAACCAAGGTTGTTAGGCTTTGCAGGCAAGGGCCTTAAGCACTGAGCCATCTCTCTAGCCCTGAAATTCTTTTTGTTATCAATTGAAGAAGATATTACTGTGAATACTAAATAGCTCTTAATTGTTAGAACTCTTTATTACGTGTGATTTATTATTATTATTATTATTATTATTATTATTATTATTATTATTTTGTTTTGTTTTGTTTTTCAAGGTGGGGTCTCACTCTAGCTTAGGCTGATCTGGAATTCACTATGTATTCTCAGGGTGGCCTTGAACTCACACAATCCTCCTACCTCTGCCTCCCGAGTGCTGGGATTAAAGGTGTGTGCCACCACGCCGAGTTTATATTTATTATTTTGATGAAGAATCAACTCAAAGGCTGAGGTGATGTCTCAGCAGTTAAAAGCACTATCTTTCAAAGCCTGCCAGCCCAGGTTCAATTCCTTAACAACCACATAAAGCCATATACTCATGGGCCAATTAGTTTGATGCTCATTTGTAGTCTGGAAGTTTGTTCACAGTGGCAAGAGACTGTCTCAAAGAAGATGACGCTCAGACTCCACTCAGTTATCCTCTCACCTTCACACACACACAAGTAAAGATTTTTTTTTTTTTTGAGGTAGGGTCTCCCTCTAGCCCAGGCGGACCTGGAATTCACTATGTACTCTCAGGGTGGCCACTAATTCATGGCGATCCTCCTACCTCTGCCTCCCAAATGCTGGGACTAAAAGCATGTGCCACATGCCCGGCTCACAAGTAAAGTTTTTTTTAAAAAATATATTTTATTTATTTACTTGAGAGAGAGAAAGACAGAGAGAGAGAGAAAATGGGCACGCCAGGGCCTCCAGCCACTGCAAATGAACTCCAGATGTATGCGCCCCTCCCCCCTTGGGCATCTGGCTTACGTGGGTCCTGGAGAATCGAACCAGGATCCTTTGGCTTTGCAGGCAAATGCCTTAACCACTAAGCAATCTCTCCAGCCCCACAAGTAAAGTTTTAAAAGTAGAATCACTTCACACTTTTGATATTCATAAGGATGAAAACATTGGTATTTCCTCCTTGCAAAGCAAAATGAAAACATTTTTAAAAGCACTGGTCTATATGAAGCTCTTAATAGGTGTTAATGTTTAAGTTGCTAGTGGATTTCCTTCAGGTTATTAGCTCTGATAAGGTACCACTCACAGTCTGCTAAACTCCTCAAGGGTCAATATTTTTTAAAATTTTATTTGTGTGTGTGTGTGTGTGTGTGTTCACACACACATGCCTATCCTGGCACATGTGTGGAGGTCAGAGAACACAGTTTCTGTAACTCTTCCACCTTGAGACAGGGTCTCTTGCCATTGCAAACAAATCCCACTTTTGCATCAGGCTTTACATGAGTTCTGGACAATTGAACTCCAGTTGGCAAGCTTTGCAAGCAAGAACTTCTAACCATGGAGCCATCTCTCAAGCCTCAAGGGTAAGTACTTTTACACTCTAGTAGCTTTTAGAAAGATAACCTTAACTCAGATTCACAAGGTGCTGGGGATACAAGTTTCAGTTTAGTATTGGTTCATCTTGCTTTGGCCAATCATTGCCAGAGTTATTTGTGTAGAGCAAACACTCCCAGGTACCTACATGTAGTACTTGACCTTGTTTTAAAGAATGTATTCTGAGAACCCTGTAAAGCAAGTACCAAACAGCTGGGTGTTGGAGAGCTGTAAGAAAGTTTCTACTCGTGTTCAGAGAGGATAATGTCATGGCATGTATTTCACACAGAATGTAGGAGGTCTCTAACACTTAAAAACAAGAAAAACAAGTTTGACACTTCCACAAATAATAAAAGTTTAACCACAGATGCCTTTGAATGTAATTGACATTTATGAATATTTATGAATTTAAGTACAATAGTGTTCTTTTTAAATAGCTATCTTCTTTCTAAGTCTTGTTACAAAGATTTGTTGTTGTTCAAAAATTTCCCTTCACTCTGAAGCAGATCCTGGACACCTGCATTCAGTCTATTACATTCTATGTCCCTGTGAAATAATTGTCTGGTTGTTAACTGGAGATTCCAGTTAAGTTTTGTTTGTGAACTTTATTTATTTATTTAGTTTTTATTGACAATTTCCATAATTAAACACAATAAACCATGGTAATTCCCTCCCTGTTATTTATTTATTTATTTGAGGGAGACAAAGAGGCAGATAGAGAGAGAGAGAATGGGTGCGCCAGGGTCTCTAGCTACTGCAAACGAACTCCAGATGCATGCTCCACCTTGTACATCTGGCTTATGTAGATTCTGGAGAATACAAAGAACCTTAGGCTTCACAGGCAAGTGCCTTAACCACTATGCCATCTCTCCAGTTTTGTTTTTTTGTTTTTTTTTTTTTTTGAGGTAGGGTTTCACTCTAGCTCAGGCTGACTCGGAATTCACTATGTAGTCTGAAGATGGCCTCGAACTCATGGCGATCCTCCTACCTCTGCATCCTGAGTGTTGGGATTAAAGGCGTGTGCCACCACACCCAGATTATTTTTATTATTTATTTATTTTTATTGACAACTTGTATACTTACAGACAATAAACCATGATATTTCCCTCCCCTCCTCCCCATTCCCCTTTAGAACTCCACTATCCATCATATCCCCTCCCTCTCTCCATTAGTCTCTCTTTTAATTTGATGTCATCGTCTTTTTCTCCTATATTAAGGAAAAGGTATTGCTAGGCACTGCAAGGTCATGGATATCAAGGCAAATTTCTGTCTGGACAGTTGCATTATAAGTTGTACCCTTCCTTTGGCTCTTATATTCTTTCTGCCTTGAAGAGTGTGATAGAGATGTTTCAGCACTGGATACTCCTTCATCCCTTCTCAGCACTATGTAGTCTTTGGGTCATCCCAGTGGTCATTGCCATCTGAAAAGAGAAGCTTCTCTAACCAGAAGTGAGAGTAGCATTAATACATGAATATGAACATCAAGTGTAGTGCTTTCAGGGTAGTTTGGTGGGAATAATATATACACTTAGCCAGACAGAGCAGGCTTTATACCCCTAAGGCTCATGACCTTCCCTGCCATAGGCTTTTCATTAGGCTTTTCAGTACCAGGCATGTATTCCCTCCCATAGAGCAGGACTTCAGGCCAATTATGGAGCAGTTGGTTTCCCCCAGAGCAGACATGCCACTATTGCACTCACCAGGTCATTTGGCCTGCCTGGCCAAACTTGAGGCTTCCAGTGTCCTCTGATTTCACCACTGATGACTTCTGTCTCCCATAGGGCTGCATGCAGTGCAGATTTTTCCAGCTTTCAGTTGTCTGGTCTACAGGGAGAAGGTTTTCTGCTCAGCACCAGCTTGATTTCTCAGTGATCTTGTCGCTCAAGCAAGTGAAGTCTTCATCAATAGGGTCTTACCATCTGTTTCTCAAGGAAAACCAAGGGCCTTGGCAATGTTTTGGAGGCAACAGGGACCTCCCTGGCCAAAAACTCACTGGAATGTATCCCATCCCTGGCACTGAAAATTTTCTAATAATAATCTATGGCTTCTGGATGTGCCATTCTTCATAAAAGTAGGTTCTCATATGCCTTATTCAGAATATCTTGAATTTTGATTGGCCCTCCTCCCCTGCATTTTTTTTTTACACAGTCTTTTCCCCTGACCTCACTTAGGCCTTTCCCCTCCCTGTAATCAGTTCTTCTACTTACATATGTGCAATAACATAGACTTAAGTCCTTCCCTCTTCTGCCCCCCTTATAGCCTCTACCAGCTTACTGGTTTCTGGTACTGATTTTTGGTTCCAGCTCACACACAAGTCTATACACTTGTAGCTAGGATCCACATATGAGAGAGAACATGAGACGTTTGGCTTTCTGAGCCTGGGTTAACTCACTTAGTATAATCCTTTCCAGATCCATCCATTTCCCTGCAAATTTCATAATTTCATTTTTCATTACTGCTGAATAGAACTCCATTGTGTAAATGTACCACATCTTCATTATCCATTCATCTGTGGAGGGACATCTAGGCTGGTTCCATTTCCTAGCTATTGTGAATAGAGCAGCAATAAACATGGTTGTGCAAGTATCTCTAAGGTAATGAGAGGAGTCATTAGGATATATGCCTAGAAGTGCTATAGCTGGATCATATGGTAAATCTGTTTTTAGGTGTCTCAAGAACCTCCACACTGATTTCCACAATGGCTGTACCAGATTACATTCCCACCAACAGTGTAGAAGGGTTCCCCTTTTTCCGCATCCCCACCAACATTTATTGCCATTTGCTTTCTTTCTTTCTTTCTTTCTTTCTTTCTTTCTTTCTTTCTTTCTTTAATTAATTAATTAATTAATTAATTATTTTTATTGACAACTTCTATACTTACATACAAAAAACACATGATATTTCCCTCCCACCCATTCCCCTTTAGAACTCCAATCTCTGTCATATCCCCTCACTCTCTCCATTAGTTTCTCTTTTAATTTGATGTCATCATCTTTTTCTACTATTATGAGGAAAAGGTATTGCTAGGTACTGCAAGGTCATGGATATAAAGGCCAATTTCTGTCTGGACAGTTGCATTGTAAGGAGTTGTACCCTCCCTTTGGCTCTTACATTCTTTCTGCCCCCTCTTCTGCAATGGGCCCTGAGCCTTGGAGGGTGTGACAGAGATGTTTCAGTGCTGGGCACTCCTCCATCCCTTCTTCTCAGCACTATTTTGCCTTTTGGGTCATCCCAGTGGTCATTGCCATCTGAAAAGAGAAGCTTCTATAACCAGAATTGAGAGTAGCATTAATATGTGAATATGAACATTAAGTGTATTGCTTTCAAGGCATCTTGGTGGGAATAATATATACATTTAGCCAGACAAGAACAGGCTTTATACCCCTAAGGCTCATGACCTCCCCTGCCATAGACTTTTGCTTAGGTTTTTCAGTACCAGGTATGTATTCCCTCCCATAGAGAGGGACTTCAGTCCAATTATGGAGCAGTTGGTTACCCCAAGAGCAGACATGCCACTATTGCACCCGTTCAGTCATTGGGCCTGTCTGGCCAAACTTGAATTTTCAGTGTCCACTGTTTTCACTGCTGATGACTTCTGTCTCCCATATGGCTGCATGAAGTGCAGCTTTTTCCAGCTTTCAGTTGGCTGGTCTACAGGGAGAAGGTTTTCTGCTCAGCACCAGCTTGCTTTCTCAGTGACCTTGCCTCTCAGGCAAGAGATGTCTTCAGCAATAGGGTCTTACCATCTGTTTCTCAAGGGCAACCAAGGGCTTTGGCAATAGCCTTTAATGTTTTGGAGGTTACTGGGACCTCCTTGGCCAACAACTCACTGGAAGGTATCCCATCCCAGGCACTGAAAATTTTCTAGTAACAGTCTACAGCTTCTGGATGTGCCATTATTCAAAAAAAATAGGTTTACATAATTCTTATTCACACTATCTTGAATTTTGATTGACCCTCCCCCTGCCCTTCTTTTACGCATTCTCTTCCCATGGCCTTGCTTAGGCCATTCCCCTCCCTGTAATCTGTTCTTCTACTTACATATGTGCAATACCATAGACTTAAGTCCTTCCCTCTTCTGCCCCCCTTATAGCCTCTACCAGCTTACTGGTTTCTGGTACCGATTTTTGGTTCCAGTTCGCACACAGGTCTGTACATTTGTAGCTAGGGTCCACATATGAGAGAGAACATGTGACATTTGGCTTTCTGAGCCTGGGTTATCTCACTTAGTATAATCCTTTCCAGATCCAACCATTTCCCTGCAAATTTCATAATTTCATTTTTCATTACTGCTGAATAGAACTCCATTGTGTAAATGTACCACATCTTTATTATCCATTCATCTGTGGAGGGACATCTAGGCTGGTTCCATTTCCTAGCTATTGTGAATAGAGCAGCAATAAACATGGTTATGCAAGTATCTCTAAGGTAATGAGAGGAGTCATTAGGATATATGCCTAGAAGTGCTATAGCTGGATCATATGGTAAATCTGTTTTTAGGTGTCTCAAGAACCTCCACACTGATTTCCACAATGGCTATACCAGATTACATTCCCACCAACAGTGTAGAAGTATTCCTCTTTTTCCACATCCCCGCCAACATTTATTGCCATTTGTTTTCTTGATGGTAGCCATTTTGACAGGAGTGAGATTTTAGTTTTAATTTGCATTTCCCTGGTAGCTAAGGATATAGAACTCTTTTTTAGATATTTATATGACATCTGTATTTCTTCTGATGAGAACTCTCTATTTAGCTCCATAGTCCATTTTTGATTGGGTTGTTTGATTTCTTATTGTTCTGTTTTTTGAGTTCTTTGTATATTTTGAATGTTAATCTTCTGTCAGATGTGTAGCTGGCAAATATTTTCTCCTATTCTGTAGGTCATCTCTTTGCTCTATTCACAGTGTCCTTTGCTGTACAAAAGCTTTGTAATTTCATGAGATCCCAGTGGTTGATTAGTGGTTTTATTTCCTGAGCAATTGGGGTTATATTCAGAAAGTCATTGCCTAGGCCAATATGTTGAGGGTTTCCCCTAACTTTTCTTGTAGCAATTTCAGAGTTTCAGGTCTGATATTAAAGTCCCTGGTCCACTTGGATTTGATTCTTGTGCATGGAGAGAGACCAGGATCTATTTTCATCCTTCTACATACCAATTTTCCCAGCACTGCTTGTTGAAGAGGCTGTCTTTTCTCCAATGAATACTTTTGGCATTTTTTGTCAAAAATCAGATGGCTATAGCTGCCTTGTATCTGCATTGGCATTTCTTTCCCAATTTGGGGGAAATTTTCTTCTATGATTTTGTTGAAAACACCTACTAAGCCTCTGGATTGAAATTCTTCTCCTTCTACTATACCCTGAATTCTTATGTTTGATCTTTTCATAATGTCCCAGATATCTTGAAACTCGCATTCATACCTTCCTATTAGCTTGTCTTTCTCTTTGTTGGACTGTATTAGGTCTGCCACCTGGCCTTCTAGTTTAGATATTCTGTTCTTTCCTTCATCCATTCTACTGGTGAGACTTTCCACAGAGGGTTTTTTTGTTTGTTTGTTTGTTTGTTTTTTGGTTTTTCGAGGTAGGGTCTCACTCTAGCTCAGACTGACCTGAAATTCACTATGGAGTCTCAGGGTGGCCTCGAACTCATGGCGATCCTCCTACCTCTGCCTCCTGAGTGCTGGGATTAAAGGCTTGCGCTAACACGCCTGGCTCCACAGAATTTTTTATTTGACTGACTGTGTTCTTCAGAGTTGGAATTTCAGCCTGGTTTTTCTTCAGTGTTTCTATTTCCTTACTCATGTCTTATAATGACCTCCTTATTTCATTAAGATGGTTTCCTGTGTTCTCTTTCAGGAGTTTGTTTTCTTCTTTAATTCCTTTGTTTACTTCTTTGATTCCTTTCATTTCCTCTTTTATTTCTTTGAATATAGGTAAAATCAGTTTTTTGAAGTCTTTGTCAGGCATTTTATCTAAAGCAGTCTCATTGGTGATCATTTCTGATGGATTTATAATTTTTGGTGGGATTATATTGTCTTGATTCTTTGTGTTTCTTGTTTTATACTGCAGTGACTTTTGCATCCTAAATTTATTTGATGCTTGGTTTTTTAAATTTATCTGCAGTATTCTTAGATGTGGCAATCTGCCTTTATATATTTTCAGGATATGAATTTAAGGTGCCATCTGTAGCTCTTGTACCCCAATCCAACTGCAGAAGTAATCCTCGGTGTTGAGTTTGATTGCTAAGCAAGTATTCTAGTGGACTGGGTGGAGCAATTTACTGGAAAATTCTAAACTTCAACTGAGCAATATACACATTCAATAAAAACCAGCACAGAGTATACACAAGTGGAGATTAAAACAAATAGATAGTTTTTTAAAATTATTTTTTTTATTGACAACTTTTATACTTACATACAAAAAAACCACCTGATATTTCCCTCCCCTCCCCCCATTCCACTTTAGAACTCCAATCTCCCTCATATCTCCTCCCTCTCTCCATTAGTCTCTCTTTTAACTTGATGTCATCATCTTTTTCTTCTGTTTTGAGGGTCTTGCGGAGGTATTGCTAGACACTGCAAGGTCATGGATATTGAGGCCAATTTCTGTCTGGGCAGTTGCATTGTAAGAAGTCATACCCTTCCTTTGGCTCTTCCATTCTATCTGCCCCCTCTTCTCCAATGGTCCCTGAGCCTTGTAGGGTGTGACAGAGGTGTTTCAGTGCTGGGCACTCCTCCATCCCTTCTTCTCAGCACTATGTTGCCTTTTGGGTCATCCCAGTGGTCATCGCCATCTGAAAAGAGAAGCTTCTCTAACCAGAAGTGAGAGTAGCGTTAATATGTGAATATGAACATTAAGTGTAGTATTTTCAGGGCAGCTTGGTGGGAATAATATATACATTTAGTCAGACAAGAGCAGGCTTTATATCCCTAAGGCTCATGACCTCACCTACCATAGACTTTTGCTTAGGTTTTTCAGTACCAGGTATGTATTCCCTCCCATAGAGAGGGCCTTCAGTCCAATTATGGAGCAGTTGGTTACCCCAAGAGTAGACATGCCACTATTGCACCCGTTCAGTCATTGGGCCTGTCTGGCCAAACTTGAATTTTCAGTGTCCACTGTTTTCACTGCTGATGACTTCTGTCTCCCATATGCTGCATGCAGTGCAACTTTTTCCAGCTTTCAGTTGGCTGGTCTACAGAGAGAAGGTTTTCTGCTCAGCACCAGCTTGCTTTCTCAGTGACCTTGCCTCTCAGGCAAGAGATGTCTTCAGCAATAGGGTCTTACTATCTGTTTCTCAAGGGAAACCAAGGGCTTTGGCAAAAGCCTTTAATGTAAAACAAATAGATAGTTTTATAAAGCCAAAACCCCTAAGGGTGTGTGTTGCTCTACACCCTTACTCCTGTCAGCTGGGAGGTTGAGATTTCTATTCTGAAATGGGTTCCAGGTCATCCTGGATCTGAATCAGACCCTGCCCCCAATAATGACAGAAGCAAAAGACAAAGACCCTATGAATCTGAAAGCATCAAAGGCCACAATATTCAACCCCTAAATACAGCTTATTGAAAATGGTAAAGCTAACCAAAAATATGTAACCCAGAACCTGCCCTGACACAGAGAGATTAGCACTTCCAATGCAGGCCTATGTACCTGTTTTCTTCTTGTTGTTTGTTTGTTTGTTTGTTTTTGTTTTGTCAGTCAGCCTCATTACCTTCTGGTGTGGCTTCCAATCTCACCAATGCTGAGTGGCCCCCTCGATCCCTCCATGCTGTGCTGTGGAGCTGGAGTTCTGTTCAGCTGTGCTGCATGCGCTGCCACGGGGCTGAATCCTGGAGGGTTGTGGTTCTTATAGCTGGGGAATGGGAGAGTGCAGGAAGCCTTGAGTTTCTCACCCAGTCCCCCTTTATCTCTTTCAGTAGTTCCTTAGTTGATCTCAGCTGTCTTTCCTTCAGATTTCTTGACTTTACAAGGAGATTGATGAGGTTGGAAAATCCCCTTGTTTGGTCTCTGCTGCTTGGCACTGGCACCTGGTCAGTGGTGCCCAGTGCGCTGATGGCACAGATCAGAGACCACAAGCTCCTCAGTGGGATTCTGGCCATTTTCCTCCTTTCTGGTGGATCGTGGTGTCTCCTGCTTCTCCATTGTGTCTAAGAATAAACTATACTCCTTCACTTTTCAGAAGAGTGTATTTTGCTGTGGTTTTGCTTAAATCCCTCCCTAGGTTGGTTTGGCATGGCTCCTATGCCTCCATCTTACCAGGAAGTCCATCTATTTTTATTTTTATTTTATTTTTTAAAATATATTTTATTTCTTTATTTGGGAGAAAGAGGGAAAGAGGGAGAAAGGGAGAGAGAAAGAGAGAAAGAGAGAATGGGCACACCAGGGCCTCCAGCCACTGCAAACAAACTCCAGATGCATGTGCCCCCTTGTGCATCTGGCTTACGTGGGTACTGGAGAGTCAAACCAGGATCATTTGGCTTTCCAGGCAAATGCCTTAACCACTAAGCAATCTCTCCAGCCCTATTTTTATTTTTTTTTAAAGAGTGGGCCCAACTCTTTAGCCCATACTGGCCTTGAACTCATAGCAATCCTCTTGCCTCAGCCTCTCAGGTGCTATTATTTAGGCACAAGCCATCAATGTAGCCCTGCTTGTTATACCCAAGCTTGAGTATGCTCTTTTGTTAAGGAGGAAATGACAGTTTACACTCTGAATATTAGTTTCCCTGATAAGTACTGTAGTGATGGTTAAACTAGGTAATGACCGTGAGCAAGGGTAGAAAAGAGGCAATCTCCCCACCTGAAGCCCTCATATTCTTTCTGAGATGTCAGACTGGTAAACTTTTCAAGCTGCAGAAGCATAATAAGCAATCATCCTAAGTAAATAATACATAATGGTCCAGGAAGAAGCCACAACAGCGGCAGGGGTGGGGGGAGCGGGGAGAAGAAGCCTCAGTTGCCAGAAGGGAAGATTTCAAGTTAGCAGTGTGCTGTCATTCACTCTCATGACCAGCCACTATTTCTCCACTCCCCCTTTTTTTGACTCCACCTTCATCACAGGAGAGTAAAAAGTCATAAGGGAAAAAATGGAAAGGTTGCCCTTATTTTTAACAAAAAGTCTTATGTGACGGTAAGGCACGGGGCATTACTAATTTGGTACTTCTCCACAGAAAGTGATACCAACAGAAAACCAGAAAGAAAAAAAAAGCCATAAAGGAGCTGGAGAGATGGCTTAGCAGTTAAGGCACTTGCTTGTGACGCCTAAGGACCCAAGTTCGTTTCTCCAGTACCCACATAAGCCAGATGCACAAGGTGGCACATGTGGTTGGAATTTGTTTGCAGTGGCTGGAGGCCCTGGCGCACCCAATCTCAGCCCCCTTCTCTCATAAACAAAATATATTTTTAAAAACATGAAAGTCCTAATATGGAATATTAGGAACGTCTACAGAGGGCAGAACTTAGAGAAATTCCTGGAAACCATCAAATTATGTATATAAATGACTGATACTTGAATCTCTGCATGTCAACTAAACAACAACAATAATAATGATGAACAAAATACTATGTTGAGAGGACTAAAGATGAGACATGGCTTGTTGCTGTTTGTTTCTGCACAGTTTACCCAAAGCTGCACTCCTCTGTATAAGGGTTCTAGAAAAGCTCCTGATGCCAAAGACCCTCAATACATTTTCTGTTCCCTTCTCACATTGTCAAACCAGCCCTCTTTGACCTCTGAAGCATGCAACACATTCTTCACTCAGTTTAATTAAGGCACTGTGCTAGGTTTCAGGACATACACCATTACTCTTGTTAGATATTAGGACAAATAAATCAATACAATGCATCCCATATCCTGAAGCTGCCCATTCATCTATAAGAGAGGCATAGGCAAAAAGAATTGCAATTGAGGGAGAAGTTCTATAATGTAGGCATAGACTCACTACAGGCACAAAGGCATATGGGCAATTCTCCCTGAGCTGGTCAGGGAAGAGTTGTATGAGGAGCTAATTTTTTTGAAGGGTGAGTTGAAAGTTGAACAGCCTGTCGGACAGATAAATGTAACTTCAACAAACATGGTTTCAGTGTGGTTAGAACATAAAATGTGGGAGGTGGAGAGATAGCTCAGCAGTTAAAGGTGCTTGCTTGCAAAGCCTGCTGGTTTGGGTTCAATTCCCCAGTTCCCACATAAAGCCAGATGTACAAAGTGGTGCATGCATCTCAAGTTTGTGTGCAGTGGCAAGAGGCCCTGGTGAACCCATTCTCATCCTCTCTCTCTCTCTCTCTCTCTTTTTAATAAAAATAAATAAATAAATAAATAAATAAATAAAAATAAATAAATAAATTTTAAAGAACATCGAATGTATGCACGAAATTACTGATTGGTGGGCAAGAAGAAGAGTGGGGGAAGGGCATGGAGCATCTATATGCCATGGGCAAGAGTGGACATTGAATTCTACAGGTAGTAAGAGGCTATTTTAAATTCTCTAAGCAGAGAAGTCACTTGGTCAAATTATTTTAGAAAATCATCCTGACAAGTCTGGAGGGTGGGCTAGAGAAAGGCAGGTCATAAGGTACACAGGTCAGGAAGGAAGCATTAACAATGGCCAGACAAGAGAAGGGAGGTGACAGGGACTGAACGTGGTCAGGAGCCATGAAAATGGTGGGAAAGTGATAGATCTGAGAGCTATTGTGCAACTTGACTAAACAAGACCTAGGTGCCCAAGGAGTATTGTGATGCAGTCAAGCCCGCTACAGCCCACGTAGCACCCTTGTGAACACCAGAAAGAATGCCTCTTGGGGCTGGAGAAATAGCTCAGCTAGTAAAGTATTTGCCTTACAAGCAGGAAGACCTGAGTTTGATCCCCAGTACCCACATTAAAAAATAGATAAATAGGCCTGGAGAGATGGCTTAGTGGTTAAGGCATTTGCCTGCAAAGCCAAAGGACCTTGGTTTGGCTCGCCAGAACCCACATAAGCCAGAGGCACAAGGGGGCACATGCATCTGAAGTTCATTTGCAGTGGCTGGAGGCCCTGGCATGCCCATTCTTCCCCCATCTCTTTCTCTGTCTCTCAAATAAATAAACAAACAAGTAAATAAATAAACAGAAAGATTCCCTTTTATCTGTTGGACAGGATTTGAAATCTGGTAAGTTTATTAGAACTACAGACTTTACTGCTGATAGGAAATTGTCAAGTGTACCAATCATACAACTTTAGAATCAGTAGTTGTAATTAAAATTTTTGGTTTAACTTCAAAACAGTAATGAGATCTACTGTGTGGACGGCATCCCTTTTCAATGGTGCTTTTGGTGGTACCCGGCCTAAACAACCGCCCAGTACCTGGATGAATACGTGCCAAAGGCACATAAGTATATAGGCTTGGAGGTAGAAAGGGGTAGATGGTAAAAGATGAAGCAATCAATCACCCCCAGAAAAAAGGGTCCAAGTTTAGACGTGGTGAAAGCAGCCACGTTCAAGGCATGACTAGAAGAAAGGGAATCGACAAAGATGGCGTCAAACTGTCTTCTGCCTTGGCTTCAGAACCAGGAGATTCTCGGGTGTATAGTTCTCTTCTCTTTATACACTGAGGTTCTAGTATGCCTTTTGCCTGCCAAGCTCTCATTGTATGACCTTGTCTCCACATTGTCATAGTGGCCTGGAGAGATGGCTCAATGGTTAAGTGTGCTCTCTGCACCAGCAAGCATGAGAGCCTGAAGGGGCCTGAAACCACTGGAGTTCAAATATCCAGGACTCTCATAAACAGTGGGGCATGGCCACGCTTGTCTGTATCCCCAGTCCAGCAAGGGGATCAGAGAACAGGGAATGAATGGCCCCAGCCCGCAAAAAACAGCAAGCTTTGGTATCAGTCAGAGGCTGGCTCAAAAATAAGAACGGGCAGAAGAATGACGGAGCCAGACACCTAATGTTCCGCTTCAGCAATTGCTCCCCAGCGCATTGCAAAGACATATGCACGTGCATACACCTCATCACACACACAAGCAAAAAATAATCAGCTTTCTCTCTATCTGCCTCTCTCAAATAAATTAATATAAAAATATTTTGCCAGGTATGGTGGCGCACGCCTTTAATCTCAGCACTCAGGAGGCAGAGGTAGTAGGATCACTGTGAGTTTGAGGCTACCCTGAGACCACATAGTGAATTCTAGGTCAGCCTGGGCTAGGGTGAGACCTTACCTTGAAAACCCAAACAAACAAACAAAAATAAAGTATTTTTAATGGACTGAAGAGATGGCTTAGCGGTTAAGGCACTTGCCTAAAAAGCCAAAGGATCCAAGTTTGATTCCCAGGACACACATAAGCCAGATGCACCAGGTATCACATGTGTTTGGAGTCCATTTACAGCAGCTGGAGTCCCTGGCATGTCCATTCTCTCTTTCTCTATCTGCCTCTCTCTCTCATAAATAAATGAATAAATAAATAAATATTTAAAAAATAATAGACTGTCATACTGAAGCAGCTTGCTGGTCCCCAGCTGATCTGCAACACCATCTTTGCACAGTGGTGCTTGAACAATAGCTTTACTACCTGGCCTTTATTCTAAGAGAAGATCTTCAAAGAATTTGTTGTTACTAAGTAGGGCAAAAAGTTCAGGGCATGGGCTGGAGAGATGGCTTAGTGGTTAAGGTGCCTGCCTGCTAAGCTTAAGAACGCCCGTTTGATTCTCCAGGCCCCATGTTTAGCCAGACGTGAAGTGATACAAGGGCACAATGCCACACTTACCCACAAGAGGGAGCACGTGGCTGGAGTTAGTTCACAGGGGCTGAGAGGCTGCAGGCATGCCCATTCTCTATCTGTCTCTCTTTCTCTCAAAAAAAGGCTCAGGTCTCAACACAGCTTACAGTTTAAACGAGGAAGAAAATCTCTGTGTTCAGGAAGCAAGATGTCTTTAATGTCCATGACTGCTCATTGGACTTGGTTGTGAGTTCCCTTTTGAGAAAAAAACCAGGACAACATGAACTTAAGAGTACAGAGCCAACACTGCAAAGCCTAGTGTTGAACGCTAGGATATAATTTTTTTTTTTGGGGGGATGGAGCTCCCCTCCTGTTGACTTAAGGAGGCTTGACTTTCTCCCTCTGCCCCAGTGTCTGTTTTCCCTGCCCTTGGGTATTATCATTCTTTTTGGTCCTTTTTTGTTCACACACATACATGTGTAGTGTGTGTGCAGTATATGCATGTATTATTTATTTATTTTTGTTTCATTTTTTGAGAGAGTGTTATGTAGCCAAGGCTAGCCTCAAACTCACCATTATGTAGTAAGATGGCCTTGAATTCCTGATTCTCCACCTCCAATTCCCAAGTGCTAGGAGTGCCAGCATGGGCCACCACACCCAGAGATCTTGCCCTTAAGATCCCTCCCAAGAGAAGGCAACAAGAGAGGATTGTGATCAAAATACATATATGTGTGAAAATTGTCAATTAAAAAAAAGTTTTAAAAAGAGAGAAATTCCTCCCAGACTGCTAACCTATTACATGCCCAAGACCTTGGATTTGATCCCCAGCACTGAGGGCAGGGGGAGATTTTCATAAATTAACTTTCTCATGAAGTGATCTAATTCTGTTTTTTTTTTTTTTAAGTTTTTAGGTTTATTGACAACTTCCATAATTATAGACAATAAACCATGATAATTCCCTTCCCTTCACTTTCCCCTTCAGAACTCCACTCTCCATCATACCCCATCCCTTTTCAATCTTTTCATTTTGATGTCATCATCTTTTCACCTGTTATGATGGTCTTGTGTAGGTAGTGTCAGGCAGTGTGAGGTCATGGATATACAAGCCATTTTGTGTCTGGAAGAGTGCATTGTAAGGAGTCCTACCCTTCCTTTGGCTCTTACATTCTTTCTACCACCTCTTCCGCAATGGACCCTGAGCCTTAGAAGGTGTGTTAGAGATGTTTCAGTGCTGAGCACTCCTCTGTCACTTTTCAGCACCATGGTGCCTTCTGAGTCATCCTAGAGGTCACCACCATCTGAGAAGGGAAGCTTCTCTAAACAAAAGTGAGAGTAGCATTAATATATAGGTATGAACATTAAGAAAAGTGCTTACCAGACAGTTTGGTGAGCATAATATATGCATTTAGCCAGACACCAGCAGACATTACACCTCTAGAGCTCATGACTTCCCCTGTCACAGGTTTTCAGTATAGGGCATGTATTGTCTCCCATGAAGTGGACCTCCAGTCCAATTAGAGAGTGGTTGTTGATCTGCTTTTTAAAAACAAAAATTTTTATATTTATTTTTATTTTGGAGAGAGACACAGAGAGAGACAGAGGGAGAAGGAGACAAAGAATGGGTGCACCAGCAGCCTCTCAGCTGCTGCGAACGAAGTCCAGATGCATGTGCCCCCTTGTGGTCAAGTGTGGCATTGTGCCTTGCATCACTTTGCATCTGGCTAAACGTGGAACTTGGAGATTGGAACCAACATTCTTAGACTTAGTGGGCAGGCGCCTTAACGGCTAAGCCATCTCTCCAGCCCTTGATCCGCTTTTTAAAGGTTACATTTTTCCCACCATCTTAGCAATTTAGAACCTCCTAGAACACTGTTGGATGCTTATCATACTATGGCAGTCTTTATCAAAGTACAACAGTGAACTTTATAAAAAACTAATCAGAAGCTGGGTCTGGTGTCTCATGTCTGTAATCCCAGCACTCAGGAGATAGAGGCAGGAAGATTGCTATGAGTTTGGGGCCAGCCTGGTCTACACAGTAAGCACCAAAGTCATCCAAGGCTACATAGCCTGGTCTCCAAAACAAGGGAAAACAAAAACAAAGAAAAGAAAACTAATGAGAAAGCAAAGTGAAGAACTAGAACTCCTTGTGGAAGTGGTCTTTAGTTATGCTAACAAATGGCCTAATACCCCGTCTTTGCCCCAGAGAATGCCCAGGTCTCTTCCTCCTGGGATTATAGACAGCACTTATTTGGGAGGTTCAAACATAAGCCCCAAATCCGAGCTTGTGTCTGCTTTACTTAAAGAATTGAAATAAAACACGACTGAGCTGGGCATGGTGGTACACACCTTTAATCTCAGCACTTGGGGAGGAAAAGGACTGCTGTGAGTTCAGGACCAGCCTGAGACCACATAATAAAATTCTAGGTCAGCCTGGGCTAGGGCAAGACCCTACCTTGAGAGAAAAACAAATTAACAATAATAATAATAATAATAATACTGAGAAGAGGAGGGGTGAGGGAGAGTCCATGGATGAAAGAAGGGGAATGGCCAGGGAGGTTAGTCTGGGGTTCCAGACCTGCAGGGCCACTCCCAGCTTTTTAGTGGATTTCAGGACATTGAACTTCAGGGATCTCAGGCCCTCTCAGACCCTCATGCTTAAATAGCAAGTGACTTTTAACCACTGAGCCACCTCCTCAGCCCTGAGATCATTTTTTTTCATATCACCAGATTTTAAACTGTAACTATAGCCAATTTGTAGTCACATCATGTTAGTTTTAAAAAAACAATTATGGGCCAAGTGTGGTGGCACACGCCTTTAATCCCAGCACTTGGGAGGCAGAGGTAGGAGGATTGCCATGAGTTCAAGGCCACTCTGAGACTACATAGTGAACTCCAGGACAGCCTGGGCGAAAATGAGAACAACAACAACAAAAATTATGGGCTGGAGAGATGGCTCAGTGGTTAAGGTGCTTGTCTGCAAAACCTAACAAACCAGGTTCCATTCCCTGGTACCCATGTAAAGCTAGATGCACAAAGTGGCATATGTATCTGGAGTTTGTTTGCAGCAGCTAGAGGCCCTGGTGTGCCCATTCTCTTCTCTTTCTTTCCTTGAAAATAAGTAAAAATATTTTAGATAATTAATATGCTGGGTGTGGGGGCATACTTATTTAATCCCAGCACTCAGGAGGCAGAGATAGGAGGATCACTGTGAATTCAAGGCCAGTCTGGGCTTGAGTGAGACCCTACCTCAAAAAAACAAAAAACAAAAAATTAATTATGATTTTGTTGTGCAGGTTGCCTAAGGTCCTTATGTTGTGACTATGCAGTGTTCTTGGACCAAATTAAGAGGGGGGAAGATCTAAAAGATTGAGCTGGGCATGGTGATTGAGCTGAGGTGGAACAATCACAAGTTCAAGGCCAGCCTGGGTTACAGAGTGTATTAAAGCTAGCTGGAATACTTACTGAAATCTTGTCTCGGCACCCACCCACCTCTACATACACACAACCCACATAAAGGTTGTGCATTTCAAAACTTTCCAGAATGATCCTTGACTCACATTCAGGCTAACTTTTCAAAGACAGGAAGAAGACAACCATTCCCCTTTGTCCCTGCCAGAATCCTAAGCCAATCTTAAAAGCAGCTTTGATGACTCAGATGATTGGTTCCAGTTGTCAGATAATTAAGTTACCAACCAATAAAAAAGCAGATTAAATGTTGGGATTGAATAAGGATGGGCTTCACAGTATCAAAACATATACGATGTGACCTTATGTGACGTTGCTTAACGCAATCGGAACTAACATAAAACTCAAAGTAATATTTCCATTTAGCATTTCAGAACTTTGTCTTTAGATAAAAATCTCTATCTGTGCCTGTGAACTGTGAGTGGAGAATAGGACCTATGTGTAGGAAAGAAAGGGTGAAGGTTAAGGTGCAGGCCAGTGATGCGATGGATAATCATCTGACTAGGATCAGAATAAAGGGCAAAGGCCATAAAAATATTGCAATTAATAGATAAGAAACTGTGGGAATCTATGGCATTATTTTTCATAGCAATGTCTCCAGGTTGCAGTCATAAATTTCCAGGCTGTTGTGGAAATGTTAAGTGTTATTCTTAGTTGGGAGGGAATGTTTGCTGTACCTCTATCTCTGGCAGTGAGAATGGGGTTCTGAAGACTGTCTCTTCCTGTTCCATCCTGTCTGTTAAGGAGCAGGCAAGTCCTATCCCTCCCTACCATCCGAAACTCTCTGCCCAGCACAGGAGATTTCTGTAGACTCTACCTCTGAAGCTCTAGGGGCATCTTTCTAAATGATCAATGCTGCCTGTTAACTGTGGTTAAGAGGATTCACAGACCCTGTCAGGTCACCCTGTCCCTCTCTTGATTAAAGATTCACCTCAGCATGATTTGATGGAAACTTTGGGGCAAGGTAGAAACCAGAGGATCAAGGCCAAGCTGCCTTCTTCTGGTGACCAGCTTGTGAGTCCTAAAGGAGATCTCTTGGTCTGACTTTGTTTCTTATTGGTAAGACGGGGTAAGTGGGGGTTCGTTTGTTCTGTTCTCTCACAGGGTTCTTGGGATGCTGTAACAGAAAGGTGGATATGATGTCCACTTGAAAGCTGTTTGGAAAGGCCAGCTCCTGCTCGTGATGCTCCCAGCTCACAGAAGGCCGGATTCCCTCTGCCCCTCAGCCAGCAGGCTCTAACTGACAACATGACTGTTGGCTCCTTGGAAGCACTGGCTCTGATCGTAGCAGCTGCCTGAACAAGCAGAGTTCTCTGCTAATGCTCCAGAGAAGGGAGTAGAGAGAGAGATGATGACTCAACTCCCCCGGCCTCTTCCACTTTCTTCCTTTCAGAACTCTGTTGCTCCAAGGCCAGATCTTACCCATCTAACTGCTCTCCCTCTGTCTCGTCCTAGAAGATGACCAGAGGCTGTACATCACCATCTCTCTTCATTTGTGTTCCAGCCACAGGCCTGTGGTGGGTGTTGGGCATGACAGCAGGTTGCTCATGATCATGCACAGGAGCCAGTTCCTGAAAGAAGCATTACAGGACAGAGCTGGGTTGTGCCAACTGCTTTATAAAGATTTATTACTCTCAGGCTGGAGAGATGGCTTAGCAGTTAAGGTGCCTGCCTGCTATAAGCCTAAGAACGTCAGTTCTAATCTCCAGGTCCCACGTTTAGCCAGATGCAGTGATGCAAGGGCGCAATGCCACACTTGACCACAAGGGGCGCACACATCTGGCGTTTGTTCGCAGCAGCTGAGAGGCTGCTGGCGCACCCATTCTCTATCTGTCTTCCTCTCCATCTCTCTCTGTCTCTCTCCAAAAAAAAAAGATTTACTACTCTCATTACTAGAACCTAGAGAAATGACATTTTACAAACGTATTTACTTTGACTCCTTAGCTCAACACTTCCTTATTCCATTGTTCATTAAAGATGCTGGGTCAAGCTATTCCACTCTTGGGTATTTACCCTAAAGACTCCACTCTCTACTTTAGAGATACTTGCTCAACCATGTTCATTGCTGCTGTATTCATAATAGCTAGGAAATGGAATCAACCCAGATGCCAATTGTTTGATGAATGGATAATGAAGATGTGGTACATATACACAATGGAATTCTATTCATCTATAAAGAAAAATGAAATTTTCAGGACAATTGATGGACTTAGAAAATATCATCCTAAGTGAGGTTACAAAGTCTAAAAAAGTCAAACACTGCGCTTTCTCTCATATGTGGCTCCTAAAATGGACCAGCTGACAAGGAAGGCAAAAACAGTAAGCATTAGGACCATGAGTATATGACTAGAATAGGAGCAGGAAAAAGCGAAAACAGAGAGGAAGAGAGGAGGGGGTTACAGACAAACTAATAGAGGGAAAGAATATTGGGGGTGGGAGGGTGGAGGGGTCAGGGGAAGGGAGAGTGGGGAGGGGAACTGCTCAAAACTAAAGACTAGGGACTGGAGAGATGGCCTACCAGTTAAGGTGCCTGCCTGCAAAGCCGAAGAACATCCATTTGAATCTTCAGGTCCCACATTTAGCCAGACACAAAAGTGACACAAGTGCACAATGTCACACATACGCACAGGGGGTGCACACATCTGGAGTTCATTCACAGCAGCTGAGAAGCCCTGGCGCACCCATTCTCTCTGTCTCTCTCAAAAACAAAAACATAAACAACAAAAAAAAAACCCAAAACCTAAAGACTAAAGTGGTCAGTACATTAGGAACTGCCCTCCATTTGCCTCCTTGTGTATGCGAGACACAACCCCAATGAAGGGAGGTGTACGGACCAGACCAATATGCCCAGTAGAAGGTGGAGGAAGCTTCATCTTAAAACCATAAGCTTATGAATCCCAGGACCAGCACTGCCTCCACCCCCAGTGAGGAATTAGCCGCGGAGATCCATGAGGTCCTCAAAACAATGTAAGCCCTTGTCAAGCTCTTGGTTCTCCAACAGAGCTAAAAGGAAAGAGCCTGTTGCTGAAGACACCACATGCTGCCATCCCAGAATGCCGAGAGACCTCGTGGGAACCTGCAAACTAAGCAACCCATCAGATGGACAAGAAGCACACATGAAGCTCGCTCTAGGGAAGAAAGCTCATCACTGGTGTTGGAAAACAAGCCAGTTCCCCACAGGCAGGAAACTAACAACCCCCAGAGAGAAGACCCCATTGTTCTCTGGACAAGTCGAGTGGGTATGCTCATCAAAATGTCTCTCAAACTTCTATGCGCATCTCCCTTAATCAGAGCTGCTCTCTCTCACCCTTGGTTGGAGAATCTGTTTTAGTTTACAGATGGCAGAGAATACTGGGGAGATCCAAGAGCCATCAATTCAACCAGAAAAGATAGGTGACTGCTCCCCATGAAATGTGCCACCTCTTCCACATTGACCAGGGTCCAGGAGGCACGGCAGAGGAATCAGTGACACAATACTGCTCCCAATGCTAGCCTCCAGCCGCCTCCAGGGAAATAGCAACAAATGTGGAGGTGAACTGAAACACAGCATAACAGAAATACAGAGGCTACCGAGAACCCTAAAAACTGCTAACACACACAAGGCTCAGGGATTGTTGTAGAAGGGGGTGCTGGAAGATTCCCTAAGAGCTGCTTGGTGGTTAGAAATATCTGAGGTAGAGCTAGGCATGATGGCACATGGCTTTAATCCCAGCACTTGGGAGGCAGAGATAAGAGGATCGCTGTGAGTTCGAGGCCACCCTGAAACTACATAGTGAATTCTGCCTTCTTCTTCTTTTTTTTCCGTCTATGAAGTTACTGTTTATTTTTTGGCCTATTTGATCTGTGTGTGAAACTATGTCCAACAATAAACTGGAATTTTATTTTGTTGAGTTGTTCTAAAATGAAAAATGTGAAAATGAAAAATAAATTAAAATTTTAAAAGTTGAATGTTGCATCACAGGTCTTCTCAGGCAGGCTAAGGATACTGCCTTGGTTAAGGAGCAGCTCAGCCCACGCAAATATTGCTGTGGAGCCTCAAACAGGCCTCGGACATTGGGCTTTCTGGATGCCAAGTTCCCCATGGAGCCTGGTCTATGAGATGCCCTCATCCCTCAGCCCTGAGCGCTTGACAACAAGAAAACACAGATGCTGGTGTCTGCCCTGTCACTCAAAGACAGGGGCATCTGTGCCTGCTTGAAAGGGAGCAGCCCTAAAGATTGCAGAAGATGAGGGACAGAGAGTCCAAAAATAACACAACAACAAAAACAAAATCACCCTTGGATTCTTTCACATACTCCATGTCTTCAGAGCACCTCTCCCAGTTGGTGGTTAGAGGATCTGGGGGTGCACAGCCAGGGAAAGCCATGACCCCTTTCTGAATACAATCATCCCAATGTTCAGGAAGGCAGCGTTCCTCATGCAGATTCTCCCCACTCTGAGTCAGTCATCTGTTGGTGAGCCATTAGACCACCAGTGTCTTCCTCTCTCCTGGGATACTGACCAACTTCAGCAAAGAAAGCCCAGCATCCTCTGACAGGCATTCATCGCCTGTTAGTCCCTAGATGTGCCACAGTGGCTGGTGCTTGCAGCTTATTGTGATATCAACAATCTTATTTATACTCATATATAGGCACTAGGGAGAAATAGGAAGCCATTACTCTAGCCCCAGGGGCTTCTCACCATGCCTTCATTTTAAAGATTCTGTCGTGGCTGCCATCCTATTGACATTTTTCCCTCTTTCATCCATCATTAGTTCCACAGCCCTGCAACATCGTTGCATCTTGCAAGATCCTTGCTCAAGGAATATTTTATTATCCAGCCCAATAATTAACCCATGGCTTTTCTTGAGTACCTATGATGTATGTGCAAGGTCCTGTAGAGAACACAAAATAAGTCGATGTGAATGAAGAAATGAGGCAGAAAAGTAGAGAAATAGTGGCAGCTCATTTTGCAGAGGGCTGAAGGGGGCAGTTGCTTGAAGAAGGAAGGGGGTGTGACTTCAAGGGACAGATGGGTGTGCAGTGTGGAGGAGCCTGCAGGGAAGGAGTAAGATCCAGAGCACAGGCCCATGGGCTGGTTCCGGAGTAAGAGGGTAACAACCCCTTCAGCAGGAGGAGAGGGGAGCCAGAGGGAAGGAGAAATAGCTAAATGTGATCTTGGGTAGTTATGGAATAGTTCACCACTGTGTCCTCAGCTTGAGAAAACAGAGAATGTTAAATGCAGGAGACTTGGGATCTGGTGTTGGAAAGCTGAAGTTGCCAAGGATCCATCGTCAGGGTGACTTGGAACTGGATCGGTAACCCAGAAATGTGCCTGGGCTGGGAAAGGTCAAGGGGAAAGAAAGGCAAAACTGGGGCGATACAGCTTATCTCCCTCCCACATCTCCTTCCTGCCCCCTACTGGAATCCTGAAGCTCTCTTCCCACCACCTCTGCCCAGGCTCCCAAGTCCCCCTCCTTCCCTCAACTGTCCTCTGCGGGCAGCCTTGAGCTGGCTGCTGGCTCTGTAAGCACTCCTGGATTTACAACCTTTCTCTCCCAAACAGCAGCAGGATACAGCATTAGTTCACTTGGGACCAAGTTACCCAGTTTACCAAATAACCAGTTTATCAAATTGTTCCAAAGACTACTCTTTCGATCAATATCTTCATGCACATATTTTTTCCTCAATTATATTCAGTGAAAATATATTTTCCTGTCAACAATTCTGAATATGTTCGATAAAGAAACATTTTATTATGCATATAGCCAATAAGGATATATTCTTAGATAAAGTTATTGCATTATACCTGTCATGGTTTAATTGTGCCCTCAGCAATTGTCTTTTATTGAATGCACTGATACAATTATTATTTAAGTTAGTACACAAAATAATAGGTTTTATTTAAACATTTTCATACACATATTACATAGCACTTTGTTCATTTTTGCCTCCTGTCACTCTCCCTTGTTTATATCTCCCTCCTCTTCTACTACACATATCATATGTACTAAGAAATTAATATGATAATCTCATAGCTATATTTAAAAAATATCAACATTTTAAGAAATACAATGTGATGGATTGATTCAGGTCTCCCCCATAAACTTAGGTATTCTGACTGCTAGTCTCCCCAGCTGATGGCAATTGGAAATTAAAGCTTCCTGGAGGCAGTGTATTGCTGGGGGCAGGCTCATGGGTATTATAGCCAGTTTCCCCATGCCAGTGTTTGGCACACTCTCTTGTTCCTGCTGTCCACCTGATGGTGGCCAGGGGGTGATGTCCAACCTCTGCTCATGCCATCTTTTTCCCTGCCATCATGGAGCTTCCCCCTCGACTTGTAAGCCACAATCTGCTCTTGGTTTGGTGATTTCTACCAGCAATGCAGACCTGACTACAACAGTAAAGTTGGTACTGAGAGTGGTGTTGCTGCTAGACACCTGACTGTGTGGCTTTGGCCTTTTGGAGCTGATTTTCAAGAGGAATGTGGAAGGATTTGAAACCTTGGCCTAAGAGATGCTTTGCAGTGCTGTAAGTACAGCTTGATGCTATTATAGTCAGACTTGAAAGAAGTGAAATGCAGTAAGAACTATGGACTGTGAGGTTTGGCTTGTAAGGGTGAGAAAGAGCTTTGCCTGGACTGGGCTAGAAGCAGTTTGTGTGAGAGGCTTGCTGTTATGCCTGTGTCCTGAGAATTTATGCAGGGTTGCATTGGGTAGAAATGGACTAGTATGAGCAGAGGGTTATGGCACAGAAAGAAATCTTTAGGCCAAAACTGCTGTCTATTCAGCTGCAATTGAGAGATTACAACCACTGAGATTGGGCCAGCTGACCTGCATTGGGACAACAGAAAGAATCAGTCTTTTGAAGGGGTCTATTTAAGTGGTTATCTCATCTTGATTTAATTTAGGTAGGTCATATAAATCAAGGAAATCATCCATTTCTTTCAGATTTTCAAACTTAGTGGACTATATGTTCTTATAGTTTGTCCCTGTAATTTTTTAAATTTCTCTGGTATATGTTGTGATGGTGACTTTTTCACCTCTAATTTTATTAATTTGTATCTCCTCTTTTTCTTTTGCTAAAGGTTTATAAATCTTGTTTATCCTTTCAAAGAACCAACTCTTTGTTTCATTGATTCTTTGGATTTTATTTTCTTTTTTTGGCTTCTATTTCATTAATTTCTGCCCTAATCTTTATTATTTCTTCCCATCTACTGATTTTTGGTTTGCCTTGTTCTTCTTTTTCCAAGGCCTTAAAGTAAAGCATTAAGTTGTTTACTTGTGATCTTTCTAATTTCTTAACATAGGCACTTAAAGCTATACATTTCCCTCTTAGGACTGCCTTCATTGTGTCCCAAAGGTTTTGGTATGTTGTGTTCTCATTATCATTGGACTCCATGATTTTTTTATTTCCTTTTTGATTTCTTCATTCACCCATTTATCATTTAGTAGTGTATTGTTTAGTTTCCATGATTTTGTGTATGCTCTATAGCTTTTCTTGCTATTGATTTGTAGTTTGATCCCATTGTGATTAGATAGAGTGCATGGAATTATATCAATTTTCTTGTATTTGGTAATATTTGCTTTGTGTCCTAATATATGGTCTATTTTAGAGAATGTTCCATGCGCTGCTGAAAAGAGTGTGTATCCTGCAGCATTTGGATGAAATGTCCTGTATATATCTGTTAGGTCCATTTGTTCTATGACCTCATTTAATCCAGAAGCACCTCTATTTAATTTTTACAGGGATGACCTGTCAATTGGTGAGAGTGGGGTTGTTGAAGTCACCCACTACAAGTGTGTTTGGTGTTATCTGTGACCTTAGTTCTAATAGCATTTGTTTGATAAATTTGGAAGCCCCCATGTTAGGTGCATATATGTAATTGGATTACATATATTGGATTATAATGTCCTCCTGTTGGAGTGTTCCTTTAATCAATATAAAGTGACCTTCCTAGCTGGGCATGGTGGTGCACACCTTTAATCCCAGCAATCAGGAGGCAGAGGTAGGAGGATTGCCATGAGTTTGAGGCCACCCTGAGACTACATAGTTAATTCCAGGACCTGGGCCAGAGTCAGACCCTATTTCAAAAAAAAAAAACAAAAAAACCAAAAGAAAAAAAAAAGTGAACTTTTCTTTCCTAACTAATGTTGGTTTAAAGTCTACCCTGTCAGATATTAGACTAGCGACCCCTGCTTGTTTTCATTCCAAGCCCTTTTGCTTTTAGTTTGTGTTGAGTAATCTGCTGTTATCCTGATGGCTTGCCTTTGTATGTGAATTGACTTTTCTCTCTAACTGCTTTCAGTATATTTCCTTTGGTTTGTATGTTTTGTAGTTTAATTATAGCATGATGATGAGAGAGTCTTTCCTGATTTTGTCTGGCATTCTAAAGGCTTCCTGTATTGGTATTGGCATTACTTTCCCTATTTGGGGGAAGTTTTATTCTATGATTTTGTTGAAAAAACCTGCTATGCCTTTGGAGTGAAATTCTTCTCCTTCTACTATGCCCTGAATTCTTATGTTTGATCTCTTCATAGTGTCCTGAATGTCCTGAAATTCCCATTCATGCCTTCCTATTAGTTTGTCTTTCTCTTTGTTGGACTGTATTAGATCTGCCACCTTGTCTTCTAGTTTAGATATTCTGTCCTCTCCTTGACCCATTCTACTGGAGAGACTTTCTACAGTTTTTTTTTTTTTTATTTGACTTGTTCTGTTTTCCATTTCTAATATTTATGACAGGTTTTTTTTTTCATTATTTCTGTTTCCTTACTCATGTCTTATAATGACCTCATTTCATTAAGTTGGTTTCCTGTGTTCTCCTTCAGCAGTTTGTTTTCTTCTTTGATTACTTTGATTTCTTCCTCGATTTTTTTTGGGGTATAGCTATAATTTTTTATTTGAAATCTTTGTCCAACAAAGGGGGTAATCTTTGATGGATTTATAATTTTTAGTGGCATAAGATTGTCTTGATATTTTTTTGGGGGGGGGAGAGAGACACAGAGACAGAGAGAGGGGGAGAGGAAGACAGATAGAGAATGGGCATGCCAGCAGCCTCTCAGCTGCTGTGAACGAAATCCAGATGTGAGCACCCCCTTGTGGGCAAGTGCGGCATTGCACCCTTGTGTCACCTTGCATCTGGCTAAATGTGGGACCTGGAGATTGGAACCAGCATTCTTAGGCATAGCAGGCAGGCACTTTAATGGCTAAGCCATCTCTCCAGCCCTATTGTCTTGTTTTTTTGTGTTTCTTGTATCCCATAAAGTTTTAAATATAAGCTCTTACTGTTAATGTAGGAAATATGGTAAGTAAAAGAAATTCCAGATATTTTATGTGTGTTTATAAAAGGCTTTCAGCTGTTCAGATGAGGAAACATAGGCTGAAAGAATTGTGTGACCTTGGTGGTGTCCCCAGCCTTGAAGCAGGGAAGGGTTCCAAACCCAGGCTATTGGGTCCTAGCAGAGCAGAGCTGAGCCACTCACCCAGTCAATGTCCTTGAAATGTACAAAGCTCTTAGCTCACAAATCTTATCTGTATGTGAATTTATTGTTCAATAATCCAAGCACCTTCAAATTAATGTTTAACCAAATAGCTGGGAAATGTGGACCAACATCACAATGGTTTTGCTCAACTTTGTCAAGAATTTGCTGAGATCTTATGCACTGCCCCTAATCTCTAATACCCAACTGCCCTGGCAAGATGAGAAAGGGCTGTGGGATAAAGTCAAGTCTTTGAACCCAACTCTTTCATCTTTCTTTCTTTAGAAGAAAAATTCTGTCAGTGAAACAATTTACTATTTCATTTTTAGCTTGTTCACTTGTGGTGTCAGGCTGGCAAGGTTGGAGGTGAACATAGTTTTTTTTTTTCTTTGTCATTTCTTTTAATATGGTTGCAATGTCTTAATTACATATTAATTACAAGCTCACATCAATTTAATGAATCATAAAATGTGTACACTCTTCTTTTTAATTATTATACTTTGTTTAAACTTTTTTTTTTTTTTTTTTTTTTTTTTTTTTTTTGAGGTATAGTCTTGCTCTAGTCCAGGCTGACCTGGGACTAACTCTGTAGTCTCAGGCTGTCCTTGAACTCATCAATCTTCCTACCTCAGCCTCTCTAGAGCTGGAATTAAAGGCAAGCACCACCACACCTGGCTATTATACTTATTTAAAGTTAGCTGAAACAGTGTTGTTGTTTTTTTTTTTTCTTCAAAAATCTATTTTGTTGAGGTAGTGATGCAGGATTTGGGAGTTTAGGAGAGGTTCCCCAAATTTATGAGCCCTAAGTTTGGGTTTTGTCCTACCTTTAACAAAGAATTGATAAAGATAAACTCAAGAAGGATAAATTATGAATTATTAATTTTATTTAGTGATGAGAAATCACAAATTGTGGGTTTTATTTAAGGTAGATTGGGAGCTAAGAAAGAAAGCTCAAGCAGAGTCATAAACATGTGAGAAGTAGAAAATGTTCTCATGTGGAAACATTGCATAATTTATAAGGTTCATTTAATAAAAATTGAAGCCTTTGGGGGAAAACTGGAGTAGAGCCACAGGCACGAGGAGGGGAGTTAAACTGAGGCTTTCAAGGGAAGACTGAGGTAAGGGCACAAACAGTAGAAGATAGAGCTTAGGCGTCTCTGCAGGGAGACATAGGAAGGACAAACATGGCATCTGACATGATTTCCTGTGGAGGGAATTTATGAGGGCAAATGGTTAGGCTCAAGGGAAAATATCAAAGCAGAGACCAAGAAATCCAGAGGAGAAATGAGTAATGAAGAAAGTTACACCCATGGTTATGCCTAGTTTAAAGAAATTACACAGACCTAAAGTTAGTGAAAGCACCCGCGTGGTGAGTTAGTGTAAGCATCCACGTGGTAGAGCTGGACTGTAGGGGAAACGCACATGTGGTAGATCAGGAGACCTGTGGAAAATCATGAATGTAATCAAAGTGAGAAGTTTCCCCAAACTATCAAGCAGAAGCAGAGGCAAGCAAAAGAGTTTCCCCAGACCAAGAAACAGTTCTATGCTTTCCATCCCCAACCGAGTCAGGCTGGGGAGGGGGAAGCCAGATTCACATGTGTCCTTGTGGTCCGAGGGAAGGGAGGCAGAGTCAAGCAGAGCCAGAAAAGCAGAACTGAGCTGAGTGGAGTGGTGGGAGCTAGTGACAGGAAAGGGCAAGACCTGATTGTAGGCAAGGGGAAGGCCTGATTGGTTTGTAGATTTGGAGGGTGGATCTCAGGCCAGCCCACCTGGGCCAGCTCATTTGAGCCAGCCCACCTGGGCCATCTATCTAGGCAGAATGATAGACTGTGGACAGCAGGGAGTGCTGTAGATTAGTCCCTTCAGACATGAGTTCCATTTCTGCCAAGAGTTCCTTTCTTGTGTCAGGGTGAGGTGTCATGTGGGGCAGCATCTCCTAGTTTTCTCTGGGTCTCAATCTCTAACAGAAACTGCCCCAAAGGAGTTAGCTTTGTCCTATCCTCCTTCAGTGGTACTGATGGTTTCAAAACTAGATGTAAAACATTCCTTATCTGTGTAGAGATGGTATAAAACTAAAACCTAAATTCTAGGTATAGGAAAATATACTTTTTAAAATACTTTAAATTTTTTTTAAAATTTTTGCTTGTGCCTGTGTGTGTGTTGGTGTATGCATGTGTATGTGCCCTTGAAGCACCCCATACACTCACTTGTGATGGGGATCATTTGATGTCCTGGTCCATCAGTATTTTGCATGGTCTTGTTTTGCACTGAATCTTCTATTGGTTTTAGAGCTTGTGGGGCTCTGAATATTCTCAGGTCTCTGCTCCCCTGAGGAACTGGGGTTACAGGCAGTTATGGCCACACCCAGCTGCTTTACATGAGATCTGGAGATTAGAACTTGGGAAGTCTTGGGGCCCTTAGGACCTCATGCTTGTGCAGGAAGCGCACTTAACCACTGAGCCATCTCTCCAGCCAAAGACTATGTTCAGCGTTAAGGAAAGAAAACCACACCTTGGAGCTGGTGTGTAGTATACCACTATTTGGTAGAGTACCTAAAGAACAGGGCAAAAATTGTCCTCTTAAGATCTTGGGAAATGGCACATCAGGTAAGAGTGCTTGCTATGTAAGCATGAGGGCCTGAGTTCAACCCCTGGCACCACATAAAAAGCTGGGTGTGTCCGTGCATGCCTGTAACCCCAGTCCCATGGGGAGGTGGAAACAGGAGAATCGCTAGAGTTGATGTGTCAGCAAATCGGACCAGAAAAAAACAGAAGATCCAGGTACAGTGAGACACTCCATATCAAGCATAAGAGCTATAGAAAACATGATCTACTCTGGACTCACATGCATATCTACCCATACATCTGCACACAGAATATACATGCCACAATACACATCCTACATACACACACCAAAATAAAAAAATAATAAAAATTGTCCTCTTATGTGTTAAAACTATAAAGCAGAAGGCATAAAGCCACTGCACTGGGACAGTATCTACATTGCTATAATTATTAGGGGCTAAGGAAGATTAGTAGAAATTTTCACTTAGTAACCGTTGAAAACATCACCACCATAGGAACCCTCAGCAGGTCAGGCATCTGAAGCACATCAAATGAAGGATTCCAATAAAATGAACCATCTTCCATTTGTATGGCTAGTTTTGGGGGGGAGGGGGCTGTGTATGTGTGTTCATATGCATATAGGTACGTGTGTGTGTGTGTGTGTGTGTGATGTGTGAGTGTGTGTGTGGAGGCCAGAGGTCCACATCATATGTCTTCCTCAATCACTTTCCATCTTATTTTTTGAGACAGGCTCTCTTGCTAAACCTAGAAGTCACCAATTCAGCTAGACCAGCTAAGTGGCCCGAGGGACTCCCTGTCTCTGCCTCCTGGGGGCTGGGATTGCACGGTAGACCTGCCACCACATCTGACATTTGGTGCTGGGGTTCAAACAAGCTCAAGTCCTGATGCTCGCATGGCAAACGCTTTACCCAGCCTCAGCCCCTCTCTAAGGTTTTAAATGGTGTTTCCTTTGCATTAACTCATTCAACAGACAGGCTGCAGTCTCCCTTTTACCACTGAGACTGAGAGGTCCAAGACCCCATTGTTGCAAAGTGGCATGGACCTGAGTGACAGATGTAGACTGTCCTACCTCTGAGCCATATTCAGTCCAACATCTATCCTCCTTGGGTGCCTGGGAGCCACAGCTTGGCTCACGGGTGATTGGAGGAGATTGCAGGACCCAAAGCAAATGACAATCATTCTTACTAATTGACAAAAATAGTCAGCTCAAAATAGCAGATCTATTCTGCATATGACTTTGGTTCACATAACTGTGCAGGCTTGCCCAGAACTGCTAGTGCCAGAATGAAAAGGAGAGGGGAAGGTTAGGCATGGTGGCGCACACCTTTAGTCCCAGCATTCAGGAGGCTGAGGTAAGAGGATCACTGTGAGTTCTAGGCCTGAGACTACATAGTGAATTCCAGGTCAGCCTGGACTATAGTGAGACCCTACCTTGAAAAACCAAAGGAAAAAAAAAAAGGAGAGAGGATGAGCATTTTAAAACAATCTTCAGATTATTGTCTTCCTTGCCAACAAAAACGTCTCCAGATCTGTAGGGGGTGGAAGTGGAGGAGGGCTGGGGAAGAAGGCTGCTGGGGACACTCTCCCCCTGAGACAAGGCAGTCACATCATCAGAGCTGCGAAAAATGAATCATGTCTTTTACATCAGGACTTTGTACAGATTTCCTGAGAAACCTGTCAGTGGAGGGGCTATGACAGAGATGACTGTCCTTTTTAGGAACTTTAGCATTTTCTAGGGAATAGTATTGATCCATGTGAGATTAAATTGCAAATTATAATGAAAGTTAAACATGTGTCATCCCCAGCCCTGGAGAGTGAACATGGGGCCTTGCAAATACTAAGTGTGTTCTCTACCACTGAGCTACATCCCCGATCTCATGAGAAAAGCAACCGGTGATCTGGTTTTGTCCAGAACATGGGGGCATAGTAGGTAACCTAACACACTTGGTTACTCTACCCATTTGTTGTCATCAATCTTCATAGAAAATTCTCCAAGAAACACATTGAATGTTAATATTTATTTAGGAGGACACAGCTGTATGCATGGATGCACATTTAATTTCATTATACCTAAACAGCTTCAGCAAACATTTTTGATTTAACATTTTGCTATTTTATGAAGATGGTCATTTTGATTAGTTTTCCTTCTTCATTTCTGTTTAGTTCTTCTTTGCTATGGTCTGGGGTCAACAGGGGTAGATGGGTAGAGGAATAAGTAAAGAAATGCATTGGAGCTCATCTTAAAATCGTGGTTTTGGTGGTAGTTTGAGGGTGGATCTGTAGAAGCAATTCTCACATTAGACATAATAGTTAACAACCTCTACAGTGACCCTCCTGGTTCCTACCTTGGTATTCCTGCTGTTCCCACTGTCCTTGACTGGATTTGTCTTGAGGGCTCACTTTTATTTTAATTTTTTATTTTTAAAATTATTATGTTTTTTTATTGACAACTTCTATACTTATAGACAATAAATCATGATATTTCCCTCCCCTCACCCCATTTCCGTCAGAACTCCAGTCTCCATCATATCCCCTCCCTCTCTCCATTAGTCTCTCTTTTAATTTGATGTCATCGTCTTTTTCTCCTATTATGAGGGTCTTGTGAAGATACTGCTAGGCACTGCGAGGTCATGGATATGAAGGCCAATTTCTGTCTGGACAGTTGCATTGTAAGGAGTCATATCCTTCCTTTGGCTCTTACATTCTTTCCACCCCCTATTCTGCAATGGACCCTGAGCCTTGGATGGTGTGATAGAGATGTTTTAGTGCTGGACACTCCTCCATCCCTTCTTCTCAGCACTATGTTGCCTTTTGGGCCATCCCAGTGGTCACCTCCATCTGAAAAGAGAAGCTTCTCTGACCAGAAGTGATAGTAGCATTAATATGTGAATATGAACATAAAGTGTAGTGCTTTCAGGGAAGTTTGGTGGGAATAATATATACATTTAGCCAGAAATTTAGCAGGCTTTATACCCCTAAGGCTCATGACCTCCCTGCCATAGGCTTTTCAGTACCAGGCATGCACTCCCTCCAGTAGAGCAGGCCTTCAGTCCAATTAGAGAGGAGGGGTCATTAAAAAAATATATTTCATTTATTTATTTATTTATTTGTTTGTTTATTTATTTATTTGAAAGAGAAGGCAGACAGGGAGAGGAAGAGAGAGAGAGAATAGGCATGCCAAGGCCTTTAGCTATTGCAAACAAACTCCAGATGCAATGTGCTTGTGTGGGTCCTGGGGAATCAAACCTGGGTCCTTTGGCTTTGCCAGCAAGCACCTTAGCCACTAAGCCATCTCTCCATTGAGGGCTTACTTTTGTGCACCTACGAACACGATTGTTCTCCCCTCCTCTCCTCCTCCCCTCCCTCTCATTCCTAGCTCTGGAAGAGCCAGATAACAAGCTGTGAGCAGCTCTGGTATGCATTGCTCTCTAGTGCGGAGAAACTGGTATTTCCAGCCAGTAACCAGCAAGCACCGAAGGCGAAGGCCGGTTGGGGCCATGGGAATGAGTGTGAAAGCCAGATTCCACCAAGGAGCCCAGTGATGACTGCAGCCCAAACTCCACCTTCACTACGGCACCATCAAAGCCCACGAGCCAGATCAGAATCTTCTCTCTTCACCCATACTAACAGTAAGGGATAAAAACCCGTGGTTTTCTGCCTGTTTCTTTAGAGTAATTTGTTCAGAAGCAGTAGAACTAATACAAATATGTATCAGAATCATGTGGACAACAACACATGCATCCTGGGCCCACCCCTACAGATACTATTCAGCAGATGTAGCCTGGGGCCTTTGCCTTTTCACCAGGAATCTCAAAACTGAACAAATTTCTAGAATTTCCAACAGTTTCTGAAATGGCCCTAGGCATACTTTGACTATTTTGTAATATGTATTTATGTGAAATGGTCTTATTTAGCATTGACGATTTTAAAATGGAAATATTTTTCCACTCTGAAAAACATGGAAGATGCTCTATGCTCTGCAGTATAAATATTCAGGCAAGATTTAATTCTCTGTAAAAATAAACAACACATCATCTCATTAGAGTGCAAATTTACTTTCATCTTTAATACATGGTAAAAATTATATGTATAACAAAAATTGTTTAAAATAATTTTATATTTTGATAGTGTCTCATTCTAGCCCAGGCTGACCTGGAACTCATTCTGTAGTCTTAGGCTGGCCTCCAGCTCACAGTGATCATCTTATCTCTGCCTCCCAAGTGCTGGGATTAAAGGCATGTGCCACTATGCCCAGCTAAGATAAATTTCTTCTTTTATTACTAATGTTTTATATGCATACTTTTAAATTTTTGTTTATTTTTAAAATTTGCTTATTTATTTGAGAGTGACAGGGAGAGAGAGAGAGAAATGTGTGCACCATGGCCTCCAGCCACTGCAAATGAACTCCAGATACATGCACCACCTTGTGCATCTGGCGTACGTGGATACTGGGGAAGCCAGCCTTGATCTGGGGTCCTTAGGCTTCACAGGCAAGTGCTTAACCACTAAGCTGTCTCTCCAGCCCTGCATCCTTATTTTATTTACCAATCCACTCAAGATCTTATAAAAATTTCTTGGACCAAACAAAGGGATTGCAAGTGGGAAAAAAATTTTTTTTGAGGTAGGGTCTCACTCTAGCCCAGGCTAAGCTGAAACTCACTCTGTATCACCAGACTGGCCTGAAATTCACAGAGATCCTCTTACCTCTGCCTCCCCAGTGCTGGAATTAAAGGCTTACACCACCATGCCAGGCTTCAAGAGGACAAATATCGAATACTCTGACCTAGAGGGCCCACTGGATTTGATTTGAAGATCCAATCAGAAGGTGTTTTTTTTTTTGGAGAGAGATACAGAAACACACACACACACACACACACAGAGAGAGAGAGAGAGAGAGAGAGAGAGAGAGAGAGAGAGGGAAGACAGAGGAAGATAGATAGAGATGGGCGCGCCAGCAGTCTCTCAGCTGCTGCGAATGAAATCCAGATGTGCTCCCCCTTGTGGTCAAGTACGGCATTGCGCCCTTGCGTCACTTTGCATTAAGCTAAACATGGGACCTGGAGATTGGAACTGCTGGAGATTGGAACCAGCCATCTCTCCAGCCCAAGAAGGTGTTTTTTTTTTTTTTTTTAAAGGAAGGGGTGGCTGGAGAGATGGCTTAGTGGTTAAGGTGCTTGCCTGAAAAGCCTAAGGACTCATGTTTGATTTTTCCAGGTCTCACTAAACCAGATGCACAGTGATACAAGCTTGCAAGGTCACACATGCACACAAGGTGGCACACGTGTCTGGGGTTAAATTACAGTGACTGGAGGGCCTGGTGCACCAATTCTCTCTCTCTCTCTACTCTCGCTCTCTGGCATTTAAAAAAATAAAGAAAGAGGGCTGAAGAGATGGCTTAGTGGCTAAGGCGCTTACCTGCGAAGCCTAGGAATGCCCCTTTAATTCTCCAGGTCCCACGGTTAGCCAGATGCAAAAAGTGACACAAGAGCACAATTCTGCACTTGCCCACTAGGGGGCGCACACATCTGGAGTTCATTCACAGTGGCTGAGAAGCTGCTGGTGTGCCCATTCTCTATCTGTCTCTCTTTCAAAAAAAAAAAAAAAAAGAAAGAAAGTAAAGCTGGGTGTGGTGGCGTATGCCTTTAATCCCAGCACTTGGGAGGAAGAGGTAGGAGGATCACCATGAGTTTGAGGCTACCATGAGAGTATATAGTGAATTCCAGGTCAGCCTGAGCTAGAGTGAGACCTTACCTTGGGGGGGGGGGAGAAAAGAAAAGAAAAGAAAAGAAAAGAAAAGAAAAGAAAAGAAAAGAAAAGAAAAGAAAAGAAAAAGGTCAGTCTCTGTTGGGCTTGCTTCAAAAATATTTTAATTAAAAAAAAAATTGGCCTGGAGAGCTGGCTTAGCAGTTAAGTGCTTGCTTGTGAAGCCTAAGGACCCAGGTTCAAGGCTCGATTCTCCAGTACCCACGTAAGCCAGATGCACAAGGTGGCGCATGCAACTGGTGTTTGTATGCAAGGGCTGGAGGCCCTGATGCGCCCATTCTCTATCTGCCTCTTTCTCTCTCTGTCTGTCTCTCTCAAATAAATAAAAAATAATAATTTTTAAAAATAAAATTAAAATTAAAAAAATTCCAGCCAGGCATGATGGGGCATGCCTTTAATCCCAGCACTTGGGAGGTAGAGGTAGGAGGATCGCCATTAGTTCAAGGCCACCCTGAGAATACAGAGTGAATTCCAGTTAGCCTGGGCTAGAGTGAGACCCTACCTCAAAAAAAAATCCTACCTTCCTTTCCTGTCCACCTGGAATTTGCTCCTTAAAGAAGCCTGGACTCGTGCTTCCTGTGTGGAGGCCTTGGTGTCTTTCTGCCTGGGGAGCACAGACTGTCTGCTCCATTCCAGAACACACCCCTCCGCAGCTGCTTCTGAAGTCCTGAACCATCACTGCCCCTGCCTCTGAAAAGCTGGAGGCCTGACAGAAGGGCACGTGGTCGTCAGCAGCCTGGTGGTGCAGCAGAAAGAGCCCCATGTGTCCAACCTTGGGGAGGCTGCTGGTATATGTCCCCCAATATATTCAGTGGTTTATTACACCTGCAATCACCTTGCTAGAGGCAAGGTCACTGGCTCTTAAGGTGATGGTTTGAGAGTCCATTGTAAAGATATGCAAATGTGTCTAGCAGGAGTTCCTTTGCTCTGTGACCTTTTGGCTGTAGTTTTGCTCTGTGTGCTGTCTGGTTGGCTTTTGCTTTCTCTGCTTGGCCCTGTGAATGACAGTATGGAACTTCCCCTGGATTTGTAAGCTTCAATAAATAATATCCCTTCCTCCATAACTGTGTCTGGTCTGGAAGTTCATCTCAGCGAACCTGAAGCTGTCTGCAACAGGGAGGCTGCTGGGGCAGCTGCTTGTCATCAGCTATCAGTGAATGACAGTAGTCCTTCCCCACAACCCTGAATCTTGTCTGGAACACTGAATGCCACTGATGCCAGCTATTTCAGTCCTGTGGAGACATCCCTGAATGGCAAGGGCTGAAGATCGCAGGCTCTGCTCATCCTTGCTTGTCATGGGAGAGAGTCTTGGTGTTGATGCATTTGTTTGAACTGGGAAATGTATCTTCTAAGAGTAAAGAGAGAGAGAGAGAGAGAGACAGCACTTGGCTGATAGAATGAAATGGCAGCTGCAATAGAATCAGAGATTTGAAAACAGGCTTTGAAACCAGACCCAAAGTGAAGTCTCCCGGCACTGTTGGGGTTCAGCCCTGCCCAGAAGCCACGCAAACTAGAAACCCACAGAGGGAACTCTGCCAGTCTCTGTCCCAGCAGAAACTGAGGAGAGGAGCTGACTTCTCAAGTGGAAGGGGGGTTTGGAATCAAGTGTTTGCCATGGGGGCTCTCAAGAGCTCCTGGAGAAGTTCTTAGGTGATGCTTTCATAGAGTCCAAGGCTGATGGTATCATGCCACACCTTGTCATCAGGCGGAATCCCACAGTCCCAGGACCCTCATGCCAAGTGTGACTAACTTGAAAGGCCTGAGGAGGATGCTGGTAGGCCTCCATCTAGTTTTAGTCATCTAGCCTAGGTTCCTCCTTTACAAAGAGGAAACTAGGGGCTGGAGGGATGGCTTAGCAGTTAAGGCACTTGCCCACAAAGCCAAAGGACCCAGGTTCCATTCCCCAGGACCCACGTAAGCCAGATGCACAAGGTGGTGCATGTGTCTGGAATTCATTTGCAGTGGCTGGAGGTCCTGGTGTGCCCATTCTCTCTCTCTCTCTAATAAATTTTTAAAAAAAGAGGAATCTAGACCCCACTCTGGCCTTTGCTTGACCTACCTGGACATCTGAAAAGTTAATAGCTACCTCACAGGTTTATTGTGAGGCGTTAGCACTCAGTAAATAGAAGCTGTTATTATTTCACCTTGTCTCAGGTGGGTGGTAGCAAGGTGGGGTCGGAAAACTGTCTCAGGAAGAGACAGGCTTCTTCAGACAGTGTTTGTATCCAGTATCATCCACTTAGAATCTTTCAGACTAGAAAGAACAAAACAGAGCATTTAACTCAACTTCTTTTTTTCAGAGATGAGAAAACAGGTCCAGACAAGTAAGAGCTCTCTCAGAGGCCAAGATACCTGCTTGTTTGGAATCTCTTATTCTGCTCACATGGGCTTTTTGTTGAAATGTTACTGAGTTTGTGCCTTGTTCTACAGCTGGGAGCTCCTAACACACCATCCCAAGTGTTCTGAGGACCAGGTGGGAGCCCTATCACCATTCTTGACTCCTGAGAATAATTAAATATAAAAGCAAGTCTGGGTTTGGAATTAATGACTGTGGGATTCAGAAATGATTTTGAGATAAAATGAGTAGTTTATTTGCATTGCAGTAAACAACACTGCTTAGAGAAAGCACTTTACAGAACTTTGAAGAGACAAAGATCACATCTGTTATTTCAATTCAGGCCTCAAGGGTCTTGGTCTTGGAAAGAAGAGGAACAGGGAGGGGTTGGAAGGTTTTAATCTTACTGTGTGGACATGTGACTGTTTTCTTTTTCTGAAACAGAGTGGCTATTAAGTACGTGATAATGCTCAGTACTGGTAAAATACTCAGAACGTATTTTACTTACATTTCTTTGAGGAATTTTCATGACAACTATTGAAGAGTGATACTAGAATCATCCTCACATTACAGATGAGCAAATTAAGGCCAGTGAACATAGTTCAAGGTCAACAGGCATGAAGTGGTAGCATCAGGACCAAGTGCCAGTCTGGACTAGGAGCTGTGATCTATTCTGCTGTGCTCTACCACCTTGGGAGAGTCAAGGTGACAAAGGTAAGAGACTAGGAACTAGCTAGAGAGGTTCCTTATGATCACGTGTCGCGTCCCTGTTGAAAGCTAAAGCCAGTGGAGTTAAGGTTCCTATTCCCATGGCCCAGCCTGCTCTACCGTGTGGATAGACCAACAATGCTCTGAAACATGAGCAGGGGCTTCTATTTTATAATTGCCAAAAGTCACCTCCTACTTACATTTTGTTAGGTCGGGACAGGCTCCCAAGATGGAGTCACCGTGGTCAGCGGAGTGGTGACAGAGGCATGGGGAAGTGGACTGCCCACATTCTTTAAGAAAGGACCCTGTCATTATCCCCTCCTTGCCTAACAATGCTCATGGTTACCTGTACCCTTATCTCTTAAGTCACATGGTCACTGTTCTGGTGTCACACCCTAGCTGTTTTAAATGGTTAATGTAACGATCTCCCCCAAAGGAACTTTTCTATTCAACTTAACAAATGAGTTCTTTTTCCTTCCTCACCTTACCCAACTGAAAAAGCCCTAGAAAGTCCACTACCTGAAAACTCAGGTGGGCTGTGCTCCTCTCTTGCGAGTCAGCCCTAGCAGTTCATGCTTTTCCCAAATAAAAGCTCTCATCTTTGCCTCAGAGTGGTTTGCATGGTCTTGGTCACTCCCAAATCTTACACATTTCTGGAAGAAAATCAGGGCCACACTCTGTTCTTCATAAAGTCCATAAATGGCATAAGAGCCACAACTACTCAACAGGATGGACTTTATCAACAGCAAGCAAATGCATGAAGAAAAGGCATTTACTTGTAATACAGTTTAGAAAAAAATGAGTGGACACTTCCATATCTTTTATTTTTATTGACAACTTCTTTAATTGTAGACAATATCCCATGTTATTTCCCTCCATCCCCCCACTTTCCCCTTTGAAACTCCACTCTCCATCATATCCCCTCCCCCTCTCAATCAGTCTCTCTTTTCATTTTGATGGCATGATTTTTTCCTCCTATTATGATGGTCTTGTGTAGGTAGTGTCAGGCACTGTGAGGTCATGGATATCCAGGCCATTTTGTGTCTGGAGGAGCACGTTGTAAGGAGTCCTACCCTTCCTTTGGCTCTTTCATGTTTCCATATCTTTTATATACAAGGAAGAACAGACCATGTTACGTATCATATACACTCTATACCTACCCCTCTGCACATTCATTTTTTTACTTGATATATCTTGTAGCGCATTCCATATTCAGCAATATCACATAAAGACTTAATTCATTCTGCTGGGCTTGGCGATACATGCCTGTAATTCCAGCACTAGGGAGGCTTAAGGCAATGAGGACTCCAAGTTCAAGGTCAGCCTGGGCAACCTAATGAGACCCTGTCTGGGAAACAAAACTAAAGAGGATTTACTTCATTCTTTCTCATGACTTCATCATAGAGTTTAGTGATTTGACTGTATCAGGATTTAACTTGGGTCTAAACTTGAGCCCTTACAAATGATGCAGAAATAAATAAATATTGATACAGATATGTGTGTTTGTTTTGTTGTTTTTACTTATGAGGGAACTGTGAGGTCAAAAAATATTTATATTTAAAATTTTAATCCAGGCTGGAGAGATGGCTTATTGGTTAAGGCACTTCCTGGCAAAGCCAAAGGACCCAGGTCTGATTCCCCAGTACCCATGTAAAGCCAGACAGATGCTCAAGGTGGCACATGGGTCTGGAGTTTGTTTTCAGTGGCTAGAGGCCCTGGAACACCATTTTCTTTCTCTCAAATAAATACTTTTGGGGTTTTTTTTTTGTTTTGTTTTTTGATTTTGGTTTTTTTGAGGTAGAGTCTCCCTCTAGCTTAGGCTGACCTGAAATTCACTATGAAGTCTCAGGGTGGCCTCAAACTCACAGTGATATACATACCTCTGCTTCCTGAATGCTGGGATTAAAGGTGTGCGCACCACTCTTGGAGAGAAGGAATTTTAAATGAAGAATCTAGCCACCCTTCTCTGATAAGATTTTCACATAACATACTACTTTGCTACATGGTTTGGCAAGAAAGTTAGATAATGAAAAATACATTGAATGAACAGGGAGATTGGTTAAAACATTTTTTATTATTTTATTTATTTTTGGAGAGAGACACAGAGAAAGACAGAGAGGGAGAGGAAGACAGAGATGGGCACGCCAGCAGTCTCTCAGCTGCTGTGAACAAAATCCAGATGTGTGCGCTCCCTTGTGGTCAAGTGCGGCATTGCGCCCTCACATCACTTTGCATCTGGCTAAATGTGGGACCTGGAGATTGGAACTGAGTTCTAAGGCTCAGTAGGCAGGCGCCTTAACTGCTAAGCCATCTCTCCAGCCCGTTAAAACATTTTAAACTGTGTAGTAGGAGGGAGTGTAGGAACTGATGTACCCTGGGGTGACATGCTAATGATAGAAAAGAAAAATCGAGCATGGTTTTTCTGTCTGGTAACTGGCGAATGCAGATTGTGTAAGGTATAGCCTATATTCCTCTGGCAGCTCCTAGACTCAAAGGTCACGGAAGATGGAGGAGGAGATTCAGTAGTATCACATGTATGATTCCCTATATGCTATATCAGATAAGCACATAAAACTCAGCTCTATAGGGATAGAGAAATTGCTCAATGCTTAAAGTGCTTGCCTGCTAAAGCCTAAGGAACCAGGTTCAATTCCCCAGCAGCCACGTGTAACCAGATACACAAGGTGGTACATGCTTCTGGAGTTTGTTTGCAGTGGCTGGAGGCCCTGGGTGCACCCATTCTCTCTCTCCCTCTCTCTTGCAAATAAATGAATAAAACATTAAAAAAAAAAAAAAACAGCTCAGCTCTATAAAGTCCAGCTTCCCCTGAAGGGCGCATCTCACAGTGTGTTCCAGGATCAGGTAAGCTTACACTGACTTGATTTTCTCCATCCACACCTCTTGAGAATTCAGTGATTCCTCTGATTTGTGGATTTTACAAACTCCCACGTAGGCTGGAGGGTTTCTTGTGAGGGTAATTAGTCCCTAAGACATACTGTCTCCACCTGCACTTGTACAGCAGGCTGGCTGCAGACCTAGCAGGGGAGAAAACCAAAGCTGTCATCTGTGATGTGCTTTGTAGATTATCTCTGAAATCATCATGTGAGCTCTAGTCTCATACTTCATTACCAGCAATGGTGCAAGGTCAACCACATTATTAACCTTATCTGCATGTGGTATGAATTTGCCACATTCATACAAGGCACAGACTAGCAAGTCAAAAGTCATATTTAGATGCTAGAAACTACATTTCCAACCGAGCCAGACCCAGATCATTCTATTAACAAAATGTGCTGAGTGTCTACCCAAGCTTGGCCCTAAACCACGCCCAAAGGGAGAAATAAAAGAAATACAAAGTTGTACAGGCAAATTGGAGCACAAAAGACAGAATAGCCGGCAGGCTGAGGTAGCAATTCTGAAAGATGGTGAAGGCCTGGATGTGGGTGGTACTAGCTAGCACAAGACTAAACCAGGAGAATGGCATATTGCAGTTCACATGGCGAAGAGTAAACCGGGCTGAATGGCACACAGGCTGGATTCCCACCTTTTATCATGCAACCTTGAGGCCTTGGGTTGCTCTGATTTTCAACCTGTAAAGCCGGGAGAGCGATACTTCACTTGCCTCACTGTAGTAATGAAGAGATCAGCAAGGAACAGACAGCACATGCTGACTCACCATAGTGAGGAATCAGAAACACTTGCTCCTGGCCTCATCCCCCATCCCTGTACCTGGCTCCTGTCTGTCTCATGGTAAGAGATTGCCTACAGTAAGAAGACCAGAGTGGAGGGGTGAGCACACTCGGGAGACTCCATAAGGCTGATGTAAAAGTTAGGAAGGCAAAGATAGGGTTGTTTCCTGAAATTTGGAGTTTGAAACAATGGTGGGCTAGACATGCTGGTGGCTGGAAACTCAAGGGCTGGAGTTCTGAGAAGATAGCAACCCAGGTTGGAGGTAGGAGTTGTCAGCAGAGCTGAGGCTGTGTCTGAATTCCGAGCTCACATCATGATCACAAAGCCATTAATCAGAAGCTCTGAGCGCTGGTGCTTGCCTGGGTGTCATATGATGTCAAATCTCGTCAAATTTCATGACAAGCATTGTCACGGGTGCTGCACAAATCCATTTGCTGCTGGACTCAGTGCACAGTAAGTTTTCACACTACAGAGGCTGTAAATGCCCTCTAGTCTTCCCTGTGGGCAGAGAAGAGGGTAGCCAGCAAGAACTCGAGCCCAGGGCACTCAGGCAAGAAAGATGCAGGGGACATTGCCCAAGGGACAGGCAAAGAGGAAACCTATGGGCCCAGCAATGAGGAAGCAGACATGGCATTCTGACCAGTCCACACAGTAGTAACCCATGGACATCAGACAATCAAATATGCATAACAGAAGTATTCTAGCTGCTCAGGAAACAGGTTTCCAGAACTTTTTTTTTCTGTGATGGTGAGAATTGAATCCAGAGCTTTATTTGTGCAAGACACTCTACCACTGGGCTATCCAGCCCCTAGCGCCCACCCCCTTTTGAGTTGACAATAGCATGGAGATGTAGCAAGAGCTCTTGTCATGACTTCTAACAGTAAATCTTCCCAACAAAAGGAGCAGGAGATACAGAGACTATTTGCTAGTTCCATGAGCTTGGGAAAGTCACATACTCCCTGGTCCTTTGTCCCTGCCCTTACTTTAGTCATTAGCACAGAAATGTTCCAGTTTCATGACCAAGCTTAAGTGAGCACACTCAGGAAAGAGCTTTGTGTAACTCAGGGCTCTGTAATGATAGACTATAGCATAGTCTTCCAAGCTCATCCAGAAGGTGAATTGCTCTGCTCAGAATCAGCATGAGGAAAGGCAGTTGAAGAAAGTGAAATTTGTTTCCTATCTGAAATAAATTAAATCATGCTCCCATTAAAAAAAAAAAAACATAATGTTTAAGTCCTAACACACGGACAAGACCTGTGGATGTGATCTTGTTTTGAAATAGAATCATTGCAGTTATGACTAAAGATGTCCATATGAGATAGGGTGTACCCTACACGCAATGACTGCTGTGCTGTCCTTAGAAGAGAAAGGAAACACAGAGGCAAATAGAAAATTGAGTGGAGGGCTGGAGAGCTGGCTTGACACTTAAGGCGTTTGCCTGCAAAGCCTACCAGCCTGGGTTGGATTCCCCCGTATTCACATAAAGCCCAATGCACAAAGTGGTGCATGCATCTGGAGCTCATTTGCACTGGCTAGAGATCTTGAGCTCCCATTCTCTCCCTCTGTCCTCTCTCTTTTGTCATTCTCTGCTTGCAAATAAAATAATTTAAAAAAAAAAAAAAAGAAGGGTTGAAGAGATTTCTCAGTGGTCAAGACTCTTGCTTTACAGAGCCTAACAACCCAAGTTTGATTCCCCAGTGCCCATGCAAAGCCAGATGCACAGGGAGGCACATGTGCCTTGAGTTCATTTGTAGTGGCTAGAGGCCCTGGCATGCCCATTCTCCCTTTTCTCTCTCTTTTCTTGGTCTCTCTCTCTCTCTCTGCTTGCAAATAAAATTTTAAACAGAGAAAAAAAACCTGTATCTGCTATATGAATTCAATCAAGCTGCTTGTCATCTTTTTGTTTATCTATAAAACTGGAATAATGAAAATATCTAAGGCAATGCAAAGCTATAATAGAAAAATGTGTTTAAGCATCCAAGCACTGAGAACAAATGACTGTTCAGTGTTCAGCACTAAATGAAACATCTCTTTCACAACTCTCTAAGGTTCAAGGAACATTGTGGGAAAGGTAATATAGAAAGAATGTAAGAGCCAAAGAATGGGGGAAAGCTTGGAAATACTGTCTTCCAGACAGGAAGCAGGCATTGCATTTTTATATTGGGCTCATCAAAATTTCATCATGGATAATAGAGAAGGACAAAAAAGGAGGAATTAGTTAGAGAAAAGAAAGGGGGGGTGGAGAGATGGCTTAGCGGTTAAGGCATTTTCCTGCAAAGCCAAAGAACCTCTGTTCAATTCACCAAGACCCACGTAAGCCATATGCAGTGGCTGTGCAGACCTTGGCACACCCATTTTCTCTCTCTCTCTCTCTCTTTCTCTGCCTCTTTCTCTCTCTGTCAAATAAATAAATAAATACATGAAAATATTTTAAAAAACAGAAAATAGACAAAAGAAAAGGTTCAGTAGAAGGATGGAAGGAATGAAGGGGACAAGACAGATGGAAGATAATGGAGGGGATTATGATCAAAACATATTATATACATGTCTGAAAAATTGGAATGTGTTTAAAACACCTAGCCCACAAACTTTAAGTTTCCCTGATTCCCTTCCTCACCTGTCTTCACCATGGTTCCTGCTGTTCTGAACCAGACAGGTGGGCATGTTCCTTTGTTTCTGGTTTCATGGCCAGAGTTAGGACCTAACATCCTAGTCATACTATTTTTACTATGAAAATAGAACTTTAATCTGTTGTCAACCTGATAGGCTCTAGAATGAACATGGAGGGCGGGGAAGATGGCTCAGCAGTTAAAGGTGCTGTCTTGAAAAGCCTGCTGACCTGGATTTGATTCCCAAGCCACCCATTTAAGCCAGACACAGAAAATGGCACAAGTGTCTGGTGTTCATTTGCAGTAACAAGAGGCCTTAGGGTGTGTGTGTGTGTGTGTGTGAGTGTGAGTGTGTGTGCACACGCGTGCAAATAAGTGAAAATTCAAAAATAAAGAGTCAACCTGGAAACAAAGCTCCTGGTATATCTGTGAGGGGGTTTCTAGTTTTAATTGGGGTGAGAAGACCCACCCTACATGTGGGTAGCACTGTTCCATTAACAAGGGTCTTGGACTGAATAGAACAGAGAAAGCAAGGGGCTGGAGAGATGGCCCAGTTGTTAAAGGTACTTGCTTGCAAATCCTGATGGCTGGGGTTCAATTCTCTAGCACCCACATAACACTAGATGCACAGTGGCCAATGTGTCTGGAGTTTGTTTGCAGTAGTGACAAGAGGCCCTGGCATACCCATGCCTATGCCCATGCTTGCTGACTCTGTCTCTCTGCTTGCAAATAAATAAAAAAATATTTTTCAAAACAACAGAGAAGGCAGGTTGAGCACAAACATTAATCACTCTCTGCTTCCTGACCATAGAAGCAATGTGACTAGCTGCCTAAGCTCCAGCTACTGCACCTTCCCTGCCATGATGGACTGTGTCCTTTCAAACTGTAAACAGAAGTAAACCCTTCCATCCTTAAGCTGCCTTTAAAAAAAAATTTATTTTAGAGAGAACAAGAGAGAGGAAGAGAGGGAGAAAGAATTGGTGCACCAGGGCTTCAGCCACTGCAATCAAACTCCAGATGCTTGTGCCACCTAGTGGGCATGTGTGACCTTGCACTTACCTTACCTTTGTGTGTCTGGTTTAAGTGGGATCTGGAGAGTCTGACATGGTACACTTTGCAAGCAAGAGCCTTAACCACTAAGCTGTCTCTCCAGACCTGCTTTTAAAAAAAAAAATCAGGTGTTTGGTCACAGCAACAAGAAAAGCAACTAATACACACTACCTTAAGAAAAATTTTTATTTATTTGCAAGAAGAGAGAGAGAACACGTCAGGGTCTCTGCAAATGCACACTACTTTTTTTTTTTTTTTTTTTGGTTTTGCGAGGTAGGGTCTCACTCTGGCTCAGGCTGACCTGGAAGTCACTATGTCTTCTCAGGGTGGCCTTGAACTCTTGGTGATCCTCCTACCTCTGCCTCCCCAGTGCTGGGATTAAAGGCATGCGCCACCACGCCCAGCTACTTTTTAGTTTGCATGTGTTTTGGTTACTTTTTCATTGCTGTGACAAAATGTCTGACCAGCAGCAACTTAGGGAAGGAAAGGGTTTTCTTTTGGCTTACAGTTTTGAGGAAGTCTATCATGGTGGGAAAAGTATAGCGGGAACAGGAAGCCAGCATAATGTGATAACATCAACAGGGAGGAATGCTGCTGCTCAGCTAGCTCTCTCTCTCTTTTCTTATGTTTTGTTTTTTTCAAGGTAGGGTCTCACTCTAGCTCAGGCTGACCTGGAACTCACTCTATAGTCCTAGGCTGGCCTCAAACTCACAGTGATCCTCTTACCTCTGCCATCCAAGTGCTGGGATTAAAGGTATGTGCCACCACATCCGGCTCAGCTTTCTCCTCTTTATACAGACCAAGATCCCCAGTTCATGGGATAACACTGCCCAGTTAGGGTGGGTCTTCCTACCACAGTTTTATCTAGAAACTCTCTAATAGATATGCAAGCAAATTTGTTTCCATGGTGATTCTAAATCCTGTCAAGTTAACAGCCAGAGATTAACTATCACACTGTGTTAGTCAGCTTTCTGTTGCTATGACAAAATGCCTGAAAAAAGAAAAAACTTCCAAGGAGGAACTATTACTTTTGGCTCAGAGTTTCAGAGGTTTCAGTCCGTAGTCATTCGGCTCTATTGCTAGAGCCGAAAGAGAGGTGAGACATCATAGTGGGGACTATGTGAAAGAGCAAAACTGCTCACTTCCTGGTGGGCAGAAAGAAGAGAATAGGCAGAGAGAGAAGCTTTTATAATAAATCCCTCCCCCTTCAGCTATTCTTTATAAATGGATTAACCCATTCATAAAGTCAGAGCCCTCAGGATCCCATGACCACCCAAAGACCCCATCTCTGAATACTGCTACACTGGACACCTGCAATTCAACACATAAGCTTTAGGAGACATTTAAGGTCTAAATCATAATAGGTTGTTTATTGCTCAAATTTTCTTTTAAGACAGACATGTTGGCACACATATACCTATAATTCTAACACTCAAGAGAGGTTTCTTTTAAATATGTATTTAGCCAGGCATGGTGGTGCATGCCTTTAATCCCAGCACTCAGGAGGTAGAGGTAGGAGGATGGTCAAGTGTTCAAGGCCACCCTGAGACTACATAGTGAATCCCAGGTCAGCCTGATCTAGTGTGAGACCCTATCTCAAAAAACAAAAACAATAAATAAATATGTATTGATAACTTCTTTTTATGGCAATGTAAAAATAGCTATATACCTTTTTCTTCCCCTTTACTCTTTTCCAACTAAGTATACATCTTGAGGACTATTGTGTAGTGCTGCATGGAAGTATTCTATTTATTCTTCAGAAGGCAGCGTAGAAAGTACCATGGTGTGGTTGACTGTTTCGACATTAAAAGGTATTTCTGTTGCCACCAGTCTTTTGCTATGACAGTGCAGCAATGAACACAAGTGCACATACCTTGCCTTTCTTATTTTTGCCATCCTGTCTTTGAGAAGGAATCCTAGAGCAAGTTACTGCTACTGCCTCGCCCCACAGCTGCTTTCTGAGAGCTCCAACCTATTTATGAGAGTCCATAATGTGAACACTGATCTTGAGAACTTCTCTCAACACTACTCACCGGGCTTTCCCAGCAATGGGAAGATGGCCTCTACTTCATACTGTCTCCAAGCTCATACAGTGAATCTGAGGGGGACTAAAGCACAGCCAGCACTAAAGAAATGGGGGAAATGTGGGGTTTTTGTTTTGTTTTGTTTTCTTTCTCAGTCATAGAGAAGTTGGAGTGTCAATCATCATATTCAACTCATTAAATTAATTCTTTTAAATTCTAAGTGAGAAAATTGAGGCTTGGGAGGGTTGTGTCATTCTCTTGTGATCATATAAGCGGATGGAAGCGAATAGCCCTGGTATTTACCACTTCACTGTCTGCGTAGCTTGTCAGTCAGAATCATTATGAGATGGACTTTCACTGAGCAAGCGCCTCAGGAAAGCTGGCCATTTTATACCTCAAACTTTCATCTTTTCTTTTTTTTTTCTGAGGTAGGGTCTCCCTCTATCCCAGGATGACCTGGAAATCACTATGTAATCTCAGGGTGGCCTTGAACTCACTATGATCCCCCTACCTCTGCCTCCCTAATGCTGGGATTAAAGGTGTGCACTACCACACCTGGCTTCAACTTTCATCTTTTTAAATGTTTTTATTCATTTTTATAAGTTTATATATATATGTAATATATTTTGAACACATGAACCCTTATTACCCTATTTTATCACCTTCCCACTCCCATGGAACCTCTTCTTCCCAACTCCTTCCCTTCCTGCTTTCATGTTTCTCTCTCTCTCTCTCTCTCTCTCTCTCTCTGTGTGTGTGTGTGTGTGTGTGTGTGTGTGTGTGTGTGTGTGTTGTGACACCCTGAATTTAATTAAGGTTACTTACATTCGCCAGTGGGGAGGAGTGAAAGAATTATTTCCTGGAGCATGGGAAAGTTACCAGTGGTATGACCACTGAAGAAAATGTCTACCAGTGCTGGATTGAATGTAAAATTTTCCCCATAGATTTATAGGTTTGAATACTTAATCTTCAGTTGGTGGCTCTGTCCAGGAAGGTTGTAGAACCTTTAGAAAGTAGGAAGTATGTCACTTGGGGCAAACCTTGAGGTGTTACAGCCCAGGCCTTGTAGCTTGCTCTACTTTCTCCCTGCTGATGTGAAGATGTGACATCAGCTCAGCTGTCTGCTCCTGCTGTGCTTTCCCTGTAATGACAGACTTCCCCTTCAAATTGTAAGCAGAAACATCTCCCTTTACCCTCTCATAAGTTATTTCTAACCAGATGTTTTTGTTTCAGTAATGAAAAAGTAGCTGTTATACTTCCATTTCTCCAGCAACTATTACTGCTCCTCAAGATAGGGTGGGGGACTCATGAGCCTCTCCCCCTATTCATGACATAATCTTATGCAAGTCTTGTGCAGGAAACCACAGATGCTGTGAGTGCATGAGTGTAAAGGCCATGTCATGTCCAGAAAATAGTGTTCCATAACGTACCTCCCCATCCTTCAGCTCTTACATTCTTTTTTTTTTTTTTTTTTTTTTTTTTTCGAGGTAGAGTTTCACTCTCTGTCAGGCTGACCTGGAATTCACTAATTCACTATGGAGTCTCAGGGTGGCCTCAAACTCATGGTGATCCTCCTACCTCTGCCTCCCAAATGCTGGGATTAAAGGCGTGCACCACCACACCCAGCTCTTAACATTCTGTCTACTCCCTCTTCCATGACTTTCCCTGGGCCTTGGAGTGGGTGATATAGATGTCCTGTTCAGGGATTAGCATTTGATAGTCACTTATTCTCAGCACTCTGAACAGTTATGAGTCTCTGTTTTTAAATACCACTCACTGAAAAAAGCAGCTTCTCTGACCAAGGCTGAGAGCAGCATTTATCTATGGATATACACATAAATATTTAAAAGGCAACTTGACACTATGTCCATTTAGCAAAATAACCTTAGCAGGTTCCCCACTATGGCCTATGACCTCCTCAACCATGGGCTTCTGACCAGTTTTTAAATATTTTATTTATTTATTTATTTATTTATTTATTTATTTATTTATTTTATTAGAGAGGGATAAAAACAAAGAGAGCGAGAAAGAGACAGATAGAGAATGGGCACACCAGGACCTCCAGCCACTACAAATGAACTCCAGATACATGTACCACTTTGTGCATGTGGTTTACATGGGTCCTGGGAAATTGAACCCAGGTCCTTTGGCTTTGCAGGCAAGTGCCTTAACCACTAAGCCATCTCTCCAGCCCTTGGCCAGGTTTTATAGTACTAAGCATGAGTTTCCTCCGGTGGAGTGGGCCTCACATCAAATGAGAAAGCAGAAGGTTACCTCTTTAACAGTCATTCCACTATTACACCAGGTGATCCATCTTGCCTGGAAGATCAGTATTATAGCACAGAGTCCACAGCTGAGTAAGAAGGCTGAGACCTTTATCACCCAGTAGCCTGCGTAGCACCTTTTGACTCTATGAAAATTAGGCAGTAGGGAGGAAATTTCTCAGTCAGTTCCAACTTGATTTTTCTCTGTCCTGCAACCAAAAAGTACACACTATGAACTTAAAAAAAAATATTTTATTTTCATTTACTTATTTGGAGAGACAGAGCACAGCCTCCAGCCACAGCAAACAAACTCCAGATGCACGTGCTACCTTGTGAATCTGGCTTATGTGGGTCTTGGGGAATCGAACCTGGGTCCTTAGGCTTCGCACACTACCGCCTTAACCACTAAGCCATCTCTCCGCCCCCACCAAATTCTTATGTTGATGTCTCAACCCCCAATTATTTAGTATGACCATATTTGGAAATAGGGTCTTTACAGAGGCAGTCAAGGTAAATGAGGTCAATCAGGATAGACGCTAATTCAACTTGACTGGTGTCCTTATTGGTTCCTGAAATCTTTCTTTCTCTCTATGGGACATAGTCTCTCCCCTGTTGGTTTGATGGTTCTCACTCACAGACTCAAACAAAGGCTGCTTCTATTCCGCCATTTTTAGCAGAGATCTCTGGTGTCCTCAGAAGAGGAAGATCTTATGTACAAATGGAAGCCGGTGTAAGGACACCAGCCTGAGACAGCCTTCTAGGAGCCAAGGAGAGACACCTGAGACATATCCTTTCCTCACAGCCCTCAAATGAAAGTAACCCCGTGACACCTGCATTTTCAGCTCCACAGCCTCCACGTTTCTATTGTCTAAGCTACCCCGCCTGTGGGACTTTGCTATGGCAACCATGGTCATGCAAATACAGAAGCTAACCTCTGGTAAGAAAGAAGAAACATGTAGGGAGCAGAGAACTCTGGTTTCTTCAAGTCCTTTCAACGTTTCTTTCCACATGCATTGCTGCAGCTGGCTTACCCCTTGCTGTTTCTGGGAAGCAAGACTCTTTCCCATATCCCCTAAGAGGGATTTTTTTTTCTCAGGAAATGTTTTCTGAACCTTGCACAGTACAGAAGTTTCCAGAGTTGGGGGGATTGGCTATAGCTTCCAATAGTGACGGAGCCCCCACAGCAGGCAATCTGAGCACCTCAGAGCATGTGCCTCATTGGGCACCAGTGAAGAGTGTCTTTCCTTTTTCTAAGCCATCCTCTTGGGGGCTCCCGTAGTCTTGCCCTAAATGTACTTTCCTCATTTTCAGATGAGGCAAATGTGGCATACCAAATGTGTTTTTAATGACTGAGATCTGCATTTAAACATATTTCCCATCTTTGTTGGGTCATTAAATCTTTAAACCCTTCAATATTTTAATGATTTTTATAGTCCAGTGATATATAGGTTTGTTTAAGTTATTATTCCCTCCACGCTCCCTTGCCCATAAAATGCTCTGGCAAGTGCTCACCAAAGGGGCATTTAACACATGGCACTGTTCTGAATGGGTCCCTGCTTCCAGCATAAGCTAGTCTAATCCTGCCTACAGAAATGCCAGATGAATGACAGGCAGGCAGAGTCCTTAAAATTCTGTATGCGTTTACGAATTCAGGAAAGCTCAATATCTTTGTGAAATTAGTTGAAGCAAAAGTTGTTTGTTAATGTATTGGAACAGGGTACTATAGACCGGGCATCTTACAAACAATAGAAAATCGTTCCTGTCAGTTCTGGAGCCTGGGAAGTTTGAGATCAAGGTGCCAGTGTATTCATTGCCTGGTAAGGGCCCACTTCCTGGTTCTCACTGTGACTTCATGGAATGGAAGGCACCTCTGGGAGTGAGCTATTTTATAAGGGTACCACGTCCCAGTGGTCCCTCTTAACACTACCACATTGAAGATCAGTATTTCAACATATGAATGGGACACACATGCATAGTGTATTTGTGGTGATGTAGGTGTAAACTGACTTACTGTACCACCAATTGTATAAAAGTATAGGATGGGGCTGGAGAGATGGCTTAGCAGTTAAGGCGCCTGCCTGCCAAGCCTAAGAATGCCCATTTGATTCTCCAGGTCCCATGTATAGCCAGACATAAAGTGATGCAAGGGTGCAATTCTGCACTTGCCCATAAGGGGGCGCATGCATCTGAAATTCTTTCATAGCAGCTGAGAGGCCGCTAGTGCACCCATTCTCTATCGGCTTCTCTCTCTGTCCCTCTCTCTCTCAAAAAAAATTAAAAATTTTAAAAAATTAAAGTATAAGACATACAATTAGGTATAGTACTTAACACTCAATAATATTAATAAGACTTTACTGGTTTATGTATTTTCTACACTATACTTCTTATCATTATTTTACTGTGTACTCCTTGGACACATTTTTCTTACATTTACTATAAAACAATAGACCATGTTACACCAGCAGCAGCATCAGACACCTGGTGTGATGGGCACTCTGTGAGGTTCATACCATTACAAAATTGCCTACTGAGACCTTCATCATAATGTGCCTGTGCTGTGAGGCACGCCTGCCTGTGTGTGCACAGTCCATGGCTGCATTGCAGAGCTGGCTCTTCTGTTCTCCTGCTCTACCGGACTACAGCACAGTATTGGTATTACTGTGGTTTTATAGTCTATTAGTCTACTTCTAGTTCCCTCTTTAGTCTTCTCTTTAAAAGTTATTCATTTATTGGGTTCCTCTAAAAGAAACCCATCTGGAATATTGGTTGGCATCACCTTGAATGTACAGGTTAGTCATTAGTATAATTAGGTCTTTATAACCCAATATGATCACCCTTTAGTAGGCCACCCAATCCAAAAGCATGGGATCTGCTCTATTGATTTAGATCATTGTGTGTGTCCTTATTAGAGCTTTAGACATGTTCATTAGTGTGCTCTTGGTTAATGAACACCCACATAGTTTGTAATTTGAGTTGCTATTGTGAATAGTATCTTTGCAGTAATGTTCTCTAGCTCCACTGTGAGTGGGGTGGAGACAGGCGCTGTTGAGTTTGGCGGGTTGCTCCTGTGTCTGCGAACTTGCTAAACCTTACCAGTTGTAATTTTTTAAAATCTTTTTATTTTCCTAAATTGGTGGATGCTTTGTTTTCCCACCACAGTAAGAAACACCTCATCACTTTAACCTCTGTGGTGGTGGGTGGTGGGGGCTAGAGAAAGTGTGGGAAGCAAAAACTGTCTGGGCCTCTTTAACACTGACAGATGGTTCAGGGGTTTGCTTGTCATGCCACCAATCACAGAGATGGAGAACAGGTAGCCTAAACTGATAGTATTAGAAAAAGAGGGTGAGGACTATAGAAAGAAGGAAAAAGACAGAGTAAAGAGAAAGGAACAACAGGGGCTGAGGTAGGCTTGTGTCAAGACAGTGGTTAGTATGGGGCCTGAGAAGCATCAGGGACAGAAGATGGGAAAAGGACTTTGAATTCCAGAAGAGCAGCTGGACCTTACAACCAGCAATGACACCAGAGCAGCTGTGGGGACCTATGCTCAGCTAATGTGGGGCAGGGAGGAGCTCTGACACTGGGAGGTACTGAGGATCGTGCAGCCACACCCACCTGAAGTTCATGCAGGTCCTCCTCCAAGTGAACCTGCCTCACTGCTCACACTGTGACCCAAAGCTTCCAGAGCCCAGGAATGCTCCTGGATCCAGACCCCCAGAGTTCTTGGAAGTCAGAGATGAATGCAGAAGGCACCAGGTGCTGGGTTCCAAGCTTGGTCCTAAGGAGAAGTTCGGGAGGCAGTGAGCTTGGTGTTGACAGGTTTTCCCAGGCTGCTTGCTCTCCTTGTTTCGTGAGAAGCCGTATGGAGTAGTAGGACTGTTTTGGTTTGTAAACACCTCAACATCCCTGAGAAAACCAATGGGGCTGCCCTTTGCCCTGCACAGCATTCTGGGGGCACTGGAGGCAGGGTGTGGTTTTACAGCCCTGATTAGTGCCCTTGCTCTCCTAGGCAGGCTGGTGGCTGTAAAGTCAGGAAGTGAGGAGGGCTCTGTGTTCCCTTATGGCCCCTCCCAAGGATGAAAGATAAACTCCTACTATGGGGTTGAGCTTTGCTGAGTTCAGCTCAGCTCAGCTCCCTTTCTTACCCTTTGATTGTCTTTAATGACTTCTGCCCTCCAGGCACCACAGCCCTGAACCTCCTGGGAGAATTTGCTTCTTGCTTTTTGATGGAACCTGGGATGAGCAGAGATTTTCAGGCAGGTCTGTTCTTGCTGCAGGAAGCAAAAACTGCCCTCACACCACACTCCATGGCAGGGTGCAGGAAGTCTGCCATGGAGAACTGCATGTATAAAACCATTGAGGAGCCCAGACTCTGATGGGGTGACAGGAAGGGGAGCGACAGACAGGGAGGCAGATGGAAAGGGCCAATGAGAGAACGAGATAGTAACTTGGATGGTCACTCAAATAAACGTCTGGAGCTTGTCAAGTGAAGTGCTTCCAGGAGCTGGCTAACCAGGCTCAGGTGGGACCCAAGCATCCCCTAAAGCTAGTAGATGAGACTGCCTCCATGTGTTCCTTCCTCTTTCCTGATGTGGCCTGTCTCCACACGCAGAGTGTCTGTGAAACAACTGCAGTGACTCAGCTTTAAAAATAGGACGGTAACAGCGAGAATTATAGGAAATTCCCAGAGTCTCCTGCCGGGCTTATTTTAGGTGTGCAGTTTACACAGAAGCCCAGCTCCCTCCTCCAGCCTCCACTCCCCGCAGTGTCCTTGGGTGTCTGATCAGAGGCAGCTCCACTGCTCTGTGCCTGGATCTGTCCCAAGGCTTGGAGGGAAAATGGGGTGGAGGCAAACAGACTGGCCCTGCTCAAACACATGGGGGAGGGCACTTGAGCATACTGGAGCTGTTCTGCTGTCACTTCCAGGATGAAGACACTGACCACTTTGTGGAAGGGGAACCTGGAATTCAGACCCATGTATGACTCTGTCCAGATCTCAAGAGATGAACCATAAGCCCAGCCTCCCTGATCCCAGCATACACGAAACAAAAGGAGACCTTTGTTTGGGGGGAGAAGGGCAGGAGTTGGGTCCCAGGCTACTGGGACCCTAGTTATCTTTCCTTTACTTGTTTCCTTCAATGATCAGAAGCCTTTTTTTGGAAAACCAGTTGAGTTTGGAGTCAGCTGCTCAGTGGCCCCCGCTGTAGCACGGGGCAGGAGGCTCTGCCAGTGAAGGGCTTAGCTCTTTGTAGCTTTCAGATCAAAATGCTGTTTAAATATTTGCCCAACAACTCCCAGCGTGCTTTGGAGCAAGCAGAGGAGCAGCCCTCGCTGAGTCACTGGCTGCTGAGGCATTAAGCAGAAATGTGGATGCAGGAACTTTCAACTGGCTCCTGTGTCTAGGCCCTCATAATTAACCAGGATTTTTCTCACTAGTGACCTGGTGACAAGGGAGGACTCTGCTAGGCTGCTGGATGTGGTGACGCCATCCACAAAAAGCTGGCACACTCCTGCCTTCCTCGAGCAGCCGTGTCAGCCCACGTGTTTCTGAGCTGCTGCAGAATTGTATGCTGAGCAATTGTGAGGTCCGCTCCAACATCAGATGTCCTTGAAGCTTCTAATTCAGGTTCAGAACCAAACACCCTAACTGACTCCTTCAGTTAATGGTCTCGCTTTGCATACTTCACTCTAGTTAGAACTAGAACATGGAGCCAGTCGTGGTGGTGGACGACTTTATTCCCAGCACTTGGGAGGCAGAGGTAGGAGGATTGCCACCCTGAGACTACATAGTGAATTCCAGGTCAGCCCTGAGCTAGAGCAAGACCGTAGAACATGGGAGCATCTTTAAATCCACTGCTCTTCCCTTCCTCATCTTCTGTGTCCAACTTCTCCCTCTCTGGCTTCAGGCAGCCCCCAAGGTTTCTGGTACCTCCTAAAGTGCACATATTTTGACCACACCTCTTCCTTCCCTGCATGTTTTTGACCCCAGAGTAGGTACGTATCCCCAGCTGAGCTCACCAGAGCCTTTCCCAGGGCTAAACAAAAAGCTGGAAGACTGGCAACCCAGTGGGGTTCTGACCACACAACCCGCTGTGTGGGAAAGCCCCCTGAACACAAGTGAAGCTATGCTGAGGCATGGCTGCATGCTGTCACCAGTGATGGGGAATTCTGGAGGAATGGGGTTCCGAAACCACATCCCAAGCCCAGCTCCAGCTGCCCCAATCCATCTTCCGCAGACTCCCAGAGTTCCATTTCCCTCAACTTTATTTTATTTATTTACATTTGTTTGTTTGATTGATTGATACTGTACTCCAGGCTGTCCTGGAATTCACTAGGTAACCCAGGCTAACCTCAAACTCATAGCAGTCCTGCTTCAGCCCCCCAACCCCGCCTAGAGTGCTGGGATTACAGGCATGAACCACCATGCTTGGGTCAAGTTTTATCTTAAAACAAGGTAAAACTGGGGTCTGGGACAGTGACAGAAGGGTTCAAGATGCTTACTTGCAAAGCCTGCAGGCTTGGGTTCAATTCCCTAACCACCCATGATAATATTCAAGAAATTTAATGGTCATATATTATCAAATATATATCCATTTTGCCAAGAGTATAGATTGAGAAATTTTATAATTGATTTTTCATTTTTCAAGAGCCAAACAGAGGTGGCAAATTGCACTAGTTGTTATATCTCTCTATTCCCCTGTCATCAAGGAGAGTTCCCCTGCTATTTATATATAATTTATTTATTTGACAGAGAGAGGAGAGAGAGAAAGCGAAAGCATGCCAGCGCCTCTTGCTTCTGCAAATGAACTCCAAATATATGCACTACTTTGTGTATCTGGCTTTACACAAGTACTGGGGAAGGAACCTGTGTATTCAGGCTTCTCAAGCAAGCACCTTTAACTGCTGGGCCATCTCTCCAGTCCCCCCCCCCCGTTCTTTTTTATACTTCAAAATGTTGACATTTTGGAACCATATACCTCAATTTGGATTTATTTTTTCCTTACAATTGAAATCACAACAGATACATATACATATTTGAGACAGGATCTTCCAATGTAACTCAGACTGGCCTTGAACTTGCAATCCTTCTGCCTTAGCCTCCTGAGTGTAGGGAGTACAGGTATGCAGCATATATTTCTTTTTTGTGGGGGAGGGTTTCGATGTAGGGTCTTGCTCTAGCCCAGGCTGATCTGGAATTCACTATGTAGTCTCAGGGTGGCTTTGAATTCACAGCAATCCTCCTACCTCTGCCTCCCAAGTGCTAGGATTAAGGGTGTGTGCCACCTCACCAGGCTTCATATATTTCTTTTTAAAATTTATTTTTATTTATTTATTTGCAAGCAGAGAGAGATAGAAGAGAGACAGAGAGAATGGACATGCCAGAGCCTCCAGCTGCTGCAAATGAACTCCAGATGGGTGCGACACCTTGTGCATCAGGCTTTATGTGGGTACTGGGGAATACAACTTCAGTCATTAGGTTCTGCAGAGTAAGCAGTGTGCAGCAGCTGGCACAAACCCCTCCAGAACCAGGAGCATGCTTCTTCTGTCTTCTTCCTGCACACAAGAGAGCAGCCTCCCTTGTTGGCACTCCCTAGTCCTCTCCACAGCAGAAAACACCATCTGACACTATTTTGCTTATTCTGTTTACTGCCTGCTTCATCTCACTAGAAAACCGAGGCCACAAATTGCATGGTTACACAGGAGATGTTTCTCAGTTATTAAAAGGTTGAAATACTTCCACACCAATTGAGAACTACCTATTGCACGGAGACACTGTGACTCCTCCCCTCCCCTCTCCACTGCCATGACACCTCCCAGGTACCAAACTGCCTCCGCCTGTTTGGGCTGCCACAACCAACTCCACAGACTGGGAGACTTGAACACTAGACAGTTATTTCTCACAGTTTTAGAGTCTGGGAAGTGCAAGATCTAGGTGCCAGCCAATTCACTTACTGGAAGTTTTTCTTCCTGGCTTGCAGGTGGCTGCCTTCCCATGGAGTTCCCACATGGTGGAGAGGAAAGAAGGGAAAATTAATTCTTAGGACTCTTCTCATGAAGACACAAATCTCATCAGCCATGGGCCCCACCCTCATGATCTCTTTAAAACCTAATCACAGGAGCTAGAGAGATGGCTTAGCAGTTAAAGGCACTAGTTTGCAAAGCCTCAGTACCCAAGTAAAGCCAGATGCATAAAGTGCCACATGTGTCTGGAGTTTGTTTGCAGCGGCAGGAAGCCCTGGTGTGCCCATTCCCTCTCTCACTTTCTCTTTGTCTTGCTCTGCTGCAAATAAATAAATAAATAAATAAATAAATAAATAAATAGGGCTAGAAGATGGCTCAGTGGTTAAGGCACTTGCCTGAAAAGCCTAACAACTGGGGCTTGATTCCCCAGTACCCACATAGAGCCAGATGCACAAAATGGTGCATACATCTGGAGTTCATTTACAGTGCCTGGAGGCCCTGGTATGCCCAATTTCTCTGTCTCCCTTTTCTTTCTCTTTCTTTCTCTCTCTCTTTCTCTCTCTGCTTGCAAATACATAAATAAAAGTGTTTTTTAAAAGACATTAAGAGGCTGGAGAGATGGCACCGTGGTTAAACGCTTGCCTGTGAAGCCTAAGGACCCCGATGTGAGATTTGATTCTCCAGGTCCCACGTAAGCCAGATGCACAAGGTGGCACATGCGTCTGGAGTTTGTTTGCAGTGGCTGGAGGCCCTGGCATGCCCATCCCCTCTCTCTCTCTCTCTCTCTCTCTCTACCTGCCCATTTCTGCATATCTCTCTCTGTCTCAAATAAATAAAATAAAATAAAAAATTTAAAAAACGATTTAACCTTGGAAACAGATTTTTAAAAAACATTAAGAAAAATCCTAATCCCTTTCCAACTGCAAACCCCATCCCACTGGAGGTCAGAGCTTCAACCTTTGAGTTTTGGGAGACAGCAAACATTCAGTCCACCAACTAAATAGTCACTGACTCACACAGCAGGGGGCACTCAGGACCCAACTTCTGCATTAGGGCCAGTGAAGTCTTGATTAATTGGTGCTCATGCCATGTTCCCACATGCTCCACAGACAAATCATTTTGTGGTTTATGAGTAAGATTTAATTTTTTAAAAATCCCTTATTTGCCAGGCATGGTGGCACATGCCTTTAATCTCAGCACATGGGAGACAGAGGTAGAAGGATCTCTGTGAGTTCAAGGCCAGCCTGAAACTACAGCTTGAGTGAAGTCCAGGTCACTCTGGCCTACAGCAAGATTTTACCTCGGAAAAAAAAAATCCCTTCTTTGAAGTAAATTCATTGTGAATGAATGTGGCATAGTCTAGAGGTACTAACCCTTTCCATTCTCCACCTTGAATGCCAAAAAACTGGAGTCAGAATTTTCATCAACAATTGAAGCCAGGCATAGTAACATATACTCCCAGATCCTTGGAATCATGAGGCAGGTGAATCACTTCAGCCTAGGATTCAAGGCCAGCCTGCATAAGGTAGTGAGGTTCCATCTCTAAAAAGAAAAGAAAAAACAGGGAATAAATCAAACTTTAAAAAAAAATACCAAGTATAAATTATCTGTTGATTTTTAAATTTTTATTTATTTAGTTGCAAGTAGAGAAGGAAAGAGAGAGAATGGGCATGTCAGGGCCTTTAGCAGCTGCAAACAAACTCCAGATGCATGCGCCACTTTGTGCATCTGGCTTTACATGGGTACTGGGGAACAGAACCTGGATCGTTACACTTTGCAGACAAGCCCTTTAACTGCTGAACCACCTCTCCAGCCCTAATGATTTTAATCAAAGGTCTTCAAATTTCTTTTGTAGTTAGTCCTTTCTGCCAATCTCGCCCCATCCCATGGAGAAGCAGAAGAGACTGAGCAGAAACGGAAAGGAAATTGTTCTTTTTACATCTGTGTGTGTGTGTGTGTGCGTGCGTGCGTGTGTGTGCGTGTGTACTTGTTCATATGTGTGAGGGCAGGGGCACATGAGCCATGGTGTGCTTGTGGAGGTCAGAGGAAAACTTCAGGTGCTGGTCCTTGCCTTACATCTTGTTTGAGACAGGGTCTCTCGTCTACCACCACTTTGTTCACCAAGCTAGATGGTCTGTGAGCTTCCTGGTGATGTTCTTGTCTCTGCCTTCTTTCTTGAGGTAGGTGTACCAGGATTACTCATACTACAGCTTTACATGGGTTCTGAGGATCTGTGTTTGTGCAGCAAGCGCTTTATTCACGGAGCTGTCTTCTCGGCCCCATCTTTTTTTCCTCTTCAAACAAGCCATTGTCAGGACCCTCCCTATATTGCCCACAGAATCAGAGAGGGCAGGCAAGAGAAGCAGCGCAGAAACTGCAAAGGGAGAGCAAGTCTGTCAGCAATCAGCTTGCTGACCTCACCTCTCAGGGGTTCCATTCTGTGCCAAGGAGATGGAGTGACTTAAAAGCAGGTAGCCAGTATACTAGCCAACCCTGGGTTGGATATGAAGTATCCCCCAAAGGCTCATGTATTGAAGGATTCGTCCCCAACTTGTGGATCCCACCACTGAGTTCATCCCTGCCATCCTAGCAAGCTGCTCCTCACCTGCTTGAGGGCCCAGCTGGTCTGCTTGCAGGACCAATTCCTTAAGGAAGTCTGTGAAGGCTGTGGGAGGCCGTCTTTCCTTCCAGGACCTGTCTATCTGACAGAATGGTCTTACCTCTTAAAACTCACATCAGAATAAAAATAAATAAATAAATAAAAATCTGGGTGTGGTGGTACACACCTTTAATCCAGAGGTAAGACGATTGCCTTTTTTTTTTTTTTATTGACAACTTCTATACTTACATACAAAAAAGGCATGATATTTCTCTCCCACCCATTCCCCTTTAGAATTCCAATCTCCGTCACATCCCCTCCCTCTCTCCATTAGTTTCTCTTTTAATTTGATGTCATCATCTTTTACTCCTATTATGAGGAAAAGGCATTGCTAGGCACTGTGTGGTCATGGATATCAAGGCCAATTTCTGTCTGGACAGTTGCACTGTAAGGAGTTGTACCCTTCCTTTGGCTCTTACATTCTTTCCGCCTCCTATTCCGCAATGGTCCCTGAGCCTTGGAGGGTGTGACAGAGGTGTTTCAGTGCTGGGCACTCCTCCATCCCTTCTTCTTAGCACTATGTTGCCTTTTGGGTCATCCCAGTGGTCATCGCCATCTGAAAAGAGAAGCTTCTCTAACCAGAAGTAAGAGTAGCATTAATATGTGAATATGAACATTAAGTGTAGTATTTTCAGGGCAGCTTGGTGGGAATAATATATACATTTAGTCAGACAAGAGCAGGCTTTATACCCCTAAGGCTCCTGACCTCCCCTGCCATAGACTTTTGCTTAGTTTTTTCAGTACCAGGCATGTATTCCCTCCCATAGAGAGGGCCTTTAGTCCAATTATGGAGCAGTTGGTAACCCCAAGAGCAGACATGCCACTATTGCACCCATTCAGTCATTGGGCCTGTGTGGCCAAACTGAATTTTCCAGTATCCACTGTTTTCACTGCTGATGACTTCTGTCTCCCATACAGCTGCATGCAGTGCAGCTTTTTCCAGCTTTCAGTTGGCTGGTCTATAGGGAGAAGGTTTTCTGCTCAGCACCAGCTTGCTTTCTCAGTGACCTTACCTCTCAGGCAAGAGATGTCTTCAGCAATAGGGTCTTACCATCTGTTTCTCAAGGGAAACCAAGGGCCTTGACAATAGCCTTTAATGTTTCGGAGGCTACCGGGACCTCCTTGGCCAACAACTCACTGGAAGGTATCCCATCCCAGGCACTGAAAATTTTCTAGTAACAGTCTATAGCTTCTGGATGTGCCATTATTCAAAAAAGTAGGTCTGCTGGGCGTGGTGGTGCACGCCTTTAATCCCAGCACTTGGGAGGCAGAGGTAGGAGGATTGCTGTGAGTTCGAGGCCACCCTGAGACTACATAGTGAATTCCAGGTCAGCCTGAGCTAGAGTGAGACCCTACCTCAAAAAAAAAAAAAAAAAAAAAAGGTTTTACATAAGTCTTATTCAAACTATCTTGAATTTTGATTGACCCACCCCCTGCCCTTCTTTTACGCATTCTCTTCCCATGGCCTAGCTTAGGCCTTTCTCCTCCCTGTAAGAGGCAGAGGTAACAGGATCGCCATGAGTTCAAGGCCACCATGAGAATACAGAGTGAATTCCAGGTCAGCCTGGGCTAGAGTGAGACCCTACCTTGAAATACCAATATAAATAAATAAGTTAATTAATTAATTAATTAAAAGGGCTGGAGAGATGGCTTAGCAGTTAAGCGTTTGCCTGCAAAGCCTAAGGACTCTGGTTTGAGGCTCAATTCCCCAGTACCCAAGTAAGCCAGATGCACAAGGTAGCTCATGCATCTGGAGTTCATTTGCAGTGGCTGGAAGCCCTGGGGTGCCCATTCTATCTCTCTCTCTCTCCCTCTTTCTCTCTCTGTCTGTTGCTAATAATAATAATAAAAATAAAAACTCACATCAGGACTGGAGATATGGCTTAGCAGTTAAGGCACTTGCCTGAAAAGCCAAATGATCCCGGTTCAATTCCCTAGGACCCACATAAGCCAGATGCACAAGGTGGTGCATGTGTCTGGAGTTTGTTTGCACTGGCTGAAGGCCCTGGTGCACCCAATTCTCTCTCCCTCTCTCTCTCTCAAAAATAAATAAATAAAGTTGTTTGTTTTTTTTAAATAACTTAAATCAAAAAAAGGGAGCCAAGGGGCAAGACCTGGTGATCAGGAGGATGGTTATTTATATCTGAGAGGTCAATCTGAACCTTGGTTAGCTCCTTGCCAAGTGTGTTTTTCCTGCCTACTCAAACCCCTGCCCCTCCTCAGTTCTGAGGACCACAGGACATAGAGCCACTGGCTGTCCTCAGCAGAGAGATTCAGCGGGGTGGGAGGGGAAGGTTCATATGCATTCTAATATCCAAATACCTCAAGGTCTCCCTTTCGTAAGTCATTAAATCAGCAAAAAGTTTCCAGCCACAGAGATGTAGGGCATGGGAGACAGGAGGATTAAGCACAAAGAAAGAAAAGATGTGCGGGGAAGCTGAGCCAACTTAGTGAGAGCCATCTGTGAGGTTCTGGCAGGCCTTAGGCTTGGAAAGTGCCACAGGGAAGTGGTAAATCCAGGAGAGCATTCTTGCTGGATTTGCTAATACCCACGCACCCACAGGAGGGGCGCGAGTGCAATCCTGATGTGACCCAGCCGTGGCACCCTCCTGACCTACTGTGAAAAGCAGTTATTCTAGCTCTCCCTGCTGGTACAAGTGCTGGAGGAGTAAATGCAAAGAAACTAAACTGAAGTAATGTCTTCAACCTATTAATTTAGGATGACCGAAAAGGAAAGGAACCTTTATTTCTCTCCTTCCAACTATAGAAATGTTCTCATTGTTCTTGGGTGTTCTTGATAGTGCTATCTGGCTCCAAGGTAACTCTTAAGTGATTTTAGGATAATCATTTAACTGAGGACAGTTAAATGTCCTGGCAGGACCCAGTTTTTCTGACAGTGCCTGTAGAAAGTAAAGAAGAATATTAAGAAAAAATGAGGTGGGGAACATCAAGAGAAAAGAAGTAAAATGGGGGATGGGATTGCAACTCAGGAGTAGGTTGCTTGCCTAGCATGCTCAAGGTCTTGGGTTCAAACCCCAGACTGGAGGGGAAAAAAAGAAGTAATATGGATTTCTTTACTACAGAGCCTGAAATAACTCAATGTGCAACGAGCCTCTTCAAACTAGCATGGAAGACTGGGGGAGTTCCCCTGGGCAACATTCCTTACTGTCCTTCCTTGCTGATAGTCACCATTTGCTAGCCATGATACCTGCCTGTGTGTTTCGGAGACCCTTTCCTGACCCTGAGAGGAATGTGGCTAAATCTAAGGCACTCCTTCTAATATGGCCTGCTTTAGGTATGGGCCCATGATGCAGCCCTGTATGCAAGGAATGTAAAGAAACTCGGGCTTGGGAACTGCTAGGAAGGTTTTCTTAGCTCTTAAAATAATACACGAGACAAGTATTTGCCTCTTCCTGTTGTGAGACATACTTGTGTGAAGACGTGAGCTTGGGGCTGCTGCAGTCACGTTAGAATCATAAGCAGGGGCTGGAGAGATGGCTTAGTGGTTAAGGCATTTGCCTCCAAAGCCAAAGGATCCCGGTTCAACTCTCCAGGACCCACGTAAGCCAGATGCACAAGAGGGTACATACATCTGGAGTTCATTTGCAGTGGCTGGAGGTCCTGATGTTCCCATTCTCCCTCTCCCTCTCTCTCTCTCTTTCTCTCTCTCTCTCTGCCTCTTTCTCGCTCTCAAATAAATAAATAAAATATTAAAACATTGAATCATAAACAGAATGCGGAGCTAGTCACAGAGACACTGGGGTTGCTAAATTGCCACAGTGACACCGCTTGGAATGGCCCTCTGGGTTTGTGTCTCCTTGGTTTAATTATGGCATCTTGACACTCATTGCTATGTTGGATTGTATAAAGAGAAGGCTATGGAATTGGGTTCTACATTAGATTCTTGAGGGAGGGGATGAGAATGGGCACACCAGGACCTCTAGCCACTGCAATCAAACTAGATGCGTGTGCCACCATGTGTATCTGGCTTACGTGGGTTCTGAGGAATTGAACCTGGGTCCTTAGGCTTCACAGGCAAGTACCTTAACTGCTAAACCATCCCTCCAGCCCTACATTAGATTCTAAATGTCACAAGAGACAATAGCTCATAGTTCTCAGATTCAACTCTGTGAAAAGAGCCTGTTAATAAAGGCAACATAAAGTTGGGCGTGGTGGCGCACGCCTTTAATCCCAGAACTGGGAAGGCAGAGGTAGGAAGATCGCCATGAGTTTGAGGCCACCCTGAAACTACATAGTGAATTCCAGGTCAGCCTGGGCTAGTGAGACTCTACCTCAAAATAAATAAATAAATAAATAAATAAATAAATAAATAAATAAATAAATAAATAAAAGAAGGCAACATAAGTCAGGTACCTAAGAGTGGGCTGTTGCTCAATGGTAGAACACTTGCCTAGCATACCTGAGACCTTGAGTTTCACCCTTAGCACATCTATCACTATGCATACTAATAATATTAATTCTATGCATGGCACATAGTAAGTATGTCACAAATAAGTGTATTAATAAAATGAGGGAAGAGGCTAATCAGGTTTTAGCCTCCTTGGTACCTAAGTTTTGTTGTTGGTTTTCTTTTCTCTGAGGTAGGGTCTTGATCTACCAGCCTGACCTAGAACTTGCTATGCAATCCCAGGCTAGTCTCAAACTCACGGTGATCCTCCTACCTCTGCCTCCCGAGTGCTGGGATTAAAGGTGTGTGCCATGCCTGGTGATACCTAAATGTTTTAACCATTCCAAAAATGAAACATTTGTGTATTGGTTTCATTATAACTGTTTATGAAACTCTTACCTCCACACAGAAGAAGAAAGATAAAATAAAGTTACCATGGATTTTTGGGGTGGAACATTCTAGCTCCAGGGCCCATAGTCTTAAAGGCAAGCCCAGGCTCAGCTGGGAGTTCCCTGGAGGTCCAGCACCCCTCCAGTCCAGGGCACTGCTCAGTAGCAACTTCCACCTGGACCAGGTGCCTGGCCTGTCCGAGACTGGGTGCTCTCCAGTCTAGATGCTCATGTGCATGCCAAGAGGATTGAATTCTCCTCGCCCAGCACCCTGGCTGGGATTCACAGCAGCAGCTGGCAGGCAGCTGACCCAGGAACTAGGTTGACACACTCTTTCTCCCTCCCCCACTCCATTGAGGTATTTTATTTGTATGTATGCATTGGATCCTGGAATAGAAATCTGGGGCTTTCCTTCTGTGTGTTCTGTCTTGCCTCTTCATGGCCCATGATGCCAGCATAGGTCCTCAGCGCAATGAAAGCTCATAGACAAAACGGGAAAGCAGTCTGACTTTTCTAGATCTTTGAGTTACATTTCAAATCTGGGCCACATTACTCCATACTCAATTAATCTTCTTATGAGGGTCAATAGTGATCAATATGTGATCAATAGTGGTTTCAAATGCTCCATGCTTAATCATCATAGAAACTGGCCAAATAAGAATCTGGCATTTGCTGTCTTTTGTGCATTGTGTATGTTCTTGAGAGCATCTACCAGGACTTATGCTTACCATTATGGTGGTAGCAAAAGATGTATGAAGACCAGGCATGGTGGTGCACGCCTTTAATCCAAGCACTCGGGAGGCAGAGGTAGGAGGATCGCCATGAGTTCGAGGCCACCCTGAGATGACACAGTTAATACCAGGTTAGCCTGGGCCAGAGTGAGACCCTACGTCAAAAAAAAAAAAAAAAAAAAAAAAAAAAAAAAGATGGATAAAAAACAGAGACTCTAAGCTGGAGAGACAGTTCAGGGGTTGAAGGCACTTACTTGCAAAGCCTAAAGGCTGAGGTTTAATTACCCAGTACCCACATAAAGCCAGATACACAAAGTGGTGCATGCTTCTAGAATTTGCAGTGGCAAGAGGCCCTGGTGCACATGCTCTCTCTCTCTCTCCTCACAAATAAATGAAAATATTTTTAAAAACAAACAAGCACAACAACAGGGGTTCAGCTCTGTTTTATATAGGCTAATGAGTAATGAGCAAAGGAAGTGTGTGTGTGTGTGTGTGTGTGTGTGTGTGTGTGTGCACAGCTCACCCAGGCACAATGTTGGCTGGTGTGAATGTGTAAACTAAGGATTTGGATCAGGATCCTGACAATCAGAATGAACGTGAGGTCACGCAAAGGAACTCATCAGTGATTCCCCCTCATCTGTTCATTCACTCACTGGTGGTCCACCGGTTGGGAACAAGAGAGATGCCAAATTCTTAGTTCTTCTAAGTTTTGGGACATCCAGACAGAGATGTCCATCAAGCAAGTGCACATCAGAGTGTGAAGATCAAGGGCAAGGACCAAGTCTGGGTTTGGAGTTTAGTCAGAAACCTGTAAGCCTTGCAGTGAGCTTCACATTGGCAGCAGTGGGCTTTTCAGATGTTCACAGTCTACATCTGCCAGAAATGACAATCTGAGCCCTCATCCTGCTGGGAGTCCATGTGATTAGCAGCAGTGATACTGACCATAGAGTGCGTGAGGCCAGACTCTTTCTGAAGAATGTCAGCAATGACATGGAGACTCACCGGCAAGTCAGGCTCGAAACCCAGCCTCCAAGAGACCTCAGGACTGCATAATACAGATTTGCTGTTCCTCTTTCTGCTGTGACTTGACCTTGTAATATAAATGTTCAGACTCCAAGGACAAACCTTGGCAAACACGCTCATGTCAGCTTAAGGAGCATGTGATAGATTCTAGTGCTGGCATCTGCCCTGAAGGAATCTATAGTTAATGGGAAGAGCCAGACAAGGCGTTGAGCATCTCTATTGCCATGTGTCAGCCAAGTGCACGGAAATCTAAATAAAACGGAAGTCCCAGGGGAGGCCTAGTAGAAGTGACATATGTGACATGTTAAAGGAGTGTTGGGAGTTAGGTAGGTAAAGTGTCAGAGGTGAAGAGAAGGAAGATTCTAGACAGAAGAAACAGTACATGTCAGGCACAAGGTCAGGAACTAGGATGTGGTGAAGGGGCCCCACACTGGGTGTGGCTAGAGCAAGGGACTTGTACAGGACAAGAACAGGATATGAACCTAAGTGGTATGGGGGGGTGTGAAAGCACATTATGAAAGGCACCATTCTATACAGAGATAGTTAAAACCATCTAGAATACAAAGAAGCCAGTTGAAGGGGATCACTACCTCTGACAGCTGTGTGAGGACAGGGAGAACAAAATGGAACAGGCTCAGCACTTCCTGCTCACCCAAGCCCAAGTTCTCTCTCTGCTCTCCTCCCCGAGACAAGGAGCTGAAACAAGCCACATGTCCTCTGTCCTGGACTCCCATCTTGAGGCTTCCTTCCACACCTGTTCTTCACAGCCTGATCTCCACGGGGCAGCCAAGTGACCTTTTCATAATGCGAGATCTATCTTGTCTCTTTTCTGCTTGAAAGCGTATAGTGATTTCTGTAAGCTGTTCTGGGAAGAAAGTCTAACTTTCTTCCCCTGTCTCACGTGATCTAGCCCTTCCTGCCGGTCTGATCTCATCTCCAGCTGCACTCTGCCCGGTCTCCACGCCAATCACAGGCCTTTCTAGTGATTCCGCATGCTCAGTCCATTCCACTTTAGAGCTTTTACACTAGATTTTCCTCCTGCCTAGACCCTCACATGAATGGAACTTTCTCGCCTTTCCAATTGTAATTTAAACATCATTCCCTTGAAGAGACTTTCCCTGACACTCTGCTCCCCAGTCTACAGCCACCCAATCATTCGCTGTCACAGAGCACTGATTCAATTCTCTGAACTGCTTTTACTACTAATATCTGGCATTTTTTTCTGTTTGTGTCTTTTCATGGTCTCCCTTCTCTGTAAGGTGTCGATTCAGAAGAAGGTTTTGTTGTTGTTGTTGTTGTTTGTTTGTTTGTTTGTTTGTTTGTTTGTTTGTTTGTTTTTCCTGGTTTTCTTGGGTATGGTCTCACTCTAGCCGAGGCTGATCTGGAATTCACTATGTAGGTGGTCTCAGGGTGGCTTTCAACTCACAGCGATCCTCCTACCTCTGGCTCCTGAGTGCTGAGATTACAGGTGTGCACCACCATGAGAAGTAAGAAAATAAGAATGCTGGAAGCCAAGGCATTGAAACCAGAAAGTGGAATTTTGGAGCTTAACCCTTTGGTTCTGAGCTGTGAGAACATACAGGATACAGCCACGTCTGAAAGGGAAAAGAAGCAAGCTCGCTGAAGCTGAGGAGGTCCCGAGGCTAGGGGAAACGTGAAAACGCACCTCCCCGGCATGCTAGCAGCCCTGGTGCAAGGAAGAGGCACCAGAAGTTTCTACCTGAGAACCGTGTCTCGGCCCCGTGGAGCTCTAGTTTAAAAGAAGGCAGTAGGAAAGGTCTATCGGAGTGGGACAGAACAGAGGCTCAGAGCAAACGGGAACAACTCAGGCAACGCAAAGGAATTGTTGTCCCATCTGGTAGTGGAAGACAAGGGAGGTGGGCATCACCACAATGAACAGATTAGCTTTGTTTTCAGTAAAAATAAACAAGGACTCAAGATGAGTTCACCAGGGTTAACTGGCCTTGAGATACTGGCCCGCCCTAGATGTATACAAAATTGGTTTGCCGGCCAATTTATCCAGAAGATAGATAACACTTGCTGTTGGCAGTAGAATTAGTGATCTAAGATGTTTGCTTAGGGTTCCAAATGTAACTCTAGTGACAGGAGGGGTCAGAGCTGTGAGCAGCCCAGTCAGTGAGCTCTGGACTGGCCTGCAGCGGGACAGCAGTGCTGAGCAGCAAGGTTGGAACAGCAGGCGACACTCTGCTCTTCGAGGGAAAGACCTGCACTGCTGTGGAGTTAGTTAGCTACATGCACTGGGTCTTCTAGTAGTCTAGAAAAGTAAGTTGCCTTGCACTGAATCTTTAAAAAATTTTTAAATTATTTTTATTTATTTATAAGCAGAGAGAGTTAGAAAAAAGAGAGACACAGAGAAAGAGTGGCACACCAGGGCCACCAGCTGCTGAAAACAAACTCCAGATGCACCAGCCATGGTGGTGGATGCATTTAATTCCAGCACTTGGGATGCAGAGGTAGGAGGATAGCTGTGAGTTCGAGGCCACCCTGAAAGTACAGAGGGAATTCCAAGTCAGCCTGGGCTAGAGCAAGACTGTACCTCGAGAAGAAGAAAGAAAGAAAGAAAGAAAGAAAGAAAGAAAGAAAGAAAGAAAGAAAGAAAGAAAGAAAGAAAGGAAGAGAAAGAAAGAAAGAAAGAAAGAGAGGGGGGGGAGGGGAGGGGGAAGGAAGGAAGGAAGGAAGGAAGGAAGGAAGGAAGGAAGGAAGGAAGGAAGGAAGGAAGGAAGGAAGGGAGGAAGGAAGGAAGGGAAGGAAAAGAAAAGGACTATGATACAACTCCAAATGCATGTGCCACTTTGTTCATCTGGCTTTGTGTGAATACTGGGGAACTGAACCTTGTTCCTTAAGCTTTGCAGTCAAGTGCCTTAACCACTGAGTCATCTCTGTAGCCTGCATCGAATCTTCTGAAATCTTATGAAATAATCAGCTTAATTGCCATTCTTTCTTATTATAAAAAGAAAACAGGCCGGGCATGGTGGCGCACGCCTTTAATCCCAGCACTTGGGAGGCAGAGGTAGGAGATCACCATGAGTTCGAGGCCACTCTGAGACTACATAGTGAATTCCAGGTCAGCCTGGGCCAGAGTGAGACCCTACCCTGAAAACAAAACAAAACAAAGAAAGAAAAGAAGAAAGAAAGAAAGATGAAAGAAAGAAAGAAAGAAAGAAAGAAAGAAAGAAAGAAAGAAAGAAAGAGAGAGAGAGAAAGAGAGAAAGAAAAAGAAAATGGGGCAGAGATGGCTTAATGGTTAAGGCACTTGCCTGAAAAGCCAAAGGGACCCGGTTTCAATTCTCCAGGACCCATGTAAGCCAGATGCACAAGGTGGTGCATGTATCTGGAGTTCATTTGCAGTGGCTGGAGGCCCTGGCACACCCATTCTCTCCCTCTCTACGTCTTCTCTCTCTCATAAATAAATAAAAAGAAAAAGAAAACATACTCACTATAAAAACTTTGTTATGGGGCTGGAGAGATGGCTCAGTGGTTAAAGTGCTTGCTTGCAAGCATGATGGCTAGGGTTCTATTCCTCAGTACTCACATAAAGCCAAATGTACAAAGCGGTACAGGCTTCTGGAGTTTGTTTTCAGGACAAGTGGCCCTGGGGCACCCATTCTCTCTTTCTGCTCACAAATTAATAAAAATGTTTTTTAAAACTTTGTTATCAAATCTCCAAGGCAAAACGACCTTCCACCTTTGACTCCCTCCACACACATACCAATGAGCATGAGTAAGAGACAACTCCTTAATATACTACTAGATTCCTGCTTTAACAACCCAGCAACAGTCTCTCTGGGCTATTCTGTTTCTTGCCTTGATTCTCCAGTGAAATGGAACTGAGCAGAGGCGGGGGGAGAGAACAAGACAATGGACTCCTTTAAGCCTGGCAGCCTCCTATGGAAACTGAAAGGTATTCATTAAGCCCCAACCCATTCGTCAGGACCCTCTTGATTTCAAGTGACTGAAACCCAGCACAAGCCAGTTTAGGCCAACTAACAAATGCACTGGTTATGAAAAGGAAAAGAAAGGAAAGGAGAGGAGAGCAGAGACAACAAAAAAGAAAAGAAAGGGAAGAAGAAAAAGAAACCAGCAAAGGTCATCAGGCCAGCTCAAGCGCATGCTCAAATGGTTCTGGTGGGAATCTCATCTAAGCTCAGCCTTTTCCATATCAGCTTGATTTCAGCTAGGGTTCCTCAGCTGCTGACCCAGGGGCTCTAAGCTTGCCTCCTGACAACTTAGTAGTACCAGCAGACAGTCACCTCCTTTCTTGCAGCAAAACACAGAGGCAGAGAACTCACTGATTGTGCTACTATCTCTATCCTTGGGTCAGTCATGACCAGGAGGGTGCAACACTGTCATTGGCCAGATCACATGCCCATCCTGTCCACCCCGGGAATAGTGGCATGGTGTCAGACCCTTTTGAGCTGCGTAGCTAAGGAGGTGGGGCCTCAAATAAAACTTGCAAAATTACCACAAGGAGGAGCAAGACATGCAAGCTCATGCAAAGAACAGGAAGCTACAACAGGGGGCCAGCCTGTGCATAGGGCTGACTTTGTGCACTTGCCTATGTGTTGCCAAAGTGAGCACATGGATGTGGGACCTGTACGGTCACACAGAGCACAGCTCTTAGGAGGGTTCCACTGCTTTGAAATTCTTTTTGGCATGTGTGTGCAGTAGGTGCCATGTGGCATGCGTGTGTGTGTGTGTGTGTGTGTGTGTGTGTACATGTGTGTGGGGTGTGTGTGTGGGTACGCATGTGTGTGTGCACCCTAAGCAGGTGAATGTGCATGTGGAGGCCAGAGGAGAGCATCAGGTGTTCTCTACTGCCCTTCTGCACTGTTTCCTTGAGACGGAGTCTCTCACTGAACCTGGAGCTGTCAGAGTGGCTGACCAGCAAGCTCCAGCAATTCTCCTGTCTTCACTGTCCACAGGACTTGGTTACAGGCATGTGTGTGGCCATGCCTGGCTTTTTTATGTGGATACTAGGTATCAAACTCAGACCCTCAGGTTTGTGAAGAGCCTTCTCCCTAACCCTGCTTTAAAATTCTTAACAATTCAACATTTAACACTTCAATATTTGAATACTTTGGAAGTGGAGGCCCTGAATTTCACTTTCCCCTGGACCCTACAAATTAGGTAGTTGGTCTGGCTGCCACGTGAAGGGTTTCCCTGAATGAGAAGAAAGCATGGGGCACATTCTGGGAAAAATGAGTAGTAATGCTAATTGAAACATGTAAGGAAATGGGAAAGTTTACTCATACTTATTGAGAAAGAGAAATGACTGTCCTGTTCTGGTGGAGTGAGGGATATGCACAGACGCGCATCTCAGGTAAGAGGCCTTAGGATAAAAGTCAATAGTGAAAGAGGTGGGAGTGCAGGAAGACACCCCCAGCTCAGCCTGGAGGAGGGCACAAGGCAGTTGTCCCCAGAGGCAGGCACGTGATTAAGCCAGCAATCACAAAGCACACTTGGTTGTCAACTGATAGGTAAATTTATGGAGATGAGTCCATATCTCAGGAAAAAAATCACACAACCTACTTCCGGAGACTTGTGTTTGAGCCATTTAGATGGACCTCATGACACTCACTCCTCAGGGGTTCCACCCCCAGCCAGCCCCAAACTCAGCCACTGGATGTCCTACGGCTGGACCATCCCTGTAATCCAGCACATGATGTAAGTGTCAAAATTGTTGAGACATCAATTCATCAGATAAAATATTTTTTATGGGGCTGGAGAGATGGCTTAATGGTTAAGGCGCTTTCCTACAAAGTCTAATGATTCAGGTTTGACTCCCCAGAAACCATGTAAGTCAGATGCACAAGGTAGCACATGTGTCTAAAGTTTGTTTGCAGTGGCTAAAGGTCCTGGTGTGCCCATTCTCTCTCTCTCTTTCATAAATAAATAAAAATAAAATACAGGGCTGGAGAGATGGCTTGGCAGTTAAGGCGCCTGCCTGCCAAGCCTAAGAACCCCCCTTCCAATCTCCAGGTCCCACGTTTAGCCAGAGGCAAAAAGTGACGCAAGGGTGCAATGCCGAGCTTGACCACAAGGGGGCACACATGTCTGGAATTCATTCACAGTGACTGAGAGGCCACTGGCACGTCCATTCTCTCTCTCTCTCTGTCTCTCTCAAATTATATATATGACAACTTAAGAGGACTATAATAACTTCTAGAATTATCCAATGGGAAAATAACATCCAAACTGTTGGAAGAATTTTACTGTTTCATTCCTGAAATTTTCCTTTTTTTAAAAAAAAATTTTTATTGACAGCTTCTATACTTACAGACAATAAACCTTGATATTTCCCTCCCCCCATTCCCTTTCAGAACTGCACTCTCTGTCATATCCCCTCCCTCTCTCCATTAGTCTCTCTTTTATTTTGATATCATTTTTTTCTCCTATTATGAGGGTCTTGTGAAGGTATTGCTAGGCACTTCAAGGTCATGGATATCGAGGCCAATTTCTGTCTGGACAGTTGTATTGTAAGGAGTTGCTCTTACATTCTTTCCGCCCTCTCTTCCGCAATGGACCCTGAGGAGGGTGTGACAGAGATGTTTCAGTGCTGGACACTCCTCTGTCCCTTCTTCTCAGCACTATGTTGCCTTTTGGGTCATCCCAGTGGTCATCGCCATCTGAAAAGAGAAGCTTCTCTAACCAGAAGTGAGTAGCATTAATATGTGAATATGAACATTGAGTGTAGTGCTTTCAGGGCAATTTGGTGGGAATAATATATAAATTTAGCCAGATAGGAACAGGCTTTATACTGTTTGAAAGGAAAAAAAGAAAGAGAAAGAGGCAGAGAGAGAGAGAGAGAGAGATTGGGTGCACCAGGGCCTCCAGCCACTGCAAATGAACTCCAGATGCACGTGTCATCTGGCTTACATGGGTCCTGTGGTATCGAACCTGGGTACTTTGGCTTTGCAGGCAAGTGCCTTAACCTCTAAGCTATCTCTTCAGCCCCCACCCTTTTTTAAAAAAAAATGTGAGTTTGGGCACCACTTGACTCATACTGGGCAGTGATATTTTCCTAAGTACACTGTCAATTGTTCCTTTATCCTGTGCACTTGGGCATTTCAGACACTCAACTCAACTCATAGTCGCTGTTTTCTTTTGGATACTAAAATAATAAAATTGAGACTGGAGAAGTAGGTCAGTTGATAGAGTGTTTTCCTAGCATGGACAGGGCCCTACATTCATTTCCCAGCACTACATAAATTGGGCATGATAAACACACACACGTAATCTCAGCACTTGGGATGTGGAGGCAGGAGGATCAGGAATTCAAGGTTTCATAGTGAATTTGGGACCAGCCTAAGATACATGAGACCCTCAAAACAAATAAACATAAAAAATCAGGGGCTGGGACAATGGCTCAGTGGTTAAAGGTGCTTACTTGCAAAGCCTGCCAGTCTGAGATCAAATCCCAAACTACTCATGCAAGCTGGACACAAAAGGAGGTGCAAGCTTCTAGTGTTCCTTCACAGTGAATCGTAAGAGGCCCTGGCATGCCTGCACATACATGGGTGCGCACACACACACACACACACACACACACACACACACACACTGACACATGCAAATAATTAATAAATCAAAAAATAAAATGAGGTTACTACCCTCAGGAAACTTAATGTGGAAAAAGATCTAACAACACAATGCAGCTTGTGTAGAGGCCTTCCTGACTAGTCATCGGTGGAGGTGGGTGGTCTCCTTCCTCTCACATAGAACTTCGAATGCTCTGATTTTCACGGAGGCAAGGACATTTCCTCTTGGGTGAAATTCTGAATCTAGCCCACAACTGGATTCAGACACTCACAGACACATCTGCTTTGGAAGGAGCTCTGGGCAAAGCTGAAGAGGAAGAGGCAGCTTGGATGCGTGTCCAGCGGCCAGGTGAGAACAGGATCATGGGTGAGCCTGAGAGCTCCTCACAGCAATGATGTGAGGCCTCCTAGAACCCATCTCTAGAGAGCAAGCTGCCTCAGGCCTAGCCAGTGATCAGCAACTCGAAACAACGGTCATTTTGTGCATCTTGTTCACAGTTCTGGCTGACTGGGAGCGTTTTCTAGACAGTTCTTCCTAGGGTTTCTGACTGACTTCTGTGGTTATTGAGGGGGTGGCTACAGCTGGAGTCATCTTGAAAACTTCTACACTGATGGTGAGCTGGAACCGCTGGGGACTTCCAGCTCTCTGTGCAGCCTAGCTCCCTCACAGGAAGCCCATCTGCAAGACATGAACACTGTCAGCTCCTGGACACTTGGGCTGGGAAACTGGTGTAGGTCTCATACTGAAAGTCTGTTGGCCGAGTAATATCAGAGACCAGAGTCCTGGAGAGAGAGCAGAGCGCTGCCTCTAGGTGGGAAGGGTTTCAGAGAACTTTTAAACACTGGAACACAAAGTCTTCGAGTGTGAAAGGTAGTGTAAGAATTTTCTCACTTAATTCTCAGTATGTCTACTGACACCATTTGACAAAGAAGGAACCAGGCTCAGAGGAAACTCAGAGAAAGCAAGTGACTCCCAGCCACACAGCTCCAACACCTGTGTACTTTGCTAAGCCCTGCTCTCTGCTGGGTTCCACCTACCTAAGAGAAGTGGTATCCTCAACGGGTCAAGTTAGGGAGGGGCAGGGACCCCAAGCAGTCCTGAGCTGAGCACTGGATGCACCCATCATTGTCTCAGCTACCTTTCTCATTGCTGCCACAAAATATACACAAAAGCAACTTAAGGACGGAATGCTTGATTTTACCTCACAGTTTGAGGTTACAGTCCTTCGCGGTGAGAAAGGCACGACGGCTGGGGCATGGAGCAGAGCTGGCCAGTCAGGAAGCAGAGTGCTGAATGCTGGTGCTCAGATCACTTGGTCCTTTTTATACAGTCCAGGACCCTTGGCCCATGATGATACCATGGGTCTTTCCACCTCAGTTAACCTAATCTAGAAACTCCCTCACAAGACATGCTCAGAAGTTAGTTTCTGTTGTGATTCTAAAGCCCATCAAATTCACAGAGTTGACCAGCACAAGCATATTGTTCCAATTGTTCTATTTTATTACTAGCTAATGTTCATCTTTTATAATACCAAATTTGTAAATGAAACTTTACTATAAGTATATTGCTTGTTTGTGTAGGGTCTCATGTAACCCAGGCTGGCCTCAAACTCACTTTGTACTTAACAGTTGTGGTTCCTGGTCATCCTGAAGCTGTGGCATCTCAGTGTCCCAGGGGTGTCCAGGCAATAGCGGAGCAGGGTTTTGAGCAGCCATGAGTGTGACGGGAAGAGACACCTGGGAAACAGCTTCAGAGAACAGCTCGTGTATTTGCCAGGGGAATGGGTTAATAAGCATTTGTGAAAGAGCAGGAAGAGGTGTGGGTAGGTACAGCTCATAAGGGGATTGGTCAGTTCAAAGGTCCTGCAGATGCCTAATTAGCATGTAGTGACATCATGGGTGAGCAGGACAGGGTCACATGGTCTAAGTAGTGGAATGGGTAGGGGGATTGGTTGTGTGAAGGCTGCTGGCTGATACCTCATTAACATAGAGGGACTTAAGCGGACAAAGGTCACAAGGCTCTGGGAAAACAAAAACTAAGTCTTATCAGGATGTCCAGGTGCCCCGGGCGGGGGGGGAGGGAGCGGGCTCACTCCTGCCAGTCCTGAGATTGTCAGGGTCTAGGCTCACTGCAACCTCAGGGTCTAGGGGCCCTTGGTCATGCCTAACTGCTCAGATCTGATTAAACCTCCAGTAACCCGGGGGTCTTCAACCATGCCCTACAAACAGTGACCTTGAACTTAATGATCCTTTTGCCTCCATCTCCTAAGTGCTGATATTACAGGCATGTGCCACCACACCCAGATTTTATATGTTGCTGGGGTGTTTTGTGTGTGCTAGGCAAGCACTCTTATCAATTAAGACACATCCACAACCCAGGAAGTATATTATATAGGAAAAAAAACCCACAATATATTAAGGTGTTGGTATTCTTCTCTGCTTCAAGCATCCACTGAGGCTCCTGAAACATATGCTTTGCAGATAACGGGGAAGCACTGGTTATCTAAGTTAAAAATTGCATGTTACAACCTTAGTTCCCATGTAAAATTGGATGCACAAAGTGGCACATGCATCTGGAGTTTGTTTGCAGCAGCTAGAGACCTTGGCATGCCCATTCTCTCTCTCTCTCTCTCTCTCTGCAAATAAATAAATAAAAATTATATTTAAAAAAGAAAGGAAGTTGGAAACAGAAAGGATGTAATATGAGCTGGCCTCTCTCCCCAGAAGTCTTTCTGGGTACTTTCTCTGGCTTGGCCTGGTGGTTAGGTGTGACTTGGATTATAGAGAGGAGAGGGAAGGATGGTGCAGAAGGTTTTCCAGTAGGTTTTCTCCAGAGTGCTCAGCAGGGCCAGGCTTAGTTAACCTGCTCCAGACAAGCCTCTTTGGCTAAAGAGACACTCCAGTAAAAACCCTGAAACAATGAGTTATTCTTTCCTTACAGTTTTTCATTTTGGGGTGTGTGGTTTGGTGAAAAGACAGCAAGTTTTGGCATACTACACATGTGATGGTATACACTGACTGTCAGTTTGATAGGACCCAGAATCACCTGCGAGGGATTATCTTCATATGGTTAATTGAGGTTGGAAGACCATCGTTTTTGTGAATATTTTAATTTTTAAAAATATTTTATTTAGGGCCGGAGAGATGGCTCAGCGATTAAGCACTTGCCTATGAAGCCTAAGGACCCCTGGTTCAAGGCTCGATTCTCCAGTACCCATGTAAGCCAGATGCACAAGGTGGCGCATGCATCTGGAGTTCGTTTGCAGTGGCTGGAGGTCCTGGTGCACCCATTTTCTCTCTTTCTCTCTCTCTCCCTCTCTCTCTCTCTCTTTCTGCCTCTTTCTCTCTCTGTCACTCCCAAATAAGATAAACAAAAATAAAAAATATTTTATTTATTTTATTTGAGAGAGAGAGAGAGAATAGGTGTGCCAGGGCCTCCAACCACTGCAAACAAACTCCAGATTCATGTGCCACCTTGTGCATCTAGATTACATAGGTACTGGGGAATCAAATCTGGGTCCTTAGGCTTCGCAGGCAAGCACCTTAACTGCTAAGCCATCTCTCCAGCTGTGGAAGACAATCTTAACTGTGGTAGGGGTCTGAACTGTCTAAAAAGGAGAGAGCTGGCTGAGCAGCAGCCTTCATCACTCTCTGCTTCCTCTCTGTGGGATGAGTGTGACCAGCTGCCTCAAGCTCCTGCTGCCATGCCTTCCCCATGATGGGGAAGCAAACTGGAACTGTGAGCTAAAATAAACCTTCCCTTCCTTAAACTGATTTGTCCTAGCAACAAGAAGGTAACTAATACAACACAGAAACTGTAGATCATTTGTTAGCATACAGGCTCCTCTTTGAACACAAAAGACCCTTCCTCAACAGGAAACCTCTGTGGTTCTGTGCCTCCACAGCAGGATGTGCTAAGAAGGGTAGGAAGGGAAATGGCAGAAAAATATCAGGGTTTCAACTTAATCTTGGTATGACCATGTGTTTGGAAAGTGCTAAAAGCTGACCTGGAAGGGTGGCAGGGACCCTGACCTTGATAGTCAGAGGCCAAGGCTTTGGGCTTTCCAGTTTATTTTATGGTGATGTTACTGGATTTCTGCACAAAGACTAGGTCAGGCTGACTTCCTGCCCTGTTCTCTGTGGTGCAGGCAAAGCCTGCGTCACTCAGCTGTCTTGGAGAAGAGGGAAGCTGAGCTGTGGCACAGCTTGCCAAAATCATCCAAAGTAAGATAGCTCTGAGGCCCAGTAACCCTCAAGAAAATTCTGAAAACCACCACAGTGGAGACAAACTTACTTCCTTAAAGCCAGAGCTCTTCAGCAGTAGAGCTGAGACCTGAGCAAAAAAAAATAAATGAATTAATTAATTAAGTAAAAATAAATAAACAAACAAACTTGAGAGTTGTTCCTAGAGAACATAAGATAGTTACTTAGCTCTAACAGATGCTGGAATTTGAACCCAGGGGAGTATCCTTTGCCCACAATATAGTCAGAGATAGCAAGTCCAGCCTTCAAGTTCCAAGAAGAAACATCTGTTTCCAGCAAGGTGCAGAATTGTTTTAACTGAAAAAAATATATGCTCATTGTAGAAAAACACAAAATTACAGCAAACAGATATAGTTTTCAAAGTTGCCTCAATCCTATTACCAGAAATTACCAGAATCTTCAGACTTCTGTGTGTGGGTGTGTATGGGTGTGCACGCATGGAAGTCAGAAGACAACTTGGGCTGCCCATCCTCTCCTTCTACTTGTTTGAGACAGCGTCTCTCTCTTGTTCATGTTTGCTGCTAGGTTGGACTATCTGGCCCACAAGCTTGGGGTTCTCCTGACTTCTCCGTGGGATTACAGATGTGTACACCACTTTTTGTCCAGTTTTATGTGGGTGCTGGGAATCCAAACTTCCGTCAGCAAGCTTATAGAACAAGCAGCTTTAACCACTGAGCCATCTTCCCAACCCTCATCCAGACGGCTCCTATGCTTACATTTTCATGCATAAATAGCTGGGAGTTATGCCCTCTGTTACTTCCTCTGTTTTAAATAAAGTTATATCATGACGTTTTTTCATGTGAATAAATACATTTGAGCTTGTCATGGTGGTGCATACCTTTAATTCCAGCACTCTGGAGACAGAAGCAGGAGGATTACCATGACTTCAAGACCACCCTGAGATTACATAATGAATTCCAGGTCAGCCAGGGCTACAGTGAGACCCTACCTTGAAAAACCAAAATAAATAAATAAATAAATAAATAAATAAATAAATAAATAAATAAATAAATTTAAGTAACATAACATTTAAACAGAGCTATACTCATTTATTTAATGAATCTTCTATTACTGGACTTTTAATATTGTTTATAAGGGTTTTTGCTATAATAAGCAATACTACCTTAATTATTTTTTGATATATTCCAAATAATGTTTATTTCCAGGACAAAGCTTCTGATCTTTTTAAGGGCTTTGATCAGGGTAGGCTAAATGTTATAACAACACCCCCAAATCTCTGTGGCTTAACATAATAAGGGCTTATTTCCCTTTTATATTACAGTTCAGTGTACGTTGCTGATTGGGCTTGAAGGAAGTTCTCCTCTAGGTTCTCTGATGTCTGCTAATGATAAAGAAAATCACATGCCCAGTTGTAGGGCCCCACAGGACTTCAAATAGGTCCGCCTTCCAATTGTCTAGAACTCTTGTCACATGACACATAACTGCAAGGAAGTCTGGGAAATGTAGTCTTCCTGTGGGTGTAGGAGGACAGGAAGCATTTGGTGAACACATAGCATGGACTGGGTAAAACTCCCAACTTATTTTCTTAATAGCAGGATTTGGGAATTCCTATTTTCCTATGCCCTCAGTAATTAAGAGGATAACATTTTTGCGGGGCTGTTTTTCACAGACTTTCATAGGAACACTTGATTTTCTGCTCAAGTAGATAGAGTTCCTATTTCTGTTTTTGGACAGAATGTCCCCTGAAGGCCAGGACTCAACGTTCCTAACCACGTTCAAGATGGCCACCCTTATCACCACTTCCCAGGTGGCCTGAGTTTCTGGGCCTTTCTCTGGCTTTGCCTCTGGCCTTTTCTTCCTTCCTGTAGAAGAAGGTGTTGTTTGTAAAATGGGCCATCCTTGCAGGGACCCTACTGCAATGTAAAGTTACCCAGAGGCCCTAGCTTAGAAGATATTTGCACATATATAAATTTCAGGGAATAGAATTAGAGGGAAAAAAAAATAACAGCCTAGCGAAGACTTCACACACTGACTTTGACCAAAGCATGCAGGACCTGTCCTTAACATTCTGTCCTTCCTTCCCCAGTGAGTATTGAAGTCACCCAGAGCACATGGCTTAGTAAGGGACCGGTGATAGAGTTTTTAGTCTATTCTTGCCTGTCTTCATGTGAACTCAGTTTGCTAAGCTGTGGTTTCCTCCTTGTTTTGACAATTACTTACTCAAAGATAATGTTTTCCATGGGGCTGGAGTGATGGCTTAGCGGTTAAGGTGCTTGCCAGCAAAGCCAAAGGACCCAGGCTTGATTCCCCAGCACAAAGAGTCACATGCATCTGGAGTTTGTTTGCTGTAGCTAGAGGCCCTGGATTGCTGCTGCTGCTCCTCCTCCTCCTCTCTTCCTCCTCCTCTTCCTCCTCCTCCTCCTCCTCTCTCTAAAATAAATAAAATATATATTTTTAAAAGATAATACTTTCTGAAAAAGCCGGGCGTGGTGGCGCACGCCTTTAATCCCAGCACTCGGGAGGCAGAGGTAGGAGGATCGCCGTGAGTTCGAGGCCACCCTGAGACTACATAGTTAATTCCAGGTCAGCCTGGGCCAGAGTGAGACCCTACCTCGAAAAACCAAAAAAAAAAAAAAAAAAAGATAATACTTTCTGGTCCACTCCTTTCTGAAAGTCCTTGCTGTTGCCTGACGATTAGCTAGAAGACCTGGCCTGGCCTGGCTACAAGGGAAAGCAAGGTTTCTAATGAGGTCCACAAAAAGTATACTTGTCCAAGGCCTCCCAGGAGCTGATGGCTGGGCACAAGGCCAGCAGAGAAATGCAAACTAGGCAAGTCACAGATTTCCCGAGCTGCTCAAGACAGTGCATGTGTTTTCCTAAGAGTGGACCAGTGCTTTTCTTACAAGTCATAATCTCCACTCCCTCCCCCTGAAGGCAGGCTTACTCTTTGGGCCTCCTGGGTGAGTGACTCATACCAATGCTGAGGCTTGTGACCTAGAAAAGGAAACAGGAAGAGGCCTAGAGAAGCAAAGAGCACAGCCCTGGGAAGGACTTGGGTGGCATTGACCTCAGATGAGATATGTATAGGCAGAGAAGTGATGCGGCACCTCTCTTTCCCTCTGTTACCAAGATAACCCCTGGCAGGGTTGGACCATATCAGCGGGTATTGAGGTGTTTTCCAAAGGATCACTGCTGCTGGGTCAGCAGCCACTCTCCAGAGAAAGCCCCTGTGAAACTGCCTGCCCCTTTTCCACCCTGTCTCTGAACAGGGCCTTGGGTTCTTGGCATGAATTTTTTTTTTTTTTTGGTTTTCCAGGTAGGACAAACAGAAAAAGAGAAGGAAAAAAAATGAATTTTAATAGACCTGAGTTTTCAGCTTTAGACACCTATAATCCCAGCACTTGGGAGGTATAGGCAGAAGGATAGAGTTCAAGGTCAGCCTGGGCTATATGAAACCCTATAAATACTCAGTGAGTGTCCAAAGCTCAAACCCCCTCTGTAGTCCCAGGGGCTTCACAGCAATCCTCCTACCTCAGCTGCTGATGAATATTAAAAAGAATGTTTTCATTCAGGCTGGAGAGATGGCATTGTCACCCAAGGTCCCCAGACCCATGGGCCAGATGCTGGGAGTTTGTTTGCAGTGACTAGTGGTGTGCCCATTTTCTCTCTCTCTCTCTCTCCCATCCTGTCCAAATATATATACATTTTAAAAATATTTTTATTTATTTATTTGGAGAAAGAGAGAGTATGTGTAGCCACCAGGGCCTGGGGATTGCTTCTGTGCTGGCTGGAAGGGTGGCTTTTGATGAGGAAGAAAAGTGGACTTTTAGAGGAGGCTGAGGCACTTCTTCAAGACCAGCCTGGTCGATGTACTGAGTTCAAGACAGTCTGAGATACAGTGTGGGACACTGTCTCAAAAAGACAAACAGAAAAAGAGAAGGAAAAAAAAAAAAACCTGACCTTTGACACCTTCTGGGCGTTGGGTGGGGTGAGGGGAGTATATACTCAGTGAGTGTCCAAAGCTCAAGGAGAGGGGCTTCCTCATATGCTGAGAAACGAAAGTTCATTGTCACCCTAGGTCCCCAGAGGGAGGCCTAGTGGTGTGGGTATCCCTGCCCTGGGTGTAGCCCTGGGGCCTTCTGGCTGCTGGAAGGGTGGCTGATGAGGCCATTCCAAGCATTCGTCCCCAAATCTTCCAGGCCCAAAGGACAGCTGTCCCCATTCAGAGGCTCTAACAACCTTTCCAAGACTCCACCTTCAACCTCACTGAGAAGGAGAGACAGAAGTATGCTTCTTTTTGTCCCCTCAGAGCCTTTGACAACCTTTCCAAGACTCCACCGCCAGCCTCACTGAGGAGAGACAGAAGCACACTTTTGTGTTTTTATGTTCCTCGCATCTCCTCATGGCCTACTGATTCCAGTGGATGGGTCCTGAGATTCCTGCTGTGGCAGGGTGGGCCTGAGCGCTGAAGGAGGATTCCTTCTGCTCAGGGTCACCTCCATCATTTATAAATGAATGCCTCCTTTATCCCACTGTCTTCAAGTGCTGTCCTCAGGCTTCCAGAGGCTGACTCGTGGGATAGGAGTGGGGGCTGCTGTACAGACTGATTTGAGAACCCCTCTGCAGCCTTCCGGAACCTACCCCCCCCCCAAGGAAGATCCTGGAGGTCTGTGTGTCTAGCAGCACCTCCTTCTCCAGGATGGCCAGAACCATTAAGATGACAAGACCTTTCTCAACCCATCCAGTCCCATTTCTTCTTTCCATGCAAATAACAACTTCATTTTCAGCTTTTTGTGACCTCTAAAAATAAACTCACTTGCAAGAGAGACATCATTCGTGGTGTAACTGATCTTCCTCAGGGGGATTAGAAGGCAATCAGCCTTAGATTACCACTCTGCTCAGCCTTCCCACTGGCTTGCCACCATTACCAACATCAACTCAGCTTCAACTTCTCTTTTCCACAAGCAAAGTTGGGGGTGGGTAGGCTGCTGCTTTTAGCGGACCATGTTCCTGGAGTCCTTTAGCATGGGGCAATGAGTGTTAACTTCCCATTCATTAAAGGCTCATGAGTGGGATCCGTTCACGTTTCCATACAGAAAATGCCGATCTTGGGCTGGAGGGATGGCTTTGTGGTTAAGGAGCTTACCTTCAAAGCTTAAGGACCCAGGTTCCCACGTAAGCCAGATGCACAAGGGGTGCCTACGTCTGGAGTTTGTTTGCAGTGGCTGGAGGCCCTGGTGTACCCATTCTATCTTCCCTTCTCCCTTTCTTTCTCAAATAAATAAATAAAATAAAATAAAAACTTCTTTAAAAAATGCAGACCTTAAGATGATATGTGATGGACATTTTAAAGGTGCCAGTCCTTCACACCACAGTCTTTTCTTAGCCCCTCATAGTATTTGCTTTCTTGGGGGTATGAGGATACAGGGGGGAATAAACAAACAAAACCACTGATTCAGGAAAAAAAAATCCTATAAGCTGGATGTGGTGGCACATGCCTTTTAATCCAGCACTTGGGAGGCTGAGGTAGAAGGATCACTGAGTTTGAGGCCAGCCTGGAGCTAGTGTGAGCCCCTACCTCGAAAAATAAAATAATAGTTAAAAAGAAAGAAAGAAACAACCCTGAGTTGTAGCAAAATACTTCCAAAATGGCAAGCATGAGTCTCCAGTTGTTTGAGGACTGGCTCACAAAATACTTGAATACTAATGGCCTGTTGTAAACCAGGAAGAGACAACTGGAGAGCCTCGTCCTCTCTTGGCCTTGCCCTTGCCCTTCAAAATGCCCACCTCACACCAGCATGACTACTGCTGTCACTTTCTCAGTCAGAAGTGGTTGGACTTAGCCCACATTGTTCTGACTAAACATCACGATGATGAACACCCAGGGACAGAAGGCACGGGGTGGATTTTTTTTTTTTTTTAATATGCTAAAGTGGAGCTGAATCTCCATTCTCCATCTTAGTCACCTCTACCCCAGCTTGGGAAGGTGGGAGAATTCCCAAGGAGCTTCTCCTGAACCCTGAGGCAGCTCTTACCCCCGAGGCCTCACGGGACTCTCCCAGGGCCCTCTCTTGCTCCCTCCTGTAGAATGCTGTGATTCCAACTGGAGGGTTGGGAATCATCTGGATTCTGAGTCCTGTCTTCTCTTGGAAGTGATGCTAAAATGCTAAAATAAACTTTTCTCCTTTTTGGAGACAAGGTCTCATGTAGCCCAGGCTGGCCTCAAAATCAATATATAGCTGAGGATAACCTGGAACTCACTCTTTATCTCCAGGCTGGCGTCAAACTCACAGCAATCCTTCGACCTCTGCCTCCAGAGTGCTGGTATTAAAGGAGTGCAGTACCACACTAGACTTTGAACTCTTTTTTTAAAGTATTTACTTATTTATTTATTATTTTGTATGCATAAGTTTACCAAGGTCTCTTGCCACTACAAACAAGTGTGAATCCAGCTCATACATGGGTGGCTGGCAGGCTTGGCAAGCAGGCACCTTTAACAGTTAAGCCATCTCCCCAGCCCTGACCTTAAACTTTTTTTTTTCAGGCAGGAACTCACTCTAGCCCAGGCTGACCTGGAATTCACTATGTAGTCTCAGAGTAGCCTCGAACTCACAGCGATCCTTCTACCTCTGCCTCCTGAGTTCTGGGATTAAAGTTGTGTACCACTACGCTGGGCTATGACTTTGATTTTTTGATCCTCCTGCCTCCACTTCCCAAGTGCTGGGATTTACAGGCATTTGTCCCTCATGCCTGTACTGGGGCTCAAACCCAGCCCATTCCAGGTAGGCAAGCAAGCACTCTATCAACGGATCTATATCCTCAGCCCCTAAAATAGACATTTTTTTTTTTAAAAGCTGGCCTTAGGAAGATTCCGTGTCTGAAGCCTACAGGCTGAAATGCTTAGACTAATCTTTCCCTGTTATTTAGGGAGGTTTGTGAGCAAAAGGGGCAGAGGGTGGAGCAGGTAGTTCTCATTAAGCTGAGCATGACCAGATTCGCCACACCATCCTTCCTTCCTCTTTAAGGCTTGAGAATGACGTGAGACCCAAGTATGGGGGCGGGGGGGGAATGACCCACTTTTCCTCCCCAAGCAGGGCAGTGGGTTGCACTTCCTTACCTAAAACCCATCCACTTGGCTGCAGTTGCTGTTCTGCCACCTCCTGGGCATGCTCCTGGCTGGAGTTGGTTTTGTGAAGAGAAGGTGTTGTGGACATGGGAATTCTCCCCAGGGGCCAGTCTGTCATCCCGTCCCATACCCTTCCCAGGGGTGTTCCTGCTGCCTGGGTCCTGACAGGTGTGCAGCCAGAAGCCAGTCTTGCCCAGTCTCCCCTGAGAAATCAGCTCCCGAGAAGAAAAGTCTCCTTGGGAATGACCTTGAAGGTGGGGCTTCACTAGTACTCTAATCGCTCAAGGTCAGTCACTTCCCAAATATTTACTGAGGAACTACTAAGTGACACACGGGGGAGGCAAAGTGAGCTGAGCAGAGTCTGCCCTCGTGCGGAACTTACCATTTTGTTTGCAGGCAAAGCAGTCCTTACATACATAGTTCCAGAAGATGCAGCCATGGGCAGGGTACAGTTGCTCTGAAAGAGACACACGGGCACAGTGGAAACGTGAAACAAGGCAATCTGGTTTTGTAATCCACTTTGTGTCTTGGAGGCTCATTGAGGAAGGAAGGTTGAAGCTGAGGCTGAGGGATGATTTGTGTGCCATAGATTAGAAGGTTGGAAAGGAAGAGCCTCCAATATACAAAGAATTTGTCCTTCAGAAATATTCACTTCCAGGGAATAAGTTTGAAAATCTTGATACTGTTCCTTTAAATACAGTTTGGTGGAGACCTCTGACCTTCCCCCCCCTGCAACATTCCTTCTTAATAACAATCTTCAGGTTTTACTAGGTATGTAGCTACCCACAGAAAAGATTATAGGGCCACCTGATAAGATCTGGACAATGACATGTGTAGGGTCTCTCCCTGAGAAACCTTTTACTGCTAGCTGGTATCTGGATGTGACAGCTAGAGGCTGAGCAGCCATCAGGAGCCTTAAAGAGACATGCCATGGTTGGAACACAGTATGCCGCTTATTTCCCTGTTGCTTACAGGGTACCATACCAGCCCTAGGTTACCTGAATGCAAGCTTCTTTTATATAAAGAGAAAAAAGGTCAGTTTGTGAAGCCTCTATTAATTTGACGTTTCTGTCATATACAGTCACATATAATCCTCCCTGTTCTATAGAGCATCCTTTTCACTTAATAAAAAGATCATTGTTCTGCACCATACACAAATGGTCAAACAGAAAAGCTTGTGATGCAAACAGTGCCTGTTTCCCCACCTCCTTCCTCTGGCCCTTTCTCTTGCTGGCCTCAGGGCTTCTGCCTCCCGGAGTGCCATAAGCTCACAGCCCAAAGCATCCTCTGAACTCCCACTGGCCCTCCTTGATGTCTTCCCTGGCAAGAGTCCTGCCACAGAGAATCATTGGAAGTCCAGCAGGGCAACCCATCCATCTTCCTGCCTTTCCCAAGAAATTGGAAGTATCAGACAGAGACTTAGAGAACTCCCAGCATGGTTGCAGGTGCTGTACCTTGCCCCTGCTTTGGCTTTTTCAAGCCTAAGTGGGTCTTCCTGTCAGCCAGTGCAGTTTTTTGTTTGCTTGTTTGTTTGTTTATTCATTCATTCATTTATTTGAGAGACAGAAAGAGGCAGAGAGACAGAGAGAGAATGGGGTATACTAGAGCCTCCAGCCACTGCAAACAAACTCTGGACACATGCACCACCTTGTGCATCTGCTTACATGGGTCCTGGTGAATTGAACCTGGGTCCTTTGGCTTTGCAGGCAAGAGCCTTAACTGCTAAGCCATCTCTCCAGCCTACCACTGGAGTTTAATGGGTCAAGATTCAAGCAGAAAAGGGTGGCAAGTGTGGGTGCAGACCTTTAGGGCTGGCCAGGTTGAGCATGATGAGGCCTCCTCCTCCCAAATCAGGTTAAAGTCTTAAACCCTGGTACTGCGGAATATGACTTTATTTGGAGACGATGTCTTTATAGAAGTAATCAAGCTAAAATATGTCATTAACAGAGGAGTGCTCAGTGTTGAAACATCTCTATCACACCCTCCAAGGCTCAGGGTCCATTTCGGAAGAGGTGGAGGAAAGAATGTAAGAGCCAAAGGAAGGGTAGGACTCCTTACAATGCACTCTTTCAGACACAAAATGGCCTGGATATCCATGACCTCGCAGTGCCTGACATTACCTACACAAGACCATCAAAACAGGAGGAAAAGATGGTGACATCAAAATAAAAGAAAGACTGATTGAAGGGGGAAGGGATATGATGGAAAGTGGAGTTGTGAATGGGAAAGTGAAGGGGGGAGGGAATTATTATGGTTTATTGTCTATAATTATGGAAGTTGTCAATAAAAATGTTTTAAAATGTCATTAATGATTAGTGCTGGACCTAATCTAACCTGACTAATGCCCTTATAAAAAGAGGACACTTAGAGACAGACACTCGCATAGGGAGAACACCCATACGACATTAGAGGCAGAGGTCAAGTAAAGTGCCCATGGCTGTGAAATGCCAAAGACCGCCAGCCACCAAGACCTGGGGACAGCACTGAGCCGAGGCTCCCTCAGGAAGAATGTGCCCTGCCTATGCCTTTGGCTGTCCTCGGGAACTCTGAGACAATGTGTGTCTCTTCACCACATGTCTCAAAACACCCAGTATGAGCTACTTTGCTAAGTAGTACAAGCAAATTAACACAAGGCCCCGCCCATACTCTTGAACAGAGGGACTTGGAGATAGCCACCAGTCTCCAGTAGTTTTCCTCCAACCTCACTCCAAGTTTTTGAGGTGTGTTGAGTAAGTAGCAGGCCTCCTGTTTTCCTCTGGTTGACAGTCTTTATAGAATTCTGGTATGTGCACAAACATAAGCATGAAAAGTCTTTGGGGCTGGAGATGTGGCTTAATCAGCACAGTGCATATCTAGCACGCATGAAGCCCTGGGTTCAGTCCTCAGCACTGCATAAACCAGGTAGTGACATATGTCTGTAATTCCAGCACTGGGGAAGTGGAACAAGATCAGAAGTTCAAGGCCATCCACAGCTACATAGTGAGCTTTAGGCTAGCCTGGTATACATGAAACCATAAAAAGGGGCAGGGGGGCTGGATAGATGGCCTAGTAGTTAAGTGCTTGCCTGTGAAGCCTAAGGACCCCGGTTCAAGGCTCGATTCCCCAGGACCCACGTAAGCCAGATGCACAAGACGGCACATGCATCTGGAGTCGTTTGCAGTGGCCGGAGGCCCTGGCACGCCTATTCTCTCTCTATCTGCCTCTTTCTCTCTCAATCTGTCTCTCTGTCACTCTCAAATAAATAAGTAAAAAATAAAAAAAGGAAGGACTGGAGAGATGGCTCAGTGATTAAGGCACTTGCCTGCTAAGCCTGAGGACTGGGGTTCGATTCCCCAGTACCCAGGTAAAGCCATCTGCACAAAGTAGTGCATGTATCTGGAGTTTGTTTGCAATGACTAGAGGGCCTGGTGTGCCCATTCATTTTCTCTCTCTCTGCTTGCAAATAAATAAATAAAAATAATTTAAAAGAGAGAGAAGGAAGGAAGGAAGGAGGGAGGGAGGGAAGGAAGGAGGAAGGGAGGGAGGGAGAAAGGAGGGAGGGAGAAAGGGAGGGAGGGAGGGAGAGAGGGAAGGAGGGAGGAAGGGAGGAAAAAGAAAAGAAGTATTTGGATGTGTTCTCTCCCCTGCCAGGGTTTACAGACCCCAACTGACTTGGTTTTTTTACTTGGGAAACTGGAACACAGGAAGAAGCAGAGAAGGTCAAAGGACACAGTAGGCCATCAGACTAAGCTGCCAGCAGCTCCTCCCACAGACTCACTCTGCCAGTCTCATGTCAGGACAGTGTACGCTAACGTTGCCTGGCCACCACAGCGAAAGCCAAGGAAGCAGAAGCAAGGACTGTTGTCACAGGCCTCTGTGTTGCTTCACATTGTACTGATCTTCATTTTTGCTATTGTTCTCTCACAATAGCTAGGTGTTTGTGAAGAAGTTGAATCTGATGCTCAGCAATTTGCTTGAGGAAACTCAAGAAGCACGGTGCCTGGCCTACGGCAATGCTGAAAGTCCACCTCACACCCGTGATCTTCACCGCAGGTGGTTAGGAAGGACCTAGAACCTTGGGCTAAGTGGGCACAGAGATTGTTTCCTGGGTTAAAAAATTGTATTTTCTTCTCATCTGTCTGATAATGGATGCTCTCAGGTGACTTTCTATACTTGCCTACCAAGAGGATGATGAGATAAGTGGATATGACTTTGATGGCAAGCTATTTGTAATTGTTAATTGAGGCCCTCACTGTACTGGCCCATGGAAAGAATATACACTCAAGTTTCACTTTTTTTTTTTTTTTTTTTTTTTTTTTTTCCAAGGTAGGGTCTCCCTCTAGCTCAGGCTGACCTGGAATTCACTCTGTAGTCTCAGGGTGGCCTCAAACTCATGGCGATCCTCCCACCTCTGCCTCCCAAGCGCTGGGATTAAAGGCATGTGCCACCACGCCCGGCAAGTTTCACTTTCTAAGAGATAAAAGTTTAAACAGGAGGCCAGTCTAAACTTCCCTGGAACAAATGACATTTCTCTAAACACAGAGTGCCTTTATTTGAGATTGCCTAGTAGATAGAAAGACAAACTGTGTCAAGAGAGTCGAGATTTATGGCAAGAATCCACATGCTGGTCCTGGCCAGGACCCTCTATTTCTCTCCTGGAAGACCCCTCCCTGATGGTGTCTCTGTTCCCTGTGCATCTGTCCCCTGCTCTGTTCTATTGTGCTCCTTCTGCACACTCAGTTCCCATTCCCTCCTAACTCCAACTCCTATGTGATTCCACCTGCCAGAATTCTGATTCTACCTCAAGATATCCTTATAGCTTCAACCACCTCCCCATGAGGTGTATTCTTCCTGAACTGGTAGCTGTGGGTCCCAGGAAAGATTCTAATTGGCCTGTTTCCCCAAAGATGGCGCTGTATTCTTCCTGAAAACAAGTCCTTATTTGGTTTGGCTGTGTGATCCCTTGGCATATGTGGACCTATCTGCATTCACCACATGGCTTACCAGGGTTGGCTGGTCAAAGGCTTCTTAAGCGTTGGGCTGAGCCTGTTTCAGAAGATTGTTCAAGGTTCCTGAATAAACTGCTGAAAGAAGAGTCCAAGCGTTGCGTCTTCCTTGCTGGTCGAGGTGGGTGCGACATTTCCTAACCTCTGTGAACCTGCAGTTTGGTGACTCTTGAGTCATTTGTCCATCCTGATGTTCCAGCCACTTGTGGACAGGAGTAAGTGGATCACAAGTTACTCAGAGGGTTATGGGCAATTAGATACTTAAAACAATTTCAAGCTAGGTGTGGTGGTGCACACCTTTAACCCCAGCATTTGGGGGACAGAGGTAGGAGGATCACCATGAGTTCAAGCCAGTCTGGGACTACATACTGAATTCCAGGTCAGCCTGGCCTAGAATGAGACCCAACTTCAAAAACAAACAAACAAACAAACAAACAAACAAAACCCCACCAAGTTCAATATGTACTGTTGGTTACAAAGTTGACTAAAGGTCATAGAAATGGAAATCACTCTGATTTGGAGAGAGTGGGCTTCAAGACCAGGGTTTCAACACTTGACTTGTGAGTCACGGGAGAGAAGAGGAAGTGGAGATTCAAGGAATGCGCCATGGACATTGCACTAGTGTTCTCAAGCCTACGTCCCCACTCAGATGACATCAGACTGGGACATGTAGAGCTTTAACCAACAAACTGTGAGAAGAAGGGACACGTGTCAATTTTAGGCAAATCCTTTGGTAACCACTACATGGTATACCATGTTCTCTTTTCTCTCAGCCACCAGAAGAGCACTGTCCCAAAAAAGGGACTGTTCCATGAGCTTGGAGCCCAGAATGCAAACAACCTGGAACAGAGTCAGACCATGAAGGATTCATAATATGAACGTATAAACCTATATGTGTTAAGTCACTGAGGTTTGGGGGTTATTTATGGCTATGGCATAGCCTGCCTAGCCTATCCTGACTAATACAAAGATCAAGTTGTGTTTTTAGACTATCAGCTAAAGGAAGAAGATGGATGTGCAGCAGTAATAAGAAGCAGGGATATCAGCAAAGAACACTGGAAGGGGGTGGCAAAAGAAGATCTGGAAAGAATAAGACTTTATGAGTCATTCTGAGGGGCTGGGGAGATGGCTCAGCAGTTAAGGCGCTTGCCTACAAAGCCTAACCACCTGAGTTCAGTTCCCCAGTACCCACATAAAGCCAGATGCACAAAGTGCTGCACACATCTGGAGTTTGTTTGCAGTGGCTAGAGGCCTTGACTTACCCATTCTTTCTGTAGCCGGGCGTGGTGGTGCACACCTTTAATCACAGCACTCTGGAGGCAGAGGTAGGAGGATCACTGTGAGATGGAGGCCATCCTGAGAATACATAGTGAATTTCAGATCAGCCTGGGCCAGAGCGAGATCCTATCTCAAAAAATCTGGGAGAAAAAAAGAAAAAAGGAGTCATTCATTTTGAAAGAACGAGGTTTTGGGAATAGGTTGTAAATTATTTTGTTTATGCTGTCATAAAAATAGTGAACAACAGACATTTATTTTCTGATAGTTCCGGAGCTTCTTTTAAATCCTCTCTTTCTGGCTTACACATGGCCATGTGAGACCTCAGGCTAGCTGCTTGCCCTACCAGAGGAGTAGAGACTTCAGCTGAGCAGCCTGCTACCTGGGCCTCCCTGCGCAGGGGAGAGATGCTGCTGTAGGGTCTGTATTATACTCTCGCTTCTCCTTCCATCAGGATCACTGGTCCTCTCCCCAGCCTCCTCATGGTTTCCTGTGATTGTAGGAAAGAGAGGCAGATCTCTAACATGGCTACTACTTCTTACAAGACCACCAGTCTCATGGATGAGGGCCCCACCATCATGACCTCAGGTAACCTAATTATACTCCCTTAAAGGACCTGTCTCCAAATACAGCGATCACATTGGAGTTGGTGCTCCAACATATAAATCTGAGGGGCACTCAATTCAGTCCATAACAAGTTAGAATAAAAAATAAAGGGTAGGACTGGAGAGATGGCTTAGCAGTTAAGGCGCCTACCTGCAAAGCCTAGAAATGCCTGTTCAATTCTCCAGGTCCCACATTTAGCCAGAAGCAAAAAGTGACACAAGGGCACAATGCTGCACTTGTCCACAAGGAGGCTTACATGTCTGGAGTTCATTCATAGCCGCTGGCACACCCATTCTCTGTCTGTCTCTCTCTTCTCTGTCTCTCTCAAAAAAAAATAAGTAAAGGGTAAAGTGTGTTATTTTTTAAAGTCTATATTTATTAGCATGTCATCATTGGGAAATGGAACAATTTTGAGGGAAAGGTTTCCTTCTAGACAGAACAAATTGAAGGTGATATATTATAATTGGTCATTTCTTTTTAAAAAATTTTTTTATTATTTTTTATTTATTTTTGGAGAGAGAGATAGAGAGGGAGAGGGAGACAGAAATGGGCGTGCCAGCAGTCTCTCAGCAGCTGTGAATGAAATCCAGATGCATGCGCCCCCTTGTGGGCAAGTGCGACATTGCACCCTTGCCTCACTTTGCATCTGGCTAAACGTGGGACCTGGAACCAGCGTTCTTAGGCTTAGGAGGCAGGCGCCTTAGCTGCTAAGCCATCTCTCCAGCCCAATTGGTCATTTCTTATGGGCAAATATGGAAGATTTTTTATTTGGGTTTTTTGTTGTTGTTGTTTTAATTTTTGTTTTTATAATTTTTAAAGATTTATTTATATTTATTTATTTATTAGAGAGAGAGAGAGAATGGGTGTGTGAGGGCCTCTAGCCACTATATAAAAAACTCCAGATGCATTCGCCACCTTGTACATCTTGCTTACATGGAACCTGGAGAATCAAACCTGGGTCCTTAGGCTTCTCAGGCAAATGCCTTAACCACTAAGCCATCTCTCCAGCCCTGTTTTTATAATTTTCATTTATCTACTTGCACGTCTGTGTCCTTGTGTGTGTGTGTGTGTGTGTGTGTGTGTGCGCGCGCGCGCAATAGGGCCCCTTGCTGCTGCAAATAAACACAAGAAGCTTGTTCTGCTCTTCATATCTGGCTAACCTGGGTGGCTTGCGAATTGAACCCAGGCCAGCCGGCTTTTCAAGGCAGCATCTTTAAGTGCTGAGTCACCTTCCCGGCCCCCTGTTGTTGTTGTGTTTTGTTTTGCTTTTGTTTTTTGAGGTAGGGTCTAACTCTAGCCCAGGCTGACCTGGAATTCACTATGTAGTCTCAGGGTGGCCTCGAACTCACAACAATCCTCATATCTCTGCCTCCCAAGCACTGAGGTTAAAGGTGTGTGCCACCATGCCGGCCTTGTTTTTTGTCTGTCTTGTTTTGTTTTGTTTTGTTTTGTTGAGGGAGGGTCTCGCTCTAGCCCAGGCTGACCTGGATGATGATGTTGTTTTTAAGACAGGGTCTCACTAAGTAACTGAGGCTGGCCTGACTTGAATGTGATGATCCTCCTGTCTCCACCTCCTGTGTGCAGGGATTACAGGTATGTGCCAACATGCCTAGCCAGAAATAGAAATTTGAGAACCATTAGCACTGGGCCAGTGAGTTTATGAAACTTTCTTGGCTTGAAAAATAACCCCAAAATGCTAAAACAAATATTAAAAACAAAAGCAAAAAAACAAAAACAAAAACAAAAAAACACCCCTGAGAAAAGGAGGCCAGGGAGAGGGTCAGCAAAACCAGAAGGAGGGAAGCAAGAGAACTAAAACATGCATGGATCTCCCCAGCGTCCACTGTGCCGCAGCAGGAGTCCTGCCATGGCAGGCAGACTCAGTCTCTGGTGGTCGGTGGTCCATGGTAAGGACTCTTCAGCTGCCCTGGATTGTTGGATTATTAATGGGATGGATCAGGCACAATTAAATGCAACCCAGTGTTCAAATCTTATATATACACACATCCTTTTATTAAAATCTCACCCCAAAGCCCCATAAAGAAGGCATTCTTCCAATTGTAGGGCAGAGGAAACAAATGCTCAGACACTAAGGAATTTTCTTGAGGAGGACGCTAGGAAGAAGCTGAGGCAGGCACACCACACTGCCCCCCAGAGTGCACCTGGCTCTTCCTTCCCTGTGAGAAGTCTCAACTTTGGAGACGTAGGGTTTGGCTCCAGGACAACTCAAGGCTGGACAGGAAACCACATTCGGTGAAGTGATCATTCCCAGGTCTCTGAGTCTTTCTTTCCTGTGTGTTTGGTAATAATTTGGCCTCTGTCCCTGGAAACTTTCCAGAAACAAGCCCAAGAGTATTTTTAATTAATATTAAGGAGAAAGGATGACGTTTGCACTGAGATTTGCATAGATTTTAAGGAAGATCTTGAGGCAAGTTCACTATTTGCATTTTCTCTTGTTCAAAAAGGCCACCAAGAACGGGCCACCCCCTGACATTTCTGTGTAAGTTCTCTTTCTGGAATGGTCTTCCCAGATTCCCTCAGATTCCAAAAGAATGCATCTGGAAGTTCCCATGGTGAGGTTCTCATGGCAATAACAGTGTGTGCACAATTCTGTTTAATGCCCCTTGACAGCAGTTGCTGCTATGAGAGTCACAGTTGCACCCATTGTTTCTAATGGCAAAAACTGGCTCAAGCTTCTTCATTTTCTTCTACATCTTCATCTCCTTTTAGTAGATTTAAAAAAAAAAAAAAACAGCAAACAGCTGGAGAGATGAGGCAGTTGGTTCACAAACACCAGGTCCTGAACATACCTTCTGTTCACCCTCAGATATACCAAATTAACTTCGCCTGACTTTCATCACTGCAGAGGGACCATGCTCCACCCTTGCTACCTGTACTCCATCTAAAACTGGTCAGTCCCACCTTTCTGGTTTGTCTGTTCCAGTGTGTTCCATTGAAATCCCTTCCAAGAGGAAGGTGACAGCTATATTATTGGTGGATCTTTACAGTAAGAAGCCAGCAAGCTTCCCAGAAACTCTGAATCTACACTTCAAGGGCAAGGGAAAAATGTATTAACCTAGTTTAGTTGTGATTTAGGAAACAAATATCAGACACCCAAAGCCCACCTTAAAGCTTCCAGCTATAAGTTTTCTGGAGAGAAAACAAAAGAGAGCTCAACTTGGTATGTACATGGGGGTAGGAAGGAGGCCATTGCTTAAGGAGTGCTGGGCCCTTCTGTGAGTAAGTCTGTCAGAAAAACCGAGTGTCCCCCATAAAGTCATGTGTCTTGAATGCTTGGTCCCCAATTGGTGGCAATTTGGGGGGAGGTGCAGCCTTGCTGGAGGAGTTGTGTTATTGGGGTAGGCTTTTGGGTGTTATAGCCATCTCCCCCTGGCAGAGTTCAGCTCACTCTTTTTTTTTTTTTTTTTCCGAGGTAAGGTCTCTAGCTCAGGCTGACCTGGAATTCACTATGTAGCCTTGAACTCACGGCAATCCCCCTACCTCTGCCTCCCGAGTATTGGGATTAAAGGCGTGCGCCACTACACCCAGCCACCTCACTCTCTTGCTGCAGTGTCCTCACCTGCTGTGGCAGAAGTGATGTGTGTGCTTGTGGAATGCTTTCCCCTGTTATCATGAAGCTTCCCCTCAAGACTGTAAGCCAAAATAAAGATTGTCCTGCCATCAGCTGCTTCTAGCCGGGTGCTTTGTCCCGCCGTGAGAAGGTGACTGCAGTAGGACCTTAGTCTGCTGAATGCACACACTTGTAGGCTTCTTCTGACTCATTTCATGGAGCTTCCCATCTTGGAAGTGTTTGTATGGTACACAGGGTGGGACACCCAATAGGTGAGTGGGGCTTGGGAAGAAGTACTGAATGCAGGCTTCACCCTTACTCCAGCCTTCAAAAAAATTACATGGGAGCCGGGCATGGTGGCGCACGCCTTTAATCCCAGCCCTCAGGAGGCAGAGGTAGGAGGATCACCATGAGTTTAAGGCCACCCTGAGACTACATAGTTAATTCCAGGTCAGCCTGGGCTAGAGTGAGACCCTACCTCAAAAAACCAAAAAAAAAAAAAAAAAATTACATGGGGGGGAAAAAAATTACATGGAAATGCCATCCCAACCGGGAAACCAGAGTTGTGAGCTGTTTCAGAGCAGCACCAATGAGGAACTTCATTTCTCCAGTGACTTGTGAGGCTCATCCATTATGCATTTTATTTGGTTAACATTTGCACCAGCCACATGCTCACAACTTCTATAAAAGAGTCAGTATATTTTCATAGCTCACCCACTGTAATTCTTTCCCCTAAGCCTGGAAAGATCACATAGTCCTGTGCCAATGTGCATCTCTCTACACCTCCAGGAAAGCTTTCTTTATGCCAATTATTTGCCACATTGTCATCCCTTGGAAGGCATAGAACTCATAGAACAAAGCTTTTTTTGGCTGTCTATGGGGAAAGCGGGGATTTGCTTTCTCTTTTTTCTAGGAAAAAAAAAAAAAAACTAAAAGCCAAGAAAGAAAAAAAAATACTGTTGTTCTTTATTGCTACTCTTAAACTTAGCAATTTTAATAGCAAACATTGTCCCCAGTTCTGTGGGTTAGAAATCTGGGAATGGCTTAGCTGACAGCTCTGACAAGGCTGCAGCTGAGCTGTTGGCTGGGGCCAAAGTTATGCAAAGGCTTAGTCTGAGATCTGCCGTCAGGCTCAGTCATGTGGTTGCTGGTCAGAGACAACATCACAACAGAGCCTCCTATAACCTGCCTAAATGTCTTCAGAGCATTCTCCAGGAGAGAGTGAGCCACAAGAAAGAGAGCTCATGACAGAAGCCACACGTAGTCCTTTATACCGTAATCTTAGGAGTGAGATTCCATCAGAAATATCTTCTATGTAGAAAAGAATAGAAGCTTTCAGGAAGAACCTAGCCTTGAATAACTTCATTTTGAGATGTTGCTTATGAGAATAAAGAGACCACCATCTGTCAGCACACCAAGAGGCACAAACTGATCATTTATTTGGGTCAAAAAAAATAATTACCAAGCTGGAGAGATTGCTCAGTGGTTAAAGGTGTTATTTGCAAAGCCTGATGGGCCAGGTTTGATTTCCCCAATGCACAAAGTGGCATATGCATCTGGAGTTTATTTTCAGTGGCAAGAGTCCCTGGCATGCTCATTCCCACCCCCCGCTCCACTCTCTCCTTGTAAGTAAGTAAGTAAGTAAATAAATAAATAAATAAAATATTTTTAAAATAACATGGCTGGAGAGATGGCTTAGTGGTTAAGGCACTTGCCTGCAAAGCCAAAGGACCCAAGTTTGATTCCCCAGGACCCATGTAAGCCAGATGTACAAGGTGGCACATGCATCTTGGAGTTCTTTTGCAGCGGCTGAAGGCCCTGGTACACCCATTCTCTTTCTCCCTCTTTCTCTCTCTCATAAAATAAGCAGTAATAGTAATAATAATGATGACCACTGTGATGATATCAAATCATGCTGAAACATCCAATTTATGAGCTTATCAATCACACCAAATATAATCCCCTCACCTGGGGCTACAAATGAAGGAGCGCCCTGATACTGAGACACTCTGATCTATCACCTGGTCACTCCCAATGAGCCTTGCCCAAGAAATTTGCCACAGTGAAGAACCTCTACCTTTGCCCTGAGCTCCAGCCCAAGGCCAGAGTCTCCTACCTGTAACACACAGCCCACTTCATACTGACACTGGAAACTCCTGCTGCTCAGACCTGCATTTGGCATCTCTGCCCTAAACAGTTCTACACCCCCAGTTCACGAAATGTCTCATCTCCTTCCCTGCATAGACTTTTCCTTGCAGGTATACTAGTCTTCAGTCCTCTGATCCCTGAAGCCTTTTCTTAGCCATCTGTAACATGTGTGTGCATACACATATCATTGGGTGAAGTGGAGAGATGGCTTAGCGGTTAAGGCGCCTGCCTCCTAAGCCTAAGAATGCCAGTTCCAATCTCCAGGTCCCACGTTTAGCCAGACGCAAAGTGATGCAAGGGCGCAATGCCACACTTGACCACAAGGGGCACACACATCTGGATTTTGTTCCCAGCAGCTGAGAGGCTGCTGGCGCACCCATCTCTATCGTTCTTACCCTCTCTCTGTGTCTCTCTCAAAAAAAAAAAAAAAAAAAAAGAACCTGTGTTTACAAATGGCCATGAGATGAATACTGTTGCAGTTACCTCCTTGTTGCTGGAACAAAACACCCAAACAAAAGCAGCTGATGGTGATGGTCAGTCTTGAGGGGAAGTTTCATGGTAGCAGGGAAAAGCATGACAGAGCAGAAAGCTGGCCATGTATCTGGGCAAAAGTGGTCGAAGTACTGGGCTTGGAACTGGGCTAATAAACACCGAGGTCCACACCTAGTGACACAGCTCCTATAGCAAAGCACCACCTCCCAGGTTGCCACCAGCTGGGGACCAAGCATTCAGAACACATGAGTGTGTGTTTGTTTGGTTGCAGCCAGGTGTTCAGACTAGCATGATCTCTCTGTTCAATGGAGTTTGTGTTAGATTGTTAACTAGACGTTGGTGAGGAGAGGAGAGAAAAAAAGGAGTGATGGAGGGAGGAAGGAACTTGGGCCTTATGAAGCAGGCCCAGGGCCTGAACTCTGAACCCAAACTTTGCTCAAAGCTCCAGGCTCAGGGTTCTACAGCCTCAGGTTCAGGCGCAATGCTCAGGTCCTGCCTTTTGCTGAATAAAGAACTGAGAATGGGAAGCTCTAATTTCATAGCTATTGCACCCTGTCCCTGAGGTTCTCAGACATATTTCTATGCAAGATCAAACCCCAGGCAACTGGGGACACTCTAAGCATGGGGAGATTTGTGGTTTATAGAGCTGGTGGCGAAGTGTGTGGAAATTAATGAGGATTCCTCACTTCCTAATTGTTTCTCAGAGTGCAGTACAGTTACCCATTACCTGCTTCCGGGGAGCAAGCAGCTCTTGAGCCTGTCATTGTTTCTTATTTCACATCTAATCCAATCCTTCCAGATCTTTCTACCCATGAAGGACTGGGACTCACTGGACCTCATGATCGTGTTATTTAATGTGTCTTTGAAAAATCTTTGACAATGTTGGGTATGGTGGCTCCTGCCACCACACGCAGGTGAAAGCTGAGAGGATAGCTCTGAGTACAAAGTGAATCCTAGATCAGCTTAGGCAACAGTGAAACTCTGCCCCAAACAATAACAAAAAAAAATTTTTTTTTGATGATCTAGTTCCTCATCCATTTTCTGTTGTTATCACAGAATACCACAGATAGGTAATTTATTTTTAAAAATGCCTGGGTTAGGGAAATAGCTTGAATTCAAGCCCCAGAAACTATGTAAAAAAGCCAGGCACAGCTACACATCTGACAGAGGATTAATATCCAGGATATACAAAACACTCAAAAAATAAATGAGAAGAACTCAAACAACCCAATTAAGGTTTGATTCCCAGTACCCACATCAAGCCAGATGCACAGGGTGTCTGTCACATGCATCTGGAGTTTGTTTCCAGGGGCTGGAGGCCCTGGCACACCCATTCTCTCTCTTTCTTTCAAATAAATAAAAACAAAACAAAAAATTTTAAAGCAGAAGGTCAAGTGTGTGGGCTTGTATCTCTCTTCTTTTTTTTTTTTTTTTTTTTTAGAGAGAGAGCAAGAGAGAGAGAGAGAGAGAGAGAGAGAGAGAATGGGTGTGCCAGGGCCTCAGCTACTAGAAACAAATTACAGACACTTGCACCACATAGTGGGCATGTGCGACCTTGTGCTTGCCTCACTTTTTTTTTTGTTGTTGTTGTTTTTGTTTTTCAAGGTAGGGTCTTTCACTAGCCCAGGCTGACCTGGAATTCACTCTGTATTCTCAGGGTGGCCTCGAACTCTCAATGATCCTCCTACCTCTGCTTCCCAAGTGCTGGGATTAAAGGTGTGTGCCACCACGCCTGGCTTGCCTCACTTTTGTGCATCTGGCTTACATGGGATCTGGAGAGTCGAACATGGGTCCTTAGGCTTCACAGTCAAGCATCTTAACCGCTAAGCCATCTCTCTAGCCTTCTCTCTTCTCTTCATTTTAAAATATATATATATATTATTTTTATTTATTTATTTGAGAAAGATAAAGAGGCAGAGAGAAGGAGAGAGAGAAGGAGAGAGAGAGAATGGACATGCCAAGGCATCCAGCCACTGCAAACAAACTCCAGATGCATGTGCCACCTTGTGCATCTGGCTTACATGGGTCCTGGGGTATTGAACCTGGGTCCTTTGGTTTTGCAGGCAAGTGCCTTAACTGCTAAGCTATCTCTCTAGCCCTTTATTTATTTATTTATTTATTTATTTATTTATTTATTTATGAGAGAGAAAGAGGCAGAGAGAAAGAAAGAGAGAGGGAGAATAGGCACACCAGGGCCTCCAGCCACGGCAAATGAACTCCAGATGCATGCGCCCCTGGTCCTGGAGAATCAAACCGGGATCCTTTGGCTGTGCAGGCAAACGCTTTAACCACTAAGTCATCTCTCCAGCTCTGCTCTTCTCTTCTTGATAAAGTCACTAACCCCATTATGGGGACCCCCAGCTCCATGATCTCATCTAACCCTAATTGCCTTCCAAAAGGTCCCACCTTAAAAAATAATCAATATATGAATTTAAGGATTCAGTTCCCAGCACATGAATTTGGGGAGCAGCATATTCAAACCACAGACATGTGACCCACTATGGGAGCCGCCTGCTAAAAGAAGAGGAGCAGGCTCAATGTGGTCATCTTATCATCCTTATGTGGGTCCAACACCAAGAGATACCAGCTCCTCAGAGCCAGTGATGCAGTGGCTCACTGCAGGGATGCTTGAGCATCCCCAGGAGCTCTGGGAACCTGTGATTCCCCACGGGATTTCTTGGCATGGTTGGTGATGCTTGAGTCATCCCCTCCAAAAAAACATTATGGGTGTCTGTTCCAAAATGCTGAGATTTGATCCTCAAGATTTGAGCTGCCCCTTCAGGAAAGCTTCCAGTTTCTTGGGTCTCATTATAAAAATAATAATTGCTTCAAGAAGTCCCCAGGGCCAGGGGGCAGGGGGAGTGTTCAAAGATCTCCCTCAAGCAGAGTGTTCAATGGTCTGCCAGAGCTGGAGTGAGGAGATGGCAAGAGGGAGGAGCATTTGGGTTCTGACTGAGCCAAAAAGATGAAATCCTAAATGCTCAGCAAGGTTTCCTTCTGGGAAAAATTAAAGAAGCCCATTTAGAAAGAAAGGGGATTAACCACAAACCAGCTAAGATCAGTGGTGAAATTCTGCTATACTGAGAACATCCTGGCATTTCAGACACTGGGTCTGGGTTGTCTGCTGTCATTTGAACTGACTTATAAGAAAATAAAATTGTGCTTTGGTGTTGGGAGACTACAGGCTCTGTCACCTGGACCAGAACTAATCAGCCTGGTGAAGGCCAGTTTCCAGGCCAGACTGTCTGGAAAGCTTACTTCCCCAGGACTGGACTTTGCATTTAACTAAGCTGCCCTAGGATTCAGCACTCTCCTTCCCTCATCCTTCTTTTCACCCTCTTCCCTTACCTACTTTGGTATCAAAAGGACATTAAGTGACTCCAGATTTGAGAGTTCATGACAGTCTTTTTAATTTAATTTTATTATTTTATTTTGGTTTTGGTTTTTTTGAGGTAGAGTCTCACTCTAGCACAGACTAACCTAGATAGAATTCACTATGAGTCTCAGGGTTGTCTCAAACTCACAGCAGTCTTCCTACCTCTGCCTCCCAAGTGCTGGGATGAAAGGAGTGCACCACCACACCTGGCTTTGACAGTCTTTTTTAAATGCTTTTATTTATTTACTTAGAGCAGAAGAGAAAGAGAGATGGGCTTGCTGCCAGAGCCTCTTGTCACTGCAAATGATGCATGTGCATTTGTGCAGCTTGCTTTGCATGGGTATGGGGGAAAATCAAACCCAGAACAGGAGGTTTTGCATGCAATTAAGCTGAGCCATCTCCCAAGCTCGAGTTCATGACATTCTTATAACCAGAATCCAAGAGATAAACAGGACCTTACAGATTGTCTAGTTTGACCTCTTTCCTAGCTCAGAAAGCTCCAAAGGCTTGTCTCCTGACAGACACACTCATGACGTTGAGAACATTGGCACACGGCATGCCTTGCTCTTCTAGTGACTCTATTGTTCTAGAACTCCTTCTCACATTGGCTGAAATCTACATCTCTGAAACTTACAACAGCCTTCTGGAACAACCTAAATGACAGTTACTCTTCTGTTGCAGCCCATCAGATGTTTGAAGAAAATTGCGATGAGGTAGGGTAATTCTTTAGTCCAAGCTTTGGATCTTGGCTCAGATCCAGACCCACCCCTGTTGGTGGTGTGGGATTTTTGAAAAAGTCTCATGATCTCATCTGCAAGTAGAGATACTCCCCACTGTTCTCAGGGCTGGGCCAGGGCCAGCTGTTGCATGACCTCCTTCTATCTCTGCAAATAGTGGCCTCATATTGGTCGCTTGAAATCGGCATTGTAGGAATATTTACACCATGGGCATTGGCAAGCCCTACAAATTAAGAGGTTTGGGGTATTTAGGTTATGAGAAACACACACACACACACACAGAGAGAGAGAGAGAGAGAGAGAGAGTTTAAACTCATTTATGTATTTCTCTGTGGAGGCCTAGAGGCCAAGGCCTCTTGCCATGGCATATGGAGCACCAGACACTAGAGCCACTTTTTTTTTTTTTTTTTTTTTTTTTTGCGAGGTAGGGTCTCACTCTGGCCCAGGCTGACCTGGAATTCACTATGTAGTCTCAGGGTGGCCTCGAACTCTCAGCGATCCTCCTACCTCTGCCTCCCGAGTGCTGGGATTAAAGGCGTGCGCCACCACGCCGGCATAGAGCCACTTTTTGAGTCTGATTTTATGTGAATGGCTGAGGAGTTGAACCCATATCAGCAAGCAAGTGCCTTTAAGTTGTGGGCCATTTCCCCAGCCCCTGTTTTGGTTTTTTTAAACTAGCACATCCCTAACCATATCTCAGTTTCATTGGCCAGGATCAAATAGGTTAGTGCAAGTGAATGTTCTTTGTGAACTGTAAAGACTATAGAAGCAATTAGCCATTTTAATAGACTGCCATAAATAGTCCCCATCAGTCACATTCCTGAATTCACACTTTGTGTGATCACTTTCCACATTGTACTTGGGCTTCCCGTGGTGCCGTAGAAAGTAACCGAAATTCTAGGCACAAGCAGGAAGAGTCCTAGAGCAACCATCCAGAGTCTTCCACGCCTGAGAAGCTGCGAGGCTCAGTGAGCCCTCTTTGGATGAAAGGCCATGGAGGAGGATGAAGGAACACGGGAAGAGAGGTACACTCAGTCTCTGGATGTCTCCTCCATCCCAGCTGAGGCAACAGATGTGCAAGAAGCCATCGTGACGACTCTAACCACCACTGACCTGGTAACTGGTTCTGAAAGTATTGGGGAGCCCAGCCTACACCACATGGGACAGGGAAAAGCTCCTTGGCCCTGACTACAGAGTTATGAGCAAATGAATGGTTACTGTTGGTTTAGGACACTAGATTTTAGGTGTGGTTTTTACACAATGACAGACGGCTATCAGGGTTTTCAGACCTCGCCAAGTTTTCTCTTGGCCAAGTTAAGCTCTCCTGGTCCCTGGCTGGCACCCTGGTCTTCTTCCAAGATGGACTCATGATCATCCTCTGTGCTCAGACTGCAAAAGCTGTGGGTAGTGGTCCTGGGCTGGTGACCACCACCAGAGAGTGAGCCAGGGATTTTGGCAGTCGCAGCTCCCTCTGTGAGCTCATACTAAATATCTCCAGTCAGCTTAAACCCCCAGGGTGTGAAACTAAGCCCTCCCATTCTAACCTCATTAAAAAAAAACAAAAAACTAAGTACAAAGTTTATAGTCATTGCCATTATCTTTCCACTTTCAACATATGACTTCAGTCTTCTAAAATCTGGATTACAATTTGATTAAAAATTTTGCAACTGTAGCATTTCTGCAATGGCTGAAGGATGTCCCTGCAGCAGAACACTCAACCGGAAGCTGCTTATGGGAGGAAAGGATTTATTTCAGCTTTCAGTTGTGAGGGGAAGTTTCATGTGATGGGTAAGGCATGACAGGCCTGAGCAGAAAGCCTGGGTCACATCACACCAATGGGGAGGAAGTAGTCTATCTAGTGGGCTTGAAGCTGGGCCTTATCACCTCAAAGCTCACCCTAACTGCACACCTCTTCCAGGAAGGCTGCACCTCACAAAGGACCCACAACCGTTCTAGATTTTCACCAGCTCAGGATCAAGTTGAGGCTGAATCACAAGCTCTTGACACTATGGAGTCACACCATATTTAAACTTCCACAGTCTCCCCAAATTCATGCGTTAGAAACTTCATCCTGAAGGCAAAATCTTTGAGAAGTCAGATCTTTCAAAGGTGGTTAGAGCAGGAGGGCTCTGTTCTCCTGAATGGATTTAGAACATTATAATGGGAGTGATTTCATTATCACACACACAAATGGGTTTGGGGCTGGAGGGATGGCTCAAGTTGTTAAAGGTGCTTGGTCACAATGCCTGACAACTTTGTACCCACATATAGCCAGATGCACAAACTGGTATATGTGTCTGGAGTTTATTTACAGTGGCAGGATGCCCTGGTGAGACCATACTTACTTTCTCTTTGTGTCTCTGTCTCTTTCTCAAATCCCCAGGCTGTGAAACCAAGCCCTCCCATTCCCTCCCATCCTAAATAAATAAAATGACTTAGTTATGAAAAGTTGCATTCTCTGTCTTTCCCTCCCTCCATGACATGTGATATCTTCTTTCATCTGACCCTTCCCAAGTGCTGGCACCATGTTCTTGGACTTCTTGTCCCCCCAAACCATGAATCAAATAAATTTCTGTTCATTATAAATTACCCAGTTTGTAGTATTGTATGATAGCAGAATATAATGGACTAAGACCATTTTATTGCATGTACACAACCATTTTCACATCTATTCTAACCCATGCATATTCACAAATACATGAACACAAAAAAAGGCAGAAACTCAATTCAGTTTTCATAGCAGCTCTGGTGTTGTTCTAATAGCCATGGCCCTGAGACCAGCCTTTTGCGTTCCTTTCCAACCTTATCTCATCAGCAGTCCCTGTTTGGTAGTAGAATCCACAGCTCTGGAGATCTAACCAAGTTGGATTTGTTCTTGTCAGCAGCAGTGGGCAGGAGACATATCCCAGAGCTGCCACCAGCAACCTGAGGGATCCCCTTAATCTCTCAGGAACTCTGCACTCGTGGAAAGCTGGATCTTGGACCTCACTACAGAATAAAAGAAGTTCAGGAAGCAGAGTTAGAAGTTTGTTGTGGTGGTTGTTTTTTGTTTAAATAGGTGCACAGAGAAAGAATAAGGCACACTAGAGAGCATGGGTACGGGCTTCTCAGAGAACAGTCACGCTTAAGGGTCTTAGTAGTAACCGTATGTACCAGTTTGGTGGCTCTCGAGTTACACTTCAAAAACATGCTTCCCCTTGTCTTCACTTGTTTTGATAAGTGAGATTATAGAGTGGCACCAGGGGTTCTCTGGATGAGATTACAAATCAATAAGATAAAATCAGGAGCCTCTAGGGTTACCCAAGAAGGTTAGGACATGGTCCTAAATGGAAATAGGCTTTCTGGTATGATTCCTAGAAAACTGCCAATAAATCTCAGGTCAGCCTGGGCTAGAGCAAGACCTTACCTCAAAAAACCAAACAAACAACAAAAAAAGGTGTAAGGAGAGGAGAAACACTCCAAAATTGTTCTCTGATACCACATGTACTCCACAGTATGCACGTGTCCATACATACATATCTTACATACCTACACACACATATATACATGCATACATACACAAATAAATAATGAACATAGAGAAAAAGAAAATTGCCAGTTTATAACTGGGAAAGGAGTAAGACTACATACACTTAGGCCTTAAGCATGATTCATCACCATTTTATTTTATTTTATTTTATTATTTATTTTTGGTTTTTTGAAGTAGGTTCTCACTCTAGCCCATGCTGACCTGGAATTCACTATGTAGTCTCAGGGTGGCCTCGAACTCATGGTGATCCTCCTACCTCTGCCTCCCAAGTGCTGGGATGAAAGGCGTGCACCACCACACCTGGCTTCATCACCATTTTAACATTCTTATTTGAAATATCTCTAAAGAAAAGGAATGTTATCTCTATGTAGGCAACCTTCACAGCAAATGTTGTTAATTGTGAGGAATTTCTTGATTCTCAGCTGGCGAGAGGCTTCAACCAGAGTGAGAGGGTCCTTTCCCTTCCTGCGTTCCCTTAATTTTCCCTATCTTTCCATCTGCTTTGTTCTCAGGCTTCTGGGAGCCCAGAGCCAGGAAGTCCCTGACTGGAAGAGGTCCCATGATGCCTTCTGCCATCAGCTTTCTTCTGCCTCTCCATTACATCGTCTTCAAAGCATCCTTTGGGTGGCTCCCCCACGAGATGTTATGTATTAGATCCAGACAGAAAGAGAACAGAGGAAAAGAAAAAGGTGGATACAACTGAATCTGTTTCATTTTACTCAGAACACAACAGATTTCCTAAGGCCCCAGTCCCGGAGACATCTGATTACATTTATTGGCCAGAAATAGGTCACATGGTGAGCACAGCTGTTAGGGAATGTAGGGAAGTGGATATTTGTAACTGGGCACCCTGCCACTCTGCAAAAAAAAAAAAAAAAAAAAAAAAAAACAGCTGAAGTTCTGTTAATCAGATAGAAATGGAGAATGAATAATGAGTGGGGAGCTAGCAGTGTGTGCCACATTTTCCCACGCATACTACAAGTTGTTATCTTTATATGCCCAGACACATGCCACGTTTATTGAAAAAGAATTATAGAAAATGTGATGTGGTAGATTACCAAAAAAAAAAAAAAAAAAAAAAAAAGCCACAGATTCCTGATAATTTTGTGCAAACAACTCTTTTCCATGAGACTGATATTCTCTCAAGAATCTATTTCGATGACTCAGTGGTTAAGATGATTGCCTTTAACACCTAAACGACCTGGGTTCTATTACCCAGTACCCATGTAAAGCCAGATGCACAAAGTGGTGCATGCATCTGGAGTTTGATGATAGAGGCAAGAGGCCCTGGTGTGTCCATTTTCTCTCTCTCTCTCTGTCTCCTCTCTCCCTCTCTCCCTCTCTCTCTCTGTCTCTCTCTCTGTTTCTCTCTTGTCTCTTTCTCCCTCCTTGTAAACAGAAAAAAAAAAAAATTAAAGAATCCGTTTCTCCACCCCTTGGATTTTAGCTGGACTAGTGACTTATTTTGATTAGAAAATTTGCAAAAGGGATGTTATATGACTTCCCAGCCACCCGAAGAAACCTTCCAACTTCCAGTTTTCTCAGTTAGAATTAAATGCTACTGACTGTGAAGAATCCTAGACTAGCCTTCTGGAGGATGAGAGACCCAGAGAAGCCCGCCAAAAGTCAGCACCAACTAGCAGAGGCATGAGTGGGACACTTGCCTCTCATCTCACTCACTGCTATGACAATGACAATCCTCGCACCCCACCCACCAACCTGCTCAGCACCCAGTCCCTCCTCTTCCCTTTGCAGCTCTCCTTAGGTGTCTGGGGAGGTGGTAAGGTCTGTATAACTCTTAGAGGAGCAGACTAGATGGTCATAGTGAGGACCGAGGGCTCCGAATAGCATATGCCCAATGAAAGCCAAGGCAAATGTTAAGTGGGAAATGGCTAACATTTTCTAGAACTTTTATGTTGCTGGCTGGTTACTTAGCTCACCAAGTATGTGCTGTATAGCCAGGCTGCTTGGGTACAAATTGGAAAACCACTTAACTTCTCTGGGCATGTTTCTTCATTTGCAATAGAGGTGGTAAAGGCATCTATGCTTACTTGTTGTTTAGTTTTTGCAGGTAGTCTTACTCTAGCTCAAGCTGACCTAAATTCACTATGTAATCCTCTGCCTCCCGAGTGCTGGGATTAAAGGCATGCACCACCACGCCTGCAGTTTTGTTGATGTTGTTGTTGTTGTTGTTGTTGTTGTTGTTGTTGTTGTTGTTTTTAATAGGTATTAAATAAATTAGTTATGCCCCCTGCTTAAACAGTGACCGGCTACGTAAGTGTTTGATGTAAGAAGAAAGCAGCTCGATGCTGTAAGGTTGATGACCTTAATGAGGCCAGATATCTTTCTTGGGGTTGATTCTCAGAAGTGGAGAAAGTACTTTTGTCTGCTGAGATTTCTAAAATTGGACTTTGGGTGGCCATGACTGTCACCATGTGGCAAAGGAATCTCTGGTGAAAGAGAATGAGGCCAACCTGCAAAGACAGGAGAGAGCAGGAGAAAGGAGAGCTGAACAGAGTCCTGGCAGTGGCCGTTTCTTTGCCTCCTCCACTCCTCAAATGTCCTTCCAGATGCATGAGTCAGTCTGTCAGTCACTGCTTTTATTTTTTTTAATATTTGTTTATTTATTATTTGAGAGAAAGAGAGAATGGTCACACCAGGACCTTTTCCTGTTGTAAACGATCTCCAGATGTGTGTACCACTTTGTGCATCTGACTTTACATAGGTACTGAGGAGATCAAACCTGGGCCTTAAGGCTTTGCAAACAAGTGCCTTTAACCACTTAACCATCTCCTTATCCTGTGTGCTTTTAAAACTTTTTTTTAATGAATTTCTTTTCAAGGTAAGGTCTCACTCTAGCCCAGGCTGACCGGGGACTCTGTAGTTCCAGGCTGGCCTAGAACTCACAACATGTGCCACCATGCTTGGCTCTATTTTACTATTTATTTATTTTTCAATATATTTATTCATTTATTTACTTGAAATAGAGAGAGACAGAGAAAACAAGGCAGACAGAGAAAAAGTGTATGGGCACACCAGGGTCTTCTGCTGCTATAAAGGAACTCCAGATGTATGCATCACTTTGTGTATCTAGCTTTACCCAGGTACTGGAGAACTGAAACCTGGGCCACCAGGCATTGCAAGCAAATGCCTTTAACTGCTGAACCATTTCTCCAGCCCTATTATTATTATTATCATTTATTGTATTTATTTATTTATTTGAGAGTTACAGATAGGCAGAGAGAGAAAGAGGCAGACAGACAGAGAGAATGGGCACACCAGGGCCTCCAGCCACTGCAAACGAACTCGAGATGCATGAGCCCTCTTGTGCATCTGGCTTATGTGGGTACTGAGGAATGGAGTCTCGAACAGGGATCCTTAAGCTTCACAGGCAAGAGCTTAACCACTAAGCCATCTCTCCAGCCCTTTTTTGTTTGTTTGTTTGTTTGTTTGTTTTTTGTTTTTTCAAGGTAGGGTCTCACTCTAGCTCAGGCTGACCTGGAATTCACTCTGTAGTCTCAGGGTGGCCTTGAACTCACAGCAATCCTCCTACCTCTGCCTCCTGAGGGCTGGGATTAAAGGCATGTGCCACCACACCCAGCTCCAGCCCTATTTTTTAAGACTTTATTTTCTGTCCTGTGTTTGACAAAGTCCTGGCTAATCTAAGTGCCTTCCAGCAGGAGTTAGAAACTCAAAATCAGGAAGGATACTGTGGAAAAATCACTTGGGATGGCAATGAGCATACAGAGAATTCTTTCTTTTCTAAGAAAACCAGCAGGACAAGTGCAAGTTCAGCAGTTAATTTTTTTTTTTAATTTTTGTGCGTGCGTGTATATGGTCACACCAGGGCCTCTTGTCTCTGTGCAAGTGAACACCAGCTGCTTGAGCCGCTTTTTGCATCTGGCTTATGTGGGCAGCTTGGGAATTTAACCCAGGCAGGCAGACTTTGCAAGTAAGTGCAGGTTTACCCACCTGCCAACATGGGCCTTTGGGATCCAAGCTAAACCACAGTCCTGGATTCCAGATCTTAGATTCAGCCTCTAATAGGGATGTCTGGATTTCCCTGCTCTTCCACCCACATCAAAGCTGGCCCCTGCAGGAAGGGGTTGCTCACTGCCTGGTGGACCAGCCCTCTCCTCACCAGTGCCCTGAGCCCCTCGCTTTGGTTTCTAACTCCAGGCTGTATTCCATTCGGTGTGTGCATGCAGAGGCATGCGTGAGTCTGATAGATGATGCCTGCCAGCCACAGCACTCTGATATGCCAGATCTGGGTGGGTTTTTGTAGTTCGTATTTAACTGTGACCTGGACACTCAGGACCTACAGCAGGAATGTTAAGGGCCAATCTAGTGAAAAATGGAGAAAGAAGCTCTTCTGGAAGTCTCCAAGGGCAGATCAGAGGGCAGCCATCCAAGACCTAACCTTCTGTCCCGTGGAATCTGCAGCCTGCTCCGCTGGACCGGTGCTGCTTAGGACAGGACAGACCAAGGGGAGCTGTTGAGAGAGCAGTGGGGAGGGGCTGGCGGTTGGCTTAAGAGACACTTTTCTTGCTTTCCTCTTCAGAAATTAGGAGGAGCCCATGTGCTCTTGGAACAGCACATGGGCTCATCCCAGAGTTTTGGAGGCAAGAGTTGTTTCCATGAGCCAGGCGTGGTGGCGCATGCCTTTAATCCCAGCACTCGGGAGGCAGAGGTAGGAGGATCGCTGAGAGTTCAAGGCCACCCTGAGACTACATAGTGAATTGCAGGTCAGCCTGGACCAGAGTGAGACCCTATCTCGCAAAAAAAAAAAAAAAAAAAAAAAAAAAAAAACAGAGTTGTTTCCATGAGAAAATTTAGAAAGTTTCAGACACCTATTAGCAGGTGTCTCCCCTTCAGTTGGAGGACAGGAGAGAGGCAGAGGGTGTGCCTGGTGACATTGGGGGCAGGGAAATCAGTACCCAAGAAAGGCCAGACACTCTTGAGTGGCCAGCCAAGACTATTGTCCTCTTGTTTATCAAGCTAAGGAGTTTCTGGGATTCCAGATGCTGAGAGAGAGAGAGAGAGAGAGAGAGAGAGAGAGCTTAAAGCTGCATCTGGAACACTAAGTTGTGCCCTCACCATCAGCAAGGACATGGGCACTGCAGTGCTTCTCTGTCCACTTTTATCATGTTGACATGTCTCATCCAGTTCTTCACAGAGTGATGCTGGGCTGAATTAAAACACAACACACAGGAAATGAATCCATCCATTCTCGAAGTAAGCGCTTAACTGGGTGGCTTTGGGCCTCGGCTGGATATGTGGGTGAAGGGCCATGTTATGCGGGCACTGGATTGGTAGCTCTGCTCACCGGGGACAGGAATACTGAGCTCTGGCAAACCCAAAGAGTGAAGGTAGACCCAGAGGGATGCAAACTATTGCCACTGCTGAGTCCGCAGCCTTCCAGGAACTGCAGGCACATACCCAGGAATTAGCCTCATCTGCCATGATTGTAAGGGGATTCAGGTCCATGTGGATGAGCCAGTCAGTAGTCTATTCATTCCTTGAGATACGGGATTCCAGTGATATTCGCCTGCTCTGTACCATGGTCAGCCCTTTCCAGGGTGCTAGTCTGGTTTCTCCAGAATTTTACCATCTCCCTAACCACTGCCTTCTTCTAGGTTCCTCTGCTTTTGTGATAACCCCAGTCCCCATCCCATTTCTTTCTGCCCTACAACCTTCCGCAACATCTATAGTTCTTCCTGACATACATATGAGGACAGATGGATTGATCGTTGGGCCTGCCTCCTACACCTTACTCTTGTCTTAATCTAGTTGTGTTGTTTTAACAAGATTTCTTGCTGTATTCTCACTAACACGAGGGTAAGGAAGACAGAGACAAATGCCGTGACCTCACACGGTGGAAGAGATAGAACGGCACAAGGAAGAACAGCTCTCTCTGATCTCATTAATCCCATTCGTGCGGGCGCCGCTTCTCCTTCTTATTCTGTTACATTGGGATTTAAGTTTCAACATATGAGTTTGGAGGTGAGACATTCAGACCATAGCACCTCTGTACCTACCCAGGGAAGTCCTACACATAGACTTCTGGCTCTCAACATTAGCTGAGTACTCTGATCCTTTAAAATGACCACTGATACTTGGGAAAAAAAAAAAAAAAGATGACGCCAGGTATGATGGCACACGCCTTTAATCCAGCACTTGGAGGATCACCATAAATTCAAGGCCACCCTGAGACTACATAGCGAGTTCCAGCTCAGCCTGAGCTAGAGTGAAACCCCACCTCAAAAAAAACAACAACAAAAAAAGATGTTTTCCAATAATCAACTGGGAATGGAATTCAAGTTCTTAACAGACTGAAGCAAGTGAGACTGGGAGTTCTGGAAGCAAATGGACCTGAACTGAGTCCCCATTCTATCTTGTGACAACTGTGTGAGCTTGGTGAGTGAGACGTCATTGAGCATCCTTGGGCCTCAGTTTCTGGCAGTTCATCTTTGTAATCAGTTTGTCTAGACTGAGAATCACTTGGAAGACTAGTGAGGCACACCTGTAGGTGTGTGTGTGTGTGACGATATTTCTAGAGAGGATTAATGAAGATCCACCTTGACTGTGGGTGGCACCATCCCATAGGCTGGAGGCCTGGCTGAAAGAAAAGGAGAAAGCCAGCCACATGCCAGCATTTCCATTCTCTGCATCCTGTCCCGCCATGCTGTGAAAACGATGGACTGGAATCTCTGCAGACTCCTTCCTGCTTTGACATATGTGGGTCACAGCTGCAGAAAGTCAGGTTCACATTGCAGCTTTTTTTTGGGGGAAGGGTTTATTTTGGCTTAGAGACTCAAGGGGAAGCTCCATGATGGCAGGGGAAAACGATGGCATGAGATGAGAGTGGACATAACCCCTGGCCAACATCAGGTGGACAACAGAAACAGGAGCGTGTGCCAAACACTGGCATGGGGAAGCTGACTATAATACCCATAAGCCCACCCCCAACAATACACTGCCTCCAGGAGGCTTTAATTTCCAATTGCCATCAGCTGGAGAGACTAGCATTCAGAATACCTAAGTTTATGGGGACACCTGAATCAAACCACCACAAATACTTTTTTTGAAGTAGGGTCTCACTCTGGTCCAGGCTGACCTGGAATTCACTATGTAGTCTCAGGGTGACCTTGAAGTCACGGTGATCCTCCTACCTCTGCCTCCCAAGTGCTGGGATTAAAGGCGTGCACCACCACATCCGGCTGACAAATACTTTTTAAAAACTGTGGACTCAGAACTAAGCCTAACATTTCAGGTATGGACTGACCTGTGACAAGCCCAAGGAGTTACCACCTCTTAAAGTTTCTCTTAGCCTCAGAGGAGGAGGTTACATCTCAGACCTGTCAGGTGACTCAGCTTTACCCACCCAAAGAGTCTTTGTGAGCTAGGTTCAGGCAATTCTGATTTCCTTGGGGACAGCTAGGGACTGAGCACAGATGCTGCGGTCCTTGTGAATGCCGGTGAGGATGCACAGGGACAGGGACACTAACCCAAGCCAAGGACACATAAGCTTTGTTGGAGAAGAAAGAAGAGATTCTGAGTAACATCTGCTTGCAGATCCAAAATCACTCTTGGGAAATGAAGATAATTGTATAGTAAGCAATGTAAACACTCCTGATAGCAAACAGAGACAAGGTTTTTACAAGGCAGGAATTGGTGCCCAGTAAACACTGAGTAAATACAGAATGAATAAACTAGTAAATGAATGAATGAAACAGAGATGTGGATGACTTTGAGGACCCCTCATTGCTGCTTAGTATAGGTGTAGAAATAGAGGACAAGGATGTCCAGGGACAAAGGGGCTATCCCCATCTCTGCTGGCAGAGGATCAGACTCAGGAGGCCTGGGATCTTCCCCATGGCTGCTGGCATCTTGATCACTCTTCCTTGGGCATTCTGTCAGCTGCCTGTTCTTCATTCATCACTTATCCTGAGAAAATCTCAGGAAAGATAAATACAAAATGCAACAGCTATTTTGTAAGACCAGCCATTTCATCCTGACATCCCCAGGAAAGATTTGATGGGAACCCAGTTCTCAGGAAGCTCCTGTGATTCACAGCAGCACCAAGGAAGGAAGCATGCTTGTTCCACCTTGGAGAGGGAAGGATGGAAGCAGGGCTCACTAGGAAGCATGAGACTGCTGCTTTTACCTGAGTCCGCAAGCCCTTGCCCGTGGGAGCTACAATATGGCCCCACTATCTCTTCCAAAAGACACATTTATAAATTCAATATTTTTAAAAAATATTTTGTAATATTTTATTCATTTATTTGAGAGATAAAGAGAGAGAATGAATGGACACGCCAGGACCCCTAGCCCCTGAAAACAAACTCCAGATGCATGTGCCTCCTTGTGCATCTGGCTTTACGTGGGTCCTGGGGAATTGAACCTGTGTTCTTTGGCTTTGCTGGCAAGCACCGTAACCACCAAGCCATCTCTCCAGCCCAGAAATTTAATATTTTTATGTATTTGCAAGGAAAGAAAAGGAGAGAGAGAGAGAGAAAATGGACAATGGGTGTGCCCGTGCCTCTTGACCCTGCAAATGAACTCCAAACACATGGGCCACTTTGTACATGTGGCTTTACATGGGTACTGGGGAATCGAACCCAATCCATCAGGGGTTGCAAGCAAGTACCTTAGCTTCTGAGACATTTCTCATGCCCAAATTTAGAAGTTTAGAAAGCAGTCTCTTCAAGACACCTCACTTGAATGGACAGGAAGAGGGCACCCAGCTTCTTCCCTTCCCCGAAGCCTTTACTTTGCTTTTGGAAATTCACATGACACAAGTGACCTTTTGAAATAACTTATTTTTCTCTGTTGGATTTGGAGGAGAAACAGTACCTTTTTCATCTCTATGATCCTCTGCAGTGCTTACCACAGTTCCTTACACACAGCAGATATGTAGTAATATTTAATAACGATGAGGATGACTTGTCTCACCAGGAAGACTCAGACCCGTATTCCACTGATATTGCCTAAAGCCAGAAGCATGTTGAGCACTTTGCAAGTGTTAGCTAGTGAACAGGGGTGGGAGGTTTCTTGGCTCAAGGTAATTTGTTCCCCTGTTAATGACCTGCAAAGGTGGTGATTGGCGGATCCAGTTATAAGGAGCTCAGGCAGCCTTGTATGGAATTCAACTCACTGTTCACTTATTCATAGACTGACCTTCCATATAAACTGGCAGTGAAGTATATCAAGAAACACTTCCCTTTTGGTTCTCCATGAAGAAAGCTGCTATTGTCTAATCCCAGCCAGATGAGGTCAAGTAGGGACATGGCTCTCTGGCCTGCTCTCTGGCTCCCTGGAAGTTTCCTGAACTGGTCCTGAGGGCCTCATGCTATTGTAAGTCCCACTGTTCTTGAGGAGCTGACATTGGGATTGGTAGCCTGCTGTGACCTCGGAATGGTCAGGATAGATAATAACAGGGAAGGTTTCCGAGCCATCTCTTAGCATCCCAAGCAGGAGGCGGTGTCTACTGATGTGTCTGAATTAATTCCCCTGGGGCTTTCATTGTCATCACCAGCAGAGGCTTGTAAGGGTCTTGCCATGGCCAAAACTCCTGGTGTCCCCTTCTATATACTTTACCCTTCCTCCTCAGTAACAGCCAAGGTCTAACCCAGTGCCTTTTCCAACCTCCCTTACCGTGTGGGTGGAGAAGGGTCAGCAGGGAGTAGTGGGCTGTACATGCCCAACACTGAGGATGGAGAGAAAGTAAGATAGAAAGATACTGGGTTGTTGACAACTTCAGGAAGCCCAAGCCCAGACTTTATTTACGTGAGAGTAGATTTCTATCTTGTTTAAAACCTTTGGGGGTGAAGGGATGGGGTCATTAAGAGCTGAATTTAATTACCACTGGCTCCCAGGTTTGGGCATGAAGTTGCTTGTCCCAGGGAAGTCAACTGTAGCTGAAGACTTGGACTCCTCTGGAAGGGGGAGCTTTTACTCCATGAATTATTTTCCAAACTGTAGTCTAGAACCCAGACAGCTAATCCCCACTGCTGCTGTGGGAGCAGCTGGGAGTGAAACAGGATCCAAACAAGGAAGGAATCCTTAGGAGAAAGCCTCACTATGGTCTAAAAACCCTTCAAGTTTTCTCAGAGTCTCTTTTCCAAAGGAATGCTGCTGAAAGCGTGGTGGAGACGGACTCCGTTTACGACAGGAACCGGAGAAGATACACCCCAACTCAAATGGACTTAAGCTGAAAAGATCCTCCATCAGCCCGTACATTGGAAATGCAGAGCACCGCGATCCTCAGAAGCAATATAATCAGAATGCCCTCTCCACCCCAAACAGCAGAAAGATGGCCGCCAACAGAATTAGGGACACTTTGGAACAGGTTGACAAGTTCTGTGGAAGACTAGCTGCTTTTCTGGCAGTTATAGCAAAAATCCGGGACAGGCCCTTATTTAACTGAATCTCAGTCCATGCTCAGCCTTGAATGAGTTGTCAATTGGCCAGGCCACGGTCAGTGTCAGAGCTAGGTGAAGTCAGGCTCAACAAAACCACAACCAAAACCAAGTGCACAGGAAGCAGGGGAAGGGTGATGAGGTACCAGGGGAAAAAAAGCAGGATAATGCTGGCAGTCAAAGCCAGGTTGTGGGTTTGTTTTACCCCCTATTACATCCAGAGTCACCTGGATTTCATAAATCCAGTCCAGGAGGCAAACCTAGCTTGCTAATTTCAGTGCTTGTTATTGGAAACAAACATACATGAGACAGACAGGAAGGGAAACCTAAGGGGGAGGGGAAGACCCATATTTTCCATGTTTGCAGGGTCCCTGCTAGGAAGGGGAGATGCTAAGAGTGTTGCCACTTGTCATAGCAAAAGACTAATTTGACTAGCTATAGAATACCACTAAGTACTGCTCCAGTGTACTAGTTAGAAATATATAGAAGAGCCGGATGTGGTGGCGCATGCCTTTACTCCCAGCACTCGGAAGGCAGAGGTGGGAGGATGGCTGTGAGTTTGAGGCCACCCTGAGACTACATATGGGTTAATTCCACGTCAGCCTAGGCCAGAGTGAGACCCTACCTCTGGGGTGAGGGGGCGGGGGTGGAGAAATATATAGGAAAAGTCAGTAAAGTCCTGGGTTTTGTTTTGTTTTGTTTATTTGAGGTAGGGTCTCTCTGTAGCCCAGGCTGACCTGGAATTCTATGTAGTCTCAAGGTGGCTTTGAACTCACAGCAATCCTCCTACCTCTGCCTCCACAGTGATGGCATTAAAGGCGTGCGCCACCACACCTAGCTCTGGTTTCTTATTTGAAAACAGGACAAAAACTCCCTGGACCCAGGACTAGGTGTGATGAGTGGCTAGGCAGGGCATGTGGATGAGTTCAAGGGTAAGCCTGGCCCCCTACAGAGCTGGTATAGTAGATCCTCAGACAGCCTCAGGGTGGTCAGGGCTCAGAGCTGTCTTAGAGAAATTCCTGGAAGCCCACCTCAAGGAAAAACTGAGACACCCAGCTAGGAGAACCCTGTTTGTGTTTGAAAGTTGCCCTGGCCTGAGAGTACAGCTATGAGGATCAGGAGGACAATCTGTTCCCCCAAAGGAAACCAGTAGAGAAGCCCAGAGGCCCCTTGTCGTCTCATACTCTGGAAGCAGACACTGTACTTGCGCATACTGCAAAAGAGAAAGCTGAAGCCCAGCACAGTGGCACATGCCTGTGATCCCATTTTAGGAGGCTGAGGGCAGGAAGTTCTGAGTTTGAGGCCAGTCTGAGCCACACAGTGACACCCTGTCTCAAAAAGGAAAAATTGGGCTGCAGAGATGATTCAGCGGTTAAGGTGCTTGCCTGCAAAGCCTAATGACCCAGATTTGATTCCCCAGTACCCATGTAAACCCAGATGCACAAAGTAATGCATGCATCTGGAGTTCATTTGCAACGATGGGAGGCTGGTGGCTGAATGTGTGTGCTCTCTCTCCCTCTGTGTGTGTGTGTGTGTGTGTGTGTGTGTGTGTGTGTGTGTGTGTGTGTCTAGCTCTGCTTATAAATAAATAAATAAAATATTTTTTAAAAACAAGGAAAAATCAAGCATGGTGATGCATGGTATAATGCCACCAAGTAAGAGGCAGAGGCAGGAAGGTTGTTTAGGTATACAGTGAGTTCCAAGCCACATGGGGCTACTGAGTGAGATGCTTTGTCAAAAAAAAAAAAAAAAAAATCAAGCCAGGCATGGTGGCACATGCCTTTAATCCCAGCACTTGGGAGGCAGAGGTAGGAGGATCACCGTGAGTTCAAGGCCACCCTGAGACTATATAATGAATTCCAGGTCAGCCTGGGCTAGAGTGAGACCCTACTCAAAAAAAAAAAAAAAAAAAGAATGCGTGTGCCAGGGCCTCCAGCCACTGTAAACAAACTCCAGACACTTGTGCCACTTTGTGTATCTGGCTTACATGAGTCCTGGGGAATCAAACCTGGGTCCTTTGGCTTTGCAGGCAAGTGCCTTAACCACTAAGCCATCCCTCCAGCCTGATACTTGAGTTTATAATGCAGTCTTCTCTAATATCTTCTAAAATCAATTCAGATTACTCTGACTGCAGGACATGGTGGTGCACATACCTGTAATTCCAGTACTTAGAAGGTGGAGATAGTTACATAGTGACTCTGAGGCAGCCTGGGCGATATGAGACCCTGTCTCAACAAAAACAAAATCTAAACAAAGGAAAAAAGAAGGGAGGGAGGGAGGGAGGAAGGGAGAGATGGAGGGGGTGGGAAGATTATAATCACCTCCCAGAAAAATTATAACTAAATACTCTTTTGGTATTCAGTATATTCTGGTATAACCTAGAGGGAAAAAGCTATGTTCTCATGGAATAAGCCAAAAATAATCCTTATTTTTAAAAATCAAGACCAGAAGTCTCTCAATATTGAAACTTTATAGACCAATAGAATCTGCACCACAGGGTTAAATATAGCAACTCACAGTAACAAATATTTAAAGACATTACAACACAAAAACATCAGAAGGAACACCAAGAATTTTGCTTTGGCTGCCATAAATTAATCCAAGTTGGACATATGGTTTTAGTTATATGTGGTCCCAGGCCAGAGGTATGAAAACCAGTGTTTATGAGAGAATGGGAGCGGGGAGCTGCCAACTGGGGCATGGAGCCCTTCCCTACTACACTGTGATAGCCGAAGATCTGGTTCCCACCTTGGGTTCCACACAGCACCCATCCTTCCACCGTTTCCTTGTGACCCCACTAATCACATTGCACGTGCAAAATTGTGGGCTTTTTTGAAGCTTAAATGTTGCCTTGTACATTTTGGAATCCTTGGTGTGCTTTTGGAAAGGATGGAAGAAAGAAGGAAGGAAGGAAGGAAGGGAGGAAGGGAGGGAGGGAGGGAAGGAAGGAGGACTGACTTGAAGGAAGGAAGGACAGCAAGGAAGGAAGGAAGGAAGGAAGGAAGGAAGGAAGGAAGGAAGGAAGGGAGGGAGGGAGGGAGGGAGGGAGGGAGGGAGGGAGGGAGGGAGGGAGGGAGGAAGGAAGGAAGGAAGAGAAGGAAGGAAGGAAGGGACAGAAGGAAGGAAGGAAGGGACAGAAGGAAGGAAATGAATAGAGGGACAGGTCTGACAAAGGGTACATTCTTCCATAGAAAATTCTTGAAGAAGAAGGGATGGGGGCATTCCTTAGATGATATAGTACTTACCTAGCATGGTAAACACTGGGTTTGATCCAGCACGACTCATAGCGAGTAGGAGTTCAGCCTGAGATACATGAGACCCCATCTCAGAACAAAATATAGCAAAGTCAAAGTATTCAATTGTAGTCAACATAGTTATCCTATGACTCTGGTCTAGAGCGTTTGAAGTAGTTCTCCTATCCAAATGTTCCCCTGTAGCTGCTAAGAGCCTCTCTCCCTGCCTCCCTCCTCCATAGCCTCCCAGACTCTTGTAACCACTATTCTACTCTACTTGAGCTATGGTACCAACTTGTTTTAGCTTCTACCTGTAAGTGAGAACATGTATTGATCTTTCTGGGCCTGAGTCATTTCACTAACTATCATGCTCCTCTAGTTCCACCCATGTTTCAGCAAATGACAGGATTTCATTCTCTTTCACTATTGTCTCAAAAGAGTATTCCACTATGTCTAGTATTCCACTCTGTGATTTCTATGTATCTCATAAATAAATAAATAAGTAAATAAAATGTGTTTAAAAAGAAAGATGCTTTATTTTATTCATTTTGCACACAGTGAGAAGAGAGACTGAGAGAATGGGCATGCTAGGAAATCTAGCCACTGCAAATGAACTCCAGATGCATGTGCATCTGGCTTCACGTGGGTACTAGGGAACTGAACTCAGGTCATTAGGCTTTGCAGGCAAGTGCCTTAACTGCTGAACCATCTCTCAACCTGAGTCAAGGACTTTTGATTGGAGGAGGCAAACACCTAAAAATTTCCCTTAAGTACTCTGGGTTTTTTTTTTTAAGCCACACATAGCTAAGAAATAAGGGCCATACAACAAATGACTGATGACAACTCAGGAAAAGCTACACAATGTGGCCTGTTTGGAGCAATGGAAGGACGAAGCTTGATAGCACAGGATGTAGCTTAGAAACCAAGAGTCTTCCAAGACCAAACACAGCTCTAAAGAGCAGGCACTGGAGATATGGCTCAGAAGGGAGTGCTTGACTAGTGTGTGCGAGGCTTTGGATTCAGTCCCCAGCATCACTTAACTAAATAAATGTTCAAGTATGGTGGGGCATGCCTGTAATCCTAGCACTTTTGAGATTAAGGCAGGAGCATTGCTTTGAGATTGAGGACAATGAGACCCTGTCTCAAAAAAAAAAAAAAAAAAATGTAATTAAGGCTGGTGAAATGGCTCAGTGTTTAAAGGTGCTTGCCTGCAAAGCCTGATAACCTGGGCTCAATTCCCCAGTACCCATGTAAAACCAGATGCTCAGAGTGGCATATGTATCTAGAGTTCATTTGCAATGGCAGGAGGCCCTGGCACCCCATACTCTCTCTGTTTGCTTCTTTGTCTCTCTCTGTCTCAACTAAGTAAGTAAAAATACTTTTTTTTTTTAAAGAGCAACTAAAAATAAAGAATAAATGACCCTTATAAATAAATAATAAATAGGTCTCTTTGCCAGCTCAGCAGCAGGGCCCATCCCTCATGCTTTCACACTCTGACACAGGGCTCCTGGGTTTCCATTTCTGCTGCTGCTCTTCTTGATGCTAATCTCTCTGTTGATTCCTGGCCTCGAGTGCCTGTGTGCTCTTACTCTCCTGTACTTCCAAATACTCACTCTAAGTCTCCTCGTCAAAAGTGGCACGGATCTTGATGGTCTGCTTGAGCTGATCCTTCCTTCAAGGGCTCTCCAACCAGTAAGTGGGTTGCTGCTCAGATCAGGTGCCCCAGCCATTCAGCCCAGGGGTTATGTATGATTGGGGGCAGTGGCTCCCAGCAGGACTGAGGGCATAGCAGATGTCCTTGGTTGTAAAGATCCAGCCCCAGATCATAGACATGACATGAATAAAATATGTGCAGAGAAAGCTTTCTGTTATACGGCAGGAAAACTGACCCCAAAGAATAAGGATGTATACCCCAGCACCTCTTCTCTGAACGCTTACCAAAACAAGATGGTGGTAATGACTGCTCCGTCAGGTTGAGTGAGTATTATGTAACAAGGTTTGTGTTAATCATTAATTGTTAGTTAAACTGTGTTAACTGCATACAGGAATAAAGTATGTGTAGAGAGGCAGAGATTATTGTGTATAGCATGTCGAGTTTTTATACTTTTGATAGTTCTAGCTCATTTCCAGAAATCAGATATTTCTTTTACTTTGCAAAGGTGGGGCATAAGTCCCTAGGTCCTCCTGATACCTGTGTGCGCTCCAGGGGTCCACTTGGGTCAGAGTCAGAAATAGGTGTTTAGCACTGAAGAGACTGCTCAGTGGTTAAGGCGCTGCCTGCAAAGCCTAACGACCTGGGTTCAATTCCCCAGTACCCACATAAAGCCAAATTCATAGTGGCATATGCATCTGGAGTTTCTTTGTAGTGGCTAGAGACCCTGGTACACCCATTCTCTCTCTCTCTTCTTTCTCTCTCTCCTTGCAAGGTAATGCACATCCATCAAAATAATATGAGAGGCAGTGGGGATGGGTCAGTGGGTAAGAGTGGGTAAGAGACACACAAGCATGAAGGCCTGAGAGGACCTGATTCACCCTGAGTTCATTCCCTAACATTCATGTAAACAGTTAGGTGTAGCCACACATGCCTGTAACCCCAGTTCTTGGGGGAGCTGAGACTAGAAAGTCGCTGGGACTCACTTGGTCAGCCAGTCTGACTGACAAATGGCAGCTTTGGTTCCCCTCCGTCAAGGGAACATGAGGATGAGCGATAGAAAACACCTGCCATTCTCCTCTGGCCTGTGCATGTGCAGAGCACACACATCTGCACATACACACATGCATACACTACACACACACACCGCATGCTACATGCAAAAAATTGATATGAAAAGAATGCTGAAGTGAAGTTGCAACATTACATCAAAACAGGCTAAAGTCCTGTGGGCCACAAATCCATAACCTTTGGGGTTATTTATTTGGGAAGGATTTTTTCTACTTGTTAGAGAAAGAATTTGTATTTCTACTGAACAGAAAATTAATTTACATTTTAACAATGTCCTCAGGATCATCCAATTTTTTTGTAATTTTTTTGTTTGGTTTTTTCAGATCATCCAATTTTTTTGTAATTTTTTTGTTTGGTTTTTTCAGATAGTCTCACGCTAGCCCAGGCTGACCTAGAATTCACTGTGTAGTTTTGAGACAGAGTTTCACTCTGGCCCAGGCTGGCCTAAACTCAAGATGTCCTCCTACCTCAGCCTCCCTAGTGATGGGATTAAAGGTGTGCACCACCACACCCAGTTTGGGACCATCAATTTTTTGTTTGTTTTTTGAGGTAGGCTCACTCTTACCCAGGCTGACCTGGAATTCACTGTTTAGTCTCAGGGTGGCCTTGAACTCACTGTGATCCTCCTTCCTCTGCCTCCCCAGTGCTGGGATTATGGGCATGTGCCACCATGTCTGGCTGGGATCATCTAATTTTATGGTTACAAATGTGCAAACTCTAATTAATAATAAATACTAATTTAATAATAATAATAAATAGTAATCCTCTGTTGGGGATCCTAGTGACTGTCAGATGGGTTTGTTGCACAGTGCCTTAATTTAATATTAAGACTTTTTTTTATTATCCTCTAAGTTTTTATAATTCTTGAGTTTTGTTTATTTTATTCCAGTGTGTTTCTTTGTTTATTTGAAACTATGTTTCTCTGGGTAGTCCAGCCTGGACTTGAACTTATGATCCTCTTGCTTCTACCCATGCCTATCTATAATTCTTACCAGAGGGGAAAAAGTCAACAAAAATGTGTTTCAGTGAGCATTTTAAAAGAGAAAATGGTGGCAAATGTGGGCAACATTGTCCCCAAGGATGGAGCAGCAGGCTTCACTACCTGGCCTGGCAACTTAGCTGCAATACGACCTGAAATCTTTGGAGCTCAGCATATTGGTCTGTAAACTGGGACTGTGAACTCCAGACTTGGCCCAACATTGCTTTAAAGGTCATTTTCAAAATAAAAACGGCACTGCTGTCCTTTCCCTCATTGGTCCTGAGAAAGAAGGAAGCAGACACCCTAGCGTCCATGTGCAAACTTCCCTGGGCTGTAAGGAGGCTCCTCCTGCCCCAGAGACCAGCACCCAGTGGCTCATTGTCTCCAGCGGGGTGGGCGAGGGAGAGGGCAGTGGAGCCTCCTGCTCTGAGCTCAGTGGTGACTTACTCGGTTGAATGTAGCACTGGAGTCATGAGCAGCTGATGGAGTACACACTGGCGTTGCTGTCAAAAGTCAGATTGCTGTTTCTCCCCCTGGAGCCACACAGAACCAGCAAACCCAGCTCAGGGCAGCCACCCCTCATGTTCTTAAACACATGCTGCTGCTTCAGGCACGCATGCCAGTTGCCATGGTGTTATCTGCGTTGACCCATTGGGGACCAGACAAGGATTCTGAGCTGTGAACAGAGCATGCCCAGATCCCCGCTGCTGCTATTACTCCGCAAAGATGTGGAAGCTCGCTTTCTGTTCTTACTTTCCTTCTCCAGTCACCTGGCCTTGGCTAGGCACCTGGAGCCTCCCTTCTGTAAAAGGCCAACGATTTTCAAAGAGATGAGCAGCCCGCCCCTCAGTCTGCTAGAGACAGATTTGAACCACACACCTTTCCCCTCCAGAATAGATGGAGGCACAGCCATGGGGCCCTCTGGCCATTTCTGACAATTCCAAATTGGCCCAGACCCACATAAGTCAAGAATGGATTCACTCTCTCCAGGCCTGGGGTGGAGGTGGGAAGAGTGTCCCATGACTGCAGCTGCACAAAAGAAAATAAAGCAAGTACGGGTATTTGAACCACAGAGAGGACTTCAAAACATAGCCAAGCACCGGTCCGACATGCTTCCCAATGGGCCAGGGCATGAAATGGCCAACTTTGTGGCACTTGGGGAGCTGCAGGCCTTGGCTTTGAACTAGGTTGCATTGCAGGAAATTTATCATCACAAACCCCAGGTCCCCTCACACCACCACCCCCTCCTTTTGAATGTCAGTAGAACCTCACAGTTTTTTGACAACCCAAAATACCACCAAGTCCAGACGCCATCCTAGAGTGCCTCATCAGGCTGAAATCCACTGTTCGGTAATATCCTAAACTACAGAGAGAGGGTCTTTTGAACAGCTCAGGGAAACGAAAATATTAGTTCCTGAAGATATAAATAGGTTTTATATGAAAAGAAATCTGTGGTCAGTAATCCTGCTGGGATTTAGGAATGATGGGTTCAAAAGGTGGGCAGGATTGACTTTTAAGATTTTGCAAAGCCTTTAATATATAAATATGTTTTAAATCATCCAAAAAGGAATAGAGTATGCAGATTCCTAAATCTAACTGACTACACAATCTTTTTCTTGGGGGCTTATATTAGGTGGAATCTGCCTTAGATCACCTTATGTACGCTATACCCACCAGAGCTCTCTTCATGTGGCACATGGGGGCTATAGCATCCTCCATAGCAGGAGCACAGGGGTGAAAGGCCAAAAGGAGGTTCTTGTATGGTTATTTTTATGTTGTTATTTTGGGATCTTTTGGACTTTGGGCGGGGCGGTTCAAGGTAGGGTCTCACTCTAGCCCAGGCTGACCTGGAATTCACTGTGTAGTCTCAGGCTGGCCTCGAACTAATGGCAGTCCTCTTATCTCTACCTCCCAAGTGCTGGAATTAAAGGCATGTGCCACCACGCCCAGCCTTAAAATACTTTTATTTATGTATTAGAGAGAGAAAGGCAGATAGAGAAAATGGGCATGCCAGGGCCTTCAGCCACTGCAAAGGAACTCCAAATGCATGCAACATCTTGTACATCTGGCTTACATAGGTGCTGGGGAATTGAACATGAAGCCTTAGGCTTCACAGGCAAGCACCTTAACTGCTAAGCCATCTCTCCAGTCTGTTTTGGACTTTAAATATATATATAATTATATTATAATATATTATATTATATTATATTATATTATATTATATTATATTTAAAGAAGAGAGAAAGAGAGAATGGGTGCTCTAGGGCCTCCAGCCACTACAAACAAACTCCAGACACATGTGCCACCAGATTGGCTTACATGGGTACTGGGGAATCAAACCTGAGTCTTTAGGCTTTACAGGCAAGAGCCTTAACCACTAAGCCATTTCTCCATGTCTTTTGTTGTTGTTGTTGTTTTGTTTTGTTTTGTTTTTCCAGGTAGGGACTGGCTCTAGCTCAGGCTGACCTGGAACTCACAATGTAGTCTCAGGGTAGCCTTGAACTCACAGCAATCCTTCTACCTCGGCTCCGGGGTGCTGGGACTAAAGGCGTGCGCCTCCACGCCCAGCTCCATGTCTTTTTTAAGGACATGATTTATCCATGTAGCCCAGGTTGGCCTGGAATTCACAGTTCTGCCTCAGCCTCCCAAGTGCTGGCATCACAGGCATGCACCACCTGGCCCAGCTGGTCCTTGCATTTTTACTGAGCTGAAACACTCAAAAGAATCCAGGCAAACCAAAATGTAAAGATAACAGGAAGTCAACCTGAACTTCAAGAAACCACTGCAAAGATGGCTTCATAGGGAAACCAGTGTAGCAGATTCCTGAAATGTGCGAGGTGATGATGAGATACCCCACAGAAAGCACACCCCGGTTGGCGCCTTTGGCTTGAAAGGTTCAGAGAAATGAAAATAGACCAGGTGGTTGGAAGAGACGTACGTGTGGATGAAATTATTCAAATACCGACAGATGGATTGGAGGTCTCCTCTCCTGCTGGTCTGGCAGCCTTAGCATGGAAAGTCTTGCCCAGGAGCTGGGTCACAGGACCGCTAGTGAGATGCTGGAAATATAAGCCCAGACAGATATAATAGCAGTGAGTCACAGTAAACCAGCAGCCATCAGGTGCTCTGGAAGGAAGCTGAAGCCAGGAGCCTGAGCTAAGTTGAGCCGAGCTGGCCGAAGAGCAGGACACCCCTGTTGTGCAAAACACAAAGAGCAGAGTGTTCAAGTGGAAGGATCAGGTTTCTCAAGATGGAAGCAGAGCTCTGCACGCTGAGCTCAGGCTTTGCTCCAAGGTCAAGGGCACAAAAACCTGCCTATTCTACCCTGGCGGGTGCTACCCACCACGCTCACCCCCTCCGAGTATATCAGCAAGCAGTCAAGGGCCACAGGGCTCTGCTACTTCCGGAGAACTGGGTGAACAATCCAGGGGCTGTCAGGGTCCAAGCCCCTCACCCACGGCCCTCCAAGACTTGTAAATTTGGATCCTGTCTTTCTGAGGCTCTGTGCTAGTGAAATTTCTCCCTGAGCAGTTTATAAGCTCTTTGGCTCTTAAAGTTTCCAGTTTAACTGGACTGGCCAGTGCCTGAGGCCATGTGCTGAAGATCACAGTTCCAAAGAAAAGAGAAGGTGTTTGAGATCCCTGAGCCCTGCTTCTCCCAGGCTGGTGGGCTTGGGGAATTCTGCCTGGGGCTACTGCACAGTCCAGAGTGTACAAGCAAACAAACCTGAGCAAGTTTCTCCCTCCTCCCCCCCTCACAGGCCACAGTCAAGCTTATTAAACTTGGATGACAGTAAACCAATGACTAACTGGATAATTAAAACCACAAGCCTGAAGGCCTGGGCTGTTCTCTCTTCTGGGATCTCCAGTGGCCTGTTCCATAGGCAAGGGCCCTTCATTCTCTGTACAGTAGAAAGAAATGTTTTTTTGTGATTTTGAAACCCTTTTTTTTTTATTATTGTGAATTTGTGGTGACCTCTGACCCCCTCTCAAGGCCAGTTCTGCACTTATCCTTGTCCACTGTAATGGTGGGGAAAATCTCACTCTTCCCCACCGCACAGCTCCACACACCCCAAGAGGAGCAAGACAGAACGATTCCAACAAACCACAGTTACTCAGCAGAGCTTCCTGCCAGGCAGCCTTTGGCTCTTTCTGTTCTGTGAAGCTTCTCTGCTTCAAGTGCTTGGAGCCTCCCCATTTCCCTGGGAGAGTGAGCTGAGAACTTCAAAGCAACAGGCCACAGCTGAGAAGCCCCTGGGTGGCTTCAAAGACATCTCCTCCCAGCCCGAATCTTCTGGGGAATATTTCTGCCCCATTTCTGAAACAACATAAACAGCTGCTGAAGTTTACAATGTATCCCCAAGGCCCTTCTGTGTTTGTACCTTTAATCTAGGTCCTGGGCCTCCACAGGAATGCTCCACAGGAATCCTCACCTGCCTTGGGGCTGCTCTTTGGCTGTGTGGAGCCTCCAGGCCTCTCTAGCTGTGTGCTCATGCTGCCCCAGCTCCCTCACTTAAGCAGCATTTCCCACTGAGGGTAGAAAAGGTTTGTACTTGGGGTGGAGGTGGCACTACGGTTTGAATATACCTCCAAGTTCATGTATGGAAACCGAATGCCCAGTACAACAGTGATGAGACACGGGATGTTCAAGAGGTGATTAGAACTATAAATCCTAGTCTTCAAGAAGGTGAGGCAAGAAGATCCCAAGTTCAAGGTCAGGCTGGGCTAGAAAGTGAAACCCTGTCCCAAAATAAATTAAAAGAAAAAAAGTATCAGAAGTAGGACCTTTGGAAGAACTTTTTTTTGTTGTTTGTTTGTTTTTTGATCTGAAATTCACTATGTAGTCTCGAACTCACGGTGATTCTCCTACCTCTGCCTCCTTAGTGCTGGAATTAAAAGCATGTGCCACCACATCCGGCTTTAAAAGAACTTTTTACAAGTCCACTTTCATAGTAATAACACTGGGCTTGTTATATTGGGTTAGCTCTTTGGCTCCCATTGCTTCAGTCATGTCATGAGGCAGCAAGAAGGCCCTCACTGGATACAACTTCTCCATCCTGGATTGTCAAGCCTCCAGAACCACAGTCAAATGAATTTCTGTTCTTTATAAATTACCCAGTCTAGAATTTTGTTGTTGTTGTTGTTTTTCGAGGTAGGGTTTCACTCTAGCCCAGGCTGGCCTGGAATTCACTCTGTATTCTCAGGATGGCCTCGAACTCACTGCCATCCTCCTACCTCTGCCTCCCGAGGACTGGGATTAAAGGCGTGCGCCCAGTCTATGATTTTTTTTTTTTTTTCTTTTTCTTTTTTCTTTTTCTTTTTTTCGAGGTAGGGTCTCACTCTAGCTCAGGCTGGCCTGAAATTCACTCTGTAGTGTCAGGGTGGCCTTGAACTTCTGGTGACCCTCCTACCTCTGCCTCCCAAGTGCTGGGATTAAAGGCATGCGCCACCACGCCTGGCTTCCAGTCTATGATTTTAAAAAATATTTCTATTCATTTGCAAGAAGAGAGATAATGAGAGAGAAAAAGTAGGTACACCAGGGCCTCTTGCAACTGCAAACAAATTCCAGACACATGTGCCATTTTGTGCATCTGGCTTTACGTGGATACTAGGAAACTGAACCCAAGCCAGCAAGCTAGCAAGTACCTTTAACTGTTGAGCCATCTCTTCAGTCCTGATTTTTTTTTTGTTATAGCAGCACAAAATGTACTAGACAAGTGGTTATAAGATTTTTATACACTATTCTAGAGTAGGTTGTTTTGTTTGTTTGTTTTTGAGACAGGGTGTCTTGTAGCTCAGTCTGGTTTTGAACTTGCTAAGTAGCTGAGGTTGATCTTGAACTTCTGGTCCTCTTGTCTCCACCTCCCAAATGCTGGGATTATAGGTGTATGCCACTGCACCCAGTTTATGCAGTGCTATGGATCTAGCTCAGGGCTTCACGCTTGTTAAGCAGGCACTCTATCCATGGAACAAATATGTGTATCTTAAGAAAGGTATGAGTCATATCTGGGTCTTGGCTCAGTGTGGCCCTTGTCTTGCTAATACTTACTTCTGGACAGAAGATCTCGAACATGAGAAGCAAGAGTAATTTGTTTTGTTTGTTTGCTTTAGCAAAAGAACAAGAGCATGTGAGACAGAGCAATCCTGCAGAATTCTAAGCAAAATGAAAAATATAAAGACGGTCAGCCTGGAAGTGGCTTTAGACCTGCATCAGATGTCCTCAGTGAAGATGCTCAGTGAGACGTCTCCTCAGTGCAGCCATGACTTCCTGACTGCCCAGGACTGAGAAAGTGGAAGAAGCGGCCCCACGTGAACTCTGTGTGCAAGGGAAAGTAGGAGGAGCATGTTTGGAACCTGAGAGACTGCAGGGCAGTGGGCTAAAGCCACAGTGGTGCCCCCTCCCCTGAAGAAGTGGTTCTCTTGTCCCCTTTCACCCAAACACACACTAACTTTATATATATATATATATCCTAACTCGGGAGGCAAGTCTATATTGTACTCGTGCCCTGTCAGGAGTTCCTTGCTCCTGGAGAGAAATAAAAGCTATAAACATCACATTCCTTTTCAGTGTTGAATTGCCATTACTTTAAAAAGCCAAAGGAAAACGTTGCATTCAAACCATCCATTAAGAGATAAATTGAAGCGAGAACAGCACGAGTTGCTGCCAGTTGCTGATGACAGGTTTACCAGAAAGGAATGACGTGCCTACCAGGCTGTTATTAAGTGTGATGACAACTGCCAATTTAGTGAAGGGTCAGTGGTTGGTTGGCTTACTTATTTATTTTAAAATGAAACCCACTGATCACTTACTTGAAATAACACCAAATGGTAGCACTGTGGGAACAGAAAGAATTCAATTGCTTACTGGCAAGTAATGAGTATTTCATTGAAATTTCTCATTTATTCTATTTTTCTAGAATTTAGATATCACTGAGAAGTAAGCTCTAAGTTTGGCAGGCCCAGCTCTAACAAGCTTTTCCTTAGAGTCTCTTAAGCTCACTACTCCTAAGAGGAGCTTTAGGAGACATTCTGAGCAGAGAGACTAAGTTCTGATTGCTCAATCCATCTCTTGCTGACAAGCCAACGCACCAGGCCTTAAGGCTTCTTCTTGGTCATAATAAGCCATCTAGCTCTGCAAGAGCCTTGCAGGGCCCTGTCTGGAACATGTCTGACATTATGACTGAACTTTGCCAAAAGCCAGGTTTGGTTTTACTCTGGATGGCCTGGCCTGTTGGTCAGAATGTGTCTTCTTGGGCTGGAGAGATAGTTTAGTGGTTAACATGCTTGCCTTTGAAGCCTAAGGACTCAGGTTCAATTCTCCAGTGACCACGTAAGCCAGAAGCACAAGGCAGCATGTAGGTCTGCAGTTCCTTTGCAAGGGCTGGAGGCCCTGGCACACCCATTCTGTCTCCCTCTCTTTAATAAATAAATAATTTTAAAAAAAGAATGTGTCTTCTTGGTCTAGGACACTTTTTGGGACTAGGCTCAAACTACTCACCTTCAAAATTGAATTTTTTTTCCTTGAGTAGTGGGATCCAGATTGCCTCTGGGTTGTCCTGGAACCTCAGTTGCCAATTGCCCTTCCCATCTAGAAAGAACTGGATCTCTACAGGTCATGCCTTGTACCTTGACCATTCACAATGACAAGGCCAATGCTGGGTTATTAGAGATTTTCTTTCTGTATTGGGATTTTCCAGAGAAACAAGCAATAGAAGACATACAGATGGATGGAAGACATGGATGTCAGATTAGATAGATAGATAGATAGATAGATAGATAGATAGATAGATAGATAGATAGATGATAGATAGAAAATTTGTCATGAGGAATTACAGAGTTTGAAAAGTTCTCCAACCTGCCATCTTTAAGCTGGAGACCCAGGAAAGCTGGTGGTTTAATTAAGTCATCTGATGTTCTCTCAAAGAACCAGAGGAGCTGATGATGTAGCTATAGATCAAAGACTGAAGAAGAGCTGCCTCAGTTCAATCTACAGCACAGGAGAAACAAAGCCAATTGGGACTGGAGGGATGGCTTAGCAGTTAAGGCATTTGCCTGCAAAGCCAAAAGACCCAGGTTCAATTCCCCAGGACCCACATTAGCCAGATGCACAAGGGGGCGCATGCATCTGGAGTTCATTTGCAGTGACTGGAGGCCCTGGCGCGCCCATTCTCTCTCTCCCTCTTTCTCTGTCAAATAAATAAAAATAAAATATTTTTTAAAAGAAAGAAAGCCAGCCAATGGCCTTTCCTCTGTCCTATACTCTCCAGACTGTCAATGGACTGGACAAACTATAGCTGTCCCCATTCTCCAAGACACACACTCCCTTGCTCTGAAAGCTTGTGTTTATTCCTTTGTCCCCATACAAATACAGAAGTCTCTTCCCTATTTACTAAGACAAAGACTGCCAAGAATAACACCTTACCAAGACTTTAGGAAGACAAGCTCATGACAGTTTTAGCCTCAGCCATCCACAGCTCCTCATTGGCATGGGAAGCTTTTTGTAACTCTGGGACAGTTGGAGACACAGGACTAGGACTTCAGAAGTCCATGGAGGATGCAAGGATTCTCGTCAGATCATAATCTGCCCTTTGGACACAGGGCAGGTGGATCTGGCATTCCAACCCATGGTACAATGAATGGCAAGGAGCCAGAAACCCTTGGGAACATGTTTGGATGGTGTTGCAGTCAAGTTCTCATTGCTGGCAGAAATCAAGAGCAGCTTGTGGGAAAAGGGGGTTTATTTTGGCTTACAGGCTTGAGGGGAAGCTCTATGGAAGGGGGAAACGATGGCATGAGCAGAGGGTGGACATTAAGCCAACATCAGGTGGACAACAGTAGCAGAAGAATGTGCCAAACACTGGCAAGGGGAAGCTGGCTATAATACCCATAAGCCCGCCCCCAACAATACGCTGCTTCCAGAAGGCATTAATTCCCAAATCTCCATCAGCTGGGAACCTAGCATTCAGAACACCTAAGTTTGTGGGGGACACCTTGAATCAAACCACCACATTTCGCCCCTGATCCCCACAAACTGATAACCATCCATGATATAAAATACAATGAATTCAGTCCAACTTTAAAAGTCCCCATATTTTTATCAATCCTAATGATGTTCAAACACCTCCATAATCCAAGGTCTTTTAACAGAGCCATAATACCCCCCCCAAAAAAAACCCAAAAAATCAGTAATGGAACAAACTAAATATTCACACTGCAAAAGATGGCATTGGGCATAGCAAAGAAATATTCAACAAACACAAGATTTAAATAGGGCAAACATCAAACTCTGTAGTTCCAAGTTCAACAACTCTAGTCAATGACAAATCTCCAAGTCTGATCATTGTAACCAGCAACAAGTCTCTGGTATTCCAATTCTGCCCCTCCAGCTAGGCTACTCACAGTCCTGAAAAACTTCATCCAAGGCTGGCAGCTCTCCTTAGCAGCCATCTCATGGTCCCGGCATCTCCACTGGGTCTCCATGCAGGCTATCCTTAGCAGACCTGCTTCATTCTGCCCATGGCCATTTCCAAAACACAAAACTGTGTTGCAAATTCAATGACCCTCTCTCTTTCTGGCATTTCTTATAGTCCATAATACCAGGTAGGGTGCCAATTTGTTAATCCGGGGGGAGTAAAGCAGACTTTGGAGAACAGGACACTCCTTTAGCATTCAGGCCCCTTCAAAAGAGTCTACATTCTTCCTGCTGCCCCAATGCAGGTCAGCTGGCCCAATCTCAAAGGTTGTAATCTCTCATACAATTGCAGTTAAACAGGCAGAAGTTTTAGCCCAGAGATTTCTTTCTGTACCATATCCCTCTGCTCATACCAGTCCATTTCTACTCAATGCAACCCTGCACAAATTCTCAGGACATGGGCATAACAGCAAGCCTCTCACATAATCTGGTTCTAGCCCAGTCCAGGCAAAGCTCTTTCTCACCCTCACAAGGCTAAACCTCACAGTCCATAGTTCTTACTGAATTCAGGTCTTTCAACTCTGACCAGAATAGTCCATGAAGCTGTACTTACAGCACTGCAAGGCATCTCTTAGGCCAAGATTTCAAATCCTTCCACATTCCTCTTGAAAATCAGCTCCAAACAGCCAAAGTCACACAGTCAGGTGTCTAGCAGTAATTCCACTCCTCTGGTACCAACTTTACTGGCAGGAGAAAACGATGGCATGAGCAGAGGGTGGACTTCACTTCCTTGCCAACATCAGGTGGACAATAGCAACAGGTGTGGCAAACTCTGACAAGGGGAAACTGGCTATAATACCCATAAACCCACCCCTAACAATACACTGCCTCCAAGAGGCATTAATTCCCAAATCTCCATCAGCTGGGAACCTAGCATTCAGAACACCCAAGTTTATGGGGGACACCTGACTCAAACCACCACAACATTATCTGATGGAGAAAAGAAAGAACACACTGTGGCCCCCTCCTTTTTCCATTTCCTAGCAAGGTCCCATACTTCCCCAGCCTAACTAATGGGAGGACTAAAGTAGTTCTAATTTTCTGGAAGGAATTTGGTAAATTTTAGCCAACTAATGGCCTCCATCATCCCATCCCCAGTGCTTCATGCAAGGAGACACTGCCAGTGACTTCTGGGAAAGAGGTTTTCCCTCAGGACTATGCAGTCTCAGAATAAAGCCAGCATCATGGCAGACTAAAATCAGACAGAGAAGCCAAGTTGGTGGCCTTTGTCTGTAATGTCAGCACTCTGGAAGCTAAGGCAAGAGGATTATGAAGTTAAAGCTAGCCTGGGCTATATATTGAAACCCCAGCAAGACAGAAAGAGACCACATTGGCACATTGGTCTTTCGTTAGAATCTCCACTTATAAATCAGATATGGTGGCATCCACCCTTAATCCCAGCATGCAGGAGGTTGAGGCAGGAGGATCATACAGTGAAAGTGTGGGTTAACTCAGTTTCTTCTCTGGCATGCTCTGGCCAGAGCCCATGCATACTCCCCCATTTCTGTCCATGTGTTTCCCTCAAGCTTTTACTTCCCAGCACAGGTCATTCTTAAGCAATTTGTTTCAAACTTCTGGTGTTAACATTCTCATTTAGGAGAATAAAGCATCTGGACTTAGGGCAACAGGGCATCTGTGGTCAGCAACAGCAGCTGAGAGGGGGCTGGTCTCCTCCAAACATCATGATTCTGTGTGTGATTCTGTCAAAGACTGGGTGAGGTGAAGTGCTGATTTTCTTTTGTCATTTCTCAAGGCTTCTGGCCCCTCACTGCACAAGATAGCCTTGTAGTAACGATGAATAGCTCAAAGAAGGCAGTCAAGCAATAGAGATGAATTATTGTCTCACTACAGTCAAAATATCTGCTTCCCCTCTTCACCTGGGTGAAAGCCACATAATCAAAAGAAGAAAATAATGTCTGCTACTGCTAATAAAACATGTCACCTTGAGTTCTCATGTGAAGAATGCCTTCTAGAAGTGTGCACTTTTCATTTGCTTGAATCTTTCCATTTTGACTTCCATTATCAACTGAAAGCCATTGTAATTCATAATTTTATATTCTGTCTTTTCAAATAGAAGCATCACCAAGCAAATGTGAACAATTATTCCCAATCGTGATTCTTTTCTTTTCCAGTTTTCAGAGGAGTAGCTAAATCATGCTTTCAAATGATGGTTAGACCAAACCTGTGCAACCTCATGCTATGGGTTTATCTGAGAGAGCTTGATATTGAAATGTTAAACTTTTGCTAATCGATGCCCTCCTCTACTTTGTTGGAGGTGCCCATATATTTGTAAGCCAAAAGATTGTCCTATGCACATTTTGGGGACATGCCATGGTTATGTTGATGACCAAAGAATAAATGGTGAGAAGGTTGGGGCCCAAGAGGCTATTACAGCACAGAGACAGGCAAAGGAACTCCAGAAGAAGGTATTGGCCTGTGTCCTCTGTTTTTTGTTTTCTTTCTTTTTTAAAAAAAATATTTCAAGCCGGGCATGGTGGCGCATGCCTTTAATCCCAGCACTTGGGAGGCAGAGGTAGGAAGAGCGCCATGAGTTCAAGGCCACCCTGAGAGTACATAGTGAGCTCCAGGTCAGCCTGGGCTAGAGTGAGATCCTCCCTCAAAAAACAACCAAAAAATGCATATATATATAATTTATTTATTTGAGAGAGAGGGAGAGAAGGAGAGAGAGAGACGCAGATAGAGAATGGGCACGCCAGGGCCTTCATCCACTGTAAATGAACATCATATGCATGTGCCACCTTGTGCTTCAGGCTTATGTAGGTCCTGGGGAACCAAACCCAGGTCCTTTAGCTTTGCAGGCAAGTGCCTTAACCACTAAGCCCTTTTTTGGTTTTTCAAGGTTGGGTCTCCCTCTAGCTCAGGCTGACCCGGAATTCACTATGTCGTCTCAGGGTGGCCTTGAACTCACAGCAATCCTTCTACCTCTGCCTTCTGAGTGATGAGATTAAAGGCATGTGTCACCATGCCCGGCATCCTCTGCTTTTTAATTTCCACCACAGACAGTCACATCCCAGCCCCGATGTTCCCCACCCATTGTCTGGATGAAACATAGCTGTATTCTCCAGGGATAGCAGGCAGAAGAAAGGAGAACTGGGTGCATTTTGCTGATAAGCCCCAACATGCAAACGTCATCACTTTCAATATTGTGAGATCCTTGCAGGAAAGAGCACTGGGACTGACATGAGCCTCTGAGGACCAGAATGCAAGGACACTGGATAACTGATGAATATCAGATGTCATGTCTCTGGAGCCTGAGAGGATTTACTGAGAAGCACAGACACCCAAACTCATCTCAGAAAGGTCATTTGAAGGAAAACAGCCAGAAATGAATTCCTTCACCTTGGGGTAAAAGACCAGCCAGGCCCAGGGCAACCTGGGTATCTTCGCAGGACTGAAGCACCCCTGTGGGCAGTTAACCAGCAACCCTGAGGAAAACCTGGCCAGGCCTTTGAGGCTGGGAGCCCTACCAATGCATCACTCATGAGAACGTGCACCATCCTTGGAGATACTATCTTTGCCTTGGCTTTAGGACCCTCTCGTCTCCCTATCCCATCCCTGCTGTAGCATTTTGCTCAGAGGATTCTGAGCCATGAAGCTAGGGAGACTGAACACATCACTTTTCACACAGTATGATCTTCACAACTAGCCCTGTGATACTGAGCAAGTCACATAACTTCTCTGTGTCTCAGTTGAAAAATGTGGAGATTCTAAGAGCATTCACCTCCTGAGACTGCTAATGAACAATGAATGAAATGCTATTACTAAGGCTCTGGGCAACAAAGAGCGACTGGCTGGCTGGTCGGTGGCCACAGTTCTAGAAAGGTTAGCTGTTGCTGCAAGTGAGCACTGAGCAATTTCTCTTAATTGTACCTTCTCTTGGATTTCCATCTTACAAAAACGTCTTCACCTCTCTGGAGGGCAAAAGTGGTAAGAAGCCATTTCAGCCTGAGCTAGAGTGAGACCCTACCTTGAAAGACAAACAAACAAACAAACAAAAAAGTGATAAGAAAACCATCTTGGAATCCTTTAATTCTATTAGTAGCCCTAAAAAATAGCAAAAGATCAGGTGAGCTGTGTATAGATTTATGAATGATATGAAGTCTGTACCAGCCTGGCTAAGTTTTAATCCAATGGTAAAGACTAAATTACATTTAACTTCCAGCAATCAGGCTGCAGGAACGTGTGGATAAAATGGAACGAATGTTTTTGGTTCAAATTTCTTTTTTTTTTTCCCCCTGTGTCCAACTGTTGCCTCAATGAAGCTTCTCCGGCTTTTGTTTGTTTTCTTGGTTACAGTGAAGACTCATCCAGACTCACGTGAAGATAGATGGGTGCCAAATGCAGTCCGCAGAGGCCTCGCTTTGGCTTCTCTGGTCTGTGCAGAATGGAATTTCATGCACATTGAAGACAGTCCATCAGTTCTTGGCAAGGAAAATTAAGTTTTCAAAGTCTCTCTCTCTAACAAACCTCCCCCGTCTCACACACAAAGCCTTGCTGAAAGCAACCCCACTTTGCGCAGAAGAGGAAAACCTCCCACCGCAACCCCCACCGCAACTTGCCCTGCTACGGCTCTGACCTTGATTCCCATGATGCCGCTGGACTCTGATTTGGATCAGTCCTTAAGGCCCAGTGCACAACCCAGATTAAAATCTCTCCCTCCCTTTCAGGAGAGGAGCATTTCATTTCAAAATCATCTAGTTAGGGCTTTGAAAAGTGATTTGCAAACTTCGTTGTCTCTGAGGAGGGCACGTTCATTCCCATCCCCAGTGTTCCACCGTGCCCATGTGTTGGCATTTACTGAGCTTCTGAGTGCTCATGATGTTGTTGAAAAGGAAACAAAGAAGTTTTCCTTTCTGTTACAGTGGGAATGTGAGCCATGCAAAGTGGGTTGAGTCAAACTCTCCCTGGAGTCCTTTTACTGAGCTCTTGAGAGGAAACCCAGCAATTTGTTGTGTTACTTCCTAACCGCACTGGGAGTGGACTCTGACCTCAATGTGCTTCAGAGCGAAGCCTCCTTCACATACAGAAGTGAATGTGGTACTGAAAGGTGTTGAGGCACTCAAGGATCAATGTTTACCCGAAGCCAGCATTTTGGAACACAGTTGCCATGGAAACATTGTCAGCCTCCAGTGACTGTCATGAGGTGAAAAAAAATACTCTTAAAATAAGTGAAATCAGGAAAGGTATATTTATAAATCTCTTACCAAACACCTATCTGTTCACGGAGTTGAATGTGTTCTTTAAGCTATAGATACTCGGACGATGGGGGACATTTCATGATGGCATTTTTCTTGATGTCAAAGACTTTGAGCAGGGTGTGGTGGTACATGACTATAATCCCAGCTAAGGAGGTGGAGGCAAGTGAATCAGGAGCTCAAGGCCAGTCTAGGCTGCATAACAAGACACTGTGTCGAAAAAAAGGACAAAGCCATAAATACAAAAAGAAAAACAATGAATTATTCCTCCCTTCCCCCTGCCTCCCATGTCTTATACTGAGTATTGAACCCAGTGCTTCGCACATGTTACACAGAACATTCTACCACTGAGCTACACTCCCAGCCCCCAAATCATCATTCTCATCACTAAAAATAGTACAGTAAGAATAACTACTATTAAATTTTTTTTAAGGGGTTGAGGAGATGGCTCAGCAGTTAAAGCTGTTTGCTTACAAAGTATGCCAGCCAGGCTTCAATTCCCAGCACCCATGTAAAGCCTCTTCTGCACAAAGTGCAAAAAGTGGCGCGTGTAGCTAGCAGCGTGTAGCCCCTGACACATGTGCACATGCTCACACACATACAAATAAATAATTTAAAAATAAATAAAAATTTTAAGGGAGGAGGTTTTAAGAATTGTTGGCTTGTCAGGCTGAAGAGATGTCTCAGCAGTTAAGAGCACTTCCTGTGCAAGCATGAGGCCTTGAAGAGACCTGAGAGACTCAAGTTTGACTCCCAGGACTGACATAAACAGCCAAGGGTGGCCATGTGTGTCTCTTACTCCAATCCCATAAGGAAGCAGAGAGCTGAGAATCACCAAAGATTGAGGAAAAACTCTATTTGAACTCTGGCTCAAACAAAAATGGACAGAAGAGTGATGGAGCCAAACACCTGACATTGCACTCTGGCCACTGCATGCTAGGGTACCCATTTCAGGTGAGTGCACGGAGTGCCACATGGGCACGTACACATTCATACACCAAACTGCACACACATACACACACACACACACACACACACACACACACAAAACATTATATTGTGTGCATTAAAGTTGTGGCCTTGTGTGCTCAGATCTTCCTTAGATACAACATTAAAATTTTTCACTAAACTATAAATCACTAATTCAAAATTGGTAAAATGGTGATTGGTTGAAACTCTAAGACCAAATTTTATGTTTAAGCAGTGGAAAGTATTTCTAGAAGAATCAATAAGTAAGTGACATAATTTTTAAAAAATATTTTTAAAATTTATTTATTTATTTATTTATTTATTTATTTATTTGAAAGGGGACAAGGCATAAAGAGAGAATGGGCATGCCAGGACCTCTAGCCACTGCAAACGAATTCCAGATGCATGTGCAACCTTGTACATCTGGCTTACGTGGGTACTTGGGAATCAAACCTGGGTCCTTAGGCTTCATAGGCAAGCACCTTAACCGCTAAGCCATCTCTCCAGCCCAGTGACATAATTTTTTACATAGTGTCTTTTAGCCATGGGGAAAAGATATTAGTAACAGATTTTTTTAAAAATGAGGAGTTGGGGAGATGGCTCAGTGGTAAAAGATGCTTGCTTGCAAAGCCTGCCAGCCAGAGTTCAATTCCCTAGCCACCCTTGTAAAACCAGATGGGCATTTGCTTGCAGTGGGAAGAGACCCTGACAGCCCATTACACACACACACATGTGCAAATAAATAAATTTTTTTTTTTTTTTTTTTTTTTGGTTTTTCAAGGTAGGGTCTCACTCTAGCCCAGGCTGACCTGGAATTCACTATGTAGTCTCAGGGTGGCCTTGAACTAATAGAAATTGTCCTACCTTTGTCTGGTATTAAAGCTGTGTGCCACCATGCCCAGCAATAAACAATTTGTTTAAAATGAAACAAATGTTGGGCACAGTACTTGCCTGGCAATTGTTATGTTCCACTCCTCACTTATTTCCTTACTGCCAAAACTGCAATCTTATTTAGAGCAGCAATTTGCCCAAAAGTACTCAAATTCATAACCTCTCTTGTGGCTAGAGGTGGCCATAAGAAATAGTCTCAAGCCAGGCGTGGCACATGCCTTTAATACCAGCACTCATGAGACAGAGGTAGGAGGATTGCCATGAGTTCGAGGCCACCCTGAGACTACATAGTGAATTCCAGGTCAGCCTGGGCTAGACGGAGACCCTACCTTGAAAAACCAAAAGAAAGGAGGAAGGAAGGAAGGAAGGAAGGAAGGGAGGGGGAGGGGGGAGGGAGGGGGGAGGGAGGGAGGAGGGGAAGAAGGGAGGGAGGAGAGAAGAAGGGGGAAAGGAGGGAAGAAGAGAAAAGAAAGAAAGAAAGAAAGAAAGAAAGAAAGAAAGAAAGAAAGAAAGGAAAGAAAGAAAGAAAGAAAGATGGAAAGAAAGAAAGAAAGAAAGAAAGAAAGAAAGAAAGAAAGAAAGAAAGAGAGAAAGAAAGATGGAGGGAGGGAGGAAAGAAAGAAAGAAAGAAAGAAAGAAAGAAAGAAAGAAAAAGAAAGAAAGAGAGTAGTCTCAAGTAAGAATACATCCTTGAGCTGGGCGTGGTGGCACACTCCTTTAATCCCAGTACTTGGGAGGCAGAGGTAGGAGGATCTCTGAGAGTTTGTGGCCACTCTGAGACTACACAGTGAATTCAAGGTCAGCCTGGGCCAGAGTGAAACCCTACCTCGAAAAATCAAAAAAAAAAAAAAAAAAAAAAAATACATCCTTGAAAAGGAAAATATCGGAGCTAGTGCTCCATGTTCTCACATTTCTACAGATCTGTGACCAGAGCCTCTGACCACCTTTTATTTGACCATCACTTCAGGGATGTTCATGTCTCATACAGCCTTGGAAGAGAGATGCTGTGTCTGCAGAGCAAGTGGAACTCTTACTTAGGACCATAGAAGACAGTGGTAACCCTTCTCTCCAGAACAAAGGACAGGCCTGCCAGCTGCCCACAATATGATATGTGGAGTCTATTAGCCATTCTCCTATGAAGAAACCTGTTACTGCCTGGGCAAGCCCTCCTACCAGTCTATCTTGCCCTTGTAGGTCATCCTCAGGGCAAGGGAACTGCCCCAGGGGTGCTGCTCACTGTGTTCTGAGTAACAAAGTCCAGGCTCTCGGACCCAGGAGCCTCACGGCTTCTCTCCTATCCATCAAACCAGGACAAGCCAACTTATTAGCTTGTAAGTAGGGTAAAATCTGAGGCCCAGCACAGCTCTTGACCGGATATTCCTTGCAGAACTGAAACATGAGGTAGGAGAAAGCTCTTATTCCCTTTCCTGTCTCCTTTCTTACTTGGGACCACATGGTGACAGGATGACAGAGATCTAAGTGCCCCAGAAGGCAGAGCAGATGAAGAAAGCCTGGGTTCTGGTGAAGGGTCCAAATGGCATAGTGTCAAGCCTCTTGTCATATGAGGTCAGTGAGCTCCTACTTGTTTACATCTAAGTCATTTTTATCAACCAAATGCATTCCAAGCATTTGTGTCAAACACAGTAACATGGTGAATATATAACAGTATTTATCTTAAACATGTTCAGCTCAAGGCAAACTTATTAAGGCCTTTCACTTTTTTTCTTTTAAATATTTTTATTTATTTACAAACAGAGAGAGAGAGGGAGAGAGAGAGAGAAATACAGAGAGAATTGTCATGTCAAGGCCTTCAGCAAATCCCAGGCTCATGTGCCACTTTGTGCATCTGCCTTTACATGGGTATGGAGAAATCGGACCAGGGTCATTAGGCTTTGCAGGCAAGCATCTTAACTGCTGAGCAATCTTTCCAACCCTTTTTTTCTGAGACAGTGTTTTGCTATGTAGCTCAGATTGGCCTCAAACTCACAGCAATTCTCTGGCCTCAGCTTCCTGATTTCTAGGACTCTATGCATGTGCTATCACAGATTGTTGTCTATCTAGCAAACTTAAATTCTTTTGGGAAAGATATGGATTTAAAACCTCAATTCAGTAAGTACAATTTTCTCTTTGCAGTAGATAGCCCCGTGTCACTGGAATAAACCTCTAGACCAGACACAGTTATTTATTCGAAGCTTACAGATCCAGGGAAAGTTCCATAATGGCAGAAGGAGCTGGCCCACTTTCACAGGTCCAAGCAGAGAGAGGAAAAAGTCATAAGCCACACCAGCACCATAAACAAGCACATTTAGAAACTCCAGGCAAAGCTCAGACACTTTGCATATCTTTAGGCTGGAATTCCAAATCTGTCCCCACTCTTTGGGGCTGGACCCTAGGATGGCCCATTGACACCTCTTTCAGCCAGGTGGCTATAGTTCTAAATTACAAACTTTAATAAAAGCTTGAATATATTGGGGGACATCTATTCAGACTGCTACAGATGTTAGTCAAGAGTTCTTACAAGCTTTTCTCCAAGAGGCTGGTGGAGCTGGTGCTGTGGGCAAAATGACTGCTACCCAAGTTAACAGTGTGATGTGATGGCATGTACCTGTAACCTCAGCTCTGGGGAAACAGAGAGGGGAATGCCTAGGGCTTGATTAGTGAGCTCTTGTTTCAGGAAAAAACCTTGTCTCAAAAAGTAGGGTGGAGGGCTGGAGAGATGGCTCTGTGGCTAAGGGCACTTGCTTGCAAAGCCTGATGACCTGGGTTCAATTCCTCTGTACCCATGTAAAGCCATATACAAGAAATGGCACATACATCTGGAATTTGTTTGCAGTGACAGCAGGCCCTGGCACACTCATAGTTTCTCTGTCTGTGTCTCTCACTCTCAAAAAAATTAAATAAAAATATTTTTAAAAAAAAAATAGAAGCCCAGCAGGACTTGGGAGGCAGAAGCAGGAGGATCACTGTGAGTTTGAGGCTAGCCTGGGACTACAGAGTGAGTTCCAGGTCAGCCTGGGCTAGAGTGAGACCCTACAAAAAAAAAAGTAGGGTGGAGAGTGAGACATCTGATGTTGATCTCTAGCCTCAATGAGCATGCATACACACGTGTGCCCACACACATACTGTGGTAGTTTGAATAGATGGCCCCCAATATATTCAGTGTTTTATTAGTTTGTAGTTTGCATCTGCAACCACCTAGCTGGAGGAGGTGTAACTGGGTAGATTTTAAGGTGTGGTGGTGGGTTTGAAATTACAATCTAAAGATATGCAAAGAGTACCTAGCTGGAGTTCCTGAAGTGTGCTGTGTGGTTGTGGCTTTTGGTTTTTTGGGCTTGTGGCCTCTCTCTCTCTCTCTCTCTCTCTCTCTCTCTCTCCCTCTCTCTCTTTCTCTCTCTCCCCCCCCCCTTGGACCTGTGAAAGTGGGCCAGCTTCTTCTGCCATTATGGAACTTCCCCTGGATCTGTAAGCTTTGATAAATCCCTTTCTCCATAACTGTTGCTGGTCTGGATGTTCATCTCAGCAAACCTGGAGCTGTCTGCTACACATACAAACACACATATACACATTCACACATACATACAGTGCAAAAAAAAAAAAAAGTCAACTTTCAAAATGTTACTTGAACCAGCATTACTAGTGAATACCTATAACCCCAGCACTCAGAAGATAAAGGTAGAAGCAGTAGGATTAGAAATTCAAGACTACCCTCTGATACATAGTGATTTCAAGGCCAACCTGGGCTATGTGATGATACCTTTTCTTAAAAGAGAGAGAGAATGAGGGCTGGAGAGATAGTTTCATGGGTAGGGTTAGGGTTAGATTAAGTTAGGCTTGCCTGTGAGGCCTAAGGACCCAGGTACAATTCCCCAGTAAAAGCCAAAGGCACAAGATGGCTCATGTGTCTGGAGTTTGTTTGCAGTGGCAGAAGGCCCTGGTGCTCCCATTCTCTTTCTCTCTCTCCCTCTTCCTCTAATAAATAAATAAATAAATAAATAAATAAATAAATAAATAAATAAATATTTAAGAGAGAGAGAGATGTTAGTCAAATAGGCAATAAAAATAGGACTAAGCCAGGCATGGTGGTGCACACCTTTAATCTCAGCACTTGGGAGGCAGAAGTAGGAGGATCACTATGAGTTCAAGGCCCCCTGAGACTACATAGTGAATTCCAGGTCAGCCTGGACAAGAGTGAGATCCTACCTTGAACAAAATAAAAAACAAAAATGAAAGAATACGACTGTTCTATTTCTGCTACTACAGACCATGAGGTATGTCTGGTCACCAATATGTCTCGTACTTAGCACAAGGACTGATGCACAATAGGCTCTCAAAAATTTACTGAACAAGCATTCATGAATTCAAATGTGTTAATCATGCCCAAAGAAAATTAAGATTTAACAGCAAAGTGGGCATGGGAGAACACACCTATAATCCTAGCACAGAGAGGATTTCAAATTCAAGGTTAGTCTGAGCTACAGAGTAAGACCCACCTCAGAAAACAAAAAAAAATACTAAACTAAGACTATTTCAACACATTAGCTATGTCAGTTGAGAATGATAGGTATCTTAAGAAAAGACCACAGCTCAGTAGCTTCTCATCTCTGCTTCTGATGACTGCAAAATGCTGCATAACTTAACCCTGGAGTTTACAGGATCCACCAACCTCCCAGGCTGGCTCCTCAGGAAATCAGAGGAAATGACAATTGTAACCAGAAAACGTCTTTGGATATTTACTATGAAGAAAAAGAAATTTTACCCATTCTCTCTCCATCTATCTGCCTCTCTCTCTCCCTCTCTCATAAATAAATAAATAAATAAATAAATAAATAAATAAATAAATAAATAACAAATAAAATTTGGGGGGTTTTTTTTGTTGTTTTTCTTTTGGTTTCTTGAGGTAGGGTTTCACTCTGGTCAAGGCTGACCTGGAATTCACTATGTAGTCTCAGGGTGGCCTTGAACTCATGGTGATCCTCCTACTTCTGCCTCCTCAGTGCTGGGATTAAAAGTGTGTGCCACCACACCCGACTAATATTTTTTAAAGCATTTTTAGAACATTTGATAAACCTTGAAACTTATGACTGCAAGAAAAATTAATTAGGAGAGAATATAGCAGTGTAGTTTAGATCTTCATAGAAACACAGGATAAATAAGAGGACAGAGTACACAATAAGATGAAGTAGAATCAGCCCTAATAGAGTTTTGATGAATGATAGTTTTTCTCAATTTTTAAAAAAATTTTATTTTATTTTATTTTATTTGCAAGCAGAGAGAGGGAGACAGAGGAGATAGAGAGCCACTGCAACTGAACTCCAGACACATGTGTGCCACCTTGTGCATCTGGCTTATAGGGGGTACTGGGGAATCAAACCTGGGTCCTTTGGCTTGGCAGGCAAGTGCCTTAACCACTAAGCCATCTCTCCAGCCCTGTTTTTTTTTTTTTTTTTTTTTTTACAAATCCTACTGGTAATACATGTTCTTAGTATGATTTCTATTTGCAAATCTATCAAAATCACGATAAGATACCATTTTACACCTGTAGGATAGAAAATTAAAAGAGTCACTGGGGAAGTAGAGGCATCATAATCCTTGTGCATAACTGGTGGGAGTGCAAAATGGTGCAGTCACTGTGGAAATCACTTGCAGTTCCTCAGAAGTTAAACACAGCATTACCATATGCTACACCAATTCAGCTCCACTGTATGGAGTGAAAAGAACCAAAAAGCTCAAATAGAAGCAATAGCCAGAGGTGGAAACAACCAACAGCTAAAAGGACATACAACATGTGACATGTATATGCAGAGAATATTACTCACCATTCATAAAAATGAAATTCTGCCAGGTGTGGTGGCACACGCCTTTAATCCCAGCACTTGGGAGGCTGAGGTGGGAGGACTGCCATGAGTTCAAAGCCACATAGTAGTTCTGAGACTACATAGTAAATTCCAGGTCAGCCTGGGCTAGAGCAAGACCTTACCTTGAAAAATAAAATATAATAAAATTCTGACACATGCTATAGCTTAGATGATCCTTGAAAACAGGATACTAAGTGAAGAAAGCTAGACACATTTCTGTAAGTATGTGATTTCTGTTAGTATGTGATTCCTTTTGTATGTGAGATCTGGGGTTACCAAATGCAGACACAGAAAGGAGAATGGTGTAACAGGGCTAAGGTATGACAGACTTATTGGATACAGTTTCTGTGTAGATAAAGAAAGGCCTTGGAAATAGAGATTGCAAATGTATTTATTGCCAATGGATTGCATATTTAAAAAGGGTTAAAATGATAATTTTATGTTACATCTACTTTATAACAAAAAAAAAAAAAAAACTATGAAACAAGTAAAACCAAAAAAGATGGGTTTTATTTGTATGAGGAAAAGAAAATGGGACAATTTCTTAAATTTTCTTTGTGAGGGGCTCGAGAGATGGCTTAGTGGTTAAGGTGCTTGCCTGCGAAGCCTAAGTACTCATGTTCAACTTTCAGATCCCACGTAAGCCAGATGCAAGATTATACATGCGTAAAAGGTGGTGCACACATTTGGAGTTCAATTACAGTGGCTGGAGGCCCTGGCGCAATATCTTTCCCTCACCACCACCACCCCCACACACACACACACGCATACACTTGCATTAAAAAAAAAAAAAAAAAAAAAAAAAAAAAAAAGCCGGGCATGGTGGCACACGCCTTTAATTGCAGCACTCAGGAGGCAGAGTGGATCGCTATGAGTTCAAGGCTACCCTGAGACTACATAGTGAATTCCAGGTCAGCCTGGGCTGGAGTGAGACCCTACCTCGAAAAACAAAACAACAACAACCAAAAAACCAAAAGGAAAAAAAAAAAAAAAAAAAAAGGTTAGTCTGTTGGGCTTGCCTAATTTCCCGGCCACATTGGTTTTCCTTGAACCTTACTTGTTGGTGAGGTGAAATGGAGTAGGTTCTCTTTGGACACTCTCTATTCCAATCTTCAGCTCTTCAGCTCTCAGGAGTTACTGCTGGTGCTTCTTCTGCCCCCTAAGTGTGTGTTAGGCTAGGACTTGTTGATGAAAATATTATTTTAGAATTCCTTCCATTCCTAGCATCTGTTTACTTTCCTTCCTGTATATTTCATAATGTAGCATAGAGATTTTTGATTTTGCAGCTAAAATAGTCTGTGCATTCATTATCACTTCCTTGTGACCCACTTTATGCACAATTACTCATTCTGGCGTTAAAATTTCAGGTTTCAAAAAAAAATTTTTTTCTGGAACTAAAATATATATCTGAAGAAAAAAAAGAAATGGAAGAGATGGGTGACAGAATAACTGCTGGTGTGGCTCAAAGGACTCCAGGAATGAGCATCCCAGGTCAGCCCTCATCTCTCTCCTGCAAAAGCTCTTAAATTACCCCCTTTTCAGTTCCCCATACCTGCAGTCCCATGTGTCCCTCCATCCTTTCTCTTAGCTCCCTCCCAAGAAATCCCTCTACGCAATGGCCAGACGCTTGGCTGCTGTGTAGAGCTACAGGAACAGAGAGTGTGAGATCCTGCTCCTTTGGAGACACAACTGTGAGCTTTCTCTCCCGTGCCAGTGTGTGTGTGCAGCAAGAGTCGGGACCAGGGACTCAGGTCCAGTAGGCCTGCACTTGTAGGAGATCTTCGGATCATTTTGAGTGAAACACTCAGGCCACATTTGAGAAATGCTGTGACTTAGAGGGGAGGGAGCGGGGAATTTCTGTGCTAGACTTCAGGAACCTCAAAGCACTGAGAGCCCTAGGGAAGGAGAGACAACAGTGATCTGATACAAGAGAGGAAAGGAAATAGACAGGTGGGAGGCACCATAGGCTCTGTCACCAGTGGCCACTCCCCATGGAGTGAGAGCAACACTTTGGGTGCTTCCTTGTTGCTGTGACAAAATACCTGACAAGAAATAATTTAATGGAGGAAGGGTTTATTTTGACTTACAGTATGAGGGAATATAGTTCGTTGTGGTAGAGAAGGCATGGCGGCAGGAACATGAAGCAACTAGCCATATTTATTCTGCAGTCAGGAAGCAGAAAGTGATGAATATTGACACTCAACTGGTCTTTTTTTTATGAAGTCTGGGACCCCAGCCCATGGGATGGTGCAAGCCGTATTTAAGGTGAGTTTTTAAATCTCAATTATCCTAATCTACAAAACCAGTCACAGACCTGCCCAAAGTCTGCTAGGCGACTCTAGATCCACAAATGGACAATCAATATTAACCATCATAGGCTCCTCCCACTGCCTTTAGCCCTGTGGGACAGGAGACTCTGCACAGGGGTCATTCATCTCTCAGGATCCAGGAGGATGACACAGAACTACCTGGTAGCAGAGGTCACTGGCCTTAATTCCACCAACCTCTAGTGACAATGGCATTAGCTGCTCTGCAGGGCCTCAGTGCACAATGAACACTCAATACATGATGGTTAATATTACTTTTAAATTATTTATTTATTTATTTATTTATTTATTTATTTAAGTGAGAGAGAAAGAAAAGAGACAGAGAGGGAGACAGAAAAGAGAGAGAACGGCCTTCAGCCACTACAAACTCCTGGCGCATGCGCCACTTTGTGCATCTGGCTTACGTGGGTCCTGGAGAATCAAACCCAGATCCTTTGGTTTTGTAGGCAGATGCCTTAACCACTAAGCCATCTCTCCAGTCAGTTCATATTATTTTTATTATTTTTTAATTGAATCCAGAAGTGGGATTACTGAACAGGGAATCTTCTTAGTATTACTGAATGGTATTTGTCGAGACTATGTGTGCAATTTTTCTTTAAGTTGCATAAAGATGGCTCAGTTTGACCATGGAAGATAAGAATACCCGTGTGTTTTATATGATGTTGGGTACCTGGGAGGACATGTACCTAAACATCTCTGTACGGGAGGGTCATGAGTGTCTTCTAAATTCTTTGTGCTGAATTAACAATTGATAGACACTGTTTTCCTCTTCCTTCTCTTTGCTCCTTCTACCCAACACACATACACACCACACACACACACACACACACACCTTGTTCTAATGCCTGGAAATTCCTTTGAAATAACATTTCCTCCCAGGAGACCCCAATGACAATGTAAATCTGCTTCCTGGAAATGTAGTGCCTGGATGTCGCCACACACCCTTTCCCCAGTTTATTGATCTAACACCTGGTCCAGAGTTAGGTGAAATGGCAGGTCTGGGACACCCTAGTACCACCCTGGAGGGACAAGCCCTGAACAGAAAGGGTGGTACTAGGTGTCCTCAGAGCTAGAGAGACACCAGGAGACATCTGACATGCAAGGCAAGGGAAGTAAAATCCAAAGCAGTGGCAGGTTCCCAGAGAGCCCAGGAGAGGGACCGGCTGCCCTGCTCTCTGAGATGGCTCCTGTAGGAAGGCAGGTGCAAAGTAATGAGCCAAGGACCTTGTGAGAGCTCCACGTGGTTCTATGCAAACCCCTGCAGAGTGGAAAGAAATCCCGAGAATGCAGCTCGCCTCCCTGTCGTGTCTATGCTTCTTGGCATGTACTTTGTACCAGAAGGCTGCAGTTATGTTGGTGACTTCCAAAGAGCTGAAGAGTGAATCACTCTGGAAGCAGTTCTAAGCTCTCAGTTTGGAGTGATTCATCGAAATGTTTTCTGCATAAAAATTTTCCTTGCTTGATTATCGTATTGTGTGGCTGTGTTGCTCTTGAAGGCAGAGTTATTTGTAGGTAAACTGAAGTGCCCCCATTCCCACTGATGCATTCTCCTGCCATAATTAAAATTATGTTTTTAGAGAAATGCTTTGAAAGATTTGTATTTCTGCAACACAACTTTGTTGCTTTAGTTTTCCTCAAATTCCCTTAATTCCAATTCAAGGAAGAAAGGTTTTTTGTTTTTTTTTTAATTTCTTTTCTTTTCCTCCCCCTCCCCCCAGGTAGGGTCTCATTCTATAGTCCCAGGCTGGCCTCGAACTCACTTTGATCCTCCTACCTCTTTCTCCTGAGTGCTGGGATTAAAGGCTTTCATTTCTTTTCTTTTTTTTTTTTTTTCCTAAGAGCTCAAATCACTATCTGTCCAGTTCAGAATCTAAACATCACATTAGAATCAGAGTGTGTGTGTATGTGTGTGCGTGTGTGTTGCTGAGAATTGAACTCAAGGTCTCGTGTTTGCTAAGCAAGCCCCTTTACTACTGCACTATATTCCCTGTTCTAGAATCCAGACTTTAAGAAACAAAGAGATGTCTCATTTAAAGAGACTGAGCAGAAAGAAGGTGCCTGGCTTGTCACTAGAGAATGAGGGTGACACAGTTTTTTCTAACTACAAAGATAAGGGGATGAGGGACCAGAGAAGGGCCAGGCAGGCTACACTCCCTCTTATGTCCACTTCCTCTAAACTCACTGTCTACCCTGCCAACAAACCCACTGAAGGAAAAAATGTCAAATTCCTTCTCCAAGAGAGGGAGAGAGCAAGGAGAAAGACATGCCAGGTGTGCCAGCTACTCCAGGGTATGAAGTTTCCAAAGAGCCCAAACTCAGCTCCAGGGCCCTGTGGCCAAGCTCTAGGATACATGGGGTAGGGGTGATGGGGGGGATGAAGAACAATGGGTTCAGAAAGCCTGGTGTCAATCAAAGGGTGAATCCACACAGTGAAGAAGCCAGAAGAAGCCATGACACTCAAGGGATATCTGGGCTGCATCTGAGCAGCTTCCACTGTCTTTCTCTGCAAAGATTTGCCAGGAGAAGGGAACCTCTGACCTGGAAGCCCATGACCCATATAAGGAAAGAGGCTCCCAGGTCTGTCCCTTCACCAGGTCTGACCTTGAGGAGAAGGGCCTCCTCCTCAAAGAGGACATCCTGGGTCCTGGGGAAGGACAGAGTTAGAGTGGACAGAGTTCCTTTCCACCTTTTCAATATATCTGACAAGAGGGCTGGAGATATAGCTCAGCAGTTAAGGCACTTGCCTATGAAGCCTAAGGACCCAGGTTCAATTCCCCAGGACCCACATAAGCCAGATGCACAAGGTGGTTCATACATCTGGAGTTCATTTGCGGTGGTTAGAGGCCCTGGTGCTCCCATTCTCTCTCTCTCTCTCTTTCTCCTTCTCTTCCTCTCTTGCCTTCTCTACATCTTTCAAATAAATAAATAAAAGTACTTAAAAATATGGCTGAAGAGAAAAGAAAGCAAGCCCACAGGCACGCAGACCCCACTAGCTCAACTCTCCCTATTTGTGTACAGGGGTCCTCCCCCCAAGCAGAAGCTATTTCCTCTCCCTTGATACAGGGCTGTACTTGCTCTGAGCCACAGAGGGAACTGAAAGTGGAACCTAGTGGCAATGATGTACTTCTGAGGCCAGACCTCAAGGGCAGCAGCAGCCTCCTCTTTCTCTTACCTGGAAGTAATCCACACATAAGAAGCCCAACTGACTGGAAAGCCCCATGCTGTGCAGAAGCCCAAGCTATTCATATTATAAAGGCTACATGAAGGGAGACAGAGGGGCTCAGGCAGTCGGCTAGAGACACCAAATATGGGAGAGAAGTTTTCTTCAGTGTTTTCAACTCTAATAGACTATGAACAGAAGAACTGCCCAGCTACACTTAGCTCAAATTGTAGAGTTATGCAAAACGATAAAACACAGTTAAGCCACTTAGTTGTTGGGGTGACTAATTCTGTAGCAATGGCTAAATGAAACACCTCTCCATCCACCTTCCCCATGACTGCCTGCCTTCTGCCTTCTGCTCCAACCACTCAGACCAGTTTGTGGCCCTTGCATATGCTGTGCTGTTACTCAATCTGTGATCTCCTTTCTTAACTCTTTCTTTTTTTCCTGGCCAACTTTACTAGTCTCATTTCTTTCTATCTCCCCCACTTCTTAGTTTCCCATGGTACCTTATGCAAATCACACTCACAGTCCTAATGATTCTATAATTGTTTCTTTATGCAGCTGCCTCACAGAGATGCAATGCCTTCTCTCAGGGTGGATAATGCATCTGATTCAGTATCAGGGTTTCACTTGACATGGAAATGTGAGCAAGTCTCTTTAAACTCCAGCCCAGTTTCCCTGAATCATTAGGAGTTGCATTCAATTGTCTTGTGAAAGAACCCCATCCTCACTGAACTAATCAGATGATCAATCGTTTTCTCTTCCTACCTCACCATCCTCAGAATGTCTTTCCCCTTTGTTTTTGCCTCAAGGCTGAATGGCTTCTTGGCCACTAGCCTCACACTCACATCCCAGACAGGGAGAAAAGAAGCAACAGGGAGGAAGGGGTGGCACGCATATTCGAAAGGCAATGCTTTTCCACAGTTCCCCCAGAAGACGTCTACTCATCTCACTAGGCAGTCCAGAGCAATCACATGGGAGTCTCAACTTTGACCTTGAAGCAGCCACTGCTTGGAGTTGTCTCTGTGGTGACCAGGCAGAGGTTAGATGTGAAGTGATAATGTAATATTTGCCAGATTCTCCACCAACTGAGGTTAGAACACTACCTCGAAGAGCTGATGACATTAAGGGAAACTATGAGCAAACACTCTCAGTACCAAACACACACCGAGCCCTCAGTAAAAGTAATTATGTCAAGCCAGGTGTGGTGGTGCACTCCTTTAATCCCAGCACTGGGGAGGCAGAGGTAGGAGGAACGCTGTGAGTTCGAGGCCACCGTGAGATTACACAGTGAACTCCAGGTCAGCCTGAGCTAAAGTGAGACCCTACCTCGAAAAACCAAAAAAAAAAAAAAAGTAATTATGTCCTTGCAGTTCCAGAAGCAGCACTTAACCAAAAATTTTCCCTGAAGGGACAGAAAATTCATCAGTAAAGACACTTGCCCCACTCTGTAATTCTTCTGCAATGAATTTACCTCTTGATTAATAAGTCTATTATTCAATAGTCTATTCAACTGTTAATAAAGTGAATCAATTTATTATTCTGGATAATAATCCAGACGCCTGGATTGTCATTATGACTCTTCTCATGAGTGACACAGAAAAAAAAGGGGGGGGCTTGGAAAGACACAAAAGGCCAATGGGCTACTTTCATTGTTCTGTGGCTACAGCACTGCATATTTCTTTTCTGATTCATGGAAAAATAGCTAGCACACAGAAGTGAGCTCAATCTGTGAAAATCCTCAGACCAGAGAGAGAGTTTAAGAATAAAGTCCCTCTGTTTTAACCACTGGGAGCTAAAAAAGCTGACCTGGAAGGTGTTAGCAGCAGGAAAACTTTAAGAACCTGCTTTGTGAGTCTCAAGCCACTCTCACCAACCACTCACTGGGTTTGCTTATTTTTAAAGCAGATTACTTATGATTTTTATATTGGCCAAGATATTTTTTCTTGCTAGGAACAAATACAAATGCAGCATAAAATGACTTCACTGGTGAATTTACTGGCTTGAGTGATAGAAGTATCCTTGAGTAGCGGTTCAGTCACAGCTGGATCCAGGTGTTTAAATGAAGGATTCAGGAATAATCTCTCCCTATAGTTCTCCTTCCATGGTGATAAAACAGCTTCCTTGAGACTTCTGAATGAGAACCCACCCGTTTAGGAGCCCCAGTAGAAAGAGAAGTTCTTTCCTCATCAATTCCAGGACTGGCCCAATTTGAGTCACACCAACACCAAGCCAATCACCACACTAAGGGAATATGATTCTCTTATTGGTCAGTCTGGGTCACATGCTTATAGCCCTGAGCCAATCACCACGTTTAGGCAATATGGTTCTTACTGGCCAGTCTTTCTTGGAGCCTAGGCAAGGCCAGATTCACTCTAAGTCTTTGAGAGTGGGAGAAACGTAGTGGTGATGCTCCAGCCACGGAAGAGTCTGCAGAGACTAGCCCTGCAAAAACGCTAGGATACAATTCGATATAAATGTTATTGGTATAAATACCACAGTAGTACTAGCAACAGCTTTTTCCATCTGTCATATCCTACTCATTTTTTCAGGCTCATTTCAAATGTCACCACAGGCAAATCTCCCTAATGAAATCAATTTTCCATCATCACTCCACTTGTTTTTCTCTCGTGGTGTGATCACATTTTGCTATGCATTATGGTGAGTCACACGCCCATTTGTCTCCACTCTGGTTTGGAAAGGACTTAAGGCAGAGCCAGAGCTGGGCCCGCCTCCCATTCATCACCACAAGCCTGAGGAAGAGGGCTGCTGGCTGCTGTCCTGCCCTGACCAGGCCTGGGAATGAAAAGAATGCAGGATGGTGAGGAGGAAAGAAATCCCATGGTTTTTCCCAGGAAGAAAACCCCTTGCAGTGCAAAATTGGATTTGAGAAAGCAGGGTGGCTTTTCTTCCTTAAGTCAGATTGGAACTTTATTTAAAAAAAAAAAAAAGTTTTATTTTTATTTATTTGAGAGAAAGAGGCAAAAAGAGAGAGAGAGAGAGAGAGAGAGAATGGGCGTGCCGGGGCCTCCAGCTGCTGCAAACAAACTCCAGATGCATGCGCCCCTTGTCCATCTGGTTTATGTGGGTCCTGGGGAATCGACCGGAGGTCCTTTAGCTTTGCAGGCAAACACCGTAACAGCTAAGCCATACTCTCTAGCCCCAGAACTTTCTTTACTAATATGTGATGAAACCTGCAGTGGAGATAAAAATAGACTGACAGAGTAAGCTTAGAAATTTCACATCCCAAATGAAGGGAGTGGTGTGAGCTTTATTCATCCCTTCAATAAACAAAAACGCAAGCCTCCCAGAAGCCTTGAACACCCTGCCAGGGCTGGCACCTTATTAATAAGTCAGAGCCTTCCTGGGCTGGTCCTCCTTTTTAGGTCCTCTCCTGTCATTGGTGGCTCTGTTCCAGCGACACTGCCCTCAGAGGAGAGAAGAGGGGGTCAACATACCAAGATCCCCAGCTTCACAGTGGCTTGCAGGCACCTGCAGACGTCCCTTGAATGCTTCCTGTTCAATTCAACAAGTTCTAATTATGTGAAAAAAAATATTTGCTCACTATTAAACTATGTTTACTCTTGTAAAGGCAAACTCTCAAAGACGGGGGTTAGGCAAGCCCAGAAAAATCTAAACGTTTATGCCAACACCTTTCTGTTTCCTGCCACCTGCAGTTTCTAATAGCGTTATGAGTGTTTCTTTTTCTGGACATCTACTCCTGCTCTTCTCATTATTAAGGCTCTTTTCCGTGTCCACCTCTGCCTGCTGAAACAGGCTAACCTCTCCTTCAGACACTTCATCTTGCTGTGCAGAAATGGCCCTTGTTGGCTCCTCAGTAAAGACTCACCCAGCAGCAGCCGAGCTTCTCCTTCTCTGGCTTCTGAGTCATCCTCCTGGACCAAAGGCTGAGAACTGTGTGAGGAGAATCTGAGGTATATTGTTTCTCAATTCTTGTCAAGTGTATCACAGTTTTTTTTTTTTTTTTTTTTTTTTTTGCACTGCCAAGTTTCTCCCTCATCATTCTGATATGTTTGTCCCAAAACACATTCATAACCAAAAGAGCCTGAAAGGGTAGGGAGAGTCAGAACTCAGGTGGCATAAAGATGGAGCAAGTTACATGAGATTTCATTTATTATGATAGTAAACCCAGGAGTTCCTAAAGTGGTGCTTTTGATGGCTGAAAGAGATAATTCAAAGCCTCTCAGACACACACACACACACACACACACACACACCAGATTTCTCACACAGTGGAGTAGCTTTGGAAAGGTAGCAAAAATCAAGTCAATCTATCAGCCATCCATAAGGCTGAAAAAAGGAGCATGCAGGCACTCTTTTACCATGATAGGGCCCAGAGACATAAACCAGGCATTTCAGCCACACCAGAAGATATTGAACAAGGCAAAATGCACGCCCTTCCTCTGCTCTAAACTAGTTTCGTGACAGTGGTGAAATGAAAGGCTTTGGTTTTTGATACATATCACTCAGTTATAAATAACTGCCTCAGATGACTTCACGATTGACTTCCTCAAAGCTCAGGACTTCACTTCCCCCATGAGTGATCAAATATACCTGTTCCTCTGAAAAATGGCACACTAGCTTCTCCTAAGTGAATTTTCCTCCGATATTGCTGAAGCATACCCAACAGCTCCGCCTCAATTAGGTGCAAGGTTCTCCCTCACTTTTCTCCAGACACTAAACTACAAACCTAGATCTGTGATCCTTAAAAAAATCAAAGAAAATCTGCCACACACTATGATGTTTAATCATAGGCTCCCTGCAGGTATAAACAGCTCACTGTAAAACATGCCTGCGCAGAAAATCCTGGGTCACACACACACACACACACACACACACACAGAGAGTAACATGTGTGGCAAACAGTAGAGGATTCATGCTTTCAGAACAAGCACCAACCAAATCCTTAAAGTGTGGAGCTATGAATGCAAGCAAAAAAAAAAAAAAAAAAAAAAAAACTTGTGATTTCAGGCCACTTTATCTTTCTGGAGCTCAGCCAACAGAGCAATTTCCACGAAAAGCAGCTCAGACAGCTTCACATGCAGCTCCACAGACTCTAGCAAGCTCTTTTTTGAGCTAAGCAGGATGTTTCTTCTCCTCGCCTCACTCAAGCCTCAATCCCACAGCCTGTTAACTAAAATGACAAGAAATCAGGCCTCACCAAAAATGAATAGGGAAGAGCACTTCACACTCTGATCAGCCAGAGAGGCCAAAGCACCACTAAGCAATTACATGCTTAGCTTGGCCAGCACCAGCCCAACAAGCATGACTCATTTCAGACAAAGGGGAGAATGGTGCTGCTTCAAGCATGCTTCTTCTTTTTGTGACTGCTAACACCAATCACCCAGCCAGCCAAGAATAGTTTCTTCAAGTGGCCAGCTTTGTCTGAGGACATCTTTCCCCAAAAGCTGACCCTGGGATTTGTAAGTTTAAGTCCCATCTTGCTATCCTGAGGATAGGAACAGAGCACATAACACATATGGGGATCTTTGGCTCAACTGGGAGGCACTGGAGCCTTGGGAGAGAGAAAGCCACTGAGAGTCTCCTGTCCTGAGATCACAATCCCCTTCGTCGTCAGGCGCCCAAAGGTACCAGAATGGCCTCTTTCTTCCTGTTAGTGATTATATGAATGTCATGTCATTTGCCTGATTGAGACTTTAGCAAGCTTAACTTAGGGGTGACTATTCTGGAGTGAAGAAATAATATTTAAAATGTTGTTGTTGTTGTTTTCCAGGTAGGGTCTCACTCTAGCCCAGACTGACCTGGAATTCACTCTGTAGCCCCAGGCTGGCTTCAAACTCTACAATCCTCCTACCTCAGCCTCCCAGGTGATGGGCTTAAAGGCATGTGCCACCACACCAGGCTAAAGATTTTTTTTGACAGTAAAACAATTTTTGAAGACTTTTGACAGTTTCTTAGCTCTTTGATGCTATCCTCTGTTTTGAGATGTTAAAAATAGACATTAAAAGTTCTAAGCAGAAATTAGTTTAATTTTATTCATCCCTTGGGTGTTAGATAATTAATTAGCCTCTACCTCTCACCCTCAAAAACAAATTTCAGACTGATTACAAAGTTTAATGTGAAAATTAGAAGAAAATGACCCCTAGAAGGAAACATAGTGAATAGCCTACAATTTGACACAGAGAAGTGTTTCCCAAGCAAGATATAAAAAGGAGAAGCATGAGAAACAGCTATCACACCTCTCAAGGCTCAGTGACCATTGTGGAAAAGGTGGCCAAAAGAATCTAAGGGCCAAAGGAAGGGAAGGGACTGATTCTAGACACAAAGTGCCCTTGGTATCCATGACCTCACCGTGGCTGACACTACCTACACAAGACCTGCATAATAGGAGGGAATAAAATGATGGCATAAAAATAGAAGAGAGAGCTGGACTGTGTGGTGGTTCACACCTTTAATCCCAGCACTCGGGAGCCAGAGGTAGGAGGATCGCCGTGAGTTCAAGGCCACCCTGAGACTACATAGTGAATTCCAGATCAGCCTAAGCTAGAGTGAGACTCTACCTCAAAAACAACAACAACAAAAAAAAAAAAAAATAGAAGACAGGCCAGGCGTGGTGGCGCACGTCTTTAATCCCAGCACTCAGGAGGAAGAGGTTGGAGGATCACTGTGAGTTCGAGGCCACCCTGAGACTACATAGTAAATTCCAGGTCAGCCTGGGCTAGAGTGAGACCCTACCTCGAAAAACCAAAAAAAGAAAGAAGATATATGGTGCTGAGAAGAAGGCACAGAGGAGTGCTCAGCACTGAAACATCTCTAACACACTTTCCAAGGCTCAGGGTCCATTGCGGAAGAGGGGGCAGAAAGAATGTAAGAGCCAAAGGAAGAGTAGGACTCCTTACAACGTGCTCCTCCAGACACAAAATGGCCTGGATATCCATGACCTCACAGTGCCTGACACTACCTACATAAGACCATCATAATAGGAGGAAAAGATCATGACATCAAAATGAAAAGAGAGACTGATTGAGAGGGTGAGGGGACATAATGGAGAGTAGAGTTTCAAAGGGGAAAGTGGGGGGGGGAAGTACCATGGGATATTGTCTACAATTAAGGAAGTTGTCAATAAAAAAATAAATAAATTTTAAATTTAAAAAAAAGAAAGAGAAAATGGGACTGTTTCCCTTATTTCTTTTTCAGTATGTTTGTCCTTGGTATATATGAAGAAGAAGAAAAAAAGCAGAAGTCATAAAGAGAAAGAATTACGTCTACTTACAGGGCTGGGCATACTGAAACACAATTATAAGCCCAGCACTTGGGAAGCAGAGGCAGGAGGACCCATACAAGTTTAGAGCAAATTCATACCAGCATGGTCTATCTACATAGTAAGTTCCAGACCAGCCAGGGCTACATAGTAAGATCCTTTCTCAAAGAGAAAAAAAAAAATGACACATTTGATTACATAAAAATGTTCATTTTATGAAGATATTTACAACTGAATAGTACAGAATTCATATCCAGAATAAATAGAACACATGCAAATCAATAGTAACACACATACCACCCAACAATAATAGTGCAAAGAATTCTCATAGGCAATTCAAAAGTACAATTGACCAAGTTAAATAGAGCATTGCTCCTGAACCCTGAAGTTTTACTCCCAGATATATACAAAACAGAAAGCTTGTGCACATGCATATTGAAAGGCATGCACAAGAATGTTCAGCCAATATTGTCTATTAGCTAAAAGTTGGAAACAACCCAGATGTCCATTGATAAATAAAATGTGGTATACTCACATAATAGAGAACAATAAGGAACATAAATGGGTATCTTACAAGTACGTGAATGACTCATAAACATAATGCCAAATAAAGTAAGCCAGATGCAGAAGAGCACATGTTTATATGATTCCATTCATATAAAGAGAAAAACAGACATGACTAATCAATAGGAGTTATATATCAGGCCAGTGATGACTTTCAGAGTAGCGTTTCCTCCCTTATCTCCTCTCCCAGGCTGAAGAGTCTGATAATATTCTTTTTCTTTTTAAAAAAAAAAAATATATATATATAATTTTATTTATTTATTTAAGAGGGAGGCAGATAGGGAGAGATAATGGGTGTGCCAGGGCCTCTAGCCTCTGCAAATGAACTCCAGATGCATGCACCACCTTGTGCATCTGGCTTACGTGGATCCTGAGGAATTGAACCTGGGTCCTTTGGCTTTGCAGGCAAATGCCTTAACCATTAAGCCATCCTTTAGCTCATATTTTATTTCTTAACCTATAAAGTGGTTATAAGGAAGATTTCACCTTGTGTTAATCCATGGAGCAGTCTTATGTTTTATATGCTTTTTCTGTATTTGTATAACTCAAGAAAAATGCTCCAAGAAATTCAAATGATCAACAGTCATATAATAAGATGAGTAGTCCAACTGGTAAACCAGGGCAATGCAATTTAAGATGACTCCACTTTTTCCTGTACATGATGTTGACAAAATATTATTATCATTATTATTATTTTTTTTTTTTTGGTTTTTCGAGGTAGGGTCTCACTCTAGTTCAGGCTGACCTGGAATTCACTATGTAGTCTCAGGGTGGCCTTGAACTCATAGTGATCCTTCTACCTCTGCCTCCCGAGTGCTGGGATTAAAGGCATGCGCCACCACGCCCGGCAACAAAATATAATTTTTAAATGATAATGCCCAAGGTGGCCAAGTATAATGATGACCATATAAATTAGAACAGAATTTTCAGAGAAAAACTTGGTATTGTTGATCAAAACTTTAAATGTGGGGCTGGGGAGATGGTTCAGTGGTTAAAGGCACTTGCTTACTTGCAACACACGCTGGCTCTGGATTGATTCCCCATTACCAATGTAAATTCAGAGGCACAAAGTGGCATATACATCCGGAGATAGTTTGCAGCAGCAAGAGGCCCTGGTGCATCCATTCTCTCTCTCTCAAATAAATATTATAAAATACACTACTTATTTGAAAAAAAATTAAATGTTGTATGCCCTATGAACCAGAAAATCCACTCCTAAAAATAAGTCACTCAGAAATACTAACCTCTCTATGCATACAACTTTGTGATAAGTGGGGCTGGGAAGATGGCTCCATGGATAAGAGAGTTGCAGTACAAGCATGAGGAGGACCTGAGTTCAATTCCCACCATTAGAGAAAGAAACCCAACATCCTTGTCTAGGCCCTGCACATGTACACATCTGTGCACATGCATCCACACACACATACCACACATTCTGCACCACACACAGTGACAAGAATGTTCCCTGTAGTGTTGTTTGTGCTGCTGAAAAATGGAAAACTATGTAGGCTACATCCATACAACCTGTAAATGTATCTTCCAGGGGAACTAGGGAAAACTTCTATGCATTAACATAGAAAGAGCACCAGGAGGCATCAATTTTTTAAACAGTACAAAACACATGTTGCGGCTGGAGGGATGGCTTAGCGGTTAAGGCATTTGCCTGCAAAGCCAAAGGACCTAGGTTCGATTCCCCAGGACCCACGTTAGCCAGATGCACAAGGGGGCACACTCGCCTGGGGTTCGTTTGCAGTGGCTAGAGGCCCTGGTGCACCCATTCTCTCCCTCCCTCCCTCTCTCTCTGTCAAATAAATAAATAAATAAATAAATAAACACATGTGGCATAATCTTGTTGTATTCAAATAATCTTCATATAAACATTCAAAACCACAAGGGAGGGCTGGCAAGGTGGCTGACCGGTTAATGGGCTTGCCTTCAAAGCCTAAGGACCAGAGTTCAATTCCCCAGTACCCATATAAAGCCAGATGCACAAAGTGGTGCATGTGTCTAGAGTTTGCAGGGGCTCGAAGCCTGCCCATTCTAGAAGGAAGGGAGGGAGGGAAGGAGAGAGGAAGGAAAAATCTTTTTTAAAAAAGCACAAGGGACCCAGGCGTGGTGGCGCACACCTTTAATCCCAGCACTCGGGAGGCAGAGGTAGGAGGATCACCCTGAGTTTGAGGCCACCTTGAGACTAACTACATAGTGAATTCCAGGTCAGCCTGAGCTAGAGTGAGACCCTACCTCAAAAAATCAAAACACACACACACACACACACACACACACACACACGGAAAACAAAAGCAAAATCTGTTATGGCTCATTTATCTAAAGACCTTACAAATCCAGCGACAAAATAAATTTAACTCTTCTCCTGGGAAGTTGAATGCACAGTACAGGAATTCTCTGCAATTGTGGGTCTGCACCCAACCCAACGACCTGCATCAGTGGGAAAGGTGCCCTTTCCTGGTCAAAGCTTCCTTGAGGAGCCTCAGTGTCCCCTCCGAACTGACTGCTGCTCTCCCAACTCCTAACCCACAGCCCCACTGTGAAAACCAGCAGTCCCACTGAGGAGGGCCCTCAATGAAATGGGGGCAGGGAGAAGGGAAATGATGGTGCCAACACATGATGTGTCCATGCAAAGTTTCTATTTAATAAAAAATAAAAGAAAAAGAAATGCCAGCTCCTACACAAGCCTGTGAAAGAGCACATGGAATCTCTGCAGACCTTTCTGCTTCTAAAGCACTTTTCAATAATTAACTAATCCGCCTAAGGGAGGGGTGGGCTGTGGCTCCACAGACTCAGCACTCCTCCAGCCTGCTGCCTTCCTCTGGAATGTGAAGGCAGCCCCTGGACATCACTGGCCTCCCTCAGGCCCTAAACTCTCAGGAGAGTGAGAAACCTCCCCACTGCACCCCCCACCCCCAACAAGGACAGGAGAGCACACCTCTCAGAAGCTTGCAGGACTCATCCTGCCCAGTCCCCTGAACCTCCCGCATGTTCCTCTCCCAGGCTAAGCAAGAAGAATGCTGCCCATGGGCTGGGAGAGAACCACAGTAAAGTAGACAGGCCCTTTCAGTTTTAATGTACCAACAAAATAAATAGCAGGAAGAGTGTCTGTTTCATTATCTGAAAATGGGACTGGTATGTGGAGAACTGGCTCCCAGAATTTAATGAATCTTTAAAATTACAGGAAAAAATTGAGATTTGCTAAAAAAAAAAAAAAAAAAAAAATGAGAATTGCTAATTTTTATTTTGCTAAGTGCAGACATTTGAAATTTCCACCACTTCATAAGTCAGTGGGCACCCTAACACCAACAGTTAGTAATCATTGCCGTCTCAGATTTTAAAAAAATTTTTTTTGTCTATTATTTATTTGAGAATGACAGACAGACAGAGAGAGAAAAGAGGCAGACAGATAAAGAATGGGCACTCCAGGGCCTCCAGCCACTGCAAATGAACTCCAGATGCATGCACCACTTTGTGCATCTGGCTTACGTGGTTACCGGGAACTGAGCCTCAAACCGGGCCCTTAGGCTTCACAGGCAATCGCATAAACTCTAAGCCATCTCTCCAGGCCCCTGTCTCAGATTTTAAAACAGCACTTCAAGTTTAATACACTTAGATCAATGGCAGATGAACAGGTATTTTACATAGAGTAACAACCATTTCCTCACACAATGGCACCAGTCCTCTGGGGAAAAGCTGACAGAGACTAAGTCAATTTCCATCAAATTGTATGTTTCTATGCTTAAGAAAAAAACATGAAGGAATTTTTTTAAATTACAAATTCCAGTTTCCCACCCATACTCACTCTTTTCTTAGGATGAGACCCTGGAATGGGTATATTTTTTTTATTTTTGAAAGAAATTTCCTGGTAAAATATACACTATAAAATTTAGCACTGTAACTTTTAAAAATGTAGTGTTGCCAGGTGTGGTGGCACACGCACGCCTTTAATCCCCGTACTAGGGAGGCAGAGGTAGGAGGATTGCTGTGAGTTCGAGGCCAGCCTGGAACTACAGAGTGAGTGCCACATCAGCCTGAGCTAGAGCAAGGCTCTGCCTGGGGGAAAAATAGTGCTGAGGGCTACAGAACATCACCCATGCTAGGCTCCAGGCCTGACTGTAGTCATCTGTCACTTGTAAGTGTACAGTTGAGTGCCATTAAATATATTCACATTGTAGTACCTTTATCACCACTATCCATTTCCAGAACCTTTTCAAATGAAATACTATGCCTCTTAACTGATAGCCATTTAGTCCCTAGCCCCTCAAACCCATGTAACTTCCACTGGACTTTCTATATCTGATTCTAGAAACATTTATAAGCATGGAATCATATGGCATTTGTCCTTTCTGGCTGGCTTATTTTTTTCAATACACACTCATATCCCAGCATGTATCAGAATTTCATTCCTTTCTGCGGATGAACAGTATTCCATTGTATTCACATGTCACATCGTTTCAAAATCCATGCATCTGTTGGTAGACAGGCTGTTTCTATCTTTTGGGTATTGTGAGTAATGCTGCTACAAGCATTGTTGTACAGGTATCTGAGTCCCTATTTTCAGTTGTCCCTAGGAGTAAATTGTTGGAGAATATGGTAGAACGTGTTTGCCTTTTGGAGAAACTGTAAACTTTTCCTCAGCAGCTAATCATTTTGTTATTTCCACGAATAATACATTCATTCTCTCCACGCCAACACTTCTTTTCTGGTTTTGTTTTTGTAATAGCCATTTTGTTTAATTTTAAATATTTTATTCATTTGAGAGACACAGAGAGAGAGAGAATGAGCCCACTAAGGCCTCCAGCTACCACAAACGAATTCCAGATGCATGCACCACCATGTGCATCTGGCTTACATGGGTACTGGAGAATCAAACCTGGGTCCTTGCATTTTGCAGGCAAGTGCCTTAACCATTAAGCCATCTCTCCAGCCTTTAATAGCCATTTTAATGGCTATGTAGTAAACTGCAAGTTTGTTATTTCAAGATTATTTTGGCTGTTTGTTTGTTTGAGATTCCATATGAATTTTAGAATGGGTTTTCCTATTTCTGTGCAAAAAAAAATGCTGCTAGGATTTTGATAGGGATTGCATTGAATATGTAGATTGATTCTGTGCACCATTTCATCCTGACTGTATTGAATTTTTCAATCCACAAACAGAGATGTCTTTCTCCTTACTTATATTCTCTGTCATTTCTTTTGGCCATGCTATGTATTCAGTACAGAAATCAGAAACCTTTATTTCCTTCTGTTGGCTACTTGTGCTACTTCCAATTCCATGTTGAACAGCAGAGGTGATACTGGATGTCTCTTGTTCTGCCTTAAGGAGAAAAGCTTCCAAGCTTTTCAGCACTAGCTTTCAGTACTGCTAGCTAGGGTTTCTCATACAGCCTTTATTAGGGTTTCTAAGTGTTTTATATCATCAAACAGTATTGGATTTTGTCAAATGCTTTTTCTGAGTCATGAGATGATCACATGACCGTTTCTTCACTTTATTAACATGGTATTTTACATTGATTGATTTTCATGTTGAACCAACTTTGCCTTTTGGGAATAATTCTCTTTGGTGATGATGCATAGTCCTTTAATATGCTGCTGAAGTTTATTTATTAGTATTGTGCTGAGGATTTTCACATCTCTGTTCCCAACAAATGGTCTGTAACTTGCTTTTCTTATGGTGTCTTTTTCTTACTTCAATATCAGGGTAGGGCTAGCCCCACAGAATTAGAAAGTAGTTCTTTAATTCTTTTAGAAAAAACTTGTAGATTGATATTAATTCTTCTCTAGATGTTTGTTAGAATACACCAGTAAAGCCATCTGGTTATGACAATTACTTTTTGTTTGTTTTTTTTTTTTTTTTGGGTTTTTTTTTAAGGCAATTCCCCTGCTACCATTATAGGTTGGGTTTGGAGCTTTGAGTAAGAAATATACTGAGCTACTCATCTAAGGAAATATTTGTGGGAGGCTATTGTCAATGCCTTGGTGACCCACCAGAACTACATGGTAAGATCCTGTTACTAAAGAGACCACACTCTTCGGTTGCAGGACACTGAGAAATCAAGCTGGAAGCCTCCTCCCTGCTGGATAGTTATCATAATGCTGGAAAGTGCTATGCAGGCTACAAAGAAAGTCAACAACAGTCTTAACCAGAAGTGAACCCACAAGCTACACTAGCCAGGCAAGCTGGGCCTACTGGTGCAATAGTTGGTGTGTCTGTTATGGGAGTAACCAACTGCTCTCTGATTAGATCTGAGGCCCACTCCATAAGAGGAAATTCATGCCTGGTACTGAAACTCTAGTCAAAAGTCTAGAAAGGTCATAAGCCCTAGGGAGGGAGCTACTACTGTTGTTTGGCTAAATGGAGCTATTGTGCCCATCAAATTGCTCTCGAGGGCTGGAGAGATGGCTTGGCAGTGAAGATGCTTGACTGTGAAGCCTAAGGACCCAGGTTTGACTCCCCAAAACCCACATAAACCAGGTGCACATGGTGGCGCAGGCAGCTGGCGTTTGTTTGCAGTGGCTAGAGGCCCTGGTGTACCCATTCTCTCTCTCTAAATAAATAAATAAAGTGGATATCAAGCTAAATTGGGGAGATGTGGACATCAAGCTAATTCACAACAGGATAATCTCTGCACAAACTAAGCCTAAGGACATAGAAGGCTATGCACCTTGGGTGGAGTATCTTGAAAGCAGGAGATTACAGCTTCTCCAAAGATTCCCTGATGAAATAATCATGAACCAAACAACTCATAAATGGGATCTGAACTGATAAGCACAGGGCAAGCAACTCGTGGTCTATGGAGACATGCACAAGTCAATCAACTCATGATTTGTCTCATGTCAGTAACTACAAACATTCTTTCAATTCGGCTCTAGCTCCCATAGTCTTCTATTAATGAATAGTAAATAAAAGCTGTGAGTACATATAGTCAGTATGGGGGTGTCTCTCCAGAGAACCCCCTGACCCTCCTTTAGTCATATTTTGTGCGTTGTGTGTTCACTTCGTGGTAATTCAAACACTGCTGGATGGTGTGTACAAATAAAAATAAAATATTTTTTTTTAAATAGCCCTCAAACTTATTCATGGTTAGGCCCATAGACTGCTATCACTTTTGATTAGAGAAAGTTTTCTTTGCAGATGGCAGTGACTACTGAGGAAACTCAAAAACTGTGTCAAGGTGCTGAGAATAAGTGACTGTTGAGGGCTCAGTGCTAAATGAGGCATCTATACCACCCCCTCCAAGGACCAGGGACATTACAGAAGAGAGGATGGAAAGAATGTAAGAACCAGAGGATGGGGAGGAGTCCTTTGGAACTCTGTCTTCTGGACATGAAGTGACCATTGCATTCATGACCTCACAGCAGCTCTCATTATCTACACAAGGCCTGTACAACACTGAGCCCATCAACATTCCATCATGATGGGCCCCCCAAAATACATCAAAATAAAAGACAACTAGCTGGAAAGAAGAAGGGATTTGGTGGAAAGGGAATGGGAGGGGGGGACAAAAGAAGGTAATGGAAGAGGATTATGATCAAAATACATTATGTGCATATATGAGAATTGATAATTAAAATATTTTTAAGGTGCATATGGAAAAATGGGCTATGATGACTCGTGCCTGAATTCACAACACTCAGGAGGCTGAGGCAGGAAAATTGCTTTAAGTTCAAGGCAAACCTGGGCTACAGAGTGAGACTGGGGATGGAGTTGGGGAAGGTCTGTGGGAGAGAAATGGAGCCCCAGCAAGTGAGCTTAAAATTAGAAAAGTAGGCAGCCTCAGGAGCAGCAGGGTGCACCAGTGCATGGCTTCCACTTTCTACTATTCAGCCAGCTTCTCATCCCCCAACTTGGAACTCAGTCTACAACCACTAGAAGTCTGGGCAAGTCCATGATCTATAAGAGGGTGGGGGAAAATGGGTGTTAAGTGCAAAAGGTGATGCACAGAATCCTTTGGCTTGGGGTCAAAAGCCCCTCAGAGCTTTGATTTTTTAATGTATGTGTATGTATGTGTGTGCACGCGTTCATGCTCCTAGGCATGTGTGTGTGTGTGTGTGTGTGTGTGTGTGTGTGTGTGTGTGTAGGCCAAAGGACAACTGAGGGCATTGTTCCTCAGGAATGCAATCCACCTTTTTTTGTTTTTCTGAAATGGTCTCTCATTGGCCTGGAGTTTACCAACTAGGCTGGACTGATTGGCCAGTGAGTGTCAGAGATCTTCCTGTCTCTACTTCCCCAGTGCTGGGATTATAAACCTGTGCCCATCCTTTTTAAGCAGGTTCTGGGGATTGTTTGTCAATGCTTGCAAAATGAGCGATTTACCTACTGAGCTATCTTCTTAGCCCTTCCTCTGAGTTTTAACAGGCCATGAAGACCAAGCCATGGTAGACAAGAGGAAGCATATTGGCACAAATAGAATAATTCAAGGTTATTGTCATCAAGATATTTGCTTAGTCTACTTGTACACAAAGATCACAGACAAAAGAAACATCACAAAACTCAGAAGAGAGCCGGGTGTGGTGGCGCACGTCTTTAATCCCAGAACTCGGGAGGCAGAGGTAGAAGGATCACCCTGAGTTTGAGGCCACCCTGAGACTACATAGTAAATTCAGGTCAGCCTGGGCTAGTGTGAGACCCTACCTCAAAACAACAACAACAACAGCAAAAACCTCAGAAGAGCTATTTTCCAGTTTCCTTTTTACTTGGTCTCCCTTCTCCACCACAGTGCCTTTCCTCAGGCTCCAGTGTATGATTTTAGCCAAAACTTGCTTAGCCACTAACAGAAAAAGGAATTAAGATTTGAATAGTCCACTGACTGGTTCTCCTTGGGAGCATGCAGTCAAGCCAATATTCATGAGAGAACAAGGGAGGAACCAAATGACCCAAGCCCAAATTAAGAAGTCTTCGGTTATCCTGCAGTATCTGGGGTGTGCACACAATGACATCCCCTCGGCTATGAGTCACAGCCTCCCACACCCAGCAGGGTGTAGAAACATTTGACTGAAACCTGAATAAAATAGTATGAACTAGTCAGGCAGGTAAAACATTCCCCTGCTATTCATGTGATAAGAATGTTCAACCCAGATTCAAGATGGAAGTTTTCAGCTCTATAGCTTTTACAGAAAAGAAGGACCTACAAGAAGGCTTTGAAGATTTTTTTAATTGTCCATCTATAAACCTTGAACACCATACATGCTTCTACTCAGTTCATGTTTGTTTTGTATCCAGAGGAGGAACACTCCATACAGCTCAAGACCTGATTGTGTGACAATTTGGAAGAGAAAGTTTCCTCTTCACAATCAAAGATAGCCACTCATGTGGGCTGGAGAGATGGCTTAGTAGTAAAGGCATTTGCCTGCAAAGCCAAAGGATCCCGGTTCCATTCTCCAGGTCCCACTTAAGCCAGATGCACAAAGGGGGTGCATGCATCCAGAGTTTGTTTGCAGTGGCTGGAGGCCCTGGTGCACCCATTCTCTCTCTGTGTCTCTCTTTCTCTCTGCCTCTTTCTCCCAAATAAATAAATAAATAAAACATATTTTTTTAAAAAAAGATAACCACTCATCCTGCTCCTAGAGCTATTTTTCCATCTCTGCCTCCTCTCCCATGTTAAGTGGAAAGAAGAAATAAATCACAACTGGTTCTGAGACCAAAGGCCTGGACAACATTCTAGTATTAGCAAGAAAGCCTATGACTAAAAGCACAAAATTTAAAGCAACTGTACATAGATCCAATGTTCAAATACTTAAGCAAGCTACTGTCATCACAAACATTATTTGTCAAGACTGAAAAGACTTAGTGAAAAAAAAAAAAGAAACAGGCTGGAAAGATGGCTCAGTGGTTAAGGTTCTTGCCTGCAAAGCCTAACCACCAGGGTTCAATTCCCCAAAACCCACATAAAGCCAGATTCACCAGGTGGTGCATGCATCTGGAGTTCATTGACAGTGGCAGACAACCCTGGTGCTTGCCCTCTGTCTTTCTCTCTCTCTTTCTCTTTCTCTGTCTCTCAAATAAATAAACAAACAGCCAACCAAGGTGCAACAGACCAAGCTCTGATCCGCACTAACACTGAGGTCTCTGAAAATGTCTCAAATAAACTTGTACTAGGCCATCATCATCACCAATAAACACTGTCACCTACCCCCTTGCTCCACGTTGGCCTGACCTAACCTACATCCGTTCCTTGTGCCATCACTTTGACAGCGAAGCATGTCTGAACATTGCTTCGTCATCATTTAGAAAGTACACCCTTTTGATCTTTCTATAAGTTTATGCTGCTCATGACACTAGCTTTTATTGTAAGTAGGCACTAAAATGGAGCCTTAGGGCTGGAGAGATGGCTTAGTGGTTAAGCACTTGCCTGTGAAGCCTAAGGACCCCGGTTCAAGGCTTAATTCCCCAGGACCCATGTAAGCCAGATGCACAAGGTGGCACATGCATCTGGAGTTCGTTTGCAGTGGCTGGAGGCCCTGGCGTGCCCATTCTCTCTCTCTTTCTCTCTCTTTCTCTCTCTCTTTCTCTCTGCCTGTTTCTCTGTCTGTTGCTCTCAAATAAATAAATAAAAATAAACAAAAAAATTTTAAAAAAAAAAAAAAAAAAAGGAGCCTTACAATTAGGTCTCTGGAGCAGTGAGTTAGAGTAGAGCAGAGCTCAGCAGAAGAAAAGTTGAGGCAGGTAGGGGGAAATGGGACATGAAAGATACAAGGGTCTTTGGGAGGCCTGTCACTGTAGCACTTCCCATTTAAAATGTCCATACACACTAGCCTGTGGCTCTGAAAGCTCACTTGCAAAGAAACACCATCCAACTACCATCGTGTGTAGTGGCTTGTGTGTAAGACATATGACCCCAGACTAATCCCAGCTCCCCGGGACAGTGCCTTGTTTCCTCTTGTCTGTGTCCCCAGACCCAGGGTCACAATGGACCATTTATGTTTTTAATCATATCCTTCTAGATCTCCCCAGCTATCCCTGTCTTAACTTTTCTTGTCTTTCTTCTTTTATTATTTTTTTTGGAAGGGTGTGGGGGTAGTAGGTTGAGATAGGGTCTTATATAACCCAGGATATAATACCCTACATAGTAGAAAATGACCTTGAACTCCTGATCCTCCTGCCTCTACCTCCCAAGTTTGGGATTACAGGTGTACACCAAGCCCAGCTGTCTTAACCTTTTAATATTTAACTCTAAGACTAGAAGCCACCTTTAAACTCTCATGTTTCTACCTTTCAAACTCCCTGCTGTTGAATGCAGGGCTAGCCTGGGTGTGTACACAGATGGAAAGGCTTTGTCATCATCTGAGTCGGCTTTACATCAGTGAAGTTCTGGTTGCCTCGTATTTAAAAATCGCTGCTTTCCCTGAGCATTTGGAGGTAACATACAGCACCAGGCTTAGACCTGCCCCTTTGTCACATCTTTCCTCACTTGACACTGATTCTTGAGGCTATTTTCTTTCTATTATCTGGAGACGGAGTCTCTCACCATTTCATTATGACCCCAGTGACCTGCTCAGGTTGTTAAACAAAAAAAAAGATACAGTGGACTTCAGTCTTGGTTAACCACTGAAATTTTTTTTGCCCCTGTTTTTAATTCTGGCCTGCAGACCATGGTGGCCTCAATGATGAACATAAATGTGCCTCTCAAGTAACTAATTGGCTGCACTGTAAAAATGACGCCCTCTCCAGTACCATTTCTTTAGAGAAGTGAGACTCAAACTGCTGAGCTACATCCCCAACCCTTCAGGAGTGTTTCTTCTGTCCCAAAATGTACAAAGTTGTGTTTGTACCAAGACTAAAGCAGGGGGTTCAGGGTATAAATCCAACGGAAGAATGATGTTCAGCAAAGCAAACTAACAACCTCAGAGCGAACTAACAACCCTAACTAGTTCTCTTTATACCCCTTTTCTTCAAAGTGAAGCAGATTTTAGTTAGGCTGCAGGTGTTTAGTGATTGCACAGTACTTCACAGTGCATTTTATAATGATGTTGTTTCTGAATGAGACCGCACCAGTGATTTACTCCCTCCATTGCGCTTCCAGGGTTCAAGCAGGCTGTAGTGTGAGAAAACCCCTTTGTACCCTAAGTAATAGCTACTCAGCACAGCGTCCTCAGAACTAAAATCCAAGGGAAGGCAAACCTGTGCAGATTTTAAAACACAGCCCAGAAATTCAAAGTCACATAAAATTTTCAATACAGCTGGAGTGGATTGGTCTGCCCGGTTTGGTGGCACATGGGATGCTGAGGCAGAAGGATGTCAAGTTCCAGGGTAACCTGAGCCATATAGTGAGAATCCAAAGAGAAAGAGGAAGAGAGAGGATGGAGGAGGGAAGAGGAGAAGAGGAGAAAGAAAGAAGGAAGAGAGGGAGAGAGAAGAGAAGGAAGTTGATAACAAGGTTCCTGGTAGGAATGTTTCCTTTATTTTGTCTTCAAGTTCCCCACCCTGAGGAGACCTCTCAAAGGATTTATATAATGTGCCCTAAAGAAATTGATGTATTCACCACTAATCCTCTCTCCTTAAAAAAACATGTTCCTGGCAGTTCAGTAACAGGAGAGAAAATACCCTCCACTGTCATTCCCGGAAGGAGTGCTGGAGAAAATATAAGCAGGCAGGCATGAAGTTACTACACCAAACTGGGTACACCCACAGGTGAGGGGTATTCACAGCAGGGTGTAGGAGGTGACAAACAGAGCTTCAGGTTTGCAGGGAAGCATAAATCACAGAACTGTTGGCTTCAGAACTGCCTGTTATTACCAAGAGCTGGTAATTATGTCAGAGAGATTCTACCTCCCTCTACAACACTAATCTGTCCACTTACAGAACTTCTAGGTTTTTCTCCCCAAAGGCCATATTATTTTGGGAAAAAAAAAAAAAAAAAAAAAAAAAGTGAAAGGTTTACTAAAAGGAAACCACTCGGCTGAAGAAAGTGTTTTATTTTCAGAGTTTTTATTACATATGTTCATTCGTCACCCTTAAATGAGGTAGATTATCCAGTTATTTTTATAAAATTGAAATATATGAGGGAAGTTGCCATGAAAAAAATGAAAACGCTAAGTTATGATGAAAGTAGTTGGTAGTGATGCTCAAGTTTAGCACACTAGAAAACTCTCATTTGATTCCCTTCCAGCCAACCTTTATGAAACACCCTTTTGCCAACCAATCACCATGCTAGATGTTTTTGGGGATAAGTGGTGTGTGTCCTCAAGTCATTTATAACTAAATCAGCAAGAGAAGTGATAAGATAAACATAAAGACCAACAATAATGGGCATGAGTTGAATAGCTGACACAAGTACAGAAGTGGAGCCAGATTGCCAGAACTCTGCTTCACTGTGAAGGCTGGGATTAGAGCAAGGCACTGCCTTGGGCACAAAATTTAAGGGGGTGTCAAAAGCTCATGAGCCAAGATAAATACTATTCAATGCAATAGTGTGTGTGTGTGTGTGTGTGTGTGTGTGTGTATGGTGTATACATGTGAATATGTCCATGAGGCACCCAGTGTAGTTGCCTGCAGTGGCTGGAGTGAAACGTTGTCCTGCTCCATCACTCTTCTGCCCATTTTTATTTAAGCCAGTCTCTTATTGATTGCAGAGTTGCCCGGTTTTTTGTTGTTGTTGTTGTTGTCATTTTTCTTTTTCTTATTGTTGTTTGTTTGTTTTGTTGCTTGTTTGTTTTGCAAACTGCAGCAATTCTCTGGTCTCTGCTTCCCTATGGGACTGGGGTTACAGATGCGTGTGGTCACACCCAGCTGTTTATATGGGACCTGAGGAAGTGCTCAACCACTGAGCCATCTCTCCAGCCCTAATGCAATTTTTTTTTTTTTTTTTTTTTTGGTTTTTCAAGGAAGGGTCTCACTCTAGCCCAGGCTGACCTAGAATTCACTATGTAGTCTCAGGATGGCCTCAAACTCACAGCGATCCTCTTTTCTCTGCCTCCTGAATCTGGGATTAAAGATGTGCACCACCATGTCCAGTTTTATTGCAGTATTTTTAAAAATATTTTATTTATTTATTTATTTGAGAGAGAGAGAGAGACAGAGGCAGAGAAAGAAACAGACAGTATGGATGTGTTAGGGCTTTGTGGTACTGTAACCAAATTCCAGATCTATGCACCACTTTGTGCATCTGGGTTTACGTGGTTACCAGGTCATTAGGCTTTCCAAGAAAGCACCTTTAACCACTGAGTCATTGCTCCAGCCCCCTAATGCAGTATTTTTAATAACTAAGGCTAATGTACAAAATCTGTGATGCAAAAAGTAGCAGATGTTTAAAATAAAAACAATGTCCCAAGCCACATGGGAGCCAGAGGCAAAAGGAAAAATGTGCACTCCTATGTATTTATTTTAATATATTTTAAATATTAATATTTCTCCAGGATATTAATATTACTGAAAATCAAGTATGTTAAAGTTTATGGTATTATTTTAAACTTACGTGTTTTATTTTATGTTTCTAGTTTTAAAAGTAGATGTATCATTAACTAACCTTTGTAGCCCTGGATAAATTTTCTTAAACCCATCTGTGTCTTAATTTCCTCTTCTGTTAAAAAAAAAAAAGGCACAAGGGATGGGCTAACTGGGCCTAATTATGTATATCTGCAATCCTGGCACTTGGGAGTCTAAGGCAGGAAGATTGTCACAAGTTCAATACAAGACTGGAATACAGCGTGAGATCCTGTCTCAAAAGGGCAGAGGAGACTAGACAAATGACTTAGCAGTTAAGACATTGCCTGCAAAGCCAAAGGACCCAGATTCGATTCCCCAGTACTCATATAAAGTACGGACTTCAGGCTGGAGAGATGGCCTAGCGGTTAAGGCACTTTCCTGCAAAGCCAAAGGACCCAGGTTCGATTCCACAAGACCCATGTAAGCCAGATGCACAAAGGGACGCATGTGTCTGGAGTTTGTTTACAATGGCTGAAGGCCAGGCCCTTCCCATTCTATCTCTCTCTCTCTCTCTCTCTCTCAAATAAGTAAATAAAAACAGATAAAATTAATTTTTTTTTTTGGTTTTTTGATATAGGGTTTCACTCTAGCCCAGGGTTACCTGGAATTCACTATGTAGTCTCAGGGTGGCCTTGAACTCCTGGTGATCCTCCTACTTCTGCCTCCCAAGTGTTGGGATTAAAAAAAGGACAGAGTTCCTTTGCAGTGGCTAGAGGCCCTTGTGTGTTCTCCTCTCTCACATACACACACACAAATTATGTTGTGTTTTTTCTTATTTTTTATGAGTGAGAGAGAGAGGAGAGAATTGGCCTGGTCTCTTGACACTGCAATCAGACTCCACCTGTGTACACCACTTTGTGCACATGCATGACCTTGTGCTCATGTATCACCTTTTGCATCTGGTTTATGTGGGGTCTGGGGAGTTGAACCTGGATCCTTAGGCTTCGCAGGCAACCACCGTAACCACTAAGCCATCTCTCCAGCACCCAAATAAATATTTTTTAAGTGGGAGTGGTCTGTGTTACCTCAGAGGGTCTACATAAAGATAATTAAGCAAATTATTGAATGTTAAGTGCTTGGAACAACAGCTATCCCTAGCAAATATTCTTCAAGACAAATTATTGTCACTGTGGGTCCTTACATGTTACATAGACAATGATGTGTTATGATATCACTGGTGTAAGAGATCAGTTTCCGCTCTTCTGAGTATATTTCTAGCACTCATCTCTTACTACCTGGTACTTCTCCCCACAAGAACGGATGCTCTGTGGAAGGAAGGACTCACCACTTGCTCACCACCATGTACTCTGACCAGTAATATGTCAAGTTTCATAGCAGACAGTATTTTTTTCACACAGTAAATATTTATTTGTTGGTTAGAAGGTAATCAGAAAGGTCTTTACAGAGAAGAGATTTGAGTTGGACTTGAGTAAATATATGGAAGAAAATTAAGGGAGGAAATGGGTTGATGAGAGAGGGTAGGGTGACTTTAGGTGTGCTGGGCCTGGGTTACTAGCAATATACCCGATTGGAAATTGCCACCCCTTGTATGGAAATGTGAGACTAGCACAGGATGAAACTGTAAATTTGGGCATCATTTGCATGGCTGGCACAGGAATATCATATGAACATGGCCCCTCCCTGAGGAAGAGGGTGTGTGCAGAGTAGGAAAGAGTAAAAGAAAAGATGTGGTAAGGACTGGATGGATGATATCAGGGGAACTAGGGGAAGCATCTAGGAATTCAGAGTATTCTCAACAAAGACCTCCAAGTCACACAATAGCTCCCTGACGCCTACATCAACTCTGTAATGAGTGAAAATGACCTGGACATCCAGCCTCGTGCCTCACACACATTCCAGTGCTTGGAGGCTGAGTCTGGCGGAGCACAAGTTTGGTGTCAACAAGGAATACATAGCAAGATCCTGTCTCAAAAAGAGAGAGAGAGAGAGAGAGAGGGAAAGAAAGAAAGAAAGAAAGAAAGAAAGAAAGAAAGAAAGAAAGAAAGAAAGAAAAAGAGAGAAAGAGAAAAAGAGAAAAAGAAAAAGAAAGGGAGAGAAAGAAAGAAAGAAAGAAAGAAAGAAAGAAAGAAAGAAGAAAGAAAGAAAGAAAGAAAAAGAAAGGGAGAGAGAAAGAGAAGAAAGAAAAGTTCATAGCCAGGCCTTTAATCTCAGCACTCAGGAGGCAGAGGTAGGAGGATTGCCATGAGTTCAAGGCCACCCTGAGACTACATAGTGAATTCCAGGTCAGCCTGAGCTAGAGTGAGACCCTACCTAGAATAACCAAAAAGAAAAAAAAATTTCAAATGAAACATTTAGCAGTTAGTAGAATATATTTTTAATATATTTACTTCTAAGTAAACCCCAGAAAAGATGTTTTTAATAAGATTAGTAAATGAAAATATCAACAACTGTTTTGAAAAGAACCCAAACCATACCCCACGCCTTCCTTGTCTTGTAGAACATTTCATATCAGCCCCAAATCATACAGTGATCATTTTTGAAATGTTCTGTTTTAATGTTTTATTTATTTGCAAGCAGAGAGAACGACATAGAGAAAATGTGCATGCCAGGGCCTCCAGCAGCTGTGAACAACAGATGCATGAGCCACTTTGTGCATCTGACTTTATGTGGGTACTGGGGAATCAAACTTGGGTCATAAGGTTTTGCAGGCAAGCTGAGCTATCTCTTCAGCCCAAAAAGTTCTTTTCTCCAGGAATTTGGAAACATTAGCAATGTGGCTTGGTTCCCAGTCTACCTTTGAGATGCTTATTTTTTTCCACAGTTTTTTTTTAATATATATATTTTTTTAATTTTTTGTTTTTATTTTTATTTATTTGAGAGCAACAGACAGAGACAGAGAGAGAAAGAGAATAGGACCATCAGGGCCTCCAGCCACCACAAACAAACTCCAGATGCATGCGCCTCCTTGTGCATCTGGCTCACTTGGGTCCTGGGGAATCAAGCCTCGAACCAGGGTCCTTAGGCTTCACAGGCAAATGTTTAACCACTAAGCCATCTCTCCAGCCCTTCCACAGTGTTTTTGAATTGAATCACCAACAGATCTCTCATCCCTTACTTGTAGCTCAGTTTTGTCAGTAACCATCACATTGTATGGCTTGCTTGTTTATTTTCCTGTATAACCTCCTTGATGACAGAAGCCAAGGCTTAAAGTTCATTTGTATCCTAAGCACCCTGCCAGGTTGTCATGTAGTAGAATACTCATGCCTGTAATCCTGGCATTTGAGAGGTAAAAGCAGGAGGATCATGAGTCTGATGTCAGCTACATAGAAAGTTCAAGACCATCTTGGGTAACATGAGACTCAGTTGTAAATGATAAAAATACCCAGAGTGCTTGCCCTGCATGAGAACCTGAGTTGAAATCTCCAGCACCCATGTAAAATGCCATTCATGGTGGCACGTGCCTATAATGACAATGCTGGGTAGGAATCAGACAGATCCCTGTACCTTGCTGGCTAGCTTATCTAGCCTAACTGGTGAACTCTGGTTCTCAATGAAAGATTCTGTTTCAAAAATAAGGTGGAGTGTGATAAAGGAAGATACCAAATGTCGACCTCTGACCTCCCCATGCATGTTCACAAATGTGCACCTGTGTGTGCGTACACACACACATACCCACACATACAAAGACACATATCACTCACATATATACATGCAAACATAATTAATAAAAATAAGGGCTGGAGAGATGGCTCAGGTATTGAAGGTGTTTGCTTGCAAAGCCTTATGACCCTGGTTAATTTAATTATTAATATTCGATTCCCCAGTGTGCATGTAAAGCCAGGTGCACAAAGTGATGCATGTACCTGGAGTTCATTTGCAGCAACAAGAGGTCCTGGCACACCCATACTCTTCTTCTTTTCTCAAATAAACCAATAAAAATATTAAGTAATAAACTTAAAAACAAAAAGTAACAAAATAAATGGTTGAAGTTCTGAGCTTTCTTCTAGTCCTGTCCATTGAAGAAGGGTGTTTCTCCATACTACTGAAGACATGCAGTGGGGGCCTCTGACGGGATATAGATTGGAGAGAAGATACCTGTGTTGAGGCAACCTCTGGAGTCCAGGGAATGTGGACAGGGGCTGAACTGACATGACATCCACTGCTGAATGCCTGTCTAAATCTGTCCCTTTCTTCCTTGGACATGATTTGGTCTCCTTGAGGTCACAAGCTCTGGAAAGGTCATTATAAGATCAAGCCTTGAGGGAGTGGTCTCTACATAATTCTGGCCAAGGAGGGGGACTGAGAGGAATTTGTATGCTATTTAGAAGTCAAGTGTGAGGAAACTACTCCTTTTTTCTATGAATTGATGCCACCAAATGCCTCAGCCCCATAGAAAGTGACAGAGAAGAAAGATGAGCAGAATCTGGATCTTCTGTGATGTCTTTAAGCCTCTAAATGAACCAAAGCTAGGACTAACCTATCTCCATCCCTACTAGTGACGCAATGAGCCCAGCCTGGCTGCAAGCCCATTGGAATCAAGATCCCTGTCTTCAAAGTCATCAGTGATGGAAGGTTGGTACACACCTGGCTGCCTCCTCTTTCAACTGCTTGTCTAGTAATAAATCAGTTCTACCAGGATCTGTCCTTTAAAAGTACAGAATGAAGTAGGGTTGTGAGTTCCCCAGATGTTGGATACTTTGCTTCTTGGGTCAGCATTAGGATGTTTTTTTAAATTAGTATAATCTCATTTTACCTGTCTCAATGTATGATACTCTTTCTCTTCAGAGTGTATAAATCTTTCACCTGTTAAATGTCTCAATGAATTTCTAGGCTCACCTCATCAAAGTGGCCTCGTAGTACAAGGCTGTAGCAGGTGGATTTGTTCAAGCAAGCAGCTACACTGTGAGATTCAATGAGAAGCTCGACAGTGGGTTGTAGGCTATTGAATTTGCAGCACAAATATTTGTTTTCAGTTAGAGTACAGTTCCATACTAATTAGCGATAGAATTGCTGACTTGACTTACAAAATGCCAACAAGAAACACTCCCTATTTCTAACTCTAAAAGGCTAGGGTGAGCAAGGGAGGGACAGTCATGCCAGAGGATCACTTGGCATCTCTTAGAAAACTGGGATTCACAGAAGATGGTGACATCAAATACAAATCCAATTAACCCCTCTATTTGGCAGCTGAGAGCATTCCAGAACCTCAACTTCATTTTATCCTCGTTAATTTCACATACTGTTGACATGACTTTTTCTTTTAAAATCTATTAATTTAAAATAATATCCTCCCACCCTCTGTAGAGAGCCACCTCCTTCCTCCTGTTTGAGCAAAGGACAGGCTATATGCATTTTACTCCAAAGGAGACGGGTGTCAAGGCAGAAAGTACAAGTTGCATGTGGGACATTTTCTTCCTTTTTTTTGTTTAGTTTTTTATTGACAACTTCTATACTTACATACAAAAAACGTATGATATTTCCCTCCCCTCCCCCATTCCCCTTTAGAGCTCCAATCTCCATCGTATCCCCTCCCTCTCTCCATTAGTCTCTCTTTTAATTTGATGTCATCATCTTTTTCTTCTATTATGAGGGTCTTGCGAAGGTATTGCTAGGCACTGCAAGGTCGTGGATATCAAGGCCAATTTCTGTCTGGACAGTTGCATTGTAAGAAGTCATACCCTTCCTTTGGCTCTTCCATTCTATCCACCCCCTCTTCCGCAATGGTCCCTGAGCCTTGGAGGGTGTGACAGAGGTGTTTCAGTGCTGGGCACTCCTCCATCCCTTCTTCTCAGCACTATGTTGCCTTTTGGGTCATCCCAGTGGTCATCGCCATCTGAAAAGAGAAGTTTCTCTAACCAGAAGTGAGAGTAGTGTTAATATGTGAATATGAACATTAAGCGTAGTGTTTTCAGGGTAGCTTGGTGGGAATAATATATACATTTATCCAGACAAGCGCAGCATTTTCTTCCTTTTATCTTTTGGGTTTGTTGGTTTGTTTTTGACAGAGTTGGCCTGAAACTCACAGGAATCCTCCTGCCTCCACCTTCTGAATGCTGGGATTATAGGTGTGTGCCACTGGCTGGCATTTTCCTTTTCATATTTTATTTTTAAAAGCTTACACTTTCACCCTAGGGATGAAACTACTACTGTTGTCTATCTGGCTGAATAGATATATTTTGCCCACCAAACTGCCCTCTAAATAGTTATGTTTATGCCCCTATATTAAAACTACTCTCACTTTTAGTTAGAGAAGCTTCTCTTTTCAGATGGTGGTGACCACTGGGGTGACTCAAAAGTCACCATAGTGGTAAGAAGTGGCAGTGGAGTGGTCAGCACTAAGACATCTCTATCATACCCTCCAAGGCTCAAGAACATTGCAGAAGAGGTGAGGGAAACAATGTAAGGGCCGAAAGAAGGGAACGAATGCTTACAATAGAGTCTTCCAGACACAAAGTGGCCTTGACAGTCAAAGCTTACACTTTGGGAGTATATAGCTATGTAAAGGTAACGTGAAGAAAGTAGAATGTTTATCAGCTTATGGAAACCCCAGGGAAAGGAGAGCCAGGGGTCTGTTTGTTCCTCAGGCATCAACGACTTGAACACTGGCCAGAATGGTGCCCAGGGAGGGGAGCAAATCTCCAAATCTGCGCTCTGTGGGATGCTTAGGGAGATGCAAATCTAGGCAGCAGCCTCCTTAAAGATTCCCAGGCTTTAAACACTGCCACACAAAAAGAAAACAAACCGTCATTACGTTTGATGTGACCTAGGACAGGCCAGGACAGGGGTGCCTTAGCTATCACCAATGCAATTCAGTAGTTGCAGACTATCTTGGCATTCTGACCACCCTTCCTCAGGACCCAAGTGACCCTTGGAAGGAGAAGCCAACCCCAGCTGATTTTTCCTAAGCTGGAATGTATTAGAAGGCTATAAAAGTTCACGAGGTGAACAGGAGGGCCGGAGAACAAGGCTTAGGGAATGGGCACGAGGACATTCCGCAGGACATGAGTCCCTGTAGCACCTCACTGCTACCCGCAGGATGACCACCATCAGTGGCTTCCGAAGCATCCTTTACACAGCTTGCGTCCTCCTTTTTAGTCAAAGTCCCAGAAAGGAGGGACTGACTGAGAGCCTGGTTCTGCCTCCATACCCTGGAAGTTTGGGGTAAGGAAAAGAAGATCACCCCAGAATACAGCACAGAGCACTGCATCACCCCAAAACTATGTGTAATCCAGAATTTCTTCCAGAATGAAAGAGGATGCTAAGCAGAGAATGAATTCCAGGGTTGGTGATGGTGTATGTCAGTGGTCGAGCACTTGCCTAGCATGCACTCGGCTCAGGGTTCAATCTTGAGCAACACACACACACACACACACACACACACACACACACACACTACCACATTCCCAGACAGTTAAGGAGAACAAATGAGTATTAAAAGCTTTAACAGCTCCAGCTCTCATTCAGTTACCTTGGAAATATTATACCTGATATCCTGGAATCAAGCCCCTGTAAAAACTTTGTGGAGGTTCATAATTCCACTTTCACATCAATGTGTGACTCCTGACCCTCATTCCTGCCCTGGACTTGGCCCTGCCCATTGGCCCTGCATTACTTCCTGTTGAGTTTATATCACTGTAGCCATTCCCCAGCTCAAGCACTGAAAGATTTGCAGGTACCTTAATTCAGAGTGACCTTTTGCACTTCCTCTCTCACCTCTTACTCCACCTGAAGCAGGCGACCTCTTAGTATTCTAGCACAGTTAAGAAGAAAGATAAACCTACAGATCACAGGCTTAGAAAGCTATTTTTATGTTTTTACTTATTAACAGAAGAATATTATCAGGAAAGAGGAATAGGGCCTACTCTTAAGCTCTTCAGAATCAAGAAAATACTATTCACGATATATACAACAGTAAATAGGATACAAGGTATATATGAAGATTTAGTTAAAAAAAAAAAAATACTTCAGGGGCTGGGGAGATGGCTTAGCGGTTAAGGTGCTTGCCTGCAAAGCCTAACGACTTGGGGTTCGATTCCCCGGTATCCACATAAGCCAAATGCATAAGGTGGCACATGCATCTGGAGTTCATTTGCAGTGGTTAGAGGCCCTGGTACACCCATTCTCTCTCTCTTTCTTTCTCTCTCTCTCTCTTAAATAAATAAAAACAATACTTCAAAAAACAAGAGAAGACATTCACAGCCTGTCTAAGAATCTGTTGTTGTGACAATGGCCAGAGATATTCCTTCCTCACCACAGTCACTTCTCACTCACTGTGTCCTGCCTTGGGGGTGAGCACAGAGAGCAGACAGAGCCTGCGGCTTAAGTCCAGGTGGGAAAGGAATCCTCTTGGTTCTAGAAGCACCAAGGGGAAGCAACCTCAGAATGTGCATCTGGCTGAAGTACCTAGTTTGTATAGAGGTTGATCCAGGTCCAGGACGCCAGACAAGAGGCAAATGCTCTGACAAGAGCAAAGCCAAAGGAGGCTCAAGGACCCATTCAAACCTTCTAGTTGTGTGACAATGAGTCACAAATTTTTTGAAAGTACTTAGAAAGTATAAATGACCAATAAATGCATGATAAATTCTTATTAGCTAATGTTCTTTCTTTTAATATTTTTATTTATTTATTTGCAAGCAGAGAGAGATAGAAGAGAGACAGAGAGAGAATGGGTGCACCATGGCCTCCAGCCGCTGCAAATGAACTCCAGATGTATGCGCCACCGTGCATCTGGCTTTACATGGGCACTGGGGAATTGAATCCCAGTCATTAGGCTTTGCAGGCAAGCACCTTGAACACTGAGCCATCTCTCCAACCATGCAGTGGTACATACCTGGAGTTGAGGCAGGAAGACTGCAGTTCAAAGCCAGTCTGTGTGGGCTACAGATAAAGAGCAAGACTGTCACAAATAAAAAGGAAGAGGGAGAGGGGATGAGAGAAGCCAAAGGGGGGAGGAGGCAAAGGAGGATATAAAGTTAGGAACTTGTAAGTAAAGCCCAAATCTTGCCTTTATTTATTTTAATTTTCCTTAATTTTTTCATTGTATATTTAAGGGACTTGTTAGTTTGAGTAAAGAAAGAGCAGTGTCCTTCAGAGTTGTGCCACCCTCCACCATGCCCAACCCCTGTGTCACTGAACATTCCAGCTAACAGGCTCTTTCAAACCATAGAACCAGTGGCCTCTAAGCTGGCCACTGGCCAACAATGAACAGGTTCTGGCTGGTCATATGTGAGGTTTGGAAAGCTACTCTGGGCCCAGCCCTGAGGTGCGGTGAGCAGCCTGGACAAGAACAGACAGGCTTCTGCTGAGCTCGGTGGCAGAGCCAGTGAGCCTGCCCTAGAGTACTCCTCACTGTGGTCTAAAGCAAAAACCTGGGGCCAAGGTACAAAGTTGCAAAGGAAAACACAGCACTTTTTATTTTATTTTATTTTATTTTTTTAGCCTGTATGTCCTTCCAGGGACCCTTCCCTCATAGCTAATCACTCTGCCAATGACAGAGTTTCTGCCTCCCATATGTTAAGCAGCAGAGGAAGTACAACTATGCATGTCTAATTTTTTTTTACCAGAGGGAAATATAATATCCACAGCATTTACAAATATTACATAAGATAGAAGTATTAACTGCAAAATAGGAAGAAAAGGCATGGCATCAAGGTAGAAGAGAGACTAGTTGGAAAGAAGGGATTCAGTGTATGGGTTTTCTGGGGGAAGAGGAAAGGAGAGAATTGGGAGAGAATTGTGATCATGGTATATCGTCTATATCTATGGAAATTTTCTATAAAAAGTTAAAAACTAAAGAATAGAAATATTATACATATAATACAAACAATGTATAGATTTAAGTTCCTTACAGAACATTCCAGAATATGATTGACAATGGCTAAAGGATATGGAATGAGGATTTCTATGACTCACATTTCTATCTTCCCCACAATGAAAGGCTCTCTAGCCTATTATTACATCAGGAATAGTAAGATTTCTCAGGGGACCTCCCTACCCCAAGGAGTTTTTCACTTTCCAAAGATGGCCACATTCTCACAGAGAGTTGATTTATAAAGTTAGTTGATGCATATATGGGTCAGACACCCATCTCTACTATCCATAAGATCTGTATAGAGCTGAGCAGATTTACCATAGTAGACCGGGTTGTACACTAGAAGGCTGATCAGAAATTTCCAAAGTGGATTTTACAGATGGGACTGAAGAACTTAAGACTCTGTGGCTTTTGGCATATACTTTTGGCTCTTAAACATGATGTTTTGGGGTTCAGAAGAAAGTGAAACATTACTCAGATTCCAACATGGAAATGTAATATATGCGGTCCATAAAAAGTTAATCACATACACCATTTTCAAAAAAAAATTTTTTTGAGGTAGGGTCTTACCCTAGCCCAGACTAACCTAGAAATCACTTTGTAGACCTAGGTTGGCCTCGAACTCAGGGAAATCCTCCTACCTCTGCCCTCCAAGTGCTGGGATTAAAGGCATGTGTCACCACTCCTGGCAAAATTTTTTAAAGATTTTATTTATATTTATTTATTGATTTATTTATTTGAAACAGAAAGAGGGAGAGGGAGAGGAAAAATGGGCACGCCAGGGCCTCTAGCCACTGTAATGAACTCTAGATGTGTGTGCCCCCTTGTGCATCGGGCTTATGTGGGGCCTGGAGAATCAAACCAGGGTCCTCAGGCTTCACAGGCATGTGCCTTAACTGCTAAGCCATCTCTCCAGCCCCTCTATCACTTCTTCTCAGCACCATGGTGCTTTCTGAGTCATCCCAAGGTCACTGCCATCTGAAAAGAGAAGCTTCTCTAACCAAAACAGAGAGTAGCATTAATATATGGGTATGAACATTAAGAGAAATGATTACTGGGCAGTTTGGTGAGCATAGTATATTCATTTAACCAGACACCAGCAGACATTACACTTCTAGAGCTCATGACTACCCCTACTGTAGGTTTTCAATTCCTGGCAATTTTTAAAGAATATCTAGCACTGTGGCTCATCCTGTAATTCCTGCCCTCAAGAAGCTGAGGCAGAGGAATTACTCAAAGTGCAAGGCCAGCCTAGGTTACATATTTCCAGGCCAGCCTGGCCTGCAGTATAAGATTTTGTCTCAAAAACAAAACAATTCACCAAGCATGATGGCATTCTAGAACTCAGGGCAGAGATGGGGCAGAGATAGGAGGGTCACTGTGAGTTTGAGGCTAGCCTGGGACTACAGAGTGAGTTCCAGGTCTTCATGAGCTAGAGTGAAAGCCTACCTCGAAAAAAAATTCTCAGCACTTCCAAATTGTAAATGGTGACACACACCTCTCAGCACTCACAAGGCAAGAGGGCCAGTCACAAGTTTGAGGCCAGCCTGGTCTATATAGCAAGACCTTGCCTCCAAACAAAGAGAGAGGGAGAGACATTCCCAAACTCTTTCCAGCTCAACAGATAACTCAGCCTCTTGCTTCATTGCAAAAGAACAGGAAAACAAGACTAATGACCCTTGTCCTTCTCTCTCTCCTTCCTACTTTCTAACTTACAGTTTCTTTTTTTTAATATATTTTATTTATTTATTTATTTATTTATTTATTTATTTATTTGAGAGAAAGAAAGAGGGAAAGAGAGAGAGAGAATGGGTGCACCAGGACCTCCAGCCACTGCAAACAAACTCCAGATGCATGGGCCCCTTTGTGCATCTGGCTTACATGGGTCCTGGAGAACTGAACTGGGGTCCTTTGGCTTTGCAGGAGAATGCCTTAACCACCAAGCCATCTCTCCAGCCCTCTTTTTTTTTTTTTTTTTTTTTTTACTTAAGTATAAAGCTGTATGGATACATCATATATTAGACATTTTCTTTTTATATATATTTTAATTTATTTATTCCAGATAGAGAATGAGCACACCAAGCCTTCTTGCTACTGCAAGTGAACTCTAGACACATGCATCTGGCTTTACATGGGTGCTGGGAAATCAAACCCAGGCTGTCAGGCCTTATAAGCAAGCACCTTAACACCCTGAGCTGTCTCCCCAGCCCATAATATACGTGTTCAGTGACCCTCTTTCTTCTAGCTGAAGGAATATGTCCCTGCCCCAAACTACTTCAACCTCCCTGAAATCTTGCTAAAGCCAGCAACAGGCCCCATCTTGTCTCTCCCCACTCTCTGTGTGGCTAAGTCCTCCCCTATGCTTCTCTCAAAGAGACATGGAAACTGTTCCAAGCTGAATTCTCACTACCCAGACTGGCCTGGGACTCACTGTATAGCCCAAGTTGGCCTCAAAATCATGGCAGTCCTCCTGCCTCTGCCTCCTGAGTGCTGAGTTTATAAGCATGTCACTTCACCTAACAGTAACCTCCAAAACAAGCCTCTCCCAAATCTCCTGTCTCTCTGGCTACTTGGATCTCCTTTCTCTACCCAGCCCTTGATATCAGCCTTTTAAAAATGTGTGCTTAGAGCCAGGCATGGTAGTGCATGCCTTTAATCCCAGCACTCCCAGAAGTTGAGGTAGGAGGATCACTGTGAGCTTGAGGCCAGCCCAGAGCTATGGAATGAGTTCCAGGTCAGCCTGGGCTAGAGTGAGACCTTATCTCCAGGAAAGAAGAAAGAAGAAAGAAGAAAGAGGAAAGAAGGGAGGAAGGGAGGAAGGAGAGAAAGAATGTTGGTTCTATTCCCCAGTACCCACATGAAGCCAGACACACAAAGTTACTCATGAGTCTGTAGTTTGTTTGCAGAGACAGGAGGCCTTGGTGCACCTATTTTCTCTCTCTCAAACAAATAACTAATTTTAGCCGGGCATGGTGGCGCACACCTTTTAATCCCAGCACTCAGGGAGGCAGAGGTAGGAGGATCACCATGAGTTCGAGGTCACCCTGAGACTACATAGTGAATTCCAGGTCAGCCTGGGCTAGTGTGAAACTCTATCTCGAAAAACCAAAATAAATAAATAAATAAATAAATAAATAAATAAATAATTTTTTCTCAGTTTATCTTTTGTTGTTGTTGTTGTTGCTGCTGCTGCTGCTGCTGTTGTTGTTTGTTTGTTTTTTGAGGTGGGGTCTCACTCTGGTCCAGGTTGGCCTGGAATTAACTATGTAGTCTCAGGGTGACCTCAAAGTCATGGTGATCCTCCTACCTCTGCCTCCCGAGTGCTGGGATTAAAGGTGTGTGCCATCACGCCCTGCAGTTCATCTTTCTTTTTATTAAGTAGAAACTTTGTATGGACACATCATGTATTGGTACCATCATTTCCCTCCTCCCTGCCCCCATTCTACTGAGGGCCCTTCTCTGTGAGACTCCTGGGATTCACCCTGGGACTGCAGGTTATGAGATGTGAGAGCAGCATCAGTCATTGGGGTAGGCAGGAGCAATGCCTCTGGGCATTCCCTTCCACCCTGTGGCTCTTACAATTGTTTCACAAAATTCCCTGAGCCATGATGGGTGTGATTTAAGTCTACTTTAGTGTTGTGCTTTCAGCAGCTTCTGAGTTTTTGCTTTGGTATGTTTTGAGGATCCTTAGTGCCTGTCTCCGTCATCTGGCGCTGGTTGTCAGGCTCGCCATGGAAGCAGCATTCTTGCTCATCTCTCCAATTCCTCTGCGGTTTCACCTGGGCCCTGGCTGATTTGCAAGGGGTGGTTTATCTTGGTTCTCATCGCCAGTGCAGGGGAACCGGGAGTCCTAAATAAACATTTTTTAAAGGCTGAAATAGTGCCTTAGAGACAACCGGTGATGACCAGCCACTAAGAATTAATTAGCTGATGGTATGTTCTTGGATTTAAGTTGATTGGGCATACTATTTACAATTGAAAAGATTACAGGACATCATTGCTGAATTCTCATACTGACTGTTTGGCTAAGTGGATTGGCCTATTGATCTGCCCAACATGGAAGGAAAGTGTGCTTCAAAAAGAGGAAAAAGCTTCCCATGGTCTTACCTAAGACAGAACCTACGGCAAGCCAGGGCCAAAGGGAAGTGAAAAAAGGGGATGAAGAATAGTTAAAAGCTCTGCTGGGATAGCCAGGCATGGTGGCACACACCTTTAATCCCAGTGCTTGGGAGGCAGAGGTAGGAGAATCACCTTGAGTTCAAGGCCACCCTGAGACTGCATAGTGAATTCCAGGTCAGCCTGAGCTTGAGTGAAAACCCTATCTTGAAAAAAAAAGGGGGGGGCTCTGCTGGGGGTATTGCTTAATTGGCAGAGTTCTTGCCTAGCATGAATGAGACCCTGAGTTTGATTTTCAGTCCCCTCACAAATCACAAATTTTCACTTTTCTGGGTGTGGTGGACATGTATCTGCAACACCAGCACTTGGGAGGCTGAGGAGGATCTCAAGTTAAAGGCCAGCCTAGGCTACTTAGAAGACACTGTCTCAAAAAGAAAGAAAGAGAGGGAGAGGGAGGATGGGAGGGAAGAAAGGAAGGAAAGAAGGAGGGAGGGATGAAGGGAGGGAGGGAAGGAAGGAAAAAAAGATAGGTCAACTTTAAAATCTAACTGAAACTCAAGTATTAGAAATCCCCAGTGCTGCCAAATGGCTTGTAGGATATTCAAATAGAACTTTCCAGTTGCCAAAAAAAAAAAAAAAAAAAGGAACCATGTTAGCTTCCATTTCTAGGAATTGTCAGCTGAAGCAATTTGGAAAATCAACCTGCTTTAGAAGCACACATCTAAAACAATAAATGGGACATTTTTCTCCCCTGGAATTTGAGTTCTACTGAACTTTTTATAAAACGGAAGCCTGAAAGTAAATATGATGACTCACACCTCCTAGCACACCCACTCACTCCTCCTGCATTAGCTTTCAGCCAGGCTTTCTTTCTAGCTGCTGTAGTGAGGAGTGAAGCACCGAAGCCATGTGAGCCCCAGAGCTCTTTCTATGACTGGCACTTTGCCAGTAGCTATCCCCAAATTTAATCACCCAATTATCTGAAGCAGACAAGGATTTCTAAAGCATTCTAGTGATATCAATGCTAGTTTCCTGCCCTGATCCGTGCCCCAGCCTTTGGGTCCCTTCCCTCACAAGTCTTTCAAGGTCGAACTTCAAGCACAGGATGTGTGTGTGTGTACTGTTCTTACCATAAAAAAAGCAATTCTCTATAGATGGTCCTGGGGATCTTCTCCTAAGGATACAGTGTGAGTCCACTGAACTGAGTCCTACAGGGGGAAATACACTGGAAATAAAACTGCACACATAACTCAGTACTAGCACACTGACCCCTTTTACTAGGTTAGCTCACAACTCATCTTCCATCACCTACCCATCCTAGTTAGCTGGATCCAAGATGGTTCCTGGGGCTGCCTTCATTTAGTGCTGCCTACACCATGCCTTTTGTTCATTCTTGCCCTGTTGACCCTGTGTTCATGAATTCTACCCCCAAATCCCTCTTTGTGCTTAGTCCCTGACACAGCTGTCCACTAGGGGATGAGTTTCTAGGAACTCTTACGACCGCATGAACTGCAGTCACCTCAGTGGTCCTGTTGGCTCCGGAGCAGGTGTGAGGCTAGAGCAGAAGGTATGCTGCCCATGGGGTATTGGCAGATGGTGTGGGGAGGTGGGGCAGGTCTGTTCCCTGAGCCTGGCAGCAACTTCTGGCCCTGTGTTTGGGAACAGAACATGACTGTGATGAGCCAAGACCATGTGCCCAGCTCATCCCAATCCCACAGTGACTAGAGACGGTTGGACCTGTGGCTCAGACTAGACCAGCTTTGAAACTGATTAGGATCTGAGAAAAGGCTCTTCCCTGCTGACTGAACTAGACAATGTGCTTTTTTACTCACAACTGGAAGACAGCCTGTCTGCCAGGTAGGGAAGGAGATTTCCCTTCCTCTGCCACCTGGGCCCTGGACTCACCACTGCCTGGAGCCCAGTTTAGCCTGGCTTTCCCCTTTGCTTAAGATGTATAGGATGTGGTATTTTTCCCTGAAAGATCCCCCACTAATCAACACCTAACCTCTTGACTTATGTAAGTGATTATCTTCCTTCCTATTGTTGCCTGTGCTCCATGTCCTCCTGATGCTCTTGACCTCTCCAGCCCTTTAAACTCAGGTTGACATGTAACTCTTAGAGGGACACTTCCCCTATTAACACATACCTCCCAAAGCATCTGAGTAGTTAAAGTACGTGCAAATTTCTACAGTCCACCCCATAACCATATTGTAAGTGTTATCCCATAGTGCTCTCTTGCCTTCACACTGTCCTTTAACCAAGTTATTTTAAATTTCTTGCTCGGGGTGGGGGGGGTGGGTGGAGAGATGGCTTAGCAGTTAAGGCATTTGCCTGAAAAGCCAAAGGATCCAGGTTCAACTCCCCAGGACCCACGTAAGCCAGATGCACAAGAAGGCACAAGCATCTGGAGTTCATTTGCAGTGGCTAGAGGCCTTGGAGCACCCATTCTCTCTCTCTCTCTCTCTCTCTCTCTCTCTCTCTCTCTCTCTCTACCTGCCTATTTCTGTATCTCTCTCTCTCTCAAATAAATAAATAAATAAATATAAAATATTTTAATTTTTTTTCTTCCTGGGAAAAATATGAAGATTCTCATTTAAAGTGTCTTTTAAAAAGATTTGAAATGATTTTAAAAAAAAAAGAGCTGGGCATGGTTGTGCATGCCTTTAATCTCAGCATTTGGGAGGCAGAGATAGGAGGATGAGTTTGAGGCCACCCTGAGACAACATTGTGAATTCCAGGTCGGCCTGGGCTAGAGTGAGATCCTACCTCAAAAAACCAAGAATAATAATAATAATTTAATTAAATTTAAAAAAAGAAATGGAGGGGGCTGGAGAGATGGCTCAATGGTTAAGGTGCTTACCTACAAGCCTAAGGACTGGGGTTCAATTCCCCAGTATCCATGTAAAGGCTCAAAGTGGCACATGCATCTGGAGTTCATTTGTAGTGGCTAGAGGCCCTGGTACACTCATTCTCATTCTCTCTTTCTCTACCTGCCTCTTTCTCTCTCATAAATAAATTAATTAATTAAAATAAAGTTAACAAAGAAATGACTGAGGCATCCAGTGTGGATACAGTAGGGATCCAAGGCATGTGTGTTCATTTAAACAAACGCTGATATTTGAATGCTTCTTGGGAGCCAGTGGACTGAGCACTTTGGGTGAATATTTTTTAATATTTTATTTATTATTTGCAAACAGAAAGAGACTAGGAGTGGGCACTTCTGGGCTTCGTTGCCCCACAAATGAACTCCAGGTGCATGTACTACTTTGTGCATCTGGTTTTATGCAGGTAGACTAGGGAATCGAACCCAGCTGTCAGGCTTTCTAAATGCCTTTAACTACCAAGGCATCTCTTCAGCCCATGTATATTTTTTTCACTAACGCTTACAACAGCCTTATGAACTAGATGCTGTTATCTCCCACTTTAAAGAAGATGTAAACTGGGTATGGTGTTGCACACCTTTAATCTCAGCACTCGGGAGGCAGAGGTAGGAGGATCACAGTGAGTTCAAGGCCATCCTGAGAATACATAGTGAATTCCAGGTCAGCCTGAGCAAGTGTGAGACCCTAACTCGGAAAACCAAAAAAAAAAAAAAAAAAAAAAGAGAGAGAAGAAGAAGAAAATGTAGTAAGTCTGAGAGGTTAACTAATCTACTCAAATTCACTCAGTTGATGAGTGCAAAAACTGCACTGTGGAGTTTAAAAGCTACTCTTCCACCCCACCTCCCGCCCACACTCAGGGGACCACATGACTGACTTCTGGATGACCCAATTCCTTTTTTTTTTTTTTCAAGGTAGAGTCTCACTCCAGCTCAGGCTGACCTGGAATTCACTATGTAGTCTCAGGGTGGCCTCGAACTCACAGTGATCCTCCTACCTCTGTCTCCCGAGTGCTGGGATTAAAGGCATATGCCACCATGCCTGGCTAACTCCTTTATTTTTTTTTAAAGAAAATATTTTTATTATTTATTTATTGGAGAGTGAGAAGCAGAGAGAGAAAGAGAATATGGGTATGTCAGGGCCCCTAGCCACTGCAAACAAACTCCAAACTCCAGATGCATGCACCATGTTGTGCATCTGGCTTATGTGGGTACTGGAGAATTGAACCTGGGTCCTTAGGCTTCACAGGCAAGCACCTTAACCACTAAGCCTTCTCTCCAGCCCTCAACTTCCTTTTGAGTTACTCTACCTATGTAATGTAGTTCTATCAAGTCTGTGTGCTAACTGGGTAACTCACAAATCTACCATCACCTACCCAGCCTGGGAGTGACACCAACCTGTAGCTGGATAACAGATGGCAGAGTCAATTTGTGCATTTAATACTTCTATGGTAGTGTTATGGGGTCCAGTGTCACACCAGTAAGACCATCGACTCACGGAATGTGAGGCAAAGTTTTATTGGGTAAAAAAAGAAAAAGAAAAAAGAAAGGCTGGTGCACCAGGTCTATACCCCAAAGTTCAGAATCTCAGGATGCAGCCCCGATCTGTTCTGAGGGTCAGCTTTTAAAGTTGCTGTTAGCTGACAGAAAGCTGGAAAAAGCTATGCTGCATGCAGTTCAATGGGAGAGAGAGAAAACACCAGTGAAGATACTCAACAGTGAACACTGCAAGCTTTAAATTTGGCCAACCAGGCCAAATGAGCCAACAGGTACAATAGTGGCATGTCTGTTATGGGGGAAACCAACTACTCTCTAATTGGACTGGAGGCCTGCTCCATGGGAGGGAATACATTCCTACTGAAAACCTACAACAGGGGTAGTCATGAGCCCTAGGGGTGTAATGTCTGCTGGTATCTAGCTAAATGTATATACTATGCTCACCAAACTGCCCAGTAAGGACTTCTCTTAATGTCCATACCCATATATTAATGCTACTCTCACTTTTGGTTAGAGAAGCTTCTCTTTTCAGATGGTGGTGACCTTGGGATGACTCAGAAGGTACTACGGAACTGAGAGGAAGGGACAAAGGAGTGCTCAGCACTGAAACATCTCTAACACACCTTCCAAGGCTCAGGGTCCATTGCGGAAGAGGTGGCCGAAAGAATCTAAGAGCCAAAGGAAGGATAGGACTCCTTACAACATGCTCCTCCAGACACAAAATGGCCTGGATATCCATGACCTCACAGTGCCTGAAACTACCTTCACAAGACCATCATAATAGGATGGAAAGATGATGACATCAAAATTAAAAGAGAGACTGATTGAGAGGGAGAGGGGATATGATGGAGAGTGGAGTTTCAAAGGGGAAAGTTGGGGGGAGGGAGGGAAGTGCCATGGGATATTGTCTACAATTAAGGAAGTTATATATTATATATAATATATATATATGTTTTTTATAAAACAACAAAAAATAATAAAAATAAAGTTGCTGTTAAACGGGGGCTTTTCCAAGAGATCACAAGGTATTCATTGCATAGGACACATAGGCGGAACTGAGGCAAGAAACATTCTATGCTATGTAATAACAAAGATATTTAGAAACAAAGAGGTACAGGAAGGTCATGGTACATTGCACAGAGGGATCATCCCATTCCTTAGATAACAGAAAACACCTGCATTTTGCAATAGCCCTGTGATAAGGATTCCTGGGACTTCTCCTTTATCTGTCAGGAAGATCAACTTGGGTGGTGGCCGCCATTATGTGTGCCTAAAGGCAAGGGCTGCACAGGAGGATGTTTAACCAGGTCTGTTGTGTCGTTTACATTCATTTTCCATTTCCCTCTCTGATAGGACACTAAGTCAAATCCTTGACTCCTGAAGAACAGTGTTTCCAGTGTTTTCATCTAAAGGGGTGTATTGCATCCACAATACCATGAGTTTAACAGAACTTATTTTATTCGTTATATATCTACTTAGAGCATTAATAATGCAGGGTCCCATGGTAAAGCCTAAGAGCAGTACTATGAGGGGACTAGCAATAAACGAGATAAGGAAAGTTAGCCATGGAGACCAACTAAACATAGACTGAAACCAATTATTAGCGGTTTGTCTCTGAAGTTTTCTTTCTTTGAGATTTTCTCTAACTAAAGCCAGTGTACCTCGGATTATTTCTGACTGATTGTCATAAAAGCAACAAGTTTTACCTAAAGCCATACATAGGCCCCCTTGTTTCATAAAAAGTAACTCTAATCTTCTATTTTGTTCCCTCCACTTTCACAGCCATTTGGAGTGGCTAGGATGACCTGATGGGGGCCCTTCCAACATCCCAATATGGTGTCTCTTCATCCAAACTCTGTTGCCAGGCTGAAAGGGATGTGGGCAAACAGGGTGTGTCTGACAAGCAGCCTTGACTGCCAGAACAATGGACTCCTGGACTCTTTGTAAGACTTGGATAAAAAGAAGCCTTTCAGGGCTGGAGAGATGGCTTAGTGGTTAAGCACTTTCCTGTGAAGCCTAAGGACCCGGTTCAAGGCTCAATTCCCCAGTACCCATGTAAACCAGATGGACATGGTGGTGCATGCGTTTGTAGTTCATTTGCAGTGGCTAGAGGCCCTGGTGCACCCATTCTCTCTCTCTCTCTCTCTCTCTCTCTCTCTCTCTCTCTCTCTCTCTTTTGCTATATCTAATGAGTAAATAAATTTTAAAAAATTTTAAGCCTTTCATTAGTAAAGTCGGTTATCTGTTTAAGATCCATCTGTGGCAGGATGGGGGGGGTTCCATAGATTTACATAAGGGGTACATCTGGCCCTTAACAGGGCGAAGGGAAGGAGTCCCACTCATTCTTCACTGGTCTCTAGGGTTAATTTAGTTAAAGTCTCCTTTGGGGTCTGATTCATTCTTCTTATTTGTCCTAAATTTTGGGGATGATAGGCACAATGTGGTTTCCAATTAATCCCCAACATTTTTGGTCAATTCCTTAGTGATTTTTGACACAAAGGCAGACCCATTATCTGATCTTATCTTGAGGGGCAACCCATAGTGGGGAATTATTTCCTCTAACAATTTCTTAGTCACTATTTGAGCTGTCTCAGGCTTGGTCGGGAAAGCTTCTACTCATCCTGAAAAGGTATCAACATAAACAAGTAAATATTTATATCCATACTGACCTGGCTTTACCTCTGTGAAATTAACTTTCCAATATCTACCTGGCTCTGCTCTGTTCCCCGCTCTCTTTCCTCCATTGGTGGTGACTTACCAGAGGAGGCATTTGTCTGTTAACAGGCCTGACAGTGGATGGTGGTGTCCTTGATGACTGAGTCTGTACCTGGGAAGAAAAGTTCTTTCCTTATTAGCTCCACTAGCTTGTTGCTGCCTAAGTGAGTTCCTTTATGTAGTTGTTTAGCCAGTCTCCACATTAGGGCTTGGGACAGCAACAGCCAGCCATTCTCCAGTTGGTTCCATCCTTGTGGGGTCTGTTCCTCTATCAGATGAGAGGTGAGCTGTAGGTCCTGTTCCATGTATATTGGTCGCTCAGGAAGAGTGGTTGTCGGGAGGGTGACCAGACAATCTGATGGATGCTGAGAGGCAGCACTCCTGGCTGCTAGGTCTGCCAGTCTGCTCCCTCTTGCTTCTGTGGTCTCCACTTTCTGATGAACTGGACAATGAATTATAGCCACTTTAGCAGGCACCCAAATCGCAGCCAATAAGTCCAGACTTTCTCTTTTTATTTTTAATGTCTTTACTTTCTGCTGTTAAGGAGTTTGTAACTTGATCAAGTATCTTAACTCAGTTTACCTATTTAACCTTTTGTCTATTGAGAAATTTCATCTAACAGATGTGACTTTAGGTGTTCAAAAGAGAGGAACTATAAAGAGAAACAAAGTTATGTGCCATTTGTCATTCCTTTTCCTTGTCAGAGACAATTGGCCATTTTGTCTCTGGACAGGGTCAGGGGGACACATGGCTTAAACTTGCATAGGATCTAAGATAAAGGGGGTGTCATCCCTTTTCCCAGAGTCCAGCTTGCCCTGACTTTAAATAGCATATAACAGTAAACAAGAGCAAAAGGAAATGACAGAGCAGAGAACTAAGAATCCTGGCATTCCTTGTCTTACCCTGAAGTTGTTTGCTTTTACCTAGGAAATTTATTTTACCCATTTGTGATACACAAGGTGTCTAGACTTCCAAAGAATATGAATTATATCTGTGCTTATGACTTTGTGACCCACCTGACATAAGACATCACCTATGTTTAATGTAAACTGAATTTACATTAAGTCTATGCCCCTATATAAAACTTTTAGAGCATCCTCCACAGTACAAAACCCACATCCCCCATTGATGAGGGTCCCTTTGGAGGGGGAGGACAGGAAGGAGGATAATGGAGTCACCAATATGATTGTAAAATTAGAATAATATAAACAAAATAATAAATTATGAAAAAAAAAAACTGGGTATGGTGATCCAAGCCTTTAATCCTAGCACTTGGGAGGCAGAGATAGGAGGATTGCTGTGAGTTCCAGGATAGCCTGGGACTACAGAATGAGTCCCAGGTCAGTCCGGGCTACAGTGAGACCCTACCAGTAAAAAAAAAAAAAAAGAAAGAAAGAAAAATAACAAACAAAGCCAGGTGTGGTGGCACATGCCTTTAATCCCAGCACTCAAGAGGCAGAGGTAAGAGGATTGCAGTGAGTGCAAGGCCACCCTGGGACTACATAGTAAATTCCAGGTCAGCCTAGGCTAGAGTGAGACTCTACCTCAAAAATCCAAAACAAGAAAAAAAACTTAAAAGTGAGAGCTGGAAATGTAACTTAATAGTAAGAGTATTTGCCTATCATACATGAGGTCCTAGGATCAATCTTTAACATTCAATACTAATAGCTTAGGAGTAACTGTGTGGTAGGGGCTGACCCCAGAAAACAGTAATAAGTAACTGATAGAGTTATAAAGAACCTGGAACTCTGTTAAAGGAAAACACAAGAACTCCAGACATGCCCAGAGCACCCATTTCCCCATCCACTTCATTACCCAATTCACAGAGAGCCTTCCTGGCTCCTAGAGAATTCCAGCTATGGATCCTCAAGGGCAGCATTGTCACAGGAGTTGTGTCCTCTGTTAAAACACATGTGGTAATTTTAAGAGGCTCTGCTGCTACCTAGGGTCTAAGGCCAGGTGGGCAAGACCAGTGCCCCTGCTGCTCAGGCATGGGAGGAGAGGACAAGACGAGCCTCCTGTTGCCAGAGAATCCCAAAGCCATCTGAGTTATGGCCTTGGGTCCTATCTCAGAGCAGAACAGTATGGAATAGCCCCTCCTCCTTAAAGACCTGACTTATCTCCCACTCCCATTCCTTCCAAGACTTCTAAAAGTTTATAAACAGACATGCCCCTTTCTCCAAGAAACTCGTGTTTCTCTCCCCTTCTTTCTCACTCTTCCTACTTTTTCTCTCTTCTATAAAATATTTTGTTTATTTATTTGAGAGAGAGCAAGAGAGGCAGATAGAGAGAGACAGAATGGGTGTGCCAGAGCCTCTAGTCACTGCAAAGGAACTCTAGATGCATGTGACACCTTGTGCATCTCGTTTTATGTGGGTACTGGGGAATCAAACCTGGATCCTTTGGCTTTGTAGGCAAGCACCTTTAACTGCTGAGCCATCTGTCCAGCCCCCCACCTCTTTCTCTCTTTCCTTCTCTCTGGTTTCAGACTCCAGCATGCCACATGGACACAGTCCTTCCAACTTTCCTAACAAAAGCTCTAACTCTAAAAGGGTATTTTGCGTTATCTCCTCTCTTTAGGACCAGGCTGCTCTCTCCACATTATCAGCCTCCCTGGCAGTGGGGGCCTATAGAGTTAGCAAACATGTAACTAACAGGTTTACGTAGAGATTAAATGGATATTCTTATTTATGAGTAACTAGTCATCAAACTGCCTTTACAAACATCTACATTGACTTTGGCTCTTTCATAGGTGGTGGCTAATCAATTTCACTAATTAGTCACATTTTCCAGGTATGGCAGCTCACATCTATAATTCCAGCCTTGGGAAGCTGATATAGGAGATTCACTGTGAATTCAAGGCAACCTTGGACTACAAGAGAGATTCTGATTGAAAACTCAATCAGTCACGCCCAATGAACCTGAGTTCATAGTGTTACACATAACACTTGATGTCCAAATGCCTACTGCACAGTTTTAAAAAATTCTAATTTTTGAAGTCAGGCATGGTGGCACATGCCTCTACTCCCCGCACTGAGGAGGCAGAGGTGGAAGGATCACCATGAGTTCGAGGCCACCCTGAGACTACATAGTGAATTCCAGGTCAGCCTGACATAGAGTGAAACCCTACCTTGAAAAACCAAAAAAAAAAAAAAATCTAATTCTTCCTGTGGTGAACAACTGAACATACTTACTGTAAACACTGTCCAGTTTATGCATGTTTTGTTTTGGATGTCACTACAAAGGAAATATCCCTTAAAACTAAAACAACCTATTTCCCTTAGGACCCAATGGTTTTGTTTACACACAACTGCAACAAATCCAAGCAGGTTAGATTAAGAATAAGGTGGGCATTTTTAGAAACACGCACACTGGCTGAGGCAAGAGGTGGGAAAAAGTGAAGAAATCAAGAAAAATCTATATTAAAATTGCACCAAAAGAAGGCCAGGTATGGTGGTGCATGTCTTTAATCACAGCAGTCCAAGAAGCTGAGGTAGGGGGATCACTGTGAGTTTAAGGCCACCATAGAGTTCCAGAGTAAGTTCCAAGTTAGCCTTGATTAGTTAGACCCTACCATTAAAAAAAAACAAAAAATAAATAAAATAAAATTGCACCAAAAGAATCAGCTAAAACTGAAAGGATCATTGAAGGGCTGGAGAGATGGCTTAGTGGTTAAGGCACTTGCCTGCAAAGCCTAAAGACCCAGGTTCAATTCCCCAGAACCCATGTAAGCCAGATGCGCATGGTGGTGCATGCATCTGGAGTTTGCAGTGGCTGGAGACCCTAGCATGCCCATTCCTTCTCTCTCTTTCTCTCTCTCTAAAAAAAAAAAAAAAAAAAAAAAAAAAAAAAAAAAAAAAAATCTGAACAATGGAACACTCAGAAGCCATAGATAGTCACTAGAAAATTTTCAGTGCCATATGGCATACCTTCCAGTGAGTTGTTGGCCAGGGAAGTCCCTGATACCCCCAAAACATTACAGGCCATTGCCAAGGCCCTTGGTTTCCCACCAGGAATAGATGGTAAGACCCTATTGCTGAAGACTCCACACACTTGGGCTGCAAGGTCACTGAGAAATCCTGCTGGAGCTGAAAACCTCCTCCATGTGGACCATCTGCTGGAAAAAGCTATTCTGTATGCAGTTTGATGGGAGAGAGAGAAATCACCAATGAAGATACTCAACAGTGGACACTGCAAGCCTTAAATTTGGCCAGCCAGGCCAATAGTGGCATGTCTGTTATGGGGGAAACCAACCACTCTCTAACTGGACTGGAGGCCCACTCCATGGGAGGAAATACATCCCTGATACTGAGAACCTGCAACAGGGGTAGTCATGAGCCATAGGGGTGTAATGTCTGCTGGTATCTGGCTAAATGTATATACTATCCTCACCAAACTGCCCAGTAAGCACTTCTCTTAATGTTCATAAACATATATTAATGCTTCTCTCACTTTTGGTTAAAGAAGCTTCTCTTTTCAGATGGCAGTGGCCTTGGGATGACTCAGAAGGCACCACAGTACTGAGAAGAACTGACAGAGTAGTGCTCAGCACTGAAACATCTCTTAACACACCTTCCAAAGCTCAGGGTCCACTGCGGAAGAGGTGGCCGAAAGAATGTAAGAGCCAAAGGAAGGATAGGACTCCTTACAACGTGCTCCTCCAGACACAAAATAGCCTGGATATCCATGACCTCAGTGCCTGACACTACCTACACAAGACCATCATAATAGGAGGAAAAGATGATGACATCAAAATAAAAGAGAGACTGATTGAGGGGGAAGGGGATATGATGGAGAGTGGAGTTTCAAAGGGGAAAGTGGGGGAGGGAGGGAATTACCATGGGATATTATCTATTATGGAAGTTGTCAATAAAAAAAAAATTTTTTAAAAGGCTAAAGAGATCACTTAGTGGTTAAAGCACTTGCCTGAGAAGCACAAGACTTGGGTTCGATTCCCCTGTACCCACATAAGTGCATGCTTCTGGAGTTCATTTGCAGTGGCTAGAGGCCCTGGCGTGCCCATTCTCTCTGTCTGTCTCTCTTCCCTGTATTTCTCTCTGCTTACAAATAAACAAATTTTTTTAAAAAAGAAGAAGAATCCCATGGTGAAAGGATTATCAAAAACAGCAACAACAACAACAAAAACCTTCCATGAAAAAAGTTCTGCTCATTCAGAGTTAAAATATTCACAAAGGGCTGGAGGGATGACAGTGATTAAGGCACTTGCCTGCAAAGCCAAAGAACCCAGTTTTGATTCCCCAGGACCCACATAGGCCAGATACATAAGGTGGCACATGTGTTTGGAGTTCATTTGCGGTGACTGGAGGCTCTGGCATGCCCAATCTCTCCCTCTTTCTTTCAAATAAATAAAATTTTTAAAATATATATATTCACTAAGCACACCACATATAGTAAGTTCCTCCTATTGTTCACTCTTGTGCATTTTCCTGAATGTTTATTTGCTGGGTCAGCATTTTTTATTTGCTTGCAGAAGACTCAGTTAATTTCTTCGGGTCAGAAACCATGCACTCATTGGAACCCAGGGCCTTGCTCTATAAGCATTCTCACTCTGAAACGGTGTAAGAAAGTCACCTTCCCCAAATGTTCCCACCTCTACTCTCCAAATAGAAGTGGTGTTTTTGTATAAAACTTTGTAGAAACACAGCAGCCAGCTTGCAAGATGGCCCTAAAATTGTTTGTTTTTGGTTTGGTAGGGAAGGACTAGCAATACTGGGACTTTGTAAGCTCAGCCAGGGTTCTACCCCTGCTGTCTCCAGCCCTAAAATGATTTTGTTGTTATTTAACACAGGGTCTCTTGTAGCCTATGCTAGCCTCAAACTCACACCACAGCTGAAGATGATCTTGAACTCCTGATCTTTTTGCCTCCATCTCTTAGTGCTGGGATTTTAAGAGCCACCACATCCAGCTAAAATGATTCTTGTCTGGTGTTATTCACACCCTTGGGCCTGACTTGTGTGACAAATTAGATATTGTGGAAATGACAGTGTAATTTCTGGACTGCATCCTCATGAAGCATGCTGGGAAATAATGGAACCAGCCAAGTAAACTTGGTCCAAATTCTTGATTCACAGACTATGAGATAATTTTTTCTTTTTTCATTTTTGAAATGGTCTCATTGTGAGGCCTAAGCTGGTCTGAAACACAAAATGCAGCCCAGGCTTTCCTTAAAGTCATTATTTTCTTACCTGTCCCTAGTGCTAGGATTTCAGGTGTGACTATGACCCATTATGCCCATTTTATCATTATTTTTAAAAATTGAGGGGCTGAGGAGATGGTTTAGTGGTTAAGGCATTTGTCAGCAAAGCCTAAGGACCCAGGTTCAATTCCCCAGAACCCATGTAAGCCAGATGCACAAGATGGCACATGCATCTGGAGTTCGTTTAGCTGGAGACCCTGGCATGCCCATTCTCTCTCTCTCTCTCTCTCTCTCTGTTTCTTTCTCAAATGAATAAATAAAATAAAATATTTTTTTAATTGAGGGCTGGAGAGATGGCTTAGCAGTTAAGGTGCTTGCCTGAAAAGCCAAAGAACCTACGTTAGATTCACCAGGACCCACATAAGCCAGATGCACAGGGAGGCACATACATCTGGAGTTCTTTTGCAGTGGTTGGAGGCCCTGACACACCCATTCTTTCTCTATTTACCCCCCCCAAACAAATAAATGAAAAAAATAAAATACTTTTAAAAACTGAAACTACTGTAGGGAGATATGTTGTGTACCAAAAGAAAATCAATGTAAAAACCATTTGAGAGCTGGGCGTGGTGGTGCATGCCTTTAATCCCAGCACTCAGGAGGCAGAGGTAGGGGGTTTGCTGTGAGTTTGAGGCCATCCTGAGACTACATAGTGAATTCCAGATCAGCCTGGGCTAGAGTGAAACCCTACCTCAAAAAACCAAAAAAAAAAAAAAAATTTTGAATCTATACTACATACTTGTGTAACCTTGATTTTTAAAATTAGCATGTACTTATATTAATATGTTCCCAGTAATTCCTTGGATGTCTAACCAATATAAAAATTTAAGACTATGAACACACAAGGGTTGTATGATCTGTTTGCATATCTGAAGTGCAAACATGTTGGGAAGTCAGGCATGATGATGCTTGCCTGTGATGTCATCACTCAGAAAGTAGAGGCAGGAGGACCACAAGTTCAAATCCAGCCTGGACTATATAGTGAGACCCTGTCAGGGAAAAAAGACCACCTGGTATGAATAAATATCTACAGGCCCACAGGGTATAAGAAACAAATCTCTTCAGACCTTATTCAGGCCACATAACTACTCAAGTCCCAAAAAGATTATGAAATGAGAGCAGTTTTGTTCATTCTATCAGTTTTATACTTAATGTTTAAGTTCAGCCTAGCCCAATGTATCAGTAAACTTGTTGTTGCTAGGACAAAATACCTGACAAAAATCAGCTTAAAGGAGGAAAGGTTTATTTCAGCTTACAGTTCATCATGGTGGAGAAGGCATGGGGACAGGAGCCAGAGGCAGGGGGGTCACATTCAGTCCACAGTGAGAAGGCTCTGAATGCTAATGTTCAGCCAGCTCTCTTCCTTTTGTACAGTCCAGAACTCTGGAAGGGCGCTGCCTACAATTAAGGTAGGTCTGTGATTCCAAGTCCTATCAAGTTGATGATCAATATAAACCATCACACTGAATATGAACCATAGAAAGAGTAAGAAAGTGTGCATTTGCAGGCATATGCCCATACATGACACACATGCATGCTATATGTGTCTATACATTACAGACATGTAGGAAAAGATGAGGTTTTAGACAGGCATGGTGGCACATACATTTAATCCCAGCACTCAGGAGGTAGAGGTAGGAGGATCACCGTGAGTTCAAGACCAGCCTGGAACTATAAAGTGAATTCCAGGTCAGCCTCAGCTAGAAAAAAAAAGATGAGGTGCCCTGGTGCACCCAGTCTCTCTATCTCTGTCTCTCTCCAAATAAATTGATTACACACATATATTATAAAGGTAATGTGTTTATGATGGAACATTATGATGCAACATAAGTAGGAAAAATAAAGCTATGTAATACAAAGCGTAAATTGGAAAAAATAACAGAATCACAGTTCACCTTGCTGTTACTATTACTTCCTCCCCATCTTTTTTTTTTTTTTTTTCAAGGTAGGGTCTCACTGTAGCTCAGGTTGACCTAGAATTCACTTTGTAGTCTCATGGTGGCCTTGAACTCACAGTGATCCTCCTACTTCTGCCTCCCAAGTGCTGGGATTAAAGGCGTGCGCCACCACGCCCGGCCTTCCTTCCTATCTTTGTGCTACCTAAGCATGCTTGCTTTGTAAGCACAAGGAGTTCTGGACAATGAAGAATGAATCAAGGCTGGAGAGATTGCTCAGCAGTTAAAGGAGCTAGCTTGCAAAGCCTAGTGGCCCTGGATCAATTCCCCAGTATTCCATAAAACCAGATGCACAAAGTAGCACATGTGTCTAGAGTTCGTTTGCAGTGGCATGAGGCCCTGGTGTACCTATTATCTCTCTCTCTCTCTCCCTCCTGTTTGCTTCTTTAATAAATAAATAAATAAATAAAATATTTTTATAAAAAAGTATCAAGGAACGGGCGTGGTAGCTCACGCCTTTAATCCCAGCTCTTGGGAAGCAGAGGTAGGAGGATCGCTGTGAGTTCGAGGCCACCCTGAGACTACATAGTAAATTCCAAGTTCGCCTCGACTACAGTGAGACCCTACCTCAAAAAACAAAAGAAAGAATCAAGGGCTGGAGAGGTAGCTTAGCCGTTAAGGTGCTTGCCTGAAAAGCCAAAGGACCCAGGTTCTATTCCCCAGCACCCATGTAAGCCAGATGCACAAGGTGATGCAAGCATCTGGAATTTGTTTGCAGCAGCTGGAGGTCCGGGCGTGGCCATTCTCTCTATCACTCTCTCTTTCTACTTCTTTCCCTCTGTCAAATAAATAAATTAAAATGAAATTTTGGGAAAAAAGAATCAATTTCAAGCATAGCTTTGATAACCCAAGTAAAAGCTTTTCCTGAATACATTTTTCTTTTAAGACTCATTCCTGAAGATACAGAAATGGCAGTTATAAAAATGTATGTTGGTATAAATATGCATTAAGTGAACTTTAGCAGAATACTTAACAAGCATTTTCCAGCACTTCCTGTGTATGCCATACCAGAGCAGCTGTTTCCGGGAATCCTAAAGAAGACAGTTTCCACCCTTAGTGTATAAGTCTTTTTTTTTTTTTTTTTTTTTGGTCAGAGTCTGGCTCTAGTCCAAGCTGGCCTGAAACTCACAGCCATCCTCCTACCTCAGCCTCCCAAGTGCTGAGATTAAAGATATGCACCACCACACCTGAATTAAATCTTACTTTATACTGCTATTCAGCTAACCCCAAAATATATTTGTTTTAGTGTGATCAAGTAGCCAAGTTCTTATAAATACTTGATAAAATTGATGACTTTCTCCAAATAGAGATCTTGCATTATCCTATTATACAGACCCTGAATGTGACATATATACACATCTGTATGTCTTAATATTCATAGTTATACCTCTACTGGAGACAGGAAATACCAGGCTGGCTAAAACAGAATCAGGTCAGTTGTCTCTATCTTCAGCTGATAATGAGAAAAGCTATTATTAGTTGGGGTCTACTTTCTATATTGTATTTTACGTAGACCATTTGACCCTCACAACAGCGTTAGAGGGCGTTGTGGTGAGCACCACGTTACTGGGATGAACATCTACACCAGGCATAGTTTAGGGGAGGAAAGGACCTTTTTTTTTTTTTTTTTTTTTTTTTTTGAGATAGGGTCTTATTGTAGCTCAGGCTGACCTAGAATGGGGTGTCAGGGTGGCCTTGAACTCACAGCAATCCTCCTACCTCTGCCTCCCAAGTGCTGGGATTAAAGGCGTGTGCCACCACACCCAGCTCGAAAGGATTTGTTTTAAGTTTACAGATCCAGAGGGATATTCCATCAGTGGTGGAAGAAGCTACCTCCATACATCCAGGCAGAGAGAAACAACCAAACAGCCAGGAAAAAAAAAAAAAAAAAAACAGAGCCAGAGAGAGTGTGGTGGTGCATGCCTTTAACCCCAGCACTCAGGAGGCAAAGGTAGGAGGGCTGTGTATGTATGTATGTATATATCTTAATTTATTTTTGATTTTTAAACGGCTGGAGAGTTGGCTTCATGGTTAAGGTCCTTTCTTGCAAGTCAAAGGACCCAGGTTCAATTTCCCAGTACCCATGTAAAACCAGATGCACAAGGTGGTACATGCATCTGAAGTTAATTTGCAGTGGCTAGAGGCCCTGGTGTGACCATTCTCTCTCTCTCTCTCTCTCTCTCTCTCTCTCTCTCACCCCCTCCCTCTCCCTCTCCCTCTCCCTCTCTTAAATAAATAAATAAAAATTTAAAGAAACACCACCACCTGAGTCTATGGGGAACATACATTCAAACCACCACAGAGGGTATTATTGCCTCCATTTTATAGATGAGAATCATGAAGTTCAGAGATGTCTAACCTCTTCCTGAGATCAGCCAGTACCCTGAACCTGGAACCTGGAATAGACACTTGTCTATAACTTCAAACTTTTTTTTTCTTCTCACAGCACCATCTCACCAATTAAACAGGGCTCCTGCTATACACACAAAATTAGCTTTACAAGTCATTGTCCTCCAGAAAACAGCAATGTTTAAGGGAAAATAGGTTGAGATCTGTGGAAAGAAGTAGGGAATACAAAAGGAATGGCCCAACCTGGTCACCATACCTCAGCCTCTACACAGAGTTTGTAGGAGTTGAGCACTTTGCCCAGGACTATTGCTAAAAATTTACAGCTTAGGCCAGGTGTGGTGGTACATGCCTCTAATCCCGGCACTTGAGAGGCTGAGTCAAGAGAATCACAAGTTCAAATTCAGCCTGCTACAAAGCAAGGCTCTGTCTCAAAAATCAGTAATAGAGCCGGGCATGGATGTGCATGACTTTAATCCCAGCACTCAGGAGGCAGAGGTAGGAGAATCGCCATGAGTTCAAGGCCACCCTGGGACTAAATAGTGAATTCCAAGTCAGCCTGGGCTAGAGTGAGATCCTACCTCAAAAAAAAAAAAAAAAAAAAAAAAAAAAGTGCGGGGGGTGGGGGATGGTTTGGGAGCAGAGCGTGGTGGTGCATGCCATTAATGCTAGCACCTGGGAGGCTGAGGTGGGGGCCACCCTGAGACTACATAGTGAATTCCAGGTCAGCCTGGGCTAGAGCAAGAACTTACCTCAAAAAAACAGAAAAACAAACAAAAAAGAAAGGGGGAGAGGTTGGGTAAATGGCTCAGTGGTTAAAGGCACTTGCTTGCAAAGCTTGCCATCCCTGGTTCAATTCCCCAGTACCCATGTAAAGCCAGATGTTTGTGGCACATGTGTCTAGAGTTCATTTGCAGTGATAAGAGGCCCTGCTGTGCCCATACACTCTCTCTCTCTCCCTCTGTCTTTCTCACAAATAAATAAATAAATACAAAGAAAAGATCCTTCTTCCAAGGGAAAGGTTCTACTAGTTCAGAGTTAAAATCTCCACAAAGCACACCACATGCAGTAAGTTCCTCCTATTGTTCAATCTTGTGCATTTCTCTGAATGCTTATTTCCTGGACCAGCATTTTTCATTTGCTTACAGGAAACAGTGGATTTCTTCTGGTCAGAAACCATGCACTCCTTGGTACTGAGGACCTTACTCTCCTCAGTTGGAATGGTTTTTGGTTTTGGGTGTTTGTTTGTTTGTTTGTTTGTTTGTTTGTTTGTTTGTTTGTTTGTTTTGAGGTAGGGTCTCACTGTAGCCCAGGCTGACCTGGAATTCACTTTGTATTCTCAGGGTTGCCTTGAACTCACAGCGATCCTCTTACCTCTGCCTCCCAAGTGCTGGGATTAAAGGCATGCACACCGCTCCAGGCTGGAATGTTATATATACTCATTTATTTATTTATTTATTTATTTATTTATTTATTTATTTATGAGAAAAAATAAGAATAGACACTCCAAGACATCTAGCCACTGCAAATGAAGTCCAGACACATGTGCCACCTTGTGCATCTGGCTTTACGTGGGTCCTGGGGAATTGAACCTGGGTCCTCAGGCTTTATAGGCAAGTGCCTTAACAGCTGAGCCATCTCTCCAGCCCCTAAAATGGGGGTTTTGACATCCTCACTCTGAAATGCTGTCCTCAGTCCTTCAGATTGAACTAACCACCACCGAGCACCCATGTGCCAGACATAACACTTGGAGATTTCCTGCTATAGATATTAAAGTTTAGGCTTGGAACCCCTCTTTCACACAAGGTGAGCCATCTCCCCAGCTAGCCAGTATAATGTCCAGACTAATTGGTAAAAGCCCTCCTGCTACTTCTGCTGTGAGTCCAGGAAGTACTTAATTCCTGTCATGCTAGCTAGCTAATACTCATAGAGTAGGTCAGGCACAATTCAAAGTGCTCTATAAAAAGTAACACATTTTGAGCCAGGCGTGGTGATGCACATCTTTAATCACAGCACTTGGGAGGCAGAGTCAGGAGGCCTGCCATGAGTTTGAGATCACCCTAAGATTACATAGTGAATTCCAGGTTATCCTGGGCTAGAGCAAAACCCTACCACAAAAAAAAAAAAAAAAAAAGGAAAAGGAAAAAAAAAGTATAGGACTGGACAGATGGCTTAGTGGGTTAGGAACTTGCCTGCAAAGCCAAAGGACCCACATACATTTGGAGTTCATTTGTAGTGGATAGAGGCCCTGGCTTGCCCATTCTCTCCTTCTATCTGCCTCTTTCTCTCCCAAATAAATAAATGAGTAAAATAAATTTTTAGCCGGGCGTGGTGGTGCACGCCTTTAATCCCAGCACTCGGGAGGCAGAGGTAGGAGGATCGCGGAGAGTTCGAGGCCACCCTGAGACTACATAGTTAATTCCAGGTCAGCCTGGGCCAGAGTGAGACCCTACCTTGAAAAACAAAAAAAAATAATAATAATAAATAAATAAATAAATTTTTAATAAATTAATTAATTTAATTAAGTAACACATTTAATCCAGCACCCATTTTCATGTTACTGATGAAGAAACTGAGTCACAGAAACATTAGGAAACTTGTGTAACCTACCTCAGCTTGTGGAGTCAGGATCTGAGCCCAGACAGTTGGACTCAGAAGCCCGTATTTGTAAAGACTGTGCTACATTGCCTTTCACATGCTTAGGTTAATGGTAGCCCAGGCATGTTTGAAAAAAAAAAAAGATAAACTGGGCGTGGTGGCACACGCCCTTAATCCCAGCACTTGGGAGCCAGAGGTAGGAGGAGCACCATGAGTTCAAGGCCGCCCTGAGACTACATAGTGAATTCCAGGTCAGCCTGAGCTAGAGTGAGACCCTACCTCAAAAACAAACAAACAAAAAAGAGCTGCCAACAGAAGGTAATAGGAGGGCATTATGATTGAAATATATTATATACATGTATGAAAGCTGTCAATAAAGTTTCAAGAGTGTACAGCTTCAAAAAAAGACAAATATTTCCTTAAAATACCAATGTTGAAAAAAATCATTTATATGGTTACATTTATATCTCATAGTCTTGGCAATGCAGAGGCTGAGATGAGATGAGTGTTCTATAATCCTGAGCAAGTCTGCATGGGAAGCTCACCCATTACTCAGCAAATGGACCTGCTGACTCTGCCAAACGGAAGAATCACATTGAGGCTGCTGAGGTTATGATTCAAAATTGACAGACTAGGAGACACTCGAAAAGTTAGACCTGTTATTAGCGTTCAGTGGAGCCAAGTAGAACATATTAGAAACTGTTACAAGAATAAAGCCTCGGGCTAGAGAGATGGCTCAGCAATCAAGGCGCTTGTCTGCAAAACCTAAGGACCAGGATTTGATCCCCCAGTACCCACGTAAAGCCAGATACACAAAGTGGCACATGCATCTGGAATTTGTTTGCAATAGCTAGAGACACTGGCGTACCCTTTGTCTCTATAGACAGGTGTGATGGTGCACACCTTTGATCCTAGCACTCAGGAGGCAGAGGTAGAAGAATCAATGTGAGTTTGAGGCCACCCTGAGACTACTTAGTGAATTCCAGGTCAGCAAGACCTTACCTCAAAAAAACAAAAAGAAAGAAAGACAGAAAGAAAAGAAAAGAAAAAGAAAAAGAAAAAATACTGATAGATACTTCCTTACTGTGATGAAAATGATCTCTTTCCCAAGCCAGTACCTCAAATCCTGCATAAAGAGGACATGCTGCCTTTGCACCCACTCAGCTAATTATACTCCTCATGTCCTCATTGAACACTTTGTTTCCAGATCTCCCCAGCAGTGATTTCTCGGGTTCTCCCCCCGCCCCCCGGGAGACCTCCCACAGCCATTCAATGGAAAAAGCTCACTCTCCCCTGTCTATTTCCTTATTCACTGTCTTCCCCTCCATTAGACTGTAAACTCCAGAGAAGGGCACCACTGCAGTCCAGCACCTGGATCCACGTCTGGCTTGGAGTAGTACTCAATGAGAGAATGACAGAAACAGAGCAAGAGACTAAATCCCAAACATAGACCAGCAGTGAGTAATGCAGAAGTCTACTGATAAAAGTAACATACTTGTGGGTTCTTAAAAATATCTTATTTATTTATTTATTTATTCATTTATTTATTTATTTATTTGAGATAGAGGGAAGAAAGAGACAGAGAGAGAGAATGGGCACGCCAGGGCCTCTAGCCTTTGCAAATAAACTCCAGATGCATGCACCCTCTTGTGCATCTGGCTTTATGTGGATACTGGGAAATCGAACCTGGGTCCCTTGGCTTTGCAGGCAAATGCCTTAACCACTAAACCATCTCTCCAGCCTGGATTTTTTATTTCAAACCAAACAGTGCATTATCTACAAGTTGAACTTTTTTTCATTATTAAAATGGACACACACAGGGCCTTGAGCCACTGCAAATGAACTCCAGACACATGTGCCGCCTTGCGCATCTTGCTTATGTGGGTCCTAGGGAATCAAACCTTGGTCCTTTGGCTTCACAGGCAAACGCCTTAACCACTAAGCCATCCCTCCAGCCCTGAACATTTTTTATTTTATATCTCCATCATTCAATGGTTTTTATTTTGGTTTTGTTTTTTTCTGGGGAGGGTTTCACTCTAGCCCAGGCTGAATGGAACTCACTATGTCGTCTCAGGGTGGCCTCAAACTCAAGCAATCCTCCTACCTCTACCTCCAAATGCTGGGATTAAAGATGTGCACCACCACATCCGGCTTTAATTTGTTTTTGGTTTGTTTCCTTTTTTCCTAAGATGTCTTGTTTTGAATATGATTTTTTTTCATAGCTACTTCTTGGAAGTAGCTATAAGGATAGCTTAGGTTTGATCTAGGAAAGAATTTGTCTTACTCCACGGTCAGCTTCCCTTCCCCGCTCTCCACTTCCTTCCAGACCCAATCAACTGGCACCTCAACAATCCCAATGATGGAGTTTTCTGCTTGCTAGTCTTGGCAGTAGAGAATTTATGAGGTAGATCAACACGAAGCCTTTGGCAAGGAAATAGCTGGGAACAGATGATATAACAGCTACTTCTGAGAAAAAGATGTTCCACCCACACTCTGGATCTACTAGGCTATTGCATCTCAAGCTAGTTGCATGTAAAAAGGGCAAATCCGGCCGGGCGTGGTGGCGCACGCCTTTAATCCCAGCACTCGGGAGGCAGAGGTAGGAAGATCACTGAGAGTTCGAGGCCACCCTGAGATTACATAGTGAATTCCAGGTCAGCCTGAGCCAGAGTGAGACCCTACCTCGAAAAACCAAAAAAAAAAAAAAAAAAAAAGGGCGGGGCAAATCCAATAGTGATATGTACCCTGGCACCAGCGTCATTAAGGGATTGGGTCTTGGTCTTCTGCTAACTTAACTAGAACTTTGTAAAAGATTGCTAAACCAGGCGTGGTGACTCACGTCTTTAATCCCAGCACTCGGGAGGCAGAGGTAGGAAGATCACTGAGAGTTCGAGGCCACCCTGAGATTACATAGTGAATTCCAGGTCAGCCTGAGCCAGAGTGAGACCCTACCTCGAAAAACCAAAAAAAAAAAAAAAAAAAAAAAAAAAAGGGGGGGGGGGGCAAATCCAATAGTGATATGTACCCTGGCACCAGCGTCATTAAGGGATTGGGTCTTGGTCTTCTGCTAACTTAACTAGAACTTTGTAAAAGATTGCTAAACCAGGCGTGGTGACTCACGTCTTTAATCCCAGCACTCGGGAGGCAGAGGTAGGAGGAACACCATGAGTTTGAGGCTACCCTGAGACTACATAGTGAATTCCAGGTCAGCCTGGGCTAGAGAAAGACCCTACTAGGGAAAAAAAAGAGGAGGGGAGAGGAGGGAAGGAAAGGAAAAGGAAAAGATACACACCTTAAAAGATTTTAAAGACTGAGTTTATTTCTAGATCATCACAGATATGGAAAAGCCTGAGACTGTGTTCAGGGCACACATGTGTCCCATGCCTAATCCCTTGGGTCTATTCCACTATGGACATGCTACATCAAGGCAAGATATGTCAAAATACACCAACACTCGCCCTTTTATTTGTTTCAGGGCTGGAGAACAAGCACACCTCAGGATCCAGCTCCAGTTCCTCCGCTAATTTTTAAAGTGAGCTGTACCTAGAGTCAGATCGATCAGTTGATAACCTGAGAAATAGCTTAAGTTAGATATCATATATATTCTGAAAAGTATAACACAAATTCCCTCTGAAAGGAAAAGATATATTTATTTAAGATATTAATAGAAAAATACAGCCAGCCAGAACAGATGAAAGAAAATCTAAGGGCATTTCTCCCTAATACCTTGTTAGGAAGAAGTTGAAAGAATTTAATAGTGAGGGATGGGGTTGTGGCTGGGTGGTAGAGTGTCTGCCTAGTATCTGTGAGGCCCTGAATTCAATCTCCAGAACCACTGACACCAAAAATCTCTCAAACTTATGATGTATATGCCCACTGCCTACATTCAGCCATTGCCATCTGATTATGCTTGATTTATAACTCTATTCTCATCTTAGTTTTTGATGTATTTATAAGAAAATTCCAGACATCAGTACACTTTTCCCCAAATTCTTCAACATGTTGTCTATGAAATAGAATTGTTTTTGTAGTATTGGAGTTTTTCACATGATAGGCAAGTACTGTAAACTACAACTTAATGTTTGTTAATAATCTTATATAAATTTTACATACAGTGAAGTAAATACTTTAAGTGTATATTTGCTGAGTTTTGACAAATACACACATGTAACCTTAACTCCTATCAAAATATAGAACATTATCTCTAAGTTTCTTCATACCCTTTTCCCAGTAAATGCACCCTTTCATGCCTTCAACCTATGCCAGGATCTTCTGATTTTTCACCATAGATTGGTTTTACTTAGTCTAGAATTTCCTCAAATGCAATCATAAAACACACTCTTTCAGGAGACAGAGGTAAGAGGATCTCTGTAAGTTTGAGGCCAGCCTGGAACCACAGAGTGAGTTTCAGGTCAGCCTGGACTAGAGTGAGACCCTACCTCAAAAAAAAAACAAAAAAAACTTTTGTGTAAGGCTTCCTTTGCTCAACATATTTTTGAGATGTATCTGTGTTGTTTTATATGTCAGCACTTGGTTCCTTTTCATTGGTGCATATGGTCGGAGGTGTGAAACACACCACACAGCATTTTTCCATTCTCACATTGATGCACACCCAGATTATTTTCAATTTGGTGCTTGTGAGTAAAACTGATAACATTTGTGTCTGTTTAGTAATGTGCTTTCATTTTTCTGGGTCACAAGTGCATGTTTCTTTTTATAAGAAACTATCAGACTTTTACCCAAAAAGGCAGCATGTTTTATATCCCCACACGTAACATTTGAAGATTTTAATTGCTCTACTACCACCACCATATGGTACTGTTAATGTTTCTAATTTTAATTTTAGTAAGCATGTAGCAGTTTCATTTTTAATTAAAATATTCTTTTCTTCTAAAAAGTATTCACAAAGGCAAAAGGTTCATATAACATTAAAAAAAAAATGCTGGGCATCATGGCCCACATCTTTAATCCCAGCACTTGGGAGGCAGAGGTAAGCGGATTGCTGTGAGTTCATGGCCAACCTGAGACTACATAGTGAATTCCAGGTCAGCCTGGGCTAGAGTGGGACCCTACCTTAAAAAAAAAAAAAAAAAAGCACAAATATCAGAATGAAAAAAAGAACAAAGGTCCACAAGTATGATACAGTATTAGTACAGAGATATAAATGTGTGAGCTAAGTATTCGTAATTACTAAAGGTGCCTCACTGAGATTCTAAACTTCTTAGTAGCACAAGGGAAGAAGGAAATATACCCAGTTGTGGGATATATGCTGTCATTAAGGTAAAAACACAGCTGTTAATCTGTCACTGGGCCTTCCCATATAGAGGATATTGAGTGACTCTGTGGTCCATACTCTCAACAAACAGTTCTATAACAATGGAAGGTTGGGTATCAAACTGCCTCTAAAGATAAGGTCCTCAATGTAATCCAAAGCTGTGTGAGGGTTACTGACCCCAGGAGAACCCCAAGGGATGAGGCACAACAGAAAATGAAAACATCACCTTGGAAGAGGGTTGAGGTCATGTAAATGGCTTATTCTAATTTCTTTCTGTGCCTCATCATCTCTGCCCTATCAGAATTGGCACTTTTTTTTTTTTTTTTTTTTGAAGTAGGGTCTCACTCTAGCTCAGGCTGACCTGGAATTCACTCTGTACTCTCAGGGTGGCCTCAAACTCACAGTGATCCTCCTACCTCAACCTCCAATGTGCTGGGATTAGAGACATGCCACCATGCCCAGCTGGTCCTCCACTTTTTTCCAAAGAAAATATAATATTTCCTTTGCTCAAGTGTTTGTACAAGTGAGCTTAAATCTTGAGTATATAATTCTTACCTCCCCAACTAGATTATCAATTTATCAATGACAATTTATATATTTTGCAGTTGTTGGTAGGGACTTGGGATGTGGCTCAGTTGTAGGGTACGAGCCTAGCATGTCTGAAGCTCTGAGTTTGATCCCAGTAGTCAGAAGGGATGGGGTTCTGGTAAAGAAAACATGACATAAGGTTAAGCATTGTGCTACTATCCATGAGTAGCATCACATTCACATATAGAAAATAGAACTCATAGCAGGACATGGTCGTTTATGCCTATAATTACAGCACTTGGAAGGCTGAGGATCATGAATTCAAGGCCAACCTGGACTACATAGCAAGACCCTGACTCTAAACCACAACACGAACAGAATTCATTTTTTAAATTTCTAAAAAGCCACTGAAGGCTAAGTAGAACACCATAAGCCTCTCATAGCAGATTCCTAAACAAAGGGCCTTTTAGAAATCACCATTAGTTTGCATGTACTGCTATATTTTTGGTTCTTTTCAAAATAGGCCCTACATTTCTGTCTCTTAAAAATTAATATTTTGAGCCAGTGTGGTGGTGCACACCTTTAATCCCAGCACTCGAGAGGCAGAGATAGGAGGATCACCGTGAGTTTGAGGCCACGCTGAGAATACAGAGTGAACTCCAGGTCAGCCTGAACTAGAGTGAGATACTACCTCGAAAAACCAAAACAAAAATTAATATTTTGGGCTGAAGGGATGGCTTAATGATTAAGGTGTTTGCCTTCAAAGCCTAAGGACCAAGGTTCAATTCCCCAGGACCCACGTTAGCTAGATGCACAAAGTGGCACATGTGTCTGGAGTTTGTTTGCATGGCTGGAGGCCCTGGCATGCCCATTCTCTCTCTCTCTTTCTCTCTGTCAAATAAATAAATAAAAATAAGATTTTTTTAAATTAACATTTAAGCAGGGTGTGGTGGCACATGCCTTTAATCCCAGCACTCGGGAGGCAGAGGTAGGAGGGTCACCATGAGTTTAAGGCCACCCTGAGATTACATAGTGAATTCCAGGTCAGCCTGAGCTAGAGTGAGACCCTATCTTGAAAACCCCCCCCAAAAAAATTAATATTTGAAGCTAGGTGTGGTGGTGCTGCCTTTAATCCCAGCGCTCAGGAGGCAGAGGTAGGAGGATTTCCATGAGTTCAAGGCCAGCCTGAGACTACATAGTGAATTCCAGGTCAGCCTGGGCTATACCAAGATACTACCTCAAAAAAAAGTATTTGAGGGGCTGGAGAGATGGCTTAGTGGTTAAAATATTTGCCAGCAAAGACAAAGGACCCAAGTTCGATTCCCTAGAACCAATGTAAGACAGATGCTCAAGGTGGAGCATAGATCTGGAGTTCATTTGCAGCTGCTGGAGGCCCTGGCATACCAATATTCTCTCTCTTTCTTTCTCTTTCTCTCTCTCTCTCTACCTCTCTTCTCTCTCAAATAAATAAATAAAAATACAAAAAACTGGGCTGGAGAAATGGCTTAGTGGTTAAGGAGCATGCCTGAGAAGCCTAAGGATCCTGGTTCGATTCTCCAGGTCCCACATAAGCCAGATGCACAAGGGAGCGCACGCATCTGGAGTTCATTTGCAGTGGCTGGAAGTCCTGGTGCACCCATTCTTACTCTCCCACTCTCTTTCCCTCTGTCTCTAATAAATAAATAAAAATCTTTAAAAAATACAAAAAATTGAAAAGTTCTTCCTTAATTGCCTACAAGAATGTATACTATTCAATGAGCACCCATTCAATATTAAATATTACAGTATCACTACCTCACTGTAATGACAAATGCTCATTGGGGTCAGTGCTGGGTACTGACTGATAGCCTGCATTTCGAATTGCAGGCCCCTTCCTTGCCTGCTGCCTCTGCTGAAGAAGGTATCAACATTATCTCAGTTTTCTAGGTATCTTGGTGTCTTGCCAAGGTCATGTGGCAGACATAGTTTTGGCCAAGAAAACACAGTGGAAGTATGGCTAGTACCTCTTATTTTTCTCCCCCCACCTTCCAGCCTGATACTTAAAAGCAACAGCTGGATGTCATGCAGCCATATTGCACCCACCAGACAAAGGCTTTGAACTAGCAATGGCAGAATGGTCAAGAGGGAGTCTGGGTCAAGGATAATTTATTTATTTATCTATTTATTTATTATTTATCTGAGAGAGAGAGAGAGAGAGAGAGAATAGGCATGCCAGGACCTCCAGCCACTGCAAACAAACTCCAGATACATGTGCTGCCTTGTGCATATGGCTTGCATGGGTCCTGGGGAATTGAACCTGGGTCTTTTGGCTTTGCAGGCAAGTGCCTTAACCACTAAGCCATCTCTCCAGCCCTCAGGATAATTTAGACCTGAGTTTCCATACCAATGACGGATTCACTATTGTTCTGGACAGTATCTATGATGGTCTCCAAGGACCCTCAACTGTTGCTATCCACACTTTTGGGTAGTCCTCTCTACCAGGGCTAGCTTATGTGATCAACAGAACTGAACAAAAGTGAAGATGTGTCTTTTGTTATTGTTGTTTAGTCAGTTTTGATTTTTGATTTCTTTTTTTTTTTTAAGCCAGGGTCCCATGTAGCCCCGACTGGCCTTTAAATTGGGGTGCCACTTCTGCCTCAGCCTCCAGAGTGTTTGGATAACAGGTGTGAGCTGCCACACTTTTGAGGGTGTGTTACTGACACTGGATTATGAAAGGTTTGCCGCTTCCGCTTGGCTCTCTTGGTTTTCTCCTCCCTAGAAAGTGAGCTGCCTTCCTGGGAGGATAGTTGAGCAGTGCCATGGAAAAGCCCCATGGAGAGAAACTGAGGCTTCTTGCCAAACACTAATGCCTACTGACTGGTCATGAAAGTGGACCATCACAGTAGTTTGTACTCTAGGCCCCTTCTGGCCCTACCAGACACCCAGAATCAGAAGCACATGGCCAAGCTGCCCTCGAATGCTTGAACTACAGAGCACATGAGAGATAATAAATTGCAGTTGTTCAATTCATTAAGTTGGGGGAATGCTTGGTTATCTAATATCAGATAATAAATATATCTGAATTCTTGTTATGTAAGTTGAGTTTACACAGGTGTTAATTAGGTAAATTTTGTTTGCAGTTAGATATTCCTAACTGATAAACTAGTTCTAAAGATTAAAGAGGGGAAAAAGACAACTATAAAAATTTCTGGGCTGGGCATGGTGGCGCATGCCTTTAATCCCAGCACTCGGGAAGCAGAGGTAGGAGAATCACCATGAGTTTGAGGCCACCCTGACACTACATAGTGAATTCCAGGTCAACCTGGGCTAGAGCAAGACCTTACCAAAAGAAAGAAAGAAAGAAAGAAAGAAAGAAAGAAAGAAAGAAAGAAAGAGAGAGAGAGAGAGAGAGAGAGAGAGAGAGAGAGAGAGAGGGAGGGAGGGGGAGGGAGGGAGGGAGGGAGAGAGAGGGGAGGGAGGGAGGGAGGGAGAGGAGAGGGAGGGGAGAGAGGGAGGGAGGAGGGAGGAGAGGGAGGGAGGGAGGGAGGGAGGGAGAGGGAGGGAGGAGAGAGGAGAGGGAGAGAGAGGAAGGAAGGAAGGAGGGAGGGAGGGAGGGAGGGAGGGAGGGAGGGAGGGAGAGAGAGAAGGAATCTTGATGGGGCTGGAGAAATTGCTCAGTAGTTAAAGGCATTTTCTTGCAAAGCCTAATGGCCTGGGTTCGATTCCCCAGTATCCACATAAAGCTAGATGCACAAAGTGGCACATGCATCTGGAGTTTGTTTGCAATGGAAGGAAGCCCTGGTGTGCCCATACACACACATTCTCTCTCTCTCTCTCACACACACACAAATAAATAATAATAAATATTAATAATTAAATAATATTTAAACAATTGAATAATAATTAAAGAATCTTGATAATTTTAAGGAGAAAAAATTGCCCTATTATAAAATCAAGCCTGATGAGGTAGCATACACACCTGTAATCCCAGAATGTGGAAGGTGGATCAGGAATTCAAGGTCATCCTTGACTTCATGAAACTCTGTCTCAAAAAAAGAAAAAAGAGTGCCGGGCATGGTGGCGCACACCTTTAATCCCAGCACTCAGGAGGTAGAAGTAGGAGGATTGCCGTGAGTTCAAGGCCACCCTGAGACTACATAGTGAATTCCAGGTCAGCCTGGGCTAGAGCAAGACCCTACCTCGAAAAAAAAAAAGAAAAGAAAAGAAAAGAAAGAAAAAATATTTTTTAAAGAAGAAAAAGACATTCAAAAGAATGTAAGAGGGCTGGAGGGATGGCTTAGCAGTTAAGGCATTTGCCTGCGAAGCCAAAGGACCCTGGTTCGATTCCCCAGAACCCATGTTAGCCAGATGCACAAGGTAGTGCATGCATCTGGAGTTTGTTTGCAGTGGCTGGAGACCCTGACATACCCATTCTCTCCCTCCCTCTTTCTCTCTGTCAAATAAAAATTAAAATTAAAAAAAAAAAGAATGCAAGAGGGCTGAAAAGATGGCTTAGCGGTTAAGGCACTTGCCTGCAAAGCCAAAGGACCACGTTTGATTCCCCAGAACCCACGTAAGCCAGATACACAAGGTAACGTATGTGTCTGGAGTTCATCTGCAGCAGCTGGAGGTCCTGATACTCCCATTCTCTCTGTCTCTCACTCGCACTCTCTCTTTTTCTCTCAAGTAAATAAATAAATAATAAATAGAATGTAGAATGAGAAGACTAGCATAAAACCTACTCTAAATATGATTAGTAAGTCACAAAATCACACACAAAAAAAACCTGAGGACTTTGTTTTTCTTTTACATGGGGTGACATATAAGCACCAGGCTATACACAATTGGAATTAATATTTGGAGCACAATGTTTGTTGTGAGGTGTTTGCTCTACTTTGAATTAAAATGAGAATGTCAGGCTGGAGAGATGGCTTAGCGGTTAAGGCGCCTGCCTGCTAAGCCTAAGAACCCAGTTCCAATCTCCAGGTCCCACGTTTAGCCAGATGCAAAGTGATACAAGGACACAATGCCGCACTTGCTCACAAGGGGGTGCATGCATCTGGATTTCATTCACAGCAGCTGAGAGACTGCTAGTGTGCCCATTCTCTATCTGTCTCCCTCTTCTTCTCTCTCTGTCTGTCTCTCTGTGTCTCTCTCCAAAAAAAAAAAAAAATGAGAATGTCACTTCTGTGTGAGCATAAGAGGCTGAACACCATGTCTAGCACTGGCTTTCACTTTCTGAGAGCTAACTACGGTCAGAAGAGCAGCGGTGAGCACAGACAGGGACATCCCCGAGAAGTGACTTCATTTTGAAATCAACAACAAAGGGACTGTGCCAACTTGATAAGGGTCTAGAAAAAATTCTGGGAATTCTATACAGAAATTTTCTATCTGTCCTCTCACCAAATTAAAATTAATTTATATTTCACTACAAATTTCTAAAGATTGGGCTGGAGGCTAGAAAGATGGCTCAGTGGTTAAGGCACTTGCCAACAGAACATCAGAGGTGGGGGGTGCTTAGTGAGATAAGGAGAGTGGGGAGAGAATTACACAAAAGTTGAGAAAATGTGAATCAGTTCCATAGAAACTCCCATTCTGGCTAGCACTCTACAAGATATAACTACCAATAAATAAAAGCGGAAGAGGGACAGTCCAGACAGAAAGTGGGGAAAACTTAACATCATGGATACCCTTCTCTCTCTCTTTCTTATTCTCTCTTGCTCACTCACTCACTTTCTCTCTCTCAAATAAATAAAACATTTTCTAAAAGGACTGGAGAGATGACTTAGCTGTTAAGGTACTTGCCTGTGAAGCCTAAAGACCCAGGTTTGATTCTCAATATCTATGTAAAGTTGGATGCACAAGGTGGCACATGAGTCTAGAGTTTATTTGCATTGGATAGAGGCCCTGGTGTGCTTTCTCTCCCTCTCTTCCCCTCACTCACTCACTCTCTCTCTCTCTCCCTCTGTCTCTCGATCTCTCTCTCAAATAAGTAAAATATTTTTTTAAATGGGCTCTGTTCTCTCTCTAATAAACAAATAAAAATATTTTTAAAAATAGAGCTGTAGAGATGGCTTAGCGATTAAGGCATTTGCCTGCAAAGCCAAAGGACCCAGGTTCAATTTCCCAGGACCCACATAAGCCAGATGCACAAGGTGACCCACGCATCTGGAGTTCGTTTGCAGTGGCTGAATGCCTTGGCAAGCCCATTATCTCTCTTTCTATCTACCTGCCTCTCTCTCTCTCTCTCTCATAAATAAATTAAAAAAAATTTTTTTTAAATGGGCTCTGGCTTTTGGTTTCCCACCAGGAATAGGTGGTAAGACCCTATTGCTGAAGACTCCACATACTTACGCTGCAAGATAACAGAAATCCTGCTGGAGCTGAGCTGAAAACCTCCTCTGTGTAACCAACTAACAGAAAGCTGGAAAAAGCTATGCTGCTCGCAGCTCAATGGGAGAGAGAGAAATCACCAGTGAAGATACACAACAGTGGACACTGCAAGCCTTAAATTTGGCCAGTCAGGCCAAATGAGCCAACAGATGCAATAGTGGCATGTCTGTTATGGGGGAAACCATCCACTCTCTAATTGGACTAGAGGCCCACTCCATGGGAGGGAATACATCCCTGATACTGAAAACCTATGACGGGGTAGTCATGAGCCCTAGGGGTGTAACGTCTTCTAAATGTGTATACTATCCTCACCAAACTGCCCAGTAAGCACTTCTCTTAATGTCCATACCCATATATTAATGCTACTCTTACTTTTGGTTAGAGAAGCTTCTCTTTTCAGATGGCAGTGACCTTGGGATGACTCAGAAGGCACCATGGTGCTGAGAAGAAGTGACAGAGGAGTGCTCAGAACTGAAATATCTCTATCACGCTTTCCAAGGCTCAAGGTCCATTGTGGAAGAAGTGGCAAAAGAATGTAAGAGCCAAAGGAAGAGTAGGACTCCTTACAACGTGTTCCTCCAGACACAAAATGGCCTGGATATCCATGACCTCGCAGTGCCTGACACTACCTACACAAGACCATCATAATAGGAGGAAAAGATGATGACACCAAAATAAAAGAGAGACTGATTGAGAGGGGATATAATGGAGAGTGGAGTTTCAAAGGGGAACATGGGCGGAGGGAGGGAAGTACCATAGGTTATTGTCTACAATTATGGAAGTTGTCAAATAAATTAATTAAAATTTTTTAAATGGGCTTGAAAAAGAATGGGCTCTAGATGTTAAATCCCCAGGCCTAGAATTGGGTTGCCCCCCCCCCACAGTGGGCTGTTGGCCAGGGAGACCCATGAGGTCCCCAAAACAATGTAAGCCATTGCCAAAACCCTTGATTACCTGCCAGAGCTAAAAGGTAAGACCCTATTGCTGAAGACAGCACTGGCTGCAGTCAAAGGACATCAGAATACCATGCTGGAACCAAAAGGGAAACTAATTCCCACCTGGATAGCCTTTATAGGTGCTGGAGAGCCTTGTGGGAGCCTCTGGAGGACAAAGGTCACCAATAGCATGAATAAGCAGGAGCCCCTACAGACTATGAAATCAAACAGCCAGTCATGAAGTACACACTTGGGCAATCGTGGCACATAGTCTCTGTGGGTAACTAACTGTTCTCTGATTGACCATGAGGCCCACTCAGTGGGACAGAACTCATGCTTGGTACTGGAAACCAAGTCAGATTTTCATAGTTAGGAAACTCATACTTCAGAGAGAAGTTCCCACTGCTCTCTGGAGAATAGTGGACTCACACATCAAAAAAAAAAAAAAAAAAAAAAAAATCTCAAATTTGTAAAATCCCCTTAACTCAAGCTGCTGCTCTCACTGTGTTTGCAAGAGAAAGGCAGACAGAGAGAGAGAGAGAGAGGGAGAGAATGGGTGCACCATGGGGAATCGAACTTAGGTCCTTAGGCTTTGCAATTTCTGTCTTGAGTGTTTTAAAGTTTTATTGTAGATATCCTTTCTTTCTTTCTTTCTTTCCTTCTTTCTTTCTTTCTTTCTTTTTGAGACAATTGTGAATGGAGTAGTTTCCTGTTTTCATCCTCGGCATGTTTGCTGTTGGTATATAGGAAGGTTACTGATTTCTGTGTGTTTATTTTGTATCCTGCTACTTTGCTGAAAGCATTTATCAACTCTAACCATTTGCTGCTACAGTCTCTAGGGTTCTTTATGTATAGAATCATATCATCCACAAAAAATGATAATTGATCTCTTCCTTCCCAGTTTTTATCTTTTATTTGTGTCTCTTGTGTTGCTAGGGCTAAGACTTCCAGTACTATATTAAATAAAAGTGAGGAACATAGACACCTTGACATCCTGATTTTAGTGGAAATGTTTTGAGGGTTTTGTTTTGGTTTGGTTTGGTTTGGTCTTGGTTTTGGTTTTTCAAGGTAAGGACTCGCTATAGCCCAGGCTGAACTGGAATTCACTAGTCTCAGGGTGCCTCAAACCCATGACAATCCTCCTATCTCTGCCTCCCGAGTGCTGGGATTAAAAGTGTGTGCCACCACTCCCAGCTTTTCTGAGTTTTTTCCCCATTTGGTATGTTGGCTATAGGTTTGTCACAAATAGCCTTTATTATGTTGGGATATGTTTCTTCTATTCCCAGTTTCTACAGGACTTTTGTCATGAAGGGATGTTGGATTTTGTCAAATGTCATTTCTGTATCGATTGAGCTAATCATGTGATTTTTGTCCTTGAGTCAATTTACATGGTGTATTACACGTTTATCAATTTGTGTATGGTGAACCACCTCTGCATCTCTGGGATAAACTCCACCTGATCAGGGTGAATGATCTTTTTTTTTTCTTCCTGGTTTTTTGAAGTAGGGTCTCAATCTAGTACAGGTTGACCTAGAATTTACTATGTAGTCTCAGGGTGGCCTCAAACTCACAGCAATCCTTCTACCCCTGCCTCCTGAGTGCTGGGATTAAAGGTGTGCACCACTATGCCTGGCCTTGAATGTTCTTTTTGATGCACATAAAATACAGAAATAATAAATAAAATTTTAAAAGAAGAAAGACTATAAAGAGGTAAAAAAGAAGGGTGAGGCAAGGGAAAGGATGAAAAATATATATTTGGGGGCTGGAAAGATGGCTCAGCAGTTAAAGACACTTGCTTGCAAAGTCTGCCAGCCCAAGTTCAATTCCCCAACCACCCAAATAAGCTATATGCAAAAAATGGTACAAACATCCGGTGTTTGCAGTGGCAAGAGGCCCTGGCACACTCGTATATACACACCAACACTCACATATGCAAATAAATAAAGACATAAAAATTTAAAATACATGTTTTTTAAGTTTTTTTAATTTTTATTTATTTAATTATTAGAGACAAAGGGAGAGGGTGAGAGAAAGAGAGAGAGTGAGTGTGCCAGGGCTTCTAGCCACTGCAAATGAATTCCAGATGCATGCGCCACCATGTGCATCTAGCTTACATGGGACCTGGAGAATAGAACCTGGGTCCTTAGGCTTTGCAGGCACGTACCTTAACTGCTAAGCCATCTCTCCAGCCCCAGAATATATACATTTATGTTGAATTAGATGATTCTCTTAGAGCTGGCATGATACTGCATGCCTAAAACACCAGACTTGGGAGCTGAGGCAGGGGAATTGAAATTAAAGGCCATTCTGGGCCACATAGCCTTTTTCTGTCAAGAAAAGCAAAAGCTCATCGGGATATCCAATGACCAAGACCCCGTGGACACTTGAATATAAACATATGGAGAAATAAATATGAAGACTCAAGCCACCACCAAGTGACAGCTTCAGCACTAAAAGGAAAGAGTAAAATCACCCCAGGAATATAGAATGGAAGGTGTATTATTTTGCCTCATTTTTCTCCAGTATTTAATTCTTAGAAACTTTGAGTCTCTCATCATCTACTCACCAGACCATTCCATTTGGACATCTTGCCAAACCTCAAATATGAATGAAGCTAATGGTATCTTAGGTCAAACAGACGGGATGTTGGAATGACCTGTTTTTACCGTCATGATTGGCACTTCCCATCACTTGCATGAGGGCAGCAGCCTCATGATTTCATACCTCCCAGTGCACTTCCCTGTAAGTCAGATTGCCAAAGAGCATCTTCTCATCCTCCCCCATATCATTTCCCTATGCAAAACCCTTTTTTAAAGAGAGACTTTATTAGGTTAAGAGAAGAAGAAGAGGGCTGGAGGGATGGCTCAGCTGTTAAGGCATTTGCCTGCAAAGCCAAAGAACCCTGGTTCAATTCCCTAGGACCCAGGTAAGCCAGATGCACAAGGTGGCACATGCATCTGGAGTTCGTTTGCAGTGGCTGGAGGCCCTGGTGTGCCCATTCTCTCTCCCTCTCTCTTTCTGACTCTCTCAAATAAATAAAACTTAACAAATAAAAAAATGTAAAAAAAAAAAAGAGAGAGAGAGAGAAGAAGAAGAAGAAGAAAAAAAAAGAGAGAGAGTACAGAGAGCTCCGCCCATGAGAAGGCATGAGGAAAGCCCTTTTATACTACCCTATTAATTATTACATTCAGTCTAAGCTCCACCATATTTTCCAATACTTCTCAACATTATTCTCCACCTAAAAGGGCTGGGCTCACTAGCAACTATTCTCTCTCTCTCTCTCTCTCTCTTAAGGCACTTAACTTCTATTAAAAGTTTCTAGATGGGTGTGGTGGCACATACCTTAGTTCCAGCATTTGGGAAGCTGAGGCAAAGGACCAAGACCAGCCTGAGCTACATACTAAGAACCAGGCCAGCCAAGTACTTAGTAAGAACCTTTGTCTCCGCCCCACCCCCCAAAAAAGGATTTCAATTCTTCAGTAGCAGTATACTTGTTATTCTATAAGCATTTCTTCTCCTTTGCTTAAACTAAAAAAGGAAGTAATACTAAGTTCTAATATTAACCTGCTTTCCCTTTTAAATTTTTATTTATTTATTTATTTGCAAGCAGAGAGAGTGACAGAATGGGCACATCAGAGCTTCTTGCCACTGCAAACAAACTCCAGATGCATGTGCCACTCTGTGTATCTGGCTTTACATGGGCACTGGGGAATCAAACCCAGGTTGTCAGATTTTGCAAGCAAGCACCTGCAATTTCTGAGCCACCTCTCCAGTCCATACTTTCCCTTTGGAAAGAGAAAGGCAAGTCATCAGAACGGAGTACAGCGGTATCTTCTGTCTTCATGAGGACAGATAAGCCTCTCATGCTAGGTTGACATAAGAGCCTTAGTGATTCCCACCTCCTGATATTTACACTGTGAAAGCCCATCTTCTCAAGCATGTGGGCTTAATTACCAGATCATACAGCACCTCTGTGTTGACGGCATAGTACCCACAATAGTAATTCGTAATCAATGTGAGCTCCACATCCCCACCTGTCTTTGACCTTCTCTCCTCACTCCCAACTTCTGTCAACATGAGAATTACCCCATCCCTTTCACATGCCCATGGAACTTTGGCTCCCATCCAAGTACTAATGCATTCCAACCCTGCTTAGCTTCCAGGATCGGATGAGAGCAGGTGCGTTCACCATGGAACTTTGCTTATACCTCTTTGTAATACCCTACACGCTCCTCAAGGACTAGGCTGATGCGTGTCATTGTTGAATGACTGTAATTTTTCTTTTTTTTTTTTTCTTTTGGTTTTTTGAGGTAGGGTCTCACTCTAGCTCAGGCTGACTGGAATTCATTATGTAGTCTCAGGGTGGCCTCGAACTCCTACCTCTGCCTCCTGAGTGCTGGGATTAAAGGCATGTGCCACCACGTCCAGCAGAATGACCATAATTCTTGAATTGGGGCTCTGATGAAAGGTTATTTATGAACTGAGGCTATAATGAAAGGTTGTTTGAATATTAATCTATGATATCAGTTTGTGGTCTGGATCCAAAATTCTTGGAGAAATTTTCAAGCAATAATCAGTTTGAAAGGAGAACAGGAAGGGAAAGCCCTTCTCTCTAAATGGATGCTTGATTTCTAGCTATGTTCTTTAAAAAAAAAACCTTTTGTTCTTTAAAAATAATTCTGTATGGCAGTGATCATTGGGGTGACTCAAAACTCACCATGGGCTGGAGAGATGGCTTAGTGGTTAAGGCACTTGCCTTCAAAGCCAGAAGACCCAGGTTCAATTCCTCAGTGCCAACGTAAGCCATATGCACAAGGTGGCACATGCCTCCGAAGTTCATTTGTAGTGGCTACAGGTCTTGGCACACCTATTCTGTCTCTCCCTCTGTCTCTCTATATATCTGCCCTTCTCTCTCTCTCTCTCTCAAATTAATAAATAAAAATAAAATTATTTTAATAAAAAAATTATTTATTTATTTATTTTTTTTGGTTTTTTGAGGTAAGGTCTCACTCTGGCCCAGGCTGACCTGGAATTAACTATCTCTCAGGATCCTCCTCGCGATCCTCCTACCTCTGCCTCCCGAGTGCTGGGATTAAAGGCGTGTGCCACTACGCCCGGCTTATTAATTATTTTTATTTATTAATCTCAGTGCTGAGTACTGAGACATCCCTATCACACCTTCCAAGGTCCATTGCAGAAGAGGTGGCGGAAAGAATGTAAGAGCCAAAGGAAGGGTAGGCCTCCTTATAAAGTGCTCCTTCAGACACAAAATGGCCTAGACATCCATGACCTTGCAGTTCCTGGTACTACCTACACAAGACCTTCATAATAGGAAAAGGTGATGACATAAAAATAAAAGACAGACTAATTGGAAGGGGAAGGAGCTTCAATGGAGGGTGGACTATAGAGGGGGAAATGGTAGTGAAAGGGAATTATCATTGTTTTATTGTCAATGCTTATAGAAGCTGTCAATAAAAAGTTAATAAAAATAAATAAATCTGTCGTGTTGCAGATCTGTAATCTCAATACAGAGGAGAAAGGACCTCTTTGAGTTCAAGACCAGTTTTGGTGTATATGAGACCCTACCTCAAACGAATGAATAAATATCTTTAATGAGCTAGAATATCTAATTTAGGACTGGAGAGATTGTTCAGTGGTTACACACACTTACTGTGCAAGCATGAGGGGCTGAGGAAGCCTGAGAGAGCACTTTGAGTTCCCATATAACAGCTGGGTATGCTATGTCTAAAATCTCAGTCTTGTGGCTAGAGAATCACCAGGGCTCAGGAAATGATACAGCAGTCTCCAGGATCAGTAAGAGACTCCAGCTAAAGAGTAGGAATGAGCAGAAGAGTGATGAAGGGGGACACTCAATATCTTCCTCCAGCCACTGAGGTGAGCCCACAGGGCATCACATGGGCATATACATGAGCATTCACCACACACACAAAGAATATTACACTTGATTAAAATATTAGTGTGGCCAAAAAAAAAAAAAAAAAAAAAAAAGCTGGGCGTGGTGGCGCACGCCTTTAATCACTCGGGGAGGCAGAGGTAGGAGAATCATCATGAGTTCAAGGCCACCCTGAGACTACCTAGTGATTTCCAGGTCAGCCTGAGCTAGAGTGAGACCCTACCTTGAAAAACCAAAAAACTAAAATAAATTTTTAAAAATTAGTGTAGGCCAGGCATGGTGGCTCACACCTTTAATTCCAGCACTCCAGAGGCTAAAGTAAAATGATCACTGTAAGTTCAAGGCCAGCTTTGACTTCAGAGTGAGTTCTAGGTCAGTCTGGGCTAGAGTGAGACCTTGCCTCAATATGTATTGCTGGGGTGATGGCTCATATGTTAAAGGTACTTTCTTACAAAGCCTGCCATTCAGGTAAGGTTCAAATCCTCAGTACCCACATATAGCCAGATGCACAAAGTGGTATGTGACTCTGAAGTGCATTTGTAGTGGCAAGAGGCCTTACACACCTATTCTCTCTCTTGCCTTGCACATAAATAAATATCTTCTAATTTATTTTATTTATTTGAGAGAGAAAGAGGCAGAGAGAGAGGGAGATCAGGCATGCCAGGGACTTCAACCACTGCCAACAAACTCCAGACACATATGCTACCTTGTGCGTCTGCCTTATGGGGTTCTAAGGAATCGAACCTCAGTCCTTTGGCTTTGCAGGCAAGTGCCTTAACTGCTAAACCACATCTCTCCAGCCCTATAAATATGTTTGTTTGTTTGTTTGTTTGTTTGTTTGTTTGTTTGTTTTTTAAATTAAGTCTAGGGCTGGATGGATAGCTTAACAGCTAAGGTGCTTGCTGGCAAAGCCAAAGGACCCAGGTTTGATTCCCTAGTACCCACATAAAGCCAGATTCACAAAGAGGCACATGCATCTGGAGTTCATTTGTAGTGACAAAAGGCCCTGGCATGCCCATTTTCTCCCTCTCTCTCTCTCTCTCTCTCTCTTCTCCTCTCTCAAATAAATAAATAAAAATATTTTTTTAAAAACATGCAAGAATGTGCTGGACATGGTAGTGTGTACACCTTTAATCCCAGAACTCAGGAGGCAGAGGTAGGAGGATCACCATGAGCTGGAGGCCACCCTGAGACTACATAGTGAATTCCAGTTCAGCCTGAGTTACAGTGAGACCCTACCTCAAAAAAAAAAAAAATGCAAGAAAGTAATACCATTTTTTTTCTTCTACATTTCAGTGCTGTATAGAATAGTCACAATGTCCCCCCAGCCCTTTGAAAGAATCACATTCCTATGATTAAGTGATCCATGGAGATTTTCAATTGTTTGTAATATGGTATACATTCATTTTTAGGAAACTAATATGGTTCATTATTATTAGTGACATAATAGAGAAAATGTTTGCAGATAAAGTAGGTTCCAAATGTCAGAGAGTGCATTTTGTTGCTGTTTCCTTGGCCCAACTGTTCTCTCTCTTCCATTTGAAAATTATGTTCGCAGGAGCCTTGCCACAGAAACTCCACCCTGTTGGAGTGACTCAGAGAATCAGACAAAAGCATTTAAACCCTTCAAGATTTTTCAGGTTTCCCTCTTGACACTCCTTCCTTTTAGTCAAAGAATTAGTGACTACCCTTTATTGCCGCTTAAAGAAAAACAACCACAATTCCTTTGGTGTTGTTTAGCCTGAACGATATGGAGATCTTGCCTCAAAAAACAGAGCCAGAAGCCAGGTGTAGCGGTGCACACCTTTAATCCCAGCACTTGGGAGGCAGAGGTAGGAAGATCGCCATGAGTTCGAGGCCACCTTGAGCCCACATAGTGAATTCCAGGTAAGCCTGGGATAGAGTGAAATCCTACCTCAAAAACCACAATAACAACAGAACTGGGGAGATGGCTTAGCAGTTAGGGCGCTTGTGGCAAGGCCAAGGGACCCATGTTGGATTCCCCAGTACCCACGTAAGCCAGATGCAATGGGTGACACATGAGTCTGAAGTTCCTCTGCAGTGATTGGAGGCCCTGACATACCCATTCTCTATCTGTCTCTCTCTCTCTCTCTCTCTCTCTCTCTCTCTCTCTCTCATGAATAAATAAGTAAATAAAAAAATAATAAAAAGAAGTTGGGACTGGAGAGATGATTCAATGGTTAAAGACACTTGCTCTCTAGTACTGACATAAAGCCAAATGCACAAAGTGGCGCATGCCTTTGGAGTTCCTTTGCAATGGCAAGAGGCATTGGCACGTGCCCATTCTCTCTCCTGCCCTCTCTCTCTCTTTCTTTCTCTCTCTCTTTCTCTCTCAAATAAATAAATAAATAAATAATTTTTTATAAATAAGCAATGAATGTGTGAAAATGTAAAAAAATATATAAAATCTATTTCATTCTGTAATTTAAATTTTCTTTCTTTCGTTTTTGTTTGTTTGTTTGTTTGTTTATTTGTTTGTTTGTTTGAGATAGGCTCTTGCTCTAGCCCAGGCTGACCTGGAATTCACTATGTAGTCTCAGGGTGGCCTTGAACTCATGGCAATCCTCCTACATCTGCTTCCTGAGTGCTGGGACTAAAGGCGTGTCCCACCACACCCAGCTATAATTTAAATTTTCTTGATGACAAAAAAGCAGGACTTGAGATACTAGATTCTTGTGATGAAACACATTCATTTTAAATCAAGTATTCATGAATTGGAGAAGATTTTTTAAAAGCAAAACCCTTTCTTTTTTTTTTCTTTTTTTTTTAAGTTTTTTTGAGGTAGGGTCTCACTCTAGCTCACTCCATAGCCCCAGGCTGGCCTCATACAGCAATCCTCCTACTTCTGCCTCCTGAGTGCTGGGATTAAAGGCATATGCCACCTCACTTGGCTCCAAATCTTATTAAAGAGAAGTGCCAAACATGGTGGTCAATGCCTAGTATCTAAGCAGGAGGCTAAGACAGAAGATAGCCTTGAGTTTGAGGCTAATCTGAACAACATACCATGCAAGACTCAAACAAAACAGAAAGTCAAAGAGTTCGACCCAACCATTAAAGGCTGAGAAATGTTCATATAATTGTATCCATATTTGGTTTGAGATACATGCCATATCTTTACTTAAAGGCCTGATCATTTAATTATAGCGCCTTTTTTTTTTTTTTTTTTTTTTTTTTTTTTTTTTTTTTTTTTGCTTGTTTCTTTCTCAGAGTGGCCTCCAACTCACAGCAATCCTTCTGCCTCCCAAGTGCTGGGATTAAAGATGTGCCACCATGCCCAGCTACAGTGCAGATTTTTAACATTTTAAAATGAAAGGGCTGGGGTTGCGGCTCAGTGGTAGGGTACTTGTAGAGATGGTGAGCATGAGGCCCTGGATTCAATTCCCAGTACCACAGAAAAAAAAGTTTCAGTATTAAGCCATAATCAATATGTTCATTTAGTCTGTGTTCAGAGTCCCTAAGAAATAATTCACGGTTCAGAAACACAAAAAATCCTCCCAAGTAGCAAATAGAAATATGATGTCACTAGCCACTAGAGTTCCAGGTTTATCCTGTTAAGTTCACCAATGAGTCATCAGTTATTAACCTCAAAAAACTTGTTTTAAAAGCTGATTAAGAATCACTACTGGTTACCTGGAGCTAAATATATAAACAAAAGTAGTATTTTTTTTTTTTTTTTTTTTTTTTTTTGGTTTTTTTGGTTTCAAGGTAGGGTCTCACTCTAGCCCAGTCTGACCTGGAATTCACTATGTAGTCCTCAAACTCACAGTGATCCTCCTACTTCTGCCTCCCAAGTGCTGGGATTAAAGGCGTGCACCACCATGCCTGGCTTGTCACTCATTTTTTTAATTACTATACTTCATGAGTAACTTTAGTTTAAGGAATGTATCTAGTACTCTTAATATTTGTGTATTTCTACTCGATAGTGCTTGAAACAATGAATGAATCCAAGTACTGGAAGATTTCCAAAAACAAAATAGATCTATTTTTAATTCACCCTGAGCAAGCGAGATTTTTCAAACAATTCAAAGTCAGCCTCAGAAAGAAGAAAGTTAAGGCTCACAGTCACTGACTCATTTCCTCCCATGACTCACCTGTGACCTTAACACCGACTTGTCTTGTCTTCCCCTCCCCCTTCCCATTTCATTCAGGAGGGGATAAACTCTGGTACTTTACAGCTAAGTTTTCCTGTGTTGCCAGACTGGGGCGGGCGGGTGGGGGGGGGTTTCAAGATAGGGTCTTGCTTTAGCCCAGGCTGACCTGAATTCACTATGTAGTCTCAGGGTGGCCTCAAACTCATAGTGCTCCTCCTAGCTCTGCATCCCCAGTGCTGGGATTAAAGGTGAGCGCCACCACGCCATGCCCTTACGATTTTTTTTTTTAAATAAACTAAGCCTTTCTACAAACTTTCATACACTATTACATTACCCAACTAGCAGTGGGTCAAATTCAAAACATGCAACACAGATTTTTCTCAAAGTTATTTGAAAATTTCAGGGACTTTCTTCCACCTTTTAGAAATAATAATCAAACTGTCACTTGGCACAAAAAATGGTTTCATTAAAATGTGTGTTTTTCTTCAATAAATCTATATGTAAAAAAAAAAAAAATCTTGGGCTGGAGAAATGGCTTAGTGGTTAAGGCGCTTGCCTGCAAAGTCAAAGGACCCAGGTTCGGTCCCCAGGACCCACATAAGCCAGATGCACAAGGGGCACATGCATCTGGAGTTCGTTTGCACTATCTGGAGGCCTTGATGCACCCATTCTCTCTCTCTCTTTCTCTCTCTCCCTGCCTATTGCTCTCTCTGAAATAAATAAAGAAAAATAAAATATTTTTAAAAATCTTTATATGCCTTAAATGTTGAGTTTCTTATGAATGTGATCACAAGTTTACCTGATACAAAATCCAAGCCAAGAAGGAAAATGAAGCGAATGGAAGATGAACACATGAAAGGCATGTCTACACATGCCCATGATTTCCGGACAAAGGCACAGAAAAACCAGAAACGGAATATATCTGGCTCTTTTCCAAGTAAGGACAAGACAAACCTCAAATGCTAATGGACACATGAATGGGAATGCCCGGGATTTTCTTAAAATTGCCAACTCCTTCACTCATTGAAGGGAAGTGCATACTTCATTTACTTTAAGACTTTGTCCCTCCAATATGTTGCTTTGATTTCAGGGCCACCCACAAGCACCTGATAAAGCAACTGACACAGCTCCAGCCACCATGGTGGAAGTCTCCCTTCCTAAAGTCACAAGGCTTAGGCTTTGAGTATAGTCTCTGCCACTTAATATGCCACTTTAAATGCCCTGTGTTATCAGGGACAAATGGTTTTAAATTTTTATGCATCACTTCTCTTATTCGTAAAATGGGAGATAACACCTCCTACTTTGCTGGTCTGTCAGTGAAGCTTATATTTAAAGCTCATAGCATACTGACAAGCCCATAATAATTATTCAAAAACAGCTATTCTGGCTGGTGGGATGGCTTAGCAGTTAAGGCACTTACCTGCAAAGCCGAAGGTTTGATTCCCCAGGACCCACATAAGCCAGTTGCACAAGGTGGCACATGCTTCTGGAGTTCATTTGCAGTGCATAAGGGCCCTGGCACACCCATTCTCTTTCTCTCTCTTTCTCCCTCTCTCTGCCTCTCTCTCTCTCTTAAATAAATTAAATAATAAATAAATAAACAGCTATCATTTATGTTTATACTCTATTTTCTCATACTTTAGATTTTCCATCTAGAATTTAACCAGAATTACTCAAATCATTAAGGATGAAATATCCTTCAATTCAGAACTGATGAAGACAACAAAAGCTTTAGTTTGTAAATCTCAAGAGAAATTTCAAGTAAAAAAATTGAGGGGCTGGGGAGATGACTTAGCTGGTAGGGTGCTTGCCTGTAAAGCCTAAGGACCCACATTCAATTCCCCAGGACCCATGTAAGCCAGATGCACAAGATGGTGCATGTCTGGAGTTCATTTGCAGCAGCTGAAGGCCCTGGCATGCCCATTTTCTCCCGATCTGCCCCCTCCCAAACAAATAATATAAAATAAAAGGTTTAAAAAAGAATTGGGGGCTGGAGAGATGGCTTAGAGGTTGAGGCACTGGCTTGTGAAGCCTAAGAACCTAGGTTATATTCCCCAGATCCCACAAGCCAGATGCACAAGGTGATGTACGTGTCTGGAGTTCATTCGCAGTGGCTGGAGGCCCTGGTGTGCCCAATATCTCTATCTGCCTCTCCTCTTTCTCTCTCTCTCAAATAAATATTTTTTTTAATTTTTAAAATATTTTTATTTATTTATTTACATTTTTTAGAGAGAAGTTTTATAATAAATGTATGCATTTACATTTTAGAGATCAAGTTAACACCATAATGCCCACAGGAATTTCACTCCATGACTATTTGAATGATAAATACAAAAAAAAATTGGAGTCTAGATTCAACTCTATCATTAACTGCTCTGGTTTACTGGGCAAGTCTCAAGTTACCGCCTCCATAATTTACATTCTACATTTTTGAGATGGAGACATCACTATTTGCATGCATAATTATAGTGGGACCAGAATTACTTGGGTGTAGTCATCATAAGCATCTCTAGGAGACTTAAACTATGCAAAAACAAAAGAAAACAAACAAACATGAATTAAAATAGTTCCTTAACTTTTTATTGACAACTTCCATACATATATACAATGTACCCTCATTATAATCCCCTCCCACTCCTTTCTTGTAGCTTCTCTTCCATATTCCCCCTCTACTAAACCTCTTCTTTCCAAGTAGTCCCTGTTCTATTTTTGTTTTGTCTTTTTTCAAGGTAATGCTTCACTCTGGCCCAGCCTAACCTGGAACTCACTCTGTAGTCCCAGGCAGGCCTTGAACTCACAGTGATCCTCCGACTTCTGCCTCCTCAGTGCTGGTATTAAAAAAAATGTACCACCATACCCAGCTTCCTGTTCTATTTTGATGTCATTATTTTTTATGATATTATGTAGGTCTTATACAGGTAGCATCAGCCGCTGTGAGGTTATGAGTGCTATGGCCACTTTGTGTCTGGAACCCAGCATTCCAAAGCACTCCTTCCCATCCTTTGGCTCTTATATTGTTTCCACTGCTTCTTCCACAATGGTCCATGAGTCTTGCAGGATATGATAGAATGTCTTTTGGTGCTGAACACTCCACTGTCACTTCTTTTCAACACTGATGAGCTTTGAGTGTCCCCAGTAGGTAAGGTGAAATTTTTCAGATGGATTCTTCTTCCAATTTTCCTTACCTCTAGAAAACTGGTGGTGGGAAAGATATGTTCCTCATGTCACACTCCATTCCAACCACCAATACCTACAATACTTATAAGGGGAAGAATGTTTGAAAATTAAATAACCCTGATATATTCAAGTGTTTCTAAAACTTTCATATGCATCTCCCTCTGGCTACCACTCCCTTAATACCATCCAACCATCATCTCCAGCATTCTGGAATATTTATTTTAGTAACCAACCCTGCCTTCTGTGTCTTGCAAATTTGTCTAAGGAAGGTCCCAGTTTTTCTAAGGTCAGTTCTAAAGAATTATTTTTGAATTTCAACTTCCCTGTTCTCACTATCGGATATAATATCATTGACGCTCTTTGTTCAGAGATTTACTGTCTCTTCTGTCTTTCCTGTTTACACTCTATTCTTTTTTATAAGAATTATTATTTTTTTAGTTATTTGAGAGAGAGAGGCAGAATGGGCATGCTAGGGCCTCTAGCCATTGCAAACAAACTCCAGATGCATGCACCACCTTGTGCATCTTGCTTTATGTGGACACTGGGGAATTGAACTCAGGTCTTTAGGCTTTGCAGGCAAGCACCTTAACTGCTGGGCCATCTCTCTAGCTCTACACTCTATAAAACACTGGTGTTCCCTCAGGCTTCCATCCTTTACCTTGTTACTCTCCTAACTCCCAGGAAACCTCACCAGCATCCATAGCATCAAGTTCACTCTATTTACAAGCTAACATCCTAACCTCTATCTCTAGCCCAGATCTCTCTGGCACTCCTGACCTATCTGCTAGGTATCTCTGTCATCTCTGTTTAGACAACCATGTCATAGGCACCTAAAACTTGCTGTCAAAACTAGCATGCAAAGTGGACATGCAACACATCTATAATCCTAGCATTCAGAAGATTGAGTCAGGAGGATGGCTTCAAATTCAAGGCCAACCTTGGCTACATAGTAAGTTCCAGGCCAGCTTGGTCTACAGAGTAAGACCTTGTTTCGTGTGTGTGTGTGTGTGTGTGTGTGTGTGTGTGTGTGTGTGTGTCCAGATGTGGCAGAACACACCTGTAATCCCAATTCTAGGGCAGTCAAAGCAGGAGGATTGCTAGTCTGGGTTATATAATGGGGCAATGTCTCAAAAACCAAACAAACAGAGCTGAGGAGATGGCTCAACATCTAAAGGCACTTTCTTTGAAAGTCTGCCAACCTGAGTTTAATTCCCCAGTACCCACTTAAAAGCAGATGCACAAACTGACAAATGTATCTGGAATTTGTTTGCAGTGGCAAGAGGTCATGACATGCCTGTATTCTCCGACCTCTCTCTCTCTCTCTCTCTCTCTCTCTCTCTCTGTGTGTGTGTGTGTGTGTGTGTGTGTGTGTGTGTCTTCCTCTCAAATAAATAAAAAAGATTTTAAAAAAATACAATGGGGCTGGAGAGATGGCTTAGCAGGTAAGTACTTGATTGTGAAGCCTAAGAACCCAGGTTCAAGGCTCGAATCCCCAGTACCCACGTAAGCCAGATGCACAGGGTGGCGCATGCATCTGGAGTTCATTTGCAGTGGCTAGAGGCCCAGGTGCACCCATTCTCTCTCTTTCTCTGCTTCTTTTTCTGTCTGTTACTTTCAAATAAATAAATAAAAATAAACAAAAATTTTAAAAAAAACAAGGGTCAAGTGAAGAAACTTCAAGTAACTTGATTCTGATGACAAAGTTATGTTAATGTAAGACTGTAATTGATAGTTAAAATACAAAACCACAATTTAAACTTCTCTTTTATTAATAGCTTTACTCCTTCAGAATGACCATGGAAGAAGAAATTCTGACTAAACAAGAGTTCACCGAGCTGTATAGAGTATGGGGCTGGGCAAGTATTTGTGTGGCTTCATTAAAACAGCTGTGCAATGTTATTATTTGTGCGTTAACTAAAATAAAGTGGTTTTCTTCTAAAATAAAATAAAGAAAGAAGCCAGGGGCTGGAGAGATGGCTTAGTGGTTAAGGCTTTTGCCTGTGAAGCCTAAGGACCCCGGTTCAATTCTCCAGGTCCCACATAAGCCAGCTGCTCACATCCAGAGTTCATTTGCAGTGGCTAGAGGCCCTGGCATGCCCATTCTCCCTCTCTATCTCTCTCTTTCCCTCTCTCTGTCTCTAATAAATAAATACATTTAAGCCAGGCATGGTGGCGCACGCCTTTAATCCCAGCACTCGGGAGGCAGAGGTAGGAGGATCGCCGAGAGTTCAAGGCCACCCTGAGACTACATAGTGAATTCCAGGTCAGCCTGGACCAGAGTGAGACCCTACCTCGAAAAACCAAAAATAATAATAATAATAATAATAAAATAAATAAATAAATACATTTAAAAAAAAAAAAGAAAGAACCCAGGCATGGTGGCACATGCCTTTAATTCCAGCACTTGAAAAGCAGAGGTAGGTGGATTGCCGTAAGTTCAAGACCACCCTGAGACTACATAGTGAATTCCAGGTCAGCCTGGGCTAGAGTGAGACCCTACCTCAAAAAAAATTTTTAATTTAAAAATAAATTAAAAATAAAATAAAATAAAATAAAAAAGTAGCAAGTTCTGTGATTGAATGAACTTGGAAAACACTGAGTTAAAGTGGAACCTTGGGCTGGAGAGAAGGCTTAGCAGTTAATGTGCTTGCCTGCAAAACCTAAGGATCCAGGTTCCATTCCCCAGAACCCATATAAGCCAGATGCACAAGATGGTGCATGCATCTGGAGTTTGTTTGCAGTGGCTAGAGGTCTTGGCATGCCCATTCTCTCCCTCTCTTTCTCTCGTAAGTAAGTAAGTAAATAAATAAATAAATAAATAAAAATTTAGGGGGGGGGATTTCTGAGAGAGGGTCTATGTAGACAAGGCTAGCCTTGAATTTTGGATCCTTGTGCCTCAGCCTCCTGAATGGTGGGATTATAGGTATATATTACCATGCCCAGCTTTTTGTTTTTTTAAACTTTTTTTCTAATTTGTTGAGAGAGAGAGAATAGGTGTGCCAGGGCCTTCAGCCACTGCGAACGAACTCCAGACACATGCACCACCTTGAACATCTGGCTCACATGGGTCCTGGGGAATCAAACTTGGCTCCTTTGGCTTTGTATGCAAGTGCCTTAACTGCTAGGCTATCTCTCTAACCCAGGTTTTTGTTTTTTAAATTAATTTATTTATTTGCAAGAAGAGAGAGACAGAGAGAAGAGAGAGAGAATGGGAATGTCAAGGCATCTAGCCACTGCAAATGAACTCCAGATGCATGTGTCACCCTGTGCATCTGGCTTTATGTGGGTACTAGAGAATCAAAACCAGGTCATCAGGTTCCACAGGCAAACTGCTGAGTCATCTCTCCAACCCACTGTTTCTAAAAATTTATTTATTTGCAAGCAGAGAGAGAGGTAGAAGAAATACAGATATAAGTAACACAGGCTGGAAAGGTGGCACATGCATCTGGAGTTCGATTGCAGTAGCTGAAGGCCCTGGCACGTGCCAATTCTCATTCTCTCTCTCTCTCTGTATCTATCTACTTCTCTCTCTCTCTCTCTCTCTCTCTCTCTCTCTCATAAAAAAAAAGAAAAGAAAAAACAAGAGCTGGAGAGATGGCTCAGCAGTTATGGTTACAGACACTTGCTTACAAAGCCTAATGGTCCAGGTTCAATTCCCCAGTACCAATGTAAAGCCAGATACACTAAGTGGCCCATGTATCTGGAGTTTGTTTGCTAAGCAGGGAGGCCCTGGTGTGCCCATTGTCACTCTATGTCTGCCTCTTTCTCTCTGTTTCTCTCTCTCTCTCTCAAATAAATAAAACTTTAAAAATTTAAAAAATTAAAAAACATTTTATTTATTATTTATTTGAGAGAGAGAGAGAGAATGGGCACACCAGGGCCTCCAGCCATGTTTCCCTGCCATGTTTCCCTTGAAACTATAAGCTGGAAATAAACCTTTTCCTTCTATAAACTGCTTTTGACCAAGTATTTTGTCCCTGCAATAAGAAAGTAACTGCTATAACATCAAAGTATTTTATTAAATACTATCTGATTATACACTCTAGGTTCTAGCTGACATGTACTGAGTTGTTTTGTCGTTTTTCTAGTTTTTGAGTTATTTTTATTTATTTAAGAGAGAGAGAGAATAAGAACTTCTGATCCTCCTCACCTTTTTGTTGTTGTTGTTGTTGTTGTTGTTTTGTATTTTTGAGGTAGGGTTTCACTCCAGCCCAGGCTAACCTGGAATTCACTATGTAGCCTCAGGGTGGCCTCAAACTCATGATGATCCTCCTACCTCTGCCTCCCAAGTGTTGGGATTCAAGGCATGCGCCACCACGCCAAGCTCTCCTCCTCACCTTTTGAGTGCTGAGATTGTAGGTGTGTACTAGAACTCACGGCTTGTGTTTGCTAGGCATGCATTCCACCCACTGAGCTGTATCTCCAGCCTGCATGAGTTGTCTTTAAATTTTTATTTATTTATTTGAGAACTAAAGAGAAATAGGCAGATAGAGAGAATGGGTGCACAAGGGCCTCAAGCCACTGCAAACAAACTCCAGATGCATGTACCACCTTGTGCTTATGTGAGTTCTGGGGAATCTAACCTAGGTTCTTCAACTTTGCGAGCAAGTGCATTAATCTCTAACCCATCTCTCCAGCCCATGAGTTGTTTTTCTGATACAGGGTAACTAAACCTCAGAAGAAGTGAGCTGTAGCTAAGAACTTGTGGCACACACTTGTAATCTTACAATTCAGGAGTTGGAGGCAGGAGAATCATGAATTGAAAATCATCTTCCGCTACCTAATAAGTTCAAGACCAGCCCGGGTTAGTGAGAAACTGTCCAGACTAAAAAACTAAATAAAGTCAACTTTTCCTATTGTTTTTATAATGATAAAAATTACATTTAAGTAGTTGATATTTCACTCTATTGATTGTTTTGAGGCAAGGTCTCTGTAGCTCAAGCTGGTCTGGAACTTGCAACAATCCTCTCAACTCAGACTCCCGAGTAAGTGCTAGGATTGCAGGCATGCACCTCTGTGCTTGGCTTAATACTTAGTTTTTACAGAAGTTATCACCTGAGTCTAGTATCATGCTTTCCTTGGCACATAAGACTTAAATTATATAGGTACTGACCAAGTAAGAAAACTGACTAATCATCAAAGAAGAAAGATGTGAGAAATTATCCAAAGCGAGCCGGGCGTGGTGGCGCACGCCTTTAATCCCAGCACTCGAGAGGCAGAGGTAGGAGGAGAGCCATGAGTTTGAGGCTACCCTGAGACGACATAGTGAATTCCAGGTCAGCCTGGGCTAGAGTGAGACCCTACCTCAAAAAAAAAAACAAAAAGAAAGAAAGAAAGAAGGAAGGAAGGAAGGAAGGAAGGAAGGAAGGAAGGAAGGAAGGAAGGAAGGAAGGAAGGAAGGAAGGAGGGGGAAGAAAGAAAGAAATTATCCAAAGTGAAAGCTATTTTTGCACTTGCCTGCAAAGCCAAAAGACTGAGGTTTGATTCTCCAGGACCCATGTAAGCCAGATGCACAAGATGGTGCATGCATCTGGAGTTTGTTTCCAGTAGCTAAAGGCCCTGGTGCACACATTCTCTCTCCCTTTCTGCCTCTCTATCTCTCTCAAATAAAAATATTTTTTTAAAAAGAAAAATGTCGGGGCTGGAAAGATGGTTTAGTGGTTAAGACACTTGCCTGCAAAGCCAAAGGACCCAGGTTTGACTGCCCAGGACCCACATAAGCTAGATGCACAAGAGGAGCATGCATCTGGAGCTCATTTGCAGTGGCTGGAGGCCCTGGCATGCCCATTCTCTCTCTCTCTCTCTCTCCCTCTCTCTCTCTCTCTCAAATAAATAAAAATAAAATTTATTAAAAAAAGAAAATGTCAAGTTGGGTACAGTGGTACACACCTTTAATTCCAGCACTTGGGAGGCAGAGGTAGGAGGATCGCTGTGAGTTCAAGGACAGTCTGAGACTACATAGTGAATTCCAGGTCAGCCTGGGCTGGAGGGAGACCCTACCTCAAAAAAAAAAAAAAGCAGAAAAATATTACTGCATCACACATACTCAGTTACATTCATAGCAAGAGATAATATTTGAATCTAAATCCTGGCTCTGTTACTTATTAAAGAGACCTCTCTATACCTTGGTTTTCTCAACTATAAAGTTAGAGCCCTATCTCTCAGGACTGTTGGGAGGATGTAATTAATGCATATCAAATGCTTAGAGCAGGGCTATAGAGATGGCTTAGCAGTTAAGGTGCTTGCCTGTGATGCCTAAGGACCCAGGTTCAAGTCCCCAGTACCCACATAAGCCAGATGCACAGGATGGCACATGCATCTGGAGTTTGTTTGCAGTGGCTAGAGGCCCTGGTGCGCTCATTCTCGCTATCTGCCTCTTTCTCTGTCTTGCTCTCAAATAAAATAAATAACAATTTTTTTAAAAGTGCTTAGAACAATGCCTGACACATGGCAAACATTCAACAAATGATATTAGAATATTTCCAACCTTTCAATTCTTCAGGTCTAACTACAACCTAGAACTTGGTCATAATTTTTTTTCCAGTGCTAGAGATCAAATCCAGAGCTTTGCTCATAGTAGACAAGTGCTCTACCTGGAGCTACATCTGCAGCTGGCTTGTCATATTACAATAAACTGCAAAGATGTAAATCCCTACTTTTATAACTTCAACAAATTTGTTTTGTTTTCCTCTCATATACTAAAATCTTTTTAGGCCAGTCTACTCAGTTGTAACAGAAAACTTTTTTTGTTGTTTTTGTTTTTCAAGGTAGGGTCTCACAGTAGAACAGGATGACCTGGAATTCACTCTGTATTCTCAGGGTGGCCTCGAACTCATCGTGATCCTCCTACTTCAGCCTCCCAAGTGCTGGGTGTGCACACTATCCCCAGCCTACAAAACACTTTATTTTCTCAGCCTACTAACCAAAAGTTTTTCACTATTTTTATTTTTGTTTTTAGAGGTTGGGTCTCGCTGTAGCACAGGCTGACATGGAATTCACTCTGTATTCTCAGGGTGGCCTCAAACTCACGGTGATCCTCCTCCTCTGCCTCTCAAGTGCTGGGATTAAAAGTGTGTGCCACCATGCAAGTTTTTCACTTTTTAAAACTTTGTTTGTAAATAAATTTTATTTTCAAATTTACTTCCAGGGACTGGGGAGGTGGCTCTTGCTCACAAAACCTTCTAGCCACCCAAGTAAAGCAAGACAAATGTTCATTTGCAGTAAGAGACTTTGGTGTGCCCATATACACCCCACACATACATACATACAAACTCATGTAAATAAAATAATTTAAAAAAAAAAAAAAAAAAAAAAAACTTCACCATGTGTGGTGGCGCCTGCCTTTAATTCCAGAAGAGGTAGGAGGACTGCTGTGAGTTCGAGGCCACCCTGAAACTATATAGTGAATTCCAGGTCAGCCTGGACTAGAGTGAGACCCTACCTCAAAAAAAAAACAAAAAATAAAAACTTTTGCCCAGCCAGTCATAGTGGCTTATGTTTGTAATCTTAGCATTTGGAAGGCTGAGGCAGGCAAATCACTGAGTTTGAGGCCAGCCTAAGCTAGTGTGAGACCCTGTTAGAACACAAAATCTTCATGCAGTAATTCCTGTTGATTTACTTTGTTTAGTTTCCTCTTTTAAAACAAGAGTTCCCACATCCTATTATTTAGTATAGAATAATTTTCTAGGAAAAAAAAAGCTGACATGTGAAATAAATTTTTTTCTAGTTTATATGGTAACAGGAATAATACTGGAAGAAACCAAATACCATGCAACATATTAATTTCTAAGTCAATAAACACTTTCTCTTCCAAACTTTCATGAAATACTCAACTCAGAACTTGATTACAGTAATACCAAGTAAATAAAGCCACAATTGAATGATGTTATCTGAACCTATTCCAAACTACTCTAGGTTATCTGGAGGAAAGGGCACTCTCGCAGAAAAACACATTAACTTCATCCAAAGATCAAACTACCATAAAAAAAATAAATGTTTTAAATGAAATTATTCATAAAGTTTTTAATTATGTTAAAATTGGAACTGAGAAACTATTGATTTCACACCTTAAGCATATTACAGGGGGGAAAAGAAGATAGGGATGGTGTTATACGCCTGTAATACCAGCACTCTGGGGGGCTAAGGCAGGAGGATCATTGCAAATTGGAGACCAGCCTTGGCTACAATAGTGAGATCCTGTCTAAAAACAAAAAGAAAGAAAGATCCCTGTTATCCTGTAACCCCAGCACTCTCACAAGCAAGCCCTGGGCTGACTAGCTGTATAAACATGGTAGATTATATAAGCCACTGTTTCCCAAAATTTTGATTCAGCTCATTTACTTAACAATGGTCTGCTTTAAACTGTTGTGCCTGCTATGTATGTATTTTGGCTTTAGATTTGAAGTCTACAAATGGTTTCCATAAAGGGCCAGATAGCAAATATTGTGTGCTCTCCAGGCCATACCATTCCTGTCACATATTTTTCTTACAATTTTTTTCCTCAGTGCAGATGTAATCCAGGATTTTGCATATGCTAGGCAAGTGTGCTACCACTTAGCTACATCCCCAACCCTTTTTTCATTTTTCATTTACTTATTTTGGTTTTTCGAGGTAGGGTTTCACTGTAGCCCAGGCTGACCTGGAATTCACTATGTAGTCTGAGGATGGTCTCGAACTCACGGCGATCCTTCTATCTTTGCCTCCCAAGTGCTGGGATTAAAGGCATATGCCACCATACCCGGCAATCCTTTTTTTTTTTTTTATGTAGGGTCTGGGGATCTGAAATCTGGTACTTGTGTCTAGACATAACCACTGAACCATCTTCACAGCCCTCTTATAATCTTTAAAACTCCTTTAAAAACATAAAAACCATTCTTGGCACAGCCTTTATAAAAACAGACCACAACCAGATTTGCCCTTGGTCATACATCCCAGTCCAGCTTTACAGTTTTCTTGTTCCTATGCCAATTACCCTATTTTCTTCCTTCAAATACTTGCTCAAATGTCACCTTCTCAGTGAAGCCTTCTCTAAACACATCCCTACCTAATCCTCTCTATAACATACTATACAATAGTGTTATCACCTAACATATTCACACTCGCAGGGTCTTTGCTCTCTACCCAACCCTTAAGTTCCATGAAGGTAGACATTTGTTTCATTTTTCATTTTTTTTCACTGTACCAAACTGTTCCAGACATATTAGATTCGCAATAAATCTACCCTCACACTCACACAAATACTATAGTGGAAATGTGTATGTAAAATAATTTAACAAATGAAACATATTCAAGGACAAATACTCGAAAGTTCTTTCAAGAAATCTTAAGGCAGCCGGGCTCTGTGGCATGCACCTTCAATTCCAGCACTCAGGAGGCAGAGGTAGGAGGACAGGTGTGAGTTCAAGACCACCCTGAGACTACACAGTAAATTCCAGGTCAGCCTGGGCTAGAGTGAGACCCCAACCTCAAAAAGAAAGAGAAACCTTGGGCTGGAAAGATGGCTTAGCCGTTAAGGCACTTGCCTGCAAAGCCCAAGGATCCCGGTTCGATCTTCCAGGTCCCACCTAAGCCAGGTGCACAAGGTGGTGCACGCATCTGGAGTTCATTTGCAGTGGCTAGAGGCCCTGGTGTGCCCATTCTCTCTCTCTCTCTAGTAAAATAAATTGAAAGAAAGAGAGAGAGGGAGGGAGGGAGGAAGGAAGGAAGGAAGGAAGGAAGGAAGGAAGGAAGGAAGGAAGGAAGGAAGGAAGGAAGGAAGGAAGGAAGGAAGGAAGGAAGGAAAGAGTCTTAAGACATTTTAAGTAAACCAGGGGGGAAAAGGAGGGGATTAGAATCAAAGTGCATGCCTTTAATCCCAGCACTTGGGAGGCAGAGGTAGAAGGATCAGTATTCAAGGCAAGCCTGAAACTACATAGTGAATTCCAGATCAGCCCAGACTAGAGAGCCTACCTTGGAAAAAAAAAAAGAATCAAAACTCTTTCACCGTGACATGTCATGAAGGCAGGATTGCAAGCCTGAGGCCAGCCTGGGCAACACAATCAGACTGTTTAAAAACAAGTAAATAAGTACAAACATTTCTTACTGACCTACAAAATGAGGTTAGTTCTTACGGTCTAATTCTCTTGAAGTTCACCATTACTTTAGCTAATGTAATAAATTCCAATTATAACTCCTAAGTCCCTCTACAGACCAGTTCTGCTTTCTTTGATCTTATCCACAAGTGTTCTCTGCCAGTTCAACTGGTTTGGCAACTTTAAAGTTTGGCAAAGCAACAAGTTACTTTGCTTTCTCTAAGGCTCCATCTTCCAATATTTGATTATTAAAAACTGAATACTATCACTTCTACTGTCTGACATTTGGTTAAACAAGCAAAAAAAAAAAGCCAGATTCTATTGAATGTTATGCTCCAAATACATTATGCTCATTAGTCTCATTTAAAAGTTACTACAACTTTCTATGTGGTTTGACTTATTGTAGACATATATGGCAAGGTATTAAGGAATTAACGGGAACTTGGTAAATTCTATCTCTATTCAAATTGATACATTCCAAACCTTTAAAATATTTCCTACTTCTACCACTGAGAAATTGATCCTGGATCAGTAAGTCACAATACCACATTAGTAATGGAGCATTTACTCATTAGTTTTGAAACAATCTCATGTATCCAGGCTAACCGATCTCCTATCTTCCTGACTTCATTTTCTAAGTGCTGGGATTACAAGCATGCACTGTTATGTCCAGCCTTAATGTGAGCTTAAATTACACTGTGTATCACATTAAAACATTACAGCCAAGCTACAAAAAAAAAAAAATTGCTGTTTAGGGAATACCTACAAAACTGATTTTTCTTAATTTTTTTAATTTTTTTGGGCGGGGCAGGTCTCATGTTAAATTCAAACTCACTATGAGGCTGGCTTGCATCACCACACTTAGTTTTATGCAGTACTAGAGATTAAACCCAGGGCTTCAAGCATACTAGGCAAAAACACTACCAAGTGAGCTACATCCTCAACCGTTTTTTAAATCTTTCTACAGAAGTTACTCATCTACAATTTTACTTTCTACATGGCTAAAGTTTCCCCTTACTATCAAACAACTTTGATCTCTACAACAATCTTAAAATCCAACCACAGTCAGTCAGACAACTCCAAAATAAACACAGTAGGCCAATCCCATGAGTTTGAGGTCAGCCTGGGCTAGAGTGAGACCCTATCTCAAAAAAAAATTTTTTTAATTTTTAAAAAAAAGCTATTTCTGAGGCAAGTCTTGGATGTACAGGCCTGTAATTCCAACTACACAGGTTAGGCAGGATGGGAAGTTCAAGGCCTGCCTGAGCAATTGAGCAAAATCCTGTCAAAACTAAAAACAAGGCCAGGCATGGTGGCACACACACACCTTTAATCCCAGCACTCAGGAGGCAGAGGTAGAAGTTTGAGGTCACCCTGAGACTACATAGTGAATTCCAGGTCAGCCTGGGCTACAGTGAGACCCTAACTTGAAAAAACGAAAAAGGGGGCTGGAGAGATGGCTTAGCAGTTAAGCGCTTGCCTGTGACGCCTAAGGACCCCGTTTGGAGGCTCAATTCCCCAGTATCCACGTAGCCAGATGCACAAGGTAGCTCATGCATCTGGAGTTCATTTGCAGTGGCTGGAGAACCTGGTGCACCCATTTTCTCTCTCTGCCTTTTTCTCTGTCTGTTGCTCTCAAATAAAAACAAAAATTAAAAAAAAAAAAAAAAAGGGTCAGCAATGTAATTCTGTGATAAGAGCCCCTAGCATTTGCTGGGGAGAGGAGGACCTTTTTTTTTCCCCCCAGAACTTTATTGTATGAACATATTGCAAGTTGGTTACGACCTTAATTTTTAAAATTTATTTCCCGCTGTTCCTGGGTCTAAAATGTCATAAACTAAAACAGGGCAAACCTCAAATAGCCACCATCCCCCCCCCAAAAAATTCACTCTTTTTGGTCGTTTTTGTAAGTTTTTATAACTCCAATTAAGTCACTTCTTACCAGATAACCCTTGAGAATAGGTCCCAACACATCCTTACTTAGTTCAAGTAACATAACGTGAGAAACTGCACTGTGTAATGTCTTTATTTTCTGCATATTAGTGCTTTACCAACACTACAACCATAAAGAACACAATTCCAAATATCGTACTTTTTAGCTTGGGGAGATCACAGTCTACAGACTCATTTACTTATATTAGACAAGATTAACCTCATTCAAAACTTACTGCAGTTTATAAATTCACATAAATACAGAAATTGATGCAATTAAACAAAATCTTCAGGATTTTTTTAATTTTTAGATTATAACTTTTCTGCAGGCTATAACTGCCTGCTCTATAATCACCAATGGTTATGGTTCAATTTAACTACATCAATTATAAATCTCATATCCTTAAGTATAAATGAAAATTACAATTTCTTTCCAAAAGGTTCAGGGTGTCCAAATTTCAAGTGTTTTCCCCTCCCACCTTTTCAGACATTTCAAATAAAACTAAAAATAACATCCCACCTGCAACATTCAGTAATAGCAATCACTTGATGTATAAAATTTTAACTATGCCCCCCAGTTATTTTAAGACACACACAAAAAAATGGCTGCCTACCAATCTGTCTGTCACAAGTTAGAAACACTACATTTAAGAATTAACATGAGGGTTTCAAGTTTCCTCCAGTTTAGGCATTTATACCTTTGTGCTTATTTTGTTTCAGGATGTTACTATAGCTTTGATATTTGTATAACCCATGTTTATGTACCTTAAAATGTAATCATTTAAAACGCCAAGAGTTACATTTATGGTGGAACTTTGGGAAATTTAAAAAGCAACTAAAATGTTCTTAACTGTGTATCAGCCTAATTTCTAGATACTTCTAAGTAAAGTGAAACTGAAAACTATGCTTTAGGTTGCATCTTCAATTCAAACATCCCTCTGCATCAACAGGAGCCTGCAACATAGCACCTTTTCTCATCTGCTTTAAGGAAAATGTTTTGAGTTTTACTTTCAATAGTTGATTTTTGAATAGCCTAATGCTTCTCATACATCTTTGGTAAAAGCTCCATTATACATATGGCCAAAACTTGAAGGACTAATACTGTCCAACTTATATACCATGATATCCGGCTCAATTTTAATTTTCAGACACCCTCATAAACAAAACCACTCCACCTTTTCTGTATTCTGCCCTTGCAGTCTACATTTCTGAAATTCCCTAAGTTTAATTCCTTGAGGATCACTAAAATTAATCCTTAAGGCTATGTGAGAACCAGATGCTGCTTCAAAATTCTGAATCAAGCATTAACATTTGGTTCAAAATATTATCATAGTGGTCTCAATCTAGTTACTGGTCCTAACCAGCTGATCACGTTAAGATCTGGGTATCACCAGTGATCTCAATGCTTACCCTTGAAAAATAAGTTTACATTCATTGTCATCTGCAGGTTCTCTCTTCATCCTACTTCCCCTTTAATTGTCTTCCCTCAAGTCTACACAGCATTCATTCATCACATTTCCTTTCTTAAAGGAGATAGTGTACTACTGAACCAACAGGGTAACTATTCGCATGAGTTAATCCTACTATCAAGCAAAACTAAATAACTTTTTATATATATAAAAAATCTTTTCCAGTGTTCTAATTAATGGAGATATGGACCACCCATCTATTTTTAAAAAATGACACATTTTAAGCATAATCAGCTGCTGTAATGTGAAAACAGGAATGTTTATTTTTCCAACTAGGTAAAAAGGTGCATAATAGTTTGAATTGTTAAATGTTTTACGAATAACCAAACTAAATGTTTTAGTAACTTTTAAAACTATCCATCTTAGGCATTTGAACAAGAGTATATATTCCAGGTTTGCCCAAATGTCACTTAAAATTTCTAGAAATATTTCATCTGTGTGTGGTATACACCATTATTGCTCCATTTTCTGGAAACTGTCTTATTTTTAACGGTAAGAGGGAAAACAGCAAAGTTGCTAACTCTGCAGTGAAAAATTTCTGCGTCCTTGGCAGGTTACACTTTTATGTTTTATACAGCTTAAATAAGCTATATTACGGGGAAACTTGGGTTTTATTCATACTCATGCACAATGTATGTTTCAGAACTTAATAGCTGACATTTCAAAGAACTTCTTACATTACCTGTTTAACATACTGATGTGCAACTGGAACATATTACACTGGTATTACTCATTTATTTGCCACTGTGGCTTTCACCATACTGGTCTTAGATATAAAAGGTCACATTTGAAATTACTAAGTTAGAGCTAATAAGGGAGGGGGGGAAGGCCTTAAATATAAAAGACAAACGGCAGTTTGATTAAGCAATAATTTTCAGTTTACTAGATGAAACAGACTTGCAACATAGTCTGCATGAATGCAAAATAAGCCATCTACAGCAAGTGATAAGGAAACTGGGCAAAAAGGAAAAAAGCATACATTAGGGGGAAAAAAGATTCTCTCGAAATAAAAAAATCAAACCATTATTATAAAGGACTTTACCAAGAGCTGTTATATTTCCCCCACCCCATTTGCTGGAAGTCACCAAGAGCATCTAGCACTGTGTTCATGTCAAATATCAGATCAGAGCATCCTAAGGCAAAGCAACAAAGAAAAAAAAGGCCAAAAAAAAAAAAAGGAAACAAAGAAAGAAAAGAAAACCCCCCAACCCCACTAAACCGTAGAACAGTAACTCCAGAGTTCAAATTCAAAAGAAGAGAAAGTGGCAATTGAAAGAGGTGGTGATGGTGGCGATAATCCTATGAATGGGTTTTTGATTTCTCTCCTTCCGGGGGATGGGTGGAGAACGCTCATTAAGATTTATAGTTAGAGGTTAACCATGTGAGCCCCTCATAGAGTCCGTCCCCTGAGGTGGCACAGGAGGGCTGCACATACCAGTTCCTGTCCCGAATCCGGGTCAGGCCCAGTTTCTCCTGGATCTCGTGGGGTTTCATGGCATCAGGCAGGTCCTGCTTGTTGGCGAAGATGAGGATTATGGCGTCCCTCATCTCCCGGTCATTGATAATGCGGTGCAGCTCCTGGCGGGCCTCGTCGATGCGGTCGCGGTCGGCGCAGTCCACTACGAAGATCAGACCCTGGGTCCCGGTGTAGTAATGCCGCCAGAGCGGCCGGATTTTGTCCTGGCCGCCCACATCCCACACGTTGAACTTGACGTTTTTGTAAGTCACCGTCTCCACGTTGAAACCCACCGTGGGGATGGTGGTCACCGACTGGCCCAGCTTCAACTTGTACAGGATCGTGGTCTTGCCGGCTGCGTCCAGGCCCAACATGAGGATCCGCATTTCCTTGTTCCCGAAGATTTTGGATAGCACCTTCCCCATCGTGTCGGAGGAACCGGGGCCGGGGGCATTCAGGTGTCCCGGGTCCCCCTCAACCTACCGCGCCGCCGCTGCCTCCGCCAAAACCGAAACGAAGCCTCCTGGCCGCGAGGACGCCCGTGCGGCCTGCGTGCAAGTCTCCTCCCGGGGGCAAGGGCCTGGACGCGCGCTCACTCGGGCATCCCCGGCCGGACGCACAACTTGAAGCCTCGAGCCCCGGTCGCCGCCTCCGCCTCCGCCGCCCGGAGCCCTGAGTCTGCGCTGGGCGAGCCGCCGCCCTGCTTGAGGCGCGGCCCGGCCCGGCCCGGAACTGCCCTTCCCCCCGCAGGCGCCGCGCGAGCGCCGCCGCGGCTCCCGCTCCTTCGCGGCCCGCCGCGGGATAACGCGGTCCTCCGGCCTGCGAGCACCACCGACCCGGGTCACCCGAGGAGGAGCGCGGCTCCGGCGCCCCGTCGGCTCATGGATCCTCGCGGGAACTCGAGGCGCTGCCTGCAGGGACACAGAGAGGGGAGAAGGGAGTTACCCCCGCAGCTCTACAGCGGAACAGGGGGTCGCGACGACCCGCCTTTCCAGCTCCGCCCCGCCGCGGGCTTTTACCTCCAGCCGCCGCCCGGAACGCGGGCTACCTCCGGCCTCCTCCTCCCAGCTCTGCTGCCGCCGCCGCCGCCGCCGCCGCCGCCGGGAAAAGGCGCCGAGGAAACCGCCTCACTTCCCCTCCCAACCGCGCAGGCGCGGCAGACGCCGACCGTTCGGACCAGAGCGACCTCTGTAAGGAGAGTGGCCCGCGCGCGTTAACGTCACGGGCGCCACGCGCCCAGGAGGCGGGGCTACGGAGTCCAGGAGGGCTCATAGGCGCGGCCCGCGCGGAGCCCGCCAATCTCGGACTGGGACCTTCGCCCACCTGTCGCTGTCCGAGTGTCTGCCCTGGTTTCCTCTGTGTCTGTTCCGCGCTTCTTCCCGGAGCAGGGGAGCGGTCCACAGGGTGGAGGGCTTCACAGGGTGGGGTCCGCCCGGCAGCCGCCTCTCAGGACCCGGGACCGCGCCGAGCTGCTTCCGGACCCGAGTTCCCTCCAGCTCGCCCCAGCGTTCGCGCGCCCTGGCTCCCTTCCTCTCTAACCCCATTTTGACTTCCTTTATGGCCGGAGTTGAGTGTCCCGGGAGACACGTGCTAGGAGTGTTGCGCGTGGAATCTGCCACTCAAAGCACACAGCACTCTGACTAGGTGAGGGTTTTCTTTGAAGTCCTGCCTTTAGCTGTTGGAGCCTTCCCTGTGCATCTCCTCGGAACCAAACGTTTCGTGAAAAATCAGGGTAGTAAAAAGTTTCTGAATCGCCTTTTTTTTTTTTTTTTTTTTTGACGTAGGGTCTCACTAGCCCAGGCTGACCTAGAATTCACTATGTACTCTCAGGATGGCCTCGAACTCGGCGATCCTCCTACCTTTGCCTCCCGAGTGCTGAGATAAAAGGCGTGCGCCACCACGCCCGGCTTTTTTTTTTTTTAACTTAAAAAAATGCGGAAACTATGCTCAAATATTACCTTTTAGTGTGATTAGTAACTTCTCACCCACCCTCTCTTAGCTTTAAGTCTTTTCAAGGGTGTTGGCATAGGATTTAGAATCAAAGACCACAAGTACATACAAGCTAGATCTGGTTACTCAACCCTGCTGAATTTATCTTCTGTGCTAAAAGTGACCTTGTAAAAAGCCTGGCGTGGTGGCGCACGCCTTTTAATTCCAGCACTCCGGAGGCAGAGGCAGGAGGATCGCCACGAGTTCCAGATCTGCCGGATTGCTAGAGTGCCAGATCAACCTGGACTCGAGACCATACCTCAAAAAAGAAAACAAGTAGTGGCCCACGCCTTTAATCCCAGCACTCGGGAGGCTGAGTTAAGAGCGATCCCCACGAGTTCGAGGCCACCCTGAGACTACATAGTGAATTCCAGGTCAGCCTGGGCTAGCTCCAGATCCTACCTCTGCCCAAAAGCTTCCCTGGGAGGAGTGGAGTCTAATGAGCCCCTTCCCGTGAAATGTTGATGGGTTCAGTCTTGCGCAGGAAACCACAACAGCTGTGAGTTCGTAAGTATAACCCCCATCTTGTTGTACCCAGAAGACAACACTTCTACCCATTCTCCAGCTCTTCCATTCTTTCTACCCCCTCTACCCCCAGTGATCCCTGAGGGATTGTCAGAAGAGTACTTACTTATTTGAGAGAGGGGTGAAGAGACAGAGAGAGAGAAAGAGAATGAGAACGGGCAGGCCAGGGCCTCCAGCCACTGCAAACGAACTCCGACACATGCACCAGCTTGTGGATCTGGCTTATGTGGATCCTGAGGAATTGAACCTTAGGTTTCGCAGGCAAGTGCCTTAACCGCTAAGCCATATCTCCAGCCCCAGAAGAGTATTTTTTAAATTATTTATTTGCAAGCAGAGAGAAACAGAGAGCACACCAGCACCACTTGCCACTTTGTGCATCTGGCTCTATGTGGGTACTGGGGAAATAAATCCTGGTGGTTAGGCTTTGCAGGCAAGTGCCTTAACCACTGAGTCATCTCTCCAGCCCCTGAAGAGTATTTTAAGCACATCAAAATGATTACTTCAGAGCACCAAAGGACCTTGGTTTGATTCCCCAGAACCCACATTAGCCAGATGCACAAGGGGGCACATTAATCAAGTTCGTTTGCAGTGGCTGGAGATCCTGATGTGCCCATTTTCTCTATCTCTCTTTCAAATAAATAAATACCTCTTTCAAATAAATAAAAATAAAACTATAAAAAAATATTATTTCAGTCTAACCTGACAATAAGTTTATAATACTGATGCTCTGAGCTAGTCTTAAAGAACAGAACAGAGAGGCTCCATCATTCATACGGTTTAATAGTTTACTACTCCAACCTCGTAATTAAGTAATGAAACAGTAGTGTAAGAGGTCTGTGTAGTTACATTTGTTGGGCCTGCGCTGTCAGTCCCTGGGTTGTCAGACACAGGAGCATAAGGGTCACTGTGTCTTGGTGTTGATGTGTTATCCAGGAGGAATCTCAAGGGAAACCAAAGCTCTGAGGACTGATTTCCTTTAGACATTTCAACTTAAATTTATTTTATTTACTTATTTAGGTTTTTCTGAGGCAGGGTCTTGCACTAGCCCAGGCTGACTTGGAAGTCACTATGTAGTCGTGGGGTGACCTTGATCTCACAGCAATCCTCCTACCTCTGCCTCCCAAGTGCTGGGATTAAAGGCATGCGTCACCACACCCGTTTTGTTTTGTTTTTTTTTTAATATTTATTTATTCATTTATTTGAGAGAGAGGGAGGGAGAGAAAGAGGTATGGAGAGAGAATGGGCATGCCAGGACCTCTAACTACTACAAACAACTCCAGATATATGTGCCATCTTGTACATCTGGCTTACGTGGGTCCTGGGGAATCAAACCTGGGTCCTTAGGCTTCGCAGGCAAGCACCTTAACTTCTGAGACATCTCTCCAGCCCCAGCTTAACATTTCTTGATGTTCAGGTTTTTTATTTTCTTTCTGGTTTTGTTTTCTCTGGTAGGTATTCAATGAAAAAATGATACAAAGCAAAACATTAAACAGTTAAAAACTTAAACATCCTGTCAATGCTCTATATTGCTTTTTTGCCTCTAACATAGTATTTTGCACTTTATCTGCCTGGCTTACCTAGTAAGTGGCTTGGTGGTAAACACACTTAAAACAATCCAGAAAAAAAGGATTAATCTTTCAAATCTGAAAAAAAAAGTCAGTAAATGGGTGCATTTACTGTCCAAAGACCAACATATATAGAATAAAATAACTTTAATGCCATACAGAGCTGCTTCAAAGAGAATAAGTAAATAAAATCAAATGGCAATGAGGAAGAAAACAGGAAGAAAAAGAAAACAGTGAACTTAGAAATGCAAACTGATAGAATAGGTTAATAGGGGCTGGAGAGATTGCTTGGTGGTTAAGGTATTTGCTGGCAAAGCCAAAGGTCTCAGGTTCAATTCCCCAGTACCCACATAAAGCCAGATGTACTAGGTGACACTTGTGTCAGGAGTTCTTTGCAATGGCTAGAGGCCCTGGCATGTCCATTCTTTCTCTCTCTCTCTCTCTCTCTCTCTCTCTCTCTCTCTCTCTATCTCTATCTCTCTCTCTCTAATAAATAAATTACAAAAGATTTTTTTTAAAAAACACCAAGATAAGTTCAACTCATAGGTGCATCCCAGTACTAGAGAGGTGGAGGATAAGGAAGATCAAAATCTCAAAGGCTGGAGAAATGGCTTAACGGTTAAGGTGCTTGCCTGCAAAACCAAAGGACCCAGGTTCAATTCCCCAGTACCCATGTAAAACAGATACACAAGGTGGCGCATGCATCTCGAGTTTGTTCATAGTGATGGAGGCCCTGGCATTCTTATTCTTTCTCGCTGTCTCTCTCTCAAATAAGTAAATAAAATATTTTTTAATTATTATTTTAAAAGTTCAAGGCCATCCTTAGCTACATACTGAATTTGTGCTGTATCTCTCTCTCTCTTTCTCTCTCTTTTCTCCTTCATCCCCTCCCCCTGTCTCCTTTCTTTTGAGATTGGTGCTGGGAACTGAACCTAGGCCTTATATGCTAGGCAAGTGCCCTGTCACTGCCCAATATCCTTTAAGTTTTTAATTAATTAATTTATTTTTAATTTTTGGGGGGGGCGGGTTTTGAGATAGGGTCTCAATCTACCCCAGGCTGACCTGGAATTCACTATGTAGTCTCAGGGTGGCCTTTAACTCATGGCAATTCTCCTACCTCTGCCTCCTGAGTGCTGGGATTAAAGGCATGTGCCACCACACCCAGCGTTTTTTTTTTATTATTATTTTTTAATGAGAGTGAAAGAGAATAAGAGAAAGGAGAAAGGATCGGTATGCCAGGACCTTAGCCACTGCAGTCAAACTCCAGACACTTGTGCCACCTTGTGTATCTGTAGGTTCTAGGGAGTTGAACCTGGATAGGCTTCTCAGGCAAAAGCCTTAACTGCTAAGCCATCTCTCCAGCCCTTTTTTTTTTTTTTCAGACAGCATTTTACTACATAGCCCAGGCTGGCCTAATCCTCCTGCCTCAGCCTGCCAAGTACTAGATTTTTAGGTTTGTCCTAGATACCCACTCCTAACCAGATGACACTCTGTCAGAGAGACAGGGGTAGGGAAAAGAAAAAGAAAGAGCCACACCCAGGTCCATCATGTGAGATTTTCTGCTCTGTAACCTTTTTGAGTTTTGTTTTATAAGCATGTACAGTATCTATACTAAGAAAAAACAATGAAGCAGCTTTTATGCTGTTCAGAACCTTTGAGCCACCAGTATGTAATTATGTGAAGTAGCTCGTACTCTAAGATACCGTTTTGAACACAGTAAGATTTATGAGTGTGGAAATGGTTGTAAAATCCTAGGTCAATGTTACATGGTAACAATTTAACAACAGCTTAGTAGAGCACAATTTATGAGTTTGTTTCCATTTCAAGTAAGAAAGATTTATATTGCAAGAGATTTGGAAAGACACTTGCTCGATTATATGTCCACAAATAATAGCTAAATCACATAGCCCATTGTGTAAAGACTAGCTTCCGGGGTAATGTTACAATTTCTTAAACTGGGGTCCATGGCATTGTAACCTTCTCTGGTGAATATTAGGGCAGCAGTTCTGTGCTCTCCTCACCGTGGGAAGGAGGTCAACTACCCTGTGTGCCAGCTTTCCAAATCCACTACATTAATGCCAGAAAAGGAAAACTCTACAGCCTTTAAAGCAATTTCTAAGGTTTGGCTTCATTTCCAAATGTAAAAAGGGAGCTTTCTGCTGCCTGTTATATCTGTTTTAACATTATGGGTGGGGGAGGATCTCATGATTTCAACATGCTTATAAAGTAGTAACCTTGGTTATATACTCTTGACCTGGAACTTTGTAAAAATTTTGATTATATCTTTAACAGTATACCAAAGATTCTAGGAATAGGACATGCTCCTAGATACATTTGACACCCTTTGGATGCCTTTGGCAACCAACACCCCCATGCACAGAGGATAGGAGAAGACTCCTTCTTTCCTTTTTTAAAAAATATTTTTATTGGGCTGGAGAGATGGCTTAGCCATTAAGGCGCCTGCCGCTAAGCCTAAGAACATCAGTTCCAATCTCCAGGTCCCAACGTTTAGCCAGATGCAAAGTGACGCAAGGGTGCAGTGCCGCACTTGTCCACAAGGGGGCTCACGCATATGGAGTTCATTCACAGCTGCTGAGAGGCTGCTGGTGTGCCCATTCTCTATCTGTCTTCCTCTCCCTATCTCTCTCTCTCTCTCTCTCAAAAAAATTTAATTTATTTCAAGCAAACACACACACAGAATGGACACACCAGGGCCTCTAAACTGGTGGCCCAGGATCCATTCCATAGTACCCACATAAAGCCAGATGCACAAAGTGGCGCATGCATCTAGAGTTCATTTACAGTGGCAGGAGGTCCTGGCATGGGACTGTCTTTCTCTCAAATAAATAATCCCAGCACTTGGGAGACTCAGGTAGAATTGCCATGAGTTTGAGGCCACCCTGAGACAATATAGTGAATTCTAGGTCAGCCTGAACTAAGGTGAAACCCTACCTCAAAAGAAAGAAAGAAAGGAAAGAAGGAACAAGGGAAGAAAGGAAGGAAGGGAGGGAGGGAGGAAGGAAGGAAACTTCGTCAAGTATAGTGGCACATGCCTTTAGCTCTAACACTCAGGAGGCTGAGGTAGGAGGATTGCCATGAATTTGAGGCCAGCCTGGGGATACAGAGTGAGTTCCAGGTCAGCCTGAACTAGAATGAGACCCTGCCGTGGAAGAAAAAAAAAATCTTTGGGCATACAATCTGGACCATAGGTAGATTAATTATTCTAATTAGCTAGTCTCCCTTCTTCCCTCCCTCCACCTCTCTTTTTAGATGCTGGGGGCAGAATTTAGGATTGCATGCTAGGCAAGTGCCCGATCACTAAGCAATATCCCCAGCTTCTTTTTCCTTTTAAGACAGAATCTCAATGCATAGCTCAGGATTGCTTCAAACTTGGGATCCTCCTGCCTCAGCCTTCCAAGTCCCAAGATTATAAATGTGCACTATGACCATGCCTGGCACTAATCAGATTTGTTCCTGAGAATTTAGACTTAGGATCTGAAGAAAGAGCATAGTAGTCAGCCTCTTCTTGATGCCCCTGCATGCTTCTAACTAGAGGCTTTGTCACAGCCTATGCTTTGGATCCTGAATGGCAACAGAAGCTAGTTTCTAAAAAGACTGACAGAAGCTGGGCTGGGGAGATGACTCAGTGGGTAAAGTTTATGAGGACCTGAGCTTATAAGTTCCTGAACTCATGTAAAATGCCAGGTGTGCACTTGTAATGCAGCACTGGGGGATCAAGGCATCCCTAGAGCTCACTGGCTAACAAATGTAGCCAAATCGGTGAGCTCTAGATTAACAAGTCTAGCCAAATCGGTGAGCTCTAGGTTCAGCGAGAGATTCCGTCTTAAAAAGTAAGATGAAGCCAGGCATGGTGGCGCACACCTTTAATCCCAGGACTTGGGAGGCAGAGGTTGGAGGATCGCCCTGAGTTTGAGGCCACCCTGAGAATACAGTGTGAATTCCAGGTCAGTCTGGGCTAGAGTGAGACCCTACCTGGAAAAACCAAAAAGAAAAAAAAAGAGTAAGATGGAGGGCCGGGCGTGGTGGTCCACGCCTTTAATCCCACCATTTGGGAACAGAGGTAGGAGGATTGCCATGAGTTCAAGGCCGCCCTGAGAATACAGAGTGAATACTGAATTCCAGGTCAGCCTGAGTTAGAGTGAGACCCTACTCGGAAAACTAAAAAAAAAAAAAAGAAGAAGAAGAAGAGTAAGGTGGAGAGAGTCTGAGGAAGACAAGAGATGCTGACCTCTGTCCTGCACATGATATACACACATGTGCACTCACATATGTATGTACACATGCATGCACAGACTTGATGCCCCTGCATGCTTCTAACTAGAGGCTTTGTCACAGCCTATGCTTTGGATCCTGAATGGCAACAGAAGCTAGTTTCTAAAAAGACTGACAGAAGCTGGGCTGGGGAGATGACTCAGTGGGTAAAGTTTATGAGGACCTGAGCTTATAAGTTCCTGAACTCATGTAAAATGCCAGGTGTGCACTTGTAATGCAGCACTGGGGATCAAGGCATCCCTAGAGCTCACTGGCTAACAAATGTAGCCAAATCGGTGAGCTCTAGATTAACAAGTCTAGCCAAATCGGTGAGCTCTAGGTTCAGCGAGATCTCGCTCTTAAAAAGTAAGATGAAGCCAGGCATGGTGGCGCACACCTTTAATCCCAGGACTTGGGAGGCAGAGGTTGGAGGATCGCCCTGAGTTTGAGGCCACCCTGAGAATACAGTGTGAATTCCAGGTCAGTCTGGGCTAGAGTGAGACCCTACTCGGAAAACTAAAAAAAAAAAAAAAGAGTAAGATGGAGGGCGGGCGCAGTGGTTCACGCTTAATCCCACCATTTGGGAACAGAGGTAGGAGGACAAGTTATGAGTTCAAGGCCGCCCTGAGAATACAGAGTGAATACTGAATTCCAGGTCAGCCTGGAGTTAGAGTGAGACCCTACTCGGAAAACTAAAAAAAAAAAAAAAAAGAAGAAGAAGAAGAGTAAGGTGGAGAGTCTGAGGAAGACAGAGATGCTGACCTCTGTCCTGCACATGATATACACACATGTGCACTCACATATGTATGTACACATGCATGCACAGAGCACACACACCAAAAGAAAGAAGAAAGAAAAGAAAGAAAGAGAAAGAAAGAAGAAGAAGAAAGAAAGAAAAAAGCACATATGTGTAGAGAGCAGTGACTAGCCCCCACATTTCCAGATCCTTCATGGGTTTCCTAATACATGAAGCAAGCTGTATCTGCATATTAAGTTACCTTTGTGCTAAAGCTACCCAAGTTAGCTTCTGTTACTTATAAACAAACATTATAGATTTACAAACACAGCAAGGAAAATATGTGCAGGCATAACAAAAATTTTAACATCAAAGCAAATATATAAAGCTTGGTGTGGCTGTGTATGCTTGTAATCCAGCACTCAAAAGGCTAAAGCAGAAGGTTTAGAGTTTAAGGCCAACCTGGGCTACATAGTGAGACCCTATCTGGAAAAAATAAAAGAGCTGGTATTGTGTCATAGGTCTGTGTTGTAGTCAGCTTCACATTGCTAGGATGAACATCAAACCAGTTTATGGGAGATGTCAAGCTTACAGATCAGGGAAGTACCATCAAATGGAGGAAGAAGCTAGCTCATAAAGCCAAGCAGAGACACCAGCAAACAGCCAGCATCACAAGCAAGCATAGCCAGAGCTCAAAACCTCTCTGCACACCTTTAGGCTGGAATTCAAATCCTCCCCAATGACCCCCTTCCTCCCCACCCTGACCCACAGCAGTCTATCTGCTAGGGGCTGAAGCTGCAAACGCAAAATTTTTTATTTAAATTTTATTTTTATTTATTTATTTGAGAGAGAGGAGCAGATAGAGAATGGGTGCTCCATGGACTCTAGCTGCTGCAAACAAACTCCAGATGCATGCACCACCTTGTGCATCCAGCTTATGTGGTTTCTGAGGAATTGAACTTGGGGCTTTTGGCTTTGTAGGCAAGCACCTTAACTGCTAAGCCATCCCTCCAGTCCAAAGGCAATTTTAAATAGTTTTTTTCTTTTTTTTTTTAAATTTTTCAAGTTAGGGTTTTCCTGTAGCCCAGGCTAACCTGGAATTCACTATGTAGTTTCAGGGTGGCCTTGAACTCATGGCAATCCTCCAACCTTTGCCTCCCAAGTGCTGGGAGTAAAGACGCGCACCACCACACCCAGCTTTTTAATATTTTTTATTTATTCACAGCAGAGAGATAAGAGAGAAAGAGAATGGGTGCCCCAGGTCCTCTAGCCACCATAAATGAACTCAGATGCATGTGCCACTTTGCCTTCTAAATTTCTATATAACTTTGAACAATAATGCATTTTATTCTGATCAGGGCCAGGAACAGAATTGAGGTGAGTTACAGGACAGGCTAAAATCGTGTGGGGTGGTTCACATGGAGGTGGGGAGTTGGCTCCACTGTGTCCTGAAATGGTCATCAGGAGGTCAAAGGGGGAGAGATAACCACGTGGAAGGCTGGAAACATAAATTGGTCAATGAGTGGCCTCCCTGTGGGTAAGGAAGGGGCTTCTCCATCTGCAAAGCCATGATGGCTAAACTGTGGCACCAGAGACCCCATAGGAACAATCACTGGCCTGGGTGCTGATGGAACTGGGAACATTCAGTCTTATTGTTCTTATTACTTCTTTTGCTGGAAGCTAGTGCTACAGAAACTGGAATTCTGCAGTAAGACTATGTGATCGCCACAGTCTGTCTAGATGAGAAATGTGCCCAGACCTCTCTCACAGAAATGGTCAGACCTGCACATATCACTGGGTACCAAGTGCATCAATAACCAGAAACTTGTTTTATTCTCCCTAGTGTTACATCCATTGCCTGCCCTCAGCGTCCAGACATGTATTAACATGTATTAGTTGCTCCCCCTGCTGGAGAGGTGGTCAAATGAAGATGGGGTTGAGTATTTGTCCAAGTTAGAGACTAGAGGAAACAGTCCACAATGATCAAGAATAAAAACTAGCGTGATTAGAACAAAACTGATAAACAGCCAAAACTGGGAGTGTGCCTCACTGTGAGAGAGGAGCCGCATGAGGAAGAGGAGATATTGATAGGAAGGAATCAGTAGATAGTGGGGAAAATAAATAAATAATAAAAAGAACTAAATTATTGTTCAACCTAAATTTGTATGTTTAGAAACATACGTTTGGATACAATGTGGAAAGCTCAGGATTGCTTCAAACTTGGGATCCTCCTGCCTCAGCCTTCCAAGTCCCAAGATTATAAATGTGCACTATGACCATGCCTGGCACTAATCAGATTTGTTCCTGAGAATTTAGACTTAGGATCTGAAGAAAGAGCATAGTAGTCAGCCTCTTCTTGATGCCCCTGCATGCTTCTAACTAGAGGCTTTGTCACAGCCTATGCTTTGGATCCTGAATGGCAACAGAAGCTAGTTTCTAAAAAGACTGACAGAAGCTGGGCTGGGGAGATGACTCAGTGGGTAAAGTTTATGAGGACCTGAGCTTATAAGTTCCTGAACTCATGTAAAATGCCAGGTGTGCACTTGTAATGCAGCACTGGGGATCAAGGCATCCCTAGAGCTCACTGGCTAACAAATGTAGCCAAATCGGTGAGCTCTAGATTAACAAGTCTAGCCAAATCGGTGAGCTCTAGGTTCAGCGAGAGATTCCGTCTTAAAAAGTAAGATGAAGCCAGGCATGGTGGCGCACACCTTTAATCCCAGGACTTGGGAGGCAGAGGTTGGAGGATCGCCCTGAGTTTGAGGCCACCCTGAGAATACAGTGTGAATTCCAGGTCAGTCTGGGCTAGAGTGAGACCCTACCTGGAAAAACCAAAAAGAAAAAAAGTAAGATGGAGGGCCGGGCGTGGTGGTCCACGCCTTTAATCCCACCATTTGGGAACAGAGGTAGGAGGATTGCCATGAGTTCAAGGCCGCCCTGAGAATACAGAGTGAATACTGAATTCCAGGTCAGCCTGAGTTAGAGTGAGACCCTACTCGGAAAACTAAAAAAAAAAAAAGAAGAAGAAGAAGAAGAGTAAGGTGGAGAGAGTCTGAGGAAGACAAGAGATGCTGACCTCTGTCCTGCACATGATATACACACATGTGCACTCACATATGTATGTACACATGCATGCACAGAGCACACACACCAAAAGAAAGAAGAAAAGAAAAAAAAAGAGGAAATAAAGAAGAAAGAAAGAAAAAAGCACATATGTGTAGAGAGCAGTGACTAGCCCCCACATTTCCAGATCCTTCCTTAGGTCTGTCTGCATGTCAACCTTTGAGTTTTATGAAGCAAGCTGTATCTGCATATTAAGTTACCTTTGTGCTAAAGCTACCCAAGTTAGCTTCTGTTACTTATAAACAAACATTATAGATTTACAAAACACAGCAAGGAAAAATATGTGCAGGCATAACAAAAATTTTAACATCAAAGCAAATATATAAAGCTTGGTGTGGCTGTGTATGCTTGTAATCCAGCACTCAAAAGGCTAAAGCAGAAGGTTTAAGAGTTTAAGGCCAACCTGGGCTACATAGTGAGACCCTATCTGGAAAAAATAAAAGAGCTGGTATTGTGTCATAGGTCTGTGTTGTAGTCAGCTTCACATTGCTAGGATGAACATCAAACCAGTTTATGGGAGATGTCAAGCTTACAGATCCAGGGGAAGTACCATCAAATGGAGGAAGAAGCTAGCTCATAAAGCCAAGCAGAGAGACACCAGCAAACAGCCAGCATCACAAGCAAGCATAGCCAGAGCTCAAAACCTCTCTGCACACCTTTAGGCTGGAATTCAAATCCTCCCCCAATGACCCCCTTCCTCCCCACCCTGACCCACAGCAGGAGTCTATCTGCTAGGGGCTGAAGCTGCAAACGCAAAATTTTTTATTTAAATTTTATTTTTTATTTATTTATTTGAGAGAGAGGAGCAGATAGAGAATGGGTGCTCCATGGACTCTAGCTGCTGCAAACAAACTCCAGATGCATGCACCACCTTGTGCATCCAGCTTATGTGGTTTCTGAGGAATTGAACTTGGGGCTTTTGGCTTTGTAGGCAAGCACCTTAACTGCTAAGCCATCCCTCCAGTCCAAAGGCAATTTTTAAATAGTTTTTTTTCTTTTTTTTTAAATTTTTCAAGTTAGGGTTTTCCTGTAGCCCAGGCTAACCTGGAATTCACTATGTAGTTTCAGGGTGGCCTTGAACTCATGGCAATCCTCCAACCTTTGCCTCCCAAGTGCTGGGAGTAAAGACGTGCACCACCACACCCAGCTTTTTAATATTTTTTTTATTTATTCACAGCAGAGAGATAAGAGAGAAAGAGAATGGGTGCCCCAGGTCCTCTAGCCACCATAAATGAACTCCAGATGCATGTGCCACTTTGTGCATCTGGGAAATCAAACTCTCTCCAGTCCCCACAAAATCAATTTTAGTAAACACCTGAGTCTATGGGAAACGCTCAAACTACCACAGTATGTAATCCTAGAACTTGTGAGATAGAGGCAGGAGAATCAGGAGCCAAGGTCATTGTCAGCTTCATAGCATTCGTTTGAGCCATCTAAGGAGATAAATGAGCAGGCCATAGGGTGTTCCAAACAAACTACTAACTGCTGAGCCATCTCCCCAGCCCTGTTTTCTCCTTTTTTTTCCCTTTGTTGCAGCAAGCCCAACAGACTGGTCTCTTTTATATATATTATAATATTATTATATAATAATAATATATATTATATTTTTATATATTTATTTTATTTATTTAAGAGAAAGAGGAAGAGAATGGGTACGTTGGGGCATACAGCCACTGCAAACAAACTCCAGATGCATGCATCCCTTGTGCATCTGGCTTACGTGGGTCCTGGAGAATCGAACTGGGGTCCTTTGGCTTTGCAGGCAAACGCCTTAACGGCTAAGACATCCCTCCAGCCCTGATCACTTTTTTTTTTTTTTTTTTTTTTTTTTTTTTTTTTTTTGGTTTTTCGAGGTAGGGTCTCACTCTGGTCCGGGCTGACCTGGAATTCACTATGTGGTCTCAGGGTGGCCTCGAACTCTCGGCAATCCTCCTACCTCTGCCTCCCGAGTGCTGGGATTAAAGGCATGCGCCACAACGCCCGGCTCCCTGATCACTTTTTTAATATGAGAGAACAAGAGTGTGTGTGCGTGTGTGTGAGAGAGAGAGAATTGGCACACCAGGGCCTCCAGATATGTGCCGTTCCTTGTGCACATGTGCAATCTTGTGTGCTTGCATCACTGTGCATCTGGCTTATGTGGGATCTGGAGAGTGTAACCTGGGTCCTTAGGCTTTGCAGGCAAGAGGCTTAACCACTAAGCCATCTCCAGCCCATAAAATTCCTTTTTTTTTTTTTTTTTTTAGTATTTTGAGGTAGGGTCTCACTCTAGGTTGACCTGGAATTTACTATGTAGTCTCAGGGTGGCCTTGAACTCACAGCAATCCACCTACCTCTGCCTCCCAAATGCTGGAATTAAAGGTGTGCGCCTCCACACCCAGAACCTAAAATTCTTTTAAAAAGGAAAAATTAGGGCTGGAAAAATGGCTTTGCAGTTAAGGCACTTGCCTGCAAAGCCTAGGGACCCAGGTTCAACTCCCCAGAACCCACATAAGCCAGATGCACAAGATGACACATGCACACAAGGTGGCACATGCATCTGAAATTCGTTTGCAGTGGCTAAAGCCCTGGAGCTCCAATTTTCTCCCTCTCTCTCTCTTTCCCATAAAAGAAAAGAAAAGAAAAGAATTTTAGGGCTGGAGAGATTGCTTAGTGGTTAAGGTGTTTGCCTGCAAAGCCAAAGGACCCAGATTCAATTCCCCAGTACCCACGTGGAGCCAGATGCACAGGGTGGCATACATGTCTGGAGTTCATTTGCAGTGGCTGGAAGCCCAGGCATGTAGTTTTATTTCTTTCTTTCTTTCTCTCTCTCTCTCTCTCTCTCTCTCCCTCTTTCTCTCTCTGAAGTAAATTATTTTTTTAAAAAATTTTGGCTGGGCCTGAAACTACATAATAAATTCCAGATCAACTTGGACTAGAGTAAAACCCTACCTTGAAAAACCAAAAAAGGGCTAGGCATGGTGGTGCACGCCTTTAATCCCAGCACTGGGAGGCAGAGGTAGGAGGATCACTGTGAGTTTGAGGCCACCCTGAGACTGCATAGTGAAGTCCAGGTCAGCCTGGACTAGAGTGAAACCCTACCTCGAAAAACCTTGACACACCCATTTTCTCTGTCTCTTTTTTATCTCTCTCTCTGCTTGCAAATAAATCAAATTAAAAATATATATATATAGGCCAGGTGTGGTGGCGCATGCCTTTAATCCCAGCACTTGGGAGGCAGAGTTGGAGGATTCCTGTGAGTTCGAGGCCACCCTGAGACTACATAGTGAATTACAGGTCAGCCTGGGCTAGAGTGAAACCCTACCTGAAAAAAAAGAAAGAAGAAAGAAAGAAAGAAAGAAAGAAAGGAAGGAAGGAAGGAAGGAAGGAAGGAAGGAAGGAAGGAGGAAGAACCGGGCATGGTAGTGCATGCCTTTAATCCCAGCATTTGGGAGGCAGAGATAGGAGGATTGCTGAGAGTCTGAGGCCACCCTGAGACTACATAGTGAATTCCAGGTCAGCCTGGACCAGAGTGAGACCCTACTTCGCAAAACCAAAAAAAAAAAAAAAGTGCATGCCTTTAATCCCAGCACTCAGGAGGCAGAGGTAGGAGGATCACCGAGAGTTCAAGGCCATCCTGAGACTACATAGTTAATTCTAGGTCAGCCTGGACCAGAGTGAGACCCTACCTCGAAAAACCAAAAAAAAAAAAATAAAAATAAAATAAACATAAGGGGCTGGAAAGACAACTCCGTGGTTAAGGCACTTACCTGCAAAGCCTAACGACCTGGGTTAGGCCACATAAAGCCAGATGCACAAAGTGGTGCATGCATTTGGACTTTGTTTGCAGTGGCTAGAGGTCCTGGTGCACCATTCTCTCTCTTTCTGTCTCTCTGTCTCTCTCTGCTTACAAATAAATAAATAAAAATTTAAAATATATATAGTATTTGTGTGTGTGTGTGTGTGTGTGTGTGTGTGTGTGTGTGTGTGTGTGTGCGCTCGCAGGCTTGCATGGGCCACTTTTGTGTCTGGCTCACTTGGGTGTGAGGAATTGGAACCCGGGCCAGCAGCCTCTTCAAGCAAGCCATCTCCCCAGCCCTTAATTTTTCTTGAGTCTCACACTGTAGCCCAGGCTGACCCAGAACTTACTAGGTAGCCCAAGCTGACCTCAAAGTCTCTCACACCTCTGCTGTGACCTCCTGCGTATACTTATACTTAGAGGTATGAGTCCATACCCCACACTACCAGCTTTGTTTGTTTTGGTTTGGTTTTTGTTGTTTTTTTTTTTTTTGAGGTAGGGTCTCACTGTAACCCAGGCTGACCTTGAACTCACTCTGTAGTCCCATGGCAACCTTCCTACTTCTGCCTCCCCAGTGCTGGGATTAAAGGTATGTGCAACCACACCAGGCCACTTTCAATTTTGAATGAAACATATATAATAAGTAAATATATGTTAAGTAGAGGGTCTCACTCTTGCTCAGTCTCACCAGGAACTCACTCTATAGCTGACCTCCAACTCACAGTGATTCTCCTGCCTCAGCCTCCTGGGATTAAAGTCATGTTACACTATGCTCTGCTTGACTGAATTTCCTAATGATTAATGATGTATACTTAATAGGTAGAATGAATGAATTCACAGAGAGATTTGCTATTTTATTTATTTATTTTAAAATTTTTAAAAGATTTTATTTTTATTTGTTTATTTGAGACAGAGAGAGAGAGAGAGACAGTGATAATGGGCATATCAGGGCCTCTAGCCACTGCAAATGAACTCCAGACACATGCTCCACCTTGTGCATCTGGCTCACATGGGACCTGGAGAATCGAACCGAGGTCCTTAGGCTTCGCAGGCATGTGCCCTAACCGCTAAACCATCTCTCCAGCCTATTTAGTTTTTAAATATTTTATTTTTATTTATTTATTTGAGAGCAAGAAATAGGCAGGTAGAGAGAGAGAATGGGTACACCAGGACCTCCAGCTGCTGCAAATGAACTCCAGATGCATGCACCCCCTTGTGCATCTGGCTTATGTGGGTCCTGGGAAGTCCAACCTGGGTCCTTTGGCTTTGCGGGCAAGTGCCTTAACTGCTAAGCCACCTCTCCAGGCCAAGATTTGCTATTTTAATACTTTTTTTTTGTAGCCTAGGCTGGCCTCAAACTCACTATGTAGCTGAGGATGACCTTAAACTTCTAATCCTCCTGCTATCACTTCTCAATGCTTGGAATTAAAGGCATAATCCACTATAACAAGCTATTAATCAATCTTTTTTTTTTTTTTTTTCAGGTAGGATCTTGCTGGAATTCACTCTGTAGTCTCAGGCTGCCCTCGAACTCACAGTGCTCCTCCTATCCCTGCCTCCCAAATGCTTGGATTAAAAGCTTGTAACACCACGGTCAGCTTAATCAACCTCTTTTCTTCTTCTTCTCCTCCTCCTCCTCCCCCTCCCCCTCCCCCTCCTCCTCCTCCTCCTTCTTATGAGAGAGAGAGAATTGGTACACCAGGGCCTCCAGCTGCTGCAATCGAACTCCAGACACATGTGCCATCTTGTGTGCATGTGCGACTTTGTATCTGGCTTATGTGTGATCTGGAGAGTTGAAAATGGGATCTTAGGCTTCGCAGGCAAGTGTCTTAACTGCTAAGCCATCTCTCCAGCCCTTATTCAACCTTTTGATTTAAGGAAATGAATGACTTCTGGTTTATATTATTAGATTAATGTACAAGGTCATTGATATTAGTTTTGAAAACAATAACTTGGGATTTATAGATGTTTATCTCACTTATACAAATACTCTTTTTTAAATATTTAGTTATTTACTTAGAGAGAGAGACAGAGAATGGGCATGCTGAGGCCTCTAACCACTGCAAACAAACTCCAGATGCATATGACACCTTGTGTATCTGGCTTTACATGGGAACTAGGGAATCAAATCTGGGTCCTTTGGCTTTGCAGGCAAGTGCCTTGACAGCAAAGCCATATCTCCAGCCCTAAATATTCTTTATATATATGAATGTTTTGTAATGACTGTAGACGATTAACACAAAGGCTGGGGAGATGGTTCAGTGGTTCAAGGCACTTGCTTGCAAAGCTTACCAGCTCAAGTTTGATTCCCCAATGCCAATGTAAAGCCAGCTGCACAAAGTGCCACATACATCTGGAGTTTGTTTGCAGTGGCAAGAGGCCCTGGCATGCCCAGTCACTCCCTTCTCCCTCTCCTGGCAAATAAATAAAACAAAAATATTTTACTTATTTATGAGAGAAAGAAACAGAGAGAGAAAAAGAGAGAGAATGGATACACCAGGGCCTCTAGCCACTGCAAATGAACTCCAGACACATGCGCCACCTAGTGCATCTGGCTTTACATGAGTACTGGAAAATAAAACCTGGGTCTGTAGGTTCTGCAGGCAAGTGGCTTAACCACTGAGCCATATCTCCAGTGACAAAATATTTTATTTTTTTATTTATTTGAGAGAGAGAGGCAGATAGAGAAAATGGGCACATCAGGGCCTCCAGCCACTGCAAATGAACTCCAGGCACATGTGCCACCTGTGCACCTGGCTTTACGTGTATCCTGGGGAATGCAACGTGGGTTCCTTGGCTTTGCAGGTAAGCACTTTAACTGCTAAGCCTTCTCTCCAGCACCCCCCCAAAACATTTTTTGTCTTTTGTTTATTTTATTTATTAGAGAGAGGAAGAGGTAGATTGCGGGACCTCCCTGTTCCTGGAGCCATTCCAGGTGCAGGAGGAACTGGGGAGAAGCAGGGTCCTGCAGCGGGTGAGTGCCACAGGTGGCAATGAACACCTGAGAGGCAGTCTGATGGATAGCACGCTCTCATTTATTCAACAGGGGAGTGGGTTTATAAACACTTGAGAAAGGTTGAGAAGGCACATACAAACTATATGGCGATTGGATACATAGTTTATTGGTTGCTATCTAATTGGTTGAAAGGCAGAAGTGTAAGGAGATAGTGGGGGGAAAAGCTATGTGACTTCAGAGTTGCGAGGGAGGAGCTGTAAGGGAGATAACAGAAGTGGCTGGGTGACTTCAGCCACATAAGGGTCTCTTGGGCAGCTAGCCACAAGGTCAGGAACTGTGGGGTGGGGAGCGGGCAAAGCCTGACTTATGGAATAGTCAGAGGCTTTTGAGATCAAAAGGAGGGAGGACGCCGGGCGTGGTGGCGCACGCCTTTAATCCCAGCACTCGGGAGGCAGAGGTAGGAGGATCGCTGAGAGTTTGAGGCCACCCTGAGACTACATAGTTAATTCCAGCCTGGACCAGAGTGAGACCCTACCTCGAAAAACAAAAAAAAAAAAAAAAGGAGGGAGGGCCTCGCCAGTTTTGCCCACTCTGGGTGATGACAGGGCACAGTACAACTTTGCCCAAGGGCAGGGAGGGCTAGTCACCGTAGCCAGGGTGGGTTCCCAGCAATAAGGCCAGTTGCAACCTCCACAGCTCAAGGTCCCTGGCCATGTCCAACAGCTCAGGGCAGCTTCCTCACAGTCCCAGCCTGTTTTTAGGAATGCCCAACAGTAGATAGAGAGTGAGAGAATGGGCACACCAGGGCCTTCAGCTGCTGCAAATGAACTCCAGACAAATATGCACCTTGTGCAGCTGACTTACATGGGTCCAGATGCATGCACCACCTTGTGCATATGGCTTATGTGGGCCCTGAGGAATCAAACATAGGTCCTTTGGCTTTGCAGGCACATACCTTAGCTGCTAAGCCAACTCTCTAGACCCAAAACTTTTTTTTTTTTTTTTTTTTGAGGTAGGGTCTCCCTCTAGTTCAGGCTGACCTGGAAGTCACTGTGTAGTCTCAGGGTGGCCTCAAACTCATGGTGATCTTCCTACCTCTGCCTCCCGAGTACTGGGATAAAGGCGTGTACCACTACACCTGGCCCAAAACTATTTATTTTTATTTGAGAGAGAAAGAGGCAGAGAGAGAATGGGCATGCCAGGGCCTTTTCAGGCGCTGTGAACAAACTCCAGAAGCTTGAACACTTGTGTCATTTTGCATCTGGCTAAACATGGGACCTGGAGATTTGAACAAGTGTTCTTAGGCTTTGAAGGCAGGTCCCTTAACTGCTAAGCCATCTCTCCAGCCCATCAGGTGGGTTTTTTTTGTATGTAAGTATAAAAGTCAATAAAAAATGATAATTAAAAAAAAAGAATATTAACGGGCTGGAGAGATGGCTTAGCGGTTAAACGCTTGCCTATGAAGCCTAAGGACCCCGGTTCAAGGCTCGATTCTCCAGGACCCACGTAAGCCAGATGCACAAGGGGGTGCATGCATCTGGAGTTCGTTTGCAGTGGCTGGAGGCCCTGGCGCACCCATTCTCCCTCTTTCTCTCTCTCTCTCTCTACCTGGCTATTTCTGTATCTCTCTCTTTCAAATAAATCAATAAAAAATAAAATATTTAAAAAAAAACCCACCTGATATTTCCCTTCCCTCCCCCCATTCCACTTTAGAACTCAAGTCTCCATCATATCCCCTCCCTCTCTCCATTAGTCTCTCTTTTAATTTGATGTCATCATCTTTTTCTTCTATTTTGAGGGTTTTGCGAAGGTATTGCTAGGCACTGCAAGGTCATGGATATCGAGGCCAGTTTCTGTCTGGGCAGTTGCATTGTAAGCGGTCATACCCTTCCTTTGGCTCTTCCATTCTATCCGCCCCCTCTTCCGCAATGGTCCCTGAGCCTTGGAGGGTGTGACAGAGATGTTTCAGTGCTGGACATGCCTCCATCCCTTCTTCTCAGCACTATGTTGCCTTTTGGGTCATCCCAGTGGTCATCACCATCTGAAAAGAGAAGCTTCTCTAACCAGAAGTGAGAGTAGCGCTAATATGTGAATATGAACATTAAGTGTAGTGCTTTCAGGGTAGCTTTGTGGGAATAATATATACATTTAGTCAGATAAGAGCAGGCTTATACCCCTAAGGCTCATGACCTCACCTACCATAGACTTTTACTCAGGTTTTTCAGTACCAAGTATGTATTCCCTCCCGTAGAGAGGGCTTTTAGTCCAATTATGGAGCAGTTGGTTACCCCAAGAGTAGACATGCCACTATTGCACCCGTTCAGTCATTGGGCCTGTCTGGCCAAGCATGAATATTCAGCGTCCACTGTTTTCACTGTTGATGGCTTCTGTCTCCCATACACTGCGTGCAGTGCAGCTTTTTCCAGCTTTCAGTTGGCTGGTCTACAGGGAGAAGGTTTTCTGCTCCACACCAGCTTGCTTTCTCAGTGACCATGCTTCTCAGGCATGACCTGTTAATATTCTTTTAAAAAATAGTTTTGGGGCTGGAGAGATGGCTCCATGGTTCAAGGTACTTGCTTGCAAAGCCTGATGGCCCAGTTTAATTCCCCAGTACCCAGGTAAAGACAGATGTACAAAGTTTGGAGTTTGTTTGCCTTGGCAGGAGGGCTTGGTGTGCCCATACCCACTCTCTCTGTGTGCTTCTATCTGTGTGTAATCTATCCACAACGGTTTTTCTTTTATATCGTCCCCTCTACACCTGCTATGCTACCCTTTGGGAAATGAGCTGTGCCACAGAATGAAATAGAGCTTTGTCGTTGTAGCATGGGATGGGGTAGAGGTTTGTTAAGGTTAATTGAGCCAACACAGCAGCATGCCTTCTGTATCCCCTATGTAAATAGGGCTGGTTTCAGGGTTCAAAGCCTTAAAAGTTACCCAGGAGAAAACCCAGAAAACATAGTATATTGCAATGTGTTCTTAATTATTAACAATGTGCATTATGATAACATAATGTGTTCATAAAGCACCTCCTAGCAAATAGCATGATGCTATGTAGTCAACATTTTCATGGTGAAATCGAAACAAAGTAATTTTAAAAAGTTGCCTAGAGCCGAGAGTGGTGGTGCACGCCTTTAATCCCCGCACTCAGGAGGCAAAGGTAGGAGGATCGCCATAAGTTCAAGGCCACCCTGAGACTACATAGTCAATTCCAGGTCAGCCTGGACCAGAGTGAAACCCTACCTGGAAAAAAAAAAAGTTGCCTAACCATTCAAACACACAGGAAAGCTTGAAATCCACCCCCCACACACACAGGTTTTTTTTTTTTTTTTTTAAGTGAAAGTAAGTTGCCATTAGAGCCTCAGAGGGCTATTTGCATTATTAACTTTCTCCCACGAGTTCCTGCAAGGAGGAGGAGGTCTAGGGGAAGATATCCCCCTCTGGATTACCTACCTCTGGAAAACCCTAGAATATTTATGCCACTCATGGTCAGGACCAAAGGTTAATAAGCAAGATTAGATGCATTTCTAGCCATTACTCAGAAATTATTCTCTTTCCCTAGTGCCAAGATGAATAGACATCAACCCAGACAAGATTAGACTGCTTGTATCATATTAAGCCAACTGTTTCTCTGCTAACAGTTTTATTCTCAGTGCTTAACACTTATTCCCCAAATTAACACTTCTGAAACACCTAACACACAGCAGATGCTCAATATTTATTTGTTGGATGAGTGAATGGTTTAGGCAAAGAATGGTATCCTGATCTCTTAACTTAGTCAGTATAAACTATATGCAATGTAAAATTTGTTTCCAAGCCAGGTGTGGTGGCACATGCCTTTAATCCCAGCACTTGGGAGGCAGAGGTAAGACGATCCCATGAGTTCAAGGCCACCCTGAAGACTACATAGTTAATCCCAGGTCAGCCTAGGCTAGAAAAAAAAAAAAAAAGAATTTGTTTTCCTGTCAAAACTAGGATGTTAAGAATTAAATGGTAGAATTCATGTGAATCAGTGGGATTCCATTTTTCAAAACTCTACTATATTTAGCCTTTGGATTTAGAATAAAAATAAAGTATCTCTGGCTTTCTGTTTAAAAAAGAAAAAAAGCCAGGGTTGGTGGCACATTCCTTTAATCCCAGCACTAGGGAGGCAGAGTTAGGAGGGTTGTTGTGAGTTCAAGGCCCAGGTCAGCCTGGGCTAGAGCAAAACCATACCTCAGAAAAAGACAAAAAGAAAAAAAAAAAAAAAAAGGAAAACTAGCCAGTAGTGATGGTGCACACCAATAGGATATTGCTGAAGCAGTAGAAGCAGGAGGATCATGAGTTTGAGGCCAGTCTGGCTACACATTTTCCTACTTGCTTTTTGACACTACTGCAGCCCTCCAAACACACATACACACACACACCCCACACACTGCTCCAACACTACAACATACACACTGTGGTAGTTTGAATATATGGCCCCCAATATATTCAATGTTTTATTACTTTATAGTTTGCATCTACAATCACCTTCCTAGAGGCAATGTCACTGGGGGCTGGTCTTAAGGTGTTAATGGTGGGTTTGAGATTCCATTGTAAAGATATGCAAAGTGTGCCTAGCAGGAGTTCCTGTAAGTGTGCTGTGTGACTTTTTGGCTGTAGTTTTGCTCTGTGTGCTGTGTGGCTGGGGGTTTTGTTCTCTCTGCTTGGCCCTGTGAGAGCAGGTCGCTTCTTGTGCCATTATGGAACTTCCCCTGGATCTGTAAGCTTCAATAAATAATATCCCTTCCTCCATAACTGTGCCTGGTCTGGAAGTTCATCTCAGTGAACCTGAAGCTGTCTGCTACACACACCAAAAAAAAAAAAAAAAAAAAAAAAAAAACAAAAAACCTAGGCTGTTCAACTATACTAACTGTGACAAATAAATAGCCTTGAAGATAGAAAGTCAGGAAAAGTAAATTGATTTGCCAATTATTTTGGCTATGTGTGATATTAGCTTATGCCCACAGAGAATGGGAAACTTTTTTTTTTTTTTTTTTTTTGGTTTTTCGACCAGGCTGACCTGGCATTCACTATGTAGTCTCAGGTTTGCCTTGAACTCATGGTGATCCTCCTGAGTTTTGGGATTAAAGGTATGCGCCACCACACCTGGCTGAGAACCATTTTTCAAACATAAACTAATTTTAAATGAAGCAGTCTATCCAGGTGTGGTGGTGCATGTCTATAATCAGAGCACTTGGGAGATTGAGGTAGGAGGAATAGTTCAGGGTCACCTTTTGTTACATAGTGAATTTCAAACCAAGCTGGGCTATATGAGTACATGTCCCAAAAAACAAACAAAAAGAAGCATTCTAATCATTTTCAAAAATAGATACAGCAAGAGCTGGGCGTGGTGGCACACACCTTTAATCCCAGCACTAGGGAAGCAGAGGTAGAAGGATCACCGTGAGTTCAAGGCCACCCTGAGACTACATAGTGAATTTCAGGTTAGCCTGAGCTAGAGTGAGACTCTACTTTGAAAAAAAAAAAAAAAAAGCAGAGAAAACAGGATGGGTATTTTAATAAATTCTGTTAAATACTGAGTATTTAATGTATGAAGCTTTGCTTTGAGGACATGATTTACAGTTTTACTACTTTCTAAGACGCCAAAACATTTATGCAGAGTTGTCATACGTAAGTCAAAACATTCAAATAGGAGAAAAAGAGAATTATCACACTAGGTAAGTCATTTTAACTACTGCTAGTATTTATTCTGAGTTCCTGTTTTGATGAGATATTATTGACCTCATAAAAGGCTCTTCCTCCAAGCAGTATGTCAATAAGAAAACGTGTTCTGTGTCAAAGTGCAATTCGCAGCAGGGCATGCTGGCGCACCCTTTAATTCCAGCACTCGGGAGGCAGAAGTAGGAGGATTGACGTTGAGTTCGAGGCCACCCTGCGACTACATAGTGAATTCCAGGTCAGCCTGGACTAGAGCAAAACTCTACCTCGAAAAAACAACAACAACACAGTGTAATTTGTATTGCTTCCTACTTCACTTATTAAATGCAATAGAGTAAGGGTCAGCCCACAAGATCATGTCCCTGAAATGCAAATTAGCTGCCGTCATGAAAATCCCGCCTGCAGTGTCAGGTGACCCCATTGTGGTGAACGATAAATAACAGGCAGTGTGTCTGAGAGGGAAGCCAGGGCTGGGTAGGGAATCGCTAGACAGTCCCACCTGGGCTTCCTCGGGTAATTCGTCTTCTGCGCCCTTCGCGACCGCTCCGCCCTCTTTTCATTGCAGCTTTACCCCAGGGCTCCACCCTCCATCCATTGCCAACCCCGCCGACGGCCCACTAACTCCAAGCTGCGCTCCACGCCCCTTTTCCCCTGGGTCTTCCCACCCGGTGGTCCCTGCCCGGGCATCCCTGCTTTTACAACGAAGATGGGGTTCCGGCTGGGAACTGTCCCAGAGTGCCTTCCTGCTGCTGCAAGTGCGTCTGTGACCTCTGTACTGTCTCTTTGCATCTCCTCCATTGTTCTCTCAGGACCCTGCAATCCTGCCCTTTGCAGCTTGGGTCCAGCCCCTGCCTTACTGTGACCCTGCCGCCTGTGGCTCCTTTTGCCTCAGGCCGTCTCTGCTTGGCCACAAACCTCACTCCTTGACCTGGGCGGAAAGACTTTTACTGACCGCGTGCTCCTGGTTTAACATTCTCACAGAACTAATTTATAAATATTTTGAGTCGCTTGGTGGTTTTGATTTTCAGCTGTGTGCATGATTTGCGTATGCGAGTGCATGGAGGTCTGAGGACAACCTGCGGTGTTTGTCCTCTTCTTTCACTGTGCTTGATCGAGACAGGGTCCCCATTGTTTGTTTTTGCCGCTTCTTGTGTACCAGTACAGGTAGCCTGCGAGCTTTCTAATACGCCTGGCTCCACTCCTGGCATTGCCCTAGGTGAATTGGGATTACAGACCTGTGCCACCTAGCATTCGGTTTACACGGGTGCTGGGGAACAGGCAGGTTTGCAAGCAAGTGCTTTTAACCTACAGGTCCATGATGTTTCACGCACAGGTTTGCATTCCATTTGAGATGAGGTCCAAGAAATTATGTTTTCTGTAACTCCGCTTGCAGGCTTGACAGTTACTGCCATTTTTAAGCAGATAGCCATTATAGTAAAACAGACTGCCATCTGAAATAAAAAGCCCAGGCCTGACTCAGATGAGGAACCACAGACCTTTGCTTTTTTCCCTCTCTCTTATTCATTCCTGGGAAGTCTTAGGGTTAAGAATCTTCTGATCCTAGATAAGAGCTCAAAATGTTCCCAGGCAGCTTTTTTTTTTTTTTTTCAAATGTTGCAATTTGTATCCCTTCTCTATATAAACCCTTTCCCCAAGAGTGGGGCTCTCTCTCACTTGTTGGTTTGTGTGGACAGAGTCCCAGTCTAAGTAATAAAGAATTCAAATTGCAGTTTCTCGGTCTTGTTGTCTCACTGGTACCCCCAACCCACATTTGCTGGCACTGAGCGTATCTGTTTCAGCTAGTAGTTCTTCTCAGGGAATCCAACCATCACCTTGTTTTTTGCAGCCAAGAAGCAAACAACCATTGCGGTGGGAGGTACCAGCTTGTAGTTTCAGCTAGTAGCTTGGGAGTCTGAGGCAGAAAGATTGCTTAGGCCCAGGAATACCAGGCCAGCTTGAGCAACATAGACCCCTACCTCCGAAAAAAAAATAATATTTAGATACATTTATTTATTTATTTATTTGAGATAGAGAGAGACAGAAAGAGTCAAATAGAGAAACAAAGGATGAGAGTATGGGCGCACCAGGGCTTCTTGCCATGTGGATGAACTCCAGATGCATGGCTTTATGTGGGTTCTGGGGAATAGCACCCCCAGGCCATCAGGTTTTGAAAGCAAGCGCTTTTAACCATTTAGCTATCTCTCCAGTCTCTAGATATATTTTATTTTATTTTATTTTTATTATTTTTTGGGTTTTTTGAGGTAGGGTCTCACTCTGGTCCAGGCTGACCTGGAATTAACTATGTAGTCTCAGGGTGGCCTCGAACTCACGGCGGTCCTCCTACCTCTGCCTCCCGAGTGCTGGGATTAAAGGCATGCGCCACCATGCCCGGCTCCTAGATATATTTTAAAAAGCAAACAACTAACAGGAACTTATGCATAATTGATTTAGCACTGGATACTATGTCTATCACTATAATACAGGTGTAATTTTTGTTGTTTTTTTGAAGAAAGGTCTCAGTCTAGCCCAGGCTAACCTAGAATTCACTATGGAGTCTCAGAGTGGCTTCAAACTCACAGCAATCCACCTACCTCTGCCTCTTGAGTACTGGGATTAAAGCCATGCACCACCACGCTTGGCTCATACAGGTGAAATTTTTATTGCAAAGTGATTAAAGTAACCAATAGTGGTTTAACCTAAACCATCGTAACAACAAAAAGATATTTACTACAACTAACAGTACAGTAACTCATGAGACAGGCACAAAATAAGTTTCATTTACAACATAATGGTAAAAAAAAGTACAAATACAGAAATTGTATGTAAATACAGATTATATTTTTATTTATTTATTTATTTATTTATTTATTTATTTATTTATTTATTAGAGACAGAGGAAAAGAGAAGGCACGAGAGGGAGAATGGGTGTGCCAGGGCCTCTAGCCACTGCAAAGGAACTCCAGACACATGCGGCCCTTTGTGCATTTGGCTTACATGGGACCTGGAGAATCAAACCTTAGGCTTCATGGGCATGAGCCTTAACTGCTAAACCATATCTCCAGCCTGTAAATAGAGATTATAGAATACAGACTCAAAGTAGAAAATCAGACTCCTTCAGGTGGAAGACGTTATTACTCCATGCCCTGTAGATTCATGCAGTTCTTTTGATAATTGCCCTTTCTAAATTCTTCCTACCTAAGATTTTTCTTCCCTGTAAATTCCCTGTAAGCAGGGCATGGTGGCACACACCTTTAATCCCAGCACTCTGGAGGCAGAGGTAGGAGGACTGCCTTCAGTTCAAGGCCACCCTTATCTCACTACAGAGTGAATTCCAGGTCAGCCTGGGCTAGAGCGAGAGCCTACCTTGAAATACCAAAAATATATATATATTTTTTTAATCCCTGTAAACTTCCCTATATTAAAGCATACCATAATAATGAAGAGACCTCAAAATACAGTGATTTACCTGGGAGTGGTGTCCCATGCCTATAATCCCAGCACTTGGGAGGCAGAGGTAGGAGGATCACCAGGAGTTCGAGGCCACTCTGAGACTACATAGTGAATTCCAAGTTATCCTGGGCTAGAGCTAGAACCTCACTTGAAAAGGCAAAAAAAAAAAAAAAAAAAAAAAAACAGCCACCTGATTTAAACAAAATAGAAGCATATTATTAATGTAAAAGTCCAGAGGTAGGAATGGCCTTGGCTGGCGGGGTGACTCAGCATTATTCATCCTAACTCCCTTCCATCACTTTGGGTGGGATAATTTTTCTTGTTACTATGGTTAAAACAGGGCACTTCCAAGGGTCTGCACTGGCGCCATCTCGTGCTGAAGCAGGAAAAAAGCTGTGAAGGGCAATTTTTGTTTTGTTTTGTTTTGTTTTTTTGAAGCCGTGTCTCCCTCAAGCCCAGGCTGACCTTGAATTCACTTTGTACTCTCAGGGTGGCCTGGAACTCATGGCGATCCTCCTACCTCTGCCTCCCAGAGTGCTGAGATTAAAGGCGTGCGCCACCACGACTAGGTAGTTTTTTTTTTTTTAATTTAATTTTTATTTATTTGAGAGAAAGAAGCAGATAGAGAATGCACGCTCAGGGCCTCCAGCCACTGCAAACGAACTCCAGATGCATGTGCCACCTTGTGTATCTGGCTTATGTGGGTAGTGGGGAATTGAACCTAGGTCCTTGGGCTTCGCAGACAAGCGCCATAACCACTGAGCAATCTTTCCAGCCTGTTGTTTTCTTTAATATTTATTTGCAGACAGAGAGAGAATGTGAACACCAGGGCCTCTAGCTGCTACAAATGAACTTCAGATGCATGTGCCAACCTTGTGTGTCTGGCTTATGTGGGTACTGGAAAACTGAACCTAGGTTCTTAGGCTTTGCAGGCAAGCGCCTTAACCACTAAGCCATCTCTCCAGCCCTTTCTCTGTTTATTTTTTGCCAGGATGACTTGTCAGCTGGTGAGAGTGGGCTATTGAAGTCACCCACTACAATTGTAAGATATTAGGATAGCAATACCTACTTGTTTCCTAGGCTCATTTGCTTGAAATTCCACTTTCCATCCTTTCACCCTAAGGTAGTGTCTGTATTTTATGGAGAGATGAGTTTCTTGGAGGCAACAAACAGAAGGATTGTGCCTCCTAATCTACTGTGCAAGTCTGTGACTTTTGGTTGGAGTATTGAGGCCACTGATGTTAAGAGTTATTATTGAGCCAGGTGTGGTGGTACATTCCTTTAATCCCAGCACTGGGGTTGCAAAGGTAGAAGGAACACTGTGAGTCTGAGTCCACCCTGAAAGTACATATGAATTCCAGGTCAGCCTGGGCGAAAGTGAAACCCTACCTCAAAAAAGAAAAAAGAGTTATTACTGAAAGGTGTGCATTTATTCTTGCCATTCTTCTTGCTTTTGTAGTGCTTCCTGTTTTTCCTTTACTCTCTTATATTAGCTATTATTTGAACAGGATTTTTTCCCCTATTTCCTCATGTGTGTGCTATCCTTTCTCTTTAGCATGAAGGATCTCTTCAACTATTTTCTGTAAAACTGGCTTAGTGGTCATATATTCCTTTAGCCTTTTTTATTTTTATTTATTTCAGAGAGAGAGAGAGAGAGAGAATGGGTGCTTCAGGGCCTCCAGCCACTGCAAACAAATTCCAGATGCATGTGCCATGTTGTGCATCTGACTTACGTGGGTTCTGGGGAATCAAACCTGGGTCCTTAGGCTTCCCAGGCAAGTGCCTTAACAGCTAAGCCATCTCTCCTGCCCTAACCTGTTTTTTGTTATGGAAAAATCCTTATTTCTCCTTCAATTATGAAGGATAGATTTGCTGGATACAGTAATTTTGGTTGACAGTTGTTATCTTTCAGAACTTGGAATACATCATTCCAAGTACTTCTCACTTTTAAAGTTTATGTTAAGTAATCTGCTTTGGTCCTGACAGGCTTGCTTTTATAGGTGACTTGATGTTTCTCTCTTACTACTTTTAATTAATATATGTTCTTGGTCTGTGTTTAGTAGTTTTTAATTTTGTACTTTTAAAATTTTTTTAATTTTTTTATTTTTTGGTTTTTCAAGGTAGGGTCTCACTGTAGCTCAGACTGACCTGGAATTCACTGTGTAGTCTTAGGGTGGCCTCAAACTTATAGTGACCTTCCTACCTGTGCCTCCCAAATGCTGAGATTAAAGACATGTGGCACCAAGCCCAGCAGTTTTTAATTTTAATATGGTGAGGAGAGGTTCTTTTCTGTTTGATGTTCTAAATGCTTCCTGTATCCATATTGACATTTCTTTCCCTATTTTGGAGAAATTTCCTTCTATGACTTTGTTGAAAATAGCTACTATGTCTTTAGGTGAAATTCACTTTCTACTATACCTTGAAATATATATTATTTGTAAGCAGAGAGAGAAAGAGACAGACAGAGAGAGAGAATGGGTATGCCAGGGCCTCCAGACATTTCAAACAAACCTACATGCATGTGCCACTTTGTGCATCTGGTTTTATGTAGGTACTGGGAATTGAACCCAGGTTGTTAGGCTTAGCAGGCAAGTGCCTTAACTGCTAAGCCATCTCTCCAGCACCTATACCCTGAATTCGTATGTGTCCCAAATGTAGTGAAATACTGATTCATTTCTTCCTATTGGTTTGTCTTTCTCTTTGTTGGAACATTCAAGATCTGCCACCTTGTCTTCTAGTTTAGATATTCTGTCTTCTCCTTGACCCATTCTATTGGTAAGACTTTCTACAGTTTTTTATTTGACTTATTGTGTTTTTGATTTCTAGTATTTCTTTCTTTTCTTTTTTTTTTTTTTTTTTTTTTTTTTTTGTTTTTTTGAGGTAGGGTCTCGCTCTAGCCCAGGCTGACCTGGAATTCACTATGTAGTCTCAGGGTGGCCTCAAACTCACAGCATTCCTTCCTGCCTCTGCCTCCTAAGTACTGGGATTAAAGGTGTGTACCACCACATTCTGCCATTTCTAGTATTTCTGATTGGTATTTCTTCACTATTTCTATTTCCTTCCTTCCTTCCTTTTTTTTTTTTTTTTTTGGAGAGAGACAGAGAGAGAGGGAGAGGAAGACAGATAGAGATGGGCGCACCAGCAGCCTCTCATCTGCTGCAAAGGAAATCCAGATGCATGCGCCCCTTGTGGTCAAGTGCAGCATTGTGCCCTTACGTCACTTTGCATCTGGCTAAACGTGGGACCTGGAGATTGGAACCAATGTTCTTAGGCTTGGGATGCAGACACCTAAACAGCTAAGCCATCTCTCCAGCCCCTCTTTTTGTTTTTTTGAAGTAGGGTCTCACTCTAGCTCAGGCTGACCTGGAATTCACTATGTAGTCTCAGGGTGGCCTTGAACTCACAGAGATCCTCCCATCTCTGCCTCCCAAGCGCTGGGATTAAAGGCGTGTGCCACCATGCCCAGCCTTACTTATATCTTGCATTGACCTCCTTATTTCATTGTTTTACTGTGTTCTCTTGGGATTCCTTCAGGAGTTTGTTTTCTTATTTTATTCCTTAGACTTCTTTAAACATACATATAATTATTCTTTGAATTCTTTGGCATTTCATCCAAATCAATCTCACTGAAGGTCATTTATATTGGATTTATAATTTTTGGTGGAATTAGACCTAAGATGTTGGATATGCCTACTATGCAAATATTCCACTATCAAATTGACAACAATGTTTCTTTCTTTAAAGTGTTTTTAAAGGTTTACATTTATTTATTTGAGACAGAGAGAGGGAGAGAGAGAATGGATGTACCAGGGCCTCAAGCCACTGCAAACAAACTCCAGACATATGTGCCACCATGTGCATCTGGCTTACATGGGACCCAGAGAATTGAACCTGGGTCCTTAGGCTTTGCAGGAAAGCACCTTAACTGCTAAGCCATCTTTCTAGTCCACCCATGTTTCTTTTGATTTCTACAATTGCTGGTGAGTAAAATGACAAGACTGGTAGAGATATCCTTAGGTTTTGGTTACTTAGAACTGGGAACAGCGGGCACCTTTCATCCCAGCACTTAGGAGGCCAAGGTAGGAGGGAAGATTAGAGTTTGAGGACAACCCGAGACTACATAGAAATTCCCGGTCAGTGTGGGCTAAATGGAGACCCTACCTCAAAAGAAAAAAAAAGAAGTGGGAAAAGTACAAAGTGAACTACTGTGAGGACTAGCATTAACTTTGAAAAAAGATGGAGATGGCTCAGGTATCTGGGAAAGGAAAGTAGGGAACTGTTAGTTTCCACAGATATTAGAAGTTTGTTTTTAATTTTTTAATTTTTATTTGAGGGAGAGAGAAAGGAGAGAGAATGGGCATGCCAGGGCCTCTAGCTACAAATGAACTCCAGACACATGCTCCACCTGTGCCACCTGCACCACCTTGTGCATTTGGCTTATGTGGGACCTGGAGAATTGAACCTGGGTCCTTAGGCTTCGCAGGCAAGTGACTTAACTGCTAAGCCATCTCTCCAGCCAGATATTAGAAATTTTTAGTCTATGGAAGGTTGTAGTTATGGAGAATAAGGAAGGGGAAAGGAGGACAGGGTGGGGGAAAGGCGTTAGGAAAAGAGGGAAAACAAACAAGTTGTGATAGGAGAAGTAATAGAAAGATTCTAATAGGCTTGGAGGAGAAAAATACAGAACGACTCTAAAATCCAACTGCACAATACATACACACAAACAAAACCAGCATGAAGTATTTATGCACAAATGGAGATTAAAACAAACAAGTAAACTAACAAAGTCAAATTCCATAAAGTGGCTGGGGTGTTGGCTCACACCCTTAATCCTGTCAACCGGAGGCTGAGATTCCTGGTTTGTAATGGCTTCTAGGTCAGCCTGGGCCCGACTGAGACCCTGCCCCCAAGATAGAGAAGAGAAAGAAAAGAGGGCACTATAAATCTAGAAATATTAAAAGTGACAAAAGTCAAGCTCTAAACATAATTTATTTAAGAATGGCAAAAGTACATTAGGTCAGCCTAGGCTAGAGTGAAACCCTACCCTGAAAAACAAACAAATAAAAGTTACGCAGCGTGGGATGTGCTGGCGCACACCTTTAATCCCAGCACTCGGGAGGCAGAGGTAGGAGGAAAGCCATGAGTTCAAGGTCACCCTGAGATTACATAGTGAATTCCAGGTCAGCCTGGGCCACAGTGAGACCCTACCTGGAAAAAAAAAGTTACACAGATAACAGGGATGAAGTTAGTGAAAGCATCCAGGTGGTAGATCTGGAGTTTAAGGGAAATTCACAAATAGTAAATTTAGGGACCTGAGGAAAATCATACATGTAATTAAAGTGAGAAGTTACCTAAACTATAAAGCAGAGGTAAGCAGAAAAGTTCCCCTAGGTCAGCTGGATGGGGGCAGAGGCCAGACTCACATGTATTCCTGTGGCCAGAGAGAGAGACAAGAAGTTTGCAGCCTTTATAGTACAGAAAATGTATTCATTCATCAGATTCAGGTGTGTATGGGGAACACTTGATTGGTTTGTAGATTTGCAGGGCAGACCCCAGAGCACCTCCTAATACCAATGCTAGACGGTGGGCAGCAGGGGACACTGTAGCCAGTTGTAAATCAATCTTGATCAGAGACGAGTTCCATTCCTGCCAAAAGTTCCATTGGTGCCAAAGAGGGTTGGCATGTGGGATGGCATCTCCTGGTTCTCTTTGGGCCTCAAGTTCTAACTGAAACTGCCTAAAAGAAGCTGGCTTTGTCCTATTTCTCCTTCACTGGTATGGGTCACCATACCTAGTAATTAGATTTCTATTTATTTATTTTGTTTTGTTTTTTTGAGGTAGGGTCCCACTCTAGCCCAGGCTGACCTGGAATTCACTATGTAGTCTCAGGGTGGCCTCCAACTCTTGGCAATACTCCTACCTCTGCCTCCCGAGTGCTGGGATTAAAAGTGTACACCACCATGCCCGGCTTTGCTTGTTTGTTTTTGGTAGGGTCTCCCTCTAGACTACCCTGGAATTCACTGTGTAACTCAGGCTGGCCTAGAACTCATGGTGATACTTCTCTAGGGCTGGGCTTATAGGCATGACCCACCATGCCTGACTTGGTTAATTAATTTTTGTTTTTTGTTTATTTATATATTTATTTTCAAGGTAGGATTTCACTCTAGCTCACACTGACCTGGAACTCACTCTGTAGTCTCAAGGTGGCTGGGATTAAAGGTGTGTGCCACCACACCCGGCTGATTATTTTATTTTATTTTAGTTTATTTTAGTATAGTTTAGTTATTTGAGGGAAGAAAAGAGAAAGGGAGAGGGACAATATGGGCATGCCAGGGCCTCTAACCACAGCAAAAGCCACTTTGTGCTTCTGGCTTATGAGGGTACTGAGGAATTGAACCTGGGTCCTTGGGCTCCACAGGAAAGCACCTTAACCCCTAAGCCATCTTTGTTTTGTTTTTTTGAGGTAGGTTTTCACTCTAGCCCAGGCTGACCTGGAATTCACTATGTAGTCTCAGGGTGGCCTTGAACTTCCAGAGATCCTCCTACCTCCACCTCCAGAGTGTTGGGAATAAAGGCATGAGCCACAACACCCGTCTTGGCTTACTTAGTCTTAAACAAGTGCTATAGATCACATATCATACTTTTTGGTTGCAGTTTGTTTTTTGTTGACTTATTTATTTGCATTCAGAGAGAGACAGACACAGAGAAAGGGGCAGACAGAGTAAGTTGCCAGGGCCTCTAGCTGCTGTAAATGAACTATAGATACATGCACCACTTTGTACATCTGGCTTTACATAGGTACTGGAGAACCAATCCTGGGTGGTTAGGCTTTGCAGACAAACACTTTAACCTCTGAGCCATCTCTCCAGCCTGTTTACTATTTATTTATATTATATGTGTGTGTGTGTGTGTGTGTGTGTGTGTGTGTGTGTATTTAGAGGCAAGATACCTCTCTCTAGCCCAAGCTTGTCTGTAACTCACTCTGTAATCCAACTGGTTTCTAACTCATGACAATAGTATCCTACCTCACCCTCCCCAACTGGTTACAGGAATGAGATACCAGGTCCAGCCTACATACAGCACTTTAATTCATGTTCTATTGGTGAAATCGTGGTAGGGCAAACTGTGAAATGTGGTCTACTATTGGGACCCAGTGTGTCAAACTAAAATATATTAGTTTAATGGAAGGAGGTAACAGATTTTGAGCACAACTAGCATTACTCCACATTCTCGTTTTCATCTAATCAATTCCTTAAGAGAAGCTCATTTTCTTTGGTTTACATTAAGTCTTTGTTACTTGCAGTCGAAGCACCCTCACTAATTCCTCATTCTTCTGGTTTTTTGTTTGGTTTGCCTTGAAAAGAGGCAGCATCCAAGGAACAATGTTTTTTTTTTTTTTTTTTTTTTTTTTTTAAGGCGAAAGAGCTCAAGATGTGGGGGAGGAGTTGATAGGGAGGAGAAGGATTTGATGAGTTCTACTGAATTTAAGAAAACACAAAGGGAGTTGAATTTTTTTTTTTGATTAGAGCAGTGGTTACCAGCACTAAGGACTAGGGTGGAGAGAAAAGCTCAAATTATTTTCGGGAGATAAGAAGATGAGAAAGCCAACCCATGGGGACAAATGAAGTCTGCTGCTGATCTACAAGGGTGGCTGGAAATTTATGCTCCCCCGCCCCACCGCCCATCCTTTTCTAAGCTTGTTTTAAAACAAAAGAAAACCACCCAAAAGGCTGTGAAAGCCAAGTCCCTCCTGCCCACAATCTACCCGGTTACTAGCTTTTTTTCCAACACTGAAGAAAATAAATGAACAGAAAAGGAGGCCCGCGGTTTTCTTCGTTGCAATAGCGTAGACTGAGCTGGTTTTGTCACTCTGCGGACCCCCTCCCCACACACCACCTTGGCCACTAAGGGTCATGCCTCTTCTTACAGGGGGACAGGACACTCCAGAGCGTCCGCTGCGCATCAAGCAAGATTTACAGACAGATGGTTCCCTGAGCAGTAGCGGCTCCCAAAAGATGCAGCACGGATTCAAAGACTGCTGGAGCAACAGGCGAGGGACCCGGGTAGCACAGTTGCTTTTCTCCGTCGCTGCTCAGGAAGCGAATACCGACCAACTTTTTTTTTTTTTTTTTTTTTTTTTCCCCGACCAACTTTTACCAAGCACAAACTGAGTCAGAGCAAAGGCTAGGAGCACAGCCCCGCCCAGGGCGCATCGCCGGACGTCGGCTCCACACCGCCCTGGGCTGGGCTGGGCTGGGCGTGCCCCAAGCTCGCGTCCGCCCGCTTCGCCCCGCCCCCGTGACGTCACGACACACGTAGACTCTAGTATGTCCCTGCCGCGCTGCCGAACCGCCGGGCGCGGTGGCGCGTGCCTGTAGTCCCAGCTACTCGGGAGGCTGAGACAGGAGGATCGCTTGAGTCCAGGAGTTCTGGGCTGCAGTGAGCTATGCCGATCGGGTGTCCGCACTAAGTTCGGCATCAATATGGTGACCTCCCGGGAGCGGGGGACCACCAGGTTGCCTAAGGAGGGGTGAACCGGCCCAGGTCGGAAACGGAGCAGGTCAAAACTCCCGTGCTGATCAGTAGTGGGATCGCGCCTGTGAATAGCCACTGCACTCCAGCCTGGGCAACATAGCGAGACCCCGTCTCTTTTTGTCCCTATTTCTAGATAGTTCTTTTTTAAAAATTAATTTGGTGGTAGGTGGGGAATTCTAAAACTCTGAAATTTTTTTTTTCCATTTTTAAAATTCTTTTATTATTCTTTTTAAAAGTTTTCCTAAAGAGCATTTTCAGGGAGGTTATAAGTTTTGAGGTTTAATAAGGATAGATATCGATATTGTCAGGTTCTCCTTTTGGGGGGTTATCCCTTATCGCCTTTTTATCCATAAAGTTTTTTTCTTACAGTTAAAAGTCACCGATTTCATTACGATAATGAGTACCTTGTGGCCTCCTCAGTACTGACCCCTACTGGACTATTGTCAAAATAGCTCGAAAAAAGGATGTTATTACTCGAGGAACCGATAGTGGCTGCTCGTTTGCCCAAAACCAGCTGGAGAAAAATACCATGAGAATAGAAGTTCCTTCAACACTTTACTGAGTTGGGCTTGTGTCTTAGTGGTAAATGGTGTGTCTGATTCTCGACGTTGTGGCTTTTTATGAATGCAACGATTTTATTAAGTCTTATTACAGATGAACACAGGACGAACTTTTAAGAACTTGGAAGCTATAGCTGAAGATAGAAGCCTCATGAAAGTATTCTAACTTAAAATGTAAAGGTCCTGGGCTTTATCCCCAGCACTGCAAGAAAGAAAAAGAAAGAAAGAAAGAAAGAAAGAAAAAAGAAAGAAAGAAAGAAAGAAAGAAAGAAAGAAAGAAAGAAAAGAAGGAAGGAAAGAAAAACGAGAAGAAATTAAAAAGTCATGCACAAATAATTAGATTTCACTAAGTGGAAACGATTTTTTTTTCCATCCTGGTAAACTAATGATTTTATTTTATTGGGGTTACTTAAAGAACTAATGGTGAGGGTTTACTTACAAGGGTATGAGTGACTCACAAGCAGCTGCATCACCAAAAAGTCCACTACTCTCAGAAATTGCACCTCTGAAACTCACTACACAACTTCAGGTTTTTTTTTTTTAATCTTGCCGTTCTACACCACAAAAAACAGACTTTTTAAAAAAGATTTATTTTGTATTTATTCACTAGAGACAGAGAGAGGGAGAGAAAGAGAGAGTGTGAGAATAGACACACCAGGGCCTCTAGCAACTGCAAATGAAATCTAGATATATGTGCATCTGGTTTACATGGGACCTGGAGAATCAAACCTGGGTCCTTAGACTTCACAGGCAAGCGCCTTAACTGCTAAGTCATCTCTCAAGCCATCTCTCCAGCCTTCCCTCCCCCCCTCCAAAACTCGTTTTTTACAAATAGCTCCCTGAATTTGGTCCATAATGGCTTAGCTTTCCTGCTGGGACTGCATTGGAGTAGCTAGGTACTTCTCTTAACCCTGAAGTTCTTGCCCACCTTACTCTTTTCTGAAACCTATGTGAGCACTTCGCAGACTGTGGAACTGAAGCATTACAGGCAGCATAATGATGCCCTCCCCAAGGATGTCTATATGCATCAACCTGGAACCAGTCAAGATCTTACAGATTTGAGTAAATTTAGGATGGAGAGGTTATTTGAGTGGGCCTAATGCAATCCCAGGGTCCTTTTTATAAAAAGGTAGGAGGACCAGAGTTCCTGAAAGAAATGTGGTCTGGAAGCAGAGGCTGAACTCATGCGGAATTACCTACCTAGAAATGTTCCAGGCTTCAGGATCTGCAAAAGACCCTGTCTTAAGCAAACAAAAAGCAAAATAAGACCAGGCGTGGCAGAGCACGCCTTAATTTCAGCACTGGAGAGGTAGAGATAGGAAGATCACCATGAGTTCAAGGCCACCCGAGATAAATAGTGAATTAGTGAATTCCAGGTCAGCCTGGGCTACAGTAAGATCCTACCTTGAAAAACAAACAAACAAAAAATATGGTTCATGAACAGTGAAACACACACACACAAAATACTTAAAATACAATGATTTTTAATATTTTTATTTTATCTGTTTATTTGAGAGAGAAAGAAAGAGGTAGAGAGAGAGAGGAAAAGGGAGAGAATGGGCATGCCAGGGCATCAGCCACTACAAACTCCAAATGCATGTGTCATCTTGTGCATCTGGCTTATGTGGGTCCTAGGGAATTGAACCTGGTTCCTTTGGCTTTCTTTGCAGGCAAGTGTCCTAACTGCTAAGCCATCTCTCCAGCCCTACAATGATTTTTAATTTAGATATCTGGGGACTGGGGCAATGGTTCAATCGTTTAAGGCACTTTCAGTGAAATCCTCAAACCACAGTTTGGATCCCCAGCATCCATGTAGGCCAGAAGCAAAGTGGTTCTCTCCTCTGTAACCCCACATACCTATAACAATGGGAGGCAACAGCGCCCCCCCCTGCTTATTTCTCACAGCTTGCAAGCCAGCTAGTCTGGCCTTCCTTGAAGCCAACAGCAAGAGAGACTCTGTCAAACAAGGTAGAAGGTGAGGACTCATATTCTGAGATAGTCTTCTGTCCTCCATATGTATGTCCACATACACATGTCATATACATATATACATACACACAAATAATAATAAATACAGATATTTTGAGCCAAAATTAAGATATCAGAAGCTCAGCTTGGAGAAACAGCTGAGTGGTTTAAGACACCTGCTTGCAAAACTTGAAGGTCTGGTTTCAGTTCCCCAATACCCATGCACAAAGTGGTGTATGTGTCTGGAGTTCGTTTGTACTGGCAAGAGGACCTGGAATGCCCATTATCTCTCTTTCTTTCTGCTTGCAAATAAATTTTTTTAAATATTAAAAAAAGAAATCAAGCCGGGCGTGGTGGCGCACGCCTTTAATCCCAGCACTCAGGAGGCAGAGGTAGGAGGATCACCAAGAGTTTGAGGCCACCCTGAGACTACATAGTGAATTCCAGGTCAGCCTGAGCCAGAGTGAGACCCTACCTCGAAAAAACCAAAAAAAAAAAAAAAAAAAAAAAATCAGAATCTCTAGATGTGGTAACCAGAAAAATTTAAATGTATACTCAAGTTTGAGAATCTAAATGCATATATATAGTTTGTTTATCCAAGTAGGGTCTTACTTTAGCCCATACCAACCTGGAATTCACTATGTAGTCTCAGAGTGGCCTCAAACTCACAATGATCCTCCTACCTTGGTCTCTCAAGTGCTGGGATTAAAGGCATGTACCACCATGCCTGGTTAAATGCTCATAATTTTAAAAAAATTTATTTATTTGCAAGCAGAAAGAGAGAGAGACAGATAGACAGAGAGAGGGGGAGAAGGGAGAAAGGGAAGGAGAGAGAGAGAATGGGTACACCAAGATTTCTAGCCACTGCAAATGAACTCCAGATACAATGGACACTTTGTGCATCTGGCTTTACATGGGTACTGGGGAATCAAATCTAGATCCTTAGGTTTTGCAGTAGACTTAACTACTGACACATTTCTCTAGCCCTAAATGCACATAATTTATCCATTAATAATTTCCTCTAAACTTTTGGTTGGGCCTAATTCACTTTTATATTTTCTTTGACAATTAAAGCAGAAACAGGAGGCTTGCCATGAGTTTGAAGCCAAACTTGGTTACATAGTGAAGTTCATGGTCACCTTCCACTATGTAATGAAACCCTGCATCAAAATAACTTAAAAAAAATTAAGGCCAGGCATGGTGACACATGCCTTTAATCCCAGCACTAGGAAGGCAGAAAATTGGAGGATCATCATGAATTTAAAGCCACTCTGAGACTACATAGTGAATTTCAGGCTAGCCTGGGCTACAGCGAGATCTTACCTTGAAAAACAAAACAAAAATACATATATGTATAGACAGGGGTTGGGGAGCTGGGTAAATGGCTCGTTTGGTAAAATGCTTGTCCCACGAGCATGAGGACATGAGTTCAGATCCCCAACACCCATGTAAAAGTTGAGTGTGGTGTTTCATGCTGTAATCCAAGGGTTGAGGACCAAGGCTGAGACAGGAGAATACCTAGGGCTTGCTGACTAGGTAGTCTAGGTGATTCAGTGAGTTCTGAGTTCAGTGATTAACTATGTCTCAAAAAAAAAAAAAAAAGGTGAAGAGAGAATATATGCTTCTCTCTCTCTCTCTCAAAAAAAAAAAAAAAAGACTGGAGAGATGGTTTAGAGGTTAGGGCATTTTCCTGCAAAGCCAAAGGATCCCGGTTAGATTCTCCAAGACTCACATAAACCAGATGCACAAGGGGGCACATGCATCCGGAGTTCATGGCTGGAGGCCCTGGTGCGACCATTCTCTCTCTGCCTCTTTCTCTCTCTTAAATAAATAAAATATATTTAAAAAAATAGATGAGCCGGGCATGGTGGCGCACGCCTTTAATCCCAGCACTCGGGAGGCAGAGGTAGGAGGATTACCGTGAGTTCAAGGCCACCCTGAGACTACATAGTGAATTCCAGGTCAGCCTGGGCTAGAGTGAGACCCTACCTCAAAAAAACAAACAACAACAAAAAAAAATAGATGGCTTCATTATCTTGTGTTACTTCTTCATTTTCTTCCTTTCTTTTTCCTTCTTTGCTGCCTTGTTTTCTTTCTTTCTTTCTTTCTTTCTCTTTCTTTCTTTCTTTCTTTCTTTCTCTCTCTTCTTTCTTTCTTTCTTTCTTTCTTTCTTTCTTTCTTTCTTTCTTTCTTTCTTTCTTTCTTTCTTTCTTCCATGTTTCAAGGTAGGGTCTCATTCTGGCCCAGGCTGACCTGAACTTCACTTGTTTCTTTTCTTCTATGTTTTTGTAAGACCTTGAACCCTGATCATCCATTCTCTACATACTCTACCTCCTGAGTGCTGAGATTACAAGGTGACTTACCACTATTCTTGGCCAGAAATTTCTTAAAATAGAACAATTACATAAACAACAGAAATGATGAGATTCAGTACTGGTAATGAAGTTTCCTGGTAACCTTTACGCTTACCTTGATCTACCCTTATGTGTAGTCTTGGATATAACTTCTGATGCCCATTTTCCTTGATGTACAAGGTCAAAACAAACTGTGAATGGTTGATGGGCTGAATGTCCTGTTAGCCTTAGTTATGCTGTTCCTATTGTATCCAAGGTGAGTTTTATTATGAAGCACTTCAGTTTGTCTTTTTTAAAGAAAAGCATTTGAATGTTGTCCTTTTCAACACTCTCCATGGGCTGCTTATATGGAACAGGGAGGGTAAAGGGGAAGAAGAGGGAGAGAGAAGCTTAGCATCTTTAAGAACTATTAGACTGTTTATTTATTTGCAAGCAGAGAGAGAGAGAGAGAGAGAGAGAGAGAGAGAGAGAGAGAGAGAGAGAGAGAAAGAAAGACAGAGAGAATGGGTACTCCAAGCCCTGCAGCAGCAGCCAACGAACTCCAGATGGATGTGCCCTTTTGTGCATCTGGCTTTACATGGATACTGGGGAATAGAACCCAGGTCATCAAGGCTTTACAGACAAGCAACTTAACTGATGAGCCATCCCTCCACCCTTCACTTTTATACTTTGGACTGAGGTTCCCCTCGGCTCCCGGTCTTTCTCAAACCTTCCCAGTATGAGCGATTTCTGTATGGTTTACTGTGCCATATGACATAGTAATGTGCTGAGAGTTGCAGCTAAAATCCCCGAGTTCTTCTGCAGACTTCGCCCCCTTTCTGCTTCCAGTGCCTTCTGCCCACAGAAGTTTGCAGTGGCGAATAGCATGCAGGCTGCAGCATCTCTTCAAGGCTGGTTCCCTGTGGGAGCAACTCCTGGATCCTTTGGACTCGTTTGGGTTCCCACCTTAAAGTGGCCTTCTTTTCCGCACATCTGTCCTTCGACAAGAAAAAGTCCTATTTACATTTGGGGGGGGGGTGCACTGTCTCATTCGCTACATTGTGAATACCTCCTCCCCACGGGAAATCTTGTTTTATTTTTACTTTATGTCATCTTTATTCAGCGAAAAACACTGAAATATACAGGATGCCACGCATTAATGAAGCCCCAGCTGTATGTTAGATATTATACTGAGCCTTGGAGATACCAAGACGGAGGTTGAATGAGAATCCTTTGCAGTACACGGGAAACTTACCGAGAACAGTTCCCGACGAGCGAGTGCCTAGAACCGCTGAGCCGTCTCTCCAGCCCGAGAGCAGTGCCCGCCAAGATAGGAGGAACTGCTCTGTGAAGGCTCGTCTTGATCGTGGAAACTCATGTCCCTTCTCAAACTTCCACCCCGGAGCCCTTCCACCCAGCTGGGGCAATTCTGCCCACACTCCTTTAATCATTGTTCTGGCCAGCAGGGGTCACTGTGGAGGCCGGCTGGGATCCACTACGCCAGGTGACCGGCTCACCCGTCAGGGTTCAAGGAAGAGACGCAGTTCCCAGAGAATACTTTGGCTCGATTTCGAATTGTTCTGGGGCAATAATAAGTGATCCAACCGTGATTTAAAAGCTCCCCCCCCCCAATTTTTTAAAATTTATTTTTATTTTTATTTTGGTTTTCCGAGGTAAGGTCTCGCTCTAGCCCGGGCTGACCTGGAATTCACTATGTAGTCTCAGGGTGGCCTCGAACTCATGGCGATCCTCCTACCTCTGCCTCCCAAGTGCTGGGATTAAAGGCATGCGCCACCACGCCCAGCACCCCAAAACATTTTCAACCAAATGACAACAAACACACACACACGTGATCCAACCGTGATTTAACAGCTCCCCCAAATTTTTCAATGAGCTGACAACACACGCACACGCACACACGAGCGCGCGCGCGCTTTCGTTTCAATGAATGTTGGGTCTTCCAGGCGACCGTAGATGTCGGCCCTGAGTGCGCCTGCGCGGAAGAGCCACGGCTTGGCGTCAGGTCGGAGCTGGCAGGACCGTGGTGGAGACGTTTGGCCTCGCCATGAAGACCCGCTTCAGCACGGTTGACCTGCGGGCGGTGCTCGCCGAGCTGAACGCCAGGTACGTGCCAGGCGGCAGGGCTCCTGCGCCGGGAAGAACCGGGACCGGGCCTGAGTGGACGGACGACCGGTGGCGCGGCGGCCCGGGGTCGCGCCAGGGCTCGGTCCGGCCTGTCCGGCGGCTGGCGGCGGGGAGAAAGGGATGCCAAGAGTGCCATCGGCCCGGTGTCTGCAGCACCTCCTGTGGAGGAGCGGCGATCTTTTAGCTGGAAGTAGCTGGGCGGGCTCGAGACTTGTGAGCTGTTCTTGTTTCTGTTTCATTCAGTTGTGTCGTATTCCCGGGCCCTCGGCCCACCCTGCCCCGTGTACAATATCACATTTTACTAAAAAAAAAAAAAAAAAAAAAGCGTTAGTCATTTCACATGCAAGGCGTTACCGTGTTCCTTAAGACTGATGGACTACTTCTGTGCCTAAATGATTTAACTTTTGGGCGATATCTCCATTAACCATAATACTCTGCCCCCATAGCCTTAGAACTGAAGGTTTCCTTCCTCAGCCTTAATAAATTGCGAGTCGTTTTGTTCATACAGCAGTGTGAATGGTTACGTTTCTTTTATCTTTGCAGCTTGCTTGGAATGAGAGTTAACAATGTTTATGATGTGGATAATAAGACTTATCTTATTCGACTTCAAAAGTAAGAACATTTTATAAGTTTTTTATTGTTAATAATTAAATTTGAGATTATTGACTTTTTGAAGCTACATTTTAAGTTGTTTCACAGAGAAAACTTTGACAAATTTCCTAATGAATAATTTGACTTTCTTCTTCTACAGACCAGATTTTAAAGCTACGCTTTTACTTGAATCTGGTATACGAATTCACACAACAGAATTTGAGTGGCCCAAGAACATGATGCCATCTAGTTTTGCCATGAAGGTAAATATTAAGTTGTATTCAAAGCCAAAAATTTAAAAAGTATTTTTATTTATTTATTTGAGAGAAAGAGGTAGATAGAGTGAGTATGGGTACACTAGTATGGGCCTTCTGCTACTCCAAATGAACTCCAGAGACATGCACCACTTTGTGCATCTGGCTGGGTGCTGGGGAATCAAACGTGGGCCTTCAGGCTTTGCAAGCAGGCACCTTTAACAACTGAGCCATCCCTCCAGCCCTTGTAGCAAAATTTTAAGGCTCTGTGATAGATCAGTAATGATAGAGGTTTTAAGCTGCTTTTATTTCACTGTTACTAATAAAGAATATAAAGATAGAGGTAGTAAGTTGATAGTTAATGAGATAAGCAAATTAGGTATTTATTGACTTTATCTTATTGTAACCCTGTTCTGCTCTGGTTTTCCTTTTATTCGTACAGTTAGCTTGTTGTTGTTGTTTTTGTTTGTTTGTTTTGTTTTGTTTTTTTGAGGTAGGGCCTTGCTCTAACCCTGGCTGACCTGGAATTTACTATGTAGTCTCAGGGTGGCCTCAAACTCGCAGTGATCCTCCTACCTCTGCCTCCCAAGTGCTGAGATTAAAGGTTTGTGCTACCATGCCCAGCTTACAGTTAGTATTTTACTTCAAACTTTTATCACGTTCAGCCGTACAGCCCATTAACTATACTCCACTTGTTCCCATCAAAACAATTTTGGAGATGGCTGAGTGGGTATAGTGCTTAGCACACAAACATGAGGGCCTGAGTTTGGATTCCCCAGAACCCAAGTAAAATGACGGGTGTGGTGGTGTGCACCTGTAATCCTAGTGCTGGGGAGGTGGAGATTTAATCCCTGGGGCTCACTTTCTATCTAGTCTAACTGAAATTAGATGAACTCAGGGTTCAGCCAGAGGCCTTATCTCAAAGAATGCGGTAAAGAAGGATATAGGAAGACACCTGACAGTAGCCTCTGGCCTCTACAGGCATATGCATTAGCACACACATGTGCATCACATTCATGCAGTCACACACAAATGGACATGGTATGTACGCATGCCAGAAAAAAAACCCTACTTTAGTAAGTTTTGTTTTTTGAGGGAGGTCTTGCTCTAGCCCGGGCTGACTTGGAATTCACTATGTAGTCTCAGGATGGCCTTGAACTCACGCGGTCCTCCTACCTCTGCCTCCCGAGTGCTGGGATTAAAGTCATGTACCACCACACCTGGAATTATTATTATTAATTTGTTTTTTTGGTTTTTCAAGGCAGAGTCTCACTCTAGTCGAGGCTGACCTGGCACTCTGTAGTACCAGGCTGTCTTTGAACTCATGCTGATCCTCCTACCTCTGCCTCCCAAGTACTGGTTTTAAAGGTGTGCACCCAAGGAGGCACATGCATCTGGAGTTCATTTGCAGTAGCTGGAGGCCCTGGTGCCCATTCTCTCTCTCTCTCTCTTGCTCAAATAAATAAATAATAAAATATTTTTTAAAAAAGGTGTGCACCACCCATGCCCAGCTATTAATTTTGTTTTTATTTTTATTCTTATTTATTTTTGTTTTTTTTTGATGTAGGGTCTCACTCTAGCAAAGGCTGCCCTGGAATTCACTATGTAGTCTCAGGGTGGCCTCAAACTTACAGTGATACTCCTACCTCTGCCTCCCGAGTGCTGGGATTAAAAGGCATGAGCCACCACGCCCAGCCCAGCTATTAATTATTTTAATGAATCTTTCATTAGTTATCTCACTTTATATGGTTCCTTAATTTTTTTTATCTTATTAGCAAATATTATACATAATTCATTTTGATCATATTCACCTTTTATTACCCATGCTTGTGTCCTTCCACACACACTCCTCCTGATCTCCTTCTTCTTCCCAACTAGTAACCTACTTTCATGTCTATTTTTTTTTTTTCGAGGTAGGGTCTTACTGTAGCCCAGGCTGACCTGGAATTCATTATGTAGTCTCAGGGTGGCCTCCAACTCACGGCAATCCTCCTACCTCTTCCTCCTGATTAAACATGTGCGCCACCACGCCCAGCTCATGTCTATTTTTTGGTTTTAGTATCTAATGCAGTTAGGGTCACTTACAGGACCATTGGTGAGGGGTTTCTTACAGGAACATAGGCAACTTAACAATGGCTACACCTCTGAAGAAAATGTCTCACCCTTTCCTAGCAACCATTAACTGCCTGTAGATCCTCAGAGATAGGACCTCTGAATCCATATTCTATTTCTTGGTGTTGTTGACATCTTAATCTTTTTAGTCTAGTCTTCTAAAACTTAACTTTTTTTTTTTTTTTTTTGAGACAGTTCTAATGGAGCCCAGGCTGGCCTTAAATTCACTGTATAGTGGAGGATAACCTTAGCTCTTGATCTTTCTTCTTTCTCCTGAGTACTGGGAGTATAGTCATGCACTGTCATACCTGGTGTGTACAGTGTTGGAGACTGAACCCAGGGTTTTGTGTATGCTGCCCAAGCACTCTACTTCCTGAGCTACATCACCAGCCCCCAAACTAATTTTTGTAAGTTGTATCACTCTACCATATCTGTATTTTGTTGGCATTCCCCATGACCTTAATATGTTACTAAGTCATATTTTTTGTTTTGTTTTGTTTTTCGAGGTAGGGTCTCACTCTAGCCGAGGCTGACCTGGAATTCACTATGCAGTCTCTGGGTGGCTTCAAACTCACAGTGATCCTCTTACCTCTGCCTCCCGAGTGCTGTGATTAAAGGCGTGTGTCACCATACCTCCTGGCTTCTACGTCATCTTTTTAATATTTCACCTCTCTTTGCTTTTACTAATTTTTTTTTTTTTTTTTTTGGTTTTTCGAGGTAGGGTCTCACTCTGGCCCAGACTGACCTGGAATTAACTATGTAGTCTCAGGGTGGCCTTGAACTCACGGCGATCCTCCTACCTCTGCCTCCCAAGTGCTAGGATTAAAGGCGTGCGCCACCACGCCCTGCTCGCTTTTACTAATTAAAAAAAATTTTATTTATTTATTTATTTGCAAGTAGAGAGAGAGAAGATAGGCAGACAGAGAGAGAATGGGCATGCCAGGGTCTCTAGCCACTGCAAACAAACTCCAGATGCATGTGCCCCTTGTGCATCTGGCTTATGTGGGTCCTGGAAAATCGAACTGGGATCCTTTGGCTTTGCAGGCAAATGCCTTAACAGCTAAGCCATTTTTCCAGCCTGCTTTTACTAATTTTTAAAAACTATTTTTATTTACTTATTTGAGAGAGAGAGAAAGGACAGATAGAAAGAGAGTATGGATGCTCCAGGGCCTCCAGCCACTGCAGATGAATTCTAGATGAATGTGCTGCCTTGTGCATCTGGCTTACTTGGGTCCTGGGGAATCGAACCTGGGTCCTTTGGGCAAGTTTGCACTAAACCATCTCTCCAGCCCCCTTTTTTTTTTGAGTGGCTCACTTAACCACTTACTTCAACTTACAGCCATCTCTCAGCCCTGAACTGGTGCTTTTATATTGTTCCTGTAAAGAATCTGACTGTCATGGTAAAGAATCTGACTTCTCTTCTCCTTTTAGGGATGCCTTTTACCTTTTTTTTTTTTTTTTTTTTTTTTTTTTTTAAATTTATTTATTTGAGAGAGAGAGGCAAATAGAGAATGGGTGCACCAGGGCCTCTAATCATTGCAAACCAATTCTAGACACATGCACCACTCAGGGCATATGGCTATGCATGGGCACTGGGAATCAAACCTGGGTTGTTAGGCTTTGCAGGCAAGTGCCTTAACTGCTGAGCCATCTCTCCAGCCCCAGGGCTGTTATTTTAAGTGGTTGACTATAAAATACAGTTTCCAGTTAGCAGTTTCTAGAATAAATGATTTTTCCTCTGATTACCATTTGTAAACCCTTGTTTTATGAATATATTGTTTCATTTACTACCACTTAAATACTAGTCTTGATGGTAATACAATGAAGATTTTCATAAACCAGTTGATAAGAGGGAATTTTCTTTTACTAATAAATGCCTTTTTCTTCTGTTTCTTGCTAGTGCCGAAAACATTTGAAGAGTCGAAGATTAGTCAGTGCAAAACAGCTTGGTATGGATAGAATTGTAGATTTCCAGTTTGGAAGTGATGAAGCTGCTTATCACTTAATCATTGAGCTTTATGATAGGGTAAGTTAAATTTGAGAGATGGGATAAGGGAATAGAGTCATAGCCTGGTTTTTATTCTGCCTTTTATTCAGAGCTGTCTTAGAATTCACTGTGTAATCTCAGGTTGGCCTTGAACTCAGTGATCCTCCTACCTCTGTCTTCTGAGTGCTGGGATTAAAGGCATGTGCCAACATGCCCAGCCTTTTTTATTTATAAATAATTCTATTTATTTATTTATTGAGAAAGAATGAGAATGGGTCCACCAGGGTCTCTAGACACTGCAAATGAGCTCCACACTTATCCAGACTCATATGCATCTGGCTTACCTGGATACTGGGAAACTGAACCTGGGCCATTAGGCTTTGTAGGCAAGTGCCTTAATCGCTAAGCCATCTTTAGTCCCCTAAATTATTTTAGTCTTAAAAGTTGCAGAGATAGCACAGAAAGTTTCTTTGTATCCTTGCCTAATTTCTGCTAATGTAAACATTTGTCAAAACGAATTTACTGAGCTGGTTATGGTGGTGCACGCCTTTAATCCCAGCACTTGGGAGGCAGAGGTAGGAGCATCACCATGAGTTCAAGGCCACCCTGAGACTACAGAGTGAATTCCAGGTCAGCCTGGGCTAGATTGAGACCCTACCTCAAAAAAAAAAAAAAAAAAAAAAAGAATTAACTGTTAACTGAATTGTAGACTTTATTTTGATTTCACCAGTGATTCCAATCACACCTTTTTTGTTCGAGTATATCCCACTGCCTTTAGGGACTTGGCATTTGAAGGATCTGAGCAGTAGATGTGCATTCTGTCTAGGCTTTAGAAATCTAATTAGTGATGAATTTGGATGTTAAGGATTTATATATGAGAGTATGCTTGGGATTTCTTTAGTCATTTTGGTGTCTATGAGAAGTAGTTGTTTGATACTTAAAAATATATCTGAAGATTGCTTTTTCCAGTTTTCATATCTGGAATTTTGAGGTATTATGTATCTAGAATGGATTAGACATTGTAGAAAGAGGCTTATTGCAACTTGAAATCATTTTAAGAACATGGGTTTAATAAATTTCCAATAGGAAAGCCTCTGATAAAAATAATGTTAAGATTTGGCTGGGTGTAGTGGCGCATGCCTTTAATCCCGGCATTCAGGAGGCACAGGTAGGAGGACTGTCGTGAGTTTGAGGCCAGTTTGGGACTCCAGATGAGTTCTAGGTCAGCCTGGACTAGAGAGAGACCTTACTTTGAAAAACAACAACAACAACAACAACAAAAAAGTAATGTAAGATCACAAAGTGGCTCACTAGAGTGCAGTGCAATGTTTTCCAAAATATGCTTCTTGGACCCTATTTTCCCTAAGATAATAGAGATAGAATGGGCATGCAAGGGCCTCTAGCCACAGCAAATGAACTCCAGATGTATGCATCCAGCTATATGTGAGTACTAGGAAATCAAAACCAGGTCATTGAACCCTGGCCTATAGGGTTTGTAAGCAAACCAAGTTCAATCCCCCAGGATCCATGTAAGCCATACGCACCAGGTGATGAATTTGTCTTTAGTTCATTCACAGCAGCTGAAGGCCTTGTGCGCCCATTCTCTGTGTCTTTCTATTTGTTTCAAATAAATAAAATAAATTAAAAAAATTTTTTTTCCAAGTAAGGTCTCATTCTAGCTCAGACTGAACTGGAATTCACTATATAGTCTCAGGATGGCCTTGAATTCACGGTGATCCTCCTACTTCTGCCTCCTAAGTGCTGGGATTAAAGGCGTGTGCCACCATGCCCTGCAAAATATTTTATTTATTTATTTTCAAACGCACACACAGAGAGAGAGAGAGAGAGAATGAGAATGAAATGAATGCATGCCAGGGCCCTTAGTTATTGCAAACAAACTCCAGACACATGTGCCACTTTGTGCATCTGGCTTTATGTGGGTACTGGGAATCAAACCCAGGTCATTGGGCTATTCAAGCAAGCACCTTAACCACTGAACCATCTCTACTGCCCATTTATTATTTATTTATGTATTTATTTTTGTTTTTTGAGGCAGGGTCTTGTTCAAGTACAGGGTGACTTGGAATTTACTATATAGTCTCAGGCTGGCTTTAGATGAGTGCTGGGATCAAAGGCATGTTCCACTGCATGGGGCCACTATTTAGGTTTTTATTTTTTATTTAATTTTTTTTTTTTTTTTTTTTTTTTTTTTTGGTTTTGTGAGGTAGGGTCTCACTCTGGTCCAGGCTGACCTGAAATTAACTATGTAGTCTCAGGGTGGCCTCAAACTCTCAGTGATCCTCCTACCTCTGCCTCCCGAGTGCTGGGATTAAAGGCATGCGCCACTATGCCCGGCATTTTTATTTAATTTTTGAGAGAGAGTGAAAGAGAAAATGGGCGCGTCAGCTGCCTCTCAGCCACTGTGAACAAACTCCAGACGTGTGCACCCCCTTGTGGGCAAGTGTGGCATTGTGCCCTTGTGTCACTTTTTGCGTGTGGCTAAATGTGGGATCTGGAGATCGGAACCAGCGTTCTTAGGCTTGGCAGGCAAGCACCTTAACCACCAAGCCAACTCTCCAGCCTTTTTTTTTTTTTTTTAATATTTATTTTATTTATTAGAGACAGAGGGAGAGAGGGACAGAATGGGTGCACCAGGGTCTCTAGCCACTGCAAACAAACTCCAGATGCATGCACCACCTTGTGCATCTGGTTTACATGGGACCTGGAGAATTGAACCTGGATCCTTAGGCTTCACAGGCAAACAACTTAACTGCTAAGCCATCTCTCCAGCCCCCTGTTTTCTTTTAAATATAATTTGAGGTAAAGAACTGTGGTTGTTGAAGATTTTTTAAAATTTATTTATTTATTTGAGAGAGGAAGAGAGAAAGAGACAGAGAGAGAGGGTGGGTGCACCAGGGCCTCTAGCCACAGCAGACAAACTCCAGATGCATGCACCCCCTTGTGCATCTGGCTTATGTGGGTCCTTGGGAATTGAACTGAGGTCCTTTGGCTTTGCAGGCAGACCCTTAACCACTAAACCATCTACCCAGCCCCACTATTTAGTTCTCACTGATGCTTTGGCTTTTTTGAGTTCTCACTCTAGCCCAGGCTGACCTGAAATTCACTATGTAGTTTCATGGTGGCCTCGAACTCACAGTAATCCTCGTACCTCTGCCAGCTAAGTGCTGGGATTAAAGGTGTGTATCACCATTCCTTTTTTTTTTTTTTTTTTTTTTTGAGGCAGGGTCTCACTCTAGCCCAGGATGACCTGGAATTCACTATGTAATCTCAGGGTGGCCTCGAACTCATCACAATTCTCCTACTTCTGCCTCCCGAGTGCTAGAATTAAAGGTGTGTGCTACCACGCCCAGCTGTGTTTTTTAAAAAATATTTATTTATTTATTTATTTATTTATTTATTTATTTATTTATTTATTGAGAGAGAGAAAAAGGCAGAGAGAGAATTGGCATGTCAGGGCCTCCAGCCACTGCAAACAAACTCCGGATGCATGTGCCTCCTAGTGCTACTGGCTTACATGGGTCCTGGAGAATCAAACTGGGATCCTCTAGCTTTGCCGACAAGTGCCTTAACCACTAAGGCATTTCTCCAGCATCCCCCTTTTTTTTAAAAAAAAAAAAAAAAAAAATTATTTATTTAAGAGAGAGAGAGTAAGAGGCAGAGACTCCAGCCAGGGTCTCCAGTCACTGCAAATGAACTCTAGAGACATGCACCACCCTGTGCATCTGGCTTACGTGGGTCCTGGGAAATCGAACCTGGGTCTTTTGGCTTTGCAGGCAAGTGCCTTAACTAGTAAGCCATCTCTCCAGCCCTGAACTGGTGCTTTTATGGGGGGGTTGAGGTAGGAACTCACTCTAGGTCAGGCTGACCTGGAATTTACTATGTAGTCTAAGGGTGGCCTTGAACTCTTTGTGATCCTCCTATCTCTGCCTCCTGAGTGCTGGGGTTACATGCGCCACCATGCCCTGTTGCCTTTTTTTTTTTTTTTTAATTCTTTTGAGGTAAGGTCTCACTCTAGCCCAGGCTGACCTGGAATTCACTATGTAGTTTCAGGGTGCCCTTGAACTCACATCAGTCCACCTACCTTTGCCTCCCAAGTGCTGGCATTAAAGGCTTGTGCCACCATGTTAGGCTTTGGTGCTTCTTTTAAAAAAGAAAATATTGGGCTGGAAAGATGACTTAGCGGTTAAGTGCTTGCCTGTGAAGCCTAAGGACCCCAGTTGAAGGCTCAATTCCCCAATACCCATGTAAGCCAGATGCACAAGGGGGCTCATGCATCTGTAGTTCGTTTGCTGGAGGCCCTGGTGCGCCCATTCTTTCTCTCTCTCTCTGCCTCTTTCTCTCTCTGTCTGTTGATCTCAAATAAATAAATAAAAATAAACAAAAAATTATAAAAAAGAAAATATTAACACTGGAGAGATGGCTTAGTGGTTAAGGCACTTACCTATGAAGCCTAAGTACCTAGGTTCGATTCCTCAGGTCCCACATAAGCCAGATGTACAAAGTTGTGCGTGTGTTTGGAGTTTGTTTGCAGTGGCTAAAGGCCCTGGCTTACCCATTCTCTCCCTCTTTCTCCTCTCTGTCTCTACACTTGATCTTACCCAAAAGGCCAAGAAGTGATTCTGTCTCTAATAAATAAATTAAAAATTTAAAAATTATTTATTTATTTGCAAAGAGAGAGAGAGAATATGTGTGCACCAGGGGCCTCTAGTCATTGCAAATGAACCCCAGATACATGACCACTTTGAACATCTGGTTGTTTTGGGTTTTTTTTTTTTTTTTTTTGGTTTTTCAAAGTAGGGGCTCACCAAGCTAACCTAGAATTCACTATGTAGTCTCAGGGTGGCCTCAGCTACATCTGGTTTTTTTAAAAAAAATAATTTTATTTATTATTTATCTGCAAGGAGAGAGAGAGAGATAGAAGAGAGGCAGACAGAGAGAGAATGGGCACACCAGGGCTTCCAGCCACTGCAAACAAACTCCAGATGCATGTGCCCCTTGTGCATCTGGGTTATGTGGGTCCTGGGGAATCGAACCTGGCTCCTATGGCTTTGCAGGCAAATGCCTTAACTGTTAAGCCATTTCTCCAACCCCCTACATCTGGTTTTATGTGTGTACTGAGGAATCAAACCTGGGTTGTTAAACATGTGCTTTAACCACTGAGCCATCTCTCAAGCCCCTGACTGGTGGGGTTTTTTTTTGTTTGTTTGTTTGTGGGTTGTTAAACATGTGCCTTAACCACTGAGCCATCTCTCGAGCCCCTGACTGGTGGTTTTTTTGTTTTGTTTTGTTTTGTTTTGTTTTGTTTTGTTTTGTTTTGTTTTGTTTTGTTTTGTTTTGTTTTGTTTTTTCCAGGTAGGGTCTCGCTCTAGCCCAGGCTGACCTAGAATTCACTGTGTAGTCTCAAGGTGGCTTTGAACTCATGGCAATCCTTCTATCTCTGCCTCCTGAGTGCTGAGATTAAAAGTGTGCGCCGTCAGGCCCAATTTTTTTTTTTTTTTTTGGTTTTTCAAGGTAGGGTCTTGCTCTAACCCAGGCTGATCTGGAATTCACTGTGTAGTCTCAGGGTGGCCTTGAACTCATGGCGATCCTCCTACCTCTGCCTTCCCAGTGCTGGGATTAAAGGCATGCACTACCACACCTGGCCATGACTGGTGCTTTTAAAAAAGAAATTATTTATTTGCAAGCAGAGAGCGAAAGATACAAGAATGGGCACAAGAACACCAGGGCCTCTAGCCACTGCAAAGGAACTCCAGACATATGCGCCACTGTGCATCTGGCATTACGTGTGTATTGGGGAGTCCAATCCGGGTAATCAAACTTTGCAAGCAAGTGTTTTTAACTGTGAGCTATCTGTCCAGTCCTGACTGGTGTTTTTTCTTTTGTAATTTCACTTCTATAACCTTAAGTTGTTAGGAGACTGCATCTTTTTCAATTTTTTAAGAAGTTTCAAGATTAATTTGGAAAAGCTTTAAATTGTATTTTACTCTATTGCAGGGAAACATTGTTCTAACAGATTATGAGTACCTAATTTTAAATATCCTAAGGTTTCGAACTGATGAGGCAGATGATGTTAAATTTGCTGTTCGTGAACGCTATCCACTTGATCATGCTAGAGCTGCTGAGCCTTTGTTTACTTTGGACAGGTAATGTCTTTGTTTACAAACTCATTAAAATTTTTTAAATTTGTTTTATTTATTTATTTGTTTGTTTATTTGACAAAGAGAGAAGAGAGAGAGAATGGGCGCATCAGGGCCTCTAGCCCCTGCAAATAAACTCCAGATACATGTGCCACCTTGTGCATCTGGCTTATGTGGGTCCTGGGGAATTGAACCTAGGTCCTTTAGCTTTGCAGGCAAGTGCCTTAACTGCAAGGCCATTTCTTGAGCCCTGTACTAAAAAGACAAAGTAGGTCATTCTTCAGAATATGATAAACCTTGAGTTAGAAGATGTTTACATGTATAACTAAATTTAAACTCAACTAGATAAAGATGCGTGTAAGTAATTAGACCTCCTTAATTGGAAGTAACAGTTATGTCTCTTTAGACTACGTTTTGGGTTATTTGAACATTTCTCATTTCTTTAAATGATTTCTTTTAATTTTATTATTTATTTGCAAGCAGAGAGAAATAGAGAGAAGAGAGACAGAGAAAGAATGGGCACTCCAGGGCCTCTAGCCACTGCAGACGAACTCCAGACGCATGTGCCCCTTGTGCATCTGGCTTACATGGGTCCTGGGGAATCGAACCTTGGTCCTTTGTCTTTGCAGGCAAACACCTTAACTGCTAAGCCATCTCTCCAGCCCATTTCTCATTTCTTGATAAAGTGAGGTGATGACTTCACTATTCTGTGAGAAGACAGATCTTGGGCAAAACACAAAGGAAAGTAGACATTCTAATTTATGTAGGAAAAAGGGAAGGGAAGGTACAATAAGGTGATGATAAGTTATAACTGTACTAATCTGGCTGGAAGGACTACTAGCTCATATTGCACAGCAGTGGTCCTCAGTATGTTTGCATCAGAATCAACTGGAGGGCTTGTTAAAATATAGGTTGACCCATTGACGGTAATTGAGTAGATCCAGGATAGGGCCTGGATTTTCCATTTCTAACAAGTTCTAGGTAATGTTGATTGATAAAATCTGGGTACCACATTAAGGCACAGGATTCTTAAGAGTTCTTATTAAATGCTCAATTAGATAATGTTTAGATACGGCATGAGAATTTGTAAATGGCACTTAGCTTGTACGTAGAAATGTCCGTTTTCAGGCATTGTGGCACATATCATGAATTCCAGCACTTGGGAGACTGAGGCAGGAGGATCGTCATGAGTTTGAGGCCAGCCTGGCACTATATAGTGAATTCCAGGTTAGCCTGGGCTAGAGCGAGACCCTACCTTGAAAAAAAAATGTTTGTTTTATGGTACTTTGATAATGGGCAATATGACCAGTTCTGAAAAACTGATTTCTGTTAGAAAACCTGAATTCAAGTCTCAGATTGCCATTCAGAAACTAATTAATTGTGACTAACTTATGTGTGTTTGTTGAGACAGGGTCTTGCTATGCATATAACCTAGGTTGGCATCACACTCACTATGTAGTCCAGACTGGTCTTGAATTCACAGTGATTCTCCTGCCTCATGGTGACTTTTGGGTGTTTGGATTATAGGCATGCATCAAGCCCAGCTCTGGATAAATTACTTTTGTTGTTGTTTTTGAGGTAAGGTCTGACTTCTAGTCCAGACTGACCTGAAGCTTACTCTGTAGTCCCAGGCTGGCCTTGAACTCAGTGATTCTCCTACCTCTGCATCCCGAGTGCTGGTAATAAAGGTGTATACCACCATGCCTGACTGGATAAATTACTTTTATAACTCATTTTTGTACCTACAAGACAAGTTTTTTTTTCTTTTATTGTTTTTTCAAAATAGGGTCTTACATTAGCCCAGGCTGACCTGGAATTCACTATTTAGTCTTAGGGTGGCCTCGAACTCACAGCGATCCTCTTACTTCTGCCTCCTGAGTGCTGGAATTAAAGGCATGTATCACCATGCCTGGCCTTAGAAGAGTTACTTTTTGTTGTATTTCAGAATCTTGTAAAGATCAGATCAATTGATGAAATGAATTTGATATGAATGTGAACACTGCTGTAAAGCTTAATAAAGACAAGATAATAAAAATATGTCAATTTTGTTTCACAGATTGACTGAAGTAATAGCTAGTGCTCCTAAAGGTGAATTACTGAAGAGAGTTCTTAACCCTTTACTTCGTGAGTAATCCTACATATATAGCATTAAAATATTTCCAAGATTATGTTTTCAGGAATATGTATATATCTAGGTAGTCAGCAAGCTGTGGGGATCTATCCACTTGTCTCAACCCCTCCAGCACTGACATCACAGGTGCACACTCCCATTCCTGGCATTTTATATTGGTGCTGGGGGTCTGAACTCAGGTTCTCAGGCTTGCATGGCAAGTGCTTTACCTATTTCCCCATCCCTATTATCTTTTCGCATGATTTTATTTTTTGTGGTATTGAATTAGATCTAGGGTTCTACTATGTGCTAAACAAGTGCTGTAAACTTTGCTATGCTTCCACAGAAGTAAAAGAATTTTCATATTCTTCTGTATATGTGGCTGATTGTCATTAAGTACCTGCAACTCACACTATTTTCTTTTATATTTATTGTAATCTCAAACTCTTGTCAGTCCTTTACTTTTTTTTGTTGTTGTTGTTGTTGTTGTTGTTTTTTTTTTTTTTTTTTTTTTGGTTTTTTTTTTGCAAGGTAGGGTCTCACTCTGGTCCAGGCTGACCTGGAATTAACTGACTTAACTCTCAGCGATCCTCCTACCTCTGCCTCCCGAGTGCTGGGATTAAAGGCTCAGCTTGTTTTTGTTTTTGAGGTAGGGTCTCACTCAAACTCATTCTCAGGGTGATCAAACTCATGGTGATCCTCCTTATCTCTGCCTCCCAAGTGCTGGGATTAAAGGCATGCGCCACCATGCCCGGCTTGGTTTTTTATTTTATTTCATTTATTTATTTATTTTGGTTTTTCGAGGTAAGGTCTCGCTCTAGCCCAGGCTGACCTGGAACTCACTCTGTATTCTCAGAGTGGCCTCGAACTCCCGGTGATCCTCCTACCTCTGCCTTCCAAGTGCTGGGATTAAAGGCATGTGCCACCACGCCCAGCTTTGCTTTAGTTTTTTAAAGTTGGGTCTCACTCTAGCCCAGGCTGATCTGGAACTCAATCTAGTTCCAGGCTGGTCTCAAACTCACAGTGATACTCCTGCCTCTGCCTCCTGAGTGCTGGGATTAAAGACATGTGCCACTGTGCTCAGGTGACTTCTTTTATTGAGTAGATTATATTGAGATGTAAATTTGTACTACATTTTACATGTTAAATTTTATGGGGAAATTTAAAAAATAATACCCTCTGTTTTAATAGCCTATGGCCCTGCTCTTATTGAGCACTGTCTTATAGAAAATGGATTCTCTGGCAATGTCAAAGTGGATGAAAAACTTGGAAGTAAAGGTATGTTTTTGTGGTACAAGTTTTGTTTACTTTCATTTGTTTCACTTCCTCTTTCTTTCTTTCTCTCATTCTCTCTCTCTCTCTCTTTTATTTATTTTTTTTTTATTTTTTGAGGTAGGGTTTCACTCTAGTCCAGGCTGACCTGGAATTCACTATGTAGTCTCAGGGTGACCTCGAACTCTCGGCGATCTTCCTACCTTAGCCTCCCAAGTGCTGGGATTAAAGGTGTGCACCACCACGCCTTGTTTCTTTAATTTTTATTTATTTATTTATTTGCAAGCAGAGAGAGGGAAGAGAGACAGAGAGAATGGGCACACCAGGGCTTCCAGCCACTGCAAACAACAAAGTCCAGCTCGTCAGGCTTCATAGGAAAGTTCCTTAACCACTGAGTCATCTCTCCAGCCCAGCCTTTCTGTTTAAAATATATATATATATGCATACATACATACATATGGGCTGGAGAGATGGCTTAGCGGTTAAGGCGCCTGCCTGCTAAGCCTAAGAACACTGGTTCCAATCTCCAGGTCCCACGTTTAGCCAGATGCAAAGTGACACAAGGGTGCAATGCCGCACTTGGCCACAAGGGGGCAAGCATCTGGATTTTGTTCACAGCAGCTGAGAGACTGCTGGTGCGCCCATCTCTGTCTCCCTCTCCCTCTCTGTCTATCTTTCTCTGTGTCTCTCTCCAAAAATAAATAAAAAATAATAAAAAATATATATATATATATACATACATATATATATGTGTTATTTTGCAAGTGGAGAGAGAGAGAGAGAGGAGAGAGAGGCAGACAGAGAGAGAATGGGCACGCCAGGGCCTCTAGCCACTGCAAATGAACTCCAGATACATGTGCCCCTTGTGCATCTGGCTTACGTGGGTCCTGGAGAATCGAACCGAGATCCTTTGGCTTCACAGGCAAATGCCTTAACCGCTAAGCCATTTCTCCAGCCCCCCTTTTTATATGTTTTTATATGTATCTGTTTAGTAGTGGCTAATCAACACTTAACTGGCATTCCATTTTTCACTTTTTTCTTAATTTTCCAATTAGATATTGAAAAAGTATTGATTTGTCTGCAGAAGGCAGAAGACTATATGAAGAAAACATGCAACTTCAATGGAAAGGTAGCAACATCATGTATATTCACTGTTTATTACTTTATTAATTAGATTTTCCGAATGACATATCAATTAAAAGATCAGTGTATATCAGTTTACTGTTCTAATTTTGAAAATTGATTTCTGAGGGGACAGGAAGAGAAAGGTTAACCAAAACATGGTCACACACACCTTTATTCCTAGCACTCAGCAGAGGTAGGGGGTCTCCATGAGTTAAAGGCTACCCTGAGACTACATAGTGAATTCTAGGTCAGCCTGGGCTAAAGCAAGACCCTACCTTGAAAAACGAAAAATAAGCCAGGTGTGATGGCACACACCTTTAATCCCAGCACTCAAGAGGCAGAAGTAGGAGAATTGCCATGCATTCGAGACTACCCTGAAATTACATAATGAATTCCTACCTTGAAAAGCCAAAATAAATAAATAAATAAATAAATAAATAAATAAATAAATAATAAAAATTGGGGCTGGAGAGATGGCTTAGCAATTAAGGCACTTGCCTGCGAGGTCTAAGGACCCAGGTCCAATTCCCCAGTATTCACGTAATCCACATGCACAAGGTGGCATATGTGTCTGGAGTTCATTTGCAGTGGCTAGAGGCTCTGGCATGCCCATTCACTCTCTAAGAAAAAAAAAATGTGTATTTTTTAATTCTGTTTTTTTTTTTGTTGTTGTTGTTTTTTTTTTTTTTTTTTTGAGGCAGGGTCTTTATTCTAGGCCAGGATAACCTGGAACTCATTCTGTAGCCCAGGCTAGTCTCTAATTCATGATGACCCTCTTCCTGAGTGCTGAAATTATAGCACCAAATAAATAGGCTGTGGTGATATACTCTTTTAATCTCAAATCCCAGAATTTGGAAGTTCAAGGTCATTTTCAGCTACATAGCAAGTTAAAGACCACTTTTATTTACATGAGACCCAGTCTCAAAAAAACAAGATAATGCTTTGTCAACATCATTATGAACAGTCTGGAAAAAATTGATGAATTTGGAAATCGTTGTATTTTTTTGATTGACATAAGATCTTGCTATGTAGTCCTTGACCTCCTAAATGCTGGTATTATAGGTATGTACCACCACGCCTGGATGAAATAGTGCTTTCTGAATTTATTTTAGAGAAGCATATTTTAATTCACCAGCACTTAAAGAAACTTACTTAGAGTTAAATATTTAAAAGGTTACTTTATATTTTTCTTTTGTATTCAAAGTACTTAGAGGAAACTCAATAAAATTATTGTTTTGAAAAGTGAAACGTTGTTAATTGTGAATTTAAATGTGTCTAACATTGGAATTTTTTGGGGGTAGGGCTATATAATTCAGAAAAAAGAAGTAAAACCAAGCCTGGATACAGATAAACCAGTTGAAAATATACTCACGTAAGTATGTAGGCATGGACCAATTTGCTTTGTATGTTAACTAGTGTTCTTGAATTTAATATAATAAATATGTTTTACAGGTATGAGGAATTTCATCCTTTCTTGTTTTCTCAACATTCACAATGTCCATATATAGAATTTGAATCATTTGACAAGGTGAGTTTTCCTCTTCTGTGCTTTGTGTTTTTTTTTTTTTTTTTGTTTTTTTTTTTTTTTTTTTTTTTTTGGTTTTTCAAGGTAGGGTCTCACTCTGGCCCAGGCTGACCTGGAATTCTCTAAGTAGTCTTAGGGTAGCCTTGAACTCATAGTGATTCTCCTACTTCTGCCTCCCAAGCGCTAGGATTAAAGGCGTGCCACCATGCCTGGCCTCTTCTGTTTTTTGATCAGTTAGCATCAGTTGTAAGAATTGTATATTCCACCATGGGTTTGGGGATATAGCTCACTCATAGCATCTTTGCCTATTATTAGCATGCCAAAGGTCCTGCTTTTAGTGGTTCTTTATTTATAATGTAGGCTAATGCAATTGTTAAAATGGAGGAGACATTATACAGGTGTTATTTACAAGTTTAGAACAACAACAAAAAAAACTGCATAGGAGAGGTTAATTCTCATTCCAAACCAGCAACCAAAACAAGTCTTTTTACTTTAGAAAGGATGACTTCATTTTCAGGGCCCTGCTTTTAGTTTCCAGCATTGCCCTGAAAAGAGAGAGAATAAATATTCTTATATAATAATCACTGTAGGCTGAGGATGTAGTGCAGTGGTAGAGTACCTGCCTGACATGTGCAAGCCCTGGATTCAATTCCCAACACCAAAAAAATAAATCATTCATTTCTGGGGGTTAAAAATCAATACAGTCGAGTTGGGCATGGTGATGCTTGCCTTTAATCCCAGCACTTGGAAGGCAGAGGTAGGCAGATTGCTGTGAGTTTGAGAACAGCCAGGCTAGCATGAGGCACTACTTTGAAAATAAATAAAGTCACATATAACAACTATTGGAAACAATTGTCATCACTGTATTTGAAGATAAGGACCAAAGACTTGAATATAGTTTTATTCTTGATATTATTTTAGTTATATAATAGGTTTATTGGAAATCTGATCAGGTTTGCTGAGTGACATTATGGTATGAAGCAGACTAAAATTTTGTATATGTAAGTTGAAGTAGAGACTGTACCTTTTTTTTCTTACAGCTACTTATCTGTTGTTGTTGTTTTTTTAATAAGGCGGTGGATGAATTTTATTCGAAGATAGAAGGTCAGAAAATTGATTTAAAAGCTTTACAACAGGTATAGTATATTTAAAATATGTTAGACCAGTTAGACATAGATAGATTTCATGGGTAGATGATGCTTTCATTTAGAAATCAGCTGCCTTACAGAAGAAATGTGGGAAACAATATCAACTCCCCATCTCATGGAGTAAAATCAAGGTCCAGGGAAGTCTCATTATAAGTATATATCTTTAAGCCGGGCGTGGTGATGCATGCTTTTAATCCCAGCACTCTGGAGGCAGAGATAGGAGGATCGCTGTGAGCTCAAGGTCACCCTGAGACTACATAGTGAGTTCAGGTCAGCATGGACTACAGGGAGAGCCTATCTTGAAAAACCAAAAAAAAAAAAAAAAAAAAGTATACATCTTCATTCTTTTCATTTATTACATTTTATATATATATAACATTTAACAAATTTTTTGGGCTGGGGAAATGGCTTAGAGGTTAAGGCACTTTCCTACAAAAGCCTAAGGATCCAGATTCAATTTCCCAGTACCCATGTAAGCCAAAAGCGCATGCATTTGGCATTTGTTTGCAGTGGTTAGAGGCCCTTGCGTGCCTATTTTCATTCTCTCTTTCTCTGCCTCTTTCTCTCTTTAAATAAAAAGAAAAAAAAATTATTTATTTACTTGAGAGAGAGAGAGAGAAAAAATGGGCGTTCCAAGGACTCTAGCCTCTGCATGTGAACTCCAGATGGATGTACCACCTTTTGCATCTGGTTTACGTGAGTACTGGGGCATTGAACCTGGGTCCTTAGGCTTCTCAGGCAAGTACCTTAACTGCTAAGCCATCTCTTCAGCCTGAACATTTTTATTTATTTATTTATTTGCAGAGAGAGAGGTAGAAGAGAGGCAGACAGAGAGAGAATGGGTGCACCAGGGCCTCTAGCCACTGCATTGAACTCCAGATGCATGTGCCCTTTGTGCGTCTGGCTTACGTGGGTCCTGGAGAATTGAACCAGGATCCTTTGGCTTCACAGGCAAATGCCTTAACCACTAAGCCATCTCTCCAGGCCCTGAACATTTTTTTTTTTAATTTTTACTATTTATTTGCAAGTAGAGATAGAAGAGAGATAGTGAGAATGGTTATGCCCGGGCCTCCAGCCACTGCACATGATCTCCAGATGCATGCACCACTTTGTGCATGTGGCTTTTCGTGGGTACTAGGGAATCAAACTCCAATTGTTAGGTTTTACAGGTAAGTGCCTTAAGTACTTAGCCATATCTCCAGCCTATTTTACTTTCTAAAGTGATTGGAATCTAGTGTGATTATGAGGCCTTTTATTTATATATAAGTTACTAAGCAATTAGTTTGAAATATTTTTATTTATTTGACAGAGAAAGAGAATGGGTATGCCAGGGCCTGCAGCCACTATAAATGAACTCCAGTCACATGTGCATACACTTCATGGACACACATACATGCCACAAATATTACACACACACCAAATAATTGTTTTTGTCTTAACCTTTTTTTTGTTGTTGTTGTTTTTAGAGGTAGGGTCCCACTCTAGTCCAGGCTGACTTGGAATTCACTATGTAGTCTCAGGGTGGCCTCGAACTCACAGTGATCCTCCTACCTCTGCCTCCCGAGTGCTGGGATTAAAGGCATGCACCACTACGCTCAGCAGGGAGAGAGGAGAGGGCCTCCATCCACAATAGACGAACTCTAGATGCATGTGTCATCTTGGGTTTCTGGCTTTGTGTGGGTACTAGGGAATTGATCTTGGGTCATTTGGCTTTATGGGCAAGTGCCTTAACCACTGATAGCCTGAGAGAGATGGAGTTGGTTTGCAGTGGCAGTAGGCCTTGGTGCACCCATGCTCACTTTCTGTCTGCCTGTCTGTGTGTGTGTCTCATAAATTAATTAAAAAAAATTTTTTTTTAACTTTTATTTAATTATTTGCAAGCAGAGAGAGAGAGGGAAGAGAGACAGAGAATGGTGAGTGTACCCGGGCCTCTAGCCACTGCAAACGAACTCCAGATGCATGCGCTACCTTGTGCATCTGGCTTAACCGCTAAGCCATTTCTCCAGCCCAATAAAATTTTTGAAAAAAGAAAAAAGTTTCCGGGTATAGTGGCACATGACTTTAATCCCAGCACTCAGGAGGCAGAGGTTGGTGGATCACTGTGTGTTTGAGGCCAGCCTGAGACTATGAATACTAAGTCAGCCTGCGCAAGAAAAATATAAGGTCAGCCTCAGTAAGTTTGAGGAAAGAAAGAAAGGAAGGAAGGGAGAAAACAAATAAGGAAGGAAGGAAAATAAAAGGTCAGCCTCAGTAAGTTTGAGGCTGTAGGCCACATAAGATCCTGTCTCAACAAAACAATGAGGCTGGGAAGATGGCTTAGTGGTTAAAAATGCTTGCTTGCAAAGCCTATCTGCCAGGGTTCATTTCCCCATAAAGCCAGATACATAAAGTTGTGCATGCATCTAGAGTTCGTTTGCAGTGGCAAGAGGCCTGGGCATTCTCTCTGTCAAATAAATAAATGCAAATATTTATAAAAATTAAAAGCAAAGGGGATGGAGAGATGGCTTAGCAGTTAAGGCGTTTGCCTGCAAATCCAAAGGATCCTGGTTCAACTCTCCAGGACCCACGTAAGTCAGATGTACAAGGGGGCACATGCATCTGGAGTTCATTTGCAGTGCCTAGAGACCCTGGCATGCCCATTCTCTCTCTCTGTCTCTCTTTTTCTCTCTCCCTCTCTCTCAAATGAATAAATAAATAAAATATATTTTAAAAAATTAAAAGCAAAAATAAAAAATAAGCGCTTGGGAAATGACTCATTAGATAAAGTATGTTGCAAACATGGATATCTGAGTTAAGAATTGTAGAACCATGTAAAAAGCTGGATGCTATAGCAGGCATTCAATCCCAGAGTGCCTATGGCAAGAAGGGAAGCAGAGACCAGAGAATCTCTTGGAAGCAAGAACTAGCATCCAAGATTTTCTTTTGACTTCTACATGGTACATGTGTACCCTCATACTCACAAAACAAATATAAATTAACATATTAAGTGCTATGCAGGAGGTCAAATGGCCATCTTGAACCAGTATGTTGGCATTTAGAAGTAAAAAAGTACTCTGAAAAATAGTAGAAATAATATTAAAACTAAAAGTATTGATATCATTGTGCTTTTAAAAAATTTATTTGCAAGGAGAGAGAAAGAGAAAGGGAAGAGAGAATGGGCACTTCCAGGGCCTCTTGCAGCTGCAAACAAATTCCAGATGCATGCATGTTCATCTGACTTTATGTGGGTACTGGGGAATTGAACCCAGGCTGTTTAAACAAGTGCCTTAATTGCTGAACCATTTCTCCAGCCCTAGTTTTGCTTTTAAGAATTTATTTTGACCAGGCATGGTGGTACATACCTTTAATCCCAGCACTCAGGTGGCTGAGGTAGGATTGCTATCAGTTTGGAAGGCTGAGGTGGAGGATTGCTGTCAGTTTGAGGCCAGCCTGAGATTGTTTCCAGTTCAGCCTGGGCTAGAGCAAGATCCTATCTTGAAAAACCAAAAATGAAATAAAATAAATAAATTGATTTTAGGTACAGCCATAGCTCAGAAATAGAGTGCTTGTCTAGTGTACATAAGGCACTGAGTTCAGTCTCCAGTACCATAAAAGGAAGAAAAAAACCTTTATGCCATAGTTACAAAAATCTTCAGTCTGCCTGTTTGAATAATGCTAAGGGAATTAAGAGTCATGTCTTATAATTTACATTTTCCTATAAGAAGTCATATGTTGGTAGACAAGAGAGGTAATTTTGGAGCATGGCATTTTCAGTGTGTTAATCTTGATAAGAGTAGATAGTAGAGAAATTGGCCAAATCACAACATTGAGAGAACAAGACAGTGAATATTAGGAATTAAGAGAGAGAAGGTACCATGAGATGGGAGAAATATAACTTGAAAAATCTTGTTTTGTCACTGAAAGGAAAAACAAGCACTGAAGAAATTGGATAATGTCCGAAAGGATCACGAAAACAGATTAGAAGCTCTTCAACAGGCTCAGGTATTATATTTAGCTTTTTCAGATGCTTTTTCCAAAATTATAACCTCAGCTGGCATTATGGTAAATGTGCCTTGTTTGTTTCTTAAGGAAATAGACAAAATGAAAGGAGAGCTTATAGAAATGAACCTACAGATAGTTGATAGAGCCATTCAAGTAGTTCGTAGTGCTCTAGCCAACCAGATAAATTGGACAGAAATTGGAGTCATTGTGAAAGAAGCCCAAGCTCAAGGAGATCCTGTTGCAAGTGCAATCAAAGAATTAAAACTACAAACAAACCATGTTACAATGCTACTAAGGTAAGTTTGATTCTTAGTTAAGCAGCTAGTGCTTATTTTTATGTCATTATTTAATATTCACTACATTCATTTAAGTTTTTTCTTTATATTTGGAAATAGTTAGAAATAAAAATTTTACTAAAATAAATAATGAAACAATTTTATAGAGAAAAGACTGAAACAAAAAGTGATGTAATAGATATAAGTTAAATACTGTTGAATATATTGAATATTTTTAATAGAAATCCATACTTGTTATCAGAGGAGGAAGATGATGATGGTGATGCCAGTGTTGAGATAAATGAAACTGAACCACCAAAGGGAAAAAAGAAAAAGCAAAAGAATAGACAGTTGCAGAAGCCTCTGAAAAATAAGCCATTGCTTGTTGATGTTGATTTAAGCTTGTCAGCCTATGCCAATGCCAAAAAGTAAGTTCTTTAAAAAATATTTTTATTTTTATTTATTTATTTATTTTAACTTTTTATTTATTTGAGAGAGGCGGGGGGAGGGGGACCAGAGAATGGATGCTCCAGGGCCTCTAGCCACTGCAAACGAACTCCACAGATCTGCCACCTTGTATGTCTGGCTTTACATGGGTACTGGAAAATTGAACCTGGGTCCATAGGCTTTGCAGGTAAGCTCCTTAACCACTAAGCCATCTTTCCAGCCCTTGTTTGGTTTTTTGAGGTAGGGTCTTGCTCTGGTTCAGACTAACCTGAAATTTACTATGTAATCTCAGGCTGGCCTCGAACTCAAAGCAACCATCCTACTTCTGCTTCCCAAGTGCTGGGATTAAAGGCATGTGCCACCATGCCTGGCTTTTAAAATATTTTTATTTATTTGCAAGCAGAGAGAGACGGGAGAAAGAGAGAAAGAGAATGGGCACATCAGGACCTCCAGCTGCTGCAACCAAATTCCAGATGCATGCACCACTTTGTGCATCTGGCTTTATGTGGGGAATCAAACCTAGATTGTTAGGCTTTGAGGCAAGTGCCTTAACCACAGAGCCATCTTTCTAGTCCCTTTTTTAGAATTTAAAAAATATACATATTTTTAAATTTTAATTTATTTATTTGAGACACACAGAGAGAAAGAGACAGAGAGAGTGGGCATGCCATGGACTCTAGCCACTGCAAATGAACTCCAGACACATGCACTACCTTGTGTGCTGGCTAACATGTACTAGGGAATCAAACCTGGGTCCTTAGGCTTTCACAGGCAAGTGCCTTAACCACTAAGCCATCTCTTCAGCCCCCTTTTTGGATTTTTATTTTTTTTGGTTTAAAAAAATTTTTTTTAATTATTTTATTTATTTTTGGAGAGAGACACAGAGAGAGACAGACAGAGAGGGAGAGGGAGACAGATAGAGATGGGCACGCCAGCAGTCTCTCAGCTGCTGTGAACGAAATCCAGATGTGTGCGCCCCCTCATGGGCAAGTGCGGCATTGCGCCTTTGCGTCACTTTGCATCTGGCTAAATGTGGGACCTGGAGATTGGAACTGGGTTCTTAGGCTTAGCAGGCAGGCGCCTTAACCGCTAAGCCATCTCTCCAGCCCTTTTTTTTGGTTTTTTGAGGTAGGGTCTCGCTCTAGCCCAGGCTGACCTGGAATTCACTCTGTATTCTCAGGGTGACCTTGAACTCATGGCGATCCTCCTACCTCTGCCTCCCAAGTGGCATGCGCCACCATGCCTGGCCCCTTTTTGGGTTTTTAAAAAATATGTTTATTTATTTACTTGAGAGAGAATAGGTGCACAAATGAACTCTAGACACATGTGCGTCTGACTCATGTGGGTCCTGGAGAATGGGAACCTGGGTCCTTTGGCTTTGCAGGCAAGCACCTTAACTGCTAAGCCATCTCTCCAGCCCACCTTTTTGGATTTCACTCTACCCCAGGCTGACCTGGAATGTACTCTGTAGTCTCAGGCTAGCCTCAAACTCACAGTGATCTTCCTACCTCTGCCTTTTGTGTGCTGGGATTAAAAGCATGTGCCACCATGCCCAGCTCCAAAAAAATAAAAAAGTGTATTTTAACTGCACTTTCTCAGTAAAATATTTGTGTAAATCAGTATGAAATAACAGAATTTGCACTGGGGCCAACTCAGTTGGTTAAAAGCATTTGCTTGAAAACCTTGTTACCTGGGTTCATTTCCCAGTACCCATGCAAAGCCAAACGCACAAAGTGGCTCATGCATCTGGAGTTCATTGCAATGTCAAGAGTACCTGGCATGTCCATATTTTTATTTATTTTCTCTGCTTGTAAGTAAAAAAATAATTTTTAAAGGATTAGAATTAAGAATGTTAAGAACACTTGTTATTTGGAGACATTATACAGGTGTTATTTACAAGTTTAGAACAACAACAAAAAAAAAAACTGCATAGGAGAGGTTAATTCTCATTCCAAACCAGCAACCAAAACAAGTCTTTTTACTTTAGAAAGGATGACTTCATTTTCAGGGCCCTGCTTTTAGTTTCCAGCATTGCCCTGAAAAGAGAGAGAATAAATATTCTTATATAATAATCACTGTAGGCTGAGGATGTAGTGCAGTGGTAGAGTACCTGCCTGACATGTGCAAGCCCTGGATTCAATTCCCAACACCAAAAAATAAATCATTCATTTCTGGGGTTAAAAATCAATACAGTCGAGTTGGGCATGGTGATGCTTGCCTTTAATCCCAGCACTTGGAAGGCAGAGGTAGGCAGATTGCTGGGAGTTTGAGAACAGCCAGGCTAGCATGAGCACTACTTTGAAAATAAATAAAGTCACATATAACAACTATTGGAAACAATTGTCATCACTGTATTTGAAGATAAGGACCAAAGACTTGAATATAGTTTTATTCTTGATATTATTTTAGTTATATAATAGGTTTATTGGAAATCTGATCAGGTTTGCTGAGTGACATTATGGTATGAAGCAGACTAAAATTTTGTATATGTAAGTTGAAGTAGAGACTGTACCTTTTTTTTTCTTACAGCTACTTATCTGTTGTTGTTGTTTTTTTAATAAGGCGGTGGATGAATTTTATTCGAAGATAGAAGGTCAGAAAATTGATTTAAAAGCTTTACAACAGGTATAGTATATTTAAAATATGTTAGACCAGTTAGACATAGATAGATTTCATGGGTAGATGATGCTTTCATTTAGAAATCAGCTGCCTTACAGAAGAAATGTGGAAACAATATCAACTCCCATCTCATGGAGTAAAAATCAAGGTCCAGGGAAGTCTCATTATAAGTATATATCTTTAAGCCGGGCGTGGTGATGCATGCTTTTAATCCCAGCACTCTGGAGGCAGAGATAGGAGGATTGCTGTGAGCTCAAGGTCACCCTGAGACTACATAGTGAGTTCAGGTCAGCATGGACTACAGGGAGAGCCTATCTTGAAAAACCAAAAAAAAAAAAAAAAGTATACATCTTCATTCTTTTCATTTATTACATTTTATATATATATAACATTTAACAAATTTTTTGGGCTGGGGAAATGGCTTAGAGGTTAAGGCACTTTCCTACAAAAGCCTAAGGATCCAGATTCAATTTCCCAGTACCCATGTAAGCCAAAAGCGCATGCATTTGGCATTTGTTTGCAGTGGTTAGAGGCCCTTGCGTGCCTATTTTCATTCTCTCTTTCTCTGCCTCTTTCTCTCTTTAAATAAAAAGAAAAAAAAATTATTTATTTACTTGAGAGAGAGAGAGAGAAAAAATGGGCGTTCCAAGGACTCTAGCCTCTGCATGTGAACTCCAGATGGATGTACCACCTTTTGCATCTGGCTTACGTGAGTACTGGGGCATTGAACCTGGGTCCTTAGGCTTCTCAGGCAAGTACCTTAACTGCTAAGCCATCTCTTCAGCCTGAACATTTTTATTTATTTATTTATTTATTTATTTATTTATTTGCACAGAGAGAGGTAGAAGAGAGGCAGACAGAGAGAGAATGGGTGCACCAGGGCCTCTAGCCACTGCATTGAACTCCAGATGCATGTGCCCTTTGTGCGTCTGGCTTACGTGGGTCCTGGAGAATTGAACCAGGATCCTTTGGCTTCACAGGCAAATGCCTTAACCACTAAGCCATCTCTCCAGGCCCTGAACATTTTTTTTTTAATTTTTACTATTTATTTGCAAGTAGAGATAGAAGAGAGATAGTGAGAATGGTTATGCCCGGGCCTCCAGCCACTGCACATGATCTCCAGATGCATGCACCACTTTGTGCATGTGGCTTTTCGTGGGTACTAGGGAATCAAACTCCAATTGTTAGGTTTTACAGGTAAGTGCCTTAAGTACTTAGCCATATCTCCAGCCTATTTTACTTTCTAAAGTGATTGGAATCTAGTGTGATTATGAGGCCTTTTATTTATATATAAGTTACTAAGCAATTAGTTTGAAATATTTTTATTTATTTGACAGAGAAAGAGAATGGGTATGCCAGGGCCTGCAGCCACTATAAATGAACTCCAGTCACATGTGCATACACTTCATGGACACACATACATGCCACAAATATTACACACACACCAAATAATTGTTTTTGTCTTAACCTTTTTTTGTTGTTGTTGTTTTTAGAGGTAGGGTCCCACTCTAGTCCAGGCTGACTTGGAATTCACTACGTAGTCTCAGGGTGGCCTCGAACTCACAGTGATCCTCCTACCTCTGCCTCCCGAGTGCTGGGATTAAAGGCATGCACCACTACGCTCAGCAGGGAGAGAGAGAGGGCCTCCATCCACAATAGACGAACTCTAGATGCATGTGTCATCTTGGGTTTCTGGCTTTGTGTGGGTACTAGGGAATTGATCTTGGGTCATTTGGCTTTATGGGCAAGTGCCTTAACCACTGATAGCCTGAGAGAGATGGAGTTGGTTTGCAGTGGCAGTAGGCCTTGGTGCACCCATGCTCACTTTCTGTCTGCCTGTCTGTGTGTGTGTCTCATAAATTAATTTTAAAAAATTTTTTTTAACTTTTATTTAATTATTTGCAAGCAGAGAGAGAGAGGGAAGAGAGACAGAGAATGGTGAGTGTACCCGGGCCTCTAGCCACTGCAAACGAACTCCAGATGCATGCGCTACCTTGTGCATCTGGCTTAACCGCTAAGCCATTTCTCCAGCCCAATAAAATTTTTGAAAAAAGAAAAAAGTTTCCGGGTATAGTGGCACATGACTTTAATCCCAGCACTCAGGAGGCAGAGGTTGGTGGATCACTGTGTGTTTGAGGCCAGCCTGAGACTATGAATACTAAGTCAGCCTGCGCAAGAAAAATATAAGGTCAGCCTCAGTAAGTTTGAGGAAAGAAAGAAAGGAAGGAAGGGAGAAAACAAAAAAGGAAGGAAGGAAAATAAAAGGTCAGCCTCAGTAAGTTTGAGGCTGTAGGCCACATAAGATCCTGTCTCAACAAAACAATGAGGCTGGGAAGATGGCTTAGTGGTTAAAAATGCTTGCTTGCAAAGCCTATCTGCCAGGGTTCATTTCCCCATAAAGCCAGATACATAAAGTTGTGCATGCATCTAGAGTTCGTTTGCAGTGGCAAGAGGCCTGGGCATTCTCTCTGTCAAATAAATAAATGCAAATATTTATAAAAATTAAAAGCAAAGGGGATGGAGAGATGGCTTAGCAGTTAAGGCGTTTGCCTGCAAATCCAAAGGATCCTGGTTCAACTCTCCAGGACCCACGTAAGTCAGATGTACAAGGGGGCACATGCATCTGGAGTTCATTTGCAGTGCCTAGAGACCCTGGCATGCCCATTCTCTCTCTCTGTCTCTCTTTTTCTCTCTCCCTTTCTCTCAAATGAATAAATAAATAAAATATATTTAAAAAAATTAAAAGCAAAAATAAAAAATAAGCGCTTGGGAAATGACTCATTAGATAAAGTATGTTGCAAACATGGATATCTGAGTTAAGAATTGTAGAACCATGTAAAAAGCTGGATGCTATAGCAGGCATCCAATCCCAGAGTGCCTATGGCAAGAAGGGAAGCAGAGACCAGAGAATCTCTTGGAAGCAAGAACTAGCATCCAAGATTTTCTTTTGACTTCTACATGGTACATGTGTACCCTCATACTCACAAAACAAATATAAATTAACATATTAAGTGCTATGCAGGAGGTCAAATGGCCATCTTGAACCAGTATGTTGGCATTTAGAAGTAAAAGTACTCTGAAAAATAGTAGAAATAATATTAAAACTAAAAGTATTGATATCATTGTGCTTTTAAAAAAATTTATTTGCAAGGAGAGAGAGAAAGAGAAAGGGAAGAGAGAATGGGCACTTCCAGGGCCTCTTGCAGCTGCAAACAAATTCCAGATGCATGCATGTTCATCTGACTTTATGTGGGTACTGGGGAATTGAACCCAGGCTGTTTAAACAAGTGCCTTAATTGCTGAACCATTTCTCCAGCCCTAGTTTTGCTTTTAAGAATTTATTTTGACCAGGCATGGTGGTACATACCTTTAATCCCAGCACTCAGGTGGCTGAGGTAGGATTGCTATCAGTTTGGAAGGCTGAGGTGGAGGATTGCTGTCAGTTTGAGGCCAGCCTGAGATTGTTTCCAGTTCAGCCTGGGCTAGAGCAAGATCCTATCTTGAAAAACCAAAAATGAAATAAAATAAATAAATTGATTTTAGGTACAGCCATAGCTCAGAAATAGAGTGCTTGTCTAGTGTACATAAGGCACTGAGTTCAGTCTCCAGTACCATAAAAGGAAGAAAAAAACCTTTATGCCATAGTTACAAAAATCTTCAGTCTGCCTGTTTGAATAATGCTAAGGGAATTAAGAGTCATGTCTTATAATTTACATTTTCCTATAAGAAGTCATATGTTGGTAGACAAGAGAGGTAATTTTGGAGCATGGCATTTTCAGTGTGTTAATCTTGATAAGAGTAGATAGTAGAGAAATTGGCCAAATCACAACATTGAGAGAACAAGACAGTGAATATTAGGAATTAAGAGAGAGAAGGTACCATGAGATGGGAGAAATATAACTTGAAAAATCTTGTTTTGTCACTGAAAGGAAAAAACAAGCACTGAAGAAATTGGATAATGTCCAAAGGATCACGAAAACAGATTAGAAGCTCTTCAACAGGCTCAGGTATTATATTTAGCTTTTTCAGATGCTTTTTCCAAAATGATAACCTCAGCTGGCATTATGGTAAATGTGCCTTGTTTGTTTCTTAAGGAAATAGACAAAATGAAAGGAGAGCTTATAGAAATGAACCTACAGATAGTTGATAGAGCCATTCAAGTAGTTCGTAGTGCTCTAGCCAACCAGATAAATTGGACAGAAATTGGAGTCATTGTGAAAGAAGCCCAAGCTCAAGGAGATCCTGTTGCAAGTGCAATCAAAGAATTAAAACTACAAACAAACCATGTTACAATGCTACTAAGGTAAGTTTGATTCTTAGTTAAGCAGCTAGTGCTTATTTTTATGTCATTATTTAATATTCACTACATTCATTTAAGTTTTTTCTTTATATTTGGAAATCGTTAGAAATAAAAATTTTACTAAAATAAATAATGAAACAATTTTATAGAGAAAAGACTGAAACAAAAAGTGATGTAATAGATATAAGTTAAATACTGTTGAATATATTGAATATTTTTAATAGAAATCCATACTTGTTATCAGAGGAGGAAGATGATGATGGTGATGCCAGTGTTGAGATAAATGAAACTGAACCACCAAAGGGAAAAAGAAAAGCAAAAGAATAGACAGTTGCAGAAGCCTCTGAAAAATAAGCCATTGCTTGTTGATGTTGATTTAAGCTTGTCAGCCTATGCCAATGCCAAAAGTAAGTTCTTTAAAAAATATTTTTATTTTTATTTATTTATTTATTTTAACTTTTATTTATTTGAGAGAGGCGGGGAGGGACCAGAGAATGGATGCTCCAGGGCCTCTAGCCACTGCAAACGAACTCCACAGATCTGCCACCTTGTATGTCTGGCTTTACATGGGTACTGGAAAATTGAACCTGGGTCCATAGGCTTTGCAGGTAAGCTCCTTAACCACTAAGCCATCTTTCCAGCCCTTGTTTGGTTTTTTGAGGTAGGGTCTTGCTCTGGTTCAGACTAACCTGAAATTTACTATGTAATCTCAGGCTGGCCTCGAACTCAAAGCAACCATCCTACTTCTGCTTCCCAAGTGCTGGGATTAAAGGCATGTGCCACCATGCCTGGCTTTTTAAATATTTTTATTTATTTGCAAGCAGAGAGAGACGAGAGAAAGAGAGAAAGAGAATGGGCACATCAGGACCTCCAGCTGCTGCAACCAAATTCCAGATGCATGCACCACTTTGTGCATCTGGCTTTATGTGGGGAATCAAACCTAGATTGTTAGGCTTTGAGGCAAGTGCCTTAACCACAGAGCCATCTTTCTAGTCCCTTTTTAGAATTTAAAAATATACATATTTTTAAATTTTAATTTATTTATTTGAGACACACAGAGAGAAAGAGACAGAGAGAGTGGGCATGCCATGGACTCTAGCCACTGCAAATGAACTCCAGACACATGCACTACCTTGTGTGCTGGCTAACATGTACTAGGGAATCAAACCTGGGTCCTTAGGCTTTCACAGGCAAGTGCCTTAACCACTAAGCCATCTCTTCAGCCCCCTTTTTGGATTTTTATTTTTTTGGTTTAAAAAAATTTTTTTAATTATTTTATTTATTTTTGAGAGAGACACAGAGAGAGAGACAGAGAGGGAGAGGGAGACAGATAGAGATGGGCACGCCAGCAGTCTCTCAGCTGCTGTGAACGAAATCCAGATGTGTGCGCCCCCTCATGGGCAAGTGCGGCATTGCGCCTTTGCGTCACTTTGCATCTGGCTAAATGTGGGACCTGGAGATTGAACTGGGTTCTTAGGCTTAGCAGGCAGGCGCCTTAACCGCTAAGCCATCTCTCCAGCCCTTTTTGTGGTTTTGAGGTAGGGTCTCGCCTAGCCCAGGCTGACCTGGAATTCACTCTGTATTCTCAGGGTGACCTTGAACTCATGGCGATCCTCCTACCTCTGCCTCCCAAGTGGCATGCGCCACCATGCCTGGCCCCTTTTGGGTTTTTAAAAATATGTTTATTTATTTACTTGAGAGAGAATAGGTGCACAAATGAACTCTAGACACATGTGCGTCTGACTCATGTGGGTCCTGGAGAATGGGAACCTGGGTCCTTTGGCTTTGCAGGCAAGCACCTTAACTGCTAAGCCATCTCTCCAGCCCACCTTTTTGGATTTCACTCTACCCCAGGCTGACCTGGAATGTACTCTGTAGTCTCAGGCTAGCCTCAAACTCACAGTGATCTTCCTACCTCTGCCTTTTGTGTGCTGGGATTAAAAGCATGTGCCACCATGCCCAGCTCCAAAAAAATAAAAAAGTGTATTTTAACTGCACTTTCTCAGTAAAATATTTGTGTAAATCAGTATGAAATAACAGATTTGCACTGGGGGGCCAACTCAGTTGGTTAAAAGCATTTGCTTGAAAACCTTGTTACCTGGGTTCATTTCCCCAGTACCCATGCAAAGCCAAACGCACAAAGTGGCTCATGCATCTGGAGTTCATTGCAATGTCAAGAGTACCTGGCATGTCCATATTTTTATTTATTTTCTCTGCTTGTAAGTAAAAAAATAATTTTTTAAAGGATTAGAATTAAGAATGTTAAGAACACTTGTTATTTTACCTGTATATATTTTTGTTGTTGTTGTTTTGTTATGTTTTTTTTTTTTTTTTTTTTTTTTTTTTTGAGGTAGGGTCTCACTGTAGCTCAGGCTGACCTGAAATTCACTATGTAGTCTCAGGGTGGCCTCAAACTCACAGCGATCCTTCTATCTCTGCCTCCCGAGTGCTGGTATTAAAGGTGTGTGCCACCACACCCAGCCCTGTATATTAATTCTTTTGGTGAAAAGTTACCTTTAGTTTTGTGCACCTGCAACTTTGTTCTGTATTATTTGAGAGTACACAACTTTATTCTGTATAATTTAAAATAAATAAAAACTAAATAATACAGATGTTACTTTGTGCTTAAGAGTCATGTATTTTTCTAGATATTATGATCACAAGAGATATGCTGCGAAAAAAACTCAGAAGACTGTTGAAGCTGCTGAGAAGGTAACAATAGAGTGAATGCTCATTGTTTTTAATTACTTTAATTATTTTTTCTATTTAAATGAGGTTTTCTACTTCATAAATAGGTAATGTGATTTTGCTCTTTTTAAAATATTTATTTTTATTTATTTATTTATTTGACAGAGAAAGAGGGAGAGAGAGAGTGAATGGGTGCACCAGGGCCTCCAGCCTCTGCAAACAAACTCCAGACGCATGCATCCCCTTGTGCATCTGGCTAATGTGGGTCCTGGGGAATTGAATCTGGGCTCTTTGGCTTTGCAGGCAAATGCCTTAACTGCTAAGCCATCCCTCCAGCCCTACTTTTGCTTTTTTTTAAGTGGTAAAAGGATAGATTTATTCAAAGTGAGTGCACACTTTGAGCAAGCATGCAGTTCAAAAAGCCTAATTTTGCATTTTTCTAGTATTTGTTATTTTCTAGTGCATATTTCTAGCATTTCTCCTAAGCCTGTGTAGCCTTCATTTTTTCCCATCTCAGCAAATAGCACCTTCATTTTTCTTCTATCAAATATTGGAGAAATCCAAAACTCCTTTCTCATAAATGATATCCAGGCTATCCGCAAGCTTTTTTTTTTTTTTTTGCTTTCCGAGGTAGGGTCTCACTCTAGTGCAGGCTGACCTGGAATTCATTATGTTATCTCAGGGTGGCCTCATACTCTGGCAGTCCTCCTACATCTGCTTCCCGAGTGCTGGGATTAAGGCATGTGCCACCATGCCTGGCTTTACTGATTTATTTATTTGAGAGAGAGAAGGAGAGGAAGAGGCAGATAGAGAGAGAATGGGCCCACTAGTGCCTCCAGCCACTGCAAATGAACTCCAGACACATGTGCTACCATATACATCTGGCTTACATGGGTACTGGGGAATTGAACCTGGGTCCTTTTTACTGCTAAACCTTCTCTCCAGCCCCAGCTGCAAGTTGTTTTGACTCTCTGTTTAAATATAACCAGGTGTGATGGGGCATGTATGTAATTCCAGGACTTAGGAGGTGGATGCAGGAGAATCAAGAGTTCAAGGTCAAAAAAAAAAAAAAAAATAGCCATAAAGTGTGAAGGCCAAGTCTCACAAAACGCCCCCATGTGCAAAGAAGTGTCTGTGTGAGACTCACTCTTTCAGTTTCAATGTAAGAGACTTATTAATATTGGAGGGGTTAGGTGTGGATGATAGCACTTTTGGGATTGTCAAAATGTCAAAGCTTTCTGGAGTGCAGCTTTTATACTGAAAACAGTTACGCAATAGCTATTATATTATGTAAGGCATGAAAATGAATTGAAAAAGAACAATCTGGAAATGTGATGGTGAAGTTGCAGGTAGAAACGTGGAAGGAAAGCTGGGTGTGGTGGTGCACACCTTTAATCCCAGCACTCAGTAGCCAGAGGTAGGAGGATCACTGTGAGTTCAAGGCCACCCTGCACTACAGAGTGAATTCCAGGTCAGTGTGAGCTAGAAGAATGAGACCCTACCTGGTGGGGGGAAGTGGAAGGAAATAGAATAAGAAATGTCTGGGGAAATGTGGTATTCATTGCTTAGATTTTGGTGCTGTTAAGATGCAACAAGAAACAATGTTCAGTCATCTTTTTAACTCTCAGGAGTTTAAAATCCATCCAAAATGAGGTGCAGTATGACATAGTTAAGCAACAATGTTCTCTTTAATGTTTGTGACACCTAACCTATACATACTGCCTAAGACTTCTCATGAGTTAGTGCTCAGCTATAGCGTAAAAAACAAATTAGTCTTAACTTGATTAAAAAGAATGTTTTTTTCCATGGGCTGGCGAGATGGCTTAGCAGTTAAGGCTCTTTCTTGCATGTTTAGTCTAAAGGACCCAGGTTCCATTCCCTAGTATCCACATGAGCCAGATACCCAAGATGGTGCATGCCTATGGAGTTGGTTTGCAGTGGCTGGAGGCCCTGGCATATCCATTCTATCTGCTTATTCTTTTCTCTCTGCCTTTCTCTCTAAAATAAATAAATATATTTTTTAAAAAGAAAACAAAAGAGTTTAAGGTCACCCTCAGCTACATATTAAGTTTGAGATCAGCCTGAGCTACTTGAGACCCAGCCACAATACCAAATGCATACAAAAGAAAGAAATTAAAGAGTAACCAGAATCTGACCACATTTAATTATTTCCATCGGTCAGGCTTTCATTATCTCTGTGGTCACGTGAGCTGTAACAGCAGTCTGTTACTATTAACAGTAGTCTCTCACTTAACAGTAGTCTCTCACTGGATTGTTCTTTTTCTCCATTATAGCCTGTTCGCTACATAGCAGCCATAGTAATTCTCTCAAGTCACAAGCAAATTCCATTCTCTCTCACTCAAAACCTTACAGTTGCTGGGTGTGGTAGCACACACCTTTACTCTCAGCACACTGGAGGCAGAGGTAGGAGGATCACTGTGAGTTCGAGGTTAGCTTGGAGCTACAGAGTTCCAGGTCAGCCTAGACTAGAGCGAGACCTACCTCGAAACAACAAAACCCTTCAATTTATCTCCCATCTTAATACAATGTACAGCACTGCTGGCCTGTATAATTGCTTTTCTCTGACCTCACTTATCACCTGCGTTCCTCCTTTTTCTGGATCTTCTGAGATCTTAGCTGTTCCTAGGGACCATGGTGCATTGCTGATGTCTCAGGGTCCTTGCACTTGTTTCTCTTTTCTTCCTGGAATGTTCTCACATTTTCAAGGTTTGATTCATTCCTTCATTCATCCACATTAATTAAATTAATTAATTTATTTATTTTTGGTTTTTCAAGGTAGGGTCTCAGTCTAGCTCAGGCTGACCTGGAATTCACTATGTAGTCTCAGGGTGGCCTCGAACTCTTGGCAATCCTCCTACCTCTGCCTTCCGAGTGCTGGGATTAAAGGCGTGCGCCACCACGCCCGGCCCATTCATCCACATTTAAAGAAGACTATCAGAGATACCTTTGTTGACTATTTTTTTTTCTTTTTTGGTTTTTCGAGGTAGGGTCTCACTCTGGCCCAGTCTGATCTGGAATTCACTATGTAGTCTCAGGGTGGCCTCAAACTCACACCAATCCTCCTACCTCTGCCTCCCAAGTGCTGGGATTAAAGGCATGAGCCATCATGCCCGGCTTGTTGACTGTTTTTACTAAAAATTACCACCTTCAATCTCTCTTTACTTTGCTGTTATTCTTAACCCCCTCAACTGTCATAAAACTGAATATTTTTCTCTTTAGAATGTGCATAAAAGTTTGATTTTTGTTTTGCTTCATGCTGTAGCCTAATTTCTAGAGTATTGCTTGGAAAACAGTAAGCACTTTAATATCTATTAACTGAGTTGTCTTCTTGACTTGACCATTACTATTTAGACCACATTTCTTTTCTTTCTTCCTTTTCTTCCCTTTCTTCTCTAACACAATGTCTGTGTAACCCAGGGGTCCTTAAACTCACAATCCTCTTGCCTCTCTGCCTTCTAAGTACTGGGCTTACTGGTACACCACCTCTTCTAGTAACAAGGCAGTTGTTAATTTTTAGGAATTAAGCAAATATTTATATACACTAAAATCTTTGACTATATTTTAATCTTAAAGGCAAAAATCTTTTATTTTTCATTGTAGTATATATTTGTATGTATATGGGTTCTGTGACATTGTAAAAACTTAAAAAAATTTTTTTAATTTTATTTATTTTTGGAGAGAGACAGAGACAGAGAGGGAGAGGGAGACAGATAGAGATGGGCGCGCCAGCAGTCTCTCAGTTGCTGTGAACTAAATCCAGATGTGTGCGCCCCCCCCCTTGTGGGCAAGTGCGGCATTGCGCCCTTGCGTCACTTTGCATCTGGCTAAACGTGGGACCTGGAGATTGGAACCAGCGTTCTCAGGCTTAGCAGGCAGGCGCCTTAACCGCTAAGCCATCTCTCCAGCCCATTGTAAAAACTTTTAATTAATTTATTTAAAAAATTTTATTTATTTATTTATTTGAGACAGAGAGAGGGAGAGAGAATGAGTGAGAATGGGTGTCAGGGCCTCTAGCCACTGCAAATGAACTCCAGATGCATGTGCCCTTTGTGCATCAGGCTTATGTAGGAACTGGAGAATCGAACCGGGGTCCTTAGGCTTTGCAGGCATGCGCCTTAACTGCTAAGCCATCTCTCCAGCCCCAATGTAAAAACTTTTTTGAAACATAATTTCATTTTTTATTTATTGAGAGAGAAAGAGGCAGATACAGAATGGGCACACCAGGGCCTCCAGCCATTGCAAATGAACTCCAGACACATGTGCCACCTGTGCATCTGGCTTTACATGGACACAGGAAACCAGACATGGGTCCTTTGCCTTTTCTGGCAAGCGCCTTAATCACTAAACCATCTCTCCAGCCCCTATAAAAACTATTTCTGAAACTTGGCATGATTATGCATACCTATAATACCAGAATGCTGGAGGTTGAGGCAGGAGTATCTTTGTGAGTTCAAGGCCACCCTCAAATCAAACAACTTGTCCCATTGCTTACTTTGGTATTAATTAAATGCATTCTAAAATTAAATTATTTTTTTATATAAATAGGCATTCAAGTCAGCAGAAAAGAAAACAAAGCAAACCTTAAAAGAAGTACAAACTGTTACCTCTATTCAAAAAGCAAGAAAAGTGTATTGGCAAGTATTACGCTTTTTTTTTTTTTGCATGTGTGCATGTGTGTGTGCACCCTGTGTGCACATATACAGTGGTCAAAGGAATACTTCGGGTGTTGTTCTTTCTTTTTTTAAATTTTATTTATTTATTTATTTATTTATTTATTTATTTATTTATTTATTAAAGAGAGAGAGAGAGAATGGGCACACCAGAGCCTTCAGCCATTGCAAACAAACTCCAGATGCATGTGCCTCCTTGTGCATCTGGCTTACGTGTGTTCTGGAGAATCAAACTGGGATCCTTTGGCTTTATAGGCAAATGCCTTAACTGCTAAGCCATCTCTCCATCCCCCATGGTATTGTCCTTTTTGCTTCTCTGCCTGTTACTTGAGAGGAGTGTCTCACTTGAACAAGAGCTTCCATTTTTGCTGTTTTTTTTTTTTTTTCCAGTCAGCAAGCTGCATCAATCTCTGCCTCCTGTTGAACTGGGGTTACATGCCTGGATATTTACATGGGTGCTGAGAAATCAAACTTAGGCAGTCTCAGGCCTGTGCTTGCATACCCAACCTCTGAACCATCTCCCAGCCCCTGTGTATGCCTTTTTAAAAATTTATTTTCTGTCTTTATTGAAATTAGCTATGCACAATAATTAGAAAGTCAAGCAGTTGTACAATGCTTGTTACAAATCAGTTGCCTTACAGTTCTTCACCTGTATTCTATTGCCTGCTTTCCCAAAGAAACTTCTTTTAGGGCTGGGGAAATGGCTTAGTAGTTAAGGCATTTGCCTGTGAACCCTAAAGACCCCAGTTCGATTGCCTGGGACCCATATAAGCCATATGCCCAAGGGGGCACATATGTCTGGAGTTCGTTTGCAGTGGCTGGAGGCCCTGGCATGCTCACTCGCTCTTTCTGTCTGCCTCTCTCTCTCTCTCTCAAATACATTAATAAAATATTTTTTAAAAAAGAAACTACTTTTAGCTATTTTAATATTTTCCTCCATTTTTCTTTATAAATGCTTGTATTACTATTTCTTAAATTTTTTTTTGCATTAAAGTCTATTATTGACTTCTCACTATGGAAAAGGAATATTTCAGTTTCCACTTAAACTATGTTGCATATACACAGCTGTAGCACAATTTTGTCAAGATTGGTATTCACCTTTAATATTATTACGAATAGTTACATTGTAGTCAGCATTGCTTTTCCTCTTTGCTCAGCTTCTCTGTTTTCCCTGGTGTTAAAAATTGTTTAATTTGGGCTGAAGGGATGGTCTAGCTGTTAACGGTGCTTGCATACAAAGCCAAAGGACCTAGGTTCAATTCTCCAGGACCCATGTACGCCAAATGCACAGGTGGTGCGTGTGTCTGGAGTTAATTTGCAGTGGCTGGAAGCCCTGGTATGCTCATTTTGCTGTTTATATGCATCTCTCTTTCTTTGCTTCTTTCTCTTCTATGTCTCTCTCAAATAAATAAAAATAAAATATTAAAATGTTGTTTAATTTGCTTTATTTTTATTATATTTCTGTTACTAATTCATCTTCAAGTTCTCTTTCAAGTATGTTCAAAGACATTGCAATTTCATTACTATCTCCCTGGATAGATCCATGATCTCTCTTGGAGCACTATTTGTTATTTTGCTGTGCTGAGAATTAAACCTCATGCATGCTACCTGTGCAGTCTAAAAAGTGAGCCACATCTGTAGCCCCCCCCTTTTTCTTGATACATCATCTTATTATTTTGCCTAGGTTGATATCAAATTCCTAGGTTTAAGCTATCCTCCTGCCTCATCCTCTTGAGTAGCTGGAACTCCAGTTATATACCACTGCACTCAGTTCAAAATGATTTTGGGGGGTTGGAAAAATGTCTCAGTAAGTGCTTGCTTACAAAGCCTGCAAGGTCACATTCGATTCCCAAGTGACCCACATAATCTGGTTGAGTGAGAGTGGTGAGAGGCCCTGGCATACCCATAGGTGTGTGTGCACATGTACAAGTACGCACATGCAAATAAAAAAAATTAATGGTGCCAGGTATGGTGGCACACACCTTTAATCCCAGCACTTGGAAGGCAGAGGTAGGAGGATTGCTGTGAATTTGAGGCCACCCTGAAACTTCATAGTGAATTCTAGGTCAGCCTGGGCCAGAGTAAGACCCTACCTCATAAAACCAAAAAAAAAAAAAAAATTAATGGTATGAATTCAGGCAGCTATAAAGAAAAAAATGTTAGCTGGGCATGGGGCATACGCCTTTAATCCCAGCACTCAGGAGGCAGAGGTAGGAGTATCGCCATGAGTTCAAGGCCACCCTGAGAGTACATAGTGAGTTCCAGGTCAGCCTGGGCTAGAGCGAGACCCTACCTCGAAAAAACAAAAGCAACAACAAAAAGTTAATTTTGCTTTCTTTCAATTTGACAGGTTTGAGAAATTTCTGTGGTTCATTAGCTCAGAAAACTATCTCATTATAGGTGGGCGAGATCAGCAACAGAATGAGATAATTGTGAAAAGATACTTGACACCAGGTAAGTACGATTACAATTCTAAACATTTTCTTTGTTGTTGTTGTTGTTGTTGTTGTTGTTGTTGTTTTTTTCGAGGTAGGGTCTTGCTTTAGCTGAGGCTGACCTGGAATTCACTATGTAATCTCAAGGTGGCTTCGAACTCACAGCAATCATCCTACCTCTGCCTCCCGAATGCTGTGGGATTAAAGGCATGAGCCACCACACCTGGTCTAAACATTTTCTCTTACATGTAAACTCTGTATAATAGGCACTGATTTTTTATGCTCTGATTTGACAGAATTAATTAGTAGAAAGATTTGATGCTTTGTTTTGTTGAAGAAGTACTTTGTCATTTAATTCTCAGTTTAAGTGAATATTTTTAGTATTGCTGAGCTAGCTAATCTTTGGTATTAGACTTTTCTTGTTTGTTTGCTTGATTTTTGAGGTAGAGTCTCCCTCTAGCCCAAGCTGACCTGGAATTCACTATGGAGTCTCAGGGTGGCCTTGAAACTCATAGCAATCCTCCTACCTTGGCCTTCCAAGTACTAGAATTAAAGGTGTGTGCACTATGCCTAGCCTTGTATGAGACTTTGTGTTCATAAAGTCATTGTAGCTCAAATTTTTAAAAGCTTAGATTTCCAGTGCTGAAGTTGGTGACTATTTTTCCCATTTAGAAATAGGATTTATAGGGCCAAGCGTGGTGGCACATGTCTTTAATCCCAGCACTCGGGAGGCAGAGGTAGGAGGATCTCCATGACTTCTAGGCCACCCTGAGACTACATAGTTAATTCCAGGTCAGCCTGGGCTAGAGTGAGACCCTACCTCGGAAAACCAAAAAAGTAAATAAATAAAAAACAGGATTTATAGCTGCATGTGTAGTATGTACATAGAGTTACAGCAGCTTGGGAGGCTAAAAAGAAGGATCACTTGAACTCAGGAGTTTAAGAACAGTTTAGGCAATATAGTGATACCCTGTTTGGGGAAAAAAAGAAAGAAAGAGAAAAGGGCTGGAGGGGTGGCTTAGTTACAGCGCTTGCCTACAAAGCCAAAGGACCCAGATTTGATTCCCCAGGACCCACATAAGCCATATGCACAAGGTGGTTCATGCGTCTGGAGTTCATTTGCAGAAGCTGGAGGCCCTGATGCACCCATTCTCATTCTTTCTTTCTGTCTGCCTCTTTCTCCTTGTCAAATAAATAAGTTAAAATTATATATATAAGGCTGGGCGTGGTGGCGCACGCCTTTAATCCCAGCACTTGGGAGGCAGAGGTAGGAGGATCGCCGAGAATTCGAGGCCACCCTGAGACTACATAGTTAATTCCAGGTCAGCCTGGACCAGAGTGAGACCCTACCTCGAAAAACCAAAAAAACAAACAAACAAAAAATTATATATATATGAAAAAGGAAGGAAGGAAGGAAACGTAGCATAACAGGATGAAATTAAAAGCCAATTGTAGAAAGAAAGATTGGGAGACGTGGTGGCTGACGCCTTTAATCCCAACACTCAGGAGGTAGAGGTAGGAGGATCACTGTTAGTTCGAGGCCAGCCTGGGCTAGAATGAGACCCTACCTCCAAAATGAATGAATGAAAGAAAGAAAGAGAGGTGGGGGAGACAAAGGACTTAAAGTATCATTTCTTGTCTTTACTTAAGGAGACATTTATGTGCATGCTGATCTTCATGGAGCTACCAGCTGTGTAATTAAGAATCCAACAGGTAATATATTTCCATTATGTAGAATTTTAGTTCCTTAAAATATTTTTTAACTTTTTTATTGACAGCTTCTATAATTATAGATAATAAACAATGGTAATTCTCTTCCCTCCTCCTAAAATATTTTTAATACAAGTATGACAAGAATTAATATTCAGTCCCTAGCACTGCAAGAAAAAGAAAGAAGAAAAGCCCACAGTGATGAAGCAGGATGCAGAAGCGAGTATTCCATGAAGATGTAACAATCATAAGCATGTATATCTAGCAATTATACCCTATAATATATAATGAAAAACTAGACAGTATTGAAAGGAGGAAAAGAAGGCTACAGTAATATTTGAACAGCACTATAAACTAAGCCTCAACTTTCCTAAAATGTAACATCTAACAGTATGAACAGAATATCCCCTTTTCATGACTGAGGAGACAGCTCAGTGAGTAAAGTGCTTGTCTTGGGAACATGAGGACCAGAGTTCAGATCCACAGCACCCATGTAAAAGCCAGGCATGACAGTGCACATCTGTAAACCCAGCGCTGAAGAGGTGGAGACAGGAAGGTCCTTGGGACTTGTTGGCTAGCTAGTCTAGCCAAATCTGTGGGCTCCAGGTTTATTCAGAAGACTTTGTTTCACATTTGGGTGTGGTGGTGCACACCTTTAATCCCAGCACTTAGGAGGAACACTCTGTAAAAAGACCTTGTTTCAGAAAATAAGATGGAAAGTGATTGAGGAAAACACTCTATCAGCTTCTTGAGTTCACGGTACCAGCACACACCACACACATAAAAACATGCATACACATGCATATACATATGCCCTAAAAAGCCAACATTATGCATGGAGAAAAACTGAAGGCATTTCTTTGATTAGACTCACATGTACACAACATCACACACACTCAGTGCTATTTTATTTTATTTTATTTTTTTGGTTTTTTCTCTTTCTTTCTTTTTTTTTTTTTTTTTGAGAGAGAGACACAGAGATAGAGAGGGAGAGGCAGAGAGAGAGAGAGAATGGGCACGCCAGCAGTCTCTCAGCTGCTGTGAACGAACTCCAGAAGTGTGCACCCCCTTGTGGGCAAGTGTGGCATCTGGCTAAACCTGGGACCTGGAGATTGGAACCAGCGTTCTTAGGCTTAGCAGGCAGGTGCCTTAACCGCTAAGCCATCTCTCCAGCCCTGTTATTTTAATACATATTTTATTTATTTATTTGAGAAAGAGAGAAAGAATGGGCATACCAGGGCCTCCAGCCACTGTAAATAAACTTCAGATACACACACCACCTTGTGCTTATGTGGGTACTGGGGAATTGAACCTAGGTCTTTTGGCTTTGCAGGCAAGTACCTTAACTGCTAAGCCATCTTTCCAGCCCCACAACAATCAGTCTTAGATTTAAGACAATTGAAGTAATAGTAACTTTTCTAAGCATAATAGGATAAAATTAATAGCCAATTGTAGAAAATATTGAAGATTCACAATTGTGCGGACATTAAAGAGTATATCAAAACTGCACTAGAAAGTTGAAGCAGAGGGCTAGGCACATGACTCAGCAATTATAAGCTTTGTTTGCAAAGTCTGCTGCCTTGGGCTCAATTCCCCAGCACCCACATAAAGCCAGATACACAAAATGACGCACGTATCTGGAGTTCGATTGGAGTTGCAAGAGGGCCTGACACACCCATACTTTTCCCTTTCTCTCACCTCTCCTCCTCTCTGCTGTCAAATAAATAAATAAGTTTTTTTTTAAAAAGGTGAGGTAGGAGAATTGAGATATCAAGGTTTTCCTGAGCTACATAATGAGAAACTCAAAAGAATACAAGAGCCGGGTGTGGTGGTGCATGCCTTTAATCTTGGCTCTCAGGAGGCAAAGATAGAAGGTGAGTTTGAGGCTACTAAGACTACATAGTGAATTTCAGGTCAGCCTGGGCTGGAATGGGACCCTACTTCAAAATACCAAGGGAAAAAAACTTGAGATGCTGCTAAAGCAAACATGTACATGTGCTTGTGTGCGTGCTTAGGTCCAGGGATTATTGCTGCTGCTAATGAACAATAGACATGTGCTGTATTTTGTATCTGGCTTATGTGAGTGGATGGCTTGGGAATTGAATGCCAGGCTGGCAGGCTTTGCAAACAAGTACATTTAACAAATGAATCATCTTCCTAGACCTTACTTTGACTTTTTTTTTTTGGAGGTATGGTCTTGCTATGGCCTAGACTGGCCTGGAATTCACTCTGTAGTCTCAGACGGGCCTCAAACTCGTGGCAGTCCTCCTATCTCTGTCTCCCAAGAGTCCTGGAATTATAGACATGTGCCATTATGCCCAGCTGATTTTTACAGTATTGAAATAAAATGTAGTAGTAATATTTAAGATACAAGATGATTGGAATTATGCTGCATATGATTTTCACATCTTGCTCTAATAGAAAGTCTGCACTTCAGCATTGAAACATAGCATTGTTATTACAGGAGAACCCATCCCTCCACGGACATTGACTGAGGCCGGCACAATGGCACTTTGCTACAGTGCAGCTTGGGATGCACGAGTTATCACTAGTGCTTGGTGGGTGTACCATCATCAGGTAATATGGGCTGTGATCCATTTTATTTTAAGAAGAGCTATACCTCACTCATGCCAAAATTTTAAGGTATGAGTAAATAACACAGATATAGTTCCTGTCTGGGTAGAGTTTGTATTTAAGAATTCAAACCAGGTGTGGTGGCGTACGCCTTTAATTCCAGCACTCCAGAGTGAATTCCAGGTCAGCCTGGGCTAGAGTGAGACCCTACCTCGAAAAACCAAAAAAAAAAAAAAAAGAAGAAGAAGAAAAAGAAAAGCAAGTAACAAGAAGAGGAAAATTCTATGAAGAGGAAAACTTTAGCTGGGTATGGTGGCACATGCCTTTAATCCCATCACTCAGGAGGCAGAGGTAGGATGATCACCATGAGTTCAAGGCTAGTCTGAGACTACAAGACTACAAAGGGAAATCCAGGTCAGCCTAGGCTAGAGCAAGACCCTACCTTGAAAAAACAAACAAAAAAAAAAGAAGAAGAAATTTAAAGCCAGGCAGGGTAGCATGCACATTTAATCCCAGCACTTGGGAGGCAGAGATTGGAGGCTTGCTGTGAATTCAAGGCCACCCTGAGTATACATGATGAATTCCAGGTTAGCTTGGACTAGAGTAAGACCCTACCTCAAAAAACCAAAAAATGAAATATTTTATTTATTTATTTATTTGAGTAAGAATGGGTGCACTAGGGCATCTAGCCCTTGCAAATGGACTCCAGATGCACGTGCCACCTTCTGAATTTGGCTTATGTGGGGAGTTGAACCTTTCAGGCAAGTGCCTTAACAGCTAATCCACCTCTCCAGTTTATTTTATTTTTTTAATATTTTATTTATTTATTTATTTATTTATCAGAGAGAGAGAGAAAGAAGCAGATAGAAAGAGAATGGGTGTGCCAGGGTCTCTAGCCACTACACACAAACTCTAAATGCATGTGCCACCTTGGGCATCTATCTGGCTTATGTAGGTAATGGGGAATCCTGGGTACTTAGGCTTTGAAGCCAGGTGCCTTAACTGCTAAGCCATCTCTACAACCTTATTTTTAAAATTTATTTATTTGAAAGAGAGAGAATATGGGTGTATGGGCAATGCAGGGTCTTGTGCCACTGCAGACAAAACTTGAGATGCATGTACTGCTTTGTGCATCTGGCCTTACATGGGTGTTAAAGAATTGAACCTGGGCTATTAGGCATTACAAGCCAGCGTCTTTAATAGCTGAGCCAGTCCTGAAGAAGATAACTTAAAGTATATAGAATAGAATGAGAAGGTCTTTCTTTGCTTTTTAATCCTGCTTCTCAGGCTAAGCCTGGTGGTAGTGGCTGTGGCTGTGTGGACCTTCTACAGCTGCTTCTGTAGCCACTTCTGAGCCACTTCTGCCTGCTTCTGTAGGCTCTAGACGCTCTGGATCTCCTCTACTTCTCTGCTGTGATTGATAATATATTATACACCTCACTTTTTTGTTTTGTTTTGTTTTGTTTTGTTTTGTTTTGTTTGTTTTTCGAGGTAGGGTCCCACTCTAGCCCAGGCTGACCTGGAATTCACTCTGTACTTTCAGGATGGCCTTGAACTCACAGCAATCCTCCTACCTCTGCCTCCCAAGTGCTGGGATTAAAGGCGTGCGCCACCACGCCCGGCTTATGCCTCACTTTTTAATAGAAGAGTGTATTTTGCTGTTTTTTTTTTCTCCCCTAGGCTGTTTTGGTGTGGTTCCTACTTAACTGGAAGCTGCTATTATTATTACTATTATTATTATTATTATTATTATTATTATTATTACTAGTTTTTCCACATAGGGTTTTGCTCCAACCCAGGCTGACCTGGATATTACTACCTAGTCTCAGGCTGGCCTGGAACTCATGGCAGTTCTCTTACCTCTGTCCTGAGTGCTAGGATTAAAGGTGTGCGCTTTTTATTTTATTATATTTATTTATTTATAGTATAAATATTTATAAATAAATGTATATAATATATGTCATATTTTATTTATATTTATTATATTTTATTTTAAGAAAATATCTATGTTGCCTGTGCTGGACTTGAAATTTGAATCCCCCTGCCTCAGCCTCCTTAGTAGCTGTGACTTAAAGCCTCATCTCAGGTATCACCCTTAGGAATGCTGTCCACCTCCTTTGAAACAGGATCCTTCATTGACCTGTGGCTTACTAATTAGGCTAGACTGGCTGGCTAGTGAGCCCCAGGAATCCCTCTGCCTCTGCCTCACCAGCACTGATATTATAGGTGCACACTACCATGCACAACATTTACTGGGCACAGGGTACCCAACTCAGGTCATCATGCTTTTGAGGCAAGTATTTTCCTTACTGAGGTATATCCCTAGTCCCAAACTATATATATATATATATATATATATATGGTTATTTTCTTTCCAAACTGTCTGTCTGTCTGTCTGTCTATCTATCTATCTATCTATCTATCTATCTATCTATCTATATTTTTTATTATTTTTATTTATTTTTGGAGAGAGACACAGAGAGAGACAGGGAGAGGAAGACAGATAGAGATGGGCGCACCAGCAGCCTCTCAGCTGCTGCGAACGAAATCCAGATGTGTGCGCTCCCTTGTGGGCAAGTGCGGCATTGCACCCTTGCGTCACTTTGCATCTGGCTAAACGTGGGACCTGGGGATTGGAACCGGGTTCTTAGGCGTAGCAGGCAGGCGCCTTAACCGCTAAGCCATCTCTCCAGCCAATGTATATATTTTTTTAAGATAAGTAGCTGGAGCTAGCCTTTATTTTTCTTTAATTTTTTTCCTTTTTATTTTTTAAAATTATTTTTGTTTATTTTTATTTATTTATTTGAGAGCGACAGACAGAAAGAGGGAGGGAGAGAGAGAATGGGTACACCAGGGCCTCCAGCCACTGCAAACGAACTCCAGATGCATGCACCACCTTGTGCATCTGGTTTATATGGGTCCTGGGTAATTGAGCCTCAAACCGGGTTCCTTAGGCTTCACAAGCAAGCGCTTAACTGCTAAGCCATTTCTCCAGCCCTATTTTTCTTTAATTTTTTTATTGACAACTTCCATGTATTTTACACATTATATCATGATCATAATCCCTGCTTACACCCCTCTGTCCCTATCCTCCACCCAGTCACACTAGTTTTTCCACATAGGGTTTTGCTCCAACCCAGGCTGACCTGGATATTACTACCTAGTCTCAGGCTGGCCTGGAACTCATGGCAGTTCTCTTACCTCTGTCCTGAGTGCTAGGATTAAAGGTGTGCGCTTTTTATTTTATTATATTTATTTATAGTTATAAATATTTATAAATAAATGTATATAATATATGTCATATTTTATTTATATTTATTATATTTTATTTTAAGAAAATATCTATGTTGCCTGTGCTGGACTTGAAATTTGAATCCCCCTGCCTCAGCCTCCTTAGTAGCTGTGACTTAAAGCCTCATCTCAGGTATCACCCTTAGGAATGCTGTCCACCTCCTTTGAAACAGGATCCTTCATTGACCTGTGGCTTACTAATTAGGCTAGACTGGCTGGCTAGTGAGCCCCAGGAATCCCTCTGCCTCTGCCTCACCAGCACTGATATTATAGGTGCACACTACCATGCACAACATTTACTGGGCACAGGGTACCCAACTCAGGTCATCATGCTTTTGAGGCAAGTATTTTCCTTACTGAGGTATATCCCTAGTCCCAAACTATATATATATATAGTTATTTTCTTTCCAAACTGACTGTCTGTCTATCTATCTATCTATCTATCTATCTATCTATCTATATTTTTTTTTTATTATTTTTATTTATTTTGGAGAGAGACACAGAGAGAGACAGGGAGAGGAAGACAGATAGAGATGGGCGCACCAGCAGCCTCTCAGCTGCTGCGAATGAAATCCAGATGTGTGCGCTCCCTTGTGGGCAAGTGCGGCATTGCACCCTTGCGTCACTTTGCATCTGGCTAAACGTGGGACCTGGGGATTGGAACCGGGTTCTTAGGCGTAGCAGGCAGGCGCCTTAACCGCTAAGCCATCTCTCCAGCCAATGTATATATTTTTTAAGATAAGTAGCTGAGCTAGCCTTTATTTTTCTTTAATTTTTTTCTTTTTTATTTTTAAAATTATTTTTGTTTATTTTTATTTATTTATTTGAGAGCGACAGACAGAAAGAGGGAGGGAGAGAGAGAATGGGTACACCAGGGCCTCCAGCCACTGCAAACGAACTCCAGATGCATGCACCACCTTGTGCATCTGGTTTATATGGGTCCTGGGTAATTGAGCCTCAAACCGGGTTCCTTAGGCTTCACAAGCAAGCGCTTAACTGCTAAGCCATTTCTCCAGCCCTATTTTTCTTTAATTTTTTTATTGACAACTTCCATGTATTTTACACATTATATCATGATCATAATCCCTGCTTACACCCCTCTGTCCCTATCCCTCCACCCAGTCACTTCTTTTTTTTAATTTATTTAATTTAATTTTTATTTTTTGTTTTTTCAGGGTAAGGTCTCACTCTAGCTCAGGCTGACCTGGAATTCACTATGTATTCTCAGGCTGGCCTTCAACTCTTGGCGATCCTCCTACTTCTGCCTCCCAAGTACTGGGATTAAAGGCATGCGCCACCACACCCAGCACTTCTTTCTTTTTAAAAATTATTTATTTATTTATTTATTTATTTATTTATTTATTTATTTATTTGAGAGCAACAGAGAGAGAGGGAGAGAATGGGCATACCAGGGCCTCTAGCCACTGCCACCTTGTGCATCTGGCTTACGTTGGTACTGGGGAATCGAGCCTCAAACCGGGGTCCTTAGGCTTCACAAGCAAGCACTTAAGCCATCTCTCCAGCCCCAACTATGTATGTTTGTATGTATGTATATGTATGTATGTATGTATCTATCTATCTATATATTTTTTTTGGAGAGAGACACAGAGAGAGAGGGGGACAGATAGAGAATGGGCGCGCCAGCAGCCTCTCAGCCTCTGTGAATGAACTCCAGATGCGTTCACCCCCTTGTGGGCAAGTGCAGCATTGCACCCTTGTGTCACTTTGCGTCTGGCTAAACATGGGACCTGGAGATTGGAACTGACATTCTTAGGCTTAGCAGGCAGGCACCTTAACCTATAAGCCATCTCTCCAGCTCCCCAACCTATATTTTTAAAAGTCTTTTAACTTGACATGCTGGCACACGCCTTTAATCCCAACACTCAGGAGGCAGAGGCAGGAGGGTCACTGTGAGTTCGAGGCCACCCTGAGACAACATAGTGAATTCTAGGTCATCCTAGGCTATATTGAAACCCTATCTCAAAAAAACAAATAATTAAAAAATAAAAATAAAAATCTATTATCTTTATTTCCTTCAATGAAAAGCTGTTTTATTATCAAAAAGTATCTTAGCAAAGGATTTTACTAAATACATCTTTATTTTTTTCAATAAAGTTTTATGATAAGCTTATTAAACTTACATTTTCTTATGTTGGAAGAAAGGAGTGGAGGACTGGAGAGATAGCACAGTGGTGGTTGGGGCACTTGCCTGCAAAGTCTAATGACCCTGGTTCAATTGTCCAGTATTCATGTAAAGCCACATGCACAATGTGGCATATGCATTTGGACTTCGTTTGTAGTAGCTAGAGACCCTGGTGTGTCCGCTCGCTCTCTCTTTGTCCCTCCACAAATGAATAACATATTTTAAAAAATATTTTATTTATTTATTTGAGAGAGAGAGACACACACAAATAGAGAATGGCCAAGTAAGGGCCTCCAGCTACTGCAAAAGAACTCCAGACACATGTGCCACCTTGTGCATCTGGCTTCACATGGTATTGCAGTCAGGTTCACGTTTCTGGCAGAAATCACCCAACCAAGAGCAGCTTGTGGGAGGAAAGGGTTTATTTTGGCTTATAGACTCGAGGGGACCTTCCACAATGGCAGGGAAAATGATGGCATGAGCAGAGGTTGGACATCACCCCCTGGCCAACATATAGTACACAATAGCAACAGGAGAGTGTGCCAAACACTGGCATGGGGAAACCAGCTATAACAGCCATAAGTCTGCCCCCAACAATACACTGCCTCCCAGGAGGTGTTATTTACCAAAATCTCCATCACTTGGGAACCTAGCATTCAGAACACCTAAGTTTATGGGGTACACCTAAATCAAACCACACATGGGTCCTAGGTAATCTTACCTGGGTCCTTTGGCTTTGCCAGCAAGTGCCTTAACCACTGAACCATCTCTCTAGCCCCAAAATGTTTTTTTTTTTCTTCTTTCCCTTTCTTTCTTTCTTTCTTTCTTTCTTTTTTCTTTTTTTTTAAGAAAGGAGTGGACTACTTTTAGGCATTTGAAAATTACAGGTATACATCCTTCATTCTTCCTTTGTTGTTACCAAAGGTAGCATTTAACCATCATTTAAGGGATATCTGTGCCATCAGTGTTAAGAATTTTTGCTAAATTATACTTTATTCAGGACATCATGTTGCTTTCTTAAATATGACCATTTCTTCCTCTTCAGTGGAAAAAAGAACCCAAGAATTTTTTTTTCTTGAGAACTTAAGGGACTAGATTTGTAGCGCAGTTGGTAGAGTTTTTGTCTAGCATTCATAAAGCCTAGGTTCAGTCTGTAGTACTACATAAAGTGAATGTGGTGGTATACCCATATAATCCCAGCATTTGAGAAGCTAACGTAAAGGATCTCTGTGAGTTTGAGGCCACTCTGAGACTACATAGTCAGGCTAGGCTAGAGTGAGGCCCTACCTCAAAAAAAGACAATGTTCCTTAGGTACATAGTATATTCAAGGCCAGCGTGGGATACATGAGACACAGTTTAAAAAATTGTTAAGGGCTGGAGAGATGTCTTAGCACTTAGGGTACCTTAAAAGCCAAAGGACCCAGGTTGATTTCCTCAGGACCCACATAAGCCAGATACACAAGATGGCACATGCGTCTGGAGTTCATTTGCAGAGGCTGAAGGCCCTGGCATGCCCATTGTCCCTGTCTTTATCTGTTTCTCTCTCTCTAATAAATAAAATTTTAAAAACCTTAAGATGAAATACATTATTATTTTCCTTAGGTATCAAAAACAGCACCAACTGGAGAATATTTGACAACAGGAAGCTTCATGATCAGAGGTAATGGCTTGACATAAACTAACTTTGAATATGGAGGGACCATCTACAAATATTCTAAGTAGAAGCAGGTTACTCTAACTTCACACATGAGCGTTATGAAAATGAGGGAGTTTTTCCCTTGCATGGCAAGTTTAGCATTTCTCTCACTGGAATTAACTATGTCATCTCAGGGTGGCCTCAAACTCACGGCGATCCTCCTACCTCTGCCTCCCGAGTGCTGGGATTAAAGGCGTGCGCCACCACACCCGCTTTATTCTTTATATATTTTTTTATTATTATTTTTTTTTTTTTTTTGGTTTTTTTGAGGTAGGGTCTCACTGTAGGCCAGGCTGACCTGGAATTCACTCTGTATTCTCAGGGTGGCCTCGAACTCATGGTTATCCTCCTAACTCTGCCTCCTGAGTGCTGGGATTAAAGACGTACACCACCACACCCGGCTTCATACATATTCTTATTGATGAGAATGTGTTTTCATGTAGATTAGCTGTATAGCTAAGAAAGGATAGCCTTTAAACCAGGTATGGTGGCTCACAGCTTTAATCTCGGCACTCAGGAGTTTGAGGTAGATGAATCATCACCTTGACTTCAAGGCCAGCCTGGGCTAGATTGAGACATTGCCTTGGGGAAAAAAAAAAAAAAAAAAAAAGCAGCAATGGCAAAGGAAAGTATAGCCTGTCGGTGTATATAAATAAAAAATAGATTTTGGGGGCTGGAGAGATTGCTTTGTGCTTAAAGCACTTGTCTGCTAAGCACAATGACTTGGGTTTGATTTCCCAGTACCCAGGTAAAACCAGATAAACAAACTGGCACATGCACCTGGAGTTTGTTTGCAGAGGCTGGAGGCCCTGGGGTACCCATTCTCTCTCACTCTGACTCTTCTCTCTGTCTCTGCTTGCAGACAAACAAACAAAAGAGGTGGAAAGGCAGAGTATTGACCCAAGTGTTGCTCTCTGACCTCCACACACATGCTCACATGCATCCACAAACATTCACAGACACACAAATGAATAATAAAAATGCTTTAAAGAACAGCTTTTTAAAGGTTTGACTAATCCAGAAAATGAGAGCATGCATATTTTTTCTTAATTTCTGTTTATATGCACATTGCCAATTTTTTTCCCTGAGGTCGGGTCTCACTCTAGCCCAGGCTGACCTGGAATTCACTATGTATTCTCAGGGTAGCCTCAAACTCTTGGCGATCCTCCTGCCTCTGCCTCCCAGGTGCTGGGATTAAAGGTGTGTGCCACCACTCCCGTCTCCCATTGCCAAATTTTTAAGTATTCTTCATGAAGAGTAAAAGACAAAAATGTAATCCCTGGTGTCAGATATTTTGCAAAAAGAAAATTAATAATAACAGCAAAAACAACAGGATAAAACTAGTTTTTACACTATTAACATATATTGTCTTTTGTAGGAAAAAAGAATTTCCTGCCTCCCTCATACCTAATGATGGGGTTTAGCTTCCTCTTTAAGGTAATGTACTCTTTAGCTTCTTAAGGTTTATTTTCATAATTCTTCCTTAAAATTCCATCAGTGAGGAAAAACTATTTCTGTAGGTAGATGAATCATGCATTTGGAGACATCGGGGTGAACGAAAAGTCAGAGTACAGGATGAAGACATGGAAACACTGGCAAGTTGCTCCAGTGAGCTCATGTCAGAAGAAATGGAACAACTAGGTAATTCACACATTGTAACAAGTTTGTTTGTGGTTTTATCTTGTGGTTTTACTTCTCAGTCTTTGATCATGTATCTTGAGATAATCAGAATCTCAAAAACAAAAGATTAGGTTCCAATTTTACTAAATTTTGCTTCTGAAAATGTTAAATACTCTTATTCTATCTTTCCCCTGATAGTACTGAGATTTTAAAATATGAGCCAGGCATGATGGCACATGCCTTTAATCCCAGCACTTGGTGGCAGAGCTACAAGGATCACCATGAGTTCAAGGCTACCTTGAGACTACATAGTGAATTCCAGGTCAGCCTGAACTAGAGCGAAACTCTACCTTGAAAAACCAAAGAATAAAAATAAAATAATACATTATAGGGCTGGAGAGATGGCTTAGCAGTTAAGGCACTTGCCTGCAAAACCAAAGGACCCAGGTTTGATTCCCCAGGACTCACGTAAGCCAGATGTACAAGGTGGCTCATGAATCTGAAGTTCATTTGCAGAGACTGACCATTCTCTCACTCTCTCAAATAAACAAAAACATAAACTTTAAAAAAAGTGTATGGGGCTGGAGAGATGGCTTAGCGGTTAAGGCCACTGCCTGCTAAGCCTAAGAACTCTGGTTCCAATCTCCAGGTCCCACGTTTAGCCAGATGCAAAGTGATGCAAGGGTGCAATGCCGCACTTGACCACAAGGGGGCGCACGTATCTGGATTTCGTTCACAGCAGCTGAGAGACTGCTGGCACACCCATCTCTGTCTTCCTCTCCCTCTCTCTCTCTCCCTCTCTCTGTTTCTCTCCAAAAAAAAAAAAAAAAAAAGTGTATGTATATATTCTAGGGGCTGGAGAGATGGCGTAATGGTTAAGGCACTTGGCTGTGAAGCCTAAGGACCCAGGGTCAATTCCCCAGTACCTACATAAGCCAGATGCACATGGTGGCGCTTGCATCTGGAGTTCATTTGCAATGGCTGGAGGCCCTGTCATGCCCATTCTCTCTCTCTTCCTCACTCTCTCTCTCTCAAGTAAAAATAAATAAATAGGGCTGGAGAGATAGTTTAGTGGTTAAATGCTTGCCTGTAAAGCCTAAGGACCCCAGTTCGAGGCTTGATTCTCCAGGACCCACGTAAGCCAGATGCACAAGGGTTTGCAGTGGCTGGAGGCCCTGGCGCCCATTCTCTCTCTCTACCTGCCTATTTCTGTATCTCCCTGTCTCTCAAATAAATAATAAAATATTAAAAAATAAATGGGCCAGGCATGGTGGCACACACCTTTAATCCCAGTACTCGGGAAGTAGAGGTAAGAGGATCGCCATGAGTTCGAGGCCACCCTGAGACTGCATAGTGAATTCCAGGTCAACCTGAGCTAGAGCGAGACCCTACCTTGGAAAACCAAAAATAAATAAAATTAAATTTAAAAAGTTAAAAAATATATTCTAATGAGGGCTGGAGAGTTGGCTCAGCAGTTAAGGTGCTTGCCTGCAAAGCCTGACCACCAGAATTTGATTCCTCAGTACCCACATAAAGCCAGATGCACAAAGTGGTGCATGTATCTGGAGTTTCATTTGCAGTGACTAGAGGCCCTGGTACACCCATTCTCTCAGCTTGCAAATAAGTCAGTTAAACAGTTAAATATGGTCACAAGAAAATAGAGGAAAAGATGTATCTTTTCCAGTTCTTTATATGTATAAAGGTTTATATGTATATTCTTTCTCCCTCTCTATATCTATCTATATAAAACAATAACAAAAAGTGGGATGGTAATATACATAATATGTTGTACCTTGATTTTTTTGGGCCCTATTATAATCTTCATTTTAATTATTTGCGCTGTGTGTGTGGGTATGTGTACACATGTGTGTATCAGAGCCTCTTGCCACTGCAAACAGATGCCAGATTCTTATACCACTTTTTGTGTCTGGCTAATGTGGATGGCTTGGGAATTGAACCCAGGCTGGTAGGCTTTGCAATCAAGTGCCTTTAACCACTGAGCAATCTTCCCAACCCCTGGACCCAATTATTAATATTAGACAGTATTCTTTATTTATTTATTATTATGGTTTTTCGAGGTAGGGTCTCCCTCTAGCCCAGACTGACCTGGAATTCACTCTGTAGTCTCAGGTTGGCCTTGAACTCATGATGATCCTACAACCTCTGCCTCCCAAGTGCTGGGATTAAAGGTGTGCGCCACCACGCCTGGCTTTTATTTTATTTATTTGAGAGAAAGAGAGAGAATGGGTGCGCCAGAGCTTCAGCTGCTGCAAACGAACTCCAGACACATGCACCACCATGTGCATCTGGATTATGTGGGTGCTGGGGAATCGAATCTGGGTCCTTTGGCTTTGTAAGCAAGAGCCCTAACAACTAAGCCATCTCTTAAGCAGCCCCCCTCTTTTTAAGATAGTATTCTTTTTTGCAAAAGTGTGAGTACCTGCTCCTTGCTACTTCATGGTTTATGCTAATTTTCATTTACAAATTAATAAATCTGAAGAATTTATTTTATTTCTTTTAAGACTTAGATAGACTTTATTAGATTAAGAGAAGGAAGGAGATAAGAAGGTACAGAGAACTAGCATGTGGAAGGCAAGAGGGCGTAGAGAGCCCACATGGGAGAGAGGCTCCTTCCCCATCTCAGTCCAGTTGGGCTGAGTGAGACAAGCAGTACTTACCAGAGCAGGGACCTAGAAGTTCAAGAAAGGTTAAAAGCCGAAAAAGAGAAGCTGCAGAATTTATACTGCTAATTTTATTGTCATGCTTTTTAGAAATACCCAAAACAAATAAGTTTATGTTCATTATATAAATAGTAGCAATCTCCAAAAAGTCAGTAGTAAAAGTATCTTGAGGGGCTGGAGAGATGCTTAGCAGTTAAGGTGCTTGCCTGCAAAGCCAAAGGACCCAGGTTCTATTCCCCAGGACCCACATAAGCCAGATGCACAGGTGACGCACGCATCTGGAGTTCTTTTGCAGTGGCTGGAGGCCCTGGTACACCCATTCTCTCTTTCTCTCTCTGCCCCTTTCTCACTTTCTCATATAAATAAATTTTTTTTTTTTTTTTTTTTTTTTTTTTTTTTTGGTTTTTTGAGGTAGGGTCTTACCACTCTGGCCCAGGCTGACCTGGAATTAACTTTGTAGTCTCAGGATGGCCTCGAACTCACAGCAATCCTCCTACCTCTGCCTCCCAAATGCTGGGATTAAAGGCATGCGCCACCACGCCCGGCTAAATAAAAATTTTTTAAAAATTCAAAAATAAAGAATCTTGAAATCATGTAGTTCAATATATTCATGATGTAGAATACCCTTTTGTCTGAGTCAGAGCAGTACCTGTGGAAATGATCAGGAATTATTCTGTTGGTCTTTTGGGGAAACAGTCAATGGAACACTTTCATGAACTCATCAGGAAAATTATATAGCTTTGTTAGGAGTTTAATGCTGACTTTCCCTTTGGAATTTCTCATAAGGAGATGACACCAGCAGTGAAGACGATAAAGAGGAATTATGTGATGCTCCTGTAGAAATAGGACTTGTAACTCAGGTTCATCAAGAGGATGTCGCTGTTCAGAGTGGTGGAGATGAACTAACTGAGGAATTAATTCAGGAAGAAAGCTCTGAAGATGAAGGAGAATCTGAAGATGTTTTAAAAGATCAGGAGCCTATTGGTAAATTGAAAGATGGAGAAGAGACATTAGAATATCCTGATACTACCATTGACTTGTCCCACCTTCAATCCCAAAGGTAACTTTCAAAAGACACAATTCTAAGCTTTATAATTGAGGAATGATGATAAAGTAATACTTAGAAAACAATACCAGAATGATGTTAGTTCTTTTATTACCTTCCCTTGTTCTGTTAGTCAGTACTAGTCTAGTACTTTTATAATCTGTTGTAATTTCTTTTTTTTTTTTTTCGAGGTAAGGTCTTCCTGTAGCCCAGGCTGACCTGGAATGTTTTTAGTTATTTATTTGATAGAGTAAGTGTGGGCTCACCAGGGCCTCCTGCCATTGCATACAAACTCCAGACACATGTGTCACTTTGTGCATCTAGCTTTATGTACATACTGGGCAGTCAAACCCAGATCAGCAGGCTTTGCAAGAAAAGCACCTTTTAAAATAAAATTAATCTATTTAGAGAGTGAGAGAATGTGTATGCCAGGGCCTCTAACCAATGTATTCCAGACGCATGCATCACCTTGTGCATCTGGCTTTACATGGGTCCCAGGAAATTGACCTGGGTCTTTTGTCTTTACAGGCAAGTGCCTTAACCGCTAAGCCATTACTCCAGCTCAAGAAAGCACCTTTAGGGCTGTAGAGATGGCTTAGTGGTTAAGATGCTTGCCTATGAAGCCTAAGGACCCAGGTTCAATTCTCCAGGTCCCACATAAGCCAGATGAACATGGTGGTGCATGTGTCTGGAGTTTGTTTGCAGTGGCTAGAGGCCCTGGAGCACCTATTCTCTCTCTCTCCCTCTCTCTGTCTTAAATAAATAAATAAATAAGTAAATAAATATTTTTTTTAAGAAAAAAAAAGCACCTTTAACCACTGAGCCATCTTTTCAGCCCTGGGTTTTTCTTGTTTTTTTTTTGGTTTGGCTTTTGGTTTTTCAAGGTAGGGTTTCACTCTAGCTCAGGCTGACCTGGAATTCACTGTGTAGTCTCAGGGTGGCCTTGAACTCATGGTGATCCTCCTGCCTCATGAGTGCTGGGATTAAAGGCATGCACCAACATACCTGGCTGGCTTTTTTTTTTTTAATTTTAATTTTATTTTTTATTGACAACTTTTTTTTTTTTGCTATTATTATTGGGATTATACAAAATGGCTTAGGAGTCAAACCAAATTTAAGTCTTAGGATATGTCCTTGAAAATCTATTTTGTGTAATCTTTAGTTTCTATCTAGGTGAAAATGAAATAGTATCTGTGGTGGTTTGATTCAGGTGTCCCCCATGAACTTATGTGTTCTAAATGCTAGGTTCCCAGCTGGTGGCAATTTGGGTATTGGATCCTCTTGAAGACAGTGTATTACTGGGGGTGGCGGGCTTATGGGTATTATAGCCAGCTTTCCCTTGCCAATGTTTGGCCCACTTTCCTGCTGCTATTGTCTACCTGATGTCGGCCAGGAGGTGATGTCCATCCTCTGCCCATAACATCGTTTTTCTCCTGCCATTATGGAGCTTCCCCTCAAGTCTAGAAGCCCAAATAAACCCTTTCCTCCCATAAGCTGCTCTTGGTTAGGTGTTTTCTGTCAGCAAGGAGAAGTCAGAGGGTTTTGGTATAGATTTCATGTGTGTAAAACACTTAAGAGCACCTGGAGCATAATTAAGATTTCAACACAAAACTCTTTTAATACTTTATTATTTATTTGCAAGGGGGGGGAGAGAATGAATGGACCTCTTGACCCTACAAACAAATGCCAGACACATGGCCACTTTGTGCATCTGGTTTTGCATGGATGCTGAGGAATTAAACCTGGGTCATCAGGCTTTGCAAGCAAGGACCTTTAACCACTGGGCCATTTCTCCAGTCCCACACTTGTTGTTGTTTGTAGTTTTTTTGAGGCACAGTCTCAGTCCAGCTCAGGCTGGCCATGAACTCACATCCATCCTTTCTCAGCCTCTTGAGTGATGAGATTGAAGGCTTAAGCCACCAAACCCAGCCAACACATCACATTTATAACCATGTTTATATGCATATACATACATACATCGAGATGATTTAATTATATATTTTTCTCTTTTTAAATTAAAAAAAAATTTTACTTATTTGAGAGAGAGACATGAGAGAAAGAGGCAGACAGAGAGAGTGTGTGAATATGGGTGCACCAGGGCCTCCTGCCAATGCAAACAAACTCTAGATGAATGTGCCACTTTGTGCAGCATTGAACTTTGCATTTATTTATTTATTTGCAGTAAAGGGAGAGAATGGGTACAACAGGGCCTCTTGTTGCTGCAAACAAACTCCAAGTGTATTTGCCACTTTGTGTATCTGGCTTTATGTGGGCACAGGGGAATCAAACCCAGGCTGTCAAACTTTGCAAGCAAGCACCTTTAACTGCTGAGCCATCTCTCTAGCCCCTACATTTTTTTTCCCTACACATATATATTTTTTAGTATTTTATTTATTTATTTGAGAAAGTGTATGAGAGAATGGGCTTGCCAGGTCCTCTAGTCACTGCAGACAAACTCCAGATTCATACTCCACTTTATGCATCTGGCTTTACATGGGTACTGGGGACTCAAACCCAAGTCATTAGGCTTTGTAGGCAAATGCCTTTACCACTGAGCCATCTCTCCAGCCCCCTACAAAAAGAATTTTTTTTGACAACTTCCATAATTATAGACAATAAAACATGGTAATTCCCTCCTCCCCCACATTCCCTTCCACAACTCCACTCTCCATCGTACCCCCAATCAGTCTCTTATTTTTAAGGTTTTTTTTTTTTTTTTTTTTTTTCCTTGAGGTAGGGTCTCACTCTAGCTCAGGCTGACCTAGAATTCACTATGCCATTTTAGGGTGGCCTGAAGCTCACAGTGATCCTCCTCCTACCTCTGCCTCCCAAGTGCTGAGATTAAAGGCATGCTCTACCATGCCAAGCTCTCTCTATTTTTGATATCATCATCTTTTCCTCCTATTATGAGGGTTTTGCATATGTAGTGTCAGGCACTATGAGGTCATAGATATTCAGGCCATTTTGTGTCTGGAAGAGTGCATTGTAAGGAGTCCTACCCTTCTTTTGGCTCTTACATTCTTTCTGCCACATCTTCTGCAATGGACCCTGAGCCTGGGAAGGTGTAATAGAGATGTTTTAGTCCTGAGCACTCCTGTCACTTCTTTTCAGCACTATGTTGCCTTTTGAGTCATCCCAAAGGTCACTGCCATCTGAAAAGAGAAGCTTCTCTAACTGAAAGTGACAGTAACATTAATATATGGGTGTGAACATTAAGAGAAGTGATTACTGGGCAGTTTGGTGAGCATAATATAATGCTCACCAGTAAGCATCATACTCCTAGGGCTCATGACTTCCCTGTCATAAGTTTTTCAGTATCAGGCATGTATTCCCTCCTGCGCAGTGGGCTGCCAGTCCAATTAGAGAGCACTTGGTTTCCCCCATAACAGACATGACACTATTGCATCCATTGGCTCTTTTGTCCTGGCTAACCATACTTAAGGCTTGCAGTGTCCACTGTTGTTATCTCCACTGATGACTTCTCTCTCTCACATGGAGCTACATACAGTATAGTTTTTTCCAGCTTTCTGTCAGCTTGTCTGCATGGAGGAGGTTTTCAGTTCACCTTTAGCAGGATTTCTCACATGACCTTGTAGATCAAGCATGTGGAGTCTCTAGCAATAGGGTCTTACCATCTGTTCTTGCTAGGAACCAGGAGCCTTGGCAATGGCCTGTAATGTTTTGGGAGCATCAGGGACCTCCCTGGCCAACAACTCACTGGAAGGTATCCCATCCCTGACAATCAAATTTTTCTAGTAACAATCTTTGGCTTCTGGGTGCGCCATTGTCCAAAAAAGTAGGTTTCTATAGCCTCTTAGATTTGATTAACCCTCCCCCCCCCACCTTTTCCTTACAGTTTTTTTTTGTTTTTTGTTTTTTTTTTTTTTTTTTTTTTTTTTTTTTTGGAGAGAGACACAAAGAGAGAGAGGGAGAGGAAGACAGAGATGGGCGTGCCAGCAGCCTCTCAGCTGCTGCGAACGAAATCCAGATACGTGCACCCCCTTGTGGTCAAGTGAGGCATTGTGCCCTTGCATCACTTTGCATCTGGCTAAACGTGGGACCTGGAGATTGGAACTGCTGGAAATTGGAACCAGCATTCTTAGGCTTAGGAGGCAGGTGCTTTAACCGCTAAGCCATCTCTCCAGCCCCAGTTGTTTTTTTTAAATAAACCAAATTTGAATATTTGTAGGACTATAAAGAGCTAAGAGGGTAGGGAAGTGATTTGAGACTTTGTGAGTATTTTTAAATTTTTATTTTATATTTATTTTTTATTTATTTATTTATTTATTTATTTATTTATTTGAGAGAGAAAGAGGGAATGGACACACCAGGGCCTCTAGCTGCTGCAAGTGAACTCCAAATGCATGTGCCACTTTCTGCATCTGGCTTACGTGGGTCCTGGGGAATTGAACCGTGGTCCTTTGGCTTTGCAGGCAAATGTCTTAACCATCAAGCCATTTTTCCAGCCCCTAAATGAGTACTTTTTATATGCTAGTAAATTGTTTTGCTTTTCATGTCATAGGTCCCTTCAGAAATTAGCTTCAAAAGAAGAATCTTCTAATTCAGTAAGTTATTTTTGAAGTTTTATGAAATTATAGTTTTATTAATGAATAATTGTATTTTTTAAGTTACCTTAAAAATAATATTGGTGGTTATATTGTGATTTCTTGTGTTTGGTTTTTTTATTTTAATAGAATGACAGTAAATTGCAGAGTCGGAGACATTTGTCAGCCAAGGAAAGAAGGTAAACATTTGTGTTATGTAACTGAAAATTATGTCTTTTAAAAATTGATAATTTAGCTGGGTGTGGTGGCACACACCTTTAATCCCAGCACTCGGGAGGCAGAGGTAGGAGGATCGCCAAGAGTTCAAGGCCACCCTGAGACTACATAGTTAATTCCAGGTCAGCCTGAGTCAGAGTGAGACCCTACCTCAAAAAACCAAAAAAAAAAAAAAAAATAGCACTCGGGAGGCAGAGGTAGGAGGATCGTCAAGAGTTCGAGGCCACCCTGAGACTACGTAGTTAATTCCAGGTCAGCCTGGACCAGAGTGAGACCCTACCTCGCAAAACCAAAAAAAAAAAAAATATATATATATATATATATATAATTTAGCTGGGCATGGTGGCACACACCTTTAATCCCAGCATTTGGGAGGTAGAGGTAGGAGGATCACCGTGAGTTCAAGTCCACCCTGAAGACTAGAGAGTGAATTCCAGGTCAGCCTGAGCTAGAGTGAGACCCCACCTCAAAACCAAAAAAAAAAAAAAAAAAAAAAAAAGATAATTTACTTACTACAGGTTACTTGGTTCAAATTACCCCAGATTTAACCCACAAGTCTCAGTTTCTTTTTAATTAATGTTTTTTATTTTTATTTATTTATTTGAAAGAGAGAGAGAAATAGGCAGGTACAGAGAAAGAAAGAATGGGTGTGCCAGGGCATTTGGCCGCTGCAAACGAACTCCAGATGTGTGTGTACCCTTGTGCATCTGGCTTACATGGGTCCTGGGAAATCAAGCCTGGGTCCTTTGGCTTTGCAGGCAAATACCTTAACCACTAAGCCACTGCTCGGGCTCAAGTTTTTTTTTTTTTGAGAGTCAGAAACAGAGAGAGAGGGGGGAAATGGGCGTGCCAGGGCCTCCAGCGACTGCAAATGAACTCCCCCTTGGCTTACGTGTGTCCTGGGGAATTGAACCAGGGTCCTTTGGCTTTGCAGGCAAACGCCTTAACCGCTAGGCTATCCCTCCAGCCCTAAGTCTTTAGTTTTTGCCATTCAACTCTAATGATTTTTGGGTTTAACATTCTACTCTAATCAAAGACAGATCAAATAATAGGACAATGATTGTAATGTATTATGATTATAGCATAATTGCATTATAGGACCAGAATTGCACTGATTTTTCAGAAGTTATAATTATTCACTTATATTAGTTTTACTACTTAGTGGATTTTGCTGTGATATTTCCATAGGTGCCTATATCATGCTTTGACCTTACTTCCTTTTTTTTTTTCTCCTGCCCTCTCTTACTTTCCTTTTTCTTTCCTCTTTGATTCTAAGGTATTGAAAAAGAACTTTTTTTTTCTTTTTTGGTTTTTCGAGGTAGGGTCTCACTCTGGCCCAGGCTGACTTGGAATTAACATATGTAGTCTCAGAGTGGCCTCAAACTCATGGTGATCCTCCTACCTTTGCCTCCTGAGTGCTGGAATAAAAGGCATATGCCACCATGCCTGGTTTGAGAAAAGAACATTCTTGAAATTAATTAGGAAAAAAAAAATTGTATTTGTGTGTGTTTTGCTTGGGATCAATCCCAGGACCTTAAGAGCCCTTTAGGGTTTGTTTGTTTGAGACAAGGGTCTTATATGTAGCCTACACTGGACTTAAAATCTTGTTTCATCTTCTCACGTATTTGGATTACAGGCTGCCTCAAACTTGTGTCATTAGCACTCCTCCTGCCTCTGTTTCCAAAGTGTAAGCAAGGGTAATAGGACTGTGCTACCATGCCTGGTGATTTGTTTTTTCTTTTTTTAAAAAAAGTGTTTTTTTGTTTTTTCCCCTGAGGTAGGGTTTCACTCTAGTCCAGGCTGACCTGTAATTCACTATGTAGTCTCAGGGTGGTCTTGAATTCATGGTGATCTTCCTACTCCTGCCTCCCAAGTGCTGGGATTAAAGCATGCACCACCACGCCTGGCAATTTTTATTTATTAGAAAGATAGAAGCAAAGTAGGTGCACGTTTGGGCCACTGCAAACAAACTCCAAACTTATGTGCCACTTTGTGCATCTGGCTATACCTGGGCACTGGGAAACTGAAACTGGACCATCAGGTTTCTCAAGCAAATCCCTTTAACTACGGAGCCATCTCCCCATCCATATTTTTTTCCCTTTTATTGGTCTTTCAAGGTAGGGTCTGATTTTAGCCCAGGCTGACGTGGAATTCACTATGTAATCTCAGGGTGGCCTTGAACTCACAATGATCCTCCTACATCTGCCTCCCAAGTACTGGGATTAAAAGCATGCACCACAACGCCTGGCTTCCCAGCCACATTTAAAAATTTTTATTTATTATTTCTCAGAGAGAGAGGCAGATAGAGAGATGAGTGTGCCAGGGCCTCTGGCCACTGCAAACTCCAAATGCATGTGCCACATTGTGCGTCCGGCTTACATGGGTACTGGGGACTTGAACCTGGGTCCTTAGGCTTTTCAGGCAAGCACCTTAATTGATAAGCCATCTTTCTAGCCCCCCCTCCACCTTTTTAATTGCAGGTCTTGGAGGTAAGTAAATGAGCAAAAACTGCTAAAGCACTTCATTGTCTCTGGATTGGAATAGATAATAAATCCCTTTTGTTTGAAAAAAATAATCATTAAACAGTTAAAAAGAACTGTCCTAAATACAGGGCACTTTGCTATATTCCAAGTACACAGAGCAGTAAAATACAAAGTTCATGCCTTCAAGAAATTTTTTTTTTTTTTTGGAGAGAGACACAGAGAGAGAGAGCGACAGATAGAGATGGGCGTGCCAGTAGCCTCTCAGCTGCTGTGAACAAAATCCAGACGCGTGCGCCCCCTTGTGGTCAAGTGCGGCATCGCACCCTTGCATCACTTTGCATCTGGCTAAACGTGGGACCTGGAGATTGGAACCAGCGTTCTTAGGCTTAGGAGGCAGGCGCCTTAACCGCTAAGCCATCTCTCCAGCCCTCCCACCTCAGGTATTTTAACAATTACGGGCGTGAATATAAAAGAGAGACTCTAACGAGAATTAGCATTAACAAAGCATGGAAGAGTTTAGAAGTATTATGTGTGTATGATGCTTTGGAAAAATGATAGACTGAAAATGAAATAAAGGAAAGTTTGTGCTTATAAACTAGGAGATAGTAAGATTTGAAGGTGAATTAGGATTAACAGTAAAGAACTTGAAATGACTAAGGATTTAAAACTTTTTTCTACAAATGATACTGAGACCTTTAGAAAATTCCTTTAGGGGCTGGAGAGATGACTTAGTAGTTAAGGCACTTGCCTGCAAAGCCAAAGGACCTCAGTTTGATTCCGAGGGGCCCACATAAGCCAGATGTCCAAGGTGGCACATGTGTCTGGAGTTTGAGGCCCTGATGCACCCATTCTCTCTCTCTCTTCTCTTTCTCTCTGTCTGCTCTGCCCTTCTCTCTATATCTCAAATAAATGCAAATACATTTTTTTAAAAAGAAAGTTCCATTAGAACATTCCATTAAGACTGGAAATGTAGCCGGGCATGGTGGTGCATGCCTTTAATCTCAGTATTTGGGAGATAGAGGTAGGAGGAAGGCTATGAGTTTGAGGCCAGCCTGTAGTTACATAGTGAATTCCAGGTCAGTCTGGGCTAGTGAGAACCTACCTTGAAAAAGCAAAATAAATAAATAAATAAATAAATAAATAAATAAATAAATAAATAAATAGAAATGTGACAGAGGCAAACAATTAGGAAAGATGAATATAAAAGTTCAAGTAGAACAGATGCATGGGAAATTAAAGGCAGTATGGGAAGCAGTAAGGACCTAGACTACAATTGTGGCATTTGGGTGTAGAAAATATCACAGCAATAAAATGGTTCCCTTCTTCCTTAGTCTTTTTTTTCAATCTGTTCCAAACAATTTATACCAAAAAATCAATAAATGTTTTATATTATTGAATGGCTGACAAGGTCATACTGATATGAAAACTGTAAGTCCTAGTGCCTGATCATTAAGGTTTGCAGCTGAATAAGTAAATGTCCCTAGTTGAGTACAATATGCCAGAGTTAACAAATAATATGTTGATTCTAGATGACAGAAAGGATGAAAATTTTGCTGGTTATGGTGCACACTAGTAGTCAGTTGATAAAGGTAAGGCAAGATTATCAGGAATTTGAAGGCAACCTGTATTATATGTTCAGGCTGGGGAGATAGCTTGGTAGAGTACATACCTTGTAATCATGAGGACCTGAATTCAGTCCCCAGTACCCATATAAATCCTGAGCTTATAATGGTGTAGACTTGTAATATCATCACCAGGGAGATGGAGATAGGAGGATCTGTAGAGCTCACTGGCCAGTCTAGCCTAGCCCAGTTAGTGAGCTCCAGACCAGTGAGAGACCCTGACTGAAAAAAACATACAAGGTGTATCTGAGGACCTGACATCCTCTGGCCTCCATAGTCATGTACATGCATGCATGTTCATCTGTACACGCACACCCCCCACACATATTCATGTATGCACACCACACACAAAGTAGGTATCTTTGTGGAGAGCAATTAAGGAAGACATCCAACATCAACCTCTAACCTTCACACACACATTCATGCACACCTTCCTACATATGTGTGCACACATGTACATACACACAAAAAATGTTCTTTCCTATGTTAGTTATATTAGCCTCTGTACACTATAGTCTTGTGATTATCACATTTATAAAGTGTACATGCTTCCCTTTTGCTACATTTACTTACTTATTTATTTATTTATTTATTTATTTAGAGAGAGAGAGAGAGAAGAGGCAGAGAGTGGATGCGCCAGGGCCTCTCAGCCACTGTGAATGAATTCCAGATGCCTGTGCCCCCTTGTGCACATGTGTGACATTGTGCACTTGCACCACTTTTGCATCTGGCTAAATTGGGACCTGGAGATTGGAACAAGCATTCTTAGGCTTCACAGGCAGGCGCTTTAACCGCTAAGCAATCTCTCCAGCCCTATTTATTTATTTATTTTTATTTTTTTGAAGTAGGGTCTCACTCTAGCTCCAGCTGACTTAGAATTCTCAGGGTGGCCTCAAAATCACAGCAATCTTCCTGCCTCTGCCTCCCAAGTGCTGGGATTAAAGGTGTGTGTCACCACGCCCAGCTCTCTTTTGCTACTTTTGTTAGTTGGAGTTCTTAAAATTTGATGTTTCCAAATTGTATTTAGAGAAATGAAGAAGAAAAAACTTCCAAATGACTCAGGGGATTTAGAAGTGATCGAAGAAAAGGACAAAGAAAGTACTGTGCACACTGAAACTTATCAGACCACAGGCAAAAGTGCTGCGGCTGTGCAGATGATGAAGCGAGGACAAAAGGTAATACAATTTTGGGTGATCTTTTACTACAGTGTTGTTCATAAATGAAATTATGAAGTTCCTCTTAATTTTTAAAGATTAACTAAATAAACAAAACGTAAGCCAAAAACATTTTGGGATTTCCTTTGAAAATTAGTTGAAAAGAGGCCGGGTGTGGTGGCGCACGCCTTTAATCCCAGCACTCGGGAGGCAGAGGTAGGAGGATCGCCCTGAGTTCAAGGCCACCCTGAGACTACATAGTTAATTCCAGGTCAGCCTGGGCCAGAGTGAGACCCTACCTCGAAAAACCAAAAAAAAAAAAGAAAGAAAGAAAAAGAAAATTAGTTGAAAAGATAGTGTTTAGGGGACATAGAGATCAATTATATTTTCCCTAGTCCTATAAACCCATCTCCACAAATGCTGTCTGGAATAATTACTTTCTCATTGCTGTGACCAAATACATGAAAAGAAGAACTTAAGGAAAGAATGGTTTATTTCAGTTTATAGTTTGAAGTTATAGTACATTATGGTACAAAAGGCATGGTGGCAGAAGCTTAAGGCAGCTGGTCAAATTCAGTCCAGAGTGAAGAAGCAGAGCAGAAGAGTGAATGCTTGTGCTCCACTTGCTTTCTCCTTTTATTCAGCCTGGGACCCCAGCCTGTGGAATGGTGCCACCCAGTTACAGTTGGTCCTTCCTCCCTCACACACACATCCAGAAATATGTTTCTATGGTGATTCTAAATCCAATAAAAAAAATAATAATAATGATAATAAATCCTGTCAAGTTGACAACCAAGCATTAACCATCACACTGTCTTTTATTATTTATTTTGACTTTTTTTTTTTTTTTTTTTTTTTTTGGTTTTTCGAGATCAGGCTTCACTCTAGCCCAGGCTGACCTGGAATTCACTCTGTAGTCTCAGGGTGGCCTTGAACTCACAGCATTTCTCCTACCTCTGCCTCCCTAATGCTGAGATTAAAGGTGTGTGCCACCACGCCCAGCTATTTTGGGTTTTCAGGGTAGGGAGGGTTATCACTCTAGCCCAGGTTGACCTACAATTCACTATATAGTTTCAGGCTGGCCTTGAACTCACAGCAATCCTCCTACCTCTGCTTCCTGAGTGCTGGGATTAAAGGCATGTACCACTATGCCCCACCCATACTGTCATTTTATGTAAAAGAGGAATCGGAGATTGTGACTTGCCCTGCTAATAAGTGACAGAGCTGATGTATGCTTTTTTTTCTTTTGCAGTGCTGGGTACTGAACTCAAGGCCTCAAGCATGCTAGGCAATTGCTGCACTATTCAGCTATACCCCTACTCCAGAGCTGATCTGAATTTAAAAATTGTAGTGGTTCCTTTTATATTTATTATGTAATTTTGGCTAGAATTCTTACATATTTTATTTAAGAGAAATGATAAAGAGGTAGTATGCTGGCAACATATATCTTTCTAACAATTAACTCTGGGCTGGGGGCATAGCTTAGTAGTAGAGCACTTGCCTAGTATGCTCAAGACATGAGTTCCTTTCCCAGCACTTGAGGAGGGGGGATTCACTCACTAGTTTACTTAAAATTCAACCTAACCTGGCTTTGCTGCTTTATTTCCTGCTCTTCTATGTGTGCCATGATTCCAAATGCCATTATCTTAGGATTTCCTATAGAGATTAAAGTAAGCTGTGTTAATTTATCCTTATTTGTATATGTATCTTCTCTATGTAATATGGAAAATTCCTTGAAGGTAGTTTGTCTTTCTGTGCCTTATTCAGTAAGTATTTTTTCAATAATATTTTCAAAAGAAAACTAAAGTAGTACCTTTACAAGTATTTAATATTCTTTACTGCTGTCTTAATCCTCTGATTTTATAGAGTAAAATGAAAAAAATGAAGGAAAAATACAAAGACCAGGATGAGGAAGATCGTGAACTCATTATGAAATTGCTGGGAGTAAGTAAAATTAATCTCTTTTGCTTTTTTTTTTTTTTTAATGTTGGTTTTTTGTGGTAGGATCTTGCCCAGGTTGACCTAGAATTCACTGTGTAGTGTCAGGGTAGCCTCAAACTTTTTTATTGACAATTTCCATAATTATAGACAATAAACCATAATTCCTTCCCCCACTTTCTCCTTCACAAATCCAGTTTCCATCGAATCCCCTCTTCCTTCCAAAATAGTCTGTCTTTTATTTTGATGTCATCGCTTTTTCCTCCTATTATGAAGGTCTTGTGTAGGTAGTTTCAGGTACTGCAAGATCATCAATATCAATGTCATTTTGTGTGTGGAAGAGTGCATTGTAAGCAGTTCTATCCTTCCTTTGGCTCTTACATTCTTTTCACCACCTCTTCTGCAATGGACCCTAAACCTTGGAAGGTGTGATAGAGATGTTTTAGTACTGTACACTCCTGTCACTTCTCAGCACTATGGTGCCTTTTTTTTTTTTTTTTTTTTTTTTTGAGGTAGGGTTTCACTCTAGTTCAGGCCGACCTGGAATTCACTATATAGTCTCAAGGTAGCCTCAAACTCATGGCGTTCCTCCTACCTCTGCCTCCCAAGTGCTGGGATTAAAGGGGTGCACCACCATACCCAGCTCTGTGGTGGCTATTGAATCATCACAGTACATTTTTGTTAAACTCTTAATATCGATAATACTAATATTAACAGATTTTTCCCCCTATGAAAACAGTCTGCAGGTTCAAACAAGGAAGAAAAAGGGAAGAAGGGAAAGAAAGGAAAAACAAAGGATGAACCTGTGAAGAAACAGCTCCAGAAGCCCCAAGGTGGACAGAGTGTTTCAGACAGTATTAAGAAAGAAACTCCATCCCCTCAAGTTTTAACACATGAATTACAAGAATTAGCTATAGATGATCCACATGATGACAAGGTATGGATCTCACACAAGGGCTTTGTTTCTTTTAAACAGATTTTAAATATTTATTTGAGAGAGAAAAAGAGAGAGGCAGATAGAGAAAATGGGCACACCAGGGCCTTCAGCTGCTGCAAACAGACAAACTCCAAATGCATGCACCACCTTGTGCATCTAGCTTACATGGGTCCTGGGGAATCTAACCTGGGTCCTTTGGCTTTCACAGGCAAGTGACTTAACTGCTAAGCCATCCCTCCAGCCCAGGACTTTGTTTCTGAGGGCGACTAGAACTTGAAACTTAAAGGGCTAAGACCAAGATGAGTGGCGACTTTGTCTTATAAATAAAGCCTGAAAGGGCAAAATTAGTTTCCTAAAAACAGTAATGAGGGCTGGAGAAATGGCTCAGCAGTTAAATGCACTTGTTTGCAAAGCCTGAAGGCCTGGGTTTGATTCCCCAGTACCCACATAAAGCCAGATGCACAGTGGCGCATGCAAAATGAAGGTTTTTTTGCAGTGGCAAGAGCCCTGCTGCGCCCATACGCTCTGTATGATAAATAAATAAAAAAAACTTTATAGGTGATTAATGTATTTAAAACTTTTAAGAAGCTATCAGTTTTGTGGGAGAGGCCATATATGATTCTTATTGAAACTCAGTTAAGACTGAGAAAAATTTGATCTTGTCTTGAAGATGAGGAGAAAAAAATTATATGTATATGTATGTGTGTGTGTGTGTGTGTGTGTGTGTGTGTGTGTATAAAACTTTTTTTTTTTTTTTTTTTTTTTTTTTTGAGGTAGGGTCTCACTCTGGCCCAGGCTGACCTGGAATTCACTATGTAGTCTCAGGGTGGCCTTGAACTCTGTGAGCCACCACCACCTGGCCACATGTATATATATTTTTGAGGTAGGGTCTTGCTGTAGCCCAGGCTAACCTGGAACTCAGTCTGTAGTCCCAGGCTGGCCTTGAACTTACGGTGATCCTCCTACCTCTGCCTCCAACTTGGGGACATTGAAGAATACAATTTTGGGGTCAATATATTGTGGGTTAGATGTGACACTCTTATACCACTAGTTCTTTCTCATTGTGGCTTAATGGTACAGAACTTCAAAGCTGACTTTAATTTTTGTTTGGAACAGGAAGAGCAAGATCTGGATCAACAGGGAAATGAGGTATGACTTTGAATTGAATGTTCTCATTGTACTCCTTTTCCCATATATATCAACTCAAAACTTGAAAACCTACATACTTTCTGGGTTTAAAGTCCCAACTATGCTAAGTTTAACTGTAAACCTGGAAACATTCATTCTCCTTCCTTAATCTTTCTACCACATATGGTACAAACTTCAAATGTTGATTCTATTCCACACCAAGCATTTTGCCCTAATTTTACATATGTTAGTAAAAATGGTGCATTCTCTTAAATAGCCTACAAAATGAGCACTAGTTGAAGAAGCCCTATGATTTTTCCTTAAAACCAGGTAAAAGATGGGGCTGTAGAGATGGTTCAGAGGTTAAGGCACTTGGCCTGCAAAACCTAATGGCCAGAATTTCATTCCCCAGCACCCAAGTAAAGCCAGATGCACAAAATGGAGCATGCTTATGCATCTGGATTTTGCAGCAGCTAGAGACCCAAGCATGCCTATTCTTTCTTTGCAAATAAATAAAAATAGTTGGAATAGACTCAGTGGTATCACCAAAATATGTGTCTCATTTTCATGCCATGCAGCACTTAAGACTGGTTTGTGGTTATTATTGTACATCATTTTAGTCTGCAGTAGCTTTCTGAAACTTTAGTGTAATAACCAATAAGTTTTTTACCCTTTCTCTAAAAATATTTATACATATGCTTTGAAAACTGTTCTTACTGACTATGCTAAGCTGGTTATAAGTCACAAAGTCTATAAAGAGCCAGCTCACACCTCTAATCCCAGCACTTGAGGATGAAGGTAGGAGAATTGCAGTTGAGTTCCAGCCCAGCTTGAGCTAGAGTGAGTTCCAGGTCAGTTTAGGCTAGAAGATTGAAACTTTGCTTCAAAAACCAGAAAAAAAGCCGGGCATGGTAGCACACACCTTTAATCCCAGCACTCAGGAGGCAGAGGTAGGATTGCCATGAGTCTCAGGGTAGTCTTGAACTCACCTTTGCCTCCTAAGTGCTGGGATTGAAGGTATGCACCACCATGCCTGGCTACATTGTTTTTTTTTTTTTTTGGCAGGGGTGGGGGGAGGTTCAAGGTGGGGTCTTATTCAAGCCCAAGCTTGAGCAAGTAGTCTCAGGGTGGCCTCAAACTGACAGTGATCCTCCTACCACCATGCCCGGCTCTAAATTGTTTTTATTTTCCTCTTTTAGGAAAATCTATTTGATTCTTTAACAGGCCAGCCACATCCTGAAGATGTACTAATGTTTGCCATTCCAATATGTGCCCCTTACACCACCATGACAAACTATAAGTAAGTCAACATTTTTCAAAAATAGTTGACAAAATGACCTTCATGAATTGTTTTGTGATTTCTAGTCTATTCAGTAACCCATACACTATCTCTTTTAAAGATACAAAGTGAAACTCACTCCAGGAGTTCAGAAAAAGGGAAAAGGTATTATTTTGTTCATTTGAATTATATTTTTAAGACAGTTCAGTGTGAACCAGTAGTAGATTCTTCTTTTTATTTACAGCTGCAAAAACAGCCTTGAATAGTTTCATGCACTCCAAAGAAGCAACAACAAGAGAAAAAGACTTATTCCGCAGTGTCAAGGTAAAGTTTTCCTTCAGAACTCTGGAGATTGGTGATACAGTTAAATAGGAGTTATTTTTCTTTCTTTTTTCTAATATCATAATCCTTTTTAAAATCTTTTTAAAATTTTATTTATTTTTTTAAGAGAGAATGGGCGTGCCAAGGCCTTCAGCCACTGCAAACGAACTCCAGACACATGTGCCACCTTGTGCATCTGGCTTATGTGGATCCTGGGGAATTGAACAGAGGTCTTTTGGTTTTGCAGGCCAACATCTTAACCACTAAGCCATCTCTCCAGCCTGTTTTTTTTTTTTTTTTTTTTTTTTCCCCAAGGTAGGGTCTCACTCTAGCTCAGGCTGACCTGGAATTCACTATGTAATCTCAGGGTAGCCTTGAACTCAGTACAATCCTCCTCCCTCTGCCTCCTGAGTGCTGGGATTAAAGGTGTGCGCCACCACACCTGGTAAGGAGTTATTTTTCTATTGATAGAAAATTCTGTCCTACTAGAAGCAGTGAGTAATAAAATCATCCCAGCTAGTCATTCTGTAAATGCCTTTCTTTTGACATGAATGCTATCTAGGGTATAAAGATACTCAGCAGTTTTCTTTTTTAGGACACAGATTTATCAAGAAACATTCCTGGCAAAGTCAAAGTCTCTGCACCTAATCTTCTGAGTGTAAAGAAGAAATAGCTGAAATGAACTGCTGAGAAGATTCAATTTTATATAACTTTTTGGAAGTTTAACGATGGAAACACCATGTTAACATAACAGGACTTCCATATTTAAAAATGAACTAAACATTGCCTTGCTATAGTCACCAAAAGGACTTAATTCTTGTTTTTTCCCTGTTTTATATGGAGAAATCACTGTCTATGATATAATTTCCTAAATATTTGTGGAAAGCTAAATTCTAATGATACACATCTGTAATTCAACATTGTGGAGGCTAAGACTAAACTGCACTTCATGATGTAAAGAAACTGACTTGGTGGTTTACTGAACATATCAAATATATACATATTAAAGACTAATAGGAATTTTGTGGAGTGAGGACAAATAAACATTTAAAATTATGCCTTGAAAACTTTGTCCAAAAAAATTAGAGGAGGCTGGAGAAATGGGTTAGTGGTTAAGGTGTTTGCCTATGAAGCCAAAGGATCCTGGTTCGATTCTCCAGGACCCACGTAAGCCAGATGCACAAGGGGCACGTGCATCTGGAGTTAGTTTGCAGTGGCTAGAGGCCCTGGTGTGCCCATTCTCTCTCTCGCTGCCTGTCTTCCATCTCTCTCTGCTTGAAAATAAATAAAATTTTAAAAAACAATTGGGCTGGAGAGATAGCTTAGTGGTTAAGGCGCTTGTCTGCGAAGCCTAAGAATGCTCATTTGAATCTCCAGGTCCTACGTTTAGCCAGACGTGAAAGTGATGCAAATGTACAATGCCACGCATGCGCACAGGGGGGTATACACATCTGGAGTTTGTTCACAGTGGCCGAGAAGACCCTTGCATGCCCATTCTCTCTGACTCTGTCAAAAAAAAAAAAAAATATATATATGTTTTAAAAAAAAGAGGAGCCAGGTGTGGTGGTGCACATCTTTAATCCCAGTACTCGGGAGGCAGAGGTAGGAGGATCACAGTTAGTTTGAGGCCACCCTGAAATTACAGACTGAATTCCAGGTCAGCCTGAGCTAGAGTGAGACCTACCTCCAAAAAAAAGAAAAAAAAGACTGGAGAGATGGCTCAGCTGTTCAAGAGCTTGATTGCAAAGCCTGATGACCGGGGTTTTTGAGTCCTCAGTACTCACATTAAGCCAGATGCACAAAGTGGCACATACGTCTGGAGATGTGTGTAATGGCAAGAGGGCCTTTCACACTCATTCTTTCTCTGCTTGCAAATAAAGGTAAATCACACACACACGCGGCTGGAGAGATGGTTCAGGGTTAGGTCCCTGCTTGCAAGGCCTGAAGGGCTTGGTTCAATTCCCCAGTACCCAAGTAAAGCCACATGCACAAAATGGCATATGTGTCTAGAGTTTGTTGGCCTTAACATGCCCCTTCTTCTCTCTGCTTGAAAACTAACACCTAGAAAACTGGTATTGATCATTATGTTCATTTTATACATCATTTTTCATACTTATTTCTTCCTTGCATTCTCTGTTCTAAGTGTACTATGTTACACTTCTGGTAGGATATTACACTATGTCTTAACACATAATATCAGAAGTACACTTTAGATTTACAACTAAAGATTCCCAACCCATCCTTCATGTCTCCTATAAGAATGGAGAATAGACCTGGGTATGATGGCACACGCCTTTAATCCCAGCACTCAGGGCAGCAGAAGTAGAAGGATCACCATGAGTTCGAGGTCACCCTGAGACTACATAGTGAATTCCAGGTCAGCCTGGGCCAGAGTGAGACCCTACCTGAAACTCAAAAAACCGAAACAAAGAATGGGGAATAAAGCCATGCATTACCTCTGTCCCTTTGAGCTACAAAATTGTCATTTTTTAATTGACTGAACAACACTTGACTATGTAAACATGACCACCTGCCCCAGGTCTTACACCAGCAAATTAAAGTGAAAGTACCAGATAGCTACTGATCCTGCCACACACTTAATGCCCAATGAAAACAGTGTTAATGTAAAACTCTTGGCTATGTTTGATGCAGTGCTACATAATTATAGACTATTTGCTACTTAAGGAAAAACTAGGCCAGGTGTTAAGGTGCAAGCCTGTAATTGTAGCACTTTGGAAGCTGAGGCAGTTTATGTCTAGCCTGAACTATATAAGCAAGATGTTATCTCAACCTGCTATCCCCACCTCCCCCTCCTCAAAAGGAAAACAGCCTAGTCAGGTGGGAGCCTATAGTCCTAGCATTTGGTAGGCAGAGACAGGAAGATCAGGAGTTAAGGGCCAGCCTTGGCTACATGTGCCCCTCTTAAAAACATGAAAGAAAACTCAGGCATGGTGGGACATGCCTTTAATTCCAGGGAGGCAGAGGTAGGAGGATCATGAGCTAAAGGCCACCCTGAGACTGCATAGTGAATTCTAGGTCAGTCTGAGCTAGAGTGAGACCCTACCTCAAAAACCCAAAACAAAAAAAAAATTTAAAAAGAAAAAAAAAAGCTAAAACAATTCTGGAGTGAGTGTGTGTGTGCAGGTCAGAACACAACATTCATGTGTCAGTCTTTGCCTTCCATCTCATTTCTGAGGCAGGGTCCTTGTTCACCATGGTGTTTACCAGGCCATATGGCCTGTGATCTTCCTGGAGAGTCTCATGTTTCTGCCTTCCATCTCACTATAGGCATGCTAGGATTACAAAAAACCCAGCTCTCAGCTTTTATGTAGGGTCTAGGAATCCAAATCAGCAGTCATACTTCCATGCAAGTGATTTTTCCACTAACACGTCTCCCTAGCCCCAAATTTTAATGTTAAAAAGACTTACCAGGCGTGGTGGCACACGCCTTCAATCCCAGCACTCAAAGGCAGAGGTAGGAGGATAGCTGTGAGTTCAAAGCCACTCTGAAACTACATAGTGAATTCCAGGTCAGCCTGGGTTACAGTGAAAGTATACCTCGAAAAATCAAAAAGAAAAAACGGCTGGAGAGATGGCTTAGCGGTTAAGGTGCTTGCCTACAAAGCCAAAAGACCCATTTGTGAGAGAGTTATATGGAACTAGGCAGGTAGAGAGAGAGAACGGGCCACTGCAACCGATCTCCAGAGTATGTGCCCTCTTGTGCATCTGGCTTATGTGGGACCTGGAGAATTGAACCTGGGTCCTTAGGCTTTGCAGGCATGCGCCTTAACCACTAAACCACCTCTCCAGTCCTAATTTTTTTTGTTGAGGGAGGGTCTCACTTCAGCCCAGGCTGCTCTCAAACACAGCAATCTTCCTATCTCTGCCTCGTCAGTGCTGGAATTAAAATGCATATGCCACCACGCCTGGCACAAAAAAGAACTATAACCATCATTCTTGGTATAAAAAAAGAGACAAAGCCTTAATATTTTGTTTTACTAAAGGACAGTGACTGGTGTTAAATACATTTATTGTAAATTTTAGACACAAAAATAGGTTCTCTAGGCCATTCACATGCACATTAAAATCAAAAAGCTGCAAACTACAACAAAGCATATAATTATACAAATGATCCCACTTTGTGATGAGTACAGGATTGCTGTCCATGCAAGTAGATCAGATGTACCATCTGTGAAGCCTTACGATCCGGAAGTGTTGTTACTACCGAACCTCTCATTCACACTATGAAGTAAGTGTTTTGGAAGGCAGTTCCACGAGTTGGCTAACATTTCTTTAAAGCAAATTACTGCTTCTAAGCTTAACCTAAAAGTGGACAAGGAAAGAGAAAAATAATCTCACTTTACTGGTTAGAAATACATTGAGAGCTGGGCGTGGTGGCACTCACCTTTAATCCCAGGACTCAGGATTAAAAAAACCAAAAAAATTTTTTAAATGAAATACATTGAGAGGGCTTTTTTTTTTTTTTTTTTTTTTTTTTTTGGTTTTTCAAGGTAGGGTCTCATTCTAGTCCAGGATGACCTGTAATTCACTACATAGTCTCAGGGTGTCATTGAACTCATGGTAATTCTACCTCTGCCTCCCAAGTGCTGGGATTAAAAGTGTGAGCCACCATGCCTTTTTTTTTTTTTTTTTTTTTTGTTTAAGTTAAAGACACATTCATTATTACCTTTAAATAATCCAATAAACCTGGGCTGAAGATATGGATTAGTGGTTAAGGCATTTGCTGGCAAAGCCAAAGGACCCATGTTAAAGCCAGATGCACAAGCTGGTGGATGCATCTGGAGTTTGTTTGTAGTGGCTAGAGGCCTTAGTGCACCCATCTTCTCTCTCTGCCTCTTTCTTTTGCAAAATAAATTTTTTTTTTTTTTTTTTTTTTTTTTTGGTTTTTCGAGGTAGGGTTTCACTCTGGTCCAGGCTGACCTGGAATTAACTATGTAGTCTCAGGGTGGCCTCGAACTCTCAGCGATCCTCCTACCTCTGCCTCCCGAGTGCTGGGATTAAAGGCGTGCGCCACCACGCCCGGCTATAAATAATTTTTTTAAATCCATAAACCTGGTTTTTTGGACTACAAATTTAAAGTTTGTGGTAGGTAAAAAGGACTTACCGTACAAGAGATTTCGGTTGAACTGAAAATATAAGTATTTCATTACTGTGTGCCTGGAAAAGAGAGATGAAGAACACATTAAAAAGAGCAAGTGCTCATTCCTTTAATTCCAGCATTCAGGAGGCAAAGGCAGGAAGATAGAGGGAAATTCAAGGCCAGCCAGGTCTATATAGGCAGAGTGTCTCAAAAAGAACAAACAGGGCTAGAGAGATGGCTTAGCAGTTACTTTGCCCTCAAAACTAACAACCCAAGTTTAATTCCCCAATACCCACGTAAAGCCAGATGCAAGTGGCACATGCATCTGTAGTTCATTTGCAGTAGCTGGAGGACCTGGGCATGCCTATTCTTTGTCTCTTCTCTCTCTCTGCTTGCAAATAAATTTAAAAAAATTTTTAAATAATAATTTTAAAAATCCAGCATGTGGGTGCATGCTTTTAATCCTAGCACTTGGGAAGCAGAGGTATGAGGATCGCCATGAGTTTGAGGACACCCTGAGACTACATAATGAATTCCAGGTCAGCCTGGGTTAGAGTGAGACCCTACCTCAAATAAACAAAATAAAAAAGCAAGGCTGAGGATGTAGGTTAATAGTGGAGTGTTTGCATAGTATACACAAAGCCCAAATGCTTTAAAAATAAGTTTCAGAAGAGTATCAAGTGGTACACTTACAGCTCTGTGATGAACCAGCAGATTGTTGGCACAGCCACCAAACACGATTACTTCTCCTTCATCACTCGCACAAGCAGTATGCCATAGCCTGCATTTAAAACAAAAAATTTGAGTTGCAAGTAACCCTAAACTACAGAGTACAGCTGGTGATATAAAGACTAGAGATCACTTTTAAAGTCCTTACTTATTTGCATGTGTGTATGCATGTACCAGAGTCTTGCCACTGCAAATAAATGCCCATCCAACTTTATTTGGACTACTGAGGAACTGAACCCAAGCTAGTACCTTTAACCACTGAGCCATTTCCCCAGCCCCCAAGACTAGTGATCTTAAGGTAATTCAGACCAAACATCATGGTGAGAAATAAGATATTGAGGAAAAGGATGCAGCTTAATTGGTGATAAATTGCATAGCATGCTCAAAGTCGTGGGTTAAATACCCAGGCACTGAATTTAAAACTGTGTGTGGGGCTGGAAAGATGGCTTAGCAGTTAAGACTTTTGCCTGCAAAGCCTCAGGACCCATGTTAGACTCTCCAGATCCCATGTAAGCCAAACTCAAAAAGGTGAGGCAAGAGCAAGGTCATACATGCCCACTAGGTGGCACAAACATCTGGTATTTGATTGCAGTGGCTAAAGCCCTGGCACACCAATTCTCTCTCTCTCTCTCTCTCTAAATAAAATAATAATAAACTGGGTGTGGTGGTTGTAACCTGTAATCCCAGCAACTCAAGAAGGAAAGGCAGTAGCTCATGGTCATTCTTAGCTACACAATGAGTTGAAGGCCAACCTGGGCTATACAAGACCCTGTGGGGTTTTGTTTTGAGACAGTGCCTCACTATAGCCCCGGTTAACTAAGTACTCACTCTGTTCCAGGCTGGCCTCAAACTCACAGTTATCCTGCTACCTCAGCCTCCCAAGTGCTGGGACTAAAGACATGCACAAACATGCCAAGCTCAAGATACTATCTTAAAAACAAAGAGCCGGGCGTGGTGGTGCACGCTTTTAATCCCAGAACTTGGGAGGCAGAGGTAGAAGGATCACCATGAGTTCAAGGCCACCCTGAGACTACATAGTTAATTCCAGGTCAGCCTGGACCACAGTGAGACCCTACCTCGAAAAACCAAAAATAATAATAATAATAATAATAATAAAATAAAATGAAAGATAAAAACAAACAAAAAAAGAACATGGGGTGGAGAAATGGCTTAGCAGTTAAGGCGCTTGCCTGCAAAGCCTAACGACCCATGTTTGACTTCTAGTATCCATGTAAGCCAGATGCACAAAGTGGCGAATGCATATGGAATTCAGTTCAGTGGCTGGAAGCCCTGGCACACCCATTCATTCATTCATTCATTCTCTCTCTCTCTCTCCTTTCTCTTTCTGCTCATAAATAAATGATGGGCATGGTCACATATATCTGTAACTCCAGGTGCTGAAGGGATAGAGGTAGGAGGATCTCTGGGACCCACTGATTAATCACTCTAACTGGAAAACCATAAACTCCAGGTTCAGTGACTCATTCTCAGGGAAATAAACGGATAAAGGTTCTCTTCTAGCCTCATAAGCATGTACACAGGATGAGTACATTTGCTTGCACACACACACACCCCATACATACTGTACTAAAAGACTTCATCTCTCTTGTATATTGTACTGCAAATCAATCAGCAGTTCCTGATTTGATTTTAAAACATTCTCTCTACACATTTCCCTTATCTTTTTTTAAATGATAAATGTAGGTGCAATCCCATTCAACTGAAGAGCTTAAGTGTGGGATTTAACTATGTCAATAATTTCATAACAAGGAAGAGGCAAAAGTACAAACCTAGCCTTATCTTTACAGTTGAGCCATCTCTACAGTCCTTATCTTTCATACATAGGTGATGGAAAAGAAAACACTGGATATTTGAGTAATACTGGTTTTCTTTAAAGAAAGTAAGATGGAGGGATGGAGAGATGGCTTAGCAGTTAAGGTGTTAGCCTGCAAAGCCCAAAGACCAGGTTCAATTCCCCAGGACCCACGTAAGCCAGATGCACAAAGTGACACATACATCTGGTGTTTGTTTGCAATGGCTAGAGGCCCTAGCGCACTCATTCTCTCCCTCTCCGCCTCTTTCTCTAACAAAATATTTCTCTAACAAAAATAAAAATAAAATAAAAGAGCCGGGCGTGGTGGCGCACGCCTTTAATCCCAGCACTCGGGAGGCAGAGGTAGGAGGATCGCCATGAGTTCAAGGCCACCCTGAGAATAGAGTGAATTCCAGGTCAGCCTGAGCTAGAGTGAGACCCTACCTCGAAAAACCAAAAAAATAAATAAATAAAATAAAATAAAGTAAAATAAAAAAAATAAAATAAAAAAGAAGTAGTAGCCAGGTATGGTGGCACACACCTTTAATCCCAACACTCAGGAGGCAGAGGTAGGAGGACTGCCAGGAATTCAAGGCCACCCTGAAACTACATAGGGAATTCCAGTCAGCATGAGCTATAGCAAGACTCTACTTTGAAAAACCAAAAAAATAAAATAAAGATGATGTACTCAGTACCAACACTTTTCTAAGTATGATAGATACAATGCAACCAAAACATCAATTCTTACTAGCCTTGTACATCCATGAGCCTCCTCTTCCCACTCTCCCCTTTTTTTTGGTGGAGGAACCAAACCCAGGGCCTTGCAGCAAGTGCTCTACTATACACCTGAGCTAAATATCCAACCACATAAGCCTCATTAACTTGCTCTGGGGATGCAGGATGGTTCAGTGGGTAAAAACACTGGCCATAAAAGCAGAAGTACCAGAATTTGGATTCCCCAGAACCCATGTAAAGCCAGGTAATACCAATGGTGAAATAAGAAATGGAAACGAGCATCCCAGAAGCTAGTGAGCCAGCTAGACTAGCAAACAAAGACCTTGCCTTCAACAAGGTTAAAGGTGTGTGTGGACCAATACCTGAGGTTGTCCTCTGACCTTTACATACCTGTGGATATACAAAAATCCACACTTACACAAAAAATACAGGCACACAAAGATAAAAGTTACCATCCAACTGGGCGTGGTGGTGCATGCTTTTAATCCCAGCACTTGGAAGGCAGAGGTACGAGGATCTTTGAGCGTTCGAGGCCAGCCTGAGATTATGTTAGTGAATTCCAGGTCAGCCTGGGCTAGAGTGAGACCCTACCTCAAAAATCATAATAATAACCTTACAGGTAATTCCTACCTTGGTTTTTCAGTGTAGGGATGATTAAAGTATATCCATTCATTTTTACTGATGCAGTAAATCCAGGCATCACCTGATCAAACCAAAGACAAAAAAAGCCATGAAATATTTATTCTATCAGTATGACATTTTAAGGGCACAGCTTTAGCAAGATCCTTTTTCTTTTTTTTTCTCTGTGTAATTAAGGAAGTCCTCTGTATGTTATAACCCTTAGCAGGGTTTTTGAGTGCTCTAGGTCTTTTTTTTTTTTCTTCTTCTTTTTTTTCCAAATAGGGTTTCACACTCTAGCCCAGGCTAACCTGGAATTCACTCTGTACTTTCAGGGTGGTCGTGAACTCATGGTAGTCCTCCTACCTCTGCCTCCCAAGTGCTGGAGTTAAAGGCGTGAGCCACCACACCCAGCTTGGGACACTTTTTATTTTATTTTATTTTATTTTTTGTTTTCCGAGGTAGGATCTCACTCTAGCTCAGGCTGACCTGGAATTCACTGTGTAGTCTCAGACTGGCCTTGAACTCACAGTGATCCTCCTACCTCTGCCTCCCGAATGCTGGGATTAAAGGCGTGTGCCACCACACCTGGCCTTTTTTTTTTTTTTTTTTAAACTGGAAAGAATGGATTCAGGTCATAACATGTGCAAGTACAGGTATGTTACAGGATCAAAATTAATCTTCCAACTAACCCAACAAGATACATTTAATGCCTGGCATGGTGGCGTATGCCTTTAATCCCAGCACGAGACTTCATAGTGAATTCCAGGCCAGTCAGGACTACAGCAAGATCCTTCACCTCAAAAAACCAAAAAAGGTACAATTAAGACTGATTTTCAGATATTACTATATGTAAATATATATTAATTATATGTGAGGTAATTATGATATACATATATATGTATGTATATATCATCCTTAAAAGACTCACTTAGTGGCTGTTTTTCAGTGGTAAATCCTCCAAAGAGAAAAAGATGATCTGAAGAGACTGGTGTTAGTGAGTGCCAGGATCGGCCGACGGGGCATATGCCTTGAGGAATTCTGAAAATAATAGCTGAGTTGTAATAGCTATGCCTAAAGCATTTTAAATATATTTTTTACAGAGAAATGCTGGTTTTCTTTTAAAATGTATATGGAGTTACTAGGAAAAAAGAGGACTTTAAAAAAGATTCTTGGTATTAACAACTACATCCTTTATACTGAATGAACTATGTTCTTTGAAGGCAGTCAACTTTAGACTTTCTTTTGAGCAAACATTGAACACATGCTGTGCCAGGCAGTTATGGAAACTAGAAATACAGATAAAATTCATGGGCTAGAGATGGCATAGTGGGTTTAAGGTACTTGGCCTGTGAAGCCTAAGGAACCAGGTTCACTTCCCCAGTACCCACATAAAGCCAGATGCACATGGTGGCACATATGTGTGGAATTTGTTTACAGTGGCTAGAGGCCCTGGGGTGCCCATTCTCTCCCCCTCTCAAATAAATAAATAAATAAATAAATAAATAAATAAATATTTTAAATATTTTATTTATTTACTTGAGAGAGAAAGAAACAAGATGGGGGGGGGGTTCAGATAGAGAATGGGCACACCAGGGCCTCCAACCAGTGCAAACAAACTCCAGACGCATGCACCACCTTGTGCATCTGGTTTACGTGGGTCTTGGGAGATTGAACCTGGGTTCTTTGGCTTTGCAGGCAAGTGTCATTAACCACTAAACCATTTCTCCAGCCCTAAAAATATAAAGATGAAATTCCTTCCTTAAGGGCCCCAGTCACCATGCTTATTTAAATTCAAAATTACAAACTTTAAGCAGATTCTTTATATACTACTAAGGAATATGGGGGGAGGGAATGTGAAGTGCATTTAATAAAACTTTTCTAATGAGTTATCTAAAGAGATACCTACAACTCACTCCACTCCCATGTATCCAGATTAAGACAGTGGAGGTCATTCATTCTAGCATCCTGAAAAAGGAAAATAAACAGTTAATGTTTTGAAGAATACAAAGACAAGTCATTAAAACTATCTACATACTCACTCGGTATCTGCCACCAAACACAAAGCCGTTGTTCCCAACAGTTGCACAGGCATGGGCAGCACGAGGTGAAGGTGCCTTACCCTATTAAAAAGTTGCAAAAATAGCTTAGTAAATAAATAAGTGGCTTCTTTTAAACAGAAAGCAAATGCCAGAGTCTTCACTGGATATGAGATAATATACTAGATAATCAGGTTTCTAAAAGCTGAAGTGAAGACTTCTAGATAATGGCAGTACTAAAAGCTGATACTACAACTTAAAAAAATTTTTTTTTGAGGTAGGGTCTTGTTCTAGCATATGCCACCACACACAGCTCACAACTTAAAATTTTAATGTTTTGTTAGCCAGACATGGTAGGACACGCCTTTAATCCCAGCACTTGGGAGGCAGAGGTAGGAGGATTGCCAAGAATTCAAGGCCACCCTGAGACTACATAGTGAATTCTAGGTCAGCCTGGGCTAGAGTGAGACCCTACTTCAAAAAAAAAAAAAAAAAAAAACAATTTTTTGTAATGTTTTGTATTTTAGAGATGTCAAAATGGGCTGGTTAGTGTATCAGAATGGCTGCTTTATTTTTACTTTTTTTTTTTTTTTTTTTTTTTTTTTTTTTTTGTTTTTCGAGGTAGGGTCTCACTCTGGTCCAGGCTGACCTGGAATTAACTATGTAGTCTCAGGGTGGCCTCGAACTCTCAGCGATCCTCCTACCTCTGCCTCCCAAGTGCTGGGATTAAAGGCGTGCGCCACCACGCCCGGCCTATTTTTACTTTTTTAAAGACTGGCACATAAGCTGGGCATGGTAGTGCACGACTTTAAACCCAGCACTTGGGAGACTGAGGTAGGAGGATTGCCGTGAGTTTGAGGCCAGTCTGGGCCTACAGAGTGAGCTCCAGGTCAGCCTGAGCTAGAGTGAGACTCTGCCTCAAAAATACAAAAACAGCCGGGCGTGGTGACGCACGCCTTTAATCCCAGCACTCGGGAGGCAGAGGTAGGAGGATCACAGTGAGTTTGAGGCCACCCTGAGACTACATAGTTAATTCCAGGTCAGCCTGGACCAGAGTGAGACCCTACCTCAAAAAAACAAACAACAACAACAAAAAAAAAAAAATACAAAAACAAACAAATATAAAACCTGGCACATATAATGTCTCAATCTGAGGGAAAAGACATACTATTGTTAAGTTCCAGTTTAACGTTATTAAATTACAAACAATTTTAGCTATTGCATAGAACCGTGGTTACCTTTTTTTTTTTTTTTTTTATTGGAGATAGACCAAGTGCATGCAAGGCCTCTAGCCACTGCAGATGAACTCTACACGCATACACCACCATTTGCATCTGGCTTGCGTGAGTTCTGGGGAATCAAACCTGGGTCCTTAGGTTTTGCAAGCAAACACCTTAACTGCTAAAGCCATCTCTCTATTCCTGAACTACCTTTTATACCTTCATTAAACTTCTCCAAGTTCTAGATAGGTTCCTCAGAGAACAATAAATGCCATAGGTTATCTCACACCTAGAATGAGACTGTCAGTTTTAGACCACCTCCCAACTCTGGTATATCCCCTTCTCCAAGCAGTCTCCTTTTAATAATTCATCATGCTTCAGTTACTCACAGTAGTGATAGGCTGGCTCCAGGTAAATGTTTCAGTGTCTAGAATATGAACATGATCATTCCATCCTCTTGGGTGACTTGAATTCTATAGGAAAGAATCTAAGTTATTTTAAAAGTAATGTTTGTAAAGTTATACAGCCCGTGTCTAATTTGTTAACAAGTAAAATGAACAAAACTAATGATTATTACCTGAACATACTAAGTAGACCATATCCAAGTATGAAACTTCACTTACCCAAAAAGATGTTTCATCAAACTCAAAAGTTCCCAGAACTTTATCTTCAGGTAAATATCCATATCCTCCAAAAAATATTAACCTGTTTGATAGAAAACAAAGACATTAAAGATTCAAACATCTGTATGTTAGGACATAGGGATTTTTCTTACTTTGATATATGGGATGAGTGGAAAAGTAAAGCTTAGCATATGAAAGTTATTTACTCAAACAACAATGGCTAACATGACTAACACTTAACTATATCTGAAGTACTGAGTTAAATTCTTTAATGTATTAGTTTACTTAATGCTTATGTGGGTCCTATAAGTTATACTCTGTGCTTATAATGCTCATTGACTAGAATATTTAAAGGGCAAACTACACTCTGCACAAAAGCCCAAACCCATAGTACATCTAACTTACTTGTTTTTATATACCCAGACACCAAGTTTATCCTTTGATGATGGAGGAATTCCTTGGCAATCAATTCTTTCCCACTGTAACACTCTGTCGGTACACCTTGAATCCAGCATGTAAAACTGCCACAAGCAATGATTTCAATTAGTTTTGGTTATGTGGGAAAAAATTCAAATTTAGCATTTAACTTTACTGTAATTTGTGATAATAAGGGTGCCATCTAATTCGGTGCTGCTGAAATTGTGATTGCAAAGTAGCTGCCACGCTAGTCTGGGTTAAGATTTTGAAGTTAGAATGTAACTTACCTAAATCTTTAACAATGCTATTAAAATATTCAACTATCACAGCCACACTTACAACAAAGGAGCTGGAACAAAGTGTGTTCATTTATATTCTGTCACAAGCTACTTATCAATAAGCAGTTTGAGTTTTACTGATCTATTTATATCCAGACCACACTAAAAAAAAACAAAAAAAAAAACTAGGTCTTCAGTTTTGCCTCCAAACTCAACAGAAGTCTAATTAATTGCCTAATTAATTCTAGAAGCTAAAGATCAGTTAATACTTAGGAGGTTATATACTGATCCATCACTCAAAGGGCTTCCATCCAGGTAACAATATATCATACACATCTCACCTTTCTGAGGCCCCCAAGCTTCCCTTTGGTCAACTCTAGCTGTCTGATACAGTTATGACTCACTGTGACCACCCTCGAAACCAGCCTCTCCCCCTAATAAGCTACTTCCACTTGTGTCAGTTATCTTTCTTCCCCTGGGGAAGGTAGGTATGGTCTGGAGCCCTTGCTGCACCATTTTCTCCTCCCAGGGATACCAGGACAAGTTGGAAACCATCTCAAACATTTGTCTTAGCTACAAAACCACCTGGAATTTCCTTGAATAAGATGCACCTACTTATGTCTCCACACTTTAACCCTCCATCTTATTCAATTCAAGCAGTGTCTCTGATGAACAACTTTCATTTCTCTATTCCCCGTCTTACCAAACCCAGCACAAAATGCCCTTTCAAAGTTATTTTGTTGTTGTTGTTGTTCAAGGCAGGGTCTCACTCTAGCCCATGCTGACCTGGAACTCACTCTGCCTCAGTCTCGTAAGTGCTAGGATTAAAGGCATGCACCACCACACTGTGATTATTGTGTGCCAGGCTCTGTGCTCCTCAGTCAGGAAGATGTGCTACATTCATTTACTTGTGTATGTGTCCCTTCCAGAATGTGAGGTTCTGGTGGAAACTGTATCATTCATCTCCAATGAATACTTAGCATAAGGTCTTACTAGGATGCAAAATGAATGGATAAACATCTACCTATATCATGTTTCTTTCTGAAACACTTGTCTGATGAGAACTGACATCTTTTTTCCTAGTTGGAAAAAAACATTGACAAAATCTGAACAGCTGTGTCTTAGGGCAACAAATTATAGTAATAGTACTTAAATTTTTTTCAGCAATAATTTATCCTTAGTGTTTATCTTTACCCTTCACTCCAAATCATTTATCTGTCATGTTCTTTTCAAATTTTTCCTACTAACATTCACTAGCACTCAAGGCATGTAAGGAAACAAGCAGCTGCAAAGAGCACTAAGAAAAATCAACTAGGAAGTCACTGCACAAAGCCAACAAAAGTTGATTTTACGGGGCTGGAGGAATGGCTTAGCAGTTAAGGTGTCTGCCTATAAAGCCAAAGGACCCAGGTTCGATTCCCCAGGACCCACATTAGCCAGATGCACAAGGGGCCGCACACGTCTGGAGTTCGTTTGCAGTGGCTAGAGACCATGGCACACCCATTCTCTCTCTTTTTTCTCTGTCAAATACATAAATAAATAAAAATAAAATATATTTTTTTAAAGTTGATTTTACAAAAAGCCTGGGTAAATACAGACTGGTAGGTAAGAATATTAAAGTGCATATTTACTATACTCAAGTATGTATTTTTAACTAGAACAGAAATAAATATAATCTTAACTTTAGAAATTTGATGTTAGCAGCCTGGCGTGGTGGCGCATGCCTTTAATATCAGCACTTGGGAGGCAGAGGTAGGAGGTTTGCCCAGAGTTTGAGGCCAGCTTGAGACTACATAGTGAATTCCAGGTCAGCTTGAGCTAGAGTGTGACCCTAGCTTGAAAAAAAGAAAAGAACAATTTGACGTTTGAGGCTAGGGAGAAATTGAGGTTTGAAAGTGAGAAGAACTGAATTTCATTGAACCATATCCTTAGAAACACTTACCTTATTTGTATTGCCTCTTGAATGGTGTCCTCCAAACAAGTACAGCACCCTGTCCACACACACAGCACAGCTTCCCGACATAGAAGGAGGAACATCACCTTCAGTGTTAAGTTTTTTCCTGGAGGCAATTAAATGTATGTAAGTTTCCCAAAAGGTAAGAAATGCAAGAATTTATTAATTTCACCTCTACTACTGCTGTCCCCACAGTAAAGAAGGGAAACAGAGAAGGCTGATGTCACATAGTATCTCTTCTGACTCTAACATGAACTCAAGAAAAAAACTTCTCAGTTATTCCAGAGGGTGCAAACTGGTGTTACACATGGGCAAAAATGAGAGGTTCTGAAGGCCTAAACTCATGTGTTCTAGGAACTATTTTTTATTTCTCAGACTAAACTGTTTGCTTTTTATTTACATGGCCATAAATAGTTGTTTTCTGTTAGTAGGCCGAGAACATAAAAGGAAAAATTTAACATTTCCAGTGCTAACAGATTAAATAAATAGATTTTGTTTGCTTTGTTTTGTTTTTCAAGGTAGGGTCTCACTCTAGCTCAGGCTGACCTGGAATTCACAATGTAGTCTCAGGGTGGCCTCAAACGCACAGCAATCCTCCCAAGTGCTGGGATTAAAGGCGTGTACCACCACGTCCAGCTAAATATATATATATATTTTTATTCAGTAACCTTTGAGTCATTCAAATAAATCCTGACATACTACCAATGATGCGTAAGTGGTGCTTTTTTAGTTACTGTGTGTGAAGTACTTCTTGATACGAGTGCATGTATCAACTCATTTTGAAACAATGAATCCAAATAAAAAAATTAAAAACTAAGATTCACATTAGTAACAGTACTTATAGTCCTCTGCTTATACAATCAGATTCATTTCTTATCACTTTATCTTTGCTAAGCTTGAAGTTTGACAGACTTATTTTTTTTTAATTTTTTAAAATCTTTTTATTTTTATTTATTAGAGACACAGCGAAGGAGAGGGAGAGAGTGAGAAAGTGAGAATGGGTGCGCCAGGGCCTCTAGCCACTGCAAACAAACTCCAGATGCATGCACCACCATGTGCATCTGGCTTACGTGGGACCTGGAGAATTGAACCGGGGTCCTTAGGCTTCTCAGGCATGCGCCTTAACCACTAAGCCATCTCTCCAGCCCCAAACAGACTTATTTTTAAGGATTCCTTTTTGTGGAATGTGCACACATACATGCAGAGGCCAGACGAGGGATTCAGGATTCAGATGTCCTCTTATTGACTTTTCTGTTTTTTCTTTATCTTTCTTTCTTTTTTTATTGTTTTGGTTTTTCAAGGTAGGGTCTCGCTCTAGCCCAAGCTGACCTGGGACTCACTGTGTAGTCTCAGACCGGCCTTGAACTCACAGCGACCCTCCTACCTCTGCCTCTTGAGTACTAGGATTAAAGGGGTGTGCCACCACATGGAGCTAATAATTCTTTGTCTTTTTAATTTCATTTTTACTTATTTAGAGGGAGAGAGAGAATAGGCACAACAGGGCCTCTAGCCACTGCTAAACACCATGTGCATCTGGTTTATGTGGATTCTGGAGAGCTGAACCTGGGTCCTTAGGCATTGCAAGCAAGCAACTTAACCTGCTAAGCCATCTCTCCAGTCCAAGAATTCTTTTCTGTGTGTGAGTACAGGCACGTGTTTGCTTCAGCATGTTTGTAGAGGTCAAAGTAAAACCTCAGGTGTCAGTTCTTGCCTTTCACCTTGAGAGAGGGTTTCTTGTTCACCACTGGGTATGCCAGACTACCTGGCCTGTGAGGTTCTGGGATTCTTCTGTCTCCTCCTCTCATCTCACTGTAGATGCACTGGGATTACAGATACACTTTATCTGTGTACAGGCTTGTTTTAAAAAAATAAATATATTTTGGGGGCTGGACAGCTGGCTTAGTGGTTAAGGCACTTGCCTATAAAGCCTCAGGGCCCATGTTCAACTCTCCAGCCACATCAGCCACACAAAGGTAAGGCAAGTGCAAGGTCACATATACCCACTAGGTGGCACAAGTGCTTGGAGTTTGGTTGCAGTGGCTGAGGCTCTGGCACACCCAATTCTCTCTCTGTGTGTCTAACATAAAATAAAAATTTAAAAATAAACATATTTTTAAATTTTTATTTATTTATTTGAGAGAGAGAAAGAGAAAGAGGCAACAGAAAGAGAATGGGCACCCCATGGCTTCTAGCCACTGCAAACAAACTCCAGAGGCATGCGCCACCTTGTGCATCTGGCTTACATACGTACTGGGGAATTGAAGTTGGGTCCTGAGGCTTCGCAGGCAAGCGCCTTAACCACTGAGACATCTCGCTAGCTTATGTACAGACTTTTACATGAGTTCTGGTGATCCCAACTGAGGTCATCAAGCCTGCTCAGCAAGTACTTTCACCCACTTAGCCACCTCCCCAGCCCAAGAATTCTTTACTTGCAAGCATAGAGAGGGAGGGAGGGGGGGAAGGAGGGAGAATATCAATGGATGCACCAGGGCCTCCAGCCACTGCAAATAAAATCCAGACATGTGTGCCACCTTGTGCACCTGGCTTTATATGGGTAGTTGGGATTTGAACGTGAGTCATTAGGCTTTGCAGAAAAACACCTTAACCACTGATTGATCTCTCTAGCCCAAGAATTCTTAATTTTAATATGTAGAATTCCTCCATTAAGGGAGTACTGTACAATTATAAACTTACAATCCTCTAGAAAGAGATTAGTAGTTTACACTAATACTCATTTTACATTTATAGAAATAACAAAACAATTACAGAAACTGACTTTTTTTTTTTGGTGGCCTTGAATTCTCAGTGATCCCCCTACCTCTGCTTCCCGAGTGCTGGGATTAAACGCATGAGCCACCACGCCTAGCTCTATTTTATTATTATTTTTAACTAGTGCTTTTAATTTATTTATTAGAGACAGAGAAAGGGAGAGAGGAGAGTGAGGATGGGCGCACAAGGGCCTCTAGCCATTGCAAATGAACTCAAGACGTGCGTGCCCCTTTGTGCATCTGGCTTACATGGGACCTGGAGAATCAAACCAGGGTCCTTAGGCTAAGCAGGCATGTGCCTTAACCATAAGCCATCTCTTCAGCCCCCAAACTGACCTATTTTAAATCAAGTAGGACTACCATTTTAGTTCTGAAATCTAGAAAAAGATTAAATAAAAAGGTCATCTTTTAAAAAAAAATCAATTTTATTTATTTATTTGAGAGAGGCAGAGAAAGAGAATGGGTATGCCAGGGCCTCCAGCCACTGCAAACAAACTCCAGACACATGTGCCACCTTGTGCATCTGGCTTATGTGGGTCCTGGGGAATTGAACTGAGGCCCTTTGGCTTTGTAGGCAAGCACCTTAACTGCTAAGCCATCTCTCTAGCCCCCAAAGGTCATCTTTTTTAAAGCAGAAAGTTCTTTTTTAAAAAAAATTTATTTATTTATTTGAAAGAGAAAGAAAGGCAGACAGAGATAGTAAAAGAGTGAGAATGGGCAAGCCTGGGCCTCTAGCTGCTGCAAATGAACTCCAAATGCATGTGCCACCTTGTGCATCTCGCTTATGTGGGTCCTGGGGAATTGAACCTGGGCACTTTGGCTTTGCAGGCAAATGCCTTAACCACTAAGCCATCTCTCCAGCCCCTAAAGCAGAAAGTTCAAGAAAACATCCATGGGAGAAACAACTTTTTAAATCCCCAAATATGCTAACCCAACATTTTGAGAAATGCATCAAGGCTATTAATAACATGTCCTTGATTATATAAAAGACTTTCAGATTATCACCATTTATATAAAAATGTGCCAAGTGTAATGGTGCATGCCTTTTAGTCCCAGCACTTGGGAGGCATAGATAGGAAGATCCCCATGAGTTCAAGGCCAGTCTGGGCTACAGAGTTCCAGGTCAGCCTAGGCTAGTATGACACACTACGTTGGGGAAAACAAAAAAGACAAATATAAGTTCATTTTGATTTTTAACAGAACAATCTTATTTGCAATGTTGAGAGTAAGGAACCCAGTCCTCATGCTTGGCAGGCAAGCACTCTGCCACAGATCATCTGTACTCCAGCACACACCATTTTTTTAAAAAAATTGATTTGCGTGCAAGCATACTACTCCCCCCCCCCAACCGAGGTAGGGTCTCACAAGGTTGACCTGGAATTCACTATGTAGTGTTAGGCTGCCCTCAAACTGAGAGCGACCCTCCTATCTCTCCCGAGTGCTAGAATTAATGGTGTGTGCCACCACACCTGGCTGGCACACCACTTTTTTTTTTTTTTTTTTTTTTTTTTTTGGTTTTTCGAGGTAGGGTCTCACTTTAGCTCAGGCTGACCTGGAATTCACTATGTACTCTCAGGGTGGCCTCGAACTCACAGAGATCCTCCTACCTCTGCCTCCCGAGTGCTAGGATTAAAGGCATGCGCCACCATGCCCAGCAACACCATTTTTTACATCTAGCTTACATGAGCAGCTTGGGAATTAAACTAAGGGAGGCTAACTTTAACCACAAGCAAGTGCCTTTAACCACTGAGCAATCTTCACAGCCCAAGACATACTATTCTTTTTACTTTTTAATTTTTATTTTATTTACAAGCAAAGGAAGAGACAGAGAGAGATAGCATGTGTGTGTATAGGTGCACCAGGGCCTCCAGCCACTGGAAAGGAATTCCAGAAGCATGCCTCACTTTATGCATCTGGCTTACATGAGTACTGGGGAATTGAACCCAGGTTGTTAGGCTTTGCAGGCAAGTGTCTTTACTGTTCAGCCACCTCACCAGCCCAAGATATACTAGTCTTTAGTGGGGATGAAAAGGCCTAGTAAGTGAGGTCAAAGGAATAGACTGAGTAAAGGAAAGGTGGAGGGAGGGCTAATCAAAATCTAAGAGGATATAAATAAGTCATATGGAAACCTACTTTTCTGGACAATGGAACACTCAGAAGCCATAGATTGTTACTAGAAAATTTTCAGTGCCAGGGATGGGATACTTTCCAGTGAGTTGTTGGCCGGGGACGTCACAGATACCCCCCAAAACATTACAGGCCATTGCCAAGGCCCTTGGTTTCCCACCAGGAATAGATGGTAAGACCCTATTGCTGAAGACTCCACATACTTGGGCTGCAAGGTCACTGAGAAATCCTGCTGGAGTTGAGCTAAAAGCCTCCTCCATGTGGACCAGCTGACAGAAAGCTGGAAAAAGCTACGCTGCACACAGTACAATGGGAGAGAGAGAAATCACCAGTGGACACTGCAAGCCTTAAATTTGGCCACCCAGGCCAAATGAGCCAATGGGTGCAATAATGGCATGTCTGATATGGGGGAAACCAATTGCTCTCTAATTGGACTGGAGGCCTGCTACATGGGAGGGAATACATCCCTGATACTGAAAACCTACAATTGGAGTAGTCATGAGCCCTAGGGGTGTAACATCTGCTGGTGTCTGGTTAAATGTATATACAATGCTCACCAAACTGCCCAGTAAGCACTTCTCTTAATGTTCACATCCATATATTAATGCTAATCACTTTTGGTTAGAGAAGCTTCTCTTTTCAGATGGCGGTGACCTTCGGATGACTCAGCACTGAAATATCTCTAACACATCATCCTAGGCTCAGGGTCCATTGTGGAAGAGGTGGTGGAAAGAATGTAAGAGCCAAAGGAAGGGCAGGTCTCCTTACAACACATTCCTCCAGACACAAAATGGCCTGGATATCCATGACCTTACAATGCCTGACACTACCTACACAACACCATCATAACAGGAGGAAAAGATCAGGACATCAAAATAAAAGAGATTGGGAGGGGATATAATGGAGAGTGGAGTTTCAAAGGGGAAAGTAGGGGGAGGAAGGGAATTACCATGGGATACTGCCTATAATTATGGAAGCTGTCAATAAAAAAAAATTAAATTATAAAAATAGGAAAATAGTTTTTAAAAAGATATACTACTCTTAAAGAGATTGTGTACGCAGTTTTTTTTTTTTTTCTAGAGTGGATAAAATAAGTATTCTAAAACCTAACAATTCTAACTAAAAATCCTGTTATTTTTCCAGATGCCATACACCAGAAGTTTTTTGGCATCTAAAGAAAAAGTCTATGGACTTTTTAGTATGGTTCCATTCCAGGGTAGTTTGTTTATTGAGGTAGGGTCTCTAACCTGGAAATTTACTATGTAGTCTCAGGCTGGCCTTGATTCACAGAGATCTTCCTATTTCTGCCTCTAATCTCAGCCTCCTCTGGAGTGATGGGATTAAAGGCATGGGCCACTAAACCCAGCTCTCATTCCAGGTTTTTGTTTTTTTTTTTAAACAGAGCTTTAAGAAACTAATTAGCCGGGCGTGGTGGTGCACGCCTTTAATCCCAGCACACCACACCCTTGCCCAGCTTCTATTGGCTTTTCTGCCTTACTTCCTTGACTTCTTGTCTGTCCTCTCAGCACTACTGATGTGGGTGCTGACATCAAACTCAGGTCCTCACACTTGCTCAGCAAACACTCTTACCCATCTTCCCAAATTTATTTTTTACTTATTTATAGAGAGAGAGAGAATGAGCACACTAGGGACTCCAGCCACTGCAAACGAACTCCAGATGCATGGAGAAATCAACCCAGGGTCCTTAGGCTTTGCAGGCAAGCACCTTAACCACTAAGCCATCTCTCCAGCCCAAGAAACTACTTTTTTTAGGGGGGGACGACTACTTTTTGAAGAAACTTTCTAATGTTATAAAAGTATCTGCTGAACTATTTCAGAAAATATAACCTTGCCTGGGTGGTGGCAAACCCTTTAATCCATCTTTGATCCCAGCACTTTAGAGACAGAGGGAGAATCACTCTGAGTTCTAGGCCAGGATGGACCTAGGTTCAATCCCTAGGACCCATATAAGGCTGGATGCACAAGATGGCACATGCATTTGGAATTCATTTGCAGTGGCTAGAGACCCTGGTGTGCCCATTCTCTCTCAATAGTATCTGCCTCTTTCTCTCTCTGAAAAGTAAATAAATAAAATATTTTAACGAAAAACCAACAAAAACATAATCTAACTTTGCAACTAATCTAAACTAGAACACCATTTTCAGTATAGATAGCATTCTTAATTTCAATGTTTTTATTCCTAAGAATTCATTTTCAGCTTTCTTTTACTTTGCAACCTTGCTTTTTAGTCCCTCCCCCTTCCCCACCATATCTATCCAGTTACCATCTTCCAGTCTCCATGTTGTAGATCCATAGTTCTTCTCTGGGCAGATAAAAGTCATATAATCCTCTCACTTGATTACTCTATGAAGAATCAGAAAAAATTGCAAATATAAGTAACTGACATTCTATTTTATTATTATTATTATTTGAGAGAGAAAGAGGCAGAGAGAGATAGAGAGAATGGGAGCGTCAGGGCTTTCAACCACTGCAAATGAAGTCCAGATGCATGTGCCATCTAGTGCATCTGGCTTACATGGGTCCTGGGGAATTGAACTAAGGTCCTTTGGCTTTGCAGGCAAGTGCCTTAACCATTAAGCCATCTCTCCAGCCCAGTAACTGACATTTTAATGAGGCATTATGTGTTTTTCTTATCTGCCTGAGATACTAACTATATTATGTAAAATTAAGTTATGTATACTTATTAAGTACACAGACTTCTCACATCCATGCCACATACTCAAGGTGAACTTAATATACAGTCCTTAATTCAAATTGTGTCTGAGTGTGTGTAGGTACACATGCACGTGTGTGCATGTGGAGGCCAGAGGTGGATGTCAGATGTCTACCTTGTAGCTCTCCATCTTTTTTGTTTTGTTTTTTGTTTTTCAAGGTAGAATTTCACTGTGGCCCAGGCTGACATGAATTAACTATGTAGTCTCAGGGTGGCCTCGAACTCTCAATGATCCTCCTACCTCTGCCTCCCGAGTGCTGGGATTAAAAGCGTTCACCACTACGCCTGGCTTAGAAGAAAATGATTTTGTTTTTGAATTTATTTATTTACAAGGAGAGAGAGAAAAAAAATGAGAATGGGCACACCAGGGCTTCCAGCTGTTGCAAATGAACTCCAGATGCATGTGCTACTTTGTGCATCTGGCTTTATGTGGATACTGGGGAATAGACCTGGGTCATTAGGCTTCACAGGCAAGTGAATTAACTGCTAAGCCATCTCTTTTCTGGTTTTTAGAGAGTTTAAGTAACTTGCCTGGGGTTACTTAACAAGCACTGATGGACTAAGGAATCTTCCTTTCCCTGAGCCTTGACAACCACATGACTGACCCTTGGATCCTCCCTGGCCACTTTTTAATAGAATCAAAACACAGTAAACTTCAATTCACTGACAATGAAATCAGCATCCTATACATTTGAATGTTAAATATACTGCAGCCAAACAGCTCACCATCTACTCTACCGCTGTTGAAGTGGGAAGCAAGGAGAAAGGAAAGGCTAGAAGGCAAACAGCTGGTTGACCTGGAGCAGACCAGCTGGCTTGGGGAGAAAACTCACTAGTATGAAAGAAGAAAGCCATAACAACCCCCAAGGGCTTTCTGTGTCTAGCACCAGAGTTTCAGCTAAAAATGTAGAGGACTGTGGGTTTCAGAACCAACCAATTCAGTGACTGTGCCTCTTCCCTCTCCTCACCACAGGCATCCAGGACCTCATAAACCCACCATCAGAAAATTTTCATCCTGACAACCCTCTCCTTCCCACACTCCAAAGAGAAGTCCTATTCTGGCCGTTGGTGTGGTAGACCACTCTAGTAATCCCAGAACTCGGGTGGTGCAAAAGGTAGCTCAAAAATTCAAGGTCAGATGAGGCTACATGATACTGTCCAAAGGGGTGGGAGGACAGAGAAAAAGTGCCATTCCCTCAATGCTGGTTTTTACAATGAATAGTTTAGACAAGTATGGTCAGCCAACAGGTCTGTTTGCCTCCAAAGAAACTATTTACATTTTAATAATGGTCACTTATATACCTACTCCTTCCCTCCTGAAAGTTCCAAACACAAACCAAGTACCCTATAAACACCTATTCTCTGTAGGGTGGGGAAAACATGAGAAGTTAATTCAGACTGGGAAAAAAAAACTAGTTACACCAAGTGAAGGTATGATGACAGTTATCTCAAGAATGATAGAATGGTCAACTGTGATCAGCTGAACTGTACCATAAGCTACATTGTTTCTAGAGTAACGAAGCTAATTATCCAAAACGAGTGTAGGGAACTAAGTGTCAAGCCACTGAGAAAGGGAAGATTGTTTATATGATTAAAAGGGATTAGTAGCTTTGTGGTAGGCATGGATCAGAACCACGAGGCAAACGAGATTCTAGAACTAAATGGCAGTGCAGAACTCCAAAAGCAACACATAAAACTAGTGAGCACGGCTTTAACAGACAGCAGGGTAGTCCTCAGCTAAGGGTAAGAGCAACAGCGTAGCCGACTCGGAACAGACAATGGATCACATTGTTTCTAACTACAGGGCCCAAGAGCTGCACTCTAGTTAATATATGTTGCAGGGGATTTATTGGTCGCCGTGGAATTTTAACATGCATATTCGTAGTAGGAATTTCTTTTGAAGGACTTTAAAATCCTTTGTCAGCTGAAACCAATAGGAAGATGGTCCTACGTTCAAACAATAAAGTGACAGCCATCTGCACAGGTGTAGCTGGTGGGGCCACTGGTTGCGTGAGGAGATGGCTGTGGTGTCGAGCCGCACAGGCGGACCCGGTGTGCGTGGTGGGCCCAAGTCCTCCGGGGTCGTCTGGACGAGGGGTCTAAGTGACCCCGCAGCCCGCCGCCTCCCCGGGGAGCACCTCGGGAACTCTGGAGGCGGGTGAGCCAGGGTTGGCGGCCGAGGCCCGGAGCAAGAACCGCTTCCCGCACCGAGAAGCTGCGCCCCGGGCGCGGGGCCGCACTGACCTTGTAGCCGCCCCAGACGAACATGTGGCGCCCGTCGCTGACGGCTACGTGGCCGCTGCGCTCGGCTGGGCAGGCGGGCTCCAAGGCCTCGTAGCCCTCGAAGGCTGGTCCCGGCGCGTCGTCCGCCCGGAGGTCTTCGTTGCCATCAGCCATCTTGACGCTGGGCTTGCGCGCGCCAGGAACGTCCGCGGCCGCGCCAGGGGACACAGGAGCTTGGGAGGCCGCGGCGCCCCACCGTCCCACCCCCGAGCGGCTCTCGGCCGCCCGGTCGCGTGCAGGACCGGTGGCGACAACAGAGGGCGGGAGAGCGGCCAGACTCCGGGTGAGCTTGCACAGGCAGCCCGCCCCGCCCCCGGCTGCCCCGGCCCTTGTTGACGCGGCGCCCGGAAGTCCTCTCGGATGACGTCACCGCGACTCCGGAAGCGCGGCCGACGCTCCGCCCTCCCCCCGCGCAGCCGTATATGTGGTGGGCGGATGCCGTGGCCTCCAGGGCCTTTCGCCAGAGCTGCGATGATTCCTGCTGGTTTCCCTTGCGGACATTCGGCTTTCCGACTGGAGCCACAGACTCGGGCGGCTCAGGCAGTGGGCGGCGTGAGCCTCTGCTGCTGCGTCCCCGGCAACCCCGAGCCCCTCGTTGGCGGGCTGCGCTCGGCCGCTTCGCATCCTGTTCCCACGCGGCGCGGTCCTACGTGACACCTTCCAGTGACGCCAAAAGAAAGTTACGAATCTAAACTTGATTCCGCGCCTGCCGGACAGCTGCACTAGAAAACGTCTTGCGAAGAGTCCTAATCTAGGGGTGTGTCTGGAATTCTCTGTTTGGTGGGGTAGATGCTGCTTTATCCTGTTTCCCGTCCTCCTCCGCGCTGGGATCGCCACGCAGTATAGTGACCAACGACAAAACAAGGCCGGGGGGCCGGGCGTGGTGGAGCACGCCTTTAATCCCAGCACTCGGGAGGCAGAAGTAGGAGGATCGCTGGGAGTTCGAGGCCACCCTGAGACTACATAGTGAATTCTAGGTTAGCCTGGGCTAGAACAAGACGCTACCTGGGGCGGGGGGTACTTTTCTCACTAAAATGTTCATACCCTTTGCTTCCGGTGTGCTGATTTAACAGAGTTAAGTACCCCGTGTGCTGGCAAACGCCTATAATCCTAGCATTTGAGAAGAGTCATCCTTTGCCACATAGTTCGAAGCCACCCCGAGTCACGAGTCCCTATCTGAAACAAATGAAGAACCCAGTTATTTATGATTAAACTTAGAACAAAGAAACCAGTCTCCTAATAAAGTACTACCCACTCAAATCTGGCTCAAAGGGACTTCTTGCAGCAGCATTGCACTCCTGATGTAACACATGCTCCCTAGAATTTTGGGTTACAGTGATTCACTGCTATGTAAATTGTATCATGTCACTTAAAAACGTTTTAAGTTGCCGGGTGTGGTGGCGGACGCCATTAATTCCAGCACTCGGGAGGCAGAGGTAGGAGGATCGCGATGAGTTCAAGGCCATCCTAAGACTATATAGTGAATTGCAGCTCAGCCTGGGCTAGAGCAAAAGCCTACCTTGAACAACAAAAACAAAAAAAATTAATTGAGTTTGTATCTTCAACTGTACAGGCTGGTTTTTGCTATAAGGAGCGTGTCACTGGGGGTGGATCTGAATTCCAGTCCAAAGGTGTGCAGAGAGGATTTTGCTCTGGCCGGGTTCCTGCTTGCTGCTTCCTGGTGTTTGCTGGCTGGTGGTGGTTTCTCTCTCTGCTTGGCTTTATGAATGGGAGCCAGCTTTTTCTATCATTGATGTAGCTCCCCACCATTGATGTAACCTTGAAATAAATCTCTTCCTCCCATAAAACTGTGTTTGGTTGGATATTGGTCCCAGAATTGCAAAACTGCCTACTACATTTCTGTTTGTTTGTTTTTTTTAGATGATCCTTCTTTATTCAAACCCATCATTCGAAAGTAAGTGCAGTTTGTTGGGGGTGGAGATATGGGAATAAGCCATCACATTGGATTTAAATATACATTTTCAAAACTGTTAAGCTGGGGTGTTGGTGGTGCAAACCTTTAATCCCAGCACTGCGGAGGCTGAGGTAGGCGGATCACCATAAATTCAAGGTCAACCCTGGGACTACAAAGTGAGTGCCAGGTCAGCCTGGGCTAGAGTGAGACCCTGCCTCAAAAACAAACAGGCAGGGCTGGAGAGATGGCTTAGTGGTTAAGGCACTTGCCTGCAAAGCCAAAGGACCCAGATTTGACTCCCCAGGACCTACATAAGCCAGATGCACAAGGGGGGCGCACGCATCTGGAGTTTGTTTGCAGTGGCTAGAGGCCCTGGCACATCCATTCTCTCTACCTGTCTATTTCTGTCTCTCTCTCAAATAAATAAATAAAAATAGCCGGGCGTGGTGGTGCACGCCGTTAATACCAGCACTCAAGAGGCAGAGGTAGAAGGATCACCAAGTGTTCAAGGCCACCCTGAGACTACAGAGTAAATTCCAGGTCAGCCTGTGCTAGAGTGAGACCCTACCTCAGAAAACCAAAAAATAAATAAATAAAAATTTAAAAAAATATTTTTAAAAGGGCTGGAGAGATGACTTAGCAGATAAGGTGCTTTCCTGCAAAGCCAAAAGATCCTGGTTCGATTCTCCAGGACCCACATAAGCACAAGGGGGCACATGCATCTGGAGTTCGTTTGCAGCAGCTTGAGGCTCTGGTGCGCGCCCATTCTCTCCCTCTCTCTCTCTCAATAAATAAAATATATTTTTAAAAAACAAACAGGCAGACAGCCACCCCTTTACCTGCTTCCTTCAAGGCTCAGCCTCTGGTCAATGAGGATGTGACCCACACAGTGGACCCGAGCTCCTGCCTGTAGCTAACCACTTCCCTGAAGCCTGAACTGAGGCTCAGCTGGCACACTTAGGTGTGAAGCTGGGTGAAGGAAAAGATGAAGAGAATAATCTGAAACTAAGAAACCAGATGTTGAAAGAAAAAAGAATATAGGAGATTCTTCACAGTCCTGCTCCCAGTTGGTCTTGATCTCTGGGACCAAGATCTCAGTTATATGGAAACCATATGACTCCCAAGTTCTTCAGCTTCAGTCTTATCTGACCCAGATAACCCAGTCAGAGAAACAGTTTGTGGTTGAGAGTAACCATTATAGCTACCATATCCTCTTCAAGAAAGACCCAGATGCAACGTATATGGAACTTGCTTCTGGAAATGTGAAGAAGAGCTTTACCAAGCTAAGAACACGTTCTCTGAGGACCTCCTGGATTGTGGTCGTGTGGTCCCCTCAGAGATGTCCTACCTACAGTCAGGATACTTTTTTTTTTTTCAAGGTATCATCTGGCTGTATCCCAGGCTGACCTGGTATTCACTCTGTAGTCTCAGGGTGGCCTTGAACTCATGGCAATCCTCCTACCTCTGCCTCCCAAGTGCTGGGATTAAAGGCGTGCACCACCATGCCCAGTTACAGTCAAGATATTTTTTATGCTATGGAAACGCCTTTTCCTTCCGTGGGGTAATAGTGCCATGAGAGAAAATGTGGTCTTGAAGCACAAAGTGCTGTGACTTCGGTCTTTACCGTTACTGTTACCATTACCATTCCCCGGGGGCATTGGCCACGACATCCTGGGCGAGGAAGGGAGGAATTGGGAGGGAAGCAGCAGGGTCCTTCCTGGAGCAGTGCGTGAGTGCGACAACGAACATGTTGGGAGATGAACACCAGGGAGACCATCTGATGGACAGCGCTCGTTTATTCAAAAGGGGAATGGGTTTATAAACACTTGGGGAAGGTTGAGATGGCATATACAGAGTATATGGCAATCGGATGCATAGTTTATGGGCTATTACCTAGGTGGCAGAAGAACTAGTAATTTCAAAGCTATGGGGGAAGGATAAGGGAAGGGCAAGGGCAGAAGAGGAGATTAACAGACTGTGACTTCAAAACTGTGGGGGGCGAGAAGGCTACGTGACTTCAGCCACATAAGGGTCTCTTGGGCAGCTAGCCACAAGGTCAGGAACTATGGGGGGGGCAAAGACTGACTTATGGAATGGTCAGAACCTTTTGGGGTCTGCGGGGAGGGCCTCGCCAGTTCTGCCCACTCTGGGCGATGACAGCACACTACAACCTACAATGTAGGGAAGGCCAGTCACCATCACCAGGGACTTCCAACCAGGTCTTCCTATGGTCTGTGCTGACAGCGAATGTTGTCTTCAGCAGTAGGGTCTTACCATTAACCTGGGTAACCAAGTACTCTGACAGAAGTCTGTCTTGTTTGTTTTGGAAGATCTAGTAGGTCTCTCTGATCAATAGCTCATTGTAGACCACATCCTGGTACAGGGTATTACAGGCCAGATCCAAGGGAAAAGGAAAAAGAAAGAAGAAAGAGAAATGGGAGAAATTTGAGATTAGGTTTCGTCTCTCCCTCTCCAGGGCCCTTTGGTTCAGGTGCTCCCCCTAAGGTGCTCTTGAAGGTTCCACCTTTTAGTCTGACTTCCAGGATATAGGATTCTATGGTACCAGTTAAATTTGGGTTCAGTGTTGTGTGTCATCTCCCTACCAACCCTTTCCCTTCCTCCAAGCCCTACCCTCCCTATTATTGTTCAAGCCTCAAGATGCTATTCAATTATGTCAGTAACTTGGGCTGATCCAGGTTAGGAATTGCAGATAAGTGAGATCATGTTATGATTGTCTTTCTGTGATTGTGTGAGTTCACTTAGAATGATCGGTTCCAAGTTTGACCATTTTTCTACAAATTTCAATGTATCATTTTTTCTTACTGCTGAGTAGAATTCTATCATATAGATATACCACATCTTGGTTATCCATTCATCTAATGATGGGCACCTGGGTTTATTCCAGTTTTTAGCTATTCTGAATTATGCAGCTGTAAACATGGTTGAGTAAATATCTCTGCACTGAGATGTGGAGCTTTTAGGGTAAATGCCCAATAAGGGAATAACAGGGTCTGTTGGTAACTCTATATTCATCCTTTTCAGGAATCTCCATATTGATTTCCACAGTGGTTGTACCAGCTTACACTCCCACCAACAGTGAATGAGAGTTCCTGTTTCTCCACAGCCTTGCCAACATTTGTTTTCATTAGGTATTTATTTATTTATTTACTTATTTATTTATTTATTTATTTGAGAGAGAAAGAGGCAGAGAGGAAGAGAGAATGGGCGTGCCAGGGCTTCTACCACTGTGCATCTGCCCCCTTGTGCATCTTGTTTATGTGGGTCCTGGAGAATTGAACCAGGATCCTTTGGCTTTGCAGGCAAATGCCTTAACCACTAAGCCATCTCTCCAGCCCTCATTTGTTTTTTTAATGTTTGCTATCCTTAGTGGGGTAAGGTGGAATCTCATAGTTGTTTTTTAAAATATATTTATTTATTTATTTATTTATTTATTTATTTATTTATTTAAGAGAGAGAATGGGCACACCAGGGCCTCCAGCCACTGCAAACGAACTCCAGATGTATGCACCCCTTGTGCATCTGGCTTACGTGGGTCCTGGAAAATCAAACCAGGATCCTTTGGCTTTTCAGGAAAACACCTTAACCATTAAGCCATCCCTCCAGCACATCATAGTTGTTTTAATGTGCTTTTCCATAATTGTTAGGGATGTTGAACATTTTCTTAAGTGTATGTTAGCCATTTGTAATTCCTCCTCTAAGAACTCCCTATTTAGTTTTCTGCCCCACTTTTGGAGTGGGTTGATTTTTTATTGTTTAGTTTTTTTAGTTCTTTGTAGATTCTAGATATTAAGTTTCTGTCAGTGGTATAACTGGCAAAGATTTTCTCCCATTCAGTGGGTACTCTATTGGCTTTGCCATACACAAAAATCAAGTCCAAATGGATTAAAGACCTCAATATAAGGCCCGAAACTCTTCAACTACTGGAAGAAAAAATAGGAGGCACTCTCCATGATATAGGACTGGGGAAAGACTTCCTGAACAAAACTCCAGTAGCCAAGGAAATTAAACAAGCACTCAACCAATGGGATCTCATGAAGCTTAAAAAGCTTTTGCACAGACATACAATAAAGATTTTATTATTTATTTATTTATTTATTTATTTATTTATTTATTTATTTGATACAGAAAAAAAGATAAAGAATGGGCACACCAGGGCCTCTAAGCCACTGCAAAGAAACTTCAGGCACATGTGCCACCATGTGCATCTGGCTTACATGGGACCTGGAGAATTGAATCTGGGTCCTTAGGCTTTGCAGGCAAGCACCTTAACTGCTAAGCCATCTCTCCAGCCATTCACCCATTCTTGTAAGACCTCCTTGCTGCTTCCCAGGATGTGTGCTGACAGGATAAGATTGGCACTATTTCCACCAGCCACTATATTTTGGAGATGCTAAGGAGATGGAAATCTGTCTTAATTTCTACACTTTGGTGGGTGAAAGACACAATGTTGTTGGCCACAACCTCTCAAACTATAGATACCTGTATAGTATAGGTGATCAGTGTGCATAGAAGATGAAGTTTGTGGACCACCTGTTTAATAGGCAAGTGATAAGATTCTCTGATGATGAAAACCACCTTGCAGGCCACAAGCATCCAGGTGGAAAGTTACTATGCTATATGCCCAAGCTGAACTGTATTACACACACCTGAACACATTCAGCTGCCCCATAATTATAACGTACAAGAATGTGGTGGAAGGCTGGGCGTGGTGGTGCACGCCTTTAATCCCAGCACTTGGGAGGCAGAGGTAGGAGGATCACCGTGAGTTCGAGGCCACCCTGAGACTACATAGTTAATTCCAGGTCAGCCTGGGCTAGAGTGAGACCCTACCTTGTAAAAAGGAACAACAACAACAACAAAAAACGAATGTGGTGGAGCAACATGTTCATGACATTGTGGTAAACTACAGCTTCAACAAGGTGCTCATGTTGCAGGAGCCCTGCTGGTGGAGGCTGCCTTCTATTTCCTGTTTGTTTGAATTTTAATATTTTATTTATTTGAGAGAGAGAAAGAGGCAGATAGAAAATAGGCATGCCAGGGCCTCTAGGTACTGCAAACAAACTGGAGACATATGTGCATCTTGTGCACCTGGCTTTACATGGGTACTGGGGAATTGAAGCTGGGGTCCTTAAGTTTTTCAAGTAAACACCTTAAACTGAGCCATCTCTCCATCCCTATTTCCTGTTGTTAACTTATCATTTATGTCTGTTGGACCCATGGCCAAGGATCTAGTTCTGGAGGGCAGGATGAAGGTGGCCTGCATCACAGATTAGATCTTTACCCTGGTCAACCAGAGCTGCTTGCCAACAAGCTCAAAAAGGGCTTCCTGAAAGAAGTGGGTCACTGGAGTAGAGGGACAAGCCTTGACATTTTGTGGCCCAGTATATATCTTTGTTTGCTACTTTCTGATTGTCCAGGTAATGTGACCACCTCTGCTTCCCCTCCTGCTGCCATGCCTTCCCTACTATGAAATGTCTCCTTTAAACTGTAAGCCAAGCTAGACCCTTTTCCTTCCATAAGTTGCTTCTGGTTGGGTATTTGTTCACAGGAATGAGAAAGTAACTGATATGCATGCCCAGAGATTTGTTTCCATGGTGAGTCTAAATCCTGTCATGTTGACTAAGAATGACCACCAAAGACTCCACATTGCTCAGAAAAATTCCAGTAATTGACAAATAGTATTCTAAGAAATTAAAAAGATTCTACACAGTAATAAAAAAAAAGTGAAGGGACACCCTACAGAATGGAGGAGAAAATCCTTGCTAGCTACACATCTGACAGAAGATTAATATTTGAAACCTACAAAAAAACCCCAAAAGTTAAATCAATCAAGCAAACTAATCAAATAGATGGGCTACTGAACAGAAACTTATCAAAATATGAAACAAGCCAGGCGTGGTAGCACATGTCTTTAATCCCAGCACTCAGGATGCAGAAGTAGGAGAATCGCTGTGAGTTCAGGGCCAGCCTGAGACTACACAGTGATTTCCAGGTCAGGCTGGGCTACAGTGAGACCTTACCTAGAAAAACCAAATTTTAGATGTGTGTGTGTGTGTGTGTGTGTGTGTGTGTGTGTGTGCCTATAAAATGTTCAAAATCCCAAAAAAAGTTCAAAATCATCACTACAGAGAAAAGCAAATTAAAACTACATTGAAACTGTCTTACCCATCAGAATGGCAATCATTAAGAACACAACAATGGGGCCAGGTGCTAGGAAGGCAGTGGTAGGAGAATCACGTGTTCAAGGCCACCCTGAGACTACAAAATAAATTCCAAGTCAGCCTGGGCTAGAGTGAGCCCCTACCTTGAAGAAAGAAAGAAGAAAGAAAAAAAGAAAGAAAGAAAGAAAGAAAGAAAGAAAGAAAGAAAGAAAGAGAAAAGAAGAAAAGAAAGAAGAAAGAAAAGAAAGAAAAAACAAGAATGGGCCACCCAGGCCAAGATGTGCCCACCAGTACAATAGTGGCATCATTGTTATGGAGGTTACCAACTGCTCTCTGATTGGATTTGCGGCCTGCTCCATGGAAAGGAATTTATGCCTGGTTCTAAAAATCTAGTGAAAGCCTATGGCTAGGAAGGTCATAGGCTCAAGGAGGGAGGCTACCTCTGTTGTTTGGCTAAATGGTTATGTTGTGCCCATCAAATTGCCCTCTAAATATGTATGTTCATGTCCATAGATTAATGTTTCTCTCTCCTTTATCAAGGTTTTTTTTGGAATTGGCAGTGACTACTGGGGAGACTCAAACCTTATCAAAAGGTTGAGAATAAGTCAAAAGTGCTCAAAGCTAACTGTGATATCTACATCATCCCTTCAAAGGCTCAGAGAAGATTGTGCAAGAGGGGGTGGAAAGAATGTAAGAGTCACAGATGGATAGGTGTGTTTTGGACTGCTGTCATCTGGACATTCATGACCTCACAGTGACTGCCACTACCTGTACACTACATTCCACCAACATTCCATCATGGATGGGGAAAAAGGGTAAAAAAAAGGACATCAGGCTGGAGAGGTGGCTCAGCAGTTGAGGCGATTGCCTGCAAAACCAAAGAACCTGGGTTCATTTCCCCAGTACCCATGTAAAGCCAGATGTACAAGACGGCACATGTGTCTGGAGTTCATTTGCACTGACTATTGGCCCTGGTGTGCTCATTCTCTCCCTCCCTCTCTTTCTCTATCTATCTGCCTCTCTGTCACTCTCATAAAATAAATAAACATTCTTACTATATAAAAAAAAGTTACGCCGGGCGTGGTGGTGCACGCCTTTAATCCCAGCACTTGGGAGGCAGAGGTAGGAAGATGGCTGTGAGTTCGAGGCCACCCTGAGATTACCCAGTGAATTCCAGGTCAGCCTGGGCCAGAGTGAGACCCTACCTCGAAAATACAAAACAAAAAAAAAAAAAAAAGAAAAGAAAAAAGTTAGACCAGGGCAGGGGAAATTGCCCAGTGGTTAAAGTGGGTTCAATTTCCCAGTACCCACATAAAGCCAGATCCATAAAATGGCATATGCTTCTGGAGTTAGTTTGCACTAGCAAGATGCCCCCTGGCAGGCCCATTCTCTCTGTCATTTATTCTTTCACTCTATCTTTCTGCCTACAAATAAATGTTTTCTAAATATTTATTTGTGAGGAGAGAGAGGGACAGAGAAGAAAAAAACATGAATGGGTGCACCAGGGCCTTTAGCCACTGCAAACGAACTCCAGACACATGCACTACTTCGTGCGTTTGTTTTTACGTGGGCTTGGGGGAATGAAGCAGGGTCGTTAAGCTTTTCAGGCAAGTGCCTTAACTCCTGAGTCATCTCTCCAGCCCTGCAAATGAATAATTTTTTTAAAGTTAGACAAGAAAAAAAAAAGAAATGCTGTCAAGGATGGGGAGGAAAGGGATCACTTACATAGTGGTGGTGGGAATGTTAACTAATCTATGTTAACTACTATGGAAATCAGTATGGAGGCCTGGTGAGATGGCCCACCCATTAAAGGCACTTGCTTGCAAAGCCTGCTGACCCGGGTTCAGTTCCCCAGCACTCACATAAGGCCAGATGCACAAAGATGGTGCATGCACCTGGAACCATTTTCTCTCTTTCCTACTCTGTCTTTCTCTCTCTCAAATGAATAAATAGTTGCCAGGCATACCTCCTAGCATTTGGGAGGCAGAGGCAGGAGGACCGCTGTGTTCCAAGCCAGCCTGGGCTAGAATGATAACCTACCTTGAAAATAATAACAACAAAAAGATTCAAATGAAATTTTTTTTGCAGTAGGGTTTTTGCTCTAGCCCAGGCTGACCTGGAATTCACTATGTAGTCTCAGGGTGGCCTTGAACTCACAGCAACCCTTGTACCTCATCCTCCCAAGTGCTGGGATTAAAGGCATGGGCCACCACACCTGGCTTCAATACACATATATATATTTTATCTACAGTCAAATGTATATAGTTGCTTCTCAGCTATGGGTAAGGTTATGTCCCAAATCAATGACAAATTCAAAATATTATAAATTGAAAATACATTTAGGGGCTGGGGATATGGTGGTTTATGGCATTTACTTGTAAAATCTGCTGATCCTGGTTTGATCCTCCAATACTCACATAAAGCCAGCCTTAAAAAGTGGAACAAAGCTGGGTGTGGTGGCGCACGCCTTTAATCCCAGCACTCGGGAGGCAGAGGTAGGAGGATCGCCGAGAGTTCGAGGCCACCCTGAGACTACATAGTTAATTCCAGGTCAGCCTGGACCAGAGTGAGACCCTACCTCGAAAAACCAAAAAAAAAAAAAAAAAAAAAAAAAAAAGGAACATGCAGCTGGGTGTGGTGGCGCATACCTTTAATCCCAGAACTTGGGAGGGCAGAGGTAGGAGGATCACCATGAGTTTGAGACCACCCTGAGGATATTGAGTAAACTCCAGGTCAGCCTGGGCTAGAGAGAGACCCTACCTCGGAAAACAAAACAAAATTTAAAAGTGGGGAAAAAAAAAAGTGTGGCACATGCATCTGGAGTTTGTTTACTGTGGAAAAAGACCCTAAAATGCCCATACTCATTTTGTCTATCAAATAAATTAAAAAAATGTTTTTAGGGGGCTGGAGGAGGTTTTCAGCTCAGCTCCAGCAAGATTTCTCAGTGACCTTGCAGCACAAGACTGTACAGAGTCTTCAATAGGGTCTATTCCTAGGGGCAACCTAGGGCCTTGGCAATGGCCTATAATGTTTTGGGGGTTCAGTGACCTCCATGGCCAACAACTCACTGGAAGGTATACCATCCCTGGCACTGAAAATTTTCTAGTAACAATCTATGGCTTCTGGGTTCACTATTGCCCAAAAGAGTAGGTTTCTATATGACTTATTCATACCCTCTTAGATTTTGATGAATGCTAACCCTACCCTTTCTTTACTCAATCTGTTCCTCGTAATCTGTTCTTCTACTTATACATATACAATGCCATCCCCTTAAGACCTCCCCTCTGCTCTCTCTCTTATAGCCCCTTTTTAATGTACTGGCCTTGGCTACCAAGTTTTATTCCAACTCTCATACAAGTCCAAACATTTGTAGCTAGGATCCACATATGAGAGAGAATATGTGACATTTGGCTTTCTGAGCCTGGGTTACCTCACTAAGTATAATCCTTTCCAGGTCCATCCATTTCCCTGCAAATTCCATAATTTCATTTTTCTTTACTGCCGAATAGAATGCCATTGTATAACTGTACCACATCTTCGTTATCCACTCATCAGTTGAGGCACATCTAGGCTGGTTCCATTTCCTAGCTATTGTGAATAGAGTGACAATAAACATGGATGTGCAAGTATTTCTAAGGTAGCACAATGAGTCCTTAGGATATATATCTAGGAATGATAATTTTAGCTGTCTCAGGAACCTCCACACTGATTTCCACATGGCTGTACCAGACTACATTCCCACCAACAGTGTAGAAGGGTTCCTCTTTTTCTGCATCCTCACCAGCATTTATTGTAATTTTTTGTTGTTGTTTTTGGTTTTTCGAGGTAGGGTTTCACTCTAGCCCAGGCTAGAATTCACTATGTAGTCTCAGGGTGGCCTCAAACTCACGGTGATCCTCCTACCTCTGCCTCCCAAGTGCTGGGATTGAAGTTGTGCACCACCATGCCCAGCTTGTAATTTGTTTTCTTGATGATAGCCAATCTGACAGGAGTGAGATGGAATCTCAAAGTAATTTTAAGTTGCATTTCCCTGATGGCCAAGAATGTAGAACATTTTTTTTAGATGTTAAAACATTTTTTAGATGTTTAAAACAAAACAAAACAAAATTGCCAGGCGTGGTAGCGCATGCCTTTGATCCCAGCACTCGGGAGGCAGAGGTAGGAGGATCGCCATGAGTTCGAGGCAACCCTGAGACTACGTAGTGAATTCCAGGTCAGCCTGGACTGGAGTGAGACCCTACCTTGAAACACCAAAAAAAAAAAAAAAAAAAAAAAAATTCATGGGCTGGAGAGATGGCTTAATGGTTAAGGTGCCTGCCTGCGAAGCCTAAGAATGTGTATTCAAATCTCCAGGTCCCATGTATAGCCAGATGCAAAAGTGACGCAAGCACACAATGTCACTCATGCACACAAGGGGGTGCACACGTCTGGAGTGGCTGAAAGGCCCTGGCATGCCCATTCTCTCTCTGCCTCTTCCTCTGTCTCTCTCTCTCTCTGTCTCTGTCTCTGTCTCTGTCTCTCTCAAATTAAAAAAAAAATTCACAGTTTTTATCACAATTAACTTTCATTGATTTACACTGACAAGACTATGAGATAGTAATTCTGTACACTTTGTACAATTAATAAAATATAAACACAAAGTATTCCAATATAGAAACAGAAGTTGTACACATCCAAAATACATTATATAGAAAATATATACGAGCTGGGTGTGGTGGCACACCCCTTTAATCCCAGCACTCGGGAGGCAGAGGTATGAGGATCACCGTGAGTTCAAGACTACCTAGTGAATTCCAGGTCAGCCTGGGCTAGAGTGAGACCTTACCTCGAAAAACCAAAAAAAAAAAAAAAAAAAATGTACACACAACACACACACACACACACACACACACACACACACATATTGGGGGCTGGAAAGATGGCTTAGCGGTTAAGTGCTTGCCTGAGAAGCCTTAGGACCCCGGTTTGAGGCTTGATTCCCTAGTACCTATGTAAGCCAGATGCACAAGGTAGCACATGTATATGGAATTCATTTGCAGTGGCTGGAGGCCCTGGTATGCCCATTCTCTCTCTGCCTCTTTCTCTGTCTGTTGTTCTCAAATGAATAAATAAAAATAAACAAAATTTTTTTAAAAGAAAAAAATATATATGTAATTTTTTAAACTTTTTGTTTATTTATTTAATTGAGACCGGCAGAGAGAGAGAGAGAGAGAATGGGCACACCAGGCCCTCCAGCCACTGTGAACGAACTCCAGACACATGTGCCACCTCATGCATCTGGCTTATGTGGATACTGGGGAATTGAGCCTCGAACCAGGGTCCTTAGGCTTCACAGGCAAGCGCTTCACTGCTAAGCCATCTCTCCAGCCTTGTTTTGTTTTTTTGAGGTAAGGTCTCACTCTAGCCCAGGCTGACCTGGAATTTACTCAGTAATCTCAGAGTGGCCTCGAATTGGGGAATTGAGCCTCAAACTGGGGTCCTTAGGCTTCACAGGCAAGTGTTTAACCACTAAGCCATCTCTCCAGCCCCATCTATGTAAATTTTAATGAGGTATTACAAAGTATAATTTTCACCATAAATTATATACATTTTTCAACATATAAATCTATGTAACATTTTAAAATTCAGAGATAGTTTGCATGGACAGTGTGGGGAATAATTTTATATGCTGAACTTTTTCGTAGTTAATCATAACTAGCAAGTCAATGAAAAGGAGACTGATAGATAATATGAAAAGAAATATCTCAATTGGTAAAACCATTCTGAGGAATAAAAAGATATAATCTCCCATGTTGGATAAATTATAATGCTGAAAACAAAAGATATTAAGCATTTGAATATTTTGGTGTCTTGAGCATCAAATCTATGGAGCAGAATAGGCCAAAGTGACAGGTTTTCAGAGGTCAAAACTAGCAGTCTACTTCATTACTTACAAAAATTACTTTACAAATACTTCTCAGTCAAAATATATTTTAACATGTCCCAAAAATTAATATATCACATCTTAGTATTTCAAAGATAAATAAACCTCTATATACTTTATTTCTTTTATTTTTTATTTTTATTTATTTGAGAGAAAGAGTCAGAGAGACAGAGAGAGAGTGAGGGAAAGAATGGGTGCGCCAGGGCTTCCAGCCACTGCAAACAAACTCCAGATGCATGTGCACCTTGTGCATCTGGCTTACGTGGGTCCTGGGGAATCAAACTAAGGTCCTTTGGCTTTACAGGCAAGTGCCTTAACCACTAAGCAATCTCTCTAGCCCCTCTATATACTTTAAAACAGGCTCTTAGGGGTAATGGAGACAGATCTAAGACAGATTTCCCCTGCTCAAATGAAGGTGAAGAAAAGTTATTTCAGGAGACACTTAGGTAATTTTAAAGTAATGAGAAAATTTATTCTTTATGAAAGTTGATATTATTTTTATATATACAGCTACAGTTACATGTGGGGTTTCTGAAGTCCTTAGGTAATTTCTTTTCTCAAATTACATAATCTCTCTAGAAAAAGAGTACATGTATGACTTGTTATAATTGTACTTTCAGAAAGAATGCTTATCCTGTAGTTTATAAATAAATAAGTTTACAAATATAAATAAAGATACATCTACATTTACATCTCATTTCCACAAACCCCATGTCATGTAATCACATTAATAGAGCATTTTTGGTTGGAAATTTTATCCTTTAAATAAAGTCTGAAACTGGAGGGGAGGGTAAATGCATAGTCTGGTTACAATGTTTTAGAGAGACAGAGCACATAACAACTCAAAGGTTGCTGATCCACTGATACTTATTTTCTGTTTCCTCCTTTTGGATTCTTTGTTCTTTACGGTAATTAGCTGCAGTCCAAAATGTTATCTTTTTGAGTACTTGTTGCAGAAGTTTAGGAGGTAATAAAGATATTTGACTTTTTAAAATAATAGCATTTTTGCCAATACAGTCAAGGCACAACCTGCAAGTAAAGCATAACAGAATTTTTAGTTTCTGAAGCCAACCTTATAAAACTTTGAATAGAGGTTTTTTTGTCTCTGCAGAGCTGGGGAATGGAATCAGGGCCTACTTGAATACTAGGCAAGTCTTCTCACACTGCAAAAACTCTCAGCACTGTAGTATATATTTTTTGAGACAGGAACTCACTATGTAGCCCAGGCTATCCCTGAATTTGAGGCAATCCTCCTGCCTCAGTCTCCTGAATACTAGGATTTTGAGCATGGCTAGCTAGTTAAGATTCTCAAAAACAAAAAGTAAAAACTAAAATCCTAAGCTGGGCGTGGTGGTGCACGCCTTTAATCCCAGAACTTGGGAGGCAGAGGTAGGAGGATTGCCGTTAGTTTGAGGCCACCCTGAGAATATATAGTTAATTCCAGGTCAGCCTGGACCAGAGTGAAACCCTACCTCCAAAAACCAAAAATAAATAAATAAATAAATAAAATAAAATAAAATCCTGCTGGGTGTGGTGGCGCACACCTTTAATCCCAGCGCACGAGAGGCAGAGGTAGGAGGACAGCTTTGAGTTAGAGGCCACCCTGAGACTACTGAGTGAATTCCAGGTCAGCCTGGGCTAGGGTGATACCTTACCTTGAAAAAATAAAATAAAAACAACCAAAAAAGCCAAAAACTCAATAAAATAAAGTGGAAAGTAATATTAAGTAAGGCACCCAATGTTCACCTCTGTTACACACACAATGTGCACACACACACACACATATGAAGAAAATGTAAATCTTTTTCCTGGTGCAAACTCTGCCCTAGGCAGGTACACTAGCTCCTGTGTCCTTCCACAGAAAAGCAAGGTGAAGACAGAGGAGGAGCTGGCCTTTGCTATTCCTTCGACACTGATGAGAAAGCATTCTGAATGCTCAGATATCTCTGCTGTTTCAGGAGTACGAGATCTAACACAGGAAAGCCTATATCAACCTTCAAAAAGATGCTGAGTTACTGAAGGAAACAGACAACACAGTGCTGGATATGCTATGACAGAATAAGAGGCAATTCCTTTGCCAGGTATAGGGCTCTGCAGTCATCAGAGAAGAATGACCAAGACAACCTGAACAGTCAAGAGATGTGCATGCTTTCCAGTCGAATACCCAAGAAGACTTCATGCACAATTTTCATAATATCCCAAAAATGCAAACATCCTAAATAAATATCAGTAGTCTAGTCAATTATATAGTGTAGCAAGGACCTTCAACCTTCAAACTGAACATTCCATCCTAGAGAGATACCCATTAAATGGCAGATAAGACTCAGAAAATAAAAAACCCATGTCAGGCATGGTGGCTCATGCCTTTAATTCTAGCACTCAGGAAGCAGAGGTAGAAGGATCACCATGAGTTCAAGGCCACCCTGAGACTACAATAGTGAGTCCCAAGTCAGTCTGGGCTAGAATGAGACCCTACCTTGAAAAACCAAAACGAAAAACAAAACTCAGGATTTGCCAGAAGCTCTTGAAACTTAAAATTCACAAACTTTTGGTTATATGAAGAGTCAGGATTCATGGAAAGAGGCACCTCTCTGAGGAACCCCAATAAACTCACTGGTTTACTAAGCTAGACTTGGATGGAATAATTTTCTTGTCTTCCCAGGAAGTTAACACAACATATATCCAGGAGATTGGACCCTATATAGCCCATTGCTAATATAAATATAGATCTAATATACTTCACGATTATTTATTTGTATCAAAGGTACTATAAGGGTTTTTTTTGGGGGGGGGAGGGTCTTTCTCTAGCCCAGGCTGACCTGGAATTCACTATATAGTCTTAGGCTGGCCTTGGAAACTCACAGCCATCCTCCTACCTCTGTCTCTCAAGTGCTGGGATTAAAGGTGTACACCACCACACCCAGCTAAATGAGTATATGTATGTATATATTTACATTATATATTATGCATAATATATATTATCAGATACATTCTGATTTCTAAAAAGTTAAAATATAAAAATGTCAGGCTTAGAATTTAGGAAATACAGTATGTTTAATATTATCATATGAACTAAAAACAATTTTCACAAACAAAACAAAAATGTATATATTTTGATTTTGAAAAACACTGATGTGTGGTCACCATTATAAACTTAAAAATATAACCAGGTATGGTGGTGCACACCTTTAATCCCAGTACTGGGGAGGCAGAAGTAGGAGGATTGCTAGGAGTTTGAGGCCATCCTGAGACTACATAGTGAATTCCAGGTCAGCCTGAGCTAGAGGCTATCTCGAAAAAAAACAAAACAATTTTTTTAATTAAAAAAAATATGAGAGAGAGAGAGTGAGAATTGGTGCACATGGGCCTTCAGCCATTGCAACTATACTCAAGATGTGTGTACCACCTTGTGCACATGTGTGACCTTATGCACTTGTATCACCTTTTGTGTCTGGCTTACGTGGGATCTGGAGAGTTGAACATGGGTCCTTAGGCTTTGCAGGCAAGCACTGTAACCACTAAGCCATTTCTCTAACCCACCATTATAAATTTGATTATACTTGGGGCTGGAGAGGTAACTCAGCAGTCAAAGCCACTTGCTTGTAAAGCCTGCTGGCCAAGCTTCAATTTCCCAGTACCCAGGTAAAGCTAGATACATAAACTGGCACTTGCATCTGGAATATGTTTGCAGGGGCAAGAGGCCCTGGAGTGCCTGTACACACTTTCTCTCACACATACACAAATAAATAATAATAAATTGGATTTTTTGGTTGTTTTTTTTGAGGTAGGGTCTTGCTCTAGCCCAGGCTGACCTGGAATTATTATGTAGTCTCAGGGCGGCCTTGAACTCATGGCCATCCTCCTACCTCTGCCTCCCGAGTGCTGGGAATAACGGCATGCACCACAATACCTGGCTAGATATTTTAAAAAACTAAAAAAAAAACCTGATAATAATAATAATAATAATAAATTTGATTATACTCTTAGGAAGATGTAAATATTTTCTTGAATTCATCATAAACTACTTATAAAGTAGTATAACTCCTCCCCCAAGAGAATATCACACATCATAGCATCTATGTAAAACAAGTACATTTACTTACCTCAGTAATGAATAGGGCTGGGTTTGAAGGATCAATAAATCATTACAGTGACCCTAACAACATAATAAGGTCTTGTCAAGGATTTGGCTAAAAAATAGTACATACACACGTAAGCACATATACATACATGTGAACACACTCACAAATACACATTCATACATACATGTATGCATTTGCTATTCAAAAGCTTCAAGTATATGGTTACCAAATGTCAGTGACCAAATTTTTACCCAATTAATAGTACACATAATTCCAAATATAAAAATTAAAAATTTTTCTCTGAGAATATTGAGTTAGAAATGATAATAGAAGTCGTTACTTTTTTTGTTTTGTAAGCAGAACTATTTCTGCCAAATAATTTTTTTTTTTTTTTTTTTTTTTTTTTTTTTTGGTTTTTCGAGGTAGGGTCTCACTCTGGCCCAGGCTGACCTGGAATTAACTATGTAGTCTCAGGGTGGCCTTGAACTCACAGCGATCCCCAAATAATTCTTTACTTTAAAATTTCCTCTCTGTCAGGCCTCCCTTTTCCATGTTCTATGGTGTGGGAATCAAACCCACCACTATTCCCATTCTTCCCATGCCAGGCAAGCACTCAACCCCTGGGCTACACCCCAGTTTCTTCTCTGGAAATTCTTTGAGTGTGTGACTATAAGAACATGTGTACCATGACCTGAAAATGAAGGTCAGCGGACAACTTTAGGTGTCAGTCCTTGCCTTCCACCTTGTTTGAGGCAGGATCTCTCATTGCTCAGCACTATGTTTTGATTTTGAGACAGTCTATGTAGCCCAGGGTGGCCTTGAACTCTAGATCCTCCTGCCTCAACCCCCTTAGTGAGTGCTAGGCCTTAGTGAAAGCTGGGTTATTGAATGAAGTATGCTACAATGCCTGGTTGCTAAGTACTGACTTGGAATTCACTATGTAATCTCAGGGTGGCCTCTAACTCACGGTGATCCTCCTACCTCTGCCTCTTAAGTGCTGGGATTAAGGCATGTACCATCATGCCCAGCTTCTTTTTAAATATTTCATTTTATTTATTTGTAAGGAGAGGGGAAGATAATGAGAATGAATATGGGTGTACCAGGTTTCTAGCCACTGCAAATGAACTCCAGATGCATGTACCACTTTGTGCATCTGGCTTTACAAGGGTACTAGGGAATCAAACCCAGGTTGTTAGGCATTACAGGAAAGCACCTTAACTACTGAGCCATCTCTCCAGCCACTAAGTAAAGGTTTCTACTGCTAAGAAAAGGAAAACAAACCACAGATGTTGCCATTTGGTGGGGAGGAGGGGAGGCAGTGCTGGGAATTGAACCCAGAGCTTTGTACATACTAGACAAAATTTTTACCATTTAATTAAAAGCAAAATTCTGTGTTTTTTTAAATTTTTATTTATTTAGGAGAGAGAAAGGAAAGAGAGGGAGAGGAGGGAGAATGAATAGGTGCGCCAGGATCTCTTGACACTGCAAACAAACACAAGATGCATTGCCACTTTGTGCCTTTGCCTTTATGCTGGCAGGCTGACAGGAAGTACTCTCATTTTAAGTGTGTCAGTAAAAATGTCTAATCAAGTATTGTCCTATTAATATTGCCAAGGTTAGTGGGGCGTGGTGGCACACACCTTTAATTCCAGCACTCGGGAGGCAGAGGCAGGAGGATCACCGTGAGTTCAAGGCCACCCTGAGACTACACAGTGAATTCCAGGTCAGCCTGAGCTAGAGTGAGACCCTACCTCGAAAAACCACAAAAAAAAAAAAAAAAAAAAAAAAAAACAGCTTCAGGGTACAATAGTGACATGTCTGCTCTGGGGGAAACCAACTGCTCTCTAATTGGACTAAAGGCCTGCTCTATGGGAGGGAATACATGCCTGGTACTGAAAACCTCATCAAAAACCTATGGCAGGGGAGGTCATGTGCCTTAGGGGTATAAAGCCTGCTCTTGTCTGGTTAAATTCATATATTATTCTCACCAAACTGCCCTGAAAGCACTACACTTAATGTTCATATTCATGTATTAATGCCACTCTCACTTCTGGTTAGAGAAGCTTCTCTTTTCAGATGGCGATGACCACTGGGATGACCCAAAAGGCAACATAATTCTGAGAAGAAGTGACGGAGGAGTGTCCAGCACTGAAACATCTCTATCAGATCCTCCAAGGTTCAGGGTCCATTGTGGAAGAGGTGGCGGAAAGAATGTAAGAGCCAAAGGAAGGGAACCACTCCTTACAATGCAACTGCCCAGACAGAAATTGGCCTCAATATCCATGACCTCACAGTGCCTAGCAATACCTTCACAAGACCCTCATTATAGGAGAAAAAGACAATGACATCAAAATAAAAGAGACACTAATGGAGAGAGAGAGGGGATAGGATGGAGAGCAGAGTTGTGAAGGGGAAAATGGGGGAGGGGAGGGAAATATCATCGTTTATTGTCTGTAAGTATAGAAGTTGTCAAAAAAAAATTAAAAAGACACCCTGAGAATACATAGTGAATTCCAGGTCAGCCTGAGCTAGAGTGAGACCCTACCTTGAAAAAAAAGGCAGCTTCAGCTGGGCGTGGTGGTTCATGCCTTTAATCCCAGCACTTGGGAGGCAGGGGTAGGAGGATCACTGTGAGTTCAAGGCCACTGAGACTACATAGTGAATTCCAGATCAGCCTGGGCTACAGTGAAACCCTACCTCAAAAAAAAAAAAAAAAAAAGCCAGAGAGATGGCTTAGTGTTTAACGCACTTGCTTGCAAAGTCAAAGGACCCAGGTTTGATTTCCCAGGACCCAAGTAAGCCAGATACACAGGGTGGTGCATGTGTCTGAAGTTCGTTTGCAGTTGCTGGAGGTCCTAGCATGCCCATTCTCTTTTTCTGCCTCTCTGTTAAAAAAATAAATAAAATAGGGCTGGAGAGATGGCTTAGCAGTTAAGGCGCTTGCCTGCAAAGGCAAAGGACCTTGGTTCCATTCCCCAGGACCCACATAAGCCAGACGCTCAAGGTGGCACATGCATCTGGAGTTTGTTTGCAGGGTGGGAAGCCCTGGCATGCCCATTCTTTCTATCTCTCAAATAAATAAATAAAAATAAAAATAAATAAATAAAATATTTTTTAAAAAGCAGCTTCAAGCTAGGTGTGGTGGAACACTCCTTTAATCTCAGCACTTGGGAAGCAGAGGTAAGAGGATCACAGAGAGTTTGAGGCCACCCTGAGACTACATAGTGAATTCCAGGTCATACTGAGCTACAGTGACACCTATACATTATAAGCATTCTTATGTATCTAGTATTATATATAAATATTTTAATTCAGGGGCCTGGGGAGATGGCCCAGTGGTTAGAGGTGCTTACCTGCAAAACCTAACAACTGGAGTTCAACTCCCCAGTACCCACATGAAGCCAGATGCACAAAGTGGCACCTGCATCTGGAGTTTGTTTGCAGTAGCTGGAGGCCCTGATGCACCCACATTCATTCTTTCCCTTCCTCCCTCCTTCCCTCTGTGTGTGTGTGTCTTTCTGTCTGTCTCTGCCTGCAAATAAATAAATAAATAAATAATAAATTTAAAAAATTTTAAATATTTTAATTCAATCAAATTATAAACATGAACGGTAAAGCTCAAAGAGAACAAGAAGGGAAGGCTAGGAATGTAGCTCAGCAGTAGAGAGCTTTACAGCATGTGTGAGACCCTCGCACTGAAGAAAAGCTCTTTTTAATAATATGGCTAATGAAATTTATAGACCTATTTTGATGTGTAAATCCAAAATATTCTGAAATACATAATCAAAGCTGCTTCCTCTGAAGATTAACCATTCCAGAGTAACATTTTGTGCTTCATGGCCTTCCATACTGTGGAAAGCTACAAAAGCAGCAATACTAAGCCGGGCGTGGTGGCACATGCCTTTAATCCCAGCACTCGGGAGGCAGAGGTAGGAGAATCGCCGAGAGTTCGAGGCCACCCTGAGACTACATAGTTAATTCCAGGTCAGCCTGGACCAGAGTGAGACTCTTACCTTGCAAAACCAAAAAAAAAAAAAAAAAAAAAAAAAAAAAAAAAAAAAAAAAAAAGCAGCAATACTACTGAATAATAGAAGTAATCAGAAAAAATTTAATTTTAGATAAAATATTTGCTTACTGTATCCAAGAAAAGTAAGTTATCTTTGCTCCCACCAAATACCATTACTTCATTTTCTTTTCCCAAACATGCTGTGTGCCATAACCTGTGATTGAAAATTATAAACAGAGTGAAATACTATCAAGGAAGAAACTGTATATACATATCTACAGTGCATATATATCAACTGTAAATTACACACTCTAACATTTAATCTACTTCAAAGGGGTTAGACTTTAAAGAATTTTTTAGAGTTCATCAAATCACATCATTTTAGCTAAGGAGATGATTCCCAGTAACTGTATAGCTCCCAACTCTTCTAACCCTTTATCTCATACATATTGTCCTTGAAATCAGTTTAAAAGGACCTGGTCCCCTTCCTGCTTAGCAGGTGTCTGGCAAGTTCTCTCACAGCTGTCTATCATGTCACTGTTCTTACCACGCTTGTCTCCATCTTTCCTGTTCTCTGTTCCCATCAACTGACAAATCCAACATGGCACTTCCTTCCCATTTTTATGTCAAACTATCACTCTGGGTACAGAATACCATAATATGTTCCTAGATTTTCTGTCTCAAATCTCTTCCAGATACATATTGCAATAAATATTTTTCTAATATTTTTGTCATTTAAGCACTTGAAAACATTTTAATTAGCACCTAATACTTGCACATACCTATGGAGTACAGTATAACTTGATATATGGATACAATGTACACTAATTAAAATCAGAGAACTTTCTTTTCTACCTACTTGGAAATATATTGGTTTTTTTTCTATAGTGCTGGGGATTGAAACCAAGGCCTTGCTCAAGCTAGGTAATCACTAGCTCTACTATAAGTTATAACCTATAGTTGCCATAGGCATTTCCTGATCAGGAATCAGCTGTGCTACAATAGTTGGTTTTTCTACCCTAGTATTTATGAGCAACTACTATTCCTTTTCCTCATAAATCTAATTTTTGCCTCTTCTGAAATGAGACCTTTGCCCTCTGCTTCAGCCAATTCCACATCCTTGCTGTCCCTAAAGACAAAGCTTATGCAAACCTCTAGCTTTTTTTTTTTCAAGGTAGGGTCTCTCTAGCCTAGGCTGACCTGGAATTCACTATATAGTCTGAGGCTGGCCTTGAACTCACAGCAATCCTCCTACTTCTGCCTCCCAAGTGTAGGGATTAAAAGCGTGCACCACCACGCCAGGCACAAACCTCTAGCTTTTGTTCACCTTTTTTTTCTAACGCTTAGAATAAGCAGTTTCTCCTTAAGAACCGGTTCAAGAGATTACCCACTCGGGACCCCTCCTGTTTTAAAGGAGCTCTCCCCTTCTTTCTTTCTCCTAGGCTTTATAAATTTAGAAACAAAACAAAAAACTGGCTCAACTCCCAAATAACCCACCCACAAGGATTCTCTTGCCATTACTATTCAGCCCCCTTTGGTATTTACACACTCACTTTAAACTATCCTAACTTACATTTGAAGATCAGCTGCTCTATATGCTATTTGGCGTGTGTGTCTTCTAGCTCCCTAAAAAGACTGAAGCCTGTGAGGTCAGACACTGCCACAGTGGTGTGCTGGAACCAGGTCACTGGCTATTGGAAGCCAATTGTGCGTATCTCCATCCAGCTTCAGGTTCAGTGACTTCACGTTGGTAGTTGAAATCGGCCATGGTGGGAGTATTTACACCTTGGAAATCAGCAAATGCTACACATTAGGTGTCTCCCAAGAGTAGTTTAACCGTATCCCAGTACACCACTGGAACTTGGATAGGCTAATTTCATGCTTCTAAAAACTGCCCAATATGGTATTCTGCACCCAGTAAGTGCTCAAAAACTTTTGATTAGCAAAAAGAAACACAAAATACCAATATAATTTATTCAGTGATTAAATATACAGATCATTCATGGAGGAGTAGAGCATCTAATGTTCATTTGGAAATGGTCCTATCTTCAATGTCATAGTATTTGCCATAAATGATCTTGGAGTTTTACAGTTTCAGTATTTTCATTGGCTCTAGCTCTCATAAAATTCTCAATCTTATAAGATAAAACTAAGAATTTTACAAAGTCGTTGCTTTGAGAATACTATGATTTCTCCTTTTTTGTTTTATTTTGTTTTCTTTGAGACAAAGTCTTTCTATGTAATCCTGGCTGACCTGGAACTCATTATATAGCCCAGGCTAGCCCTGAACTTGCTAAGATCCCCCTGCCTTTGCCATCCCCTCCCTCAATCCACCCCTGAGAGCTGGGATTACAGATGTATGCCAACACACCCAGTTCCTTCTTTGTTTTATTTTATTTTCTGTGGTTTGGGGATCGTTTTTTGTTTGTTTGTTTGTTTGTTTTTGTGAGACCTTTCCTAGAATGCATTATGTACCCCAGGCTGGCCTCAAACTCATGGCAATCTTCCTGCCTCAGCTTCCCAAGTGCTGGAACACTTTTCTTAATAGAACAAACTGCTAAAACCACAGTTTCCAAAATAATTATGTATTATAGCTGATTTTATTACTGAATAACTTATTTTTGTACATTAACCCTTTTACTTAAATCCCACAAGTACAAACACTGGAATTATACACACTTTCTTCACACAATTATACACACATTCAACGATAAATGCACTTGTGACCCAGGATAAAACTGAGTCATGAGATATGGTTGGTGAATATCTGCCCAATTCTCCAAATCGTATATTGGAATGTAAATTGATAGAAATTTTTGGTGAGAACTCAGATTATATTGTGAGGTGGATTTGGGGAATAGAAGAGAGACTAAGTAAGGAAGACAAAATACAATGTATGCTCTCATTTAAGGGAAGGAATAGATTAAATTCCTGGAAAGAAGACCATCAATAACTTGGCAATTTTGTTGTTGTTGTTGTTGTTTTTTTAAGGTAGGGTCTCACTCTAGTCCAGGCTGACCTGGAATTCACTATTTAGTCCCAGGCTGGCCTTGAACTCACAGTGATCCTCCTACCTCTGCCTCTAAGTGCTGGGATTAAAGGTGTGTGTCCCCATGCCCCACTAACCTTGGCAATATTAATAGGACGTGACAGAACTTAATGGTCTATACATACAAGACTTGATCAGAAATTTTTTACTGACATACTTAAAATGAGAGTCCTTCCTGTCAGCCTCTGACACAGCTTCAGAGATGGTTTTCATCAGACAGAGTTTATCTAAAGTGAGGTCTAAAGAAGGGTATTACACTGTAGAGAGGTGCATCTCAATCAGGGGTGATTTGTCTCTCAAGGGACATTTGACCAGTAGATATTTTTGGTTATCATACCATGGAGAGAATGAAATTTCTTTTCACTCTTAGTGGGCAAAGGGCAGCAATGCTGCTCATCTTATAATAAGCAGGTGCCCCACACAACAAGGAATTACTTGGCTTAAAATGTTAATAGTACTGATGTTGAAAAACCCTTAGAGTTAGAAGAGGAGAATTGGGCAGCTTACATTTCATATTATAAATTGGCAATTTTTGCACAAAATGCATTGAGGTTTTAAGTTATCATTTTCATAAAATGTTATATACACATACATATGTTCTCCTTACACTCAACTGTATCCCACCTGTTCTCCTCCTCACCTCATACCTGAAGATAGATCTGCCTCTGTCTTATCTGCCTGAGGGAAACTCTGGCCTGGATTTCATCATCGAAGAACACTGGAAAGCCTTTCCTGCCTTGATTTGGGTGTCATCTAGCTTGCAACCTGATGTTTTTCTACAGACTGAAAGTTTCTGTCCTCTCACAGCTGCTCTAAACTTATCACCTAGACATTCTAATAAAGCATATTGTTTACATGACACATCAGTGGAATCAAAAGAAATCTTGTTATAGAGCTCTAGATCTAACTATTAGATTATTAACAGTTGATTTGTTCTAATTACCATTAAGGCTTGAGATATAAAACAGCAACTTAAAAAGTAAACATTTTACAACTACTTTGGTTTATAATCAATATGATCATAAAATCAATTAAAAAATGGAGATTATCTTTGACCAACTCTCTCATTTAAAAGATGAAGAAATTTATGTTCAGTTTCATTAAGTGACTTTGTAAAGCCAAAAAGTTGAGGAAGTAGCTGAGCCAGGACTCTGAGTTCACATATCTTACATAAAACTCTTTTAGTTAAACAAATATGTTTCAAAAGAGCCAGAATTATTACAGTAACATATTCTCAGCTCACTTTCCTTCCCCTCTCTGCCCCCTTCCCGCTCTACCCCCTTCCCTGTCTACCCTCTCCCTTCTCCTTTCCTCCTTAGCCACTGAGAGCATGACACCAACATGTAGTCTGAAGATCTACCTTGGCCGGGCTAAGCTGGAGGAGGAGGAGGTAGAGTGAAAAAAAATAAAATAAAATAACTTATTCTAATGAATTTTTATACAAAAACAGGAAGAGCATATATAATTATGATAGCTCTAAATATAAAAAGTATATTAATATAGATATAAATTCCAAAATATGTATTTAGATCATTTTTTCAAATAAATTACCTAATTACCATTTATCAAATAACAAAAATACATATCACTAAATTGACTTCACACTAGTATGAATAATCTACAGTAAAACCAGTTCTGGGGTAAGAGATAGCTCGGCAGTTAAAAGTGCTTGAGTGCAAAGTCTAATGGCCTGGGTTCATTTTCCTAATACTTATGTAAAGCCAGATGCACTAAGTGGCACGTGCATATGGAGTTCAATTGCAGTGGCAGGAGGCCCTGGTGTTCCCATAATTTCTCTCTCCTGCCTTGCAAATAAAAACAAAGTTCTGAAGTAAATGACATGCATGGCATAAGAAGGAATAACTTCCATTAGTTACTATATTATTATCTACTGAAGTGAATTTCCTATGAAGACATGTTTACTCATCAATCAAATTTGAAAAAATAATGAATTTTTCTTGTTTTATAATACTAGTTTCTATAATTTTATCCCATAATATACCACAAATAATTAACATTTTCTCTTTTCAAACAAGCCTTATTAACAAGTACATCAAACTGTATTTTGTTTGTTCTCTTCTAAGACCAGGTCTCATGTAGCCCAGGCTGACCTCAAACGTGCTATGAATCTGAGGATGACCTTAAACTCCTGATCCTCCTGCCTCTACCTCCCAAATGTTGGTATTACAAGGTTATGTCACCATGCCTTGCTCAGACTGTTAATAAGGAAAAGTAATTTGTCACTAAATCAACATGAAAGTAAATTTCCTTAAGAAATTGCTTTAAATATCTTCTAAAAACTGATTAAAGCCAACCCTATTTCTGTTTACTTATTAAAAACAGTAACATTGGGCTGGAGACATGGCTTAGCGGTTAAGGCGCCTGCCTGCTAAACCTAAGAATGCCTGTTAGATTCTCCAGGTCCCACCGTTTAGCCAGATGCAAAGTGATGCAATGGCGCAATGCCACACTTGCCCACAAGGGGGCACATGCATCTAGAGTTCGTTCACAGTGGTTGACAGGTTACTGGCACACCCATTCTCTGTCTGTCTGTCTGTCTGTCTGTCTCTCTGACTCTCTCAAAAAAAAAAAAAAAGCTGGGGGTGGTGGTGCATGCTTTTAATCCCAGCACTCAGGAGGCAGAGGTAGGAGGATCACTAGTTCGAGGCCACTGTGAGAATACAGAGTGAATTCCAGGTCAGCCTGAGCTGGAATGAAACCCTACCTCGAAAAACCAAAAAAAAAAAAAAAAAAAAAAAGTTAAGGGCTAGAGAGATAGCTTAGTGGATAAGGCACTTGCCTGCAAAGCCAAAACACTTAGATTTAATTCCCCAGGACCCATGTAAGCCAGATATACAATGTGGAGCATGTGTCTGGAGTTTGTTTGCAGGATTAGAGGCCCTAGCATGTCATTCTCTCTCTCTCTCTCTCTCTCTCTCTCTCTCTCTCTCTCTCTCTCTCTCTATATATATATATATATATATATATATATATTTCTTTCTCTTTCTCTCTAAAATAAGTAAATAAAATATTCTAAAAATTAACCTTAAAAAATTATCCTTAAGGGGCTGAAGAGATAGATGGCTTAGTGGTTAAGGTGTTTGCCAAAGGATGCCAGTTCGATTTTCCAGGACCCACATAAGCCAGATACACAAGGGGGTGCATGCATTTGGAGTTTGTTTGCAGTGGCTGGAGGCCCTGGCACGCCCATTCTCTCCCCACCCCACCCTGCCTCTTTCTCTGTCTCAAATAAATAAATAAATTAATTAATTAAATTAAATTAAACTTAAGGGGACTGGGGAGATGGCACAGTGGTTAAGGTGTTTGCCTGTAAAGCTTAAGGACCCAGGTTCCATTCTCCAGTATGCATGTAAAGCCAGATGCACAAACTGGTGTATGCATCTGGAGTTCATTTGCAGTGGCTAGAGGCACTGGTGTATATATTCTCTCTCTCCTAAGTAAGTAAATAAATAAATACATTTAAGAAACCTTAAAAAAATAACCTTAGGCCCGGCGTGGTTGGGCCTGCCTTTAATCCCAGCACTTTGCAGGCAGAGGTAGGAGGATCGATGTGAGTTTGAGGCCACCCTGAGACTACATAGTGAATTCCAGGTCAACTTGGGCTAGAGTGAGACTCTACCTTGAAAAACCAAAAAAACAAAAAAACCCCAAAACCTTAGCGTATGCTTTCAATTATCTTACACTTTTCATATTTATTAGATAAGATTATACATTTAACTAAAAGAATAACATTTTCAAATACACAAATATGGATAAAATTGGATAAATCATTTCTAACAATTAAATATAATCAAAATGATAATTAAATTATTTAGTTAACATAAAGCTCACTTAAAAAGTACCTTCCTAAAAAAAAAGTACCTTCCTGATGACTTATGATTTTAATAAAAATACTATAAAGTCTATTCTATATCCTAATACTTTAAAAATGCTTAACTGTTTTTATCACTTGTGAACTTCTAGACTTACCTGGGTCTTGTGTAAGGTAAATGTATAAGTTTCCAACAATTTGTTATTATATTATGAATCCAACCATCACCTGCAATGACAGTTCATAAATTAAAATGAGGCTTTGTATACAATTTTAATTATTTCCAAAATTTATCATGTTACATTTGTATCATTATCTTCCGTATATAAGTACATTTTTCATAAACACTGGAGATATACACAAAGGTAGAGTGATGTACATATCCCAGATATAATAGCTATTAAGGTTTCAGGCTGACGGTGTAGCTCAGTTGTAAAGTATGTACTTAGTATACATGAACCCTGGGTTCAATTCCCAGTAATAAAAAGGAAGAAAGGGAGGGAAGGATAGGAGAGAGGAAAAAGGGAAAAAAAGAAAGAGATTTTTGCTACATATGATCCATTTGTCCTTATGTTATTCTTGATGAATTATTAAGTATAACCCTAGACATCATTTTCCCCATATAAACTTCAGAATGTATTGCCAAGCAAAACAAAGACTTTTTCTTTTGGTTTTTCGAGGTAGGGTCTCACTGTAGCCCAGGCTGACCTGGAATTTACTCAGTAGTCTCAGGGTGGCCTTGAGCTCACAGCAATCCTCCTACCTCTGCCTCCCAAGTGCTGGGATTAAAGGCATGAGCATCACACCTAGCTTTTTCTTTTTTCTTTTCTTTCCTTTTTTCTTTTCTTTTGGTATCCATATAACCAAATCTTAAGCTGAATCTAACTGACTAGAGTAAGGCATTTAATTTTTCCACAGACTAATGGACAAAAACAGCAAATAGGAATTAAAATTGAAGTGAATTAATTATAAAGATGTTAGTTTCTGTTACAGTCCAAATTTATTTTAATCAAAATCTGACAAATTGGAGAATAATCTGTGAGAATAACCAAATATCCTTATTAGGAACTTTCTCTGGTATTTGGTGGCCAGGAGACTATTAATGTTCAACATAACTTAAAAAATATTTTTGGGGCAAAATAACAAACAACAGGGTTGGAGAGATGGCTTAGCGGTGAGGTGCTTGCCTATGAAGCCTAAGGACCCCGGTTTGAGGCTCAATTCCCCAGGACCCACGTAAACCAGATGCACAAAGTGGTGCATGCATCTGGAGTTCATTTGCAGTGGCTGGACGCCCTGATACACCCATTCTCTCTCTTTCTCTTCCTTTTTCTCTCACTCTATCACTGTCAAATATATATTAAAAATAAACAAAAAAATTAAAAAAAAAAAAAAACAACCAAAAAAAAGGCATAAGGCATTCATTTGCAGAGGCAAGAGTCCCCTGGTTCATACACACACACACACACAAAATAAAAATTAAAAAAATTTTTTTTGAACCTGGGCTTGGTGGTGCACAACTTTAATCCCAACACTTGGGAGGCCAAGGTAGGAGGATCACAGTATGTTTGAGGCCACCCTGAGAAAACAGAGTGAATTCCAGGTCAGCCTGGGCCAGAGTGAAATCCTACCTAGAAAACCAAATATATATATGTAAGTATGTGTGTGTGTATGTGTGTGTGTGTGTGTGTGTATACAATATACATATTTTGTTCTTGTTGTTTTTTTTTTAATTTATTTATTTGAGAGTGACAGAGAGAGAAAGAGGCAGAGAGAGAAAGAATGGGTGTGCCAGGGCCTCCAGCCATGGCGAACAAACTCCAGATGCATGTGCCACCTTCTGCATCTGGTTTACGTGGGACCTGGAGAATCAAACCTCAAACCGGGATCCTTAGGCCTCACAGGCAAGTGCTTAACCACTAAGCCATCTCTCCAACCCTGTTGTTTGTTTTTTTGAGGTAGGATCTCGTTCTAGCCCAGGCTGACCTGGAATTCACTATGCAGTCTCAGGGTGGCCTTGAACTCACGGCAATCCTCCTACATCTGGCTCCTGAGTGCTGGGATTAAAGGCATGCGCCACCACACCTGGCTATTATTTATTTGCAAGGAGAGAGAGAGAGAGAGAGGAGTGAATGAGCACACCAGGGCCTCCTGCCACGACAAACTCCATATGCATGCATGTTACTTTGTGCATCTGATTTTACGTGGCTACATGGGTCTTGAACCCAGGCCATGAGGCTTTGCAAGAAAGCACCTTTAACTACTGAGACATTTCTCCAGCTCTCAATCTACATTTTTTTTTTCAAAGCAGGGTTTTGTTCTAGCCCACGCTAACCTGGAGTTCACTATGTAGTCTCAGGCTGGCCTTGAACTCACAGCAATCCTCTTACTTCTGACTCCCAAGTGATGGGATTAAAGGTGTACACCACGACACCCAGCAGCCCCCCCTCTTTTAAAAATATTTTTTAGCCTTGTTTTGTTTTTCGAGGTAGGGTCTCACTCTAGCCCAGGCTGACCTGGACTTCACCATGTAGTCTCAGGGTGGCCTCGAACTTATGGTGATCCTCCTACCTCTGCCTCCCAAGTCCTGGGGTTAAAGGCACGTGCCACCATGCCCTGCCATTTTTTTTAAGTTTTTATTTATTTGAGAGAGAAAGAGAGAGAAACAGAGACAGAGAATGGGCATGCCAGAGCCTCCAGCCACTGCAAATGAACTCCAGACACATGTGCCACCTTGTGTATCTGGCTTACATGGGTTCTGGGAAATTGAACCAAGGTTCTTTGGCTTTGTAGGCAAATGCCTTAACCGCTAAGCCATCCCTCCAGCCCATCATTTAAAAAAAAATTATTTATTTATTTTTTGGAGACAAAGAGAGGGAGAGTGATAGAGATAGAGAGTGAGAATGGGAGCACCAGGGCCTCTAGCCATTGTAAATGAACTCCAGAAGCATGTGCCACCATGTGCATCTGGCTTACATAGGACCTGGAGAATTGAACCTGGGTCCTTTTGCTTTGAAGGCAACGTCTTAACTGCTAAGCCATCTCTCCAGCCCAATTTTTTTTTTTTTTTTTTTTTGGTTTCTGAGGTTGGATCTCATTCTAGCCCAGGCTGACCTGGAATTCACTCTGTAGTCTCAGAGTGGCCTTGAACTCACAGTGATCCTCTTACCTCTGCCTCCCGAGTGTTTGGATTAAGAGTGTGTGCCACTACACTCGCAGCCCTCTCTTTTTAAAAACAATATTATTTATTTAATAATTTTATTTGTTTATTTGAGAGAGAGAGAAGTAGAGAGAAAGAGAGAGAGAGAGAATGGGTGTGCCAGGGCCTCTAGCCACAGCAAATGAATGCCAGATGCATGTGCCACCATGTGCATCTGGCTTACGTGGGTTCTGGGGAATGGAACTTGGGTACTTAAGCTTCATAGGCAAGCGGCTTTACTGCTAAGCCATCTCTCCACCCCCTTTTTTTAAATTTATTTGTTAGAGAACCTCCTTTTTAATTTTCATATAAACATATGTTTAGGATAAAGAGAAAAACAGGAAGATTAATTTCATCATAAGTATGAAGTATAATTAAGGAAAATGAGATGATGATTACAAATTAAAACTTTGATCAACTTACTTAATGGAATATTATCTGCACTTAGTCCACCAAATAGGAAAAGTTTGTCATCAGCTATTGGAGTTAATGTATGCCATGACCGATTCTTTGGGCTTTCTCCATTAATTGAAATCCTATGGTAAAGAATAAAAAATAAAATAAAACTTTCACATTAATCAAAATAAAAAGACTTTGATCGTCTCATGAGGTCTCTTTCCCCCTAGACAGAGTCTCACTATTGTAGCCCAGTTTGGCCTCCAACTCCCAAACTTCCTGCCTCAGTCTACCGATACTGGGAATATAGGCACGCACACCACATTCATCTCAGATCCTTATAAAATATTTATTTATTTATTTATGAGAGACAAAGAGGAGAATGGGCCTACCAGGGCCTCCTGTTGCTACAAATGAACTCCAGATACATGCACCACTTTGTGCATTGGGATTTTTTTTTTTTTTTTGGTTTTTTCAAGGTAGGGTCTCACTCTGGTCCAGACTGACCTGGAATTAACTATGTAGTCTCAGGGTGGCCTCGAACTCACAGCAATCCTCCTACCTCTGCCTCCCAAGTGCTGGGATTAAAGGTGTGCACCACCACACCCAGCTTGCATTGGGATTTTTGTGGGTACTGGTGAATTGAACCCAGGTCATTAGGCTTTGAAGGCAAGCACCTTAACCACTGAGCCATCTCTCCAGCCCTATAATTTGTTTTCATTAAATATGTTGTACAATGTTCTCATAGACTAAAGTGTCTTTTGGTAATGAAAGCTTGGCAGCCCTCTGGGTACATATATTGTAAACAATCTTGTTGGTAGACATGAAGATTGAGATAAGCTTTGCCATTTTTAAAAAATATATATTTTATTTGTTTTTATTTATTTGAGAGAGAGAGAAAAATGGGCATGCCAGGGCCTCCAGGCACTGCAAACGAACTCCAGATGCATGCGTCCCCTTGTGCATCTAACATGGGTCCTGGGGAATCAAACTTGGGTCCTTTGGCTTTGCAGGCAAACACCCTGACAGCTAAGCCATCCCTCCAGCCCAAGCTTTGCCTTTTATTAATCAAGTTGCAATAAATGTATTTTCTTTTATTTTCTTTTTTTTCTTTTTCGGGTTTTCTGAGGTAGGGTTTCACTCTAGTCCAGGCTGACCTGGAATTCACTATGTAGTCTCAGGGTGGCCTCTAACTCTCCGAGATCCTCCTACCTCTGCCTCCCCTAGGGCTGGGATTAAAGGCGTGAGCCATCACACCCGGCTTGTTTTTGTTTTTCAAGGTAGGGTCTCACATAGCCCAGGCCAACTCAGGGTGACCTATGCCTCCTCAGTGCTGGGATTAAAGGTGTGTGCCACCATGACTAACATAAATGTATTTGAGATATACACCCACATTCACATCCATAAATATACTAATGATTGGCAGGCTGGAGAGATAGCTTAGTGGTTGAGGCACTTCCCTGTGAAACCTAAGGACCTAGGTTTGATTCCCTAGTACCCATGTAAGCCAGATACACAAGGTGGCGCATGTGTCTGAAGTTTGTTTGCATTGGCTGGTGTGGTAGTTTGAATAGATGGCCCCCAATATATTCAGTGTTTTATTAGTTTATAGTTTGCTTCTGCAGCCACCTGGCTGGAGGCAGTGTCACTGGGCAGATCTTAAGGTGTGGTAGTGGGTTTGAGATTCCATTGTAAAGATATGCAAAGTGTGCCTAGCTGGAGTTCCAGAGGTATGCTGTGCTTTGGGGCTTGTGGCTTCTCTCTCTCTTGCCTGGTCCTGTAAAAGAGCAGGCCAGCTTCTCCTGTCATTATGGAACTGCCCCTGAACCTGTAAGCTCCAATAAATATCCCTTCCTCCATAACTGTGCCTGGTCTGGACGTTCATCTCAGCGAACCTGAAGCTGTCTGCTATAGCTGGAGAACTTTCCATGCCCATTCTCTGCCTCTCTCTCTCAAAATAAGTAAGCAAATGACATTTTATGTATATGATACTGATTTTTATTGGAGAAATTCTGAGTCAATAGTAAAAATTCCCTTTTCTTTTTTGGGAAGTGGTCTTCTTTTTAAAAATAAATATTTTTATTTTTATTTATTTGAGAGAGTGGGAGAAAGAGAATAGGTGTGCCAGGACCTCCAGCCACTGCAAATGAACTCCAGACGTATGTGCCACCTTGTACATCAGGCTTACATGGGTCCTGGGGAATTGAACCAAGGTCCTTTTGGCTTTATAGGAAAACGCCTTAACTGCTAAACAATCTCTCGCCCTTTTGGGGTTTTTTTAAGGTAGGGTCTCAGGCTGACCTGGAATTTACTAAGTAGTCTCAGGGTGACCTTGAACTCATGGCCATGCTCCTACCTCTGCCTCCCAAGTGCTGGGATTAAAGGCATGCACCATCATGCACAGCCTTTTTTTTGTTTGTTTTTTGAGATAGTGTCTGAGATAGGGCCCATGCTGTCCTGAACTCGTATCAATTGCCTGCTTTGACCTCCTGAGTGTTCGGGATTCAGGCATGAGCCACTGTGCTTGGCTTCATTCTTTTTTCTCCTCTCTCTCTCTTTTTGAAGTTATTTATTTGAGAGCGACAGACAGAGAGAAAAAGAGGTAGAGAGAGAGAGAATGGGTGCGCCAGGGCCTCTAGCCACTGCAAATGAACTCCAGGCACATGCGCCACCATGTGCATCTGGCTTACATGGGACCTGGAGAATCGAACCAGGGTCCTTAGGCTTCGCAGACATGTACCTTAACCACTAAGCCATCTCTCCAGCCCACTTTTAACTTTTGGTAGTATGTTTTTCTGTAGAGAACTATTTAATTTTTTTTTTAATTTTTATTGACTTTTAGAGAACTATTTAATTTTAAGTGGTTTTATCTATCAGTCTTTTTTATTTATCACATTTGGGTTTATATAACCTCTGCAAGAGCTTTTTCAATGTTAAGATTTGAAGAATAATCTGCTATATCTTCTCTGATACTTTCATGGTTTTATTTTTATTCTTTTTTTAAATATATTTTATTTATTTATTTATTTGAGAGAGAGAAAGAGGTAAAGAGAGGGAGAGAGAGAGAGAATAGGTGCGCCAGAACCTCCAGCCACTGCAAACAAACTCCAGATGCATGCACCCCCTTGTGCATCTGTTTTATGTGGGGCCTAGAGAATAGAACCGGGATCCTTTGGCTTTGCAGGCAAACGCCTTACCTGCTAAGCCATCTGCCCAGCCCTATTTTTATTGTTTTGGTTTATTTCGAAGTAAGGTCTCACTCTAGCCCAGGGTCACCTGGAAGTCACTCTGCAGCCCAGGCTGGTCTCCAACTCATGGTGATACTCCTATCTAAGTCTCCCAAATGTTAGGATTAAAGGCATGCTCCACTATGCCTGGCCTTTTCCTTTTTTAAATTATTTTTAATTTTTAAGATCTTTTTAAAATTTATTTTTTATTTTTATTTATTTACTTGAGAAAGAGAGAGAAAATGGGTATGCCAGGGCCTGTAGCTACTGTAAGCAAACTTCAGATGCATGCGTTTTTTTTTGTTTTTTATTTTTTTTGGTTTTCAAGGTAGGGTCTCAAATGCCGGCCCAGGCTGACCTGGAGGCCCATAAATCTCAGGGTGGCCTTGAACTCTGGAGAGATCCTCCTACCTCTGCCTCCCGAGTGCTGGGATTAAAGGTTTGAGCCAAATTCCCAGGACCCACGCCCCACCATGATATCTTATGTGGGTATCCATCGAATCAAACCTGGGGCCTTAGGCATGATCATCAAATGCCTCTCATTTCCCTGCCATCTCTCCAGGCCCATAAATACTATTTTTAAAAATATGAAAGGGGCTGGAGAGATGGCTTAGCAGTTAAGCACTAGCCTATGAAGCCTAAGGACCCTGGTTTGAGGCTCAAATTCCCCAGGACCCACGTAAGCCAGATACACAAGGTAGCGCATCCATCGTTTGCACAGCTGGAGGCCCTGGCATGACCATCCTCTCTGTCTCTCTCTTTCCCTGCCTATTTCTCTCTCTCAAATAAATAAAGAAAAAAATATATTTTGGTTTTCTGAGGTAGGGTCTCGCTCTAGTTTAGGCTGACCTGGAATTCACTATGTAGTCTCAGGGTGGCCTCGAACTCACAGCAATCCTCCTCAAATGCCTCCCAATAAAATAAAATTAAAGGCGCGCCACAGAACTGCAAATAAAAAATTTTTTAAAAAAAGAAAAGTTACTTAAATTTTATGGTTTTTGCTTAAACATATAATCTGAAGTAAAAATATCAACTCAATGTTAGGGACCCAAATTTCAATTATGCACACACACACACACACACACACACACACACACACACACGTGTCCATACACACATCTCTATAGATTGAAACAAGGTATCACACTTACCTTCCAGACCAAATCCAGGTATCTAAGTTTAGAATGTGCAAGTCATTCATCCTAGTTTGCTAAAATAAAAATTATATTGGACAGTGTTTAATAGCTTTTATGGACTAACATTTTAGTTTTAAAACAAGTTCACATTAAAAATAGATTGTCTCTATTCTATTTAGTTTAGATATTGGGAATCAATCCTAAGCATTAATAAAATTAACATAGACCTCCAAAATTAATTTGTCTAGGAGGAAAGAAATGTTTTTAAACTAAGTGTTTAGATGATAAGAAATTAAACATTTCTGATACTGCATTGAAGTGAAGGACTCTTCTCATTAAAATATGATTTATATTCATCTGTGACAGCTTGTGGATGCTCTGTTTTGGAAATAGAAGATAAATAAAAATTAGTGTTAAATACTATTCTAGAATATATCTGAATGTTCAAATACACCACAAAATTAGAGGATGAATTTTTATCTTAAGCATCACATATGAAAATATAATTTCCATTAAAAACACAAACCAAAAGCTGAAAAAAGCTACGCTGCATGCAATTTAATGGGACAAAGAGAAATCGCCAGTGAAGATACTTAACAGTGGACACTGCAAGCCTTAAATTTGGCCAGCCAGGCCAAATAAGCCAACAGGTGCAATAGTGGCATGTCTGTTATGGGGGAAAACCAACCATTCTCTAATTGAACTGGAGGCCCACTCCATGGGAGGAACTATATCCTTGATACTGACAACCTACAACAGGGGTAGTCATGAGCCCTAGGGGTGTAACGTCTGCTGGTGTCTGGATAAATGTATATACTATGCTCACCAAACTGTCTGGTAAGCACTTCTCTTAACGTCCATACCCATATATTAATGCTATTCTCACTTTTGGTTAGAGAAGCTTCTCTTTTCAGATGGCAGTGACCTTGGGATGACTCAGAAGGCACCATGGTGCGAGAAGAACTGACAGAGGTGTGCTCAGCACTGAAATATCTCTAACACACCTTCCAAGGCTCAGGATCCGTTGCAGAAGAGGTGGCAGAAAGAATGTAAGAGCCAAAGGAAGGATAGGATTCCTTACAATGTGCTCCTCCAGACACAAAATTGCCTGGATATCCATGACCTCGCAGTGCCTGACATTACCTAACACAAGACCATCACAATAGGAGGAAAAGATGATGACATCAAAATAAAAGAGAGACTGATTGAGAGGGGAAGGGGATATGATGGAGAGTGGAGTTTCAAAGAGAAAAGTGGGGGGAGGAAGGGAATTACCATGGGATATTGTCTACAATTATGAAAGTTATCAAAAAAATTAAAATTAAAAAAACACTAACCAAAACACGTCCACCAAAGACATAACCCTTATTTCCAAGAACTGCACAAGAATGAGCGGCTCGTGGCTGTGGAGGAACACCACCCTGCAGAGATCAGAACAGAATGCAAAGATCTTAAACATCTACAATACAGTCACATTCCTGTCTCAGCATGATAAACATGTTATTTTTGTAATTAAAAAAAAAAAAAAAAAACCCTGATGGAAAAGTTTATCCTGACTAGCAATTAGAGACTACACTACTCCTCAAGAATAATTTATTCTTCCATTCTCCTTGTTTTTACATTCCTGATACTACTAAACAAAATAGAATTTCTTCAATTTACCTTGAAATGTAAGAATTTTAAAAATAAAATTAAAGGGCTGGAGAAATGGCTTAGTGGTTAAGCTCCTGTGAAGCCTAAAGACCCTGGTTTGAGGCTTGATTCCCCAGTACCCATGTAAACCAAATGCACAAGGTGGCACATGCATCTGGAGTTCGTTTTCAGTGGCTGGAGGACCTGGTACGCCTATTCTCTCTCTCTCTGTCTGCTTCTTTCTCTCTTTGTCTGTTGCTCTCAAATAAATAAGTAAAAATAGGGCTGGAGAGATGGCTTAGTGGTTAAGACATATACCTACAAAGTCTAAGGACCCAGGTTCAATTCTCCATGTCCCATGTAAGCCAGATGCACATGGTGGCACATGTGTCTAGAGCTTCTATGCAGTGGCTAGAGGCCCTGGCATGCCCATTCTCACTTTCTCTTTGTGTCTGTAATAAATAAATAAATAAATGAAATATTTTAAAAATTAAAAATAAATAAAAATTAAAAAATAAACAGAAACTCACATTAAAACTATCTTCTCTCTCTCCCTCTCTCTCTCTGTCTCATATACACACACACACACACACACACATTAAGAGTGAGCAGTGTGCAGTGTAATGTTCTCAGAGACTCCATAATTCACAAAAAACTCAATTTCACAGAAACTCAAATTCACAAAAAGAACATCAGTGTTGGCTTAAGTCAAATCACAGTGATTTATCTTTTTCTAAAAATCTTGGCTTGTGCCAAAGCATGATGCCTCATGCTTATAATTCCAGCATTCTGGAGGCTGAGGAAGGAGCATCACCATGAGTCTGAGGTTAACCTAGGCTATAGAGTAAGTCCAGATCAGCCTGGTCTAGAGTGAGACCCTGCCTCAAAACAAACAAATAAGGGCTGGAGAAATGGCTTAGCAGTTAAGGCACTTGCCTGCAAAGCCAAAGGACCTAGGTTCAATTCCCCAGGACCCACATTAGCCAGATGCACAAGGTGGGGCATGCGTCTGAAGTTCGTTTGCAGTGGCTGGAGGTCCTGGCACACTCATTCTCTGTCTCTCTTTCTCTCTGCTTCTTTCTCTCTCTTGAATACATAAATAAATAAAATTTAAAAAAAACAAATAAATCACTTGTTCTTGTTTTTTCTTTTGTTTTGTTGTCATCCTAAAACTCTTAACATTAAAAATACTTCTCTCTCTCTCTCTCTCTCTCTTTGTTTCTGTTTTCTGAGGTCGAGTTTCACTCTAGGCCAGGTTGACCTGAAATTCAGTATGTAGTCTCAGTGTGTCCTCAAACTCAGGGTGATCCTCTTATCTCTGCTTCCCAAGTACTAAAAATACTTCTCTGGCTGGGTGTGGTGGTACCAGTACTCAGGAGGCAGAGGAAGGAGGATCCCCATGAGTTCAAGGCCACCCTAAGACTACATACTGAATTTCAGGCCTCAAAAAACCAAAGCAAAGCAAACCAAACTAAACCAAACCAAAACAACAAAAAAAAAACACTTCTCTGTACTTTGAGTAAATAAGGCAGATCCTTTCTTTTTCTTTTCCTTCTTTCCTTTCTTTCTTTCTTTCTTTCTTTCTTTCTTTCTTTCTTTCTTATTTATTTATTTATTTATTTTTTATTTTTTATTTTTGTTTTTTGAGGTAGGGTCTCACTCTAGCCCAGGCTGACCTGGAATTCACTATGTAGTCTCAGGGTGGCCTTGAACACATGGTGATCCTCCTTACCTCTGCCTCCTGAGTGCTGGCTTCTTTTTTTTTTTTCTGAGACAGTGTCCAAGTAGGCAGCACAGGCTAACCTGAAACTCTCTATGTAGCTAGCTGCTGAATGCTGAATGTGGGGATCAGAAATTTAAGGTCTCCATCCAGTATCATAACATCTTAGACTTTCCAGGCTTACTTGAAGGTTAGGTACTACTTCAAGGAAGGTACTTCCTTGAAGAACTAAGCTTAGGTCTAGTTGATAAGTAAGTTGGATTTGATATAGAGAGTTAAATAAGGCCGGGTTCTTAGCCCTTCCAAAAAAAAAAAAAAACTTTTTATTTATTTTATTTATTTATTTATTTATTTATTTATTTATTTATTTGAGAGAGAGAGAGGTAGATAGAGAAAGAACAGGTGTGTCAGGGCTTCTAGCCACTGCAAACTCCACAAACATGTGTGACCACGTAGATTTGGCTTACATGGGTCCTGGGAAGTTGAACCTGGGTCATTTGGCTTTGCAGGTAAGAGCCTTAACCACCAAGCTATCTCTCCAGTACCCAACTTTTGTTATTATGCTAATCCCAGCAGCTCTAGGCCCTAACATATTTTCTTTTCTTTTCTTTCTTTCTTATTTTGTTTGTTTTTTTTTTGGGGGGGGGAGGGTAGGAATTCACTGTGTAGTCTCAGGCTGGCATCAAACTCACAGCTATCCTACCAAGTGCTAGGACTAAATGTGTGCATTACCATGCCTGGCTATAAAGTTAAGTTTTAACAACACTTACTTTAATTTCTGGTTGACACCAAGTCTGTGTCTTTGTGTCAAATACATGGACGTCATTATGCCATCCCCAGAATATCTGTTCTTCCTAAAACAGAAAAAAAAAGATCTAAAATGTTTACATTACTGATAAATAAAAAAAAATAAAATATTTTTTAAAAAGCTTTCAAAATTTTTTATTTATTTATTTATTTATTTATTTGATAGAGAGAGGGCGCGCCAGGGCCTCCAGCCACTGCAAATGAACTCCAGACGCATGTGCCCCTTTGTGCATCTGGCTAATGTGGGTCCTGGGGAATTGAACCTGGGTCCTTTGGCTTTGCAGGCAAACACCTTAACAACTAAGCCATCCCTCTAGGCCAATATTTAAAGCTTTTAAAAGGGCTGGAGAGATGGCTGAGCCATTAAGGTGTGTGGCTGTAAAGCCTAGTGACCTGGGTTCAATACTCCAGTACCCATGTAAAGCCAGATGTACCAAGTGACACATGGATCTGGAGTTCGTGTGCACAATAGCAGGATGCTCTGACACACCCACTCCCTCCCTCCCTCCCTCCCTCCCTCTCTCTGCTTGCAAATAAATAAAGGAAGAAATAATTTAAAATCTTTACATTATAGTTCACTTTTGCCATATATTTACTGGTATAGTCTTAAAGTCACCACAGTCATAAAGCTTATGCATACACTCATACAAATTAAGTAATTAGTTCAAAAACAAAAAAAAAAATAGTTAGGGCTGGAGAGATGGCTTAGCAGTTAAACGCTTGCCTGTGAAGCCTAAGGATACCGGTTCGAGGCTCAATTCCCCAGTACCCACGTAAAGCCAGATGCACAAGGTGGCACACGTATCTGGAGTTCATTTGTAGTGGATGGAGGCCCTAGTGTGCCTATTCTCTCTCTCTTTCTCTGACTGTCGCTCTCAAATAAATAAATAAATAACAAAAACAAGAATAGTTATATGTATCTTGGTGGTGTGAGTGTTCTTTAAAAAGATTTCTTTCTGTCCTTCCTTTTTTTTTTTCAGTTTTTTGAGGTAGGGTCTCCCTCTAACCCAAGCTGACCTGGAATTCACTATGTAGTCTCAGGGTAGCCTCAAACTCACAGTGATCCTCTTACCTCTGCCTCCCAAGTGCTGGGATTAAAGGTATGCACCACCATGCCTGGCTTTTCTTCTTTCTTTCTTTCTCTCTCTCTCTTGTTTTGTTTTTTTTGAGGTGGGGTCTCACTCTAGCTCAGGCTGACCTGGAATTCACTATGTAGTCTTAGGTTGGCCTCAAACTCACAGTGATCCTCCTACCTCTGCCTCCCAAGTGCTGGGATTAAAGGTGTGTGCCACCATGCCTGGCTGTCTTTCTCTCTCTCTCTCTTTTAATATATTTTATTTATTTATTCAAGAAAGACAGGGGAAGAGAGAGAGAGAGAGAGAGAGAGAGAGAATGGGTGCACCAGGGCCTCCAGTAACTGCAAACGAACTCCAGACATATGCACCCCTTGTGCATTTAGCTTACGTGGGTCCTGGAGAGTCGAACCGGGATCCTTTGGCTTTGTAGGCAAGCGCCTTAACTGCTAAGTCATCTCTTCAGCCCTATCTTTCTCTTTTTTTAAAACTTAAAATACACACACACTCTCTCTCTCTCTTTCTCTCTCTCGGGCTTCCAGCCACTGCAAATGAAGTCCAGACATACATGTCACCTTGTGCATCTGGCTTTATATAGGTACTGGGAATCAAACCTGGGACACCATAACCTCTAAGCCATATCTCCAGCCTTTCTTCCTTCCCATCCTCTATCCTTCCATTTTTCCTTCCTTCCTTCCTTCCTTCCTTCCTTCCTTCCTTCCTTCCTTCCTTCCTTCCTTCTTCCCTCCCTCCTTCCCTCCTTCTTTCCTTCCTTCCTTCCTTTCTCTCTTTCTCTCTCTCTCTATGTATGTACTTTTTGTTGTTGTTGTTTTCTGAGGTAGGGTCTCACTCTAGCCCAGGCTGACCTGGAATTGACTATGAACTCTCAGGATGGCCTTGAACTCACAGCGATCCTCCTCCCTCTGCCTCCCACGTGCTGGGATTAAAGGCGTGCAACATCATGCCCGGCTTTCTTTATATTTTATTTTTTTATTTTATTTTATTTTATTTTATATTTTTTATTTTTTTATTATTTTATTTTATTTTATTTTATTTTATTTTATTTTATTTTATTTTATTTTATTTTATTTTATTTTATCTTTTGAGGTAGGATCCCACTCTTGTACAGAATGACCTGGAATCCACTAGGTAGTCTCAAGCTGGCTTTGGACTCACAGCAATCCTCCTACCTCTGCCTCCAAGTGCTGGGATTAAAGGCATGAACCACCATGCCTGGGAGATTTCATTTTTAAAAAATATTTTTATTTTATTTATTTATTTTCAAGCAGAGAGACATAGAGAAAGGAGAGACGGACAGAATGGGTGCATCAGGGCCTCTAGCTACTGCAAATAAACTCCAGATGCATGTGCCACCTTGTGCATCTGGCTTACATGGTGGGTCCTGAGGAATCACACCTGAGTACTTTGGCTTTTCAGGCAAGTGCCTTAACTGCTAAGCTATCTCTCCAGCCCAGATTTCATTTTTTTAACAAAGATTTTCTGTGTTCTTTTAATTTTTATCTATTTGTGTGTATGCATGTGTGCATGCATGTGCATGGGTATGCCAGGGCTTCTTGCTGCTGCAAATGATCACCCTATGCTTGGGCCACCTTTTGTGTTTAGCTTATGTGGGTGACTTGGGAATTGAACTCAGGCTTGCAGGCATTGCAACCAAGAGCCTTTAGCTCATGAGCCATCTTCCCAGACTCTGATTTCATCTTTATAAGCTGGGTGTGGTAGCACATGCCTGTTATCCCAACACCCTGGAATCTATGGCTGGCAGATCATCATGGGTTCAATGGAAGTCTGGCTGCAGACTAAATTCCAGGACAGCATATGAAGTGAGACACTGTCTCAAAACATAGAGGCTGCCTTTTCCCTCATTGGACTTCTATATGTTGCAGTGGTTGGAGGACCTGGCATGTCCATTCTCTCTGTCTGTATCTCTTCTATCTCTCTCTGCTTGCAAATAAATTTTAAAAATACGTTTTAAAAATAGCTAAACAATCAAGGCTACCCTGAGACTACATAGTGAATTCCAGGTCAGCCTGAGCTAGAGTGAGACCCTACCTCGAAAAACAAAAACAAACAAACAAAAAAAATAGCTAATCAAAAAGTAGCAAAACAAGCTGGGTGTGGTGGCTTGCTTGGGAAACAGAGGTAGGAGGGTCACCATGTGTTCAAGGCCACCCTGAGACTACATAGTGAATTCCAGGTCAGCCTGGGCTAGAGTAAGACCTTACCTTGAAAAACAAAACAAAACAAACAAAAAAAGATAGCATAATAGTGTGCTGAGAGATGGTTTAGCAGTTAAGAGGTTTGCCTGTGAAGCCTAAGGACCCAGGTTCGATTCCAGATGCACAAGGTGACACATGCACATGGAGTTTGTTTACAGTGGCTAGAGGCCCTGGCACACCCATTCTCTCTATCTGCCTCTCTCTTTCTCTCTCTCAAATAAATAAAATATTTTTTAAGAATTTAAAATAGCAAAACAGGGCTGAAGAGATGGCTTAACGGTTAAGGTGCTTGCCAGCTAACTCTAAGGACCGAGGTACAATTCCCGAGTACCCACATAACCCAGATGCACATGGTGGTGAATGTGTCTGGAGTTTGTTTGCAGTGGTTGAAGGCCCTAGCATACTCATTCTTTATTTATCTGTCTATCTATCATCTATCTATCTGCCTCTTGTGCATCTGGCTTACATGGGACCTGGAGAATTGAACCTGGGTCCTTGGGCTTCTCAGGCAAGTGCCTTAACCGCCAATCCATCTCTCCAGCCCCTATCTGCTTCTTTATCTCTTTCAGATAAATAAATAAAATATTTTTTAAAATAGCAAAACAAGCTGGGTGTGGTGGTGCACGCCTTTAATCCCAGTACTTGGGAGGCAGAGGTAGGAGGATCACCATGAGTTCAAGGCCACCCTGAGACTAACAAGTGAATTCTAGGTCAGCCTGGGCTAGAGTGAGACCCTACCTCAAAAAAAAAATAGCAAAACAAATTTATTATTTTGGGTGGGGCAGGGTTTTGAGGTAGGATCTCACTCTAGCCCAGGCTGACCTGGAACTCACTCTGTAGTCCCAAACTGGCCTCAAACTCACAGTGACCCTCCTACTTCTGCCTCCCTAGTGCTGGGATTAAAGGTGTGTACCATGATGTCCAGGCAAATTTAATTAATTTATTTTATTCTTTTATGAGAGAGAGAGTGTGTGCATGTGTGCAAGAGAGAGAGAGAGAATTGATGCACCAGGACTTCCAGCCACTGTAATTGAATTCCAGACACATGCACCACCTTGTGTGCACGTGCGCAACCTTTCATACTTGTGTCACCTTGTATGTCTTATGTGGGATCTGGAGAGTCCAACATGAGTCCTTAGGCTTTGAGGCAAGTTCCTTAACCTCTAAGCCATCTCTCCAACCCCAAATTTCATTTTTTAAAATTTCTAACTTCTTTCACTAAAAATGGTTTCTTCTCTAACTGGTAAGAATATGTTGGAAAGGTAATATTGTTATTAATTCATTCAGTGTTAAGCAAAATTTGGTCTGCACTATGAATAGCTATTGTGGGCATGTCTAAAAGGAGATATGGCCAGGCCTGGTGGCACATGCCTTTAATCTCAGCACTTGAGAGGCAAAGGTAGGAGGATCACTGTGAGTTCAAGGCCACCCTGAGACTACATAGTGAATTCCAGGTCAGCCTGGGCTAAAGTGAGACTCTACCTTGGGGAGGAAAAAAAAAGAGGAGATGTGCTTGTCAGCAACAGACAGTGGTAAATATAAACAAAATTTCCCAAACTGTGCTAAAGCCTCTACTTGTTTAACAGAAACAAGCACAAGTAACTAATGATGTAAGAAAAGAAGTTATTCTTTCAGTAACTATGAAGGCCAAATACCACTAGGTGAGACAGCCTCCTCCATCTAGATCCAAATCTAAGAGTAAAAATACAGTTTGTTTTGTTTGTTTGTTTGTTTGGTTGGTTGGTTGATTTTCTAGGTAGGGTCTCATTCTAGCCCAGGCTGACCTGGAATTCACTATGTACTCTCAGGGTGGCCTCGAACTCATGGTGATCTTTCTACCTCTGCCTCCCGAGTACTGGGATTAAAGGCATGCACAAAAAATACAGTTTTTTCATAGTGTCAATTACAGCAAATTGGTAGTTCTTAAAATGAGAAACATTAGTCATTTCTAAGACTAAATGGTGATGCCAAATTAAAGGAAAAAATGTAGATTGGTTATTTTCTTACCCAAGAAGCATCATGAACATCAAAACAGTCCTGAAGTTCATTGTGTCTCCTGTACCCATAGCCACCAAAATATATTAATCTGAAAAAGAAACAGAAAGGACACACCTGAGGGTATTGTTTCTGGTTCATAGAAAATTGATATATCTGGATATGGTGGCTGATACCTGTAATCCCAGCATTCAAGAGGCTGAGACAGGAGGACTGCTACAAGCTTAAGGCTGGCCTTAGTTATATAGTGAGTTCCAGGCCAGCTTGAGTGAGACCATTCCACAAGAAAATAAGAGGCTGGGCATGGTGGCACACGCCTTTAATCCCAGCATTCAGGAGGCAGAAGTCGGAGGATCACCAAGAGTTCAAGGTCAACCTGAGATTACATAGTGAATTCCAAGTCAGCCTGAGCTAGAGTAAAACCCTACCTCGAAAAACCAAAAACAAACAAACAAAAACCTCATAGAGTTTGTGGGTGTAGTTTGAATTAGATGTCCCCCATAAACTTGTGTGTTCTGAATGCTAGGTCCCTAGCTGGTAGCAATTTGGAAATGGAGCCTTATAGGTACAGGTGTGTTGTTGTGTGTGGGTGTTACAGCCTGCTTCCCTTGCCAATGTCTGCCTTACCCTCCTGTGGCAGTGTTTTACCTGTTGTGGCAGAAGTGATGCCCAACCTCTGCTCATGCCATCCTTTGCCCTGTCGTCATGGAGCTTCCCCTTCAGATTGTAAACCAAAATAAACATTTAACTCCCATCCTCTGCTTTTGGTCAAGTGCTTTGTGCCAACTACAAGGAGGTAACTGCAACAAGTTAGGTTGTAATTTTAGGTTGGGCTAACATCTACTTTGAATGTAAGCTGAACTTTTTCACACAGTTCAGGGCTCATTCACTTTGGTAGTTTCCGGGTTCACTTCTCCTCCACAGTGCCTCCATGTGTTGGCCCAGGTTTGATTCCCCAGCACCCAATAGAGTCAGATGTACAAAGTGGTGCATGTATTTGGAGTTTGTTTACAGTTGTGGAAAGCCCTGGCATGCCCATTCTCTTCCTATTCTCTCCTTGCAAATAAATAAGTAAAAATAGTATTGTTTTTTGCTAGAAAGAACAGTAATGAGAGATACTCTGTCTCAAATGAGGTGGAAAGACAAGGATGGATCCAAAAGATGTCTTTTGACCTTTTATTTTATTTTATTTTATTTTATTTTAATTATTTATTTATTAGAGACAGAGAAGTGAAGAGACAGAAAGAGAGAGGGAGAGAGAATGGGTGTGCCAGGGCTTTTAGCCACTGCAAACGGACTCCAGACACATGCGCCACCATGTGCATCTGGCTTACATGGGACCTGGAGAATTGAACCAGGGTTCTTAGGCTTCACAGGCATGAGCCTTAACTGCTAAGCCATCTCTCCAGCTCTCTTTTGACCTTTTTTTTTTTCAAGGTAGGGTCTCACTCTGGTCCAGGCTGACCTGGAATTAACTATGTAGTCTCAGGGTGGCCTCGAACTCTCGGCGATCCTCCAACCTCTGCCTCCCAGATGACTTAGCAGTTAAGGCCCTGCAAAGCCAAAGGAGCCAGGTTCAATTCCTAAGGACCCACTTAAGCCAGATGCACAAGGTGGTGCATGCATCTGGAATTCTGTTTCCAGTGGCTAGAGGTCCAAGGCATGTGCCACCACGCCCGGCTTTCTTTTGACCTTTTTTTAAAAATTAAATATATTTTTTATTTATTTATTTATTTATTTATTTATTTATTTATTTGAGAGAGAGAAAGAGAGAGCAGAGAGAGAGAGAGAGAGAACAGGTGTGCCAGGGCATCCAGCCACTGCAAATGAACTCCAGATGCATGTGCCCCCTTATGCATCTGGCTTATGTGGGTCTTAGAGAATCAAACCAGGATCCTTTGGCTTTGCAGGGAAATGCCTTAACTGTTAAGCCATCTCTCCAGCCCTCTTTTGACCTTTTAAACCTGCACTTTTCCATGAGCATACCCTCTCTCTCTCTCACTTACACACACACACACAAATTATATTTAGTATCAAATATCACTTTGTAGCAAGATGTGCCCTAAACTATGTGGTGATATGTAATTTTTCATTTACTCTGAAATGATCTTGCTCCATATGCATATTTATGTGTTTCATGGCAGATTTTTTTTCTTAATTTTAGGTTTTTAAAATTTAATTAAGATTTTATTGTAAAAGAGAGGGGGGACTGGAGAGACAGCTCAGCAGTTAAGGCACTTGCCTGTGAAGCCTAAGGACCCAAGTTCAATTCCCCAGTACCCATGTAAGCCAGATGCAAATAGTAGCACATGCATCTGGAGTTCATTTACAGTGGCTAGAGGCCCTGGTGTGCCCATTCTCTCTCTCTTTCTCTCTCAAATAAGTAAATAAATTAAATATTTAAATATAGAAATATTCTAGTATCAAATGGATAACAATGTTTCTTAAAAAAATAAAAATAGGACTGGAGAGATGACTTAGTGGTTAAGGCGCTTGCCTGCCAAAGGACCTCGGGTTCAATTCCCGAGGACCCATGTAAGCCAGATGTACAAGGTGGTGCATGCATCTGGAGTTTGTCTGCAGTGGCTGGAAGCCATGGCACACCCATTTTTTTTTCTCTCTCTCTCCCTTTCATGCTTTCAAGTAAATAAATAAAAATAAAATACTAAAAAAAATAGAAAAAGTGTGTCACTTTTAAAATAAATAAATAATAAAAATAAAATAAAAAAGAGAAAGTATGGGCATAAGTATCATATAGACATAGATAATGGGGCCTGGGGAGATGGCTTAGTGATTAAGGCACTTGCCTGAAAAGCCAAGGGACCCAGGTTCGATTCCCCAGGACCCATGTAAGCCAGATGCACATGGTGGTGCATGCATCTGGAGTACATCTTCACTGGCTGAAGACCCTGGCACACCAATTCTCTCTTTATATCTGCCTCATTCTCTCTCTCTCTCAAACAAATAAAATAAAATAAAGTTTTTTTTTTAAAAAAACAACAACAGAGCTGAGTGTGTCTTAGAAATTACTAGTATTTCTCATTTTAAGCACTACTAATTTGCTGTAATTGGCACTATGAAAAAACTGTATTTTTGGCTCATGCCTTTAATCCCAGCACTCAGGAGGCAGAGGTAGGAGGATCACAGTGAGTTCAAGGCCACCCTGAGACTACAGCCTGGGCTACAGTAAAACCCTACCTTGAAAAACCAAAAAAAAAAAAAAAAAAACCCACAACATCAATAACAAAGATATCATTAATGGTGTATTCACAAGCCATAGAGTGTTATTAGAAAAATTCAGTGCCAGGGCTGGGTTACCTTCCAGTGAGCTGTTGACCAAGGAGGTCCCTGATGCCCCCAAAGCATTAAAAGCTATCCCTAAGGCTATTGATTTCCCACCAGAACTAAATGGTAACACCCTATTGCCTAAGACTCCACATGCTTGGGTTGCAGGTCATTGAGAAATTAAGCTGGAGTTGAGCTGGAAGCCTCTTCCCTGCTGACTAGCTGTCAGAAACCTATAAAGAGCTACTCTGCATGCAGCCCTTTGGGAGAGAGAAGTCATCAATGGTGTTAAACAGCAGTGGGCCCTACAAGCCTTAAGACTATCCAGCCAGACCAAATATGCCAACTAGTGCAATAGTAGCATGTCTATTATATGGGGGAAAACAACTGCTCTCTAATTGGACTGGAGGCCCACTTCATGGAAGGGAATATATGCCTGGTACTGAAAACCTAGTCAAAAGCCTATGGAAGGGGAGGTCATGAGCCCTAGGGGAGTAATACCTGCTGCTGTCTAGCTAAGTGCATTATATTATGCCCACCAAAGTGCCTGTAAGCACTTTTTAAAATGTTTATACCCATATATTAATGTTACTTTCATTTTTGGTTAGAGAAACTTCTCATTTCAGATGGTGGTGAGCACTGGGGTGACTCAAAAGTCACATAGGAGCCGGGTGTGATGGAGCACACCTTTAATCCCAGCGCTCAGGAGGAGGTAGGTGGGTTGCCATGAATTCAAGGCCACCCTGAGACTACATAGTGAATTTCAGGTCAGCTGAAGCTAGAGTGAGACCCTACCTCAAAAAAAAAAAAAAAAAAAAAGCCACATAGTGTTGAGAAGAAGTGACAGTGGAGTGTTCAGCACTGAGACATTTCTATCACACCCTCAGAGGCTCAGCATCCATTGTGGAAGAGGTGGAAGAAAGAATGTAAGAGCCAAAAGAGGTAAGGTAAGGCTGCTTATAATACAATCTAAAATGGTCTCAATATTTCTGACATTGCAGTGCCTGACATTACCTACAGAAGACCTTCATAATAGGAGGAAAAGAAGATGACATCAAACAGAAGAGAGTCTGGCATGGTGGCACACGCCTTTAATCCCAGCACTTGGGAGCCAGGGGTAGGAGGATCACGGTGAGTTCAAGGGCACTCCGAGACTACATAGTGAATTTCAGGTCAGTCTGGGCTAGAGTGAGACTCTACCTCGAAACTGCCCCCCCTTCCAAAAAAAAAAGAAGAAGAAGAAGAAAGACTAAGGGCATATGATTTAGGTTGGATTTGAGAGGGGGGAAATGGGGATAGGAATTATCATGGTTTATTATCTGTACTTATGGAAGCTGTCAATAAAAAGTTAAAACTTTTTTTATTCTTATTATTTATTTGAGAGCAACAGACAAGAGAGAGAGAGAGAGAGAGAGAGAGAGAGAGAGAGAGGAGAATGGATGCACCAGGGCCTCCAGCCACTGCAAACGAACTCCAGATGCATGCGCCACCTTGTGCATCTAGCTTACGTGGGTACTGGGGAATCAAGTCTCAAACTGGGGTCCTTAGGCTTCATAGGAAAGTGTTTAATTGCTAAGCCATCTCTCCAGCCCTAAAAAAAAATTTTTTTAAAAGAAAAAATAACACTTCAGGGCTAGAGAGATGATTCAGTGATTAAAGGTGCATGCTTGCAAAGCCTGATGGCCCAGGTTTGATTCCCCAGTACTCACATAGAGTCTGATGCACAAAGTGGCACAAGCAACTGGAGTTAGCTTACAGCAGGTATAGGCCCTGGTGCACCCATGCACTGTACCCCTCTTTCTGGCAAATAAATAAAAATATTTTTAGGACTAGAAAGATGGCTTAGAGGTTAAGGCATTTGCCTGCAAAGCCTAAGGACACAGGTTCAATTCCCCAGTCCCCACGTAAGCCAGATGCACCAAGTGGCACATGTGTCTGGAGTTTGTTTGCAGTGGCTGGAGGCCCTGGCATGCCCATTCTTTCTCTCTGTCTCTCTTCTCTGTATTTCTCTCTTTCTCTACTTGCAAATAAACAAATATTTTTAAAAATTAAAATATATATATTTAGGTTTTTCAAGGTAGGGTCTTGTTCTAGCCCAAGCTGACCTGGAATTCACTCTGTAGTCTCAGGGTGCCCTTGAACTCATGGCAATCCTCCTACCTCTGCCTCCTGAGTGTTGGAATTAAAGGCATGTGCCACCATGCACAGACAAAAAAAAACATTAAAAATATTTTTTAAAATGAATGCTTTAAAAAATTTAAAGCTTTTAAAAATGAAAGTCTTTTTGGATAAGGTTTTTGGACCCACACAGGGGATGTGGTAGTTTGAATGTATGTCCTCCATAGACTCAGATGTCTTATTAAAGTTTATAACCCAGGTCTCCAGCCACCTGGCTGAAGGAAGTGTATGGTGGCACATCCTGGAGTTCAGACCTAGGGTGTCACTGGGGATGGATCTCAATTCCAGCCAAAAGGTATGTAGAGTGGTTTGAGCTCTGCCTGTCCCTGCTGCTTGCTGCTGGTTTTGTGCTTGTCGCTTTTGGTGTTTGCTGGCTAGTGATGGTTTCCGCTTGGATGTATGGAAGCAGCTTCTTCTGTCATTTGATGGAACTTCCCCTGATCTGTACACTTGAAATAAATCTCTTCCTCTCCTAAACTGTGCTTGGTTTGGATGTTTATCCCAGCAACGTGGAAGCTGAATACAACAGGGGAATACCATGTAGCAGTCACAAACCAGCAACGAAACTGGCTTTTTAAGTAGAGATTTAAAAGTGATGACACTGTGTAAGGAGGAGAGGTGTCATTGGAATACACATGTAATGTATGCGTTGCATGCATTCTATTTGCATAGAGAACACTGCTGTCAGTCATTCTCAAACTTGTTTGTATCAAGCAATCATTCAAGGAGCTCAAAAAGTTGTTTCCAGGACTTGAGAGATGGCTTAGCACTTAAGGTGCATGCCTGCAAAGTTGAAGCACCCAGGTTTAATTCCCCAGGACCCACATAAGCCATATGCACAAGTTGGCACATGCATCTGTAGTTCATTTGCAGAGGCTAAAGACGCACCCATTCTCTCTCTCTCTCAAATAAATAAATAAAATAAATTATATATATATTGGTTTTGCAAGGTAGGGTCTCACTCTGGTCCAGGCTGACCTGGAATTAACTATGTAGTCTCAGGGTGGCCTTGAACTCTGGGCGATCTTCCTACCTCTGCCTCCCGAGTGCTGGGATTAAAGGCGTGCGCCACCACGCCTGGCTAAAAATATATTTGTAAAAGTTGTTTACAACCCTGGCATGGTGGTGCACACCTTTAATCCCAGCACTCGGGAGGCTGAGGTAGGAGGATTGCCATGAGTTCGAGGCCACCCTGAGACTACATAGTGAATTCCAGGTCAGCCTGGGCTAGAGCGAGACATGACCTCAGTAGCGGGGCGGGGGAGGGGTCAGAGACTGTACTTTAACTGGTCCTGAGCATTGCCTTGGCTTTTGATTTTTACATGTCCAGGATATTCCAATAGCAGACAAGTTTGGGAACCACTGCTGAAAAAACAAAAAATAATTAAAGCAGTTTGTATTGTTTGTGTGTACATTTGAAGGATAAAGACAAAAAGGATGGGGCAGGATGGGAAACAACATTCTACTACATACTTTGAATGCCATTTCAACTTTGAATCATGTCAGAAAATTATTCAAAATAAAAAAATCCAAAAACAAAACCCAAATACCTGGGTATAGTAGTGCACACTTTTAATCCTAGCACTCAAGAAGCCGAGATAGGAGGATTTCTGTGAGTTCAAGGCCAGCCTGACATTACATAGTGAATTCCAGGAGGTCAGCCTGGGCTAGTGCAAGATCCTTCCTCAAAAAAAAAAAAAAAGCGGGGGGGGGCATGTTGATGCACACCTTTAATTCTAGCACTCAGGAGACGAGATAGAGGTAGGAAGGTCGCCTTGAGTTCAAGGCCACCTTGAGACGACATTGTGAATTCCAGGTCAGACCTGAGCTAGAATGAGACCCTACCTTGAAAAAAAATAATAATAATCTTACCAGGCGTGATGGTGCACGCCTTTAATCCAGCACTTGGGAGGCTGAGGTAGGAGGATCGCTGTGAGTTCAAGGCCACCCAGAGACTATATAGTGAATTCCAGATCAGCTTGGGCTGGAACAAGACCCTTCCTCAAAAAAAAAAAAAAAATACAAATAGGGCTGGAGAGATGGCTTAGTGGTAAGATGCTTGCCTGCGAAGCCTAAGGATCCAGGTTTGATTTCCCAGTACCCACGTAAGCCAGATGCACATCATGGCACATGGGTCTGGAATTCATCTGCAGTGGCTAGAGGCCCTGGCAACACCTGTTCTCACATGCTGCCCCCCTTTCTCTATCATAAATATATGAATAACAATAAAAAATGTTTTAAAAATCCAAATAATGCTTCCTCCACATTTTTATGATGTGGTTCTTATTCAGGGTTTAGAAATGCTATTTCCAGGGCTGGAGAGATGGCTTAGCAGTTAAGTGCTTGCCTGTGAAGCCTAAGGACCCCGGTTCAAGGCTCGACTCCCCAGGACCCACATAAGCCAGATGCACAAAGAGGCACATGCATCTGGAGTTCGTCTGCAGTGGCTGGAGGCCCTGGCATACCCATTCTCTCTCTCTCTCTCTTTCCCTGCCTGTTTCTGTATCTCTCTCAAATGAATAAATAAAAATAAAATATTTTAAAAAAGAAAAGAAGGGATGGAGAGATGGCTTAGCAGTTAAGGCACTTACCTGCAAAGCCAAAGGACACAGTTTCAACTCCCCAGGACCCAGGTAAGGGAGATGCACAAGGGGGCGCACGCATCTGGACTTTGTTTGCAGTGGCCCATTCTCTCTCTCTACCTGTCTAGTTCTCTCTCTCGCTCTCTCAAATAAATAAATAAAAATAAATAAAATTTAAAAAATAAATGCTATTTCCATCAACATTACAAGTCTATAATTATACATTGAAAAAAATTTTTCTATTTTAGTTTTCTAATTAGTTTTTTCTATTTTGGATAAAAGTCATATGCTGAAGTGTAGGGAGTGTGACATTAAAAGTATGACTGTTGAATTACCTGTCTTTATACACCCAGCAGGAAAGTTTATCACGTGGTGTGGGTGGTCGTCCTTCAAAATTGGTGATTTTTTCCCAAATATAAGTTCCATCTCTTGTTCGTAAATTAACAAAGTAGAGCTTTTAAAAGATGAGAACATTATTAGCACATAGGGCAACTGGAAATTAAACCTATATTGAAGAACCTGTGATACAGAAATTAAGACTTTTACTTTTATTTTTAATAAGTAAACATTTTACCCATTAGAAATTTAAAATTGGGGCTAGAAAGATGGCTTAGCGGTTAAGGCGCTTGCCTGCGAAGCCAAAGGATACAGGTTTGATTCCCCAGTACCCACGCAAGACAGATATACAAGGTAGCATATATGTCTGGAGTTTGTTTGCAGCGGCTAGCGGTCCTGGTGCGCCCATTCTCTCTCTCTTTCTGCCTCTTTCTCTCTCTCTCTCTCTGAAATAAATAAAAATAAAATATTTAGAAATTTTAAATTGCAGGAATAATGAAAACAAGACAGTGTTTTAGAAGAGAAAATGGTGTTAAATGTATAACGAAATGGATCTCTTCCCACCCTGCTTTTGCCTTATGGATCTGTCAAATATGTAGATAATTCTGAATCAGAGAAAGAAGATGAGAAGAGCAAAACTGCAGCATTTCCATGTGTCATGAAGACCTAATAACTTACAACTTGGGGAGGTGGCTCAGCTATTAAACATGCTTATTTGCAAAGCCTGTCAGCCAGGGTTCAATTCCCAGTACCCACTAAAAGGCAGGTGCACAAACTGGCACGTGAGTCTGCAGTGGCAAGAGGCCCTGACATCCTCATTCATTCTGTCTCTTGGTGTGTGCACACACAAGTGAACAAATTAATTAATTAATTAATTAATTTTTGCTTTTATTTTTCAAGGTAGGGTCTTGCTCTAGCCTAAGATGGCCTGGTATTTACTATGTAGTCTTAGGCTGGTCTCCAACTCATGCCAATCCTATTACCTCTGCCTCCCGAGTGCTGGGATTAGAGGCATGTGCCACCACACCCAGTTTATAAATTAATTTCTTTTTGTTTTTCTTGAAGTAGGATCTCACTCTATCCCAGGTTGACCTGAAACAACATACTCTGTAGTCCCAGGATTGCTTTGAATTCACAGTGATCCTCTTACCTCTCTGCCTCCCAAGTGCTGGGATTAAAGGTGTGTGTGCCATCATGCCAAGCTAAAAAAATTTTTTTCAATATAGGATCTTGCCCTAGCCCAGGTTGACCTGGAATTTACTATGTAATCTGAGACTAGCCTTGAACTCACAGTGATCCTCCTGCCTCCGCTTCCCAAGTACCGGGATTTTAAAGGCATGTACCACCATACCCAGCAAAAATATGTTTTAAGATAACTTAGGACTTTCTACAGTTTGATGTATGTGTGTATGTATGTATGTATGCATGTATGTATGTATATATGTAAGTACTTTGGTTTTTCAAGGAAGGGTCTCTTTTTAGCCCAGTCTGTCCTGGAATTCACTCTGTAGACTCAAGGTGGCCTCGAACTCATGGTGATCCTCCTACCTCTGCTTCCCAAGTGCTAGGATTAAAGGTGTGTACCACCACATGCAGCCCCAGTTATTTTCTTTTAAAAACATATGCATAGGGCTGGAGAGATGGCTTAGTGGTTAAGGCACTTGCCTGCGAAGCCTAAGGACCCAGGTTCGATTCTCCAGGTCCCATGTTAGCTAGATGCACATTGTGGCGCATGCATCTGAGAGTTCATTTGCAGTGGCTAGAGGCTCTGGCATACCCATTCTCTCTCTCTCCCTCTGTCCCTCTGTATCTAACAAATTAATAAATAAATAAAACAATAAAAAAATTTAAAAGATATATATAGGGGCTGAGGAGATTGCTTAGTGGTTACGGCGTTTGCTGGCAAAGCCAGAAGACCCAGATTTGATTCTCCAGTACCCATTTAAAGTCAGATAGATACACAAGGTGGTACATGCATCTGGAGTTTATTTGCAGTGTCTAGAGGCCCTGGCATGGCCATTCTCTATCTGCCTCTCTCTCTGTCTCAAATAAATAAGTATTTGTATATTTGTGAGATGTGATGATGCATTGAACATTGCATTTTACTGTGCTCCTGAGTGAAAAGAAAGCATTACTCGGTTGCTGTAGCCTTTGTCATCATATCCTCCGAAAACATACAGCCTTCCATTAATGCAGGCACCACAGCTTCCAGACATGGCCGTAGGGAGCTCTCCTTCCATGACATGCATTTTCCTGTAGTAAGAATGACACAGCATGTCTTAGGTGAAGGCAAATAAAAATCCTTTAAGACTGAAGAGATGACTCAGTGGTTAAAAGCACTTGCTTGCAAAGCCTGATGTTTGACTCAAAAGTACCCACATAAAGCCAGAAGCACAAAGTGATGCATGTATCTGGAATTCATGTACAGTGGCAGGGAAGACACATGCTTTCTCCTCTCTCTGTCTCTCAAATAAATAAATAATAAATTCTTTTAACCTCCCTGAGTGCTCTTTTAGTGAAAAGTATTACTGCAAATCACAATTAAAATGTAGTCATAGCCAGGTATGGTAGCATACACCTGTAATCCTAGCATTGAGGAGATTGAAGCAGGTTGGCCTACATAGTGATCCCTGTCTCAAAAAAAGAAAAAAAAGAAAAAAAAAAAAAGGCTGGAGAGATGGCTTAGCAGCTAAGGCGCCTGCCTCCTAAGCCTAAGAACACTGGTCCCAATGTCCAGCGGTTCCAATCTCCAGGTCCCACGTTTAGCCAGATGCAAAGTGAGGCAAGGGTGCAATGCTGCACTTGCCCACAAGGGGGTGCACACATCTGGATTTCGTTCACAGCAGCTGAGAGACTGCTGGCGCCCCCATCTGTCTCCCTCTCCCTCTCTGTCTATCTCTCTGTGTCTCTCTCTCCAAAAATAAGTAAAAAATAATTTAAAAAATTTAAAAAAAAAAACCTGGATCCAGGTGTGGTGGTGCATGCCCTTAATCCCAGCAGTTGTGAGGCAGAGGTAGGAGCATTGCCATGAGTTCAAGGCCACCCTGAAACGACATAGTGGATTCCAGGTCAGCCTGAGCTAGACTGAGACCCTACCTCAAGAAGAAAAAAAAAAAAAAAAAACTAACAAAATTCCAAGATCAAGGATAAAGACCTTTCAACCTACTAAGAGGGGGAAAAAAAAAAGAAAAATTATCATACATGTCACCAGAAGTCGGAATCATTATAGCAAAACCGTTTTCAGAAACAGTGTGCTGCTTTTGAGAGGAATGGTAAGGGACAAAGAATGAAGATGGGGTCTGGAGAGATGGCTTAACAGTTAAGGCACTTGCCTGCAAAATACAAGGACCCAGGTTTGAGTCCCCAGGACCCATACAAGACAGAGGCACATGGTGGTGCATGTATCTGGAGTTTATTTGCAGTGGCTAGAGGCCCTGGAATGCCCATTCTCTCTCTCGCTCATAAATAAATTTTAAAAATTGAAAAAAAAAATAAAGATGGGAAGCGAGTAGGGACAGAGCCACAGAACATTAAAAGTAAAGGAGGCCAGGCTGTGGTGACTCACACCTTTAATCCTAGCACTCAGGAGGCTGAGGTAGAAGAACTGATGTGAGTTTGAGGCCAGCCTGGAACTACAGAGTAAGTTTCAAGTCAGCCTGGGCTACAGTGAGCCCTTATCTCAAAAAAAAAAAAAAAAAAGAGAGAGAGAGACAAGAACTTCATAAATGTTGCAGTACATTCAAAGTATGGTCTCCCCTGAGAGTACATAGTGAGTTCTAGGTCAGCCTGGGCTAGAACCCAAAAAAAAAAAGTATGGTCTCTAGCTGGGTGTGGTGGCGCAGGTCTCAAATTCCCTGTAGTCTATGAAAACATTAGTAAGTTAGTAGGACTGGACATTCTATAATTAAAATTACTTACCAGAGCCCACTATCAATATCATAGGTCCAAATTTCATCATTAGGTAAATATACTTCATTATCTTCAATAGACTAAAATACAGAACACAAAACATAAAATTATGTTTTTCAAATTATATTTTTCAACTACCTAGTAAAAAGTAGTTTCTCAGAGTGAGAAAAACTGAAATTGGGCTAGAGAGACAACTTAGCAGTTAAGGCGCTTGCCTTCAAAGGCAAAGGACCCAGGTTGGATACCCTAAGAACAACGTAAGCTATCTGGGCATTGTAGAGCACGCCTTTAATCCCAGTACTTGGGAGGCAGAGGTAGGAGGAGCGCCATGAGTTTGAGGCCACCCTGAGACTACATAGTTAATTCCAGGTCAGCCTGGACCAGAGTGAAACCCTACCTCCAAAAACAAAATAAAAAAAAAGAACAACGTAAGCCAGATGCACAAGGTGGCACATGTGTCTGGAGTTCATTTGCAGTGGCTGAAGGCTGAGGCATGCCCATTCTCTCTCTTTCTCTCTCCCCTCTCCAATAAATAAAACAAAATTTAAAAAATTTTTAAATAGCTGGGCATGGTGGTGCATGCCTTTAATCCCAGCACTTGGGAGGCAGATGTAGGAGGATCGCCATGAGTTCAAGGCCACCCTGAGATTATATAGTGAGTTCCAGGTCATCCTGGGCTAGAGTGAAACCCTACTTCGAAAAACAAAACAAAGCCAAAAAAAATTAAAAAAAAAAAAAAAAAAAACCCTGAAATTGGGCTGGAGAAATGGCTTAGCAGTTAAGGTATTTGCCTGCAAAGCCAAAGAATCCCAGTTTGATTCTCCAGGACCCACGTAAGCCAGATGCACAAGGGGGTGCATGCATCTGGAGTTCATCTGCAGTGGCTGGAGGCCCTGGCACAATCTCTCTCTCTCTCAAATAAATAAATAAATACTAAAAACAAAAACAAAACCCTAAAATTAAAAATAAGGTTTAGAGTCGGGTGTGGTGGCACAGGCCTTTAATCCCAGCACTCCAGAGACAGAAGTAGGAGGATTGCCATGACTTCAAGGCTACCCTGAGACTACCTAGTGAATTCCAGGTCAGCCTGGGCTAGAGTGAGACCCTACCTTGAAAAACCAAAATAATAATAATAAGAAGAAGAAGAAGGTTTAGGGGCTGAGGAGATGGCTCAGGGGTTACGGACACTTGCTTGCAATGTCTGACAACCTGGATTGGGTTCCCCAGTACCCACATAAAGCCAGATACACAAAGTGGCCCATGCATGTGGAATACCTTTCCAGTGGCAAGAGGCCTTGGAATACTCATTTTCTTTTTTCTTTTTCAAAATATATTTTATTTATTTATTTATTTATTTATTTGAGAAAAAGAAAGAGGCAGAGAGAGAGAGAGAGAGAATGGGCACACCAAGGCCTCCAGCCACTGCAAACAAACTCCACATGCATGTGTCCCCTTTGCATCTGGCTTACATGGGTTCTGGAGAATCAAACTGGGATCCTTTGGCTTTGCAGGCAAACACCTTAACTGCTAAGCTATCTCTCCAGCCCTGGAATACCCATTTTCTTTGTTGCTCCCTCTATTTGAAAATAAAATAGGCCCACAGAAGCAGGCAGGAGCGGCTCTAGCAGCAGGAGCAAGTTCCATGTGGCCACAGCCACCAGGCTCGGCCTGAGCTACAGGATTTTAAAGCCAGGTGAGGTGATTTTCCACTGACATCAGCCTTCCCGCAAACTCAAGAAATGTGGAAGGAGGATGGCAGACACCAGCGGAGCAGCTTGTGAGGAAGAAGATCGGGTGGACCAGCTGATGGACTTCAGCCTCCATCCACAGCCTCCCCTCACCCACTGCCAGCACAAGCGCCAGCAAGCACCAGAGACCTGGGGAAGGGAGCTCACCTACACAGCACCTGGAACAATCAGAGCAGTGACCCACAGGCCCAGCCAGCCTTCCTGAGCCCACAGCACAGCAAAGAGGGACCCAAGCCAGAGTGCAGCAAAGCTGAGATCAAAGCCATCCCAAAAGGTAACTGGGAGTACACCAGGTCAGTACCTGCCAAATAAGCCTGGTATATACACTTGCATTGGAAGGGCTAATTGCACCATCCATGTCAGGGTAAATTATATGTTAAATCTGATGGATGGTCGGATTTGACATTCTTTAAATAAGCTATATTTTGGGCTTGTCATTTGTTGCTTCCTAATTTATAGTGCCTTTGTTTCCTCTTCTGTCATTCATTGGGAAGGGTCTCACTTGGTCACAAGCTGACCTTGGAACCCTCTACAGACCAGAAATCTTAGCCTCCCAGTGGACAGGATTAAAGGTGTGGGGCAACACACATTCTTAGGAACTGTGACTTTGTTAGAGGATGTGTTTGTCATAATACCTATTTTTGCATAAATACTCTGTGCTGTTTTTCACTGAACATGTACATTGTTTAGTTAATTTTTAAGAATTTGTCTGTATTCTGTACCATTCAGCTTACTTGAATACTCTCATAGCAGGCAAACCCAACACCTACAGTCACTTGTCTGGTTACTCTGAGAGTCTTAAGAGCCACACATAGCACCTTAAGTTCCTACCCTGAAGATATATAACATCAGATTGATTGATACATCTAACATTCCTGCAGATAATTAGAAAACTCAGGCATTAAATTAATCCAAGATGCAAAAATATCTACATTATAATAAAAGAAACACAAAAAAATCAAGGCAACATAAATCCAACAAAAAGTATTAATGCATCAGAAATGACCTTCAGTGAGAATGATTTAGAGGAAATGCCTGAGAAAGATTTCAAAAGAATGATTATAAATATGTTCAAAGAACTCAAAGAGGAAATCAAGGGAATCAAAGAACACACAGGAAACCAATTTAATGCAATAAGGAAGTCAATACAAGACATGAAGGAGGAAATCAAAGGAATCAAAGAAGGAACAGGAAACCAATTAATGAAATAAGGAGGTCAATACTAGACATGAATAAGGAAATAGAAATAATAAAGAAAAAACAGTCAGAAATACTAGCAATGAAGAACATAGTCAGTGAAATAAAAAACTCTGTAGAAAAATCTTTCCAGCTGGTCATGGTGGCACACACCTTTAAACCCAGCACTCAAGAGGCAGAGGTAGGAGGATCGCCATAAGTTCAAGGCCACCCTGAGACTACATAGTTAATTTCAGGTCAGCCTGGGCCAGAGTGAGATCCTACCTGAAAGAAAGAAAGAAAGAAAGAAAGAAAGAAAGAAAGAAAGAAAGAAAGAAAGAAAGAAATCTCTCCAGTAGAATAATCTCTCCAGTAGAATGGATGAAGGAGAGAACAGAATATCTAAACTAGAAGACCAGGTGGCAGATCTAATACAGTCCATCAAAGAGAAAGAAAAACTAATAGGAAGGTATGAATGGGAATTTCAAGATATTTGGGACACTATGAAAAGATCAAACACAAGAATTCAGGGTATAGTAGTTGAAGGAGAAGAATTTCACTCCAAAGGCATAGTAGGTGTTTTCAACAAAAACATACATGAAAACTTCCCCCAAATTGGGAAAGAGAGGCCAATGCAGATATACAGGAAGCCTTTAGAACACCAGACAAAACCTGGAAAGAACCTCTCCTCACCATATTATAATTAAACTACCAAACATACAAACCAAAGAAAATATATTGAAAGCAGATAGAGAGAAAAAGCAAATCACCTACAGAGGCAAGCCCATCAGAATCACAGCAGATTACTCAACACAAACTTTAAAGGCCAGAAGAGCTTGGAGTGATGTATTCCAAGTTCTGAAAGATAACAACTATCAACCAAGGTTACTTTATCCTGCAAAGCTATCCATTCAAATAGACGGAGAAATAAGGACATCCCACGACAAAAGCAGGCTAAAGGAATATTTGAAGACAAAACCAGCTCTACAGAAAATACTTGAAAGGATCCTCCATGCTGAAGAGAAAGAAAAACACATATATAAGGAACCTGGAAAAAACAAACCATACTCCAAGTTAGGCTTTATCCCAGAGAGGCAGGGATGATTCAACATACGCAAATTGATATATATAATACTTTATATAAATGGACTGAAGGACAAAAATCACATGATCATCTCATTAGGTGCAGAAAAAGCATTTGACAAAATCCAACAGCCCTTCATGATAAAAGTCCTACAGAGACTAGGAATAGAAGGACCATATCTCAACATAACAAAGACTATTTATGACAAACCCACAGCCAACATAATACTAAATGGAGAAAAACTTGAAGCTTTTCACTAAAATCAGGCACAAGACAAAGGTGTCCACTGTCCCCACTTTTTAAAAATATAGTCCTAGAAGTCTTAGCCATAGCAAAAAGGCAAGATACACACATAAAAGGGATACAAATTGGAAAGGAAGAGATCAAGTTATCATTATTTGCAGATGATATGATTCTATACATAAAGGACCCTAAAGACTCTACCAGCAAACTGTTAGAGCTGATAAACACCTATAGCCATGTAGCAGGATAAAAATGAACACACAATAAGTGAGGGAGGAAAGGGAAGGACTTAAGTGTATGGTATTGCACATATGTAAGTAGAAGAACAGATTATAGGGAGGGGAATGGCCTAAGAGAGGCCATGGGAAGAGAATGCGTAAAAGAAGGGTAGGGGGAGGGTCAATCTAAATTCAAGATATTGTGAATAAGACTTATATAAACCTACTTTTTTGTTGTTGTTGTTTGTTTGTTTGTTTTTGTTTTTCGAGGTAGGGTTTCACTCTGGTCCAGGCTGACCTGGAATTAACTATGTAGTCTCAGGGTAGCCTCGAACTCATGGTGATCCTCCTACCTCTGCCTCCCAGGTGCTGGGATTAAAGGTATGCGCCACCACGCCCGGCTTAAACCTACTTTTTTGAAGAATGGCACATCTAGAAGCTGTAGACTGTTACTAGAAAATTTTCAGTGCCTGGGATGGGATACCTTCCAGTGAGTTGTTGGCCAAGGAGGTCCTGGTAGCCTCCAAAACATTAAAGGCTTTTGCCAAAGCCCTTGGTTTCCCTTGAGAAACAGATAGTAAGACCCTATTGCTGAAGACATCTCTTGCCTGAGAAGCAAGGTCACTGAGAAAGCAAGCTGGTGCGGAGCAGAAAACTATGTCCCTGTAGACCAGCCAACTGAAAGCTGGAAAAAGCTGCACTGCATGCAGAGTATGGGAGACAGAAGTCATCAGCAGTAAAAACAGTGGACACTGAATATTCAAGTTTGGCCATACAGGCTCAATGACTGAATGGGTGCAATAGTGGCATGTCTACTCTTGGGGTAACCAACTGCTCCATAATTAGACTGAAGGCCCTCTCTACGGGAGGGAATACATGCCTGGTACTGAAAAACCTAAGCAAAAGTCTATGGCAGGTGAGGTCATGAGTCTTTGGGGTATAAAGCCTGCTCTTGTCTGACTAAATGTATATTTTATTCCCACCAAGCTGCCCTGGGGGCACTACACTTAATGTTCATGTTCACATATTAATGCTACTCTCACTTCTGGTTAGAGAAGCCTCTTTTTTCAGATGGCAATGACCACTGGGATGACCCAAGAGGCAACATAGTGCTGAGAAGAAGGGATGGAGGAGTGCCCAGCACTGAAACACCTCTGTCACGGATAGAATGGAAGAGCCAAAGGAAGGATATGACCTCTTACAATGCAGCTGCCCAGACAGAAAATGGCCTTGATATCCATGACCTTGCAGTGCCTAGCAATACCTTCGCAAGACCCTCAAAATAGAAGAAAAAGATGTTGTCATCAAATTAAAAGAGAGACTAATGGAGAGAGGGAGGGGACATGATGGAGACTGGAGTTCTAAAGTGGAATGGGGGAGGGGAGGGAAATATCAGGTGGGGTTTTTTTGTATGTAAGTATAAAAGTCAATAAAAAGTAATAATTAAAAAAAAAAAAAAGAAATTGGCCTCGATATCCATGACCTTCCAGTGCCTAGCAATACTATCACAAGACCCTCAAAATAGAAGAAAAAAAATGATGACATCAAATTAAAAGAAAGACTAATGGAGAGAGGGAGGGGATATGATGGAGATTGGTGTTCTAAAGTGGAATGGGGGGAGGGTAGAGGAGGGGAGGGAAATATATGTTTTTTTGTATGTAAATATGGAAGGTGTCAATAAAAAAATAATTTAAAAAACTTTAAAACACTCAAGAGAAAATTGCAGACGACACTAGGAAAAAATAAATAAAATAAAATAAAATAAAAAACACACAGAAATCAGTAGCCTTCCTATATGGTAACAACAAACACACAGAGGATGAAATCAGAGAATCTCTCCCATTCACAATTGCACCAAAAAAATAAATACATAATGTACCTTGGGATAAATTTAACCAAGGAAGTGAAGGATCTCTACAATGAGAACTTTAAAACACTCAAGAGAAAAATTGCAGAAGACACTAGGAAATGGAAAAACATCCCCTGTTCTTGGATCAGAAGAATCAATATTGTGAAAATGGCAATCCTTCCAAAAGCAATCTACACATTTAATGCAATCCCCATCAAAATTCCAAAAGCATTCTTCATGGAAATAGAAAAAACAATCCAAAAATTCATTTGGAAGCACAAAAAAACCTCGGATATCTAAAACAATTTTGAGCAACAAAATAAGTCTGGTGGTATCACCATACCTGATTTTAACCTATATTACAGAGCCATAGTAACAAAAACCAGCATGGTACTGGCACAAAAACAGATGTGTACATCAATGGAACAGAAAAGAGAACCCAGATGTAAGTCCAGGTATACATATATACATATATATATTGGGCTGGAGGGATGGCTTAGTGGTTCAGGCACTTGTCTGCAAAGCCGAAGGATCCAGGTTTGATTCCCCAGGACCCACAATAGCCAGCTGCACAAAGTGGTGCATGCGTCTGGAGTTCATTTGCAGTGGCTGGAGGCCCTGGAGTGTCCAGTCTCTCTCTCTCTCTCTCCCTCCCTCCCCCTTTCTCTCTGTCAAACAAATAAATAAATTTTTAAAAACTTCTTTTATCTGGGTGTCATGGCACATGCCTTTAACCCAGCACTTGGGAAGCTGAGATAGGAGGATCACCATGAGTTTGAGGCCACTCAGAGAATACAGAGCGATGTTGGGGTCCCCCCAAGGCCAGCTCAGGAGGGACGATAGGGTCTCTGCCGAATTGGGGTGAGCAGCGCGGAGTCACGACACAGACTCCGGGAGTTGGGTGAAAGTGGGAGCGAGAACCCACAAACTCGTTTATTCAGGAAGTGTACATGGGTTTTAAGGGGCTGTTAATCTTTGCATGGGGCGGTCCCCTTTTGGTGACCAATGACAGCTTGTCTCTGGACAGGACATCTTTAGCATGGGGCTGTAACTTTGTCACATCAAGCCTTTTTTACAGAAGCCACTTCCTGTTGTCTTTTGCCATGCGGTCTGGCTAGACCAGGCCTGTATTGTGCCATACATATCCTCCTTTTGTTTTTATTAAACCCTGAGAGGTTTCAAAGATTTTGGCGGGCCTGGGATTTAGCCAACTATAGGTGGGATGGCCCATTGTAAGAGGACTTGTTCAAAGTAAGCAGAATCAACACCGAGGGCTGCCTTACGGATGAGGGCCAGATCAAAGAGGGGGTGGGGAGCCACGGCCTGATTGTGGCATCTGGCCCTAAACAGGGAAGGCAGCGAAGGGGCGTGTCAGGGAACCGCAGTCACCTGGGTGTGTCCAGGGCTGAGCGGGGAGGTCCTTGGAAGGGTAATGAGGGGGAGGGGTGGTTGCAACTGTGGCCGTAGCAGGAGGGGGTTGTGGTGGTGGTCTATTGTAATGTAAAAGGACTTTTCCTCATCCGAGTTACCGAGTTACCGTAGGAGGGGGCTGGGAGGAACGAACTTTGAAGAGCCAGTTTAGGATCCTTACAGCGTTTCTTATGGGCCTGACGTTCTCCACAGTGGAGTCTTTTTGTTTTAATTTTAAGCCACATTGCAGAAGGAGGGCCTTAAGAGCTTGAAATTGCGGCATCCTCTGGTGGGGAGGGAGGTTGCCCATTGCCGCGTGGTTTGTTTGATGGGGGCTACTGGGACACTTGAATCAAAGAGACTGAGAAAATAATAACCCAGATCAAAGATGATAGACCAGAGGATAATCATGCAAACCACAAGTCCTAATGCTGGGGCCAGCTGAGACATATAGATTGTTTAGGACCCACGTGTCTTGTGCTTAGTGGGGGAGGGGTCCAACATAGGCTTAGGGCCGTGAGGCAGTGTGTGTGCTTTGGGGGAAGGTGAGGACAAAGAAAGAAAGAAGGGGAATGCTCACCCACAGGCAACAGGCCGTTTTTCTCACCAATGAAGAACTGGGCGCTTTGCTCGTCCGAACTTTCAGGGACGAGGCATCGCCGAGGGGGCTACTCGCCGAGGGGCTTCTCGAAAACTGGGCGTTTTTTCTGCCAAACGCCGAGGGCTGCTGTAATCTGCCAGATGCCGATGGGGCATGGGTCACGGATGGGGTGTCTCGCTTTATCCCTGTTCAGGCGCCAGATGTTGGGGTCCCCCAAGGCCAGCTCAGGAGGGACGAGTAGGGTCTCTGCCGAATTGGGTGAGCAGCGCGGAGTCACGACACAGACTCCGGGAGTTGGGTGAAAGTGGGAGCGAGAACCCACAAACTCGTTTATTCAGGAAGTGTACATGGGTTTTAAGGGGCTGTTAATCTTTGCATGGGGCGGTCCCCTTTTGGTGACCAATGACAGCTTGTCTCTGGACAGGACATCTCGTAGTAGGCCTCTCGCGAGCATGGGGCTGTAACTCTTGTCACACCAAGCCTGCCCAAAACGCCATTTTTACAGAAGCCACTTCCTGTTGTCTTTTGCCATGCGGTCTGGCTAGGACCAGGCCTGTATTGTGCCATACACAAGACCCTATCTCAAAAAAACAAAAGAAAAAAATTCTTTTTTAAACTTTTATTTTATTTATTTACTTACTTACTTGAGAGAGAGAGAGAAAAAAAAAAGGCAAATAGAAAGAGAATGGGCACACCAAGGCCTCTCGCAGCTGCAAACAAGCTCCAGACTATCTGGGGAGCCAAACCTGGATCTTTTGGCTTTGTAGGCAAGCACCTTAATCACTAAGCCATCTCTCCAGCCCAGTACATTCTTTTTTTTTTTTAAAATTACTTATTTAAAAATTATTTATTTTCACATGTGTGTGTATGGATGGGTGCTCCAAAATATCTTATTGCTGTAATTGGATACATGTCTGGCTTTATGTGGATGGGTAGGGAACTGAACTCTGGCTTACAGGCTTTGCAAGCAAGCACCTTTAACTGTTGAGCCATCTCCCCAAGCACACAAATAATACGTTCTGACATTAATGATGAAAAGAGAATTAAGAATAGTACAATGGCCGGGCGTGGTGGCGCACACCTTTAATCCCAGCACTCGAGAGGCAGAGGTAGGAGGATCGCCATGAGTTCGAGGCCACCCTGAGACTACATAGTGAATTCCAGGTCAGCCTGAGCCAGAGTGACACCCTACGTCGAAGACCCAAAAAAAAAAAAAAAAAAAGAATAGTACAATGATCTCACCAGGTATGGCAGCACACACCTTTAATGCTAGCACTTGGGAGGCAGAAATAAGATGATTGCCCTGAGTTTGAGGCCACTGTGAGACTACATAGTAAATTCCTGGGCTAGAGCAAGTCCCTACCTCAAAAACCTGCCCCCCCCCAAACAAAACAAAAAAACTTAAGTATCCTAAAGGGACTAGGGAGATGGCTGAGTGGTTAAAGGCTCTTACTCCACAAGTCTAACAGTCTCAGATCACTAGTGTCCATGTAGAGCCCGAAGCAAAGTGGTACACAAATCTGTAATCCCAATAAGCCTACAGCAATGAGAGGTGGGCTCAGGAGGATCCTTAAGCTCATGAGCTAGTTTAGACTTCTCAGTGGCAAAACAAGAGAAACCCTATCTCAAACAAACTGGATGGAAGGAGAGAATCAACACCCTGAGGACAGTTATACCCACATCCACACCCACACCCACCTCTGAAAGGTTAAGAGCTAGGGATGTAGCTCAGTGATAAAACACTTGAATAGCATACAAAAGACTTTTGGTTCAATTCTCAGCACTGAAAACAACAAAACTTAAGGATTAAAACAAATTTTTACATTAATCTGTCATGATTTTAAAAAAGGGCTTCTAACTGCTGCAGACGAACTCCAGATGCATGTGACACCTTTTCCATCCATCTTTACATACGTACTGGGGAATTGAACCTGAGTTATTAGGCTTTGCAGGCAAGTGCCTTAATAACTGAGCCATCTCTCCAGACCTCTGTCATAATTTTAAAGAATCTACTGAATAATTCAAAACACTAAGCTTAAAGTAGCAATTGAAGGATATTTAAAACTGTATTGTTAATGTGCTCAGTAGGGACTGCAGAGATGGCTCAGTGGTTAAGGATGTTTACTTGCAGTTGCAAAGCCTGCCAGCCCAGGTTTAATTCCCCAGCACCCACATAAAGGCAGATGCAAAAAGTGGTACATGTGTCTGCCTTTAATCCTAGCACTCGTGTTCAAGGCCACCCTGAGACTACATAGTTAATTCCAGGTCAGCCTGGGCCAGAGAGACCTGGCATGTGTATATGTATCTACAGTAGCAAGAGACCTGGCACACACACACACACACACACAAATAAATGTTTAAAAATTCCAATGTCACAACAATTGTTTTTGTTAATATTAAAAAAAGGAACACAAGCCGGGCATGGTGGCACACGCCTTTAATCCCAGCACTCGGGAGGCAGAGGTAGGAGGATCGCTGTGAGTTCGAGGCCACCCTGAGACTACATAGTTAATTCCAGGTCAGCCTGGGCCAGAGAGAGACCCTACCTCAAAAAAAAAAAAAAAAAAAAAAAAACACTACTCCAACCATTTATAAACACAGATCCACAAACTCTTAAAATATAATTAGTTCAGGACTGGAGAGATGGCTTAGCAGTTAAGGTGTATGCCTGTGAAGCCTAAGGACCCGTTTCAATTCTTGAAACTCATGCATCTGGAGTTGGTCTGCAGTGGCTAGAGGCCCCACCATGCCCATTCTCACTCTCTCCCTCTCTGTCTCAAATAAATAAATAAATAAAATCTTTAAAAATAATAATATAATTAGTTCAAAATACCCAATAATAAGCCTGGCATGGTGGTGCATGCCTTTAATCCCAGCACTCGGGAGGCAGAGGTAGGAGGATTGCCATGAGCTTGAGGCCACCCTGAGAATACAGAGTTAATTCCAGGTCAGCCTGGGCGAGAGTAAGACCCTGCCTTGAAAAACAAAAGAAAATTCAGCCGGGCGTGGTGGCGCACGCCTTTAATCCCAGCACTTGGGAGGCAGAGGTAGGAGGATTGCCATGAGTTCGAGGCCACCCTGAGACTACATAGTGAATTCCAGGTCAGCCTGAGCTAGAGTGAGACCCTACCTCGAAAAAAAAAAAAAAAAAAAAAAAAAAAAAAAGAAAAGAAAAAAAAAAAAAAAGATCCAATAATGTATTTTAAAAGATACTTTCTCGAGCTGAAGAAATGGCTCAGCAGTTAATATGTTTACCTGCAAACTCTGAGGACCAGAGTTCTAAGTACCTAAGTAAAGCCAGATGCACAAGGTGGCACGTGTGTCTGGAAGTTTGTTTGCAGTGGTTGGAGGCTCTGGCACGCCTCGCATTCTCTCTCTGCTTCTTTATCTCTCTCACTCTTTCTCAAATAAATAAATTACAAAATAAAATTAAAAATATATTTAAAACTGGGCTTGGTGGCGCACGCCTTTAATCTCAGCACTAGGGAGGTAAAGGTAGGAGGACCGCTGTGAGTTCAAGGCCATCCTAAGACTACATAGTGAATTCCAGGTCAGCATGGGCTAGAGTGTGACCCTACCTCAAAAAAAAAAAAAAATATATATATATATATATATATATATTTAAAAGATACTTTCTAAAATTCTCTTTAAAACTTTTGGGGGAGCTGGAGAGATTGCTTAGTGGTTAAGGTACTTGCCTGTGAAGACTAAGAATCCAGGTTCAATTCCCCAGTACCCACATAAGCCAGATGCACAAGGGGCACATGCGTCTAGAGTTCGTTTGCCATAGCTGGAGGCCCTGCTATGCCCATTCTCTTCTCTTTCTCTCTCCCTCTCTCTCTCTCTCGGCCTCTTTCTTAAACAAACAAACAAACAAACAAACAAATAAATAAAAAATGTCATGGTCCCAGCCACCACCCCTTCCCCTGCTGCTTCTGATCGGTGTCCTGTACTCCCATGTTCCCACTGCATTGACATCTCAATTATTGATGGTTTTTTAAAAATTGTGTTAAAGGAGGAAGGGCCCCATGAAAGGGTGGACTTGTAATAAATTTGGAACTTCAAATAAACATTATGTACTTGTGTTTATAAAGAAAAAATATAAATAAATAAATAAAAAAACATTAAAAGAAGTTTATTTATTTTTTTTGGGGGGGTGGTTTTTCGAGGTAGGGTCTCACTCTAGCTCAGGCTGACCTGGAATTCACTATGTAGTCTCAGGGTGGCCTCGAACTCATGGCAATCCTCCTACCTCTGCCTCCCAAGTGCTAGGATTAAAGGTGTGCGCCACCACACCCGGCTTAAAAGAAGTTTTTTTGAAGCAGGATCTTACTTTAGCCCAGGATGACCTAACCCTCACTCTGTAGCAAAGGTGAGCCTTGAACTCATGGCAATCTTCCTACTTCAGTCTCCACAGTGCTGAGATTAAAGGTGTGCACCACCATGCCTGGCTTTAAGCTTTTTGTTTGTTTGATTTTTTTTCAAGGTAGGATTTCACTCCAGCCCAGACTGAGATGGCACTTATTCTACAGTCCCAGGCTGTAACTCACAGTGATCTGCCTCCTGAGTGCTGCTTTAAGGTGTTTTTTTGTTTTTGTTTTTGTTTTTTTTTTTTTGGTAGGGTCTCACTCTAGCCCAGGCTGGCCTGGATTTCACTATGTAGTCTCAGCAGGGTGGCCTAGAATTCATGGTGATCTTCCCATCTCTGCCTCCTAAGTGCTGGGATCAAAGGCTGATGCCACCATGCCCTGCTTGGCTTCAAGCTTTTTAAGATCCAACATTATTCACTTAAAACCAGATCAGGGCTGGAGAGATGGCTTAGCGGTTAAGGCGCCTGCCTCCTAAGCCTAAGAACGCTGGTTCCAATTTCCAGCAGTTCCAATCTCCAGGTCCCACATTTAGCCAGATGCAAAGTGATGCAAGGGCACAATGCCACACTTGATCACAAGGGGGCGCATGCATGTGGATTTCATTTGCAGCAGCCAAGAGGCTGCTGGCGCACCCATCTCTATCTGTCTTCCTCTCCCTCTCTCTCTCTCTCTCCAAAAAAAAAAAAAAAAACAAAACAAAAAAAAAAAAAACAGATCAACGAGAATCCCCTTAATTTAATAAAGGCCAAATATTTAAAAAAGCAAACATTAAATTTAATGTGTTAGCCGGGCGTGGTGGCGCACGCCTTTAATCCCAGCACTCGGGAGGCAGAGGTAGGAGGATCGCCGAGAGTTCGAGGCCGCCCTGAGACTACATAGTTAATTCCAGGTCAGCCTGGACCAGAGTAAGACCCTACCTTGCAAAACCAAAAAAAAAAAAAAAAAAAAAAATTAATGTGTAGGTGTTGAAACAATCCTCTGAAATTAGCAGCAAGGAAAAACTTGATTTTAAATATTTACTTGGGCTGGAGAGATGGCTTAGTGGTTTAAGCACTTGCCTGTGAAGCCTAAGGACCCAGGTTAGATTCCCCAGTAACCCACGTAAGCCAGATGCACAAGGTAGAACATATGTCTGGAGTTTGTTTGCAGTGGCTAGAGGCCCTGGAGTGCCTATTATCATTATATCTCTCTCTCTTTCTCTCTCTCTCTCAAGTAAACAAATAATTTTTTTTTTTGAGGCAGAGTCTCACTCTAGCCCAGGCTGACCTGGAACTCATTATGTAGTCTCAGGCTAGCCTCTAACTCACAATGATCCTCTGAGTCAGCCTCTGAGTGCTGGGATTAAAGGTGTGAGCCACCACACCCAGCTTAAATAAATAAAATATTTTAAAATATTTACTTATTTATTTGCAAGCAGCGAGAGGGACAGAGAAAAGAGACAGAGAGAATGGGTGCACCAGGGCTTCCAACCCCTGCAAACAAACTACAGATACATGCGCCACTTTGTGCATCTGACTTTACATGGATACTGGGGAATTGAACCAGGGTTCTTAGGCTTTACAGGCACAAGCAGCTTAATTGCTAAGCCATCTCTTCAGCCCCCAAAACTTGATTTTTATTTAACATTGTACTTCAACTCTACCAATTCAGAAATAAATAAAAAGGAATAAGCCAGGCCAAATGAGTCAACAGGTGCAATAGTGGCATGTCTGTTATGAGGGAAACTAACCGCTCTCTAATTGGACTGAAGGCCTGCTCCATGGGAGGGAATACATCCCTGATACTGAAAACCTACAACAGGGATAGTCATGAGCCCTAGGGGTGTAATGTCTGCTGGTATGTGGCTAAATATATATATTATGCTCACCAAACTGCCCAGTAAGCATTTCTGTTAATGTCATACTCATATATTAATACTACTCTCACTTTTGGTTAGAGAAGCTTCTCTTTTCAGATGGTGGCAACCTTGGGATGACTCAGAAGGCACCATGGTGCTGAGAAAAAGGGAAAGAGTAGTGTTCAGCACTAAAACATCTCTAACACACTTTCCAAGGCTCAGGGTCCATTGCGGAAGAGGTGGTAGAAAGAATGTAAGAGCCAAAGGAAGGGTAGGACTCCTTACAACGTGCTCCTCCAGACACAAAATGGCCTGGATATCCATGACCTTGCAATGCCTGACACTCCCTACACAAGACCATCATAATAGGAGGAAAAGATGATGACATCAAAATGAAGAGAGAGACTGATTGAGAGGGGGAGGGGATATGATGGAGAGTGGAGTTTCAAAGGGGAAAGTGGGAAGAGGGAGGGAAGTACCATGGGATATTGTCTAGAATTAAGGAAGTTGTCAATAAAAATATTAATAAATAAAATATTTTTTAAAAAAATAAAATAAAAAGGAATAGGGGGTGGTGCATGCCTTTAATCCCAGCCCTCAGGAGGCAAAGGTAGGAGGATTTGAAGGGTTAATAGCCTTCCTTGAAAACTAAAGGGAACTAAAAAGTTAATAACTATCCCTAAGCCCAACAAGCAATAAAAAACTTCAGAAGCATGGCCTTGACAGGCCTGTCTACTCCCAAATGATAAACTAACTTCCCTTAGCTCAGAAAACCTTGAGGGAACAGAAACCGTCTGGTGGGTTATCCTCCCTAGACAATTTGGCTTAATAAGCTTATTCTGAGCAAGGACACAAATAACTACAGTTCCTTATCTACTTCCTTTGGACCTGCAGCTGGTACAGCCTGTTTTTCTTAGGATCCTCCTTACAAACTTGTACTCTAGCCTGGCCCAGTGCTTCAGCCTTCATCCCACAGGAAAGCTGAGGGCCCTTGCTATTCTCTCAATAAAACAGTCTGTTTGTAGAGATCAAAGGCCAGTATTCTCTTGCTGTTCTCTTACACTTTCCTTATAAGATTGCTGTGAGTTTGAGGCCACCCTGAGACTATATTGTGAGTTCCAGGTCAGCCTGAGCTAGATTGAGACCCTGTCTTGAAAGAAAACAATAATAAAAATAAATAAAATGGAAGTTGGGCAAGGTGGTGCATGACTTTAATCCCAGCACTGAGGTAGGAAGATGGTGTGAATTCGATGGTACCCTGATACTACATAGTGAATTCTAAGTCACCTTGGGCCAGAGTGAGGTCCTACCTCAAAAAAAAAAAAAAAAAAAAAAAAAAAAAGGTGTGGTGGCGCATGCCTTTAATCCCAGCACTAGGGAGGCAGAGGTAGGAAAGTCACTGTGAGTTCAAGGCCAGCCTGAGACTACATAGTAAACTCCATTTAGTTGATGGAAATAGGGGGATCAGGAGTTCAAGGTCATCTCTAGCTACATAGCTTGTTTGAGGCTAGCCTGGGGCTACAGAGAGAGACCTTGACTCAACCCACAATACCCCAAAAAATCCCTAAAGATGAAACTCAACTACCAAAAGAGAAACGATTTAAACATGGAAGGAAAAACTAAAAATGAGGGGCAAGAAAAATGGCTTAACAGTTAAGGTGCTTGCCTGCAAAGCCAACGGATCATTCTCTCTCTGTCTCTCAAATAAATAAGTAAAAATATTTTTTAAAGATTTTGTTTTTATTAATTTGAGTCAGAGAACAGGAAAGAGAGAGAGAGAGTGAAAATGGGCACACCAGGGACTCTAGACACTGCAAAGGAACTCCAGATGCATGTGCCACCATGTGCATCTGGCTTTTGTGGGACCTGGAGAATCAAACCTGGGTCCTTGGGCTTCACAGGCACATTGTGCCTTAACTGCTAAGTCATCTCTCCTGCCCAATAAAAATATTTTAAAAAAAAAACTTTAAAAGCTGGGCATGGTGGCATGCACCTTTAATCCTAGCACTCGGGAAGCAGAGTTAGGAGGATTGCCATGAGTTTAAGGCCACCCTGAGACTACATAGTGAATTCCAGGTCAGCCTGAGCCAGAGTGAGACCCTACCTCAGAAAACCAAAAAAAAAAAAAAAAAAAAAAAAAACTAAAAATGGTCTGGGGACATGGTTCAGCAATTAATAGACTTGCTTTCAGAGCAGGCTGATCTAGGTTTGATTTCCCAGTATCCCAGTGATACATGCATCTGAGTTCATTTGCAGTAGCAAGAGGCCTTGGCATGCCCATGTGCTTGTTCTTGCACTTGCTTTCATGCTACCACTGTCTCTCCCCTCTCCCCATCTCTTTTACACACACACACACACACACACACACACACACACACACACACACACACACTGTTGCAGTCAGCTTCCTATTGCTAGGACCAACATGTGACTAAAAGCAGCTTATGGGAGGAAGGGGTTTATTTCAGGCTTACAAATTCCAGGGGAATACCATGAATGGTGGAAGAAATTGGCTCCTTTCCATAAATCCAAGCAGAGACACCACCAAACAGGCAGCAAACACCAAAAGCAGGAAACCTCTAGAACTTCAAACTGCTCCCTTCTGCCAGTGGCATACCTCTTCCCCAGGAGGGCTCTGCCCACTAGAGACTTATGTTTCAAGCCTCAGTCTTTGAAGTCATACATTCAAACTATCACACATACACACAAATACATAAAACAAAACAACCCTAAAAACTGTTTAGAAAACAACAATGAACACCTAAGATGAAGAAAACACAAAGTACTAAGGAAACTACTGAAATTACTAAAAATGATAACTTCTGGTCAAAGAATCATCAATAAGTTTCAAAGATAAACTCCAAACTAAGAAGATACTTTCAATTCATTTAACCATATACTTAAAGAATTTATACACATCAGCTAAAAAGACAGCCCAACAGAAAATATATGTGCTAGTGTTTTACAAAAGAAGATGCAAGTAGTCTACAAAGATATGAAAAGAAATTCAAGCTTATTAGTAATCTGAATGATGTAAGCAAAAACCACTATCCTGTCACACTCACTGTATTAGCAGAAAAAATTAAGCACAGATGGTATCAAATGTTGTCAAGGATGTTGAGGAAAGAGGAGGCTGGTAGGGATACAAACTGATACAAATATTTTGGTAACAGTCTGTACTCTACAATTAAATTTGCATGTAAAATTACCTAGCATTTTATTTTTTGGTATATGTCCTAGAGAATGTGCATGCCTTGCCTATATAATAGGAGACATATTTAAGAATGTTCATTATAGGGCTAGAGAGATGGCTTAATAGTTAAGATGTTTGCCTGTGAAGCCTAAGGACCTAGGTTTGGTTCCCCAGTACCTATGTAAGCCAGATATGCATCCAGAGTTCATTTGCAGAGGCTAGAGGCCCTGCCATGCCCATTCTCTCTCCCTCTCTCTAGAAAAAAATAAATAAAAAGAGATGGCTCAGCAGTTAAGGTGCTTGCCTACCAAACCTAATGAACCAGTTTGATTCCCCAGTACCCACATAATGCTAGATGCACAAGGTAGTGCATGCATCTGGAATTTGCAGTGGATTGAGGCCCTGGCATGCCCATTCTCTCTCTCTTTCTGTGTGTGTCTCTGTGTGTACTTGCAAATAAGTAAATTTAAAAAAAAAATTTTTTTTTTTGGTTTTTCGAGGTAGGGTCTCACTCTGGCCCAGGCTGACCTGGAATTAATTATGTAGTCTCAGGGTGGCCTTGAACTCACGGCGATCTTCCTACCTCTGCCTCCCGAGTGCTGGGATTAAAGGCGTGCGCCACCACGCCCGGCTTAATAAAAATATTTTTAAAAATTAAAAAAATAAAAAGGGGCTGGAGAGATGGCTTAGTGGTTAAGGCGTTTGCCTGTAAAGCCAAAGGATCCCCGTTGACTCTCCAGGACCTATGCAAGCCAGATGCACAAGGAGTCTCATGAATCTGGAATTCGTTTGCAGTGGCTGGAGGCCCTGGTGTGCCCATTCTCTCTCTGTGTCTTTCTCTCTGCCTCATTCTCTCTCTCAAATAAATATAAATAACTATTTAAAAAATGTTTTAAAAAATAAAAACGCAAAAAAGAATGCTCATTATACTATTGTTTATGGCAAAAGTGGAAAAAAGGGAACATTGGCCAATAGTAGAATGGATAAATAAACCCCAATTTACACAATAGAATGTCATACAGGACACATTTCACTATATGATCATGGTGAGCCACCGAGAACCCATCACAGGACACATTTCAAATGAACAGATCTAAGGATGATTTCAAAGTATTTGACTAATATTCCTTTATGTTTAATGAAGTGTTTAGGACAGGAACTGATGAATGGATACCAAATAACAAAAAGTGCATGCCAGCTGATTCTGCAAGGTAAATCTAAGGATGCAAATAAGGAAGACATGACAGAAAACATGCTATAATTCCAAGACCAACAATACATTGTTCACAGATACATGTCTGACAAAACCACAGAGATTAAGAAGTCAGGCTGGAGGGATGGCTTAGCGGTTAAGGTGTTTGCCTGCAAAGGAAAAGGACCCATGTTCATTTCCCCAAGACCCATGTTAGCTAGATGCATAAGGGGGTGCACACGTCTGGAGTTCACTTGCAGTGGCTGGAGGCCCTGGTGCATCCATTCTAACTCTAATCTCTCTCTCTACCTCTCTCTGTCATAAATAAATAAATAAATAAATAAATAAATAAAATGTTTATTTAAAAAAGAGATTAAGCACAGCATGGTGGTGCATGCCTTTAATCCCAGCACTCAGGAGGCAAAGGTAGGTGGATCACTGTGGCTTCAAGGCCACCCTTAGACTACCTAGTGAATTCCAGGTTAGCCTGGACTACAGTGAAACCCTACCTTGAAAAATAAACAAATAAAAATAAAAAAGAGATTAAGAAGTGTAGTGGTGCACACCTTTAGTATCAGCCATCCCTCCCCCAAAGGCTGAAGATTGCTGTGAATTTGAGGCCAACCTGGACATGCAGAATGAGTTCCAGGTTATCCTGGGCTATAAGACCCTGCCTCAAGAAAACAAACAAAGGGGCTGGAGAAATGGCTCCACAGTTAAGGCACTTGCCTACAAAGCCTAAGTATCTGGGTTTGATTCCCCAGTACCCACATAAAGCCAGATGCACAAAGTGATGCATGAGTCTGGTATTCGTTTGCAGTGGCTAGAGGCACTGGTGTGCCCATTCTTTCTCTCTCCCTCTTTCTCTCTCTCAAATGAATAAATAAAGACAATATTTTTTTTTTTTGGTTTTGCGAGGTAGGGTCTCACTCTGGTCCAGGCTGACCTGGAATTAACTATGTAGTCTCAGGGTGGCCTCGAACTCTCAGCGATCCTCCTACCTCTGCCTCCCGAGTGCTGGGATTAAAGGCGTGCGCCACCACGCCCGACAAGACAACATTTTTTAAAAACACAAAATAGAAAAAAAAATGATTGAGAAGAAATTCAGGATAGTGATGGAAGTTGAGGATGTAGCTTAGTTGGCAGAATGCTTACTGAACATGTAGGAAGCCCCTGGTTTCTCACCATTACTACATAAGACCAGGCATAGTGGCACATACCTGGAATCCCAGTGTGGGAGATGGAAGCAGGAAGATTAGAAGTTCAAGTATATCCTCAACCACATAGCCAGTTTGAGGCCAGCCTGGGCTATATAAGGCCTTGTTTCAAAAATCCATTAATTAAAAAATAAAATAGGGCTGGAAAGATGACTTAGCAGTTTAAGGCACTTGACTGCAAAGCCTAAGGACCTGGATTTGATTCCCCAATACCCACATAAGCCAGATGCACATGGTAGTGTATGTGTCTGGAGTTTATTTGCAGTGGCTGGAGGCCCTGGTGCACCCATTCTCTTCTCTCTTTTTCTCAAATGAATAAAAAACTTTTTTTTTGGTTTTTCAAGGTAGGGTTTCACTCTAGCCCAGTCTGATCTAGAATTCACTATATATTTTCAGGGTGACCTTGAACTCATGGCGATCCTCCTACCTTTGCCTCCCAAGTGCTGGGATTAAAGGCGTGTACCACTATGTCTGGCTGAAATGATTGTCCTTTTTTTTTCCGAGATAGGGTTTCCCTCTAGCCCAAGCTGACTTGCAATTCACTATGGAGTCTCCGTATGACCTGAAACTCACAATGATTCTCCTACTTCTGCCTCCCAAGTGCTGGGATTAAAGATGTGCACCACTATGCCCGGCTTCATTCAAATGATTGTTTTTAAGTGTTATATTTTACATGCAAAATAGTTTTACATGCTTGGCTGTTTATGTCATTTCTTTCCCATTCTATGTTGCTATCTATTGCATTGGGACCACTGACTTAATTCTATAATTATATGTATGTGATATGTCTTAATAGCTGGTATTGAAACCTCCTACCATCATCCTTTTCAAACATTTTTCTAAATTGATCCTCTAAGTCCATATCTATAATAGGAAGATGTTACTATACTCATGGAGATATTTCTATAAAAGAAAGTTCACAGGCTAGAGATGGGTCAGTGTTTAAAATTACTTGTTTCCATGGCTAGAGAGATGGCTTAGTGGTTAAGGTCTTTGCCTACAAAGCCAAAGGGCCCAGATTCAATTCCCCAGGACCCACATAAGCCAGATACACAAGGTGGTGCATGTGTCTGGACTAGAGATTGTTTGGAGTGGCTGGAGGCCATGGCATGCCCATTCTCTTTCTTTCTCTATTGGCCTCTTCTTCTCTCAAATAAATAAATAAATTCTTATTTTAATTTAATTTTATTTATTTATTTGAGAGAGAGAGAGAGGAAGAGAGAGAATATGGGCAAGCCAAGGCCTCCAGCCACTGCAAACTCCAGATGCATGCGCCTCGTTGAGATTCTGGCTTACGCAGGTCCTGGGGAATCGAACCAGGGTCCTTTGGCTTTGTAGGCAAACACCTTAGGTGCTAAGCCATCTCTCCAGTCCTCAAATAAATAATAAAATATTCTTTTTGTTTTGTTTTGGTTTTGGTTTTTTGAGGTAGGGTCTCACTCTAGCTCAGGCTGACCTGGAATTCACTATGTAGTCTCAGGGTGGCCTCGAACTCATGGCGATCCTCCTACCTCTGCCTCCCGAGTGCTGGGATTAAAGGCATGCGCCACCACGCCCGGCAAAATATTCTTTTAAAAAAGAAATGCATCCAAAAATACTTGCTTCCGACCCAGGTTTAATACCCCAGGACCCACATAAAGCCAGATGCACAAAGTTTGTCAGCAGTGGCAGAAGGCCCTGGCCTAACCATACTCACTCTTTTTGTATGCCTCTTTCTGTCTCTCCCTCAAACAAACAAAAAATTTTTTTTTTTTTTTTTTTTGTTTTGCAAGGCACTCACTCCCAGGCTGACCTGGAATTAACTATGTATCTCAGGGTGGCCTTGAACTTTCCTCCTCTCTCCTCCCGAGTCAAACAAACAAAAAATATTTTTTAAAAGAAAGTAAAGTTCAGCCAGGCATGGTGGCACACACCTTTAATCCCAGTACTAGGGAGGCAGAGGTAGGAGGATCACTGTGAATTCAAGGTCACCCTGAGACTATGTAGTGAATTCCAGGTCAGCCTGGGCTAGAGTGAGACCCTACCTCAAAAAAAAAAAAAAAAAAAAAAAGAAGAAGAAGAAGAAGAAGAAGAAAAAGAAAAAGAAAGAAAGAAAGAAAGAAAGTTCAGATCAAAGTGTATTACTTTCACTTGTATTAGGGAAATAGAACCGTCTGAATAATTAAGACCATAAAACAATGCAGACCAGCCGGGCGTGGTGGCGCACGCCTTTAATCCCAGCACTCGGGAGGCAGAGGTAGGAGGATTGCCGTGAGTTCGAGGTCACCCTGAGACTACATAGTGAATTCCAGGTCAGCTTGGACCAGAGTGAAACCCTACCTCGAAAAAAAAAAAAAAAGAATGCAGACCATCTACAAACATATAAACATACCACTTGACTTTTCCTCCAGAAGCTGGGAAAACTAGTCATATATAATGTTCATTTCTATTCACAGCACTAAATTCTGTATGAATTTCAGTAACATAGAAAAGATACAGAATAAAATGGGTGTGGTGGCGTACGCCTTTAATCCCAACACTTGGAAGGCAGAGATAGGAGGATTGCTGTGAGTTCGAAGCCACCCTGAGACTACATAGTGAATTCCTGGGCTAGAGCAAGATCCTACCTTGAAAAAAGAAAAATAATATCCTGGCACAAATTAGAATTTACCATCTTTTACTTCTATATATAGTTTCTTCTTTGTTTAAGATAGGGTTTTACTCTCTAGTCTTATACTCACCATGTAGAACAGGCTGGCCTTGAACTCATGACAATCCTCCTGCCTCAGCCTCCAAAGTGCTAGGATTATAGGTGTGAGACACCATGCACAGGTGGCACACATGATTCCTTTTTTGTTTGTTTTTTGAGGTAGGGTCTCACTCTAGGCCAGGCTGACCTGGAATACAGTATGTAGTCTCAGGGTGGCCTTGAACTCACAGCGATTCTACCTCTGCCTCCCAAGTGTTGGGATTAAAGGTGCATGCCACCACACCCGGCTCTTTTTTTTTTTTTTTCCTGAGACAACAGGTCATGTAGCCCAGGTTGGTATTGAACTCTTTTTTTTTCTTTTATTTTTAGGTAAGATCTCATTTTTTCCCAGGCTGACCTGGAATTCACTATGTAGTCTCAAAGTAGCCTTGAACCTGTGCACTGGAATCAAAGGCGTGCACCACCACACCTGCTTGGTCTTGAACTCTGTTTTTTTGAGGCAGGGTCTCACTATAGCTCAGGCTGATCTGGAATTCACTATGTAGTCTCAGGGTGGCCTCCTGAGTGCTGGGATTAAAAGCATGCACCACCATGCCTGGCAGTCTTGAACAATTTATGTGGCTGAGGATTACCCTGAGTTTCTGACCTTCTTGTCTCCACCTCTCAAACTCTGGGATTATGGGAATGCACTGCCAAGGCAGGTTTATTGGAAGAGTTTGAGGCCACTCTGAGACTACATAGTGAATTACAGGTCATCCTGGACTAGAGTGAGACCCTAGCTCAAAAAAAACAAAAAAAAAAAAATTTTTTTTTAAATAAAAGGTACTGGAGAAATGGCTCAGCAGTTGAGGCACTTGTTCGCAAAGTCTGGCCTAAGTTCCATTGCCTAGTACCCAAATTAATCCAGACGCACAAAGTGGTGCATGAATCTGGAGTTCATTTGCAAAAGCTAGAGGCCCTGCCATGCTTATGCTCTCTCTCTACTCTTTGTTTGTTTGTTTATTTATTTAAGAAAGAGAGAAAGAGGCAGCTAGAGACAGAGATAATAGTTGTGTGAGTCCTAGGGAATTGATGGATCCTTATGTTTCACAGGCAAGAGCCCAAATCACTAAGCTACCTCCCCAGTCCTCTCTCCTTCCTTCCTCCCTCCCTCCCTCCTTCTTCTTCTCTCTCTCTCTTTCTTTCTTTCTTTCAAGGTAGGGTTTCAGTCAGGCTGGAATTCACTATGTAGCTTCAGGGTGGCCTCAAACTCACAGTGATCCTCCTGCCTCTGCCTCTGCCTCTGCCTCCCAAGTACTGGGATGAAAGGCATGTGCCACCATGTCCAGCTTTGATTTTGTTTTTTAATTTTTTTGTTTATTTTTATTTATTTGAGAGCAACAGACAGAGAAAGAGGCAGAGAGAGAGAGAATGGGTGCACCAGTGCCTCCAGCCACTGCAAATGAACTCTAAAAAAAAATTATCAGCTGCAGTAGAGAAGTAGGAGAGATCCAGCATGTCTAGAGCCCACAGAAGCAGTCGAGCAGCAGCAGTACCAGGTCTATGTGGCCACAGCCTCCAGACTCGGCTTGAGCCACAGGAAAAGCCAGGTGAGGGGATTTTCCACTCTTACCAGCCTCCTCACAAACTCAAGAAATGTGAAGGGAGGAAACTAGAGACCAGCAGAGCAGCTTGTGAGGAAGAGGATCATGAGGACTAGCGGGAGAACTTCAGCCACCATCCACAGCATCCCCTTCCCCCACTTCCAGCACAAGTGCCAGCAAGAACCAGAGACCTATGGAAGGGAGCTCACCTACACAGCACCCAGCACAGGTGATCAGAGCAGCAACCCACCAACCTAGCCACCCTACCTGACTGAGCCCACAGCACAGCAAAGAGGGACCCAAGCCACATTGCAGCATAGCTGAGACCAAAACAATCCCAAAAGGTAACTGGGATTACACCAGGTCAATACCCACCAAAAAACCCTGGTATATAGGCTTGCATCAGAAGTGCTAATTGCACCTTCCATGTCAGGGAAAATTATATGTTAAATCTGATGGATGCCTGGATTTGCCATTCTTAAATAAGCTTTATATTGGGCTTGTCATTTGTTGCTTCCTGATTTATAGTGTCTTTGTCTCCTCTTCTGTCGTTCATTGGGGCAAGGTCTCACTCAGTCACAAGCTGACCTTGGAACCCTCTACAGACCAGAAATCTCAGCCTCCTAGTTGACAGGATTAAGGGTGTGGAGCAACACACATCCTTAGGAACTGTGACATTGTTAGAGGATGTGTTTGTCATAATACCTACTCTTGCATAAATACTCTGTGCTGTTTTCATTGAATGTGTATATTGTTTAGTTAAATTTTAGAATTTGCCTGTAGTTAAATTTTAGAATTTTTTGTGGTTACCTGAGAGTCTTAAGAGAAATATCTAGCACCTTAAGCTCCTACCCTGAAGATATATAACATCAGATTGATTGATACATCTAATAGAGATATAGAAAATCCAAGCATTAAATTAATCTAAAATGCAAAAAATCTCTATATTATAATACAAGAAACACAAAAATCAAGATAATATAAATCACCAAAAGTATTAATCCATCAGAAATGACCTCACTTTTGGAGGAAATGCCTGAGAAAGATTTGAAGAGAATGATTATAAATATCCTCAAAGAAATCAAAGAGTCTTAAAGAAAACACAGTGTGGTAGTTTGAATATATGTCCCCAAAATATCAGTATTTTATTAGCACTGCAATCACCTTGCTAGAGCAAGGTCACTACCCTTAAGATATATAAAGATATGCAAATGTGTCAGATTGATTGATACATCTAATAATTTTGCTCTGTTTGATGTGGTGGCTGGTTGGCTTTTTCTCTCTCTGCTTGGCCCTGTGAAAATCCAAGCATTTAAATTAATCTAAAATGCAAAAAATCCCTTCTCCATAACTTATAATCTGGAAGAAACACAAAAATTCAAGATAATATAAGATCCACATCAAAAATGTATTAATCCATCAGAAATGACCTTTTATGGACAGTGAGACTGATTTGGAGAAATGCCTGAGAAAGATTTGAAGAGAATGATTATAAATATCCTCAAAGGAAACTGGGCTACTGGCATAAGGGATGGCTACGTTCTGCTATCCAGGCCCAGAGTGTTTGATCAAAAATTTGTAATGGACTGATGTACTTGGCTAAAGATATCGGAGGAGATTTTAAGAAAAAAACCTGAAGCAGGCTAAAGGTAGAGGCACTGAGAAAGCTAAAACAATCTTAGGAAACCAATTTACATTAAAACAATGGAAATGCCTGAGGAAAGACTGTTAGAAATGCAAACTCTTTGGAAAGAGTTGACTGGAGAAGGAACCTGCTTTTCAAGGCTATGGTTTATTTTGTCCCTGGATTAAGAATATGGCTGTGTCCTGCACACCTGGTTAATCATGGAGTGGTCAGCACACGGTTCCAGGAGCCGCTGCTGAGATGCGGCATGAGGCAGGGCATGAAGACCCTCAGGAATAGGCTGGAAGAGCCTTTGGAAGATGGACCGGGTTTGCATGGAGACCTGAAGATGTTTTGGATATTCCAGGACTGTGCAAAAGGGCCCATGGAGACAGTGTTGGCATGGGATGAAAGTTTTCCTTGGCGACTTTGCCCAGCTGGAGGGGCGGAATTGGAAAACCTGGAGACTCAGTCTATGGTTATATTGAACTTGAACTGCAGCCTGATGGTGATTGAGTTTGCATTGTTTTAGTCTCTCCTTGCTATTCCTTATACAAAAAATGTTTACCTGTGCCTTTACAAAAAGTAAAAAAAAAAAAAAAAAGAAGAACCTTTGAAATTGGACTGAGTACAATTTACAATGACATGATAAATCTACCAGGATAAATATATTAATAATAAAGAAAAACCAGTATTTTATTAGTTTATAGTTTGCAAATACTAGAGGCAATCTTAAGGTGAATGGGTTTGACAAAGATATGCAAATGTGAAATAAAAACCTCTGTTGGCCCTGTGAATAGCAAGCTGCTTTTCCTGCCTTTATGGAAATCCCCATCTGTAGAATGGATAATAATAACTGGACAAAATCTCAGAATATCTAAAATGAAATAAGAAGACCAGGGTGGCACTCGGGAGGCAGAGGTCTAAGAGTTCATACCACCAACTACAAGTTAATTCCAGATCAGCCTGGACCAGAGTGAACCCTACCTCACAAACCCCAAAAAAAAAAAAAAATAAAAGACATAATAAGGAAGGAAATAATAAAGAAAAACCAGTCAGAAATACTAGCAATGGGAAACACAGTCAGTGAAATAAAAAAACTCTGTAGAAAATCTCACCAGTAGAATGGATAAAGGACAAAACAGAATATCTAAAATAGAAGACCAGGTGGCAGATCTAATATACTCCAACCAAGAGAAAGACAAAATAATGGAAAGAAAAATAAAGGAAGGCATGAATGGAAAATTCAAGATATTTAGGACATTATGAAAAGACCCAACATAAGAATTCAGGGTATAGCAGAAGAAGAAAAATTTCACTCTAAAGACATAGTATGTGTTTTCAACAAAATCATAGAAGAAAACTTCCCCCAAATTGGGAAAAAGATGCCAATGCAGATACAGGAAGCCTTTAGAACAGCAAACAGACAAAACCTGGAAAGAAGTGCACCTCGCCATATTATAAGTAAACTACCAACCACACAAACCAAAGGAAAGATATTGAAAACAGTGAAAGAGAAAAATCAAGTCACATACAAAGGCAATCCTATCAGAATCACAGCAGATTACTCAACACAAACTTTAAAAGCCAGAAAGGCTTGGAATGATGTATTCCAAGTTCTGAAAGGTAACAACTGTCAACCAAGGTTACTTTATCCTGCAAAGCTATCCATTCAAATAGATGGAGAATTAAGGACATTCCACAACAAAAGTAGGCTAAAGGAATATTTGAAGACAAAACCAGCTCCACAGAACATATTTGAAAGGATCCTCCATGCTGAAGAGAAAGAAAAGCACACATATAAAGAAGCTGGGGGGAAAAAAACCATACTCCAATACTAATTAATACAAGAGAGCAAAGGTAAAACTGGAAGAACTACAAAACAGGAAAAATGTCAAAAATAAATACACACCTTTTAATAATAACTCTTAATATCAATGGCCTCAATGCCCCAACCAAAAGATGTAGGTTTGCAGACGTGGTTAAAAAGCAGGATCCGAGCTGGGCATGGTGACGCACGCCTTTAATCCCAGCACTTGGGAGGCAGAGGTAGGAGGATCGCCGTGAGTTCGAGGCCACCCTGAGAATACAGAGTGAATTCCAGGTCATCCTTGGCTAGAGTGAGACCCTACCTTGAAAAACTGAAAGAAAAAAAAAAAAAAGCATGATCCAATTTGAAGAGATGGCTTAGCATTTAAAGCATCTGCCTGCAAAACCAACAGATAGTGGTTCAATTCTTGAGGACCCACGTAAGCCAGATGCACAAAGGGGCACATGCATCTGGAATTTGTAGTGGCTGGAAGCCCTGGTGTGTGCCCATTCTCCCTTCTCTCTCTGCCTCTTTCTCTCTTAAATAAATAAATACTGTTTTGTTTTGTTTTTTTTTTTAAAAAAAAAGCAGGATCCTTTAATTTGTTGCCTCCAAGAAACTCACCTTTCTACAAAGGATGGACACGATATTAGGGTGAAAGTTTGGAAAACAGTGTTTCAAGCAAATGGGCCTAGAAAACAAGCAGGGGGCAGCCGGGCCTAGTGGAGCACGCCTTTAATCTGAGCACTTGGGAGGCAGAGGTAGGAGGATTGCCATGAGTTCGAGGCCACCCTGAGACTACATAGTTAATTCCAGGTCAGCCTGGACCAGAGTGAAACCCTCCTTCGAAAAACCAAAAGAAAACAAGCAGGGGTCACTATTCTAATATCTGACAGGTAGACTTCAGACCAACATTAGTCAGGAAAGATAAGGAAGGTCACTTTATGTTGATTAAAGGAACACTCCAACAGGAGGACATTACAATCCTAAACATATATGCACCTAACATGGGAGCTCCCGATTTCATCAAACACTTTTAGAACTAAAGTCACAGATAACACCAAACACAGTTGTAGTGGGTGACTTCAACACCCCACTCTCATCAACTGACAGGTCATCTCGGCAAAAAATAAACAGAGATGCAACTGGATTAAATGAGGTCATAGAACAATGGAACTAACAGATATATACAGGACAGTTCATCCAAATGCTGCAGAATACACATTCTTTTCAGCAGCACATGGAACATTCTCTAAAACAGACCATATATTAGGACACAAAGCAAATCTTAACAAATACAGGAAAACTGAAATAATTCCTTGCACTCTATCTAATCACAATGGGACCAAACTACAAATCAATAGCAAGAAAAGGTATAGAGAAGCTGGGCATGGTGGCATATGCCTTTAATCCCAAGACTTTGGAGGCAGAGATAGGAGGATTGCTGAGAGTTCTAGGCCACACTGAGAATACAGAGTGAATTCCAGGTCAGCTAGAGCAAGACTCTACCTTGAAAACAAACAAACAAACAAACAAACAGATATAGAGTATACACACAATCATGGAAACTAATTAATACACTACTTGTGGTAGTTTGAATAGATGGCCCCCAATATATTCAGTGTTTTATTAGTTTGTTGTTTGCATCTGCATCCACCTGGCTGGAGGCAGTGTCACTGGGCAGATCTTAAGGTGTGGTGGTGGGTTTAGGATTTCAATCTAAAGATATGCAAAGTGGACTGGAGAGATGGCTTAGCAGTTAAGGCGCTTGCCTGCAAAGCCAAAAGACCCAGGTTCGATTCCCCAGTACCCACGTAATCCAGATGTACAAGGGGGCACATGCATCTGGAGTTCGTTTACAGTGGCTGAAGGCCCTGGTGTGCCCATTCTCTCCCTCCCTCTCTCTCTCTCTCTACCTGCCTATTTCTGTGTCTCTCTCTCTCGAATAAAAATTAAATTAAAAAAAAAGATATGCAAAGTGTGCCTAGCTGGAGTTCCTAAAGTGTGCTGTGCTGTGTGGCTTTTGGCTTGTGGCTTTTGCTCTCTGTTTGGTCCTGTGAAAGCAGGCCACCTTCTTCTGCCATATGGAACTTCCCCTAGATCTGTAAGCTTTAATAAATATCTCTTCCTCTATAACTTTGCCTGGTCTGGAAGTTCATCTCAGCAAACCTGAAGCTGCCTGCTATACTACAAAATGATGAATGGGTCAATGAAGAAAGAAAAAAGGAAATAAAAAAAAATCATAGAATCAGCGGGGCATGGTGGTGCATGCCTTTAATCTCAGAATTTGGGAGGCAGAGGTAAGAAGGTTGTTGAAAGTTCCCAGCCACCCAGACACTACATAATGAATTCCAGGTCAGCCTGAGCTAGAGTGAAACTGCACCTTACAAAAAATAAAAATTCATAGACTCAAACAATAATGAAAATACAATATACCAAAACCTTTGGGACATGATGAAGGCAGTCCTAAAAGGGAAATTTATAGCTTTAAGCGCCTATATTTAGAAACTAAGCTGGACATGGTGGTTCATGGTTTTAATTCCAGCACTCAGGCAGGAGAGGTAGGAGGATAACCATGAATTTGAAGCTACCCTGGAAATACAGAGTGAATTCCAGGTGAGCCTGAGCTAGAGTGAGACCCTACCTTGAAAACTACGCCCCAAAAAAAAAAAAAAAAGAAAGAAAGAAATTAGAAAGGTCACAAATAAACAACTTAATGCTTCAACTTAAGGCCTTGGAAAAAGAAGGCAAACTGAAAATCAGTAGACAGGAAGAAATAATAAATATTAGGGTAGAAATTAATGAAATACAAGCCCCCTCAAAAAAAAAAAAATCAAAAGAATCAATCAAACAAAGAGCTGGTTCTTTGAAAGGATAAACAAGATTGATAAACTCTTAGCAAATCTGACCAAAAGAAAAAGAGAAGAGACACAAATAAATAAAGTTAGAGATGAAAAAGATACCGTCACAACAGATACCAGAGAGATTAAAAAAAAACATATGGACATACTATAAGAACATATACTCCACTAAATTTGAAAATCTGAAAGAAATGGATGATTTCCTTGATTTATATGACCTACCAAAATTAAATCAAGATGAGATTAATCATTTAAATAGACCTATAACAAGTATGGAGATCCAAGAAGTTATATAAAAAAAAAAAATCTCCCAGGGCTGGAGAGATGGCTTAGCACTTAAGGCATTTGCCTGCAAAGCCAAAGGACATTGGTTTGATTCTCCAGGACCCATGTAAGCCAGATGCACAGGATGGAGTATGCGTCTGGAGTTAGTTTGCAGTGGCTGGAGGCCCTGATGCGCCCATTCTCTCTTCCTCTGCCTCTCCTCTCTCTGCATTTTTTTCTCTCTCAAAGAAATAAATATATAAATCTCCCTACTAAAAAAAGCCCAGGCCCTGACAGATTCACTGGTGAATTTTACTGGACCTTCATGGGAGAACTAATACCAATAGCTTCTTAAACTTTTCCATAAAATAGAAAAGGAAGGAATCCTACCAAACTCCTTCTATGAAACCAGCATCACCCTGATATCAAAACCAGACAATGCTAGAACAAAAAAAGAAAATTACAGACCAATCTCCCTCATGAACATAGATGCAAAATTCTTAAGAAAATATTGGCAAACAGACAGGGAAGAGATTGAGTAAAGCAATGGTGGAGGGAGGGGTAATCAAAATCTAAGAGGATATTTTAAAAAAGTCATATGGAAACCTACTTTTCTGGACAATGGAACACTCAGAAGCCATAGATTGTTTCTAGAAAATTTTCAGTGCCAGGGATGGGATACCTTCCAGGGACTTGTTGGCCAGGGAGGTCACAGATACCCCCAAAACATTATAGGCCATTGCCGAGGTCCTTGGTTTCCCACCAGGAATAGATGGTAAGACCCTATTCCTGAAGACTCCACATACTTGGGTGGCAAGTTCACTGAGAAAACTGCTGGAGCTGAGCTGAAAGCCTCCTCCAGGTGGACCAGCTGACAGAAAGTTGGAAAAAGCTACGCTTCATGCAGTCCAATGGGAGAGAGAAAACACCAATGAAGATACTCAACAGTGAACACTGCAAGCCTTAAATTTGGCCAGCCAGACCAAATGAGCCAACAGGTGCAATAGTGGCATGTCTGTTATGGGGGAAAACAACTGCTGTCTAATTGGACTGGAGGCCCACTCCATGAGAGGGAATACATCCCTGATACTGAAAACGTACGACAGGGGTAGCCATGAGCCCTAAGGGTGCAATGTCTGCTGGTGTCTCGCTAATGAATATACTATGCTCACCAAACTGCCCAGTAAGCACTTCTCTTAATGTCCACACCCATATAATAATGCTATTCTCACTTTTGGTTAGAGAAGCTTCTCTTTTTAGATGGTGGCAACCTTGGGATGATTCAGAAGGCACTATGGTACTGAGAAGAAGTGACAGAGGAGTGCTCAGCACTGAAATGTCTCAAACCTACCTTCCAAGGCTCAGGGTCCATTGCAGAAGAGGGGACAGAAAGAATGTAAGAGCCAAAGGAAGAGTAGGACTCCTTACAACATGCTCCTCCAGACACAAAATGGCCTGGATATCCATGACCTCACAGTGCCTGACACTACCCACATAAGACCATCATAATAGGAGGAAAAGATCATGACATCAAACTGAAAAGAGAGACTGATTAAGAGGGGGAGGGGATATGATGGAGAGTGAAGTTTCAAAGAGGAAAGTGGGGGGGAGGGAAATAACATGGGATATTGCCTACAATTAAAGAAGTTGTCAATAAAAAATAATAATAAAATAAACAAGAGAAAAAAGGAAAAAATATTGGCAAACAGAATATAAGAATTTATCAGAAAGCTCACTCACCCCAACAAAGTAGGCTTTATCCCACAGATGCAGGAATGGCTCAACATATGCAAATCAATAAATGTAATACATTATATAAATGGACGAAAGGACAAAAATCATATGATCATCTTATTAGGTGCAGAAAAACACATTTGACAAAATCCAACGCCCCTTCATGATAAAAGTTCTACAGAGACAGGGAATAGAAGGAACATATCTCAACACAATAAAAACTATTTATGACAAACCTACAGCCAACATAATACTAACTGGAGAAAACTTGAGGCTTTTCCACTAAAATCAGGAACAAGACATGGGTTTCCACTGTCTCTAGTTTTATTGAATATAGTCCTGGAAGTTTTAGCCATAGCAGTAAGGCAAGAGACACACAAAAAAGGAATATAAATTGGAAAGGAAGAGATCAAGTTATCATTATTTGCAGATGGTATGATTCTATACATAAAGGACCCTAAAGACTCTACCAACAAACTGTTAGAGCTCATAAACACCTATAGCCATGAGGCAGAATACAAAATAAACACACAGAAATCAGTAGCCTTGCTATATGCTAACAACAAACACACAGAGGATGAAATAAGAGAATCGCTCCCATTCACAAGTGCATTTAAAAAAATATGGAATAAACCTCGCACGCCTTTAATCCCAGCACTTGGGAGGCAGAGGTAGGAGGATCGCTGTGAGTTCAAGGCCACCCTGAGACTACAAAGTTAATTCCAGGTCAGCCTGGGCCAGAGTGGTGAGACCCTACCTCGAAAAACCAAAAAAAAAATATATATATATATATATATATAAACCAACCAAAGAAAACCTGAAGGGATCTCTAAAACAAAACACTGAAAATTGCAGAAGACACTTAAAACACTCATTGGAAGAATCAATATGAAAAAATTTGCAGAAGACACTAGGAAATGGAAAGACATCTCTTGTTTTTGGATTGGAAGAATCAATATTGTAAAAATGTCAATCTTACCAAAAGCAATGTAGACATTTAATGTGATTCCCATAAAAAACTCCAATGTCATTCTTCATGGAAATAGAAAAAACAATGCAGCCAGGCGAGGTGGCGCACACCTTTAATCCCAGCACTTGGGAGGTAGAGGTAGGAGGATCACCAATAATTTGAGGCCACCCTGAGACTACATAGTGAATTCCAGGTCAGCCTGGGCCAGAGAGTGAGACCCTACCTTAAAAGAGAGAGAAAGAGAGAGAGAAGGAAAAAACAATCCAAAAATACATTTGGAATCACAAAAGTCCTCGAATATATGAAACAATTTGAGCAACAAAAATAAGGCTGGCGGTATCACCATACCTGATTTTAACCTATGTTACAGAGCCATAGTAACAAAAACAGCATGGTACTGGCACAAAAACAGACATGTAGATCAATACAACAGAATATATGACACAGATGTTAGTCCGGGTAGCTATAGCCAGCTGATCTTCGAAAAAAAAAATGCCAAAAATTCTCACTGGAGAAAAGACAGCTTCTTTAGCAAATGGTTCTGAGAAAACGATATGTATCTGTAGAAGGATGAAAATAGATCCTTATGTCTCTTCATGCACAAGAATTAAGTCCAAATGGATCAAAGACCTTAATATCAGACCTGAAACTTCTATGTGAGTAGGAATAAAACTCAGTAGCAGAGGTCAGTACACTAGAAAGGGGATATAAAGGAAATAGAAAGAGAGGGAGGGGGGACTTAATAGGATGGTATTGTACATATGTAAGTAGAAGAACAGATTAATGGAGGTAAAAAGGCCTAAGTGAATAAAGGAAAGGTGGAGGGAGGGTTAATCAAAATCTAAGAGGATATAAATAAGTCATATGGAAACCTACTTTTTTGGACAATGGAACACTCAGGAGCCATAGTTTGTTACTAGAAAATTTTCAGTGCCAGGGATGGGATACCTTCCAGTGAGCTGTTAGCCAGGGGAGGTCCCTGATGGCCCCAAAACATTATAGGCCATTGCTGCGGCTTTGGTTTTCCACCAGGAATCGACCATATTGCTGAAAACAGCACATACTTGGGCTGCAAGGTCACTGAGAAATCCTGCTGGAGCTGAGCTGAAAGCCTCCTCCATGTGGACTAGCTGACAGAAAGCTGGAAAAGTACGCTGCATGCAGTTCAACTAGAGACAGAAATCACCAGTGGTGATATTCAATAGTGGACACTGCAAGCCTTAAATTTGGCCAGCCAGACCAAATGAGCCAACAGGTGCAATAGTGGCATGTCTGTTATGGGGAAAACAACTGCTGTCTAATTGGACTGGAGGCCCACTCCATGAGAGGGAATACATCCCTGATACTGAAAACGTGACACAGGGGTAGCCATGAGCCCTAAGGGTGCAATGTCTGCTGGTGTCTCGCTAATGAATATACTATGCTCACCAAACTGCCCAGTAAGCACTTCTCTTAATGTCCACACCCATATAATAATGCTATTCTCACTTTTGGTTAGAGAAGTTTCTCTTTTCAGATGGTGGCAACCTTGGGATGATTCAGAAGGCACTATGGTACTGAGAAGAAGTGACAGAGGAGTGCTCAGCACTGAAATGTCTCAAACCTACCTTCCAAGGCTCAGGGTCCATTGCAGAAGAGGGGACAGAAAGAATTTAAGAGCCAAAGGAAGAGTAGGACTCCTTACAACATGCTCCTCCAGACACAAAATGGCCTGGATATCCATGACCTCACAGTGCCTGACACTACCCACATAAGACCATCATAATAGGAGGAAAAGATCATGACATCAAACTGAAAAGAGAGACTGATTAAGAGGGGGAGGGGATATGATGGAGAGTGAAGTTTCAAAGAGGAAAGTGGGGGGGAGGGAAATAACATGGGATATTGCCTACAATTAAAGAAGTTGTCAATAAAAAATAATAATAAAATAAACAAGAGAAAAAAGGAAAAAATATTGGCAAACAGAATATAAGAATTTATCAGAAAGCTCACTCACCCCAACAAAGTAGGCTTTATCCCACAGATGCAGGAATGGCTCAACATATGCAAATCAATAAATGTAATACATTATATAAATGGACGAAAGGACAAAAATCATATGATCATCTTATTAGGTGCAGAAAAACACATTTGACAAAATCCAACGCCCCTTCATGATAAAAGTTCTACAGAGACAGGGAATAGAAGGAACATATCTCAACACAATAAAAACTATTTATGACAAACCTACAGCCAACATAATACTAACTGGAGAAAACTTGAGGCTTTTCCACTAAAATCAGGAACAAGACATGGGTTTCCACTGTCTCTAGTTTTATTGAATATAGTCCTGGAAGTTTTAGCCATAGCAGTAAGGCAAGAGACACACAAAAAGGAATATAAATTGGAAAGGAAGAGATCAAGTTATCATTATTTGCAGATGGTATGATTCTATACATAAAGGACCCTAAAGACTCTACCAACAAACTGTTAGAGCTCATAAACACCTATAGCCATGAGGCAGAATACAACAAAATAAACACACAGAAATCAGTAGCCTTGCTATATGCTAACAACAAACACACAGAGGATGAAATAAGAGAATCGCTCCCATTCACAAGTGCATTTAAAAAAATATGGAATAAACCTCGCACGCCTTTAATCCCAGCACTTGGGAGGCAGAGGTAGGAGGATCGCTGTGAGTTCAAGGCCACCCTGAGACTACAAAGTTAATTCCAGGTCAGCCTGGGCCAGAGTGGTGAGACCCTACCTCGAAAAACCAAAAAAAAAATATATATATATATATATATGATAAACCTAACCAAAGAAGTGAAGGATCTCTACAATGAAAACTTTAAAACACTCAAGTGAGAAATTGCAGAAGACACTAGGAAATGGAAAGACATCTCTTGTTTTTGGATTGGAAGAATCAATATTGTAAAAATGTCAATCTTGGGCTGGAGAGATGGCTTAGCGGTTAAACGCTTGCCTATGAAGCCTAAGGACCCCAGTTCGAGGCTCGATTCTCCAGGACCCACGTAAGCCAAATGCACAAGGGGTTGCATGCATCTGGAGTTCGTTTGCAGTGGCTGGAGGCCCTGTCGCACCCATTCTCTCTCTCTCTCTACCTGCCTATTTCTGTATCTCGCTCAAATAAATAAATAATAAAATATTTTTTAAAAAAATGTCAATCTTACCAAAAGCAATGTAGACATTTAATGTGATTCCCATAAAAAACTCCAATGTCATTCTTCATGGAAATAGAAAAAACAATGCAGCCAGGCGAGGTGGCGCACACCTTTAATCCCAGCACTTGGGAGGTAGAGGTAGGAGGATCACCAATAATTTGAGGCCACCCTGAGACTACATAGTGAATTCCAGGTCAGCCTGGGCCAGAGAGTGAGACCCTACCTTAAAAGAGAGAGAAAGAGAGAGAGAAGGAAAAAACAATCCAAAAATACATTTGGAATCACAAAAGTCCTCGAATATATGAAACAATTTGAGCAACAAAAATAAGGCTGGCGGTATCACCATACCTGATTTTAACCTATGTTACAGAGCCATAGTAACAAAAACAGCATGGTACTGGCACAAAAACAGACATGTAGATCAATACAACAGAATATATGACACAGATGTTAGTCCGGGTAGCTATAGCCAGCTGATCTTGGAAAAAAAAAATGCCAAAAATTCTCACTGGAGAAAAGACAGCTTTTTAGCAAATGGTTCTGAGAAAACGATATGTATCTGTAGAAGGATGAAAATAGATCCTTATGTCTCTTCATGCACAAGAATTAAGTCCAAATGGATCAAAGACCTTAATATCAGACCTGAAACTTCTATGTGAGTAGGAATAAAACTCAGTAGCAGAGGTCAGTACACTAGAAAGGGGATATAAAGGAAATAGAAAGAGAGGGAGGGGGGACTTAATAGGATGGTATTGTACATATGTAAGTAGAAGAACAGATTAATGGAGGTAAAAAGGCCTAAGTGAATAAAGGAAAGGTGGAGGGAGGGTTAATCAAAATCTAAGAGGATATAAATAAGTCATATGGAAACCTACTTTTTTGGACAATGGAACACTCAGGAGCCATAGTTTGTTACTAGAAAATTTTCAGTGCCAGGGATGGGATACCTTCCAGTGAGCTGTTAGCCAGGGAGGTCCCTGATGGCCCCAAAACATTATAGGCCATTGCTGCGGCTATTGGTTTTCCACCAGGAATCGACCATATTGCTGAAAACAGCACATACTTGGGCTGCAAGGTCACTGAGAAATCCTGCTGGAGCTGAGCTGAAAGCCTCCTCCATGTGGACTAGCTGACAGAAAGCTGGAAAAAGGTACGCTGCATGCAGTTCAACTAGAGACAGAAATCACCAGTGGTGATATTCAATAGTGGACACTGCAAGCCTTAAATTTGGCCAGCCAGACCAAATGAGCCAACGGGTGCAATATTGGCATATCTGTTATGGGGGAAACCAACCGCTCTCTAATTGGCCTGAAGGCCAGCTCCATGGGAGGGAATACGTCCCTGATACTGAAAACCTACAACAGGGGTAGTCATGAGCCCTAGAGGTGTAACATCTGCTGGTGTCTGGCTAAATGTATATACTATGTTCACCAAACTGCTCAGTAAGCACTAGTCTTATTGTTCACACCCATATATTAATGCTCCTCTCACTTTTGGTTAGAGAAGCTTCTCTTTTCAGATGGCAGTGACCTTGGGATAACTCAGAAGGCATCATGATGCTGAGTAGAAGTGACAGAAGAGTGCTCAGCATTGAAATATCTCTATCACACCTTCCCAGGGTCCGGGTCCATTGTGGAAGAAGGGGCGGAAAGAATGTAAAAGCCAAAGGAAGGGTAGGACTCCTTACAATGTGCTCCTTGAGACACAAAATGGCCTGGATATCCATGACCTCACAGTGCCTGACACTACCTACACAAGACCATCATAATAGGAGGGAAAGATCATGACATCAAAATAAAAGAGAGACTGATTGAGAGATTGATGGGATATGATGGAGTGTGGAGTTTCAAAGGGGAAAATGTGGGGCTGAGGGAATTACCATGGGTATTGTCTACAATTATGGAAGTTTTCAATAAAAATAAAATTAAGTTAAATTAAAAAAAAAAATTTTTAAAAATTAGGGAGCTGGGCCTGGTAGTGCACACCTATAATCTTATCACTTGGGAGGTGAAGATAGGAGGATCATTAGTTTAAAGTCAGATTTTGAGTACAGATTTTGAGACCTTGTCTCTGAAAGAAATAAGCAAGAAAACACAATGAGGGAGCCAGATGTACAGTGGCTATGCCTCTAAATCCAGCATTTGGAAGGCTTAGGCACGAAGATTGCTGCAAGGTAGGGGCCAGCCTGGCTACATAAAGAATTCCATGCAAGTCTGGGCTACGGTGTGAGACTGTCTTGAAAATTAAAAACAAAAAAGCTACAAAAAAGTCTCTGAAATGACCTTATATACATTTTTGTTTTGTTTTTTTGAGGTCAAGTCTTGCTCTAGCTCAGGCTGACCTGGAATTCATTATGTAGTCTTACTGCTATCCTCCTACCTCTGTCTCCTGAGTACTGTGATTAAAGGTGTGCACCACCACGCCTGGCTCATATACTTAAAAAAAATATATTTATTTATTTGATAGAGAGAGAAGGAGGAAAATAGAAAGAATGGGTGTGCCAGGGCTTCTAGCCACTGCAAATGAACTCCAGATGCATGAGCCACTTTTTGTACCTGACTTCAGGCAGGTACCGAGGAATCAAACCATGGTTGTTAGGCTTTGCTGGCAAGTGCCTTTAACTGCTGAGCCATCTCTCCAGTTCTCTCTCATATTTAAGTAGTAATCTGCTGCCCTTGATGTCAAATGGCCACTGAAGTTATTCTTACGGTCCTTCTTTCCACAATTATTTCCCTGCCTGAAATTAGCACAGGGATTATAAACAACTAGTGCATGACAGTAGCTAGCACATGGCAGATATAGTAGGCAAAGATTCATTCTAGCTTTTCTGACACTGCCCCAAATTAAGAATAAACACACAAAACAACAAGAAAACCCCACTTGGATCTGTGAATCATTAACATATGTAGTATGCACTTTATTTGAGTATGACTTAATTGTTATAGGTCAGTGATGTAATAAATAGTATTAAGGCAGCCAGATAAAATGTAGGTTGTGAGCCGGGCGTGGTGGCGCACGCCTTTAATCCCAGCACTTGGGAGGCAGAGATAGGAGGATCGCCGTGAGTTCGAGGCCACCCTGAGACTACATAGTTAATTCTAGGTCAGCCTGGACCAGAGTGAGACCCTACTTCGAAAAACAAAAAAAAAAAAAAAAAGTAGGTTGTATTTGCAGTTACTTTTCCACAATACTTAGTTTGTAATTTGTAAGCTAAAGGGATTGGCATATATTCCTGAATTCTTTTCCTGCTTATAGTTAACTCCTAGAAACAAAACAAACACACATTCCAACAGTCATGGTAATACGAATTTTCAACAATATTCCATGGCAGATGGTTGCTAATATGCGTCTGAGACTCGAGAAAAAAAAATTAATTACCCTTAGCATTGAAATGATACTAAAAATAGCTTGGATAGGTTGAACTTGGGAGCCGGGTGTGTAGGTGCATGCCTTTAATCCTAACACTTGGGAGGCAGAGGTAGGATCAACGTGAGTTCAAGGCCACCCTGAGACTATAGGGTGACTTCCAGGTCAGCTTGGTTTAGAGCGAGACCCTACCTCGAAAAACAAAGAAAAAAAGACTGAATTTAGGGAGATTGGGCATGGAGTGGCGCCGAGGGACTAGGGGGCTCTAAGGGAGGGTGTCGTTGCCGACGCCGGGATGGGGTGCGCCTGGAACCCGGTGTGGAGCGGAAGCAACGGCGTTGGCGTGGGCCCGGCGCCGAGGGAGCGCGGGCGCGGGCCGGGCGGGTGTGGGCGGGCGCCGCGCCCCGCCGAGCCGCCCCGCTCCGCCCCTTCCCCTTACCACGTAGCCCCCCCACACGTAGAGGAAGTTTCCGTCCACCACGGCGCAGTGGCCGCTGCGCTCCTCGGCCACGCAGAACAGCTGTGAGTCCGCCATCCGCCCGTCGCGGCCCACCGAGCTGCGGCTCCCGCCGTCGCGACTCCGCACGCACCAACGGAACGCGTGGAGGGCCGAGATTGGTGGAAGGCGGAGGCAGTGCGTCTGCGCCCTCCGCGGCCGGCTCGCCCGGGCGGTCCTGGTCCCGTGCGGCCGGCGGGAGAGGGACGCTGGGGTCCGCGGCTCGGAGCGCGCTCGGCTCCCCTGGCGGCGTGCTAAGTGCAGGAGGTGTTTTGACTGGTCAAAGTCGCTTAGCCTTTGGTTAAATTCTCTTAAAAAGACTTTCTACAGCCGGTTTCTACCTGCAAAATAGCTGGTCATTATCTCTTGAGACTTTTTTTTCCAGGTAGGGTCTGGCTCTAGCCCAGGCCGACCTGGAATTCTCTATGTAGTCTCAGGGTGGCCTCGAACTCACGGCGATCCTCCTACCTCTCGAGTACGGAGTTTAAAGGCGTACACCACCACTCCCAGTTCGAGACTTATTATTTTTTGTTTGTTTTTTTTTTTCTAGGTAGGGTTTCACTCTAGTCCAGGCTGACCTGGAACTCACTATGTAGTTTCAGGGTGGCCTCGAACTCATGGTGATCCTTCTACCAATGCTTCTGGAGTATTGGGATTAAAGGCGTGCGGCTCGAGACTTACTTTTTAAAGTGTTTTTATTTATTTGCGGTCAGAGAGGCGGGGAAAGAGAGGGGAGATGGGAAATATAAATGGATGCCAGATGCATGTTCCATTTTGTGCATCTAGCTTTACATGGGTACTGGGGAATCCATCCAGGAACATTAGGCTTTGCCAGCAAGCAACTTTAACTGCTGAGCCTTCTCTCCAGTCCCTTTGAAATTTTATTACTCTGGAATGCTTTCCCTCGCTTCTTTCTAATAACATTCATTTGTGAAAATAGTGTTTAAAAAAAAAAGCTACTCCACAGTTTAGATTTATGATACTTACCTCTGTGTGCTTTTTCATTAACTTATGCATTCTTTTTTTTTTTTTAAGTGCTGGAGAAATGGCTTAAGCAGTTAAGGCGTTTGCCTGCAAAGCCAAAGGACCCAGGTTCGATTCCCCAGGACCCTCTTAAGCCAGCTGCACAAGGGGGACATGGGTCTGGAGTTCATTTACAGTGGCCAGAGGCCCTGGCGTGCCCATTCTCTCTGTCTCTCTTCTCTCTCTCTCTCTCTTTGTGTTTACAAATATATAAATAAAAATTTAAAAAACTTTAAAAATATTTCTAAAACAATTTATTTTATTGTTTGAGAAAGAGAGAATTGGCACACCAGGACCTCTAGCCACTGCAAAAGAACTCCAGATGCATGTGCCACCTCCTACATCTGGCTTTATGTGGGTACTGGGGAATCAAACCCAGGTCCTTAGGCTTTGTAGGCAAGTGCCTTAACTGCTCAGCCATCTCTCCAGCCCAACTTAGGTCTTCTTCCTGTTTTGCTTTTCTCTCTTTTTTCTTCTTCCTTTGTGTGTATGGGGGGGGGGTGTAGGTGAAGGCCTGCTACACATGTACCAATTTGCATCTGGCTTTATGTAGGTGCTGGGGAGTTGAACCTAGGCTGACAGTCTTTACAAGCAAGCACCATTAGCCACTGAGCCATCTCCTCTCCCACTTTCTGTTTTTTAGAGGGGAGTAGGTAATGGGTTAATTATAAAACCTAGGCTGGGCTGGGGAGATGGCTTAGCAGTTAAGGTACTTGCCTATAAAGCCAAAGGGCTTTGGTTTCATTCCCCAGGCCCCCTGTAAACTGGATGCACAAGATGGCACATGCATCTGGAGTTCATTTGCAGTGGCTGGAGGCCCTGGTGCACTCATTCATTCTCTCTCTCACTCCCTCTTTCTCTCAGATAAATAAATGAAATAAAAAAATATAAAACAAACAAACAAAAAAACCTAGGTTGGCCTCAAACTCAGGATCCTCCTACCTCAGCCCCTTGAGTTCTGGGATTACAGGCATGAACCTTATTTGATGCTCTATTTCCTTTAAGCTGGAAGCTATATGTAAAAGTTTTAGTAGTGTCCATCCGTAGTTTCAAGAACGCTGTATGCAGTAGAAGGTACTTTTGAGTCTAGGTCACTTTAACGATAGTCTCCATTGTTTCTTCATAGTAATATACGAAAACACAAATATTTTCCCAGATTTCTTTTTTTTAGACTTGTGCTCTTATTATTTATTAATTATTTACTTATTATTATCTTGAGTATTAAGCACTCAAATTCCTCCTATTTGCAGGGAAGATCTTTGTTTTGCTGAAGAGCAAGGCCTGTATTTTAATTTATTTTTTTGCCATATAAAGCAAAGGACTCCAGAAAAGCCAATCATAGGCCCTTGTATAATAATATAATACGGTAGACACAGGAGATAGAATATATGCAAATACAATTCTGCTATTTAATAAACTTCATGTTAAATTTTCAGTTAACATACAATAAGACAAAAATGAGTCAAATTACTATAATTATCTTTTTTTTTTTTTTTTTTTTGTAGGAGAAATATACTACTACTCAACCTCTGCTGTAAGGTTGGCAGCCCTGAGAACTCCTTTTTTAGTGTAGCATGTTATGGATGTATTCCACCTCCAGAAGGTTTCCCAGATTTCTTGCACAAAAGGAAGCATATTGTTTACACAATTCTGTAATTTGCTTTTCCTACTTAAAAGTATGTCATTCCCTATAGGTGTTTGTATAATGATCTTCTCATCTTTTTGACAGCTTCCCAGTACATAGGGTTGCCTCGCCCTGAGTCTGGGGTTGCAATCAGTCCCCAACAGTGTGCAAGACAGAAGCTAAACGCGTGTGGGCGGGGCCTCGAAGGAGCCATTGAGGGGCGTGGCCTCTGAATGGCTGACGGGCCTGTAAAGGGGCGTGTTCGCTGATGGGTGGGCGCCGCTGGGGTGGGCGGGGCGTGGTCTCTGAGGGGCTGACGGGCCTGGGTGTTCGTGATGGGTCGGGCTCCGCTGAGGGGTGGGCGGGGCGGGCCTGAAAAGGGGCGTGTTCGCTGATTGGTGGGCGTGGCTTGGCCGCTGAGGGGTGGGCGGGACGTGGTCTCTGAGGGGCTGACGGGCCTGTGAAGGGGCGGGGCCGGCGGTGGCGGGAAGTCGCGAACATGGCGCCGGAGCGGGTCAGGAGCCGGGCGCTCTCTGCCTTCAAGCTGCGTGGCTTGCTGCTCAGAGGGTGAGTCGGCCCCGGGAGATTCCGGGAACTGAACCTTCCTGAGCTGCTCTGGGCACCACACGCGGCTGTAGCCAGAGACGGAGCTTGACTTTGACTTTGAAGGACAGAACGCCTTAGAAAGCTGCTCGGAGCCGGGTGGCTGTGGAGCGGGCGGGGGAGGAGAGCCTGGCCCTGCGTCCGGCGCGCTTTAGCCCGGAGACCCAGGGCGGCCGTGCGCATGTCTGCAGCCTGCTTGTTGCTGCGATTGTGACCCTTCCAACCCTCCCAGTTTTGTATTGGACATTATTTAGACGTATTTTTAATGTTTACTTATTTACTTTTTTATTTGAGAGAAAGACAGGCAGAGAGAGGGAGACAGGGAGAGAGAATGGGCGCGCCAGGGCCTCTAGCCTCTGCAAATGAACTCCAGATGTTTGCGCCACCTTGTGCATCTGGCTTATGTTGGTCCTGGGGAATTGAACTTGGGTCCTTTTGGCTTTGCAGGCAGATGCCTTAAGCCATCCTCCAGCCCTGTCTTTTTAAATTTTTTTTAAAATTTTTATTTATTTGAGAGCAACAGATAGAGGCAGAGGAGAGAGAGAGAGAATGGGTGCGCCAGAGCCTCCAGCCACTGCAAACGAGAACTCCAGATGCGTGCACCACCTTGTGCATCTGGCTTATGTGGGTCCTGGAGAATTGAACTGCAGTCCTTTGGCTTTGCAGGCAAGCACCTTAAGTGCTAAGTCATTTCTCCGACCCCACTTTATTGTATTATTTTATTTTTCTAATTTTTATTTTTTTAACTTTTTATTGACAACTTCCATAATTACAGAACAATAACCCTCTTTCCCCCTACTTTCCACTTAGCAACTCCATTCTCCACCACTTTATTTTTTTTTTGTTTATATATTTTTTGGTTTTCCAAGGTAGGGTCTCACTTTGGCCCAAGCTGACCTGGAATTAACTATGTAGTCTCAGGGTGGCCTCGAACTCAAGACAGTCCTCCTACCTCTGCTTCCCAAGTGCTGGGATTAAAGGTGTGTGCCACCATGCCCGGCTTCCACCACTTTATTTTTAGTATTAAAAAAATGCAGATTTTGCTGGGTGTATCCTTTAATGCTTTTAATTCCAGCACTTGGGAAGCAGAGGTAAGAGGATCACTGTTAATTTGGGGCCAGCCTGAGAGTGCATAGTGAATCCCAGGTCATCCTGGCCTAGAACAAGACCCTCCCTCAAAGAAAAAAAAAAGCTGGAGAGATGGCTAAGCAGTTAAGGTGATTGCATGTGACGCCTAAGGACCCAGGTTCAGTTCCCCAGAACCCATGTAAGCCAGATGCACATGGTGGCACATGCGTTGGGAGTTCATTTGCAGTGGCTAAGAGGCCCTAGCATGCCCATTCTCTTTCTCTCTAAAAAATGCATCAAAAATGCAGATTTGGAAACCCACTCTGTCTTTCCCCCCTAACATAATGCTTTAGCCTTAAAAATAAAGTATTGGGCTGGAGAGGTGGCTTAGCAGTTAAGGCGCTTGCCTGCAAAGTCTAAGGACCCAGGTTTGATTCCCCAGTACTCACATAAGTCAGATGCACAAGGGGGCGCTTGTGTCTGGAGTTCGTTTAAAAGAAGAGGCAGTTAGAATGGGTGCACCTGGTCCTCTAGCCACTGCAAATGAACCCCAGATGCTTGTCCCGCTGTGTGCATCTGGCTTACATGGGTATTGGGGAATTGAACCTGGATCTTTAGGCTTCATAGCAAGTGCCTTAACCACTAAGCCATTTCTCCAGTCCCAAATAAAAATGCTAATTCTATATACATCACATGCATTATACAAAAATGTACCCAAAGTTCTATTGCTACCAAAGTGTTCTAAATGAAAGCAAGTTACAGAAAGCCTCTCATTGTAAATAGAAGATTACAAGTTACAGAATCACAGTACACACAGTCATGTATATAACCATGCGATACATTCTGCTCCCACACTGAGTTGAATTTATTTGCCTGTATAAAAATGCATTATCAGTGGGCTGGAGAGATGTCTCAGTGATTAAGGCACTTGCCTGCAAAGCCTAAGGACCTGAGTTAGATTCCCCAGTACCCACATCTAGATTTCCTTTGTAGTAGCTAGAGGCCTTGGTGTGTACATTCTATCTGCCTCTTTCTCTCACTCTCTCTCTCAAATGAATAAATAAATAAAATTTTTTTTTAATGCATATCATAGCATTGCAAATTTACTTGCTCATTTATTTCCTTGGGGAGGGTGTGAGCGCTCCACAGCCTCTATCACTGCAAATGAACTTCAGATGCGCATGCCACTTTGTGCATCTTGGCTTTATGTGGGTACTAGGGAACTTAACCCTGGTTGTCTGGCTTTGCAAGCAAGTTTTTTTAACCAATAAGCCTTGTCTTCAGCCCTGCAAATTTATTTTTCATTATAATGCAAATAAGTACACTTTCTACAAGAAATAACCCACTGGGAGGCAAGGCTGTCGGAGTCAGTAGAGCAGAAGACCCAGGGAAAACAGGATAATGAGAAGTGCCCCCACTTGTAAATAAAGTGGGTTTTTTTTGTTTTTTGTTTGTTTGTTTGTTTGTTTTTGTTTTTCTTTTAAGAGAGAGAGAGAGAATTGGCATGCTAGGGCCTCAGCCACTGCAGTTGAATTCCAGACAGTGCACTACCTAGTGAGCATGTGTGACCTTGCACTTGCCTCGCCTTTGTGCTTGTGCAACTGGCTTATGTGGGATCTGGAGAGTCAAACATGGGTCCTTAGGCTTCATAGGCAAGCGCCTTAACCACTAAGCCATCTCTCCAGCCCCAAGTGGTTTTGTTTGTTTGTTTTTCATGATAGGGTCTCACTCTAGCCCAGGCTGACCTGGAATTCACTGTGTGTAGTCTCAGAGTGGCCTTGAACTCATGGCAATCCTACCTCTGCTTCCCCAGTGCTGGGGATTAAAGGCGTTTACCACCACACCTGGCCCAAGTTTTGATTGCTCCTATGAATGTAGTTTTGTTTCTGTGAGGTTTATGGAATTTTTAACTTTACTTTTGGGTTTAGTGGTGATCATGAGCCAACACGGGTATATGCTGGCAGAAAATAATGAATTTTGTTTGATCAATCCTTCACAGTTTAAAAAGATGAACAGTTGTTCAATTAACTTTTCTCTCACTTAATATTTAGTTGTTCATTAATTAACTCAGTGAAAACTACACTTAAAACTCAAAGCATTGTGTAGAGACTATACTCTGAGCCTTATAAGGGGATGATAGTATGTTAATTAGCTATTTCTACCTAGAAAATTACCCTGTTTTAGAGGCTAAAAGAGCATTCAGTGGGCTGGAGAGATGCCTTAGTGATTAAGGCACTTGCCTGCAAAGCTTAAGGATGCAGATTTGGTTCCCCAGTTCCCATGTAAGCCAGATGCACAAGGTGACGCATGTATCTGGAGTTTGTTTACAGAGGCTAGAGGCCCTGGTGTCCCTTCTCTCTCTCTCCAAAAAATATATAAATAAAATATCTTAAAAATAAGCTGTAATATAAAGAGCCTCAGAAAACCTATAAACTAACAGTCTGTTATAGGTGTGTCAGCTACTTATTTGAAAGAGAGAGAAAATGGATGCACCAGGGCTTCCTATTGCTGCAAACTCCATCATTTTGTGCATCTGTTTCTACAAAGATACTAGGGAATCGAATCCTGGCCATCATGCTTTGCAAGCAAGCGCCTTTAACTGCTGATCCATCTCTCTAGCCTCTGTTTGTTTTTAAAAACATTTTTGTTTATTATTTGAGAGGGGGTGGAGAAGAATGGGCATGCCAGGGCCTCCTGCAACTACAGATGAACTCCACATGCATGCTCCACTTTGTGCATCTGGCTTTATGTGGTTATTGGGAAATTGAACATGTCTCTAATGCACCCCCCTTTAAAAATATTTTATTTATTTATTTGAGAGAGAAATGGGCACACCAGGGCCTCTAGCCACTGCAAGTGAATGCCAGATGCATGTCACCTTGTGCATCTGGCTTACCTGGATACTGGGGAATTGAACCTGGGTACTTAGGCTTTACAGGCAAGTGCTTTAACTGCTAAGCCATCTTTCTAGCCCTATTTATTTCTAAAAATATTTTACTTATTTATTTGAGAGAGAGAGAATGGGCATGCCAGGGCCACTGGAAATGAATTCCAGATGCATGTACCTCCTTGCACATCTGGCTTTATGTGGGTACTGGAGAATTGAACTCTGGTTCTCAGGCTTGGCAGGCAAGTGCCTTAACCTCTGAGCCATCTCACCAGTCTCTAAATTTTTATTTTTATTTTATTTTATTTTGTTTTTTCGAGGTAGGGTCTCACTCTAGCTCAGGCTGACCTGGAATTCGCTAAATAGTGTCAGGGTGGCCTCCAACTCATGGCGATCCTCCTACCTCTGCCTCCCAAGTGCTGGGATTAAAGGCGTGCGCCACCACGCCTGGCTTTAATTAATTAATTAATTAATTTGTTTATTTTGGTTTTCCCAGGTAGGGTCTCACCCTAACTCAGGCTGACCTGGAATTCACTATGTAGTCTCAGAGTGGCCTCGAACTCACAGTAATCCTCCTACTTCTGCCTCCCGAATGCTGGGATTGAAGGTGTGTGCCACCATGCCCAGCTTTTTTTTTTTTTTTTTTTTTTGAGAGATAGAGAAAGAAAGAGTAGGTATACCAGGGCCTCCAGCCACTGCAAATGAACTCCAGATGGATGTACCACCTTATGCATCTGGCTTACATGGGTCCTGGAGAATTGAACCTGGGTTCTTGGGCTTTGCAGGCAAGTGCTTTAACTGCTAAGTCATCTCTCCAGCTCTTCTTTTTGTTTTGTTGAGACAGGGTCTCATGTAGCCAAGGATGACCTTGAGCTACTGATCATTTTGCCATCACCTCCCAGCTCATTTTTTTCTAATTTTACAATTAAAAAGTTGATAACATCACTGGAATTACTTTGAGGAGATAGATTATCAGTTTAACAAGTATACAAGTGCCGGGCGTGGTGGTGCACACCTTTAATCCCAGCACCTGGGAGGCAGAGATAGAAGGATCACTGTGAGTTTGAGGCAAGCCTGGACTACAGTGAGATCCTACCTCAGAAAACCACAAAACAAACAAAAACTATATATACAAGTGTCTATTGGGTTCAGCACCTCTCATGGAGTCAGACAAATCCCTGCTTTAAATGTAAGGTCATAAGTAGATAGTTATTATTAGGTTTTTCAAGGTAAGGTCTCACTCTAGTCCAGGCTGACCTGAAATTTACTATGTAGTTTCAGGGTGGCCTCAAATTCACGGTGATCCTTCTACCTCTGCCTCCCAAGTGCTAGGATTAAAGTCATGCACCGTCTCGCTTGGCTATAAGTAGATATTTCTTGTGATGGGTGCGGTCTTAGGTATATGTTGGAGTTTACCTTCTCGTTCATGGGACAAAACATTCAACCAGAAGTAGCTAATGGGAGGAAAGGGTTTATTTCAGACTTATAGTTTCAAGGGAAAGCTTTATTATGAGGGAGGAAACTGGTTCACTTCATCATACATCCACAGCAGAGTTAACAGCAATGCCAGCTGGCTCTGAACACAAGACTGGACTTACTCCCCGAGGTCCACCCCTGATGACACACTCCCTCCTGCAGGGTTTCACCTCCCAGAGACTCCACCAGGTGGGAACTAAACAGAAAGCTCAAACACAAATACTTTAGGCTATGCATTTGCATTCAAATCACTGTGCGTATGCGCGCGTGCGTGCGTGCTTGTGTGTGTGTGTGTGTGTGTGTGTGCGCGCGCACGTGCGCGTGCATGATTTTTAACAATTTCAGAAGGAAGGGGAAGCTGCAGTAGACAGTGTTGGTTTAGGAAGACTTATTAAGAGAAAGAATGTGCTGGAGAGATGGCTTAGCGGTTAAGGCGCTTGCCTATGAAGTCACAGAACCCAGGTTACATTCCCTAGGACCCACGTAAGTCAGATGTGATACATGTATCTGGTGTTTGCAGTGGCTGGAGGTCCTGCCCATTCTCCATTCTCTCTCTCTCTCTCTCTGCCTCTTTCTCATAAATAATATTTTAACAAAAGAGAAAGGATGTGGTTTGGGGCTTCAGGAACAGTTGTGTTAGCAAGGGTAGAAGGATGGTTTTGTTCAGAAAGGGTAGACAAGATCACATGAAGGAAGGAGTGATGGAGCACTTTCTTAATGTACCAGAGATTTTTCTCCTTTATCAATGATTGGCTTCCTCTTTCCCTTTCTTACTAGTGAAGCTATTAAGTATCTCACAGAAGCTCTCCAGTCTACCAGTGAATTAGAGCTTGAAGGTACCCTAGAAAAGATCATTGATGCCATTGAAAAGCAGCCCTGTAAGTAACATTTTCTATGAGGCTTAACTTGTTAATGTGGTTTTGTGCCTGCAATTAGATTTGCTGATTTAAATGTAAACTGAGGATTCATTAAGATGTTCCAGTGTTAAGAGGTATATCATGGTCATTTTCCCCCTAAGTTTGCTAGTTAAGTTATAACCTCAAGATATTCCTTAATGACCCTTTTACAGTTTGTAATATCCCTGGAACTGTGGGGGATGTTGAGTTTATCTCAGCCTCTCTTCTGCACTTGACTCCTGAATTTGATCTGGTTCTTTATGGTCATTTTTCCCCCCTCTGCAGACCAGTTACTGTGTCCTAAATGTTTGCGGGAAAATAGAAAAGTGAGACTATCTCACTTTCTTTTCCCTTCTTGCTTTCTTCAGAAATCTTTTGGTTAAATGATCTGATTCCAGCTGGGCGTGGTGGCACACGATTTTATTCCCAGCATTTGGGAGGCAGAGGTAGGAGAATCACTGTCAATTCAAGGCCACCCTGAGACTACATAGTAAATTCCAGGTCAGCCTGGGCTAGAATGAAATCCTACCTCAAAAAAACTAAAAAAAAAAAGGGGGGCAGGGGCTGGAGAGATGGCTTAGCAGTTAAGGTGTTTGCCTGAAGAGCCAAAGGATCCTGGTTTGATCCTCCAGGACCCACGTAAGCCAGATGCACAAGGGGGTGCATGCATCTGGAGTTCGTTTGCAGTAGCTGGAGGCCCTGGTGGCCCATTCTTTCCCTCTCTATGTCTGCCTCTTTCTCTCTCTCTAATAAGTAAATTAAATATACTAAAAATAGACAACAGAAAAAAAAATTTTTTTAAAGCGAAGAGAAAAGATGAAAATCTGATTCTAGGGCTAGAGAGATGGTTTAGTGGGTAAGGTACTTCAACTCCCCAGTACCCACATAAGCCAGATGCACAAGGTGGCACATGTGTCTGGAGTTCCTTTGCAGTGTCTAGAGGCCCTGGCATGCCCATTCTATCTCTTTGTCTATCTGCCCCCGCCTCTCTGTCCTGTAAATAAATAAAATACAGAAAATAAAAGATCTGAGCCATGCGTGGGGATGCACACCTTTAATCCCAGAACTTGGGAGGCAGAGGTAGGAGGATCACCATGAGTTCGAGGCCACCCTGAGACTACATAGTGAATTCCAGAACCGCCTGGACTAGAGTGAGACCCTACCTCAAAAAAACAAACAAAAAAAATCTGATTGTACAAGCATTGATCTACAAAGGAGAAATGCTCTTCTTGGGGGAAAAAAAATGTCTAGTGTTTCTGGTGCTTGAAGTATAGAAGTGATGCTGGCTCACTCAGATACTGTGTTGATTACATGTTACAGATACATGCCACTATATTCAGCAAAAAAAAAACAACTTTTTTTTTTGAGGTGGGGTCTCACTCTAACCCAGACTGATCTGGAATTCACTCTGTAGTCTCAGGCAGGCCTCAAACTCACAGTGATCTTCCTACCTTGGCCTCCTGAGTTCTGGGATTAAAGGTGCCAGTATGCCTAGCCAAAATAACTTCTTTTGAAAATTTTCTTTATTGACAACTTCCATAATTATAGACAATAACCCATGGTAGTTCTCTCCTCCTCCTCACTTTCTCCTTTGCAACGCCACTCTCCATCATATCCCTTCCTTCTCTCAATCAGTCTCTTTTATTTTGATGTCATCATCTTTTCCTATTATGATGGTCTTGTGTATGTAGTGTCAGGCATTGCGAGGTCATGGATATTCAGGCCATTTTGTGTCTGAAGGAGCATGTTGTAAGGAGTCCTACCCTTCCTTTGGCTCTTACATTCTTTCTGACCCCTCTTCTGCAATGGACCCTGAGCCTTGGAAGGTGTGATAGAGATGTTTTAGCACTCCTATGTCACTTCTTCTCAGCACCATGGTGCCTTTTGAGTCATCTCTAGATCACTGCCATCTGAAAAGTGAAGCTTCTCTAACCAAAAGTGAGCGTAGCATTAATATATGGGTATGGACATTAAGAGAAGTGCTTACTGGGCAGTTTGGTGAGCATAGTATATACATCTAGCCAGACAGCAGCAGACATTACATCCCTGTTGTAGGTTTTTAGTATCAGTATCAGGAATGTATTCCCTCCTGTGGAGCAGGCCTTCAGTCCAATTTTGAGAGTGGTTGGTTTCCCCTATAACAGACATACCACTGTTTGGCCTGGCTGGCCAAATTTAAGGCTTGCGGTGTCCACTGTTGAGTATCTTCACTGGTGATTTCTTTCTCGCCCATTGAACTGCATGCAGCATAGCCTTTTCCAGCTTTCTGTTAGCTGGTCTACATGGAAGATGTTTTTGGCTCAGCTCCAGCAGGATTTCTCAGTGACCTTGCATCCCAAATATGTGGAATCTTTAGCAATAAACTTTTTTTAAGCTTTAAATATTTTTTTAAAATTTATTTATTTGTAAACAGAGAGGGAGATAGAATATGGGCATGCCAGGGCCTCTTGACACTGCAAATGAACTCCAGGTGCATGTACTACTTTGTGCATCTGGCTTTGCATGGGTACTGGGCAATCCAAACTCTGGCCATCAGACTTTGCAAGCAAAATCCTTTATCTGCTAAGCCATCTCTTCATAAGCCATCTCTTCAGTCCCATGCCTTGCTTTTCATGAATCTTTTTTTTTTTTTTTTTTTTTTTTTTTGAGGATTTCACTCTAGTCCAGGCTGACCTGGAATTCACTATGGAGTCTCAGGTCTCAGGTGGCTCAAACTCATGGTGATCCTCCTACTTCTACCTCCCAAGTGCTGGGATTATAGGCATGCGCCACCATGTCCAGCCCTCGTGCATTTTTTTTTTTTTATTTATTATTTGCAAGGAGAGAGAGAGGAGACAGACAGAATAGGTGCACCAGGGCCTCTAGCCACTGCAAATGAACTCCAGATGCATGTACCCCCTTGTGCATCTGGTTTATGTGGGTCCTGGGGAATTGAACCTGGGTCCTTTAGCTTTGCAGGCAAGTGCCTTAACCATTAAGCCATCTCTCCAGCCCCCTCATGTATTTTTATTATTTGTTTATTTGAGAGAGACAAAGCATAGGTCATCAGGATTGCTGGCTGCAAACAAACTCTGGATGCATGTGCTCATGCCTGTTTTTTGTCGTTGTTGTTGTTGTTTTGTTTTGAGGTAGGGTTTCACTCTAGCTCAGGCTGACCTGAAATTCACTGTGTAGTCTCAGGGTGGCCTTGAACTTGTGGGGATCCTTCTACCTCTGCCTCCTAAGTGCTGGGATTAAAGACATGTGCCACCATGCCCAACCCTTTCATGCCTTTTTCTTTCTTTCCTTTCTTTCTTTCTTTCTTTCTTTCTTTCTTTCTTTCTTTCTTTCTTTTTCTTTCTTTCTTTCTTTGCCCCCTCCCCTCATGCCTTTTTAAAATATATATTTTTTTTATTTATTTATTTGAGAGAGAGAGGGAAGGAGAGAATGGGCACACCACTGCAAATGAACTCCATATGCATGCATCCCCTTGTGCATCTGGCTTACGTGGGATCTGAAGAATCAAACCGGGATCCTTTGGCTTTGCAAGCGAACACCTTAACCACTAAGCCATCTCTCCAGCCCCTCATCCCTTTTTTTTTTTTTTTTTTTTTTGGTTTTTCAAGGTAGGTTCTCACTCTGGTCCAGGCTGACCTGGAATTAGCTATGTAGTCTCAGGGTGGCCTCAAACTCATGGCGATCCTCCTACCTCTGCCTCCTGAGTGCTGGGATTGAAGGCGTGTGCCACCACACCTGGCTCTTCATGCCTATTTTTTAAAGTATTTTTATTATGTACAAGGTGGGGAGAGAAAATATGAGCACAGCAGGGTTTCTTACCACTGCAAACAAGCTCCAGATGTATGTGCTACTTTATGCATCCAACTTTATATTAGTGCTGGGTTATTGAACCTGGTCTGGCAGGCTTTGCAGGCAAGTGCCTTTGACCACTGAGCTCTTTTCCTAGCTCATCATGCCTGTTTTTTTTATTTATTTATTTATTTATTTATTTATTTATTTATTTATTTATTTATTTTGGTTTTTCAAGGTAGGGTCTCACTCTGGTCCAGGCTGACCTGGAATTAGCTACGTAGTCTCAGGGTGGCCTCGAACTCATGGCGATCCTCCTACCTCTGCCTCCTAAGTGCTGGGATTAAAGGCGTGCGCCACCACGCCCAGCATCATGCCTGTTTTTAAAAATTGATTTTGGGAGCAAGTGCCTTTAACCACTAAGCCATCTCCTAGCCCTAAAATTTCATTTCTGTTTTTGTCATCAAACATGATTGAACGCTTTTTCCAGGAGGCAGCCAGTCAGTTGGTCTTTCACTTATTTAGGGGCAATAATTAGTGATCAATAGTTCTGCAGTGCCATCATTTGATTTTTCCTGATTGATTCACTATGCCTAGGTTTTCAGGGTGGCACTCTGGTCCAGGCTGACCTGGAATTACCTCATCAGTCTCAGGGTGGCCTCCTCAATCCTCCTACCTCTGCCTCCCGAGTGCTGGGATTAAAGGCGTGAGCCACCACGCCCGGCTACATGCCTGTTTTTAAAAATTGATTTTGGGAGCAAGTGCCTTTAACCACTAAGCCATCTCCCTAGCCCTAAAATTTCACTTTGAAATTCTGTTTTCAGTGTCATCAAACATGATTGAACGCTCTGTAGTGGAGGCAGCAGTCCAGGAGTGCAGCCAGTCAGTTGATGAAAACATGTGAGTAAAATTGATTTTCTTTCTGTGGGAGTGCTTATTTAGGGGCGGGGGGGAATAATTAGTGATCAATAGTTCTGCAGTGGAAGCCATCATTTGTTTATTTTTCTTTTTAAACTTTCTAAAATATTTTATTGATTGATTGATTGATTGATTGATTGGAGAGAAAAAAAAAGAGAGAGAATGGGCGTGCCAGAGCCTCCAGCCACTGCAGACAAACTCCAGACGCATGCACCCCCTTATACATCTGCCTTAAATGGGTCCTGGAGAGTTGAACTGGGATCCTTTGGCTTTGCAGGCAAATGCCATAACCACTAAGCCATCTCTCCAGCCCCTCATTTGTTTCTTTTTAAATGATAGTTTACATTATAAATCTCATTATTATGTGACATCTCATTATTATGTGACTTATCCTTACCTTTTTTTTTTTGTAGAAATTGATCTCTCTTTTTTGTTTGTTTATAAAGATTTTATTTTTTATTTATTAGAGACAGAGAGAGGGAAAGAGAGAGAGGGAGAGGGAGAATGGGCATGCCAGGGCTTCTAGCCACTGCAAACGAACTCCAGACATATGCACCCCCTTGTGCATCTGGTTTACGTTGGACCTGGAGAGTCAAACCTGGGTCCTTAGGCTTCGCAGGCAAACGCCTTAACTGCTAAGCCATCTCTCCAGCCCATCCTTACTTTTTCAAATTTTATTTATTTATTATTATTTTTTAATTTTTATTTATTTATTTTTTTTGAGATAGTGAGAGAGAGGGAAAGAGGCAGACACAGAGAGAGAATGGGTGCGCAGGGCCTCTAGCCACTGCTAATGAACTGCAGACGCATGCGCCACCTTGTGCGTCTGGCTTAGCTGGGTCCTGGGGAATTGAACCAGGGTCCTTTGGCTTTGCAGGCAAATGCCTTAACCACTAAACCATCTCTCCAGCCCTATCCTTACTCTTTAAAAATATTTATTTATTTATTTTTATTTTTATTTTTTTGGTAGGGTCTCACTCTAGCTCAGGCTGACCTGGAATTCACTATGAAGTCTCAGGGTGGCCTCAAACTCATGGCAATCTCCTACCTCTGCCTCCGAAGTGCTGGGATTAAAGGCATGCGCCACCACACCCGACAAAAAAATTTTATTTATTTATTTATTTGAGAGGAAGAGAGAAGGCAGATAGAGAGAATGGACACATCAAGGCCTCCAGCCACTACAAACTCCAGACATGTTTTTCACCTTGTCACCTTGTGCATCTGGCTTATTTGGATTCTGGGGAATTGAACCTGGGTATTTAGGCTTTGCAGACAAGTGCCTTCCTTAACCACTAAACCATCCTTCCAGCCCAATCCTTACTATTGTTTCATAGAGTATGAAGTTATAGGTTTTTTTAAAAAAATATAATTTCCACTTTATTTTGTTTTCTCAGAAGACATTTTTTCTTCAGTCCCTAAGAATCCTGCTTTTTACATGGGCTTTGGTGGCGGTCGTGGAGCAATACCAGCAGGTCTAACCTGGAGTAGAGGGGTTTGTTCCTTCTGGGCTTCCCAAGATCAATTCCTAGCCATCTTGCTATGAATTACACAACTCACACAGTAATGCAGCTTCACATAGAGCTTGGGAAGAACATAAGTGTCAAAGACACTTGCTTTGGAAATGCCCCTAATGGTGGCAGCTTCTGCTAAGTCCTGAATGATGAACTTCTTTTTCTTTCTCTCTTTCTCTCTTTCTTTCTTTCTTTTTCTTGCTTTCTTATTTTCTTCCTCCCTCCCTCCCTCCCCCTCCCCCTCCTCCTCCTTCCTTCCTTCCTTTCTTTCTTTCTTCCCCCGCCTTCTTTCTATTAGAGACAGAGAAAGGGAAGGAGGGAGAGAGAGAGAATGGGTGCGCCAGGGCCTCTAGCCACTGCAAACGAACCCCAGATGCATGCGTGTGTCCCAGGGTCTTTTGCCACTTCAAATGAACATCATTGCTTGTGCCACTTTTTGCTTTTGTTATTAGGATAGTGGCTGGGGAAGTGAACTCAGACCAGCAGGCTTTGCCAGCCAGGATCTTCAACTGCTGAGCTATCTTCCCAGCCCTGAGATTATAGTGTTTATACCATTACTGACTTGATGCTTTACCAAACCAATCTAACTTTATATTCTGTATGCTGTGAATGAATTAAATGGAGCATCAGAAGTATAATTTACTAGCTGGGTGTGGTAGTTCATGCCTGTAATTCCACTACTAGAAAGGCTGAGAGATAAGATCCCCATGAGTTCAAAGCCAGCCTGGAATACAGAGCAACCTCTATTTCAGCCTGATCTAAAATGAGACCTACCTTGCCTCAAACAAACAGAAAACAAAATACAATTTGCTCTCTCTATATCTGCTTATTACTTTGTTTTAAATGAGGTCTCAGTATATAGCCCATGCTGGCCTTAAACTCACTATGGAGTCCATGCTGGTCTCCAGCTCTTTTTTTTTTTTTTTTTTTTTTTTTTTTCCAGTTTTTCGAGATAGGGTCTCACTCTAGCCCAGGCTGTACTGGAAGTCACTATGTAGTCTCAGGCTGGCCTCTAACTCACAGTGATCCTATTACTTCTGCCTCCCAAGTGATGGGATTAAAGGTATGCATTGCTACATGTAGCCCTCCGACTCTTGATTCTCCTGCTGTCTCCTTAAGTCCTAGGGTTACAGGAGTGCACTGCCATGCCTGTTACTTTCTTTTCTCTTGAAAGTAGAATGTCAGGCTGAAGAGGTGGTTTAGCAGTTAAGGAGCTGCCTGCAAAACCTAAGGACCCAAATTCGATTCCCCGGTACCCATGTAAGCCAGATGCACATGCTGGCACATGCATCTTGAGTTTGTTTGTAGTGGCTAGAGGCCCTGGCACACCCATAGTCTTAGCCTCTCTCTAATAAATAAGTAAAAAATAAAATATTTAAAAGAGAAAGTAGAATATACAAGGTAAAAATGTTACCTTTTTTACACTTTATAAGAAATGAAGGGCTAGAGAGATGGCTTAGCAGTTAGGGAGCTGGCTGTGAAATTTAAGGACCCAAGTTTGATTCCCCAGTACCCATGTAAGCCAGATGCACATGCATCTGGAGTTAGTTTATAGTAGCTAGAGGCCCTGGTGCACCCATATTCTTAGCCTCTCTCTTTCTAATAAATAAGTAAAAAATAAAATACTAAAAAAAGAGGGCTGGAGAGATGGCTTAGCAGTTAAGGCACCTGCCTGCTAAGCCTAAGAATGCCAGTTTGATTCTCCAGGTCCCACATTTAGCCAGATGCAGTGACACAAGGGTGTAATGCTGTACTTGCCCACAAGGGGGCACACATGTCTGGAGTTTGTATACAGACGCCAAGAGGCCGCTGGCGCACCCATTTTCTCTCTCTTTCTCTCTCTGTTTCTCTCCAAAAAAGAAAGAAAGTAGAATGTACAAGGTAGAAATGTTACCTTTTTTACACTTTATAAGAAATTAAGGGCTGGAGAAATGGCTTAGCAGGTAAGGCACTTGCTTGAGAAGTCTAAGGACCCAGATTTGATTCCCTAGTACCCACATAAGCCAGATGCATGAGGTGGCACATGTGTCTGGAGTTTGTTTGCAGTGGCTAGAAGCTCTGGCGTACCCATTCTCTTTTACTCTCTCTCTCTGCCTCTCCTTCCCTCCCTCTGTCAAATCAATAAGTAAAAAATTTAAAAACTTAAGTACATGGTCTGAGAAAATATAAAAGTATGTTATGTTTGAAATAAGATTATGATACAGGCTGTTATATTCACCATTTATGTTTTAGTAAATCAGGTCTGTGTTTGTGGGATGTTTTTCAGAGAGCATATTTTCAATATCATTGGAGCTTTTGACATTCCACGTTTTGTGTACAATTCAGAAAGAAAAAAATTTCTTCCGTAAGTATACCATATATACTTCAGTTTTGGCATACCTTTGTATATGAATGATAGTAAATAATATAGGAATTCCTTTTTTCTAGTCTGTTAATGACCAACCACCCGGCACCAAACTTACTTGGAATAGCAAGAGATAAAGCAGAACTATATCGTGAGCGATACACCCTTTTGCATCAGGTAAGCTGGGAGTCAGGGAATACCAGGTAAACTGGGGAGAAAAAGAGCTTCAGAAAAATCTCAGGGATATTTCAAGGATGACATTTTGTAGGTCAAAGTTTGTCATTCAAGGCCAGACATGGTGGTGCATGCCTATAACCCTAGCACTTGGGAGGCAGAAGCAGGAGGTTTACACAAGTTTGAGGACAACCTGGTCAATATAAGTGAGTTTTGGTCCAGCCATGCATATATAGAAAGACTGTCATCTCAAAAAAAAAAGATATTCAGTAGACTCTTAATGGGCTTTCTGTGATTGAGACCATATAGACCATATAGGGAACATAGAAATGCAGAGGTGCAAAAGATAATGATGATGTTAGAAATAGTAGCTTACCTCTTCAACATTTTGGCTAAGATCAAGTGTAGAAATAATAGCTGCAGCCGGGCATGGTGGCTCATGCCTTTAATCCCAGGCTGTGAGTTCAAGGCCAACCTGAGACTGCATAGTTAATTCCAGGTCAGCCTGGGCCAAAAACCAAAAAGAAAAAAAAAGAAGCTGGGTGTGGGCTTCTTCCTAAATAGTCCCATTTCTACTTTGATGCCTTTTGTGTGTGTGTGTGTGTGTGTGTCCGCTGGAGTTTAATTGGGGCTGCTTTCAGGAGCATGGGGAAGGAATTATTTATTGGAGCATGGGCAATTTACCAGTGGCTGTACCACTGAAGACAATGTCTCCCCCAGCAACCATTAATTGCCAAAACCCCCTCTGGGAGGAGTTTTGGTTCTGAAAACTTAGTCAAAAGCTGGTAGGTGGGGAAGTCCTAGATCCTTCATATGACAGAATGTTGATGTATCTTTTTTTTTCTTTTTTTTTTTTTTGGTTTTTCGAGGTAGGGTCTCACTCTAGGTCAGGCTGGAATTCACTGTGTAGTCTTAGGGTAGCCTCAAACTCATAGCAATCCTCCTACTTCTGCCTCCCGAGTGCTGGGATTAAAGGTATGCGCCACCATGCCCGGCTGATTGTGCAGGCTTATGGAGGTAAGGACAGCTGCTGTGACTCTGTAAGGACAATGACTATGTCATATGTGGAAGACAGTGTCTGTGCCACGTTCTTTCTTCCCCCTCTTCTTTTCCCATTCTTCAATATTCCCTGAGCCTTGGAGAGTGGCATATAGATGCTCCAATTAGGGCTAGGCACTCAATACTCTTCTTCTCAACACTTTGACCAGTTATGTGTCTTGAAAGTAGCCACCACCGACTGCAAAAAGAACCTCTGACTAGAGCTGAGAGCACACTAATCTATGTGCATAAACATAATTTTTAAAAAATTTATTATTCATTTGAGAGTGACAGAGAAAAGAGAGTGGGCACACCAGGGCCTCCAGCCACTGCAAATGAACTCCAGATGCATGTGCATCTGGCTTACATGGGTACTAGGGAATCAAGCCTCCAACTGTGGTCCTTAGGCTTCACAGGCAAGCGCTTAACTGCTAAGCCATCTCTCCAGCCCCAAACATAAATATTTAGAAGGCAATTTGATGGGCCCCACTTAGCAAAAACAATAGTAATAGCTCCCCACAGGATCTATGACCTCTCCAGCTCCTGGCTTTTGACTAAGTTTTCAGTACCAAGCATGAATTTTCTCCTGTGAAGTAAGTTCAAGTCCAATCATAGTAGTTGGCTACCCTCCATAACAGTCACACTACTATTGCATCAGTACTAGCCAAGTTTTTTATTTTTTATTTATTTATTTATTTTTTTGGTTTTTCGAGGTAGGGTATTGCTCTAGCCCAGCCTGACCTGTAATTCACTATGTATTCTCAGGGTGGCCTCAAACTCACACAATCCTCCTACCTCTGCCTCCCAAGTGCTGGGATTAAAGGAGTGCACTATCACACCAGGCTTCATTGTTTAACTTTTTAATAAATTTTATCTTGAAAATTGCTAGAGGAGTAGGGGATTTAACTGTGTGTAGAGTTCTTGGTACAAAGCCCTGTGTTGGGGATGTGTGGGGGTTTACTAGGTAATTGTGTTGTTTCATTTATATGGGCCTTAAAATTTGTTTTATCATCATGCTGTTTTAATGAATCTTAGTTTTAAGTGTCTGCTTCAATAATTCATACAAGGTTTTGTTTTGTTTTGTTTTGTTTTGTTTTGTTTTGTTTTGTAGAGAACCCATAGACACGAGTTATTTACTCCTCCGGTGATAGGTTCTCACCCTAATGAAAGTGGAAGCAAGTTCCAGGTTAGAACCTTGTCTTCATTGTTCATTGGATGTATATACAAGTTTAATATTTGTTAATAGTTTTGATTCACTGAATTTTAACTGAAAGTAAACTTGTGTAACTGTTTAGCTGTCACATGTGTGCCCCTCCACATACACAAAAGACAAAAATGAAACAACAAAACAAAGATGAGTTTCTTAGAATATATTTATAATCTTTAAGGCTTTATTTTGTTTTATTTTAGCTTAAAACAATAGAAACCTTATTGGGTAGTACAACCAAAATTGGAGATGTGATTGTTCTTGGAATGATAACGCAGTTAAAAGAGGTAAGTTGAAAGCTGGTGTGGTGGTGCACCCTTTTAATCCACAGCACTCAGGAAGCAGAGATAGGAGGATCACCGTGTGTTCAAGGCCACCCTGAGACTCCATAGTGAATTCCAGGTCAGCCTTGGCTAGAGTGAAACCCTACCTCAAAAAACCAAAAAAATAAAAGATAAGTTGAATTTGATATGCATTAGACTTTTATTTTCAGACTTGGGCTGGTAAAATGTTGGTACTATAGGACATTTCTATAGAGTATAAGAACATATTCTTCACTAGAAACTTACCTCAGTAACTAAGTCACCTTTCAGCTGTGTTCAGTTTTCTTTTTTTTTTTTTCTTTTTAATATTTTTTATTTATTTATTTGAGAGAGAGGAAGAGGCAGAGAAAGAGAGAATGGGTGTGTCAGGGCCTCCGCCCACTGCAAATGAACTCCAGACACATGTGCCCCTTGTTCATCTGGTTTATGTGAGTCCTGGGGAATCGAACCAGGTTCCTTAGTCATCACAGGCAAACACCTTAACTGCTAAGCCATCTCCCCAGCCCTGTGTTCAGTTTTCTGAGGAGTCTTGTCCAGATGTTCAGTCTGTATAATCTGAGATTAGGCTCCTTGTGACCTTCAATTGAACCTGAACTGAGTATCCAGTTTCTAAACAGGCAAACTGCAGACCACATCCTGGCCTTGCAGGTCGCTCTCTTAAATGCTAGCATCTGCTGTGGCCTCATGGCAGCCAGCTAAGGTAATCTTTGCCCCCAGTGGCATGCAATAGTCATTCACTCCTCAGTGACTGTGAGTGGTCTAAATATCAATTCAATTTTAGTCCCAGGTTGACAAAATGTAGAAATCTGAACTCGCAGTTGCTGATGTTTATCCTACAGTATTCAATTGTCAAACTTCTTAGTATTTTAATTATTTGTCATAGTATTCATGAGTATAATTCTGTTTTAGGGGAAATTTTTTCTGGAAGATCCTACTGGAACAGTACAACTGGATCTTAGTCAAGCTATATCCTTTGCTTTAACAACAACAATGAAAAAATCTGTTACAGGAGTGGAGGACCACCTGCTTAGCATGTGTTATGTCCTGGGTTCAATCCTTAGCAACACACACATGTGCAAATAAAAAAAAAGTTAGGTTATGTACACTAGGGTTTCAAGTATTACTACCATATAGTGGTAGCATAGGAATATAAAGTCTTAATCAGAGACCAAGCTACTTTACTTCTTTCTTAAAATGTTTTATTATTGGCTTGTGTGTGTATGGCACACCATGATCTTCTACTACAAATAAACACCAGATGTTTGTGCCTTTTTTGCATTCTGCTTTATGTGGGTGGCTGGGTAATTGAACCCAGGCTGGCAGGTTTTGCAAGCAAGCACCTTTAACCACTGAGCCATCTCCCTAGTCCTTTTATTTACTTATCTGGGGACCCTGGAGAAATACCTGAAGAAATTTATAACATAATAACAGTATCCTATACTCTGAATATTTAAGCCTAAAAACTTCAAAGCTGTTGTCTAAGCTGTAGATCACTTCAAATGTGAAATTTTAAATATATTTTATTATTTATTTATTTGAGAGAGAGAGAATGGGCACATCAGGGCTTCTAGCCACTGCAAATGAACTCCAGATGCATGTGCCACCATGTGCATCTGGCTTACATGGGTACTAGAGACTTGAACCTGTGTCCTTAGGCTTGGCAGGCAAGTACCTTAACCACTAAGCCCCCAAATCCAAAGTTTTTTAGTTTATTATTTAAAAGTCCTTTAGGAGGGCTGGAGAGATGGCTCAGTGGTTAAAGCACTTGCCTGCTAACCCTAAAGACCTAGGTTTCTTTCTCTTTCTCTCTTAAATTAAAAAAAAAAAAAACATAATAAACAACCCCTCCCCCAAATAAAAGAAACAAAACCAAGTTAAAGACCTTTGGAGCTCAGAATGCATTTGACCCAATTGCTGCCCCACACAGAAATAAAATTCTTTTCCTGAGCAGTTGTGTACCAATTCCATAGTGGTTTATACACAGAGGCATGCTTTGTCTTAGCCGAAGGTAAGTATGCCCTTTCCCTGTCTTCATTGTTATCTAATTAAAAACAAAACAAACAAACAAAAACTACATGAGTATTGCAGCCAGCTTCATGTTGCTAGCAGAAAACACCCAACCGAGAGTAGTTTGTGGGAGGAGAGGGCTTATTTTGGCTTATAGACTCCAGGGGAAGCTCCATGATGGCAGGGGAAAATGATGGCATGAGCAGAGGATGGATATCACCTCCTGGCCAACATTAGGTAGACAACAGCAGTAGGAGAGTGTGCCAAACACTACCAAGAGGAAGCTGGGAAGCTGGCTATAACACCCAAAAGCACACACCCAACAATATACTGCCTCCCAAAGTGCCTCCAGCTGGGAACCTAAGCCTTCAGATCACATAAGTTTATGGGGGACACCTGAATCAAGCCACCACAACTAGGTAAGATAATAACAAGATACAGTTAGGGAGAGCATTCTTGTTTTTTTTTTTTTTTGGTTTTTCGAGGGAGAGTCTCCCTGTAGCCTAGGCTGACCTGAAACTTACTCTGTAGTCTCAGGGTGGCCTCAAACTCACGACAATCCTCCTACCTCTGCCTCCCGAGTACTGGGATTAAAGGCGTCTGCCACCACGCCCGGCTGAGAACATTCATTTTTGAGGAGTATGTTCTTTTCTATATGGGTATGTGTATACCACAGTGCACAGAGGACAGCCTCATCGCCTTCCACTTTGTTTGAGATAGGGTCTTTCTTGTTTGCTGCTACAAACACCAGACTAGTTGGTGCACAAGCTTTGGGATTCTCCTGGCTCTGCCTCCTATTGCCATCGGAACATTAGGATTATAGACTGTGCACTTGACTTTGGGGGGTTCTGGGAATCTGAACTCCTGTGGTCATGCTCATACAGCAAGTACCTTTAACCACTGAGCCATACTCCAGCCTCGAGAATCTTTTTTTTTTTTTCTTCAAATTTTTACTTAAAAAAATATGTTTTTATTTATTTATTTATTTATTTATTTATTTATTTATTTATTTATTTGAGAAGGGGAAGAGAGAGAGACGCGCCAGGGCCTCCAGCCACTACAAACAAACTCCAGATGCATACGCCCCCTTGTGCATCTGGCTTAGGTGGGTCCTGGAGAATCAAACCAGGATCCTTTGGCTCTGCAGGCAAATGCCTTATCACTAAGCCATCTCTCCAGCCCAAATTTTTACTTATTTATTTGCAAGTGTGTTTCTGTATGTGTGCTTACATATGCCAGGATCTGTTGCTGCCAGATTTGTGTGCCACCTGTTGTATCTGGCTTTTATGTGGATGCTGGGGGAATCAAACCTAGGCCAGCATGCTTTGCAAGCAAGAGTCTTTAACCACTGCATCTCCCTTGCCCCTGAGAACATAGTAAACTAACTCTTAAAAGTAGGCTACTAAGCCGGGCGTGGTGGCGCACGCCTTTAATCCCAGCACTCGGGAGGCAGAGGTAGGAAGATTGCTGTGGGTTCAAGGCCACCCTGAGACTGCATAGTGAATTCCAAGTCAGCCTGAGCTAGAGTGAGACCCTCCCTCGAAAAACCAAAAAAAAAAAAAAAAAGTAGGCTACTAGTCATCTTATTGAGGCACAACTTGGAAGTATACTAAAAACCACTAAATTATGGGTTTTTTTTTTTTTTTTTTTTTTTTTTTTTTTTTTCAAGGTAGGGTTTCACTCTGGTCCAGGCTGACCTGGAATTAACTATGTAGTCACAGGGTGGCCTCAAACTCATGGCAATCCTCCTACCTCTGCCTCCCAAGTGCTGGGATTAAAGGTGTGCGCCACCTCGCCCGGCTAAATTGTATTTTTATTTGACATGTGAACTATATCTTAATAAAGTTGAAAAATCTTTTAGACTTTACATAGGGTCATACAGTGAAACATTTCCTAAGTTACATCGCTAATCTTTCTTTTAATTTTTATTCATTTATCTGAGAGGTAGAGAAAGAGGTAGAGAGAGAAAGAGTGGGCACACCAGGGCCTTCAGCCATTGCAAATGAACTCCAGATGTGCCACCTTGTACATGTGGTTTACATGGGTGCTGGGGAATCGAGGCTCGAACTATGGTTCTTAGGCTTCACAGGCAAGCACTTAACAACTAAGCCATCTCTCCAGCACCATAGCTAATATTTCTACTCCAACATGTACTGTGGAATATCCTCTCAATACATACACAAAGTGCAAGGTTTTACTTCATTTATTTATTTGAGAGAGAAAGAGACAGACAGAGAATGGGTGCACGAGGGCCTCTAGCCACTGCAAACAAAGTCCAAACACATGCGCCACCTTGTGCATCTGGCTTACGTGGGTACTGAGGGATCAAACCTGGGTCCTTAGGCATGGCTGGCCAGTGCCTTAATCGCTAAGCCATCTTTCCAGCCCAGGTTTTTCTTTTGAGTCTATTTGTACTTCATTTAGTTTTATTTATAAAGTTTAGGCTCTGTGGCTTGAAGTTATATAGCTCAGTGGGATTGACATCTTCTGTAGTTAATTTGTGGGACATGAGACTATAGTATCATTTATGTAACAGATTTGTCCTTTCAAACAAGAATTGAACTGGTGAAAGTAATGCGTTACTTCTCTCTTTTTTTTTAGGTTGGTTTGAAGATCAAGTGTTTCATGTCAATGCCTTTGGATTTCCACCCACTGAACCATCGAGTACTACTAGGTATTAAAATGTTTGATTTAAAACTCTATAGAAGCCGGGTGTGGTGGCACACGCCTTTAATACCAGCACTCAGGAGGCAGAGGTAGGAGGATCGCCGTGAGTTCAAGGCTAACCTGAGACTACATAGTGAATTCCAGGTCAGCCTGGGCTAGAATGAGACCCTACCTCAAAAAAAACAAAAATAAAAAATAAATAAAACTCTATAGAAATTTTATGATACTGGCAGTAGTGAATATAGGATAGCATATGTCAGTTACAGGGCTTCTCTCTGTTTTAGAAAGAAAAGAGCAATGGAAATCTTCTTGTCTTACCTGTCCATATAAGATTGATAAAAAGTTCAAGGGAAATAGGGGAGAGTGAAACACTTAGACAAAAGTGATTACTGTGTTAATAGAAAGGTCTTTTTCTTTTTCTTCTCTTTTCTTTTTGAGACAGGGCCTTGCTTTGTATCCTTTACTGGCCAAGAACTCACATCAGTCTTCTTGCTTGAGCCTCCCAAGTACTGAGATTACAGGTGTGTATGGCCATGCCTTTAATTTTTTTTTTTTGTTTTGTTTTGTTTTTTGAGGTCGGATCTTGCTGTAGCCCAGGCTAAACTGGAATTCACTATGTAGTCTCGGGGTGACCTCAAGCTCTGGTGATCCTCTCACCTCTGCCTCCTGAGTGCTGGGATTAAGGAAAATGCCACCATGCCCGGCTATTTTTGTGTTCTAAATGAAATTATGAGAGACAGATAAGGGGCTGTAGGGTAGATGGCTCAGGGGTTAAAGCTGCTTGCTTGCATGCCCTGCCGGCCTGGGTTTGATGCCCTATTATCCATGTAAAGCCAGATACACAAAGTGGTGCATGTGTCTGGAGTTGAGTTCATTTGCATTGGCAAGAGGCCCAGGAGCTCCCATTATCTCCTTTTTTTTTTCTCTCCATCTTTCTGTCTTGCTCCATCTCTCTCTCAAATAAATAAGTAAAAATGGAGCCGGGCGTGGTGGCGCACACCTTTAATCCGAGCACTCGGGAGGCAGAGGTAGGAGGATCTTCGAGAGTTCAAGGCCAGCCTGAGACTACATGGTCAATTCCAGAGCAAGACCTTACCTCAGAAAAACAAACAAACAAAAAAGCAAGCTGGGTGTAGTGGCACATGCCTTAATCCCAGCACTTGGGTGGCAGAGGTAGGAAGATGGCTGAGAGTTCAAGGCTACCCTGAGACTACATAGGGCCACAGTGAGACCCTACCTCAGAACAGTCACCAAAAAAAAAAAAAAAAAAAAAAGCCAGGAGTGATGGCACATGCTTTTAATCCCAGGGAGGATCTCTGTGAGTTCAAGGTCACCTTGAGACTACATAGTGAATTCCAGATCAGCCTGAGTTATAGTGAGATCCTACCTCCAAAAACCAAAAGAGAGAGAGAGACGGCTAAAGGACAGAGACTGAGAGGCTAGTGCATGAAGTTCCAGCCTGGGGCCAGAGATGGCTGGGGTGGAGATCTATACCTGGTCCCTTTATTGGCATTATAATGTGTGTTATAAAAATGTGTTATTCCTTTAAATTTTCCTGGGGAGCTGGGCTGTGGTGGCTGAAGCCTTTAATCCCAGCATGAGTTCAAGTCCACCCTGGAAGTACGTAGTGAACTTCCAGGTCAGCCTGGACTAGAGTGAGACCCTACCTTGAAAAACCAAAAAAATATATAAATTTTCCTAGGGAGACGTGAATAAACTTCAGTTTGCACTAGATAGGTCATTAAATACAGCAAAATAATAATTCTACCCAGGTATAGCTTGGTGAACCAATGGATTTACTTTTTTGGAGCATGTGTGAGGGGTTATAGGAGTATGGGTGATCCTCCAAAAGCTGTGTGACTACTTCCCTGTCACTGCATAGATGGAGTCCCCCTTCAGTTAACTTTCTACCTCTTTGATATGCTAGTACCTCTGGAGCTCATAGGCAGCTAGGTCAGAGTTACATGGGATGGGGCACAGAAGGGATGGCTGGACTCTCATGTGAGGCTCTAATGGCCTATCCCACCTTCCCCTATGTGGATTGCCAACAAACCTGACCTTGCTGAGGGTCTTGTTGGTGATCAGGCTGCTCTGATGAAGATGGTAATGGATGCTATGCTCCAAGGACATGTATGCATAGTGGGCATTCCTTTGTAACCTTTTTTTTTTTTTAATGGTATACACTCTCCATTTTCTGTGAAGTATTTTTGTTGCATGATTTGTGATATCTAGCATATTTTTACTTTCTTAGTGAAAAGAATATAGGACAGAATGTAATTATGTTATAATTATATAGGGCATACTATGGAAGTATTAATTTTTTTGGAGGGCCTTCTAATACATCAGTGAAGACTTCTGCCAAACTAAAACAACTGGAAGAAGAGAATAAGGATGCCATGTTTGTTTTTGTATCTGATGTTTGGTTGGATCGAGTAGAAGTACTGGAAAAACTTCATATAATGTTTTCTGGTAGGTATATTGTTTTCTATTCTTTTTTTTTGTTGTTGTTTCCTAAGGTAGTGTCTCACTCTGGCCCAGGCTGACCTTTAACTCGCTATGTAGTCTCAGGGTAGCCTTGAACTCACAGTGATACTCCTACCTCTGCCTCCTGAGTGCTAGGATTAAATGTGTGAGACACCACACCCTGGCTCTTATGTTCTTTTTTGAATAGTTATAAGGGTTGAAGTCTTAAGATAAAATGCTTGCTGTGTTGTGCTGGTGTGCATCTGTGATCCCTGCTACCTGGGAGACTGAGACATGGAGCTCTCTTGAGCTAAGGTCAGTTTGGTCAACAGAGGAAGACCTCTTCTGAAAAAGAAAGGCAGCAGGCTGGAAAGATGGCTTAGCAGTTAAGGCATTTGCCTACAAAGCGAAAGGATCCTGGTTTGATTCTTGAGGACCCACATAAGCCAGATGCACAAGGGGGCGCATACATCTGGAGTTCATTTGCAGTGGCTGGAGGCCCTGGTGCACCCATTCTTTCTCTCTCTGCCGCTTTCTCTCAAATAAATAAATAAATAAACATTAAAAAAAAAAAAAAAGAAAGAAAGAAAGAAAGGCAGCAAAAACAAAACCCTTGTGGTTAAAAATTTTTAACCTTGGCTTGGAGAGATGGCTTAGCGGTTAAGGTGCATGACTGTGAAGCCTAAGGACCCTGGTTTGAGTCTACGGGTCCCACGTAAGCCAGATGCACATGGTGGCGCATGTGTCTGGAGTTCGTTTGCAGTGGCTAGAGGCCCTGGCACGCCCATTCTCACTCACTCTCTCTCTCAGTGATATTCTGTCTCTAATAAATAAATAAAAGTAAAATCTTAAAAAAAAATTTTTTTTTAACCTCAAAAAGATTGAAAAGTGAGGGCTGGAGAAATGGCTTAGTGGTTAAGGCGTTTTCCTACAAAGCCAAAGGACCATGCGTCAATTCCCCAGGACCTACATAAGCCAGATGAACAAGGTGGCACATGTGTCCAGAGTTCATTCGTAATAGCTAGAGGCCCTGGCATGCCCATTCTCTTCCCCTCTCTCTTTCCTTTTCTCTGCCTCTTTCTCTCTCAAATAAATAAATTAATTAATTTTTAAAAAGATTGAAAAGTGATGTTCTTTTATCTTCTAGGCTATTCTCCAGCACCTCCAAGCTGCTTCATTCTGTGTGGTAATTTTTCATCCGCACCATATGGGAAAAATCAAATTCAAGCTTTAAAAGGTATTAAGGATCTCTTTAATAATGAGTGCTTCTGTATTTATATAAACTATATGTATTTATAGAACATTGATAAGACATTATCCATAATATTTTTATTTTCACAAGATGTAGGGTTTTATTTAATTAAATGTAACTTAGTTTTTGTATATTACACATAAATTAAATTTAATGTCCTTTTAAAAATTTTAGATTCTCTAAAAACTTTGGCAGATATAATATGTGAATACCCAAATATTCGCCAAAGGTAATGTTCTCTACTTTTATATATTTTTACTTGAAATAGTTTTGTTTAAATGAATCTTAAGAGGTAGGAGTGTTGGTGCACACCTTTAATCCCAGTACGCGGTAGGCAGAGATAGGAAGATTGCTGTGAAGTTGAGGCCAGCCTAGGACCACAGAGTGAGATCTAGGTCTACCTGAGCTAGAGTGAGACCCTCCCTCAAAAAAAATCTAAAAAAAGAAAAAAGAAAAAGAATCTTAGTGTTCATATCATTGATTATAAAGAAATTACTAGAGGTTGGAAATAGGGCTCAGAGTACTACTCTAGCATGCCTAGCATGTACAGCTGTACCCACACATGCATATACCACACTACATGCATACACATCACATACGTTATCCTCAAACACCCCCACACACACACACATACACACAAACACAAAAACCTGGGCATTAACACTGGTGGCAGGCAGAAAGATCAGGAATTCAAGGTCATTTTTCAGTTACATGGAGAGTTTGAGGCTGTCTTGGGCTACATGAAACTGAGAGCTTGTCTTAAAGAAAAATGAAGGAAAGAAATTATTAGTAGAAAAAGAAAAATAAGAAAATCAAATAAGCTAAGAGATAAATTGTTACATTATAATATATGTTAGATAGCTCTATACATTTATAGTGAAATATATTAAAAGGGGGAGTAGAAATTATATTTTTGGGTGACATTATAAGTCTAGACCTTTATCATTCAATATGATATCTACTGGGTTCATATGTTTCTCTAACATTAATGTTTCATAAAATTTGAAATTCAGCTGGGTGTGGTGGTGCATGCCTTTAATCCCAGCACTCAGGAGGCAGAAATAGGAGGATCACCATGAATTCAAGGCCACCCTGAGACTACATAGTGAATTCCAGGTCAGCCTGAGCTAGAGTGAGACCCTACCTCAAAAAAACAATATATAAATAAATAAATAAATTAATTAATTAATTTAATTTAAAAATCTGAAATTCGGTCCTCAGCCATATTAGCCACAATTAGAGCACATTCAATAGCTAGATAGTGCTAACTATAGAACATCTTTGTCATTATATCATTGGTGTAAGACTAGACTTATTTTAGTAGTTTGTTAAAATACATGAAAAATTTTAAATTCTTGGTCTGGGGAGATGGCTCAGTGGGTAAAGTGCTTGCCATGCAAGCCTGAGAACCTGATTTTGGATTTCTAGTACCCAGGTATGCATCTGTAATTCCAGCCCTGGGGAAGTAAAGACATTAACATCCCTGGGGCTTGCTGGCTGGCTGGACTAGCAAAATTCGTGGGCTCTGGGTTCAGTGAAAGAACATTTCCCAAAAAATAAGGTAAATAGAGACTGAGGAAGACACGTGATAGTGACCTGTGGCCTCCATATGCATGCACATCCACAAAACATATTTAAACAAACACAGAGATGCATACCACACTCACATACAAATTACAAAAATATTCTTTTAGGTGGGCATGGTGTCACATGCCTTCAACCCAGTATTGGAGAAGCTAATATGGAAGGATTGTAAACTTGAGGCCAGCCTGGACTATATAGGCCTGAACAATATAGCAAGATCCAGACTATATATAACAAATGCATAAATTAGTTAGAGCTAGTAACTTGTTTGTAGACCCCTGGGTAGTATTGCCATAGTGTTTTTAATGGGTGATGTTGAATTTTGCTGCAGTAGTCGTTTTGTGTTTGTCCCTGGTCCAAAGGATCCTGGATTTGGTTCCATCTTGCCAAGGTAACTTATATCAAATTTTTACAACAGTCAACAAAATTCTGTAATATTTAAAAATATTTTCTAAACCATATAAATTGTTCTTATAGGCCGCCACTTGCTGAAAGCATCACTAGTGAATTCAGACAAAAGATACCATTTTCAGTTTTTACTACCAATCCTTGCAGGTAAATATCATTTGGTGTTAAACTTTCATTTAAGAAGGCATTCTTGATCAGTCGGGCGGGGGAGGGAAGAAGAAGGGGCATTATTCACACGCCTTTAATCCCAGCACTTGGGAGGCAGAGGTAGGAGGATCGCTGTGAATTCTAGGCCACCCTGAGACTACATAGTGAATTCCAGGTCAACCTGGGCTAGCGCAAGACCCTACCTCAAAAATAATAATAATAATAACAATAATGGAGACTTTAAACTTGATAAGTTATCATCTCTGTTTTGAAAACTCCACATTTATAGCTCCAACTCAGACCTTTCTCACAATTCCACACTTATAGATCCATTTGCTTACTCATCTTTTCTTTGATATCTACTAGAGAAAAATGAACCCTGATCCTCCTCCCTGCCATCACCCCTCACCTGTTCTGTGGCCTTCCCTTTTCTAGTTCATGGCACCTTGTCCTTCCACTTGCTCAGGCCAACAACTTTGCAGTTTCTCTCACATGCTGTTTCCAGCAAGTCCTATGGACTTTGAAATACATACATAAATTTAATCCCAGGTCTCAGGAGGCTAAAGGAGGAAGATTGCTATGAGTTTGAGGCTAGCCTGGGCTACAGAGGGAGTTCCAGGTTAATTTGGACCCTGTCTAAAAACAAAGAAACAATAAGTACAATATAGGAAAAACAGCCACAAAAATGGATTTACTTTTTTGGAGCATGTGTGAGGGTTATAGGAGTATGGGTGATCCTCCAAAAGCTGTGTGACTACTTCCTGTCACTGCACAGATGGAGTCCCCCTTCAGTTAACTTTCTACCTCTTTGATATGCTAGTACCTCTGGAGCTCATAGGCAGCTAGGTCAGAGTTACATGGGATGGGGCACAGAAGGGATGGCTGGACTCTCATGTGAGGCTCTAATGGCCTATCCCACCTTCCCCTATGTGGATTGCCAACAAACCTGACCTTGCTGAGGGTCTTGTTGGTGATCAGGCTGCTCTGATGAAGATGGTAATGGATGCTATGCTCCAAGGACATGTATGCATAGTGGGCATTCCTTTGTAACCTTTTTTAATGGTATACACTCTCCATTTTCTGTGAAGTATTTTTGTTGCATGATTTGTGATATCTAGCATATTTTTACTTTCTTAGTGAAAAGAATATAGGACAGAATGTAATTATGTTATAATTATATAGGGCATACTATGGAAGTATTAATTTTTTTGGAGGGCCTTCTAATACATCAGTGAAGACTTCTGCCAAACTAAAACAACTGGAAGAAGAGAATAAGGATGCCATGTTTGTTTTTGTATCTGATGTTTGGTTGGATCGAGTAGAAGTACTGGAAAAACTTCATATAATGTTTTCTGGTAGGTATATTGTTTTCTATTCTTTTTTTTTTTGTTGTTTCCCTAAGGTAGTGTCTCACTCTGGCCCAGGCTGACCTTTAACTCGCTATGTAGTCTCAGGGTAGCCTTGAACTCACAGTGATACTCCTACCTCTGCCTCCTGAGTGCTAGGATTAAATGTGTGAGACACCACACCCTGGCTCTCATATTCTTTTTTGAATAGTTATAAGGGTTGAAGTCTTAAGATAAAATGCTTGCTGTGTTGTGCTGGTGTGCATCTGTGATCCCTGCTACCTGGGAGACTGAGACATGGAGTTCTCTTGAGCTAAGGTCAGCTTGGTCAACAGAGGAAAACCTCTTCTGAAAAAGAAAGGCAGCAGGCTGGAAAGATGGCTTAGCAGTTAAGGCATTTGCCTACAAAGCGAAAGGATCCTGGTTTGATTCTTGAGGACCCACATAAGCCAGATGCACAAGGGGGCGCATACATCTGGAGTTCATTTGCAGTGGCTGGAGGCCCTGGTGCACCCATTCTTTCTCTCTCTGCCTCTTTCTCTCAAATAAATAAATAAATAAATATTTAAAAAAAAAAAAAAAAAAGAAAGAAAGGCAGCAAAAACAAAACCCTTGTGGTTAAAAATTTTTAACCTTGGCTTGGAGAGATGGCTTAGTGGTTAAGGTGCATGACTGTGAAGCCTAAGGACCCTGGTTTGAGTCTCACGGGTCCCACGTAAGCCAGATGCACATGGTGGCGCATGTGTCTGGAGTTCGTTTGCAGTGGCTAGAGGCCCTGGCACGCCCATTCTCACTCACTCTCTCTCTCAGTGATATTCTGTCTCTAATAAATAAATAAAAGTAAAATCTTTAAAAAAATTTTTTAACCTCAAAAGATTGAAAATGAGGGCTGGAGAAATGGCTTTCAGTTCCTTAAAAGCCTTTTCCTACAAAGCCAAAGGACCATGCATCAATTCCCCAGGACCTATAAGCCAGATGAACAAGGTGGCACATGTGTCCAGAGTTCATTTCTAGTAGCTAGAGGCCCTGGCATGCCCATTCTCTTCCCCTCTCTCTTTCCTTTTCTCTGCCTCTTTCTCTCTCAAATAAATAAATTAATTAATTTTAAAAAATTGAAAAGTGATGTTCTTTTATCTTCTAGGGCTATTCTCCAGCACCTGAAGCTGCTTCATTCTGTGTGGTAATTTTTCATCCAGTGTCATATGGGAAAAATCAAATTCAAGCTTTAAAAGGTATTAAGGATCTCTTTAATAATGAGTGCTTCTGTATTTATATAAACTATATGTATTTATAGAACATTGATAAGACATTATCCATAATATTTTTATTTTCACAAGATGTAGGGTTTTGTTTAATTAAATGTAACTTAGTTTTTGTATATTACACATAAATTAAATTTAATGTCCTTTTAAAAATTTTAGATTCTCTAAAAACTTTGGCAGATATAATATGTGAATACCCAAATATTAAGCCAAAGGTAATGTTCTCTACTTTTATATATTTTTACTTGAAATAGTTTTGTTTAAATGAATCTTAAGAGGTAGGAGTGTTGGTGCACACCTTTAATCCCAGTGACTCAGTACCAGAGATAGGAAGATTGCTGTGAAGTTGAGGCCAGCCTAGGACCACAGAGTGAGATCTAGGTCTACCTGAGCTAGAGTGAGACCCTCCTCAAAAAAAAATCTAAAAAAGAAAAAAAAAAAGAATCTTAGTGTTCATATCATTGATTATAAAGAAATTACTAGAGGTTGGAAATAGGGCTCAGAGTACTACTCTAGCATGCCTAGCATGTACAGCTGTACCCACACATGCATATACCACACTACATGCATACACATCACATACGTTATCCTCAAACACCCCACAACACACACACATACACACAAACACAAAAAACCTGGGCATTAACACTGGTGGCAGGCAGAAAGATCAGGAATTCAAGGTCATTTTCAGTTACATGGAGAGTTTGAGGCTGTCTTGGGCTACATGAAACTGAGAGCTTGTCTTAAATTGCTTGAAGGAAAGAAATTATTAGTAGAAAAAGAAAAATAAGAAAATCAAATAAGCTAAGAGATAAATTGTTACATTATAATATATGTTAGATAGCTCTATACATTTATAGTGAAATATATTAAAAGGGGGAGTAGAAATTATATTTTTGGGTGACATTATAAGTCTAGACCTTTATCATTCAATATGATATCTACTGGGTTCATATGTTTCTCTAACATTAATGTTTCATAAAATTTGAAATTCAGCTGGGTATGGTGGTGCATGCCTTTAATCCCAGCACTCAGGAGGCAGAAATAGGAGGATCACCATGAATTCAAGGCCACCCTGAGACTACATAGTGAATTCCAGGTCAGCCTGAGCTAGAGTGAGACCCTACCTCAAAAAAACAATATATAAATAAATAAATAAATTAATTAATTCATTAATTTAAAAAATCTGAAATTCGGTCCCTCAGCCATATTAGCCACAATTAGAGCACATTCAATAGCTAGATAGTGCTAACTATAGAACATCTTTGTCATTATATCATTGGTGTAAGACTAGACTTATTTTAGTAGTTTGTTAAAATACATGAAAAATTTTAAATTCTTGGTCTGGGGAGATGGCTCAGTGGGTAAAGTGCTTGCCATGCAAGCCTGAGAACCTGATTTTGGATTTCTAGTACCCAGGTATGCATCTGTAATTCCAGCCCTGGGGAAGTAAAGACATTAACATCCCTGGGGCTTGCTGGCTGGCTGGACTAGCAAAATTCGTGGGCTCTGGGTTCAGTGAAAGAACATTTCCCAAAAAATAAGGTAAATAGAGACTGAGGAAGACACGTGATAGTGACCTGTGGCCTCCATATGCATGCACATCCACAAAACATATTTAAACAAACACAGAGATGCATACATTTTTTCAGCATACAAATTACAAAAATATTCTTTTAGGTGGGCATGGTGTCACATGCCTTCAACCCAGTATTGGAGAAGCTAATATGGAAGGATTGTAAACTTGAGGCCAGCCTGGACTATATAGGCCTGAACAATATAGCAAGATCCAGACTATATATAACAAATGCATAAATTAGTTAGAGCTAGTAACTTGTTTGTAGACCCTGGGTAGTATTGCCATAGTGTTTTTAATGGGTGATGTTGAATTTTGCTGCAGTAGTCGTTTTGTGTTTGTCCCTGGTCCAAAGGATCCTGGATTTGGTTCCATCTTGCCAAGGTAACTTATATCAAATTTTTACAACAGTCAACAAAATTCTGTAATATTTAAAAATATTTTCTAAACCATATAAATTGTTCTTATAGGCATACTTGCTGAAAGCATCACTAGTGAATTCAGACAAAAGATACCATTTTCAGTTTTTACTACCAATCCTTTGCAGGTAAATATCATTTGGTGTTAAACTTTCATTTAAGAAGGCATTCTTGATCAGTCGGGCGGGGAGGGAAGAAGAAGGGGCATTCTTCAAACTCTTTAATCCCAGCACTTGGGAGGCAGAGGTAGGAGGATCGCTGTGAATTCTAGGCCACCCTGAGACTACATAGTGAATTCCAGGTCAACCTGGGCTATGCGGAAGAGACCCTACCTCAAAAATAATAATAATAATAACAATAATGGAGACTTTAAACTTGATAAGTTATCATCTCTGTTTTGAAAACTCCACATTTATAGCTCCAACTCAGACCTTTCTCACAATTCCACACTTATAGATCCATTTGCTTACTCATCTTTTCTTTGATATCTACTAGAGAAAAATGAACCCTGATCCTCCTCCCTGCCATCACCCCTCACCTGTTCTGTGGCCTTCCCTTTTCTAGTTCATGGCACCTTGTCCTTCCACTTGCTCAGGCCAACAACTTTGCAGTTTCTCTCACATGCTGTTTCCAGCAAGTCCTATGGACTTTGAAATACATACATAAATTTAATCCCAGGTCTCAGGAGGCTAAGGGAGGAAGATTGCTATGAGTTTGAGGCTAGCCTGGGCTACAGAGGGAGTTCCAGGTTAATTTGGACCCTGTCTAAAAAACAAAGAAACAATAAGTACAATATAGGAAAAACAGCCACAAAAAAAAAAAAAAAATACATGGAGAAAACTGGGCATGTTGGTGCACACCTTTAATCCCAGCACTTGGGAGGCAAAGGTAGGAGGATTGACATGAGTTTGAGGCTACCCTGAGACTACATAGTGAATTCCAGGTCACCCTGGAGACCCTACCTCTGATTTCCTCTCACCCATTACTCCCTTCACACCAGACTCAAACTGTTCCTCACGCATGTGCAAGTCTTCAGGCCTGTGCTATGCCTGTTCCTTCTGCCCATAGTGCTCCTCTCCTGGGTGTCCAAGTCCTGCTTCATTCATCCTTGTAAGCCCTGTCTGTTCAAATCATATTTAGTACTCCAGCCTTCTAAACCCTGTCTCCCCATGTCTGAATCCTCTTAGCCTTTTTCTTTTTCCCCTACACTCAGTGGTCGCTCAGCATACTACACTCTTACTTTGTCATAACATGTTATGTTTTTTTCTCTGCCCCTCACCATTAGAATGTAAATTGCATGAGACCTTTAGCTTTTTGTTCTGTTATCCATAAATAGTGTTGGGTACATACTAAGAGCTGAGAGAAGCTGGGAAGATGGTTCATTTGATAAAGTGCTTGCTATGTAAGCATGAGGACCTGAGTTCAGATCCCTGGCATCCTCGTAAAATTGGGCATTGGTGCTAAACACCTGTAATCTTACTGGTAGGGAGGCAAAGCAGGAAGGAACCCATTACCAGAGTGGGGCTGGAGAGATGGCTCAGCAGTTAAGGCACTTGCCTGCAAAGCCTAATGACTCAGGTTCAGTTTCACAATACTATGTAAAGCCAGAAGCACAAAGTGGCACATGCCCCTGGAGTTTGCTTGCAGTGGCTGGAGGCCCTGGTGTTCCCATTCCCCCCACTTGCAAGCAAATAAATAAATAAATAAATAAATACCTGTCAAGGCATACTGCTTAACTTGTCTAGCTGAATTATTGCTCTTCAGGTTCAGCTAGAAACTCTGGCTCAATAAAGTGGAGAACACTTAGACATCTACCTCTGGCCTCCACATGTACCCACATATGTGCACACACATACACACCAAGCACACAGGAAGGAAGGGAGGGAGGGTAGCTCAGTAAAGGGCCAACAGTGTGTTTCTGGAAGAATGCTTGCCTGTTATACATGAGGCCCTAGGTTCAATCCCAAGCACCACACACACATAAAGAACTTAATACCTAATTTAGTGGAAGAATAAACAGGTAGACTCTGTGTAAGGAAAATGTAAGAGAAAAGCAAAAGAAAACATTGGACTTGATCTCTATAGACAGAGTGTTTATTTAGAGAAACAGCGAGGGGCCACATCTTTCCCATGGGATGAAGGCTGACACACCTGACCAGGCTGGGGTACAAGCTTATAAGGAGGATCCTAAGAAAAACAGACTGTACCAGCTGCAGGTCCAAGGGAAGTAGATAAGGAACTGTAGTTATTTGTGTCCTTGCTCAGAATAAGCTTATTAAGCCAAATTGTCTAGGGAGGATAACCCACCAGACGGTTTCTGTTCCCTCAAGGTTTTCTGAGCTAAGGGAAGTTAGTTTATCATTTGGGAGTAGACAGGCCTGTCAAGGCCATGCTTCTGAAGTTTCTTTATTGCTAGTTGATCTTAGGGATAGTTACTAGCTCTTTAGTTCTCTCTAGTTTTCAGGGAAGGCTATTAACCCTTTAATCTACTTGAATTTTTACTGTGGTGACCACTGAGAGGTTGAGGCGGGGTAGCTTTGTAATATAAGACATAATTCCCCTTAAAATTACTGCATTTTTTTTTCTTCAGGAAGTCAAATTTAACTTCTGCTTTATTTCAGAATTCAATATTGCACACAAGAAATTATTATCTTTCGCGAAGACATAGTGAATAAAATGTGTAGAAACTGTGTCCGTTTTCCTAGTAGCAATTTGGATATTCCTAATCATGTGAGTAGAATCTCCGTTAAACCATCTTACATGCTACATTATATAAAAGTTTACTAAACCACTTAATTTTCCCTGTACTTTAAAATAATTTGATTATACTTTTGTTGGTAATTTTATTTTTGTTAGTAATCGTTTTTTTTTTTTTTTTTTTTTTTTTTTTTTTTTTTTTTTTAAGAGAGAGAGAAAGGGGGGGGAGAGAGAATGGGCACACCAGGGCCTCTAGCCACTACAGACGTACTCCAGACGCATGCGCCCCCTTGTGCATCTGGGTAACATGGGTCCTGGAGAGTCAAACCAGGATCCTTTGGCTTTGCAGGCAAACTTAACCGCTAAGCCATCTTTCCAGCCCTGGCTTTTTTTTTTTTTTTTTTTTTTAAAGCAGGGTCTCACTAGTCCAAGCTGACCTAGAACTCGTTCTGTATTCCAGGCTGGCCCAGAACTCATTGTAACCCTCATACCGTACCTTCTCAAGTTCTGGGATTAAAGCCATGAGCTACCATGCCCAGTTTCTTTTTCTTTTCTTTTCTTTTCTTTTTTTTTTTTTTTTTTTGTTTTGTTTTTTCAAGGTAAGGTTCCACTCTAGTCCAGGCTGACCTGGGACTCACTATGTAGTCACAGGGTGGCCTCAAACTCATGGTGATCCTCCTAACTCTGCCTCCCAAGGGCTGGTATTAAGTGCATGCGCCACCATGCCTGGCTCATGCCCAGTTTCTTCCTAGCTCTTTCCTGAAAAATATAATGAGCAGAGAAGGAATCCCAGAAGAAGCAGGTAATGTCTTTGAAGCTTCTGTTTTGCCTCTATTATTATTATTATTTTTATTTTTATTTATTTATTTATTTATTTTTGGTTTTTCGAGGTAGGGTCTCACTCTAGCTCAGGCTGACCTGGAATTAACTATGTAGTCTCAGGGTGGCCTTGAACTCTCGGTGATCCTCCTACCTCTGCCTCCCGAGTGCTGGGATTAAAGGCGTGCGCCACCACGCCCAGCTATAACTTTTAAATTGTACTTGAAAATATATATTTCTTTTCATAAAATGTCCACATTTCTAATTTTTTTAAAATATATATATATTATTTATTTATTTGAGAGAGAGAGGTAGGGAGAGAATGGGTGTGTCAGGACCTCCAGCCACTGCAAACAAATTCCAGACACTTGCGTCCCCTTGTGCATCTGGCTTACATGGGGCCTGGAAAGTCAAACCAGGATCCTTTGGCTTTGCAGGCAAACATCTAACCGCTAAACCATCTCTCTAGCCCATACATTTCTCATTTTTGGGTTTTTTTGTTTTTGTTTGTTTTTCTGAGGTAGGGTCTCACTCTACCTGAATTGACTATGTAGTCTCAGGGTGGCCTTGAACTCATAGTGATCCTCCTACCTTTGCCTCCTGAGTGCTGGGATTACAGGTGTGCGCCACCACACCTGGCACATTTCTCATTTTTATTACATATTTCATATGGTATGTGATCAGAAAATGTGTGTTTATTTTGTAGGTTTAAAGTTCTTTAACATGTAATTGTCAATGTTTGACTATAGGCACCCTCTTTGAGAGCAATATAAGTAGACCATACAAAGTTTTGTTTTTGGGTTTTTTTTTGTTGTTGTTGTTGTTTTTCGAGGTAGTTCAGGCTGACCTGGAATTCACTCTGTAGTTTCAGGGTGGCCTCAAACTCATGGCGATCCTCCTACCTCTGGCATCTACCATGTGTTTTTAGAGAAATTAAGAGGACAAACAGGCTTAAGGAAAAAATGACAGGGCAGATACCAAAGAAGAGATCAAGAGATTCAGAGGAGAAATGAGTAGTGAAGAGAGTTCATGGTTACCCAAGCTTAAGGAAACTACACGGGTAGCAGGCGTAGAGTTAGAAAAATGTATCCAGGTGGTAGATCAGAGACCAGAGGAAAAATATGCATGTAATTAAATTGAGAGTAGCACTTGTCCTTGTCTTTGTTGAACTGATGGACAAAGACTTAAAGACAGCTGCAAAAATAAATCCTCTTTTGCAACTCAGAGCTCATTGTTAAGTATGAGTTTTGATACATATACGAAGGAATATGGTACAGACATTTCAAAATGATGGTATTAATAAAATGAGAAGTTACCTCAAACTATAAAGCAGAGGCAAGCAGAAAAACCATCCAAACCAAGAAACCATTTCTATGCTTCCCTTCCCCCACAACCCAGCCAAGGTGGGTGAGGCGGATGCTAGACTCAAGTATGTGTCCCTGGAGCTGAGCAGAGAGAGGCAGAGCCAGAAAAACAGTGGAGTGGAGCAGAGCAAGGATGAGGTTGGGTGGAGTTAGCTATAGGACGAAGACTGGAGCCTTTAGGCAAGGGGAAGACCCAATTGGCTGGTAGGTTTGGAGGCTGGATCCCTAGGCTAGCCCATCCAGGATACTCTGTCTAGGTATCGTACTAGACTGTGGACAGCAGGGGCGCTGGAGGTCAGTCTCCATCTGACAGAAGTTCATTTCTGCCAAAAGTTTTGTTCATGTGTCAAGGTGAGACATGGCTGGTTCTCTCTGGGCCTCAATCTCTTAAGTAAAACTGCCTTTAAAAAACTAGCCTTAGCCGGGCGTGGTGGCGCACGCCTTTAATCCCAGCACTCGGGAGGAAGAGGTGGGAGGATTGCCATGAGTTCGAGGCCACCCTGAGATTACAGAGTGAATTCCAGGTCAGCCTGGGCCAGAGTGAGACCCTACCTCGAAAAACCAAAAAAAAAAAAAAAAAGCTAGCCTTTCCGGGCGTGGTGGTGCACACCTTTAATCCCAGCACTCGGGAGGCAGAGGTAGGAGGATCGCCGTGAGTTTGAGGCCACCCTGAGACTACGTCGTGAATTCCAGGTCAGCCTGAGCTAAAGCAAGACCCTTCCTCGAAAAACCAAAAAAAAAAAAAAAAAAAAACCTAGCCTCCTGGGCCAGACAAATTGCTTAGCCATTAAGGCACTTGCCTGCAAAGCCAAAGGACTCAGGTTCAATTCCCCAGGACTCATGTAAGCCAGATGCAGAAGGTGGCATGTGCATCTGCAGTTTGTTTGCAGCAGCTGGAGGTCTGGATGTGCCCATTTTCTCTCTCTCCCTCTTTCTCTCTTTCAAATAATTTAAAAAAAAATTTTTTTAAGCTAGCTTTCTCCTATCCTCCTTCAATACTAAATGAAAATTCAGATTTTTGTTTTATTTTCTTTTGATTTTTTGAGATAGGGTCTTGCTCTAGCCCAGGCTGACCTGGAATTCACTATGTAGTCTCAGAGTGGCCTTGATCTCATGGTGATCCTCCTACCTCTGCCTCCCAAGTGCTGGAATTAAAGGTGTGCATCACCACGCCCAGCTGAAAATTCAGGTTTTTCTTCTAAAATAGGGAATAATTAAGTTCACTTTAAATCATTGCTTTCCTGTTTCTCATATTTTCTAGGTCCTCATGGTAATTAATAATTTGAAATTGTTGCTGGGTGTGGTGGCACATGCCTTTAATCCCAATACTCTGGAGGCAAAAGGAAAAAAATTGAAATTGTCTATTTCTACTCTTACAGATGAACTGAAGTTTGTTTGTTTTGTGTTGTTTTGTAGTTTGTAAAGACTATCTTATCTCAAGGACATCTGACTCCTCTGCCTCTTTATGTCTGCCCAGTCTACTGGGCATATGATTATGCGTTGAGAGTGTACCCTGTGCCTGATCTGCTCGTCATTGCAGACAAATATGATCCTTTCACCGTGACCAATACTGAATGCCTCTGCATAAATCCTGTAAGAATGTACTTAGCTTTATGTATACAGTCATTGATCGAGATTATAGAACATTTCTATGAATTTAAATTTTATATTTATAAAATTATTGTTAGAAGCCAGGTGTAGTGGCACATGCCTTTAATCCCAGCACTAGGGAGGCAGAGGTAGGAGGATTGCCATGAGTTCGAGGCCACCCTGAGAACACAGAGTGAATTCCAGGTCAGCCTGGGCTAGAGTGAGACCCTGCCTCAAAAAACAACAACAACAACAAATTATTGTTAGAAACAAAGCATGGTGGGACACTTTTCGGGAGGCAGAGGTAGGAGGATTGCCATGACCAGCCTTTGACCACAGAGTGAGTTCCTTGTCAGCATGAGCTAAAGTGAGACCTTACCTCTAAAAACAATAATTAAGCTCACCAAATCAAATAAATCCAAATGAGTATTTTCCCCTTCAAAGTAACAAAGTAGGGCTAGAAAGATGGCTCAGTGATTAAGGCACTTGCCTGCAAAGCCTAAAGACCCAGGTGCACAAGGTGGTGCATGCATCTAGAATTTATTTGCAGTGGCTAGAGGCCCTGGCATGCCCATATTTTTTCTCTCTCAAATAAATAATAGAAACAAAAGAACAAAGTATAATGTGAAATTTCTTTCTGGGAATTGCTTTCAGATTATTTTTGGTTTTTCAAGGTAGAGTCTCACTCTGGCCCAGGCTGACATGTAGTCTCAGGGCGGCCTTGAACTAATAGTGATCCTCCTACCTCTGCCTCCTGAGTGCTGGCATTAAAGGCATGTAACACCACACCTTGTTTTGTTTGACCTTTTTCTTTTCTTTTAATTTAATTTTTATTTTATTTATTTGACAGAGAATGGGCATTCTAGGGCCTTCAGCCACTATAAACGAACTCCAGATGCATGTGCCACCTTGTGCATCTGGCTTACATGGGTCCTGGGGAATCAACCCTGGATTCTTTGACCTTCTTAATACTTGTTCTTTTATTAAGGAGTATTATGATTTATAGGAATTACCCAAGTGGCCAAAATCCAAGCCTGCTAAATGAAATCTCATTATGACACACTTTATTTTTATTTATTTGAGAGAGGGAGAAAGGGGCAGAGAGAATAAATGAGCACCCCAAGGCCTCTAGCCACTGCAAATGAACTCCAGATGCATATGCCACCTTGTGCATAGGGCTTACGTGGGTACTAGGGAATCAAACCTGGGTCCTTAGGTTTTGCAGACAAGTCCTTTAATTGCTAAGCCATGTCTTCAAGACACACACTTTTTTTGTTTGTTTTTTGAAGGTAAGGTCTGGCTCTAACCCAGGCTGACCTGGAATTCTCTATGTAGTCTCAGGCTGGCCTCCAACTCATAGTGTCTGTCTACCTCTACCTTCTGAGTGCTGGGATTAAAGGTATGTGCCACCAGACCCAGATCATTATGACATGTTTTATTTATTAGTAGTAGTCAGAGTCTTCTTCTATATTTTTTCCCCCAAGGTCTCACTCTAGCCCAGGCTAACCTAGAATTAGCCCCAGGCTCATTTCAAATTCAGTGATCCTCAGGTTCTTTAACAATTTCCTACTAGCATGGGTCACCTTAACTGGCTTATTATTATTATTATTTTTTTTTTTTTTGAGGTAGGGTCTCACTCTAGTCCAGGCTGACCTTGAACTCAAGGAGATTCTCCTACCTCTGCCTCCCAAGTGCTGGGATTAAAGGCATGCCCCACCATGCCTGATTGTGTATTGATTTTTTTCGTTATTTTGTTTTGGTTTTTCAAAATAGGGTCTCACTCTAACTCAGGCTGACCTGGAATTCATTCTGTATTCTCAAGGTAGCCTCAAACTCATGGCGTTCCTCCTACCTCTGCCTCCCTAGTGCTGGGATCAAAGGCATGTGCTACCACGCCCGGCTTGTGTATTGATTTTTGTATCCTACAACTTTGCTGTAAGTGTTCAGTAACTTAAGTTTTCTGGTAAAGTCTGAAGAGTCACTTAAATATAGAATTATGTCATTTGTCCTTTTTACTTCATTCCTTCTGGACAAGTTCAAACTTGGTTTTGACATTGTTTCATCTGTTTTTTTGTTTCACTCTTTCCTGATACTTACTAGTAATGAATACCTGCTATGAGCAGACAGTCATGTGTACTGTCTTTGTGGCTTTAGAGCCACACTGGAGGGCCATGGAATCCAAATTTCATGGAGGGGAATGGGTAGGGAAGTCTTCTGAACATAGTGTTTGAGTCTTCTATGCATATTTAGCATTATACAGTACTGCTTGTTCTGTTAGAGTAGAGCCATTCCTCAGCATATCCAGTGACATCTAGTTTCATAAAGCTTCACTTAAAACATTTCTGGGTGGGGCATGGTGGCACATGCTTTTAATCCCAGCACTCTGGAGGCAGAGTTAGGAGGAGTCTGAGTTTAAGGCCATCCTGAGACTATATTGTGAATTCTAGGTCAGCCTGGGCTAGAGATATACCCTGCTTCTGAGGAAAAAAAAAAAACCTGTGTCAAGTCAAGATATCTTATCACATGCTAAAAAATCTGTTGTGTGACTAAGAAACTTGAGTTTTAGAAAGATAATATTTTATTAAAAGCTGAAGTTACTTACTTACAGGCATTTTTATCTCCAATAGGGCTCTTTTCCAAGAAGTGGATTTTCATTCAAAGTGTTTTATCCTTCCAGTAAAATAGTAGAAGACAGGTAAGTGAGCCCACAAGAACAGAGAACCTTTATATATATATATTTTGACAGTATGTTAGGCTGGCCTAGAATTTGCAATCCTCCTACCTCAGCCTCTCAAGTGGTGGGATTATAGGTGTGTTACACCACACCCAGCTGCTTTTCCATTTTTGTGTGTTTCCAATAGGGTTTGGATGTCCTTGAACTTGTAGCAATCTTTCCTTTCCCTCCCAAATGCTGGGAGTATATTAGCATATCCATCACACTTGGCATTACTCCTTTATTTGAGCAAACTATCCTTATAAAGTATTGGGGAGAAGAAGTGGGTATTTTAATTTATATAGAAATATATATTAATATTTTTATTTATTTGCAATGAGAGAGTGAAAATGTATGTACCAGGGCTTCTTGCCACTACAAACGACCTCCAGATTCATGCACCATTTTGTGCACCTGGCTTTATGTGGATACTGGAGAACTGAATCCAGGCCTCCTGCCTTTGTAAGCAAGCGCCTTTAACTGCTGAGCCACCTGCCCAGCCCATATATATATAGATATAAATTTTATTTATTTTGGTTTTTCAAGGTAGGGTCTCACTCTAGCACAGGCTGACCTGGAATTCACTATGGATTCTCAGAGTGGCCTCGAACTCACAGAATTCTTCCTACCTCTGCCTCCTGAGTGCTGGGATTAAAGGCTGTGCCACCAAACTTGCTTTTATTTATTTATTTTTTTAGTTATTTGAGAGAAAAAGAGAGAGAATGGGCATGCCAAGGGCCTCTAGCCACTGCAAACAAACTCCAGACTCCTGTACCTCTGTCTTACGTGGGTCTTGGGGAATTGAACCTTGGTCTTTTGGCCTTACAGGCAAATGCCTTAACCACTAAGCCATCTCTCCAGCCCCTAATGTATTTTAAGAGATAGTTTTAATGTTGCCTTTAAACTTGGAACTAATGTACATGTATTGATTTATCTTTTTAAAATTAATGACAGCTGGGCATGGTGGCACACACCTTTAATCCCAGCACTGGGGAGGCAGAGGTAAGAGGATTGTCATGACTTTGAGGCCACCCTGAGACTACATAGTGAATTCCAAGTCAGCCTGAGCTAGAGTGAGACCCTATCTCAAAAAGCCATAAATAATTATTATTATTAAAATTAAAATAATGACAAAGCTAGGTATAGTGGTATATGCTTTTAATCCCAGCACTCAGGAGGCAGAGGTAGGAGGATCGCTGTAATTCTGAAATCATCCTGGGACAAAATAGTGAATTCCAGGTCAGCCTGGGCTAGAGTGACACCTTACCTTGGGGGGTGGGGAACCAACAACAAAGCAAAAGAAAAAAAGAAAAAAAAACAGGGCTGGAGAGATGGTTTAGCAGTTATGTTGTGTGACTGTGAAGCCTAAAGACCTTGGTTCAATTCTCCAGGACCCACATAAGACAGATGCACAAGGGGTTGGGGGAACAGTTGCATCTGGAGTTCATTTACACTGGCTTGAGGCCCTCATGTGCGCTTGCGCTCTCTCTCTATCTGCCTCTTTTTCTCAAATACGTTAACTAAATTTAAAAAAATCTTTGGGCTGGAGAGATGGTTCAGCAGTTAAGGCACTTGTCCACAGAGCCTAATGACCTGAGTTCAATTCCTCAGTATCTTTATTTGCTTGCAAATAAACAAATAAAATATTAAAAAAAAAAAAAAAAAAGCTTCCAGACACAGAATGGCCTGGATATCCATGACCTCTCAGTGCCTGGCACTATGTATACAAGACTCTCATAATAGAAGATAATGATATCAAAATTAAAGAAAGGGCTGGAGAGATGGCTTAGCAGTTAACACACTTGCTTGCAAAGCCAAAGGACCCAGGTTCAATTCCCCCAGGACCCACATAAGCCAGATGCACAAGATGGTGTATGCATCTGGAGTTCCTTTGCAGCAGCTAGAGGCCCTGACACGCCCATTCTCTATCTGCCTCTTTCTCTCTTTTTCAAATAAATAAAAATTAAAAATATTTTGTTAAAAAAATCAGAGCTGGAGGGATGGCTTAGTGGTTAAGAAGCATGCTTGCAAAGCCTAAGAACTTATATTTGAATCTCCAGGTCCCTCCTAAGCCAGACACACACTAACATAAGCATGCAACGTCACACATCCACGCAAGGGGGCACACCTGTCTGGAGTTCATTCACAGAGGCTGAAAACCCTGGCACACCCAATTTTTCTCTCTGCTTCTTTCAAAATTGAAAAAAAAAAATTTAAGAGACTAATTGAGAGGGGGAGGGAATATGATGGAGTGTGAATTCATGAGGGGAAAAGAATAGAAGAGGAGGGAATTATCATAGTTTATTGTCTATAATTATGCAAGCTGCCAATAAAAGTTAAAAAATAGCCGGGCGTGGTGGCGCACACCTTTAATCCCAGCACTCGGGAGGCAGAGGTAGGAGGATCACCATGAGTTCAAGGCCACCCTGAGACTACATAGTGAATTCCAGGTCAGCCTGGACTAGAGTGAGACCCTACCTCGAAAAAAAAAAAAAGTTAAAAAATAAAATAAGTGGCTGGGAAAATGGCTAAGCCGTTAAGGTGCTTACCTACAAAGCCAAAGGACCTAGGTTTGATTGCCCAGGACCCACGTAAGCCAGATACACAAGGTGGTGGCACATGCGTCTGCACTTCGTTTTCAGCAGCTGGAGGCCCTGGAGTGCCCATTCTCTCTCATCTTTGCTTCTTTTTCTCTCAAAAAAAAAAAAAAAAAAAAAAAGTAAAAATAAAAATATTTTTAAAATATAAAGTACAACTAAATGTAAAAATATAAACACTAACTTGGGTTTCTAAAATGTTTTCTATTTTCAGTAAACTTCAAGGCTTTTGAGAGTCGTGATGAAAGGAAATTTATCAATATTCTGCTTAACTTCATCTTATGTAATTTTGTAAAATTATAATAAATTTATAGTAAACCTCAAAATGGTTCCTTAAATTTGTATTTTATGAAACTTTGATATTATTGTGATAAATGTTATATTTCAGAAGGCATTAATTGGGCTGAAGAGATAGTTCAGCACTTAGGCACTTGCTTGCAAAGCTTGATGGTTTGGGATTGATTCCCCAATACCCACATAAGCTAGATGCAAAGAGTGGAGCATATGTTTGGAATTTGTTTGCAGTGACAGGACGCCCTGGTGCACTCCTACTCTTTCTCTCTGTCCCTCTCTCACTCAAATAAATAAAAATTTAAAAAGTCAAAAAGTAGCCAGGTGTGATGGTGCATGCCTTTAATCCCAGCACTGGGAAGGCCAAAGTGGGATTGTTATGAGTTCGAGTCCAGCCTGAGACTACCTAGTGAATTCCAGGTCAGTCTGGACTACAGCGAGACCCTACCTTGAAAATCAAAAAAAGTTTGTACATTTAAAAAAAATTTTTTTTTTTTTTTGAGGTAGGGCCTCGCTGTAGCCCAGGCTGAACCTGGAATTCACTGGATAGTCTCAGGCTGGCTGAACTCAAGGCGATCTTCCTTCCTACCTCTTCCTCCCAAGTGCTGGGATTAAAGGCATGCACCACCACGTCCTACTACATTTTAAATTCTGTTCCCATCGGTTATTTGTGTAACCGGTTATCTGTGTAACCGAAGAAGCTTCTGAGCTTTTGCATAGAATCCGCTGGCCCCCTTCCAGGTGTCCTTGGGGGTTGCTATGACAACAAAGCACGCGCTGCCCAGAGCTCAATCCTGCAGCCGTTTACCTTCCTCCCGGTAACTCTGCGTACCCCAGGCACCTGGGCGCATCCCAGCCACCGGGTCTTGTGCGAGGCAGCATGGCCAAAGCAGCAGCCTCCTCGGCGCTGGAGGACTTGGACCTGAGCGGAGAGGAGGTCCAGCGGCTCACCTCGGCCTTTCAGGACCCGGAGTTCCGCCGAATGTTTTCGGAGTACGCCGAGGAGCTCACGGACCCGGAGAACCGGCGACGTTACGAGGAGGAGATTACGGCGCTGGAGCGGGAGCGCGGCGTAGATGTGCGGTTCGTGCACCCGGAGCCGGGCCACGTGCTGCGCACCAGCCTGGACGGGACCGGACGCTGCTTCGTGAACGTGTGCAGCAACCCGCTGGTCGGCGCGCCTAGCAGCCGGCCGGACCCGGGGCGCGGCGCGGCGGCCGGCAGTCACTGGTCCCTGCCCTACAGCCTGGCTCCGGGCCGCCCGTACGCCGGCCGCCGCGGCGCGCGCTACACCGTCTACGATGTGGTTTTTCACCCGGACGCGCTGGCGCTGGCCCGGCGCAACCCGCGCTTCCGCCACATGCTAGACGCCACGGCCCTGGAGGCGGTCGAGCAGCAGTTCGGCGTCAGGCTGGACCGCAGGAACGCCAAGACCCTGAAGAAGAAATACAAGGGCACCCCGGAGGCCGCGGTGCTGCGCACGCCCCTCCCGGGGGGCGCCCAGGCCGGGCCCGAGGGGGAGCCCGAGAGTCCTCTCCCGGATCTCCCCTACCCTTACAGCTTCCCCGCCCCGGCCCCGGCCCCGGCCCCGCCCCCGGCGCCCTCGCCTCCCGCCGCCCCGCAGCGGCCCGCCCCCACCGAGCCCCGCTACCGCGTGGTGCAGCGCCACCACGTGGACCTCCAGGACTACCGCTGCTCCCGCGACTCGGCCCCGAGCCCCGTGCCGAGCGAGCTGGTGGTCACCATCGAGCTGCCGCTGCTGCGCTCCGCACAAGAGGCGGCGCTGGAGGTGACCGGCAAGCTGCTGTGCCTCGACTCCACGAAGCCCGACTACCGGCTGCGGCTTCCGCTCCCGTACCCGGTGGACGACAGCCGCGGCAAGGCGCAGTTCAACAAGGCCCGGCGGCAGCTGCAGGTCACGCTGCCCGTGGCGCTGCCCGCCGCCCGTCCCGCGGCGCCGGAAGAGTCCGCGGCCCCCTCCGGAACTGACGGCGCGGTCGGCGATTCCGGATGCGAGGGACCGGCGGAGGGTCGTGTCGGAGACCCCGGCCGGGATCCGTGCCCAGCCGGCGCTGTGCCAGCCATCTCTGACGCCTCGGTGGCGGCGCCTCCGCCAGCCGGCGCCGAGCGGGAGCCCGGCTCCGAACCCGAGGAGCGGGAGCCCGGCCCCGAACCCGAGGAGCGGGAGCCCGGCCCCGAACCCGAGGAGCGGGAGCCCGGCCCCGAACCCGAGGAGCGGGAGCCCGGCCCCGAACCCGAGGAGCGGGAGCCCGGCCCCGAACCCGAGGAGCGGGAGCCCGGCCCCGAACCCGAGGAGCGGGAGCCCGGCCCCGAACCCGAGGAGCGGGAGCCCGGCCCCGAACCCGAGGAGCGGGAGCCCGGCCCCGAACCCGAGGAGCGGGAGCCCGGCCCCGAACCCGAGGAGCGGGAGCCTGGAGGGGACTCGGTGTCGCCTCCTCCTGGAGCCCGGAGCTCACCTGAGGACGGAAGTGCTCTCCGCCCGCCCACGGCATCCCTGCTTCCTGACCGGGACTCCCCTACGGAAGGACGGGGCGCGCGCAGCCAACCTGCGGACCTCACCATGGATGACCCGGGCACCGAGGACCGGGAGCCTTCCTGTCCTCCTCTGCAGTGTAATCAGGACGAAGAATCCTTGATTCTCCTAGTTCAGGTGCCGCGGATCCAGCCGCAGAGTCTTCAGGGAGACCTGAACCCCCTCCGCTACAAACTGTGCTTCTCCGCGCAAGACACAGCGTATTCCTTCTCCTTGCAGTTTGCTGCGCGCAATAAACTGAGTACCCAAGAACCTGAAATCAGCATTTCTTTAGACAATGCAGTGATAGTGCTGGCCAAATCTCCCGAGTGCCGTGGGCATTGGCGAGAGTGGTACTGTGGCTTGAACGACGATGCTTTGGAGGTAACGGTTCTAAGAGTCAATATTTGATATATTCCATCCCACTTTTAACATTAGATGTTACACAGTCACCGTCTCAGTTTGTCCCAAAGTCTTTCCCTAAGTTTCACATGAGGAAAGACAGTGTGTGTAAAATGTGTTCTCAAAAAAAGGAAATTCACACACTGGCGATTGGGGCTTTTGGGGGGTGGGGGACTAGGGTCTCATTCTGGCCTCGAACTCACTGCGATACCTCAGCCTCCCGAATGCTGTGATTAAAAGAGTGCGCCACCACGCCCGGCCCAGAATGGGTTTTGAGTCTTCAAAGTTGCTGTCAACACAGCTGCGAAAATTGGGCCCACTGATTGAAGGAGACTGAATTCTCAGTGGTTCTTAGACCTCAGGAATTGTATGCACAAGGCTGAAGGTGCTGTTTCCTGGAGGAAAGGGCTATGACTATTGTTATTCTTAAAGGGATTTTTGAATTTGAAAAAGCATCCTTAAGTGGCCATGTTTTGACTTGGGAAATCACTCTTTAGAGCTTAGAAATATCTGTAAGTAATAACTTAGTTCCAGAGGGTAAGTGCCTAGCTAGGGCGATAAATCTCATTCCTTTATGGTGCTTCTCAATTTTCTCTGACTTTGAGGAGGTTTTACTCTGGTGGGTGCTGTCATCAAATTTTTTCTCTCTGCATTTGGTTTTAGTCAGCTTCTGTCTTAGTACCATTGTTGAATTGAACTTCTGGGCAAACACTCCAAACTGTCCAAAGCTATTTAGGAGATTGTTGTTGTTGTTTCGTTTTGTTTTTCGATGCAGAGGCTCGCTGCAACCCAGGCTGACCTGGAATCCTATGAGACTATGTAGTCTCAGACTGGCCTCGAACTCACACCGATCCTCCTACCTCTGCCTCCCAAATGTTGGGATTAAAGGTGTGCACCACCAGCCCGGCATTATTTTAAGGACAAAATTTTGTTTCCAGTTCTACCTTGATTTTCAGGCTATTGAAGATTTTGTTTTTTGTTTTTCAAGGTAGGGAATTCACTATGGAATCTCAGTGTGATCTCACAGAGATCCTCCTACCTCTGCCTCCCAAGTGCTTGGATTAAAGTCCACAACCATGCCAGGAGGGTCCAGCCCCCTCCCAGGTAGGGTCACCATGAGTTTGAGGCCAACCTGAGACTACAGAGTGAATTACCTCAGGGGAAAAAAAGAATAAATGGCTCTCACATAGCCAGAAACGTTTTTGGTTTAGCTTAGTTATTCCTGAGGCAGGGTCTCATGTAGCCCAGGATGATTTAGAACTATGTAGTTGAAGGTTACTTTAATCTCCTGATCCTTGTCTCCACCTTCCAAGTGCTGGGATTATGAGTGGTGCCACCATACTTGGTCTTCATGGCCAAGAATTTATGAAACAAACAAACAAACAAACAAACAAACAAAAAAAACTGGCCTTGGGCTGGAGAGTTGGCTTAGTGTTTACCATTAAAGCCAGACACACAAGGTGACACCAATGTGTGAGGCTGCACGTGCACACAAGGTGGCGCACATATCTGGAGTTGGGTTCCAGTATCTGGAGGCCCTGGTAGAAATTCATTCTCTCTCCCTCTCTCTTTGTCTCGCTCATAAAATAATAATTATAAAGAAGCCGGGGTGTGGGGGCGCACACCTTTAATCCCAGCACTCGGGAGGCAGAGGTAGGAGGATCGCCGTGAGTTCGAGGCCACCCTGAGACTACATAGTGAATTTCAGGTCAGCCTGGGCTAGAGTGAGACCCTACCTTGAAAAACCAAAAAAAAAAAAAAAAGTAAAAGCAAAGAGAGGTGAAATATTAAAAAGATGATGTAGAAGCCAGGAGGTATGGTGACACACGCCTTTCATCACAGCACTCAGAAGCTAGAGGTAGGAGGATTGCTGTGAGTTCAAGGCCACCCTGAGACTACATAATGAATTCCAGGTCAGCCTGAGCTAGGGTGAGACACTACCTGGGAAAACAAAAAAAAGAAGAAGAAGAAGAAGAAGAAAGCCAGATCCACAAGATGGCACATGTATGTAATGTGGCTGGAGGCCTTGGAGCACCCTTTCTCTATCTGTCTCAAATAAATGAATAAAAACAATTAGGCAATTAGATGCTGAAGTAGGAGGATCGCTGTGAGTTCCAGGCCAGCCTGAGGCTATGTAGTGAATTCCAGATCAGCCTGGGCCAGAGTGAGACCTTATCTCAAAAAAAACAAAAAAGAAAAAAAAATTATTTGTAAGTAAAATCATAGTGGAGAAAATACTTGTCATATTTAATAGTACTAGAAAAAAGTTCCAAGGCTTTTTTGTTTGTTTTTGACACAGGATATCCTGTTGCCTATAGGCAAGGATGACCTTGAATTCCTGGTCTTCCTGCCTCTATCTCCCAAGTGCTATGATTATATACAGATTATCTTTTTTTTTATTTTATTTTATTTTATTTTATTTTATTTTATTTTATTTTATTTTATTTTATTTTATTTTCAAGGTAGGGTTTCACTCTAGTCCAGGCTGACCTGGAATTCACTGTGTAGTCTCAGGGTGGCCTCGAACTCATGGCAGTCCTCCTACCTCTGCCTCCCCAGTGCTGGGATTAAAGGCATACGCCAGCAAGATCAGCTATGCAGATTTATTTATTTTTATGGTTTTTGGTTTTTCGAGATAGGGTCTCACTCTAGCCCAGGCTGACTGCAATTCACTCTGTATTCTCAGGATGCCCTCAAACTCTGTGATTCTCCTACCTCTGCCTCCCGAGTGCTAAGATTAAAGGCATGCGCCACCATGCCTGGCCAGATTATTATTATTATTTTTTTTTTTTTTTCCAGGTAGGGTTTCACTCTGGTCTAGGCTGACCTGGAATTAACTATGTAGTCTCAGGGTGGCCTTGAACTCATAGCGATCCTCCTACCTCTGCCTCCCAAGTGCTGGGATTAAAGGTGTGCGCCACCACACCTGGCTCAGATTAATTTTTTAATAAACACAAACATACACTACTTTGGTAAAATTCATATTTTTCTGTACAATACTAAAATATTTTTTCTGTTTAATCATATAGGAATTCTGAAAAGATATTAAGAAGTGTAACCCTGAACCATGTGAGAATTCTTATGAGATGCTTTTGGTACAGTATATCAAGTGTAACTTGTAAGGCAAAATTTTTTTTCCTTTATTTTAGGAAAGGTTGTTCATCAATGAAGAAAATGTTAATGAGTTTCTTGAAGAGGTCCTGAGCTCTCCATTGCAACAGGCAATGCCCATAACCGCACCATTAATTGAAGTTCTTCAGGTTACTGACGAGAAGGTTCAAATTCATGCAAAGGTAAGATTTCGGTAGGCTTTACAGAGGAGTGACTACTAGCAAGATTAAAGCTTAGCAACTGGGGCTGGAGAGATGGCTTTGCCATTAAGTGCTTGCCTGTGAAGCCTAAAGACCAAATTCAACTCCCCAGTCAGTATCCATGTAAGCCAGATGCACAAGGTGGCACATGTGTCTGGAGTTCATTTGCAGTGACTGGAGGTCCTAGCTCATCCATTCTCTATCTGCCTCTTTCTGTCTCTCTCAAATAAATAAAATTTTTAGAAGAAAAAAAAAAGCTTACTTTGTCCATCTGCCTCTCTCTCTCTCTCTCTGTCAAATAAATAAAACATTATTTTCAAAAAGCTTAGCAGGGCTGGAGAGATCTCTTAGCGGTTAAGGTACCTGCCTGCAAAGCCTAAGAACACTGGTTCGATTCTCCAGGTCCCACATTTAGCCAGATGCAAAATGTGACACAAGGGTGCAATGCTGCACTTGCCCACAAGGGAGCGGATGCGTCTGGAGTTCGTTAACAGAGGCTGAGAGGCTGCTGGTGCACCCATTCTCTCTCTCTCTCTCTTTCTCTCAAAAAAAAAAAAAAGCTTAGCAACTTGAATTCTTGATTCTTTTTTTGTTCCCTTTAATTTATTAGTTTTGGTGTGCATGCATGTTCATGTGAGAGTGCTTACTATAGTGCATTTGACAGAGGACAGTTTTCAGGTGTCAGTCCTTGCCTTCTACAACTTTTGTTTGTTTGTTTGGTGGTTGGTTGGTTTTCCAAGGTAGAGTTTCGCTCTAGCCCAGGCTAACCTGGAATTCACTATGTAGTCTTAGGGTGGCCTCAAACTCACAGCAATCCTCTTACCTCTTCCTCCCGAGTGCTGGGATTAAAGACATGGGCCACCACACCAAGGTTGTTTTTTGGTTTTTTGGTTTTTTTTTCCAGGTGGGGGTCTCAATCTAGCCCAGGTTGAACAGGAACTCACTGTAGTCCCAGGCTGGCCTCAAACTCACAACAATACTCCTACCCTCTGCCTCCCAATTGCTGGGATTAAAGGCTATAGTCTTCAATATGGACAAAAATAATTTCCGGGGGAAAGGTGGCTCTGAAGAATTATAGAAATATAAGAAAAATTAAGAAATTCCTTTGTTAAGGTTTTGTAAGCTTGATCATTTTATTCTAAGAAAAGAAAAGAAACTTAAAACCCATCTGTATTGTTAAAATAATGATTTGGGGCTAGAGGGATGGCTTAGTGGTTAAAGCATTTGCCTGCAAAGCCAGAGAACCCAGGTTCAATTCCCCAGGACCCACGTTAGCCAGATGCACAAGGGGGTGGCGCATGTGTCTGGATTTCGTTTGCATTGGCTGGAGGCCCTGATGTGCCCATTCTCATTCTCTGTCTCTTGAGTGAATGAATAAGTAAATAAATAAAAATATTTAAAAAGTAATAATAATAATGACTGGGTGCCACGCATGGTGGTGCACGTCTTTAATCCTAGCACTCGGGAGGTAGTGGTAGGAGTATCACCGTGAGTTTGAAGCCTGAGATTACATAGTGAATTCCAGGTTAGCCTGGACTAGAGTGAAACCCTACCTTGATAAACCAAAAAAATTTTTTTTAAAAATGATTTGGGGGCTGGGGAAATGGCTCAGCTGTTAAAGGTGCTTGCTTGTAAAGCTTGCTGACCCTCTGTTCAGTTTCCCTGTAGCCACATAAAGCCAGATGTACAAAGCAGTGTTGTGTCTGGAGTTTGTTTGCAGCAGCCAGAGGGACTGGTATGCCCATACTCTCTCTCTCTCTCTCTCTTTGCTCACAAAAAGAAGTAAGCAAAAAAAATTTTAATATTTTATTTTTATTTACTTGAGAGAGAGAGAATGGGTGTGCCAGGGCCTCCAGCTGTTGCAAATTCAGGTGCATGTACCACCTTGGGCATCTGGCTTATGTGGGTCCTGGGAAATCAAACCTGGGTCCTCTGGCTTTGCAGGCAAGTGCCTTCAGTCACTAAGCCATCTCTCCAGCCTAAAAATATTTTTTAAATAATTTAAAAAATTTGGGCTGGAGGAATGGCTTAGCGGTTAAGGCGTCTGCCTGCAAAGCCAAAGGACCCTGGTTCGATTCCCCAGGACCCACGTTAGCCAGATGCACAAGGGGGCACATGCGTCTGGAGTTTGTTTGCAGTGGCTGGAGGCCCTGGCGTGCCCATTCTCTCTCTCCCTCTTTCTCTGTCAAATAAATTAATAAAAATAAAATAAAATAAGTAAAAAAAATAATTTAAAAAAATTTTTTAGCCGGGGGTGGTGGTGCACGCATTTGATCCCAGCACTTGGAGGCAGAGGTAAGAGGATTACCATGAATTCGAGGCCATCCTGAGTGTACATAATGAATTTCAGGTCAGTTTAGGCTAGAATGAAATAATAATTCAAAAAAACAAAAATAGGGGCCGGGCGTGGTGGCGCACGCCTTTAATCCCAGCACTTGGGAGGCAGAGGTAGGAGGATCGCCGAGAGTTTGAGGCCACCCGAGACTACATAGTTAATTCCAGGTCAGCCTGAACCAGAGTGAGACCCTACCTCGAAAAACCAATTAAATAAATAAATAAAGCTGGGCGTGGTGGTGCACGCCTTTAATCCCAGCACTTGGGAGGCAGAGGTAGGAGGATCACCGTGAGTTTGAGGCCACCCTGAGACTAAGAGTGAATTCCAGGCCAGCCTGGGCCAGAGTGAGACCCTACCTTGAAAAACCAAAAAAAAAAAAAAAGAAAAAAAAAATGTCGTGAGGGCCGGGCTTGATGGCACACGCCTTTAATCCCAGCACTTGAGAGGTAGAGGTAGGAGGAACTCCGAGAGTTCAAAGCCACCCTGAGTCTACATAGTGAATTCCAGGACAGCCTGAGCTAGAGTGAGACCTTACCTCAACAAAACAAAACAAAAAATGTCACGAGGGACCAGATGTGGTAGCACACGCCTTTAATCCTAGCACTTGGAGGCAGAAGTAGGAGGAGCGCTGTGAGTTCAAGGCCACTCTGAGACTAAATAGTGAGTTCCAGGTCAGCCTGGGTTACAGTGAGACCCTACCTCGAAAAACAAACAAAACAGAAAATATTGGGCTGCAGGGATGGCTTGGCGGTTAAGGCATTTGTCTGCAAAGCCAAAGGACCCTGATTCAATTCCCCAGGACCCACATAAACCATAGTGCACAAGGTGGTGCATGCGTCTGGAGTTCGTTTGTAGTGGCTGGAGGCCCTGGCATGCCCATTCTCTCTCTCTCTCTGACTCTCAAATAAATAAAACTTTTAAAAAAAAAGTCATGAGGGAAGAGCCGGGCGTGGTGGCGCACGCCTTTAATCCTAGCACTCGGGAGGCAGAGGTAGGAGGATCGCCAAGAGTTCAAGGCCACCCTGAGACTACATAGTTAATTCCAGGTCAGCCTGGACCAGAGTGAGACCCTACCTTGCAAAAAAACAAACAAACAAAAAAAAGTCATGAGGGAAGCTGGAGACATGGCTCAGCAGTTAAGGCACTTGCCTGCAAAGCCTAATGATCCAGGTTCATTTCCCCAGTACCAGTGTAAAACCAGATGTACAAAATGGCACATGCATCTGGAGTTCCTTTGCAGTGACTAGAGGCCCTAGCATGTCTGTTCTCTCTCTCTCTTTCTCCTCTTGTAAATAAATAAATAAGCTGGAGAAAATGGATCAGCAATGAAAGGTGCTTACTTGCAAAGCCTGATGGCCTGTGTTTGATTCCCCAGTACTCATGTAAAGCCAGACACACAAAGTGGCACATCTAGAGCTTATTTGCAATGGCAGGAGTCTCTGGTGCATCCATTCTCATTTCCTTCCCTTCTCCCTCCCTCCTTCATTCTCTCAAATAATTTTTTTTTTTTTTTTTTTTTGAGGTAGAGTCTCACTCTAGCCCAGGCTGGCCTGGAATTCACTCTAAAGTCTCAGGGTGGCCTGAACTTTTGGCAGTCCTCCTATCTCTGCCTCCCGAGTGCTGGGTGGGAGTAAAGGCATGTGCCATCACGCCCAGCATTTTATTTATTCATTTATTTATTTATTTATTTATTTATTTTTGATAACATGCCACCCTGTGCATCTGGCTTTACATGGTGGGTACTGGGGAATCAAACCTGGGTCCTTTGGCTTTGCAAGCAAGTGCCTTAACCAGTAAGCCATCTTTCCAGCCCAACTTTTTTATTTTTTTAATGACTTGGGCTGGGTTAATTCCAACACTTGGGAGGCAGAGGTAAGAGGATCACTGTGAGTTTGTGGGCAGCCTGAGACTACATAGTGAATTCCAGATCAGCCTGGGCTATAGCAAGACCCTACCTTGAAAAAGAAAACAACACAGCCAAAAAAAAAAAAAAAACTAAAAATGCCTTTGACGAGAGAGATGGCTCAGGGGATAAAGGTGCTTGTTGGGTGCTGGAGAGATGGCTTACTAGTTAAGCTACTTGCCTCTGAAGCCTAAGGACCCAAGTTTGATTCTCTAGTATCCATGTAAGCCAGATGCACAATATGACGCATGCATCTGGAGTTCATTTGCAGTGCCTAGATGCCCTGGCATACCCACTCTCTCTTTTTTTTTTTTTTTTTTTTTTTTTTTTCGAGGTAGGCTCTCACTCTGGCCCAGGCTGACCTGGAATTAACTTTGTAGTCTCAGGATGGCCTTGAATTTACAGCAATCCTCCTACCTCTGCCTCCCAAGTGCTGGGATTAAAGGCATGAGCCACCATGCCCAGCAATTTTTTGAGGGGGGGGGTTGGCATACCCATTCTCTATCTGCCCGTCAAATAAATAAAAATAAAGGGGCTTGTTTACAAAGCCTGCTGGCCTGGGTTCAGTTCCTCAGCACCATGCAAAGCCTGATACAAAGTAGTACTTGTGTCTGTAGTTTACAATGTCAAGAGACCTCGGTGCACACATGCACGCACGCACGCACACATACACACACACGAAAATAAAATTTTTAAAAAATGGCTAGCAACATTTGGAGGACTGAGGGGAAAGCCTAGAAGCCTACCTATAGGCCTCCAAGGGTTTTTACCATATAGCTTTGTATGTGTGTACATGTGGAGATGTATGTGGAGGTCAGAGGACAATCTTGGGTGTCAGTTTTCACCTTCCACCTTGTTTTTGTTGTTGTTGTTGTTTTGTTTTGTTTTTCAAGGTACGGTCTCACTCTGGTCCAGGGTGACGTGGTATTCACTATGTAGTCTCAGGCTGACCTCGAACTCACAGCGATCCTCCTACCTCTGCCTCCCGAGTGCTGGGATTAAAGGCATGCGCCACCACGCCTGGCCCCTTCCACTTTGTTTGAGACAAGGTCTCTCATTCACTGCTGTGTTTGCCAGGCTAGCTGACTAGCAAGCTTCCAGGAAAGATTCTCCTGTCTCCACTTCTCATCTTTCTATAGGCATGCTAGGATTACAGATGCATGCTACAACATCTGGCTTTTTTGTGGGCTCTGGATTTGTACTCTGGTAATTTCTGTTATCTCAAAGAATGACTAATTTGTTATTTCCTTTGATGCAGCAGCAAGAATGCAATAATCCTTGTCTGCTTCAAGGAAAGGAAAGAAGAGTCAATGAAGGAAGTCATGTAACTGAAGAAGAGAATATAGAACCTACCACCACCTCTGCAACGGATTCTGATGCATCTAAATCAGTTACAGCACTGAAAATGGATGCTTGTGATTTAGTTGCAGGTTTTCAACAAGAATCTGCTGATGGTCCTCAAATGGTCTTTGGAAAATCTCAGCAACCTGAGGCTAAAATGGAATCTGAATGTATAAAGGAAACCAGTGATACTTACTCAACTGAGAAAAAAGATAACTTAAAGGAACCAACAATAACCAAAGAAAGAGAATTAGATGGAGATCACCTGTCTTCATTACCAAACAAAACCAGAGTTCATAATACACCTGATTTTGACAGTATAAAAGAAACTAATATGCAGGATGGTAGTGTGCAGATTATCAAAGATCACACAACTCATTGTGCATTCAGTTTTGAGAATTCTTTATTATATGATTTGGATTAATTTTATACAAGTTTATAACTTTTAATATTGAATAAAACATTTTTGGACTTAAATAGCTTCTATTTTATTTTTTTATTTTTATTTATTTGACAGGGAGAGAGAGAGAGAATGGGTGTGCCAGGGCCTCCAGCCACTGCAAACAAACTCCAAAGACATGTGCCCCCTTGTGTATCTGGCTAATGTGGGTCCTGGGGAATCAAACCTGGGTCTTTTGGCTTTTCAGGCAAATGCCTTAACCACTGAGCAATCCCTCCAGCCCTATTTATTTATTTGAGAGACAGATAGAATGGGTGCACCAGGACCTCTAGCTACTGCAAACGAACTTGAGACACATGCGCCACCTTGTGCATCTGGCTTATGTGGTTACTGGGAACTCAAACCTGAGTTAAGCATTGTAGACAAGCACCTTAACCGCTAAGCCATCTCTCTAGCCCAATAGCTTCACTTATTATCTACAAAATGCATAAAATTAAAATTTGCACCAGCTGGGCCTGGTGGTGCACACCTTTAATCCCAGCACTTGGGAGGCTGAGGTAGAAGAATAGCCATGAATTTGAGGCAGCCTGAGACAATGTAGTGAATTCCAGGTCAGCCTGAGCTAGCACGAGATCCTACCTCGAAAAAACAAAAGAAAAAAACAAATATTTATTTTCAAGCTGAGAGAAAGAGAACGGGCATGCCATGGCCTCTAACTGCTGTAGGCAAACTCCAGATGCATGTGCCACTTTATGCATGTGGCTTTACATGGGTACTGGGGACTCGAACCCAGGCCAATAAACTTTGTAGGCAAGCGCCTTACTGCTGAGTCATCCTTCTAGCACCAACCTGTATGTATTTGAAATTTTCTTTTATTTTCTATAACTTAATGAAGTTAAAATAAAATATTGCCCCCCCCCAAAAAAATGCTGGCATGGTGGCACACGCGTTTAATCCCAGCACTCCAAAGGCAGAGGTAGAAGGATCACCATGAGTTCACAGCCACCCTGAGACTACGTAGTGAATTCCAGGTTAGCCTGGGCTAGAGTGAAATCCTACCTTGCAAAACCAAAACAACAACAACCATATACATATATTCATATAAACTCTCAGGAATGCAATTAACTGAGGCTGGCTGTGGTTACGCATGCCTTTACTCCCAGTACTGGAGGATGAGGTAGGAGGATCACTATGAGTTTGTGGAGCCTGGAGCTACAGAGTAAGTTCCAGTTCAGCCTGGGCTAGAGTGAAACCTCAAAAAAAAAAAAAAAAAACCACAAAATGCAATTACCTGGAAATGTGGAAGTAGATTCTTAAAATCATTTGTTTATGATTCTAAGACTATTTATGCTAGAAATAGTTTTAGAAAGGAAAAAACTACTAACAATGATCTAAACTACAAATATCAAGTGAAATTTCTATTTTTGGATCAATTATGTTTTCATATAAGTATCCCAAAACTAGGTGAGGTTAAAGTAGTGTTTTTCACATTTTTTTTTTTAATTTTTATTTTTTGGTTTTTCGAGGTAGGGTTTCACTCTAGCTCAGGCTGACCTGAAATTCACTACGTGGTCTCACAGTGGCCTCAAACTCAGTGATCCTCCTACTTCTGCCTCCCAAGTGCTGGTATTAAAGGCATGCGCCACCACACCCAGCTTATTTTGTTTTTTTAGAGGTAGGGTCTTCCTCTAGCCCAGGCTGACCTGGAATTCACTATGTAGTCATAGGGTGGCCTTGAACTCACAGTGATTCTCCTATCTCTGCATCTCAAGTGCTGGGATTAAAGGTATGCACCACCATCCCAGGTTTGATTTTCAAATTTCGATGTTAATTTTTTTTTTTTTTTTTTTTTTTTTTTGTATTTTTGACATAGGGGTCTCAATCTGTAGCCCAGCCTGACCTGGAACTCATTCAGTAGTTCCTGGCTGGCCTTGAACACACAGCAGTCATCCTACCTCTTCCTCCCAAGTGTTGGAATTAAAGGCATGCAACAGCACACCTGGCTTAAATAATTTTTTAATTTAATTTAATTTAATTTATTTATTTATTTTGAGGGGGGGGTTGAGGTAGGGTCTCGCTCTAGCCCAGGCTGACATGGAATTCACTATGTAGTCTCAGGATTGCCTTGAACTCATGGTGATCCTCCTACCTCTGCCTCCCAAGTGCTGGGATTAAAGGCATGCACCACCACGCCCGGCTAAATAATTTTTTTAAAAAGGGGCTGGGGCTGGAGAGATGGCTTAGCTTTAGCCAGATGCAGTGACGCAAGGGCGCAATGCCGCATTGACCACAAGGGGGCGCAAGCATCTGGTGCGCCCATCTATCTGTCTTCCTCTCCCTCTCTCTGTCTCTCTCCAAAAAAAAGGGGGGGGGGGAGGGAGATGTTCAGTTGTTAAAGGCACTTGTTTGCAACGCCTGATGGCCTGAGTTCAATTCCCCAGTACTCATGTAAAGCCAGATACACAAAGAGGTGCACACACCTGGAATTTGCAGCAGCAAGAGGCCCTCGCATGCCCATTCTCTCTCTCAAATAAATAAAATATAAGAAAATTTCAGGGTTGGAGAGATGGCTTAGTGATTAAGGCATTTTCCTGCAAAGCCAAAGGACCCCGGTTCGATTCTCCAGGACCCACGAAAGCTAGATGCACAAGGGGGCGCATGCCATTCTCTCCCTCTCTCTTTCTCTCAAATAAATAAATAAAATATATATTTAAAATACTTTAAAAATGAAATAAATACCCAGAAGAAGCCAGGCGTGGTGGCGTATGCTTTTAATCCCAGCACTTGAGAGGCAGGGTAGGAGGATCCCCGTGAATTCAAGGCCACCCTGAGACCACATAGTGAATTCCAGGTCAGCCTGCACTAAAGTGAGACTCTACTTTGAAAGAAAAATAATTTTTTAGGCTGGAGAGATGGCTCAGTGGTTAAGGTGCTTTCTTGCCTGCAAAGCCTAAAGACCTGTATTTGATTCCCCCATACACATGTGGAACCAGATGCACAAAGTGGTGCATGCATCTGGAGTTTCTTTGTAGTGGCTAGAGGCCCTGCAAACTCATTCTCTCTCTCTCATTGCAAATAATTTCTTGGAGCGGGCATGGTGGCACATGCTTTAATCCCAGCACTCGGGAGGCAGAGGTAAGAGGATCATCATGCGTTCAAGGCCACCCTGACTACACAGTGAATTCCAGGTCAGCCTGGACCAGAGTGAGGTCCTACCTCAGAAAACCGAAAAAAAAAAAAAAAATTGGGGGGTGGGGAGCACTGCAAGCTTTAAGTTTGGCCAATGGGGCCAAATGACTAAGTGAGTGCAATGCGGTCTGTTTTGGGGAAAACCAACTGCTCTCTAATTGGCCTGGAGGCCCACTCCATGTGAGGGAATATATGCCTGGTACTGAAAATCTAATCAAAGCTTATGGTGGGGGAGGTCACGAGCCCTAGGAATGTAATGCCTAGTCTTGCCTGGCTAAATGCATATATTATGCTCACCAAAGTGCTCGGTAAGCACTTAACATTCATACTGGCCATATACTAATGCTACTCTCACTTTCAGTTAGAGAAGCTTCTCTTTTCAAATAGTGGTGACCAATGGGATGACACAAAAGGCACTATAGTGCTGAGAAGAAGTGACAGAAGAGTGTTCTGCCTGAAATATCTCTATCATATCTTCCAAGGCTCAGGGTCCATTGTGGAAGAGGTAGCGGAAAGAATGTAAGAGCCAAAGGAAGGGTAGGACTGCTTACAATGCAATCTTTCAGACAAAAATTGGCCTCAATATCCATGACCTCACAGTGCCTAGCACTACCCTCACAACTCTCATAATAGGAGGAAAACATGATGACATCAAAATAAAAGAGAGACTAAAGGAGAGAGGGAGGGGATATGATGGAAAGTGGATTTGTGAAGGAAAAAGTGGGGAGGGAATTATCATGGTTTATTGTCTGTAATTATGGAAGTTGTCAATAAAAAACGTTTAAAAAATATATATCTTGGGCTGGAGAGATGGCTTAGCAGCTAAGGTGCCTGCCTGCTAAGCCTAAGAATGCTGGTTCCAATGTCCAGCGGTTCCAATCTTCAGGTCCCACGTTTAGCCAGATGCAAAGTGACGCAAGGGCGCAATGCCACACTTGCCCACAAGGGGGCTCACACATCTGGATTTCATTCACAGCAGCTGAGAGACTGCTGGCGCGCCCATTTCTGTCTCCCTCTCTCTCTCAAAAAATAAATTAAAAAAAATAATAAATATTTTTAAAAATATATACATATATATCTTTTGGGGGCTGGAAAGATGGCTTAATGGTTAAGGCACTTGCCTGCAAAGCCAAAGGACCCAGGTTCAATTCCCCAGTGCCCCTGTAAAGCCACATGCACAAAGTGCTGCATGCATCTGGAGTTTGCTTGCAGTGGCTAGAGGCCCTGGTGCACCCATGTTCATTCTATCTCTTTGCAAATAAATAAACTTAAAATTTTAAAAAATCATTTGGATTTACAGCACACATTTAAGATTTTTACAACAGGAATTTTTTTTTTTTTTTTTTTTTGAGGTAGGGTCTCACTCTAGCCTAGGCTGACTTGGAACTCATTCCATAGCTCCAGGCTGGCTTTGACCACAAGGTGATCCTCCTACCTCTGCCTCCTGAGTGCTGGGATTAAAGGTGTATGCCACCATGTTCAGTGGGCTCTAACATATCATTTATTTGTAAGTAGAGAAACAAGTGAGCAAGCATGCTCAACAGGACTTTTTGCCACTACAAATGAAATCCAGACATATGTGCCATTCCGTGTGTCTAGCTTTAAGTGGGTACTGGGAAATCAAACCTGGTCTGTCAGACTTTGCAAGCAAGCACCTTTAATGATTGAACCATCTCCAGCTTGCTAACCTTTTAATTTATTTTGAGAAAGAGGCACACACATGCGCACACGGGGGTGGGGTGGGGGGGAGGATGGGTGCACCAGGGCTTCCAGCCGCTGCAAACGAACTACAGATGCATGTGCCACCTTATTTATCTGGTTTATGTGGGTCCTTTGTTTTTGCAGGCAAGTGCCTTAACCGTTAAGCCATCTCTCCAACCCAATATTTTTGTTTGTTTGTTTGTTTGTTTTGAGGTAGGGTCTCGCTCTAGCCCACGTTGACCTGGAATTCACCCTGTAGTCTCAGGGTGGCCTCAAACTCATGGCAATCCTCCTACCTCTGCATCTGAGTGCTGGGATTAAAGGCGTGCGCCACCATGCCCAGCTCAGCCCAACATTTTTTTCCCCTCACAAAATACTTAGGACATTAAAACAGATGTCGGAAAGAACATATTGGTCATGAAATGACCAATTTCTGTTCTTAACATGGTTATTAGGACTGGGCTTACATGTAGCTCACTCCGGAAGTTATTGTTCTTTAGTTCTTTGAACTGGTGATATCAATCCAGGCTATCAAAAGCAGTGTAAAGCCTAGAGATTGATCCTGATTTACATTTAAAACACCTCCACCCATAAAAAATTAACACTAGGGTCTGGGGATGGTTTAGTGTTAGAGCCCTTGCCTATCACCCATAATGCCCTGTAATCCTAGCTAACTGGAAGGCTGAAGCCAGAGGATTACAACTATAAAGTCAGCCAGGACTACATACAGAGATCCATCTAAAACAGATTTTTAAAAAAGTGTCAGATTGTGATTTAGAGTATGTAAAGGCAACTCATAATTTATGGGGCTGGAGAGATGGCTTAGTCGTTAGGGTGTTTGCCTGCAAAGCCAAAGAAGGGGGTACATGCAACTGGAGTTCGTTTGAAGAGGCTGGAGGCTCTAGCGCACCCATTTTCTCTCTCAAATAAATAATATATATATATATATATATATATAGGAAAAAATTATTTGATTTACCTTAGAGGAGCACATGTGTGTTTTAACCACATTAAGTATGACAGTGATGATATTGGCAACTTTTGTGACTGTTTTCTTAGGTTCAAAGGAATAACAGTCATCTATTCAGCAATTAAGTCTTCTGAGTAATTTTTGGCTGAAATATTAAAAAAAAAAAATTAGAGCCAAACATGGTGGCGCATGCCTTTAATCCCAGCACTCTGGAGGCAGAGGTAGGAGGAACGCCATGAGTTTGAGGTCACCCTGAGACTATGTAGTGAATTCCAGGTCAGCCTGAGCTAGAGTAAAACCCTACTTCGAAAAAAAAAAAAAAAAGTTTATTTGCAAGTGGGGAGAGAGGAAGGGAGGAATGGGCATGCCAGGGACTCTTTCCCCTACAAAGGAACTCTAGATGTATGTGCCACTTTGTAGATCTGGTTTAATTGGGTGATCAAGCCTAGACTTGATCAGGGTTTACAAGCAAGTGCCTTTAACTGCTGAACCATCTCTTCAGCAACATTATGTGAAAATCCTATATAAAATTTTAAGTTTGTTTCCTATTATTTGCTGTACTTGTCCTTTTGAAAAGTATTTCAGTTAAAGCTGGGCCTAGTAGTGCTGTACTTTGGCATTATTGAACTTTGTGTCATTTCTGGTCTTCAAGTTAGGCTGTATTTCCCTTACCCAGCAGCTTTTCTATTGTTCATTACCTATGCTTGGTTAATTTGAAAACCAAATGGTTACTTCCATAGGGAATGCATGTCATGAGCAGAATTTTATTTTAAACTCATTACACAATGTACAGGTAGCATATATTTAAATGCAATACTAATGTTCAAAGCTTCTAGACTGCCTTTATTGGTGTAAACAAAACATTCTGCAAAATAATTAGGAACTTTTTTATGCAAAAATGAGTATTTTATTTTGGCAGCACTAAAAGGAAAAAAAATCAAAACCACTGTATTTCTACATTGAGGTGAAACAATGTTTAAACTTTCTTATCAATCAGATACATTCCCAAAGAAAGTTTGTTATAGGAAGGCTCCAAAGCACAGGCAAATCTTAACACAATAGTACAGGAATCTGTAATACTGAAAATGACTGTTTTGACAGGGTGTTTAACCAACATAATTTTTGAATTATTAAACCAGTGAAACAATCCCTTCCCTAACAACTGTGTCAAGAGTGAAACTGGGCTTGTTTCATTAATACTCTAAAGATTTCATTGTAATACTTTTTATACTGGTATGACAATTTCAAATAAATCTTGCTGTACTTAAAATAAGTTTTGAAAGTGGAAAAGTGTACAAAGTTTCAGATAAAAAGATTAAGAGTTGCAATTTAAATAAAATTTCTCCTTTCCTGGTATCAATTAATTATAATCATCTTTAGCAGATACAGACTAGCTTTAAAACCTAATTGCCAAAATGAAAATTTCAGTTTCAATCTTATCAGACATACCTGAAAAAGATTACTACATATTTGGATACCTATTACAAGAAAAAATTGTATTAAAGCAGAAACCAGTTCCTATACTCTTTATTCAATTGTATATCCTGTTGAGGCAAATATCAAAAATAGAAGACTGTCACTTTTGCTTTTATAATTGGGATTTGTTCTTTTCACTGCAGTCTTCTATAGCTTTTACAGAGTTCATGGTCCCTAATATCTCCCCACCCTCCATTTTTCCTAGGTGGGGAAATGGCTGCCACAGTAAACTTCTCACCGATAATTAGAGTTTCTGGAAACATGTACTGTTTGTTATTATTTAAGAGTGACTCAATTTGGGCACTCTGAGTGGATGGCCTACATGTTTTCTTGTGATGCATACCACAGTCTCCAGCATGAAAAATCCTAGGAGCCTGAGGAACCAGCACTTTCCAGAATTTAGGAAGACAAGATACAGTCAAATATTGAAGAGTCCAGTCCCAGTTATAATCATCATATGTACAGAAAGTGTCTGTGCACTCTATTAGTTTCTGATAGGCATCTCGGGTCAAGGCTAAACCCATATTGTGCTCTGTGGATTTCCAAGTTTTCACATCTACCTTGTCAGCAATGCCATAGAAACTTCGACTTGCAGTGTAGGTCCCTAATGACAGAACATCACATTCAGGACACTCCTGCTGCTTCAATTTCCACATGTTTTTGAAGACATGGTAGAAGTCTGGGGCTAAGTAGTGATCCTCTTCCAGAAAAAGTATAAGGCCAGTATAATCTTGAAGAACTTTTACTCTCTCCCACACAAAATGCAGCTTCCACCACCAGTGATGTTTGGTTTGGGAGAATTTGGCCTCTCTGTAATGGCCGAAGGAGTCAGGATACTCGGCATTGATGCACCCCAGTTTCAAGGCTGCATTCTTCTTCAGGTCTCTGGGGCAATCTCTGGGGTCACTACCAGGAAACTCGCTGGGGTACAACTGAATGCTGAACGGAAAGAACACCTGCAGAACCGGGCAGAAATCCACCCCAGCGATCAGCTGATTGATCTCTATCGACCAGAAGTCATGGCTAAAGATGACGAGGACTTCGTTAATGCCCTGGGCTTTACGAAGCGAGTCTAGCAGCAGTCTGAGGTATTCGGGACGGTTGTGCACCTGGACCACCAGCACCAGCTCCTGCGGGGCCCAGGTGCCGTCTACATTCCTTAGCGTCTGATCAAAGTTCAGCTGGTACACCAGGGACCGGTACCGCAGCGTCAGGTTGTCCGCCTGCGGTTGCTGGGCCGCGGGGACCAGAGGAGCCGCCGACTCGTTGGAGAGCCTGCGGATGCCAACCGACACGGCTGCATGGCCCGCAGCCCGCGCGGGCTCGGCGTCCAGCAGCGGCGGGGCGAGGGCCTCGTTCTTCCTTTGTCGCCCATTGCTGCTCCAGAGGACGAAGCCGCAGGCGGCCACGACGAGCGTCAGGATTAGCACCTTCCGTTTGTAGATACGGAACCTCATGGTCTCCAGGGCCGGGAGCACGGACTGGCGGGGCTGAGGAAGGGAGCTGGCGGCCTCTGCACGGAAGGGGCGGGCGGCGGCCGTCGCCTTGGCCTGCAGCCCTCGCTAACTCATCCCGGACCCCCGGGGATCCTGGGGCCCGAAGCTCTCAGCTCTCAAGTGCCCCGCGTCGCCCGGCCTCCGCGCATCCTCGCCTGGGCAGCTTGCAGATCGAGCAGCGGCCCCTCCACTAGGAGCCGCGGCTCAGCGTCGCTTCGGTCCCCTCCATTCAGCACCACGGGTCCCGGGGAGAAGACCAGCCGTGGCGTCCGCACCCCAGTTTCTGTTACCTGCGCCTCCAGCTGCCCTGCGTCCTCTGCGCTCTCATCCTTGCTCGGACCGCCGACACCGACACCGAGAGACGCAGCCTCGACCCACGCCGCCAGGCACAGTCCTGACAATCCGCCGACTGGCCCAGCCAAGCGCCGCGGCCCTCCGGCCCACACCCCTCGGGCCCGCCCCGCAGGCTGCTGATTGGCGCTTCCGGAGCGTCTGGAGGCGGAGCGCCGTCAGAGCCAGCCTCCTATTGGCTCGAGGTGCCGTCGCTCAAGTTCAGTTCCGACTTCCGCTCCAGTCGCCCTTTTCCTGTGAGGCACGAGCAGCGTGTGGCGGCGAGCGTGGACCCCCGGTCTCCTGGTAAGTGCACGGTGAGGCCGCAGTGTGCGGGCCGGGGACGGGTGAGACTTCTCTGGTTGGAGGGGGAAGACGAGGGCCGCTGGCCTGGGGGAGGCCGAGAACTGGTGTCCTCAGGAATGGCGCGGCTCCCCCATGGCGGCTCCTGGGCGGCGCGGCCTGCGGCGGTAACGACACGTCAGCCTTTCGGGCCGCGGCCGGGGAGCGCGTGTCTGCGGGGAAAAGGGAAAGCAGGCCGCCTCGGCAGCCACCGCCTGGCCGACTGCGCCGCTCGGGGGCCAGGGCTGGACCGTGGCCGGCAAAAGCTGGCGTGGGGAACTCGGGAACTCTGGCCGCTTTTACGGAACAGAATCGCACAAACGGCACGTTTTTTTTTTTTTTTTTTTTTGTCTCCCAGGACAGCCACAGGAAAGTAAGCGCTAATCGCACCCACTAGGTACCGGGGACTAGCTGCACTGACCGAGCCAGGTGCCCGTAACGCGTCTTTTTTTTTTTTTTTTTTTTTTCTAGGTAGGTTCTCACTCTGGCCCAGGCTGACCTGGAATTAACTATGTATTCTCAGGGTGGCCTCGATCCTCCTACCTCTGCCTCCCGAGGCCTGGAATTAAAGGCGTGCGCTACCATGCCCGGCTAGCTCACTTTTGAGACAGGGTTTCTCTTTGTAGCCCAGACAGGCCTTTAGCTATTTTTCTTCGTGTGTGTTTGTGACCCTTTGAGTTTAATTAGGGTTGACTTGAAAGAGCGTGGTTGGGTTTGTTGCTTTTATTTTTAGTGAGTCTGTTGTGTACATGTTCCAGTTACTTTATATATGCGGTGTTGGAGCTTGAACCCAGGGTTTCATTTATTCATTGTGTGGGTTTAAAAAAATTTTTTATTCACTTATTTGAGAGAGAGTAAGAGGCAGAGAGAGAATGGGCACGCCATGGCCTCTAGCCACTGCAAACAAACTCCAGATGCGTGCGCCCCCTAGTGCATCTGGCTTACGTGGGTCCTTAGGCTTCTCAGGCAAACGTCTTAATGTGTAAGCTATCTCTCCAGCCCCTTGTTTTTTGGTTTTTTCGAGGTAGGTTCTCATTTTGGGGTTTTTTTTTTTTTTTTTTTTTTTTTTTTTTGTTTTGCAAGGTAGGGTCTCACTCTGGTCCAGGCTGACCTGGAATTAACTATGTAGTCTCAGGGTGGCCTCGTACTATTGGCGATCCTCCTACCTCTGCCTCCCGAGTTCTGGGATTAAAGGCGTGCGCCACCACGCCCGGCTCATTTTTGGTTTTTTTGAGGTAGGTTCTCACTCTAGTCCAGGCTGACCTGTAATTCACTATGTAGCGATCCTCCTATAACTGCCTTCTGAGTGCTGGGATTAAAGGCATGGCCACCATGCCTGGGTTGGTCTTGTTTCTTTGGCTTTCACTGTAGCCCAGGTTGACCAGGAATTCGCTATGTAGTCTCAGGGTAGCCTTGAACTCACAGCAATCCTCCCACCACTGCCTCCCAAGTGCTGAAATTAAAGACGTACACCACCATGCCTTCCTATTGTGTGTGTTTTTCGAGGCAGAATTTCACTATAGCTCAGGCTGACCTGAATGGAACTCACCATGTAGCCCAGGCTGGTCTAGAACTCACAGTGCTCATTCTACCTCACCATCCCACTTCAGCCTGCAGAGGAACATTGGAATGAATCAAAAGCCACCATGCCCAGCTGAACCCAGGGCTTTTTTTTTTCCCCCCGAGGTAGAGTCTCACTCTGGCTCAGGGTGGCCTCGAACTCACAGTGATCCTCCTACCTTTTCCTCCCAAGTGTTGGGATTAAAGGCGTGAGCCACCACACCTGGCTTAGTTTGGGTTTTTGAGGTAGAGTCTTATGCTAGCCCAGGCTGACCAGGAACTCACTATGTTGTCTCAGAGTGACCTTGAACTCATGGCCATCCTCCTACCTCTGCTGGCATTAAAGGTGTACACCACCACACCTGGCTGAACCCAGAGTTTCATTAGTGTGTTAAGAAAACACTGCTACTGAGGTGCATCCTCAACCCTGTCCAATAATTGAAGCATTGCAGAGAGGCATACTTCCATGTAGAAAATGAATACTTGGTGGGTTTATACATTATTGTTGCTATTCTCCTATAGGTATATGATTATCACTTTGACATTTCAAAACCTTTAATGTATGTTACTTTAAACATTTCCCCACAGTTTTCTTTGTGTGGGTGCCTCTGTTCCACAAAGATGGTCAACGTACCTAAAACTCGTCGGACTTTCTGTAAGAAGTGTGGCAAGCATCAGCCCCACAAAGTGACCCAGTACAAGAAGGGCAAGGATTCCCTGTATGCCCAAGGAAAGCGGCGCTATGATCGTAAGCAGAGTGGCTATGGTGGGCAGACAAAGCCAATTTTCAGAAAGAAGGCCAAAACCACCAAGAAGATTGTGCTAAGGCTTGAGTGTGTTGAGCCCAACTGCAGATCCAAGAGGATGCTGGCCATTAAGAGATGCAAGCATTTTGAACTGGGAGGAGACAAGAAGAGAAAGGGCCAAGTGATCCAGTTCTAAAATGTTGTATTTCTATTTGAGCAGAAATATTGAAGCATTAGAAAAATTGCCTATTGGAAAATAAAAGTTTTAGTTATACCTAAACCTTGTGTTGTTTTGACCCTAAGTAGAATTGCATGTTTAATTTTTTTTCTTTTAATATTCTATTTGCTTATTTGAGAGAGGAAGAGGCAGACAGAAAGAGAATGGACATCCCAGGGCCTCTAGCCACTGTAAACTCCAGATGCACGTTCCCCCTTGTGCATCTGGTTTACATGGGTCCTGGGGAATAGAACCAGGGTCCTTAGGCTTTACAGGCAAACTCCTTAACTGCTAAGCCATTTCCCCAGCCCAATTTTTTTCTCTTTTAATGTGTGTTTTTAAGACACATGGCCCTTTTATTTACAAGCAGAGAGAATATGGGCTCTTGCCTCACTGTAAATGTATATCAGACACATGTACCACTTTGTGCATTTTCTGGCTTTTGTAGGTACTGGGGATTTAAACCTTGTTTGGCAGGCTTTGCAAGCAAGTGCCTTCACTGAGTGAATTAAGTTCTATCTCCATTTGGTTTCTTTAAGAGCTAGAGTTTTCTAGTCACATTGAAGATAGAGCCCTTCAAACTACAACCAGGGTAAATCATATAGTGGGAAAAAACAATTGCTTTTGTTTTTTGGATAATTTCACAGTTTCTCTAGTGGTAAAGGCACTGCCTAAATTGCCTATTACTCTTTTAACCTCACAGATGTTCCTGTAAACAACCCTATTGGGGCATGCATACACAAAGGCACATTCCTTGAAGACAGGTTATTACATGAAGATCTCAGTGCCAGAGGTGGGATAATGCCTATAGGTTGTTGGTCAGGGAGGCTCCTAATGTCCCCAAAATATAGGTGTGGTGGTTTGATTCAGGTGTCCCTGTTAACTTAGGTACTCTGAATGCTTGGTTCTCAGTTGATGGCAATTTGGGAATTAACACCTGGAAACAGTGTATTGTTGGGAGCAGCCTTATGGGTGTTACAGCCCGTTTCCTCATGCCCGTGTTTGGCACATTCTCCTGATGTTGGCCAGGAAGTGATGTCCAACCTCTGTTTATGCCATCGTTTTCCCCTGCCGTCTTGGAGCTTCCCCTTGACCAAGCCAAAATAAATGTTTTTTCCCCACAAGCTGCTCTTGGTGGGTGTTTTCTGCCAGCAATGTGAACCTGACTGCAAGAGTAATGTTGGTACTGAGAGTGGTGTCATTTGCTGCTAGACACCTGACTGTTGCTTTGGCCTTTTGGAGCTGATTTTCAAGAGGAATGTGGAAGGATTTGAAATCTTGGCCTAAGAGATGTCTTGCAGTGCTCTAAGTACAGCTTGATGGACTATTCTGGTCACAGTTGAAAGACTTGAATGCAGTAAAAACTACCAACTGTCAGGTTTGGCTTATGAGGTGAGAAAGAGCTTTGCCTGGACTGGGCTAGAAGTAGTTTGTGTGAGAGGCTTGCTTTTATGTCCATGTCCTGAGAAGTGCAGAGTTGCATTGTGTAGAAATGGACTGGTATGAGCAGAGGGATATGACACAGAAATGAAATCTTTGGGCTGAAACTGCTGCCTATTCAGCTGCAATTGAGAGATTATAACCTTTGAGATTGGGCCAGCTGACCTGCACTGGGGCAACAGGAAGAATACGGACTTTTTTTTCCCCCGAAGTAGGTTCTCACTCCAGCCCAGGCTGACCTGGAATTAACTATGTAGTCTCAGGGTGGCCTCAAACTCCTGGCGATGCTCCTACCTCTGCCTCCCTGAGTGCTGGGATTAAAGGCGTGTGCCACCATGCCCGGCTAAGAATGTAGACTCTTGAAGGTTCCTGAGTGCTCTTGGAGTGTCCTATTCAAAATCTGCTTTAGTCCTCCCCCCTCCGATTAACATATTGGCATCCTACCTGGTATTGTGGAGTATAAGAAATGCAGGAGTAGCTGGGCGTGGTGGCGCACGCCTTTAATCCCAGCACTCAGGGAGGCAGAGGTAGGCGGATCGCTGAGAGTTTGAGGCCACCCTGAGACTACATAGTTAATTCCAGGTCAGCCTGAACCAGCGTGAGACCCTACCTCGCAAAAAAAAAAAAAAAAAAAAAAAAAGAAAAAGAAATGCAGGAGTGCCGGGCGTGATGGCACACGCCTTTAATCCCAGCACTCTAGTCCAGGCTGACCTGGAATTAACTATGTAGTGTCAGGGTGGCCTCGAACTCTCGGCGATCCTCCTACCTCTGCCTCCCGAGTGCTGGGATTAAAGGTGTGCGCCACCACGCCCGGCTTGCCTTATTTATTTTTAGCTCTATAGTGCTAAAGATTAAATCTAGGACATTGAGGCTGGAGAGATGGCTTAGTGGTTGAGGTGCTTCCCTGGTGTGGTGGTTTGATTCAGGTGTCCCCTATAAATTTAGGTGTTCTGAAATGCTAGGTTCCCAGCTGGTAGAGATTTGGGAATTAACACCTCCAGGAGGCAGTGTGTTGTTGGGGGTGGGCTTATGGGTGTTATAGCCAGCTTCCCCTTGCTAGTGTTTGGCACACTCTCCTATTGCTGTTATCCACTGGATGTTGGCAGGGAGTGATGTCCACCCTCCGATCATGTCGCTGTTTTCCCTGCCATCGTGGAGCTTCCCCTTGTCTGTAAGTCAGAATAAACCTTTTTTCCCACAAGCTGCTCTTGGTTGGGTGATTTCTGCCAGCAATGCAAACCTGACTGCAACAGTAATGTTGGTACGGAGAGTGGGGTCATTTGCTGCTAGACACTTGACTGTGTGGCTTTGGCCTTTTGGAGCTGATTTTCAAGAGGAATGTGGAAAGATTTGAAACCTTGGCCTAAGAGATTCCTTGCAGTGCTGTAAGTACAGCTTGATGGACTATTCTGGTCAGAGTTGAAAGACCTGAATGCAATAAAAACTATGGATTGTGAGGTTTGGCTTATGAGGGTGAGAAAGAGCTTTGCTGGGCTACAGCAATTTGTGTGACAGGCTTGCTGTTATACCTGTGTCCTGAGAAGTTGTGCAGGGTTGCATTGTGTATAAATGGAGTGGTGTGTGCAGTGAGATAAGACACAGAATAAAATTTGGGGCTGAAGCTTCTGCTTCTTCAGCTGCAATGATATGAGATTACAACCTTTGAGATTGGCCAGCTGACTGGCACTGGGGCAACAGGAAAAATGTAGACTCTATTGAAGGGGCCTGAATACTCAAGGAGTGTCCTGTTCTTCAAAGTCTGCTTTACTCCCCCCTGGATTAACCAGTTGGCACCCTACCTGGTATTGTGGAGTATAAGAAATGCAGGAAAGAGAGGGTCCTTGAATTTGCAACATGGTCTTGTGTTTTGGAAATGGCCATGGGCAGTATGGAGCAGGTTTGCTGGATGCCTGCATGGAAACCTGATGGAGCTGTGAGGATGAACTTTGGGTTGCAGTGAAGACCCCGCAGAGATGCTGGGACCATGAGATGGCTGCTAAGGAGAGCTGCTGGCCCCAGATGAAGTTTTCCAGGACTGTGAGTAGCCTAGCTGGAGGAGTGGAATTAGAACTCCAGAGACTTGTTGCTGGTTAGAATGATCGGACTTGGAGACTTGTTATTGACTAGAGTTGTTGGACTTGTAGCTACAGAGTTTGATGTTTCCCCTATTTATATCGTGTATTGGCTGAATATTTCTTTGCTATGCCCAATGCCATCTTTTGCAGTGTGAATGTGTATTCTGTGCCATTATGGGTTTTTGGGGGATTTTCTGGTATTATGGCTCAGTTAAAATATCTTGGACTATGGGGATGTATGAACATTATTGGAACTGATAAAAACTATGGGAACTTTTAACATCTCCAAGAGGCAGTGTATTTGGGGGGGCGGGCTCATGAGTGTTATAGCCAGCTCCCCTTTGCTAGTGTTTTGGCACACTCTGTTGTTCACCTAATGTTGGTGAAGGGGTGATGTCCACCCTCTGCTCGTGTCATCGTTTTCCCTGACATTGTGGAGCTTCCACTCAAGTCTGTAAGCCAAAAATAAACCTTTTTTTCCCCACAAGCTGCTCTTGGTCAGGTGATTTTTCTTTTCTTTCTTTCTTTTTTTTTTTTTTGAGAGACAAAGAGAGGGAGAGGAAGACAGAAAATGGGTGTGCCAGCAGCCTCTCAGCCGCTGTGAATGAACTTCCAGATGTGTGTGCCCCCTTGTGGGCAAGTGTGGCATTGCACCCTTGTGTCATTGCATCTGGCTAACCGTGGGACCTGGAGATTGGAACTGGTGTTCTTAGGCTTAGCAGGCAGGCACCTTAATCACTATGCCATTACTCCAGCCCTTGTCAGGTGATTTCTACCAGCAATGCGAACCTGACTGCAACACCTGTGAAGTTAAAGGATCCAGGTTCAATTAACTAGGATTCATGTAAGTCAGATGCACAGGGTGACACATGAGTCTGGAGTTCATTTGCATTTACTAGAGGCCCCAACACACCCATAGTCTCTATCAAATAAGTAAATAAATAAAATATTTTAGAAAACTTAAATAAATAAAATAAAATAAAGAGAAAAGGGCTTACAGCCAATTCTGGACATTTTAGGCAGAACTAATACTGCAATAATGAATAACTTAACCCTACAATAAAATTAAATTGTTTTAATAAAATTAAAATTTCAGAGTCAAATGACTGAAATGTTAGCATGTAACTATTATATGAAAATATACAAAAAGCTTTCCTTCCTCCAATTTGTCTTAAATAATAAATCATAAAGAATTAACAAACTGATCTACATATGAAAATTTTTGTGACATCACTATTACTTTAGCATATCACAGGAATTTACATAACAGGCTAGAGAACAGAAGTAAGCGATAACTGGTGCTTCAACTCTACCCATATTGTCTACTAAGACAACAGTGTGAGCAATAGAGTGTAGGTTCACCACAGTAGTTCCTTGAATGAAACTGTCCAGACAAAATCTTCCACAAACACAGGTTTTTGCAGTATCCAAATCTTGGCAAAGATGGAAAGGAATGATACTAGGGCCATATGGAATCCTATTGGGAAAAAATGTTTAAAAATATTTTATAATATGTTACTAGATTCAGAACTTCATGTATCTAGACAGGATTTATTAGGACACCAATATATAATGATATAAAAATAAGCCATTGGGCTGTAGACATGTGGTTAAGTGGTTAAGGCACTTGCCTGTGAAGCCTAATGACCCAGGTTTGATTCCCCAGCACCCATGTAACCCAGATGCACTAGGTGAAGCATGTGTCTGGAGTTTGTTTGCAGTGGCTGGAGGCCCTAGCACGCCTATTCTTTCTCAGTACACCTGTAAACTAACAGGGTCTTCAAGGGGTGTCTGGCTTGTGGGTTGCATACACCCAGCATAACTACGAGTGTGGTCAAAGGAAAATCATATACTTACTTAAAACATCCATAACTTGATGGACAGCTCTTGAGCATGAATTTTTTGACAATGTCAAAAGGTTGGATAAGCTGGTCTTGGTGGTGCACACCTTTAACCCAAGCACTCGGGAGACAGAGGTACAGAGGTAGGAGGATCGCTGTGAGTTCAAGTCCACTCTGAGACTACAAAGTGAACTCCAGGTCAGGCTGGACTAGAGCAAGACCCAACCTCAAAAAATCAAAAAAATTAAAAAAAAAAAAAAAGGTTGGATACACTTGGTGCCAATCCAATAAGATAACTGCCAGCATGTATCCTCTTTTTCTTTAAAATATTTTATTTGTAAGCAGAGAGACAGAGGGAGAGAGAGAATGGGCATGCCAGGGCCTCTAGCCACTGCAAACAAACTCCAGACACATGTGCCACCTTGTGCATCTGGCTTTATGTGGGTACTAGGGAATCGAACCCAAGTCATCAGGTTCTGCAGGCAAGTGCCTTAACCACTAAGCCATCCCTCCAGCCCCCTCTGGTGCACCCATTCTCTCTCTTTCTCTCTCTCTCTACCTGCCTATTTCTGTATCTCTCTCTCAAATAAATAAATAAATATTTTTTAAAAATAAATAAAAATAAAAATAAAAATATAGTCCTGGAAGTCTTAGCCATAGCAATAAGGCAAGAAACACACATAAAAGGGATACAAATTGGAAAGGAAGAGATCAAGTTATCATTATTTGCAGATGTTATGATTCTATACAAAAAGGACCCTAAAGACTCTACCAGCAAACTGTTAGAGCTGATAAACACCTATAGCCATGAGGCAGAATACAAAATAAACACACAGAAATCAGTAGCCTTCCTATATGTTAACAACAGACATGCTGAGGATGCAATCAGGGACTCACTCCCATTCATAATTACCTCCAAAAATAAAAATAAAAATGAAGTACCTTGGAATAAACCTAACCAAGGAAGTGGAAGGATCTCTACAATGAAAACTTTAAAACACTCAAATGAGAAATTGCAGAAAACACTAGGAAACAGAAAGGCATCTCTTGTTCGTGGATTTGAAGAATCACCATTGTGAAAATGGCAATCTTACCAAAAGCAATCTACACATTTAATGCAATCTCCATCAAAATGGATGGATCTGGAAAGGATTATACTTAATGTGGTAACTCAGGTCCAGAAAGGCAAACGTCACATGTTCTCTCATATGTAGATCCTAGCTACAAATGACTGGAATTTATGTAAGTAAGAATAAAACTCAGTAGCAGAGGCCAGTAAGCAAGAAAGAGGATATAAAGGGAATAGAAAAGGAAGGAAGGTGGGAGGGGGGACTTAAGGAGTTGGTATTGTATATAAGTACAAGAACAGATTACTGGGGGGTGAAAAGGCCTAAGTGAGGTCAGGGGAAGAGACTGAGTAAAAGAAAGGTGGAGGGAGGTCTAATCAAAATCTAAGAGGGTATGATTAAATGATATGGAAACCTTTTTTTTTTTTGAACAATGGTGTGCATCTAGAAGCCATAGCACTCAGGAGGCTGAGGTAGGAACACCATGAGTTCGAGGCCATCCTGAGACTACATAGTGAATTCCAGGTCCACATGGGCTAGAGGGAGACCCTACCTCAGGGGGAAAAAAAAACATAATGGGTTTTTTTGGGGGGATAGGGGACATTAAGGGAATTGTAGCAAGAGGGCAGGTTGTGTAGAGCACTGAAAGCTGATAGATTTGACTAATTACTCTGAGTTTCATGAAATATTTAGATGTTACCAAAGTACCACCTTTTATGACTACAGTCTTACCTATTATTGAGTATAGTACGTGCAGAAGATTCCAATAATGTTAATGGTACTTGCAGCTTTATATCTGGAAGGACTCTGGGTTGTTCAAAAGTATTTCCAAAAATGTCCAAGTACTCAAGGGATAAATTTTTAAATTCACAAGGTAAATTTAGAAGCTTATTCCCAGCTGCTGACAGAAAACGAAGACGTGTTAGTTGTCCTATCTTGAAAGGTAACAGTATCAATTCATTATCATCTAGGTTTACATTTGTAAGTTCTCGGAGTTGGCAAAACTGCACAGGGAGTGCCTTGATTTTGTTCTTGCTGAGATCCAAACTCCGAAGTGACTTCTGGAGTGTGGAGTGGCACAAGGATACACTGAATGACTCCAAGTGATTGTCATGCAAGTTAAGCTCTTGAAGGTGTATGAGGTCTCCAATTGTAGCTGGCAGCTTTTTTATAAGATTGTGACTCAAGTCTAACTTCTTAAGGTTTTTTAAGCAGAGCATACGCATATCTACCCGGACAAGCCCACAGTAAGAAGCCTGAAGATGTTCCAGAGAATATGGAAAGTTCCTGGTTAGAGGATAGTCCTTTTTGGATGTGATGACCATTTTGGTTTTCAGTTTTTCAAATTCTGAAGTTTTCACTGGTGTGAGTGTTGAAAGAGATGTGTTGATGTCACAACCTCTATGAGCCAGTCTCACAGCTGAAAGGAAGCCTTTTAAACTGCCAGAATTGGCCTGAATAAAAATAAATTACACAGTTATAAATTCCATTTCAGATAATCCATATATTCATGCTCTTTCCATAACAAATTCTATAGTTTTATATGAAAATTATATAATCTTAAACTGAAATAAGCTGTAAAACATCTTAGTATTTTATTTGATGTTAATTCTTTCTTTATTTTTATTTTTATTTTTTCAAGGTAGGGCCTCACTCTAGCCCAAGCTGACCTGGTCATGTAAATTTTAATTTTGAAAGTTTTTGAAGTGAGGCATGGTGTGGCATGCCTATAATTTCAGCACTCAAGAGGCTGAGGCTGGAGGATCGCCATAAGTTTGCAGCCAGTCTGGACTACATAGTGAGTTCCAAGCCAGCCGGAGCTACAAACTGAATGTTGTCTCACAACAAACACAAAACAATTACAATGTTTGGGAGAGATGGCTCAGTAGTTTTAAGTGCTTGCTTGCAAGCCTGCTGGCCCAGTTAAATTCTCTTCCCAGTACACCCATGTAAAACCAAATGCAAGCCGGGCGTGGTGGCGCACGCCTTTAATCCCAGCACTCGGGAGGCAGAGGTAGGAGGATTGCCGTGAGTTCGAGGCCACCCTGGACTGCATAGTGAATTCCAGGTCAGCCTGGACCAGAGTGAGACCCTACCTTGCAAAACCAAAAAAAAAAAAAAAAAAAAAAACAAATGCAATGTAGTGTATGTGTCTGTAATCCCAACATGCCTAAGGCAATGGGAGGTGGAGCTAGAAAAATCAAGAAGTTTACAGGACAGCTGCAAAACAAAGACCTAGTCTCAAAAAGGAAGGAGAGAGCCAGGCGTGATGGTGCACATCTTTAATCCCAGCACTCGGGAGGCAGAGGTAGGAAGATCACCATGAGTTTGAGGCCACCCTGAGATTACATAGTGAATTGCAGGTCGGCCTGAGCTAAAGTGAGACTCTACCTCGAAAAACTAAAAAAAAAGAAGGAAGGAGAGGAGAAATACCTTGAGATTGACCTCTGACCTCCACATGTTCACTACAGAATACATGTGCCCTCCTCATCATACACATTTTACAAAATTTTTTAAAGGGCTGGAAGGATGGTTTAGCTGTTAAGGCACTTGCCTACAAAGCCAAAGGACCAGGGTTCGATTCCCTAGGACTCACGTAAGCCAGATGCACAAGGTGGTGCATGCATCTGGAGTTCGTTTGCAGTGGCTGGAGGCCCTGGCATGCCACTCTCTTTCTTTGTCTCAAATAAATAAATAAAAATAGTCGGTGTGGTGGTGCAACACGCCTTTAATCCCAGCACTCTGAGAGGCAGAGGTAGGAGGATCGCTGTGAGTTCAAGTCTACCCTGAGACCACACAGTTAATTCCAGGTCAGCCTGGGTCAGAGTAAGACCCTACCTCGTTTAAAAAAAAAAAAAAACCTAGAGGCAACAAATTCAGCCCTGTTGTTCTAGAAATTTGCTCATTTTTATTTTCTAAATCAGCAAGACCTCAACTTGACTTTATTGATTTTTTTATTAGAGACAGAGAGAGAGGGAGACAGACACAGAGAGAAAGTGAGAATGGGCATGCCAAGGCCTCTAGCCATTGCAAAGGAACTCCAGATGCATGTGCCACCATGTGCATCTGGCTTTCGTGGGACCTGGAGAATCAAACCTGGGTCCTTAGGCTTCACAGGCATGTGCCTTAACCACTAAGCCATCTCTATTTTAAGCCAGCCCTATTTTATTATTATTATTTTGCTTTGAGACAGGGTCTTCGTATGTAGCCAGGCTGGCCTCAAACTTGTAGAGTCCTGTCTTTTTTCCCAAGTGCTGGGAGTACAGATATGTGTCACCACAGAGCTTCTCAGCTTGTTTTTTATCTGCAAGCGAAGAGACAGAGAGAGAGGAGAGAGAGAGGAAGAGAGAATGGGTGCAATAGAGAGTCCAGCCACTACAAATAAACTCCAGATGCATGCACCACTTTGTACTGGGGAATAGAACCCAGGTGATTAGGCTTTGTAAGCAAGTGCTTTAACTGTTACGCCATCCTTCCAGTCCTCAGCTTGTTTTAAAATATAAAGGAGAAGTTAGTAATAACATGAGGGCTATCAGGCAAAATGTAGACCTGTGCTGGACATGATGGCACATGCCTTTAATCCCAACACTCAGGAGGCAGTTAGGAGGATTGCTGTGAGTTCAAGGCCAGTCTGGGACTATAGAGTGCCAGGTCAGCCTGGGATGTAGTGAAACCCTACCTTTAAAAAAAAAAAAAAAAAAAAAAAAAAAAAAAAAGCACACCTGTGCCAATTCCCATGTAAAGTTCCAATCTATTCATTTATTTGTTCAAGACACCTAAAAGCCAAGCACAGTGGTGCACATCTTTAAGCACTAGGGAGGCTGAAGTAGGAGGATCATCTTAAGTTCAAGGCCAGCCTGGGCTATAGAGGGAATTCCAGGTCAACCTGGGCTAGAGTGAGACCCTGCTTCAAAAAAAGAATAAAAACAACAAAAAAGACACCTAAAAGAGTTGTTATGGTGTCTTATGCTTATAATCCTACCACTAAGGCTTGGATTATATTTGACTGTCTCAAAACAAAAGTCATCTGCAGGAGTCCATCCTTAGTTGCTATGTGGCTATCAGAATGCCTTAGCACCCAAGCAACCAAACCCTACTAGATGCTATTTATTCATTATGTATTTATTTATTCATTCATTATGTATTTATTTATATACAAGGTCTTTGTTTAAAACTGGCTTGCATGGAACTATCAGGTCAGCCGGACTCAAACTTGTGATGATCCTCCTGCCTCTGCTTTCCAAGCACTACGATTACATGCATGTACTACCATGCCTGATTTTTTTCTTTTATTATTATTAACAACGATGCCTGATTTATATATATATATTTTTTTTTTCTGTTACTGTTTTTAATACCATACCTTACTTAGACAGATATCTACAGGAGGCTCCTTTAACCGAACAGTGGCTTTCCCCTCATCCACAAATTTGGTGAAGAATTGTTCAATGTTATCCTTTAGCTGCTTAAAATCAGTGGGAGAAGAAAAATGACAAAAACTAGGCATTGTTATCCAATAACATTTATTACAACTAGAAAGTGCCAGTCTCCCCATCCCCCAACTTTTTTTTAATTCAAGGTAGGGTCTCACTCTAGCTCAGGCTGACCTGGAATTCATTATGTAGTCTCAGGGTGGCCTCAAACCCACAGCAATCCTCCTACCTCTGCCTCCCAAGTGCTGGGATAAAAGGCGTGTACCACCATGCCCGGCTTATCCCCCAGCTTTGATTTAGCTTTTGGTTTCAAAATGTCAGTGCTATATTGTTGTAAAGTTTTTGTTCAATTTTTTTTCCTTTTGGTTTTTTGAGGTAGGATCTCACTGCAGTCCAGGCTTACATGGAATTTACTATGAAGTCTCAGGGTGGCCTTGAACTCACAGTGATCCACCTATCTCTGCCTCCCGAGTGCTGGGATTAAAGGTGTGTGCCACCATGCCTGTCTGCTTAACTTTTCTTTTTTTGGTTTTTCAAGGTAAGGTCTCACTCTATCCCAGGCTGACCTGGAATTCACTATGTAGTCTGAGGCTGGCTTCAAACTCACAGCATTCCTCCTAACTCTGCCTCCCGAGTGCTGGGATTAAAGGCATGTGCCATCATGCCTGGCTAAAAATGTTTTTTAAAAAGTTAGCCACAGCCGGGCATGGTGGTACCGCCTTTAATCCCAGCACTTGGGAGGCAGAGGTAGGAGGATCGCTAAGAGTTCGAGGCCACCCTGAGACTACATAGTTAATTCCAGGTCATCCTGAACCAGAGTGAGACCCTACCTCAAAAAACAAAAAACAAAACAAAACAAAAAAAAAGTTAGCCAGCCAGGCATGGTGGCACACGCTTTTAACCTCAGCATTCAGGAAGAAGAAGTAGGAGGATTGCCGTGAGTTTGAGGCCACCCTGAGAATACATAGTGAATTCCAGGTCAGCCTGGACTAGAGCAAGACCTACCTCGCAAAACCAAAAATAAAAATTAAAAATTAAAAACATTTTTAGGGCTGGAGAGATGGCTTAGCGGTTAAGGCGCCTGCCTGTCAAGCCTAAGAACCCGGTTCCAATCTCCAGGTCCCACGTTTAGCCAGATGCAAAGTGACGCAAGGGCGCAATGCCACACTTGATCACAAGGGGGCGCATGCATCTGGATTTCGTTCACAGCAGCTGAGAGACTGGTGGCGTGCCCATTCTCTATCTGTCTCCTTCTCCCTCTCTGTCTCTCTCTGTGTCTCTCTCCAAAAAAATAAATAAAATAATTTAAAAAATATTTTAAGCCGGGCGTGGTGGCGCACGCCTTTAATCCCAGCACTCGGGAGGCAGAGGTAGGAGGATCACCAAGAGTTCGAGGCCACCCTGAGACTACATAGTTAATTCCAGGTCAGCCTGGACCAGAGTGAGACCCTACCTGCAAAAACAAAACAAAACAAAACAAAACAAAACAAAATTTTTTAACATTTTTAGCCAGAAGTGGTAGCTCACGCCTTTAATCCTAGTACTTGAGAGGCAGAGGTAAGAGGATTGCTGTGAGTTCAAGGCCACCCTGATACTACATAGCGAGTTCCAGGTCAGCCTGGGCTAGAGTGAGACCCTACCTTGAAAAACAACATATATATATTTGCAAGGAGAGAGGAAAGAGACAGAGAGAATGGGTGTGCCAGGACCTCCAGCTACAGCAAACAAACTCCATATGCATGTGCCTCTGTCTTTATGTGGGAACTGAACCTGGGTTGTGAGGCTTTGCCAGCAAGTGCCTTACCTTCTGAGCCATCTCTCCAGTGCTGGTTAATTTTTAAAAATAGCAGTTGAGTAGTTACACTCTCTAGCCAGCTTATGGTGGATACTATATTGCTTTATCCAGAATATTTCTCTTTTTTTTATTTGAGAGAGAGACAGAGAGAATGGGTGCGCCAGCGGCCTCTCAGTGGCCGTAAAAGAATTACAGATGCATTCACCCCCTTGTGGGCAAGTGTGGCATTGCGCCCTTGTGTCACTTTGCGTCTGGCTAAACGTGGGACCTGAAGAATGGAATAGGCGTTTCTTAGGCTTGGCAGGCAGGTGCCTTAACTACCAAGCCATCTCTCCAGCCCCAGAATCTTTCTTTTCTTGTGTGGAATCCCTCATGTTTTCAGATTCTATTTTCTATTCCAACTTTGTGGCTATAGTAAGAATTATTAGTATTAGTTAACTGATTTCATAACCTTAGTCCATTAGTAGGGAGTGGGTATGCCTTTAGTTAATTAGATTCTATAAAAACCCCAGGAGAGCAGAAATCTTGTCTTGGTTACTATGGTATCCCCAGAGCTAGAACAGGGACTGACATATCATTGGTACTCCATTTTTTTTTCACCACCAATGCACTTCTGCTTTACACTTCAATGACTATTTACTGAGAAGCCACTATATACCAGGTACTGTAATAAGGGCTTGGACCATACTGTTGAATAAAAATGGTATGGTAACTACAATTATAGAGTTGACAATCTGATGAGACAGTTATTAAATAAACAATTAAGGGCTGGAGAGATGGCTTAGCAGTTAAGGCGCTTGCCTGTGAAGCCTAAGGACCCAGGTGTGATTTCCCAGATCCCACGTAAGTCAGATGCACAAGGAGGCACATGCGTCTGTAGTTTGTTTGCAGTGGCTGAAGTCCCTGGTATGCTCATTCTCTCTATCTGCCTTTTTTTCTCTCTCTCTCAAATAAATATAGTATTAAATAAACAATTAATTATAAGTATTGAATATTTAAGAGTAGTGAGGGCTGCCATACCTAGACAAGAAAATCTTCCCTGGTCTAGGAGTAAGATGGCGACTTTACTTATTTATTTTTGGTTTTCTGAGGTAAGGTCTCACTCTAGGTCAGGCTGACCTGGAAGTCACTATGTAGTCTCAGGGTGGCCTCGAACTCATGGCAATCCTCCTACCTCTGCCTCCTGAGTGCTGGGATTAAAGGCGTGTGCCACCATGCCTGGCGATTATTTATTTATTTGCCAGCAGAGAGAGAGAGATAGAAGAGAGGCAGACACGGAGAGATTTGGCATGCCAGGGCCTCTAGCCACTGCAAAAGAACTCCAGATGCATGTGCCCTTTGTGCATCTGGTTTACGTGGGTCCTGGAGAATCAAACCAAGATCCTTTGGCTTAGCAGGCACACACCTTAACTGCTAAGCCATTTCTCCAGCCTGACTTTATTTATTTTTAATGTTTTTATTCATATATTTGAGAAAGAGAGGAAGTAAGGCATGCCAGAGCTTCCTGGCACTACAACAAATTCCAGATGCATGCACCAACTTTGTGTATGTGGCTTGGTGTGGATCCTGGGGAATCAAACCTGGGCCAGCAGGCTTTGCAAACAGGCACCTTTAACCACTGAGCCATTTTCCAGGCCAAGATGGTGACTTTAAAGATGAGAACAAAATATTAGGACAAGGCTGGAGAGATGGCTTAGCAGTTAAGGCACTTGCCTATGAAATCTAAGGATCCAGGTTCGATTCTCCAGGTCCCATGTAAGCCAGATGCACAACGTGGTTTGCAGTGGCTAGACACCCTGGTGCTCTCTCTCTCTCTCTCTAATAAATAAATAAATTAAATTAAAATTTAAAAGATTAGGACAAATGATCAGAGGAGAATGAGAGGATGTAGCATTCCAGGAGGAAGGAACACATGCTAACCCATGAAAGAAAGTAGAACTTGGCAACTGGGATAAGCTAAGAGTTCAGAACGGCTGAGAGGTCCAGCAAAAAGATAGATGAAAGAGCCAAGGAGTGCGTAAAGTGCTTGCTATGTAAGCATAGGACCTGAGTTTAGATCCCCAGAACCCACGTAAAAGGCTGGGTCTGATGAAGCACCCCTGTACTTGCAGTAGTGGAGAGGTACAGACAGGGAATCCCTAGGGCTCACTGGCTGGCTAATCTGCCCAAACTGGTGAGCTCTAGGTTCAACCAGAGACCCTGTCTTATAGAATAATGTGGAGAGTGACTGAGGAAGACCCCTGACATAGACATCTGGCCTCTACAAGCTTTCCCATAATGTGCATACATGCACATACAACACACACATACAGAGAGATAAAACAAGGTGAGTATGGAAAGGAAAGTTAAACAGTGATTAAACAGTGGAAGATTAAATTTTTTAGATTTCAGCCGGGCATGGTGGCCCACGTCTTTAATCCCAGCACTTGGGAGGCAGAGGTAGGAGGATCGCTAGAAGTTCAAGGCCACCCTGAAACTACAGAATGAATTCTAGGTCAGCCTGAACTAGAGTGAGACCCTACCTCGAAACTCCCCCCACCAAAAAAAGTTTAGATTTCGGGACTGAGGAAATGGCTCAGCAGTTAAAGATGCTGGCCTCCTAAGCTTGCTGGCCCAGCATTCCATTCTCCAGCACTCAGCACCCATATAACACCAGATGTACAAAGTGGTGAGTGCATGCGTCTGGAGTTCATTTCCAGTGGCAAGAGGCCCTGGCACATGTCTTTTCTCTCTCTTGCAAATAAAAAAATAAAAGGGGGGTGGTGGAGGAGGCTGGAGAGATAGCTTAGTGGTTAAGGTGCTTGCCTACAAAGCCAAAGGACCCAGGTTCGATTCCCCAGGACCCACATAAGCCAGATGCACAAGGGGGGGTGCATGCATCTGGAGTTCATTTGCAGTGGCTGGGGGCCCTGGCATGCTCATATTCTCTCTATTTCTCTCTCAAACAAATAACTTTAAAAATTTAGATTTCATCCTAGAAATAATGAAATTCACTGAGGAATTTAAATTAGGAAATATGATTAGATCTGCATTAATTTTTTCCCTACAACTTCAGTGTGAAGCCTTAACTGAGGGAGAGAAGGATGGAGTAGAGAAAAGACAATGGTAGGAGATACCTTCAAAGACGAAATAGGAAAATGGTTTATACTACAGCTAGTATGGAAGAAATTATGCAAATATGAAAAACTGGGGGCTGCAGATAGCTCAGCAGTTAATGGGCTTGCTTCCAAAGCCTGCAGGGATGGGTTCAATTCCCCAGCCACTCACATAAAGCCAAATGGGGGAGGGGGCTGGAGAGCTGCCTAAGACGTTAAGACATGTGCCTGGGAAGCCTAAGGACTCAGGTTAGATTCCCCAGTACCCACATAAGCCAGATGCACAAGGTGGCACCATGTGTCTGGATTCATTTGCAGGGGCTGGAGGCCCTTTGCAACAATTCTCATTCTGTCTGCTCTCTCTCTGCTTACAAATAAATAAATAAATAATATTTAAAAATAAATAAAGACAAATGGGGACTGGTTTGCAACAGGAAGTGACCCTGGTGTGTACATGCGTGTGTGTATGCAAATAAATAAAAAAATTTTTTAAATATGGGGGATTGGAGAGATGCTTAGCAGTTAAGGCACTTGCCAGTAAAGCCAAAGGACCCAGGTTCAATCCCCAAAAGCCACATAAAGCCAGTTGCACAAGGTGGCACATGCATCTGGAGTTCATTTGCAGTGGCTAGAGGTTCTGGTATGCTCATTCTCCAACTGCCTCTTTCTCTCTTTCTCAAATAAATAAACTTATATATATCCTCCTACCTCTGCCTCCTTCTCTCTAGTGCTGGGATTAAAGGCGTCTGCCACCCACCACACCTGACAAATGTTGGGATTTCTAGAATTCTTTTTAAAATTTTTTTATTTATTTGTTTATTTATTATTTATCAGAGAGAGAGAGAGAGAGAAAGAGAATGAGAATGGGCACACCAGGGTCTCTAGCCACTGTAAACGAACTCCAGATGCATGCACCACCATGTGCATCTGGCTTACATGGGTTCTGGGAAGTTGAACCTGGGTCCATAGGCTTTGCAGGCAAGCGTATTAACCACTATGATTCCTGGAGAGACTAAGCCATCTCTCCAGCCCCCTAAAAAGTTCTTTCAATTCAAATAATCATAGGAACAGAGTCCATGAACAGAAGGAACTGTAGACTCCCAATTACTTACATCAAACATAGGTGGTTCTCAATGAGATTACTCTCTTCCCTCAATTAAGTATTCACTGGAATATGCAAGGGCAATGATCGGAGAAATAGACTAAACCAGTCAGAAATCAGCTACGAGCCAGGCAAGGTGGCACATGCCTTTAATGCCAGCACTGGTTGGGGGTGGGGTGGGGTTTGAAGTAGGAGAATCACTGTGAGTTTGAAGCCAACTTGAAGGAGCTGAAGAGTAGAGTTCCAGGTCAGCCTGGACTACAGTGTAAACCTACCTTTAAAAACAAACAAACAACAAACAACAATCCAATGCAGGGCTGGAGAGGTGGTTTAGCAGTTAAGGCACTTGCCTGCAAAGCCTGAGGACAAGGGTTCGATTCCCCAATACCCACATAAACCAGGTGCACAAGGTGGTGTATATGCATCTGGAATTCGTTTGCAGTGGCTGGAGGCCCTGACACACCCATTCTATCTCTCTTTGCCTCTCTCTCTCTTAAATTAATAAAAATAAATGCCCACCTTTAATCTCAGCACTCGGGAAGCTGAGGTAGGAGGATATGAGTTCAAGGCCACCCTGAAACTACACAGTGTATTCCAGGTCAACCTGGCCTAGAGCAAGAGTCTATCTCGAAACCCTCTTCCCTCCCCCCAAAAATCAGATGTAGCTAAGGGTGGTGACGCACACCTTTTAATTCCAGCACTTGGAGTTCAAGGCCACCGTGACACTACATAGTGAATTCAAGAGGTCAGCCTTAGCTAGAGTGAAAGCCTACCTCAAAAAGCCAAAGGGGGAAAAAAAAAAAAAGAAAAAAACCCTTTAGTTCAATTTCTGACAGCCTTGAATTTGCCACAGCTCTACAGACAGAAATCATGGCAAACATTTAAGGAAAAAAAAAAAAATTAAGGACTGGGGAGGAATGTGGTCATCAATAAACTTTAACAAAAACACCAAAGATGCCACCGAAAGCTCGACTCTTATTACCACTATGCCACCCCGCCCTGTCGCCTCTGGATACTAGATTCACGCAGGCTCGCAGGTGTGAGGTCGCTGGCACGTCTGAGTAGCCCGCAGACGTGGGCAGCGACATGAACCCCGAAGCTGTGTCCTCCAAAGCTTCCTTCCGGGGACCCTCGGGCGGGGAGAGAGAGGGTGGGCGCACCTCATAGCGGGTCCCGCGCTTGTCCTTCAGGGTGCAGACGAGCAGGCAGGCGCGGGGCCGGCCGCCCGCCTCACTGCGCGGCGTCTGCTGACAGAGACTCAACATGGCTCGGACACCCTTGCCTCGGTTCTTCAGCCCCAAAGCCGGTAAATGCCGGTTCATCACCTCTACCTCACAGTGGAGCCTCATCGCTGCGAGCGGCTGCCCGCGAGTCACTCGGCTTTGAAACTTCCCCCTTCGCGCGCCGCCGCCGGGGTCCTTCCACGCTCGGGCTGCCCGCGACCCTGCCTGTGCGCGGCATGCGCGTCACTGCTTGGCTGTCCGCGGCCCGCGCCGTACTGCGTCCCCACTGCGTGCGCGGCCGGTCGCCGGCGGCATCCACGGCCAGCCCCGCGCGCGCGCTACCGCCCGAGGGTCCGGCTCTGTCCTTTCCGTGCAGGCGGCTGCCGAGGGCACCACGATCTGTTTCGAACGTTCCGGGGGCGTGGTGGATGCTATTGTAGGATGCTTGTTCCCAGGGACACCCCCACCTTTTTTTAATTTTTTTTTATTTTTCAAGGTAGGGTCTCGCCCTAGCCCAGTACTCTCAGGCTGGCCTCGAACTCACAGCGATCCTCCTACCTCAACATCCCTAGTGCTGGGATTAAAGGCACTCCCGGCCCCAGTGATACTGTTGATGTCACTATTTGTAGGACAGGCGCTTTGGTTTTGATGAATCTCGCTTTAGGTGACTATTTTGGGATAGGCAGTTTCTGTTGAACAAATCTTACGTTGCAACGATGGGTGGTGGGTTGATGCACTGACTGGCATACTTCATTTGATCCATGGAAAACTGTCACGTTCCCTTCGAAGTCCTGATTCCATTAAATGAGCCAGGTGTACGGAAGGCTCTTACTACCTACCTGGGGTCTCGTCTCCTTTTAAATTTTTCATCTCAAGCCGGGCATGATGGCGCACGCCTTTAATTGCCAAGGCAGAGGTAGGAGGATCACCGTGAGTTCGAGGCCACCCTGAGACTACACAGGGAATTCCAGGTCAGCCTGGACTAGAGTGAAACCTTATCTCGAAAAACAAAACAAAACAAAATTGCATCCTGCCTTACTTATCCTGGTTGCAGCCTGTACTCTGTAATTATGAAATGGCGTTCAGAAATGCCAATTTTCAATTCAACTGTGACAGTAAAATTTATCCTTAAATGAATGTCACTGTTTGCATACAACATGTTGAACCTAAAGTGTTATCCTGTGATTTTGTGTTCTGAAATACATACTTGGCTAAGGGAAAACAGAGATTAAGATAATAAATTACCACCCCATCTCGTCTTTTTGCATGGAAATGTAGTACAGTATTAAAATACTACTTGGCAATACTCTCCTGGCTATAGAGAAAATTGCGTAAAAACTCCACCCTACAATTTTCAAACTATTAGACTTTACGAGTTTGCTATTCTTAGTCTTTGGGTAGATAATAATATAGAACAAAATAATAAAATGCCAGACTTCAGGTATCACAAATTCATTAAATATACTCATTATAAAATGAAATCTTGTATAAAAGTTGTAATTTTAAAAAAAGATTTATTTTTACTTATTTATTAAAGACAGAGAAAGTGAGAATGGACATGCCAGGGCCTCTAGCCATTGCAAACGAACTCCAGAAGCATGTGCCACCATGTGTATCTATCAGGCTAACATGGGACCTGTAGAGTTGAACCTCAGTCCTTAGGCTTCACAGGCATGTGCTTTAACCGCTAAGCCATCTCTCCAGGGCAAAAGTTGTAATTTTTTTTTTTTTTTTTTTTTTTTTTTTTTGAGGTAGGGTCTCAGTCTGGCCCAAGCTGTCCTGGAATTAACTCAGTAGTCTCAGGGTGGCAATCTTCCTACTCTGCCTCCCAAGTGCTGGGATTAAAGGCATGCACCACCACGCCCAGTTAAAAGTTGAAAATTTTTAAATTATTTATTTATTTATTTGAGAGAGAGAGAGAGAGAGAGAGAGAGATCACGAGAGCGGGCGTGGGCGGGCCAGGGCTTCCAGCCACTGCAAATGAACTCCAGATGCATGTGTCACCTTGTGCATCTGGCTTATGTGGGTCCTGAGGAATTGAGCCTTGAACCAGTGCCCTTAGGCTTCACAGGCAAGCGCTTAACTGCTAAGCCATCTCTCCACGCCTCTGAAAGACTTTTATCATGAAGGGATGTTGGATTTTGTCATTTAATTTAATCCAGATGTATCTCTGTTTGTTTATTGCCAGGATGACCTATCAACTGGAGAGTGGGTTTTGAAGTCACTCACTACAATTGTGTTTGGTGTTATCTGTGACCTTAGTTCTAATAGTATTTGTCTGATGAAATTGGGAGCCCCCGTGTTAGGTGCATATATGTTTAGGATTGTAATGTCCTCCTGTTGGAGTGTTTCTTTAATCAATATAAAGTGATCTTCCATATCTTTCCTGACAAATGTTAGTCTGAAGTCTACCCTGTCAGATATTAGGATAGTGACCCCTGCCTGTTTTCTTGGTTCATTTGCTTGAAACACTGTTTTCCAACCTTTTACCCTAAGATAGTGTCCATCCTTTGTAGAAAGATGAGTTTCTTGGAGATAACAAATTGAAGGATCCTGCTTTTTAACCCAGTCTGCAAACCTATGTCTTTTGGTTGGGGCATTGAGGCTATTGATATTAAGAGTTATTATTGAAATGTGTGTATTTATTTTTGCCATTTTTCTTGTTTTGTAGTTTTTCTGGTTTTACCTTTGTTCTCTTGTATTAACTAGTGTTTGAGTATGGTTTCTTTTTTCCAGGTTCCTTATATGTGTGCTTTTCTTTCTCTTCAGCATGGAGGATCCTTTCAAGTATTTTCTGTAGAGCTGGTTTTTTCTTCAAATATTCTTTTAGCCTGCTTTTGTTGTGGAATGTCCTTATTTCTCCAACTATTTTAATAGATAGCTTTGCAGGATAAAGTAACCTTGATTGACAGTTGTTATCTTTCAGAACTTGAAATACATCATTTCAACCCTTCTGGCTTTTAAAGTTTGTGTTGAATAATCTGCTGTTATCCTGATGGGCTTGCCTGTGCATATGACTTGCTTTTTCTCTCTAGCTGCTTTCAATATATTTTCTTTGGTTTGTATGTTTGGTAGTTTAATTATAATATGGCAAGGAGAGGTTCTTTCCAGGTTTTGTCTGTTTGGTGTTCTAAAGGCTTCCTGGATCTACACTGGCATCTCTTTCCCAATTTGGGGGAAGTTTTCTTGTATGATTTTTTGAAAACACCTACTATGCCTTTGGAGTGAAATTCTTCTCCTTCTACTATACCCTGAATTCTTTTTTTTTTTTTTTTTTTTTTTCGAGGTAGGGTATCACTATAGCCCAGGCTGACCTGGAATTCACTCTGTATTCTCAGGGTGGCCTTGAACTCAGGGAGATCCTCCTACCTCTGTCTCCCAAGTGCTGTGTGCCACCATGCTCTGCCCTGAATTAATTCTTTCTTTCTTTCTTTCTTTCTTTCTTTCTTTCTTTCTTTCTTTCTTATTTTTATTGACAACTTTCTTTCTTTTTTTTTTTTTTTTTTGCTTTTTTGAGGTAGGGTCTCACTCTGGCCCAGGCTGGCCTCGAACTCACGGCAATCCTCCTATCTCTGCCTCCCAAGTGCTGGGATTAAAGGCGTGCACCACCATGCCCGGCGACAACTTTCTTAATTGTAGACAATATCCCTTAGTAGTTCCCTCCCCCCCCCCATTTTCCTATTTGAAACTCCACTCTCCATCATATCCCCTCCCCCCTCAGTCTCTCTTTTAATTTTGATGTCATCATCTTTTCCTCTTATTATGATGGTCTTGTGTAGATAGTTTCAGGCACTGTGAGGTCATGGATATCTAGGTCATTTTTGTGTCTGGAGGAGCACATTGTAAGGAGTCCTACCCTTCCTTTGGCTCTCACATTCTTCCTGCCACCTCTTCCACAATGGACCTTGAGCCTTGGAACGTGTGTTTGAGATGTTTCAGTGCTGGGCACTCCTCTGTCCCTTCTTCTCAGCACCATGGTGCCTTCTCAGTCATCCCAAGGCTGCCACCATCTGAAAATAGAAGCTTCTCTAACCAAAAGTGAGAGTAGCATTAATATATCGGTATGAATATTAAGAGAAATGCTTACTGGGCAGTTTGGTGAGCATAGTATATACATTTAGCCAGACACTAGCAGATGTTATACCCCTAGGGCTCATGACTATCTCTGTTGTAGGTTTTCAGTATGAGGGATGTATTCCCTCTGATGGAGTGGGCCTTGCTGGTTAGATGAGCAATCCCAGCAGACAGCCCTCGTCCACCTGCTGGGTGGCTTGCTTTATGGTTCACATCAGTCAAGGTGCAGGGATGGATGAAACACAACCACCAAGGGCAGCCTGAATGGAGAGACTTCTGCAGCTTGACCAAAGCCTGGGTCCTAACAGACCCCTCTCAAAGTCCCATTCCTGGGAGACACTTGTGGAATTTGGACCAAGTGAGGACACCTTTCAAAAAACAGAGTGATGAGCTTGAGTCATCCCAAGCCACCTGCTGTGCCTCTCACCTGTTCTAACCTGTCCCGAGTCCCTCTTTTGTGTACGCTCTCCAATGTGAATGGGTGGCCAAATTTAAAGCTTGCAGTGTCCACTGTTGAGTATATTCACTGGTGTTTTCTCTCTCTGCCATCAAACTGGATGCAGTGTAGCTTTTTCCAGCTTTCTGTCATCTGGTCTACATGGAGGAGTCTTTCAGCTCAACTCCAACAGGATTTCTCAGTGACCATGCAGCCCAAATATGTGGAGATTTTAGCAATAGGGTCTTACCATCTATTCCTGGTAGGAAACCAAGCCGGCCCTGAATTCTTATGTTTGATCTTTTCATAGTGTCCCAAATACCTTGAAATTACCATTCCCACCTTCCTATTAATTTTTTTTTTTTTTGGTTTTTCGAGGTAGGGTCTCACTCTAGTTCAGGCTGACCTGGAATTCACTATGTAGTCTCAGGGTGGCCTCGAACTCACGGCAATCCTCCTACCTCCGCCTCCCGAGTGCTGGGATTAAAGGCGTGAGCCACCACGCCCGGCTCCTTCCTATTAATTTGTCTTTCTCTTTGTTGGACTGTATTAGATCTGCCACCTGGTCTCCTAGTTTAGATATTCTGTTTTATCCTTAATCCATTCTACTGGTGAGTTTTCTACAGAGTTTTTAAAATTATTATTATTATTTTATTTCACTGACTGTGTTTCTCATTGCTAGTATTTCTGACTGGTTTTTCTTTATTATTTCTATTTCTTTATTCATGTCTTGTATTGACCTCCTTATTTCATTAAACTGTTTTCCTGTGTCTTCTTTGATTCCTTTGATTTCTCTGAGCATATTTATAATCATTCTTTTGAAATCTTTCTCAGGCATTTCCTCTAAATCAGTCTCCCTGAAGGTCATTGCTGATGCATTAATACTTTCTGGTGTATTTATGTTGTCTTGATTTTTTTGTGTTTCTTGTATTATAATGTAGAGATTTTTGCATCTTGGATTAATTTAATGCTTGGATTTTCTAAGTATCTGCAGTATTATTAGATGTATCAATCAAGCTGATATTATATATCTTCAGGGTAGGAGCTTAAGGTGCTAGGTGTGGCTCTTAAGATTCTTAAGGTAACCACAAAAGTGACCCTAGGTGTTGGGTTTGCCTGCTCTGAGAGTATTCTACTAGGCTGGGTAGAACAAAGTACAGTCAAATTCTAAAATTTAACTAAAAAATATACACATTCAATTAAAACAGCACAAAATATTTACTCAAGAGTAGGTTTTATGACAAACAGATCTTCTAACAAAGTCACAGTTCCTAAGGATATGTGTTGCTCCACACCCTTAATCCTATCAACTAGGAGGCTAAGATTTCTAGTCTGTAGAGGGTTCCAAGGTCAGCTTGTGACCGAGTGAGACCCTTCCCCATCGAATGACAGAAGACAAAGGCACTATAAATCTGGAAGCAACAAATGACAAGCCCAAAATATAGCTTATTTAGAATGGCAAATCTGCCCATCGATCAGATTTAACATATAATTTATCCTGCCATGGAAGGTGCAATTAACACTTCTGATGCAAGCTTTTTTTGGTAGTTACCTTTTGGGATGGCTTTGGTCTCAGCTGTGGTGCATGCTGGCTTGGGTCCCTCTTTGCTGTGTTGTGGGCTCAGGTAGGCTTGCTGGGTCAGTGGGTTGCTGCTGTTATCACCTGTGCTGGGTGCTGTGTAGGTGAGCTCCCTTCCCGAGGTCTCTGGTGCTTGTTGGCACTGGAGCTGGTGGTGGGGAGAGGGGAAGGCTGTGGATAGTGGCTGAAATTCTCCCGCTCATGCTCAGGATCCTTTTCCTCACAAGCCACTCCACTGGTCCCTGCTGTCCTCCTTTCTTGAGTTTGCAAGGAGGCCAGTGTGAGTGGAAAATCCCCTCACCTGGCTTTTTCTGTGGCTCAGGCAGCTGTGGCTACATGCACTTGATGCCTCTGCTGCTGGAGCAACTTCTGCCTGCTTCTGTGGGCTCTAGATGCTCTGGAACTTTCCTGCTTCTCTGCTGCAGTTGATAACTTTTAAAAGCACCTTCACTTTTTATTAGAAGAGCTTATTTTGCTGTTTTTTTTTTTTTCTTTTTCTCCCCTAGGCTGCTTTGGCATGATTCCTATGCTGCCATCTTAACCAGAAGTTCTATTTGCATATTTATTTTTTTGGTTTTGTTTTGTTTTTCGAGGTAGGGTCTCACTCTAGCTGAAACTAAACTGGAATTCACTATGTAGTCTCAGGGTGGCCTTGAACTCATGGTGATCCTCCTACTTCTGCCTCCCGAGTGCTGGGATTAAAAGCATGCACCACCAACGCCTGGCTGCATATTAATTCTTTTTGTAGACTCCAATTGCACTTAAAATTACCTTTTATTTACTTTTCCTGAGTTTCTGGTATATACTATGCATTCAACAGATAACTGAATTTCTCTAACTATTGTTCTTATTTCTGCCCATGGTGAACTTCACTTTCTTCACTGAGATTGGTGCTGGTAAAATCTGTCTTACATAAGTTTTTTTTTTTTTTTTCCAAGTTAGGGTCTTGCTGTAACCCAGGCTGACCTGGAGTTCACTATGTAATCTCAGGGTGGCCTTCAACTCATGACAATCCTCCTACTCCTGCCATTTGAGTGCTGGGATCAAAGGCATGCGCCACCATCCTCAGTTTACATCAAATTCTTCTTCTTTTTTTTTTTTTTTCCTTTGTTTTTTCTTGATGGAAGCCATTCTGACAGTAAAATGGTCTCAAAGTGCTTTTAATTTGCAGCCCAGGCTGACCTGGAATTCACTCTGTAGTCTCAGGGTGGCCTTTCTTCACTGAACTCAAAATCTGGTGATCCTCCTGACCTGGATGCCTCCTGAGTGCTGGGATTAAATCAAATTCTTCTTCTTCTTTTTTTTTTTTTTTTTTTTTTCGTGCGCCACCATGCCCGGTGATCCTCCTACCTATGCCTCCTGAGTTACATCAAATTCTTCTTCTTCTTTTTTTTTTTTTTTGGTTTTCCGAAGTAAGGTCTCGCTCTAGCCCAGGCTGACCTGGAATTCACTCTGTAGTCTCAATCCTCCTAGACAATGTAAACTTGTCTATCCTAGGGCATGAGACTAGACCTCACAGGTATTTGTTATAATGGTAAATGTTATCCGAGGTGCAATAATGTCATCCAAGATGTAATAAATGTCATTAGCAAATAAACATCTGAACATTACATCTCTAGTGCTCTTGCTAGGATGACAATTTTTTTGGCATGCCAGGGTGGTTGGGGTAAGGTCTCCTGTCATCCAGGATGGCCTGGAACTCTACATGTAGCTGAGGATGTCTTTGAATTCCTGATTCTTCTGCCTCTGCCTCCCAGGTGATTTACTTGGATTATTGGAATGGCTACCACATCTGACAGATACGCATCATTGAGCCTAAGACCTCACACATGATAGACAAGTGCTGAATCACTATATCCTTAGCCCCTTTTACACTTTGTATTATATATATTTGGGGTAGGGTTTCACTCTAGCCCAGGCTGACCTGGAATTCACTGTGTAGTTTTGAGGTGGCCTAGAACTCTTGGTGATACTCCTAGTTCTGCCTCCCAAGTGCTGGGATTAAAGGTGTGTGCCCCCACACCTGGCTTTTTCTTTCTTTCATCCTTTTTTAAAATACTTTTTATTTTCACTTGCATTTTCACTCCTTCTACCCGAGCCTTTTGAATGCTGGTGTTAGCGTCAGTACACCCAGCTATGATTATTTAATGCATAACTTTATCTCTAGATTACAAGCTTCCTGCCCTTTGAGTCACTAGTATACATACATGTCCTAGTTAGTATTCACATAGAACAGGCACTCAATAGTTATAGAAAGAATAAATCAAGAAAAAAAAAAGAACATATATACATATACTATCTTTTTATTTTTTATATTTATTTATTTTGTTTTTTTTTGAGGCAGGGTCTCAATCTAGCCCAGACTGACCTAGAATTCACTATGTAGTCTCAGGGTGGCCTCAAACTCACGGCAATCCTCCTACCTCTGCCTCCTGAGTGCTGGGATTAAAGGCGTGTGCTACCACATCCCGTGCTATCTCTATTTATGTATTTTTTATTTATTTGAGAGAGAGAATAGACACACCAGGGCCTTCAATCCACTCCAAACACACTCCAGAAGCATGTGCTACCTTGTGCATCTGGCTTTATGTGGGATCTGGGGAGTAGAACCTGGTCCTTGGGCTTTGCAGGCAAGTGCCTTAACTGCTGAGTCGTCTCTTCAGCCCACTATTTCTATTATATCAATATGTGCAATTTTTAAATTTAGCAAATATGAAAGAATATACTATGGTAGACCAGAGCAGACTTATGTTCAGTTCATCTGGCTTGTATAAATAGCTAGCTAACCATTTTGGTCTGAGGAAGCTAGATATCTTCCTCTATCTTGTGGGGGAAACAGTGAAATACATATATTTTGGGGGGGTGGTTAGAGGTAGAGTCTTGCTGTAGCCCAGGCTGACCTGGAATTCACTATGTAGTCTCAGGGTGGCCTTGAACTCACAGTGATCCTCCTACCTCTGCCTTCTGAGTGCTAGGACTAAAGGTGTGCACCATCACACCCAGCAACAGAAGAATTTTGACATAACACTTAAAAGCAGCAATTATGTAGCAAGTTGAGAAAAAATTTATTTATTTGAGAGAGAGAAAGAGAGAGAATTGGCATGCCAGGGCATCCAGCCACTGCAAACCAACTCCAGAAGCATCTGCTCCCTGGTGCATCTGGTTTATGTGGGTCCTGGAGAATTGAACTGGGATCCTTTGGCTTTCCAAGCAAATGCCTTAACTGCTAAGCCATGTCTCCAGCCCTGAGAAAAGTTTTAATACATAGAATTTGAAACTTTTTGCATAAAAAAATATACAGTGTGCTGGAAGCTGAGGTAGGAGGATCACCATCAGTTCAAGGCCACCCTGTGACTACACAGTGAATTCCAGGTCAGCCTGAGCTAGAATGACACCCTACCTCAAAAAAAAATAAAAATAAATAAAGTACATGGGTTGGAGCGATGGCTTATTGGTTAAGGCACATGCCTGTGAAGCCTAAGAACCCCAGTTCTATTCTCCAGGTCCCACGTAAGCCAGATGCACATGGGAGCACATGCCTCTGGAGTTTGCAGTGGCTAGAGACCCTGGTGTGCCCATTCTCTCCCTCCCTCTCTGTCTCTCTCTTCCTTTCTCTGTCTCTAAATAAATAAATAAATAAATAAATAAATAAATAAATAAATAAAATCTTTAAAAAATAGAAGAAAAGATATATATAGTGCAATGGTCAATTTTTGGTGTCACTTTGACTGAATTAAGAAATTCTTAGGAGCTGGAGAGATGGCTTAGCAGTTAAGGTGCAGGCTTTAGTTATATGTTCATTAAAGCCAAAATAAGAGTTGAAATTTGAAAGCAAGATTCTTTGAGAGAATCCTGCTCTTTCCCCCTTACAGTAATTGGCAGTTGAGGGCAGAAATCAAGTTTCATCTTTTTTTTTTTTTTTCACTCTGGTCAAGGCTGACCTGGAATTCACTATGTAGTCTCAGGGTGGCCTCGAACTCACGAAGATCCTCCTACCTCTACCTCCCCAGTGCTGGGATTAAAGGCGTGCGCCACCACACCCGGCTTCATCTGGTTTTTAAATCTCTGACTCCTTTCATCATGTAATACTGCATAACTCAGAAGTTGGGAAAGAATCCCCAAGTAACATTACTTTTAAAGAAGTTTTATCTTTAAGTTCTAATAAACGGTTTTGTGTAAACATTGTTTCTATTGTATTCTGTTCTGTATTTTGAGATCTAGTTAAAGGTTTGATTTGACAACAATGTCCAGCTTTTTTTAAATTTTATTTATTTATTTTTTTTACGAGGTAGCGTCTCACTCTAGCCACGGCTGACCTGGAATTCACTCTGTAGATAAGGGTGGCCTTGAACTCACAGCGATTCTCCTATCTCTACCTTCAGAGTGCTGGGATTAAAGGTGTGTAACTACCACACCCGGCTCAATGTGTAGATTTTTTTTTTTCCCCGCTAGAGACATATGGGACTTAGACACCTTTGTCAGAGATTTCTTACATCTTTAAGTTTGTTTGCTATTTTGTTATTAAATTATTTGGTCAAAGCAACACATACTTCACATTACTCCTCACTTCAAATTCAGCCAAATAAACTGGTTATCTGCCTGTAATCCCAGAACAGAGTGAGGCAGAACTCAACCACATACATTTATGAATCACTTATAAAGGAGCTCGCATCATTTATTTTCTCGCGCCCTCCTTCCCAAACGAAGTGTTTTAGCACTTGGAGGACTGTGTCAAATCACAAATGAGCTAAAAATGTACTGTTTAACAAGAGAAAGAAGCCCCTACCGTCCACTCCTACTTACTACAACTCTTTTAAGTTGTTTTATAAATTTACGTCAGTAGGTGTCAGTGTAGAGTCAAGGAAAAAAGCCTTTTCAAGGGGTAAAGATTTTAATTAGTAAAATGTAACGGATTAGATAAACTATACGCTACAAACTATAAAGTAGTTTATTGGGGGGGGAGGTGTCAAAATTCATTTTGGAAGTGTTCGAAAAAGGTAGGGTCTCACTGTGTTGCCCAGGCTGGAGTGCAGTGGCTATTCACAGGCGCGATCCCACTACTGATCAGCACGGGAGTTTTGACCTGCTCCGTTTCCGACCTGGGCCGGTTCACCCCTCCTTAGGCAACCTGGTGGTCCCCCGCTCCCGGGAGGTCACCATATTGATGCCGAACTTAGTGCGGACACCCGATCGGCATAGCTCACTGCAGCCCAGAACTCCTGGACTCAAGCGATCCTCCCGCCTCAGCCTCCCCAGTAGCTGGGACTACAGGCACGCGCCACCGCGCCCGGCGAGCGGGCAGCGCGGCAGGAACATACTAGAGTCTACGTGTTCCGTGACGTCAGCAACACTCCCAACCTCTCCAACTCTCAGAGGTGTCACTCAAAGTGCTCTCCCGGAAACGCGTGCGCCACACTGCGCATGCGCCAGGCTTTCGCTTTGCATTCTGGGTAAATTGTAATCTCAAGGAAATTTTCAAGAGCGCATGCGTGGGCTGGCTCGTTCCTTTTCCCTCGTTGGATTTCTGAAGGCAAGATGGGTCACCAGCAGCTCTACTGGAGTCACCCGCGAAAATTCGGCCAGGGTTCCCGCTCTTGGTAAGAAGCAGAGTGTGGTTCCAGGGAACCGGGTGCTCGGGGTCGCGAGCCTGCTGAGAGCTCAGGTCGAAGAGCTCGAGGGCTGGCGGAGTCCGGGCTGTCGGCGCCGCCGCCATTACGGGCCGGGCCGGCGGGGAGTCTCGCGGGGAGGCCTGTGCTTTGTGACCTACAAAAACGCCGTCTCCTTATTTTTCTAAACAGCCGCGTCTGCTCGAACCGCCACGGTCTGATCCGGAAGTACGGGCTGAACATGTGCCGGCAGTGTTTCCGCCAGTACGCAAAGGACATCGGCTTCATAAAGGTACGTGTCCTCCGGACGCCGGTGTCCGGCGGGGTCGCGGGCGCGAGGCGGAGGTTCCCCGACTGCTGATCGGAAAGCCTGACCAGGTCCGTGTGTTAACGCTGACCTGACATGTTTGCTTACACGCTGAAAAGTGCTGCAGGTTTGAGGCCAGATAGAACTTTGAGAGTTCACACAATGTTCCATCATTAGCAAGTTTTATGTTCCTGTTAGCGGTACATTGAAGGCTTGATGGTTTCAAAACATAACATTACTGACTTTTTTTTTAAGGGTTAGAGATTTAATTAGGTTATACATAGAATCTGAAGTGCCTAAGAGAATACATGAGAAAGCAGAAGTGGGGTAAAGCCCGCTCAATTTTTTTTTTTTTGGCTTTTATTTTTTTGTTTTTCAAGGTAGGGTCTCACTCTGGTCCAGGCTGACCTGGAATTGATTATGTAGTCTCAGGGTGGCCTCCAACTCATGGTGATCCTCCTACCTCTACCTCCCGAGTTCTGGGTTTAAAGGCATGCGCCACCACAAGGCCCACTAGTTTTAAGGCAAAGAACTAATTTATTAATTTATTTGCTATTTAGAATGACACCACCAACCTCCTGATTTTCTTTTCTTTTTTTTTTTGGTTTTTCGAGGTAGGGTCTCTATATCTCAGGCTGACCTCGAAGTCATGGCGATCCTCCTACTCCTACCTCTGCCTCTCGAGTGCTGGGATTAAAGGCGTGTGTCGCCACGCCTGGCTTAATGATTGTTTTGAATAGGATGTTTAGGAGAACCTTCAGAAAAAAAGTATTTAGTGTACATATATTTGTGAGATTTGATGTGAGCCGAGACAAAGTAAATTGTCTTCAAATTTAGAGACATTGACCAAGTTATACTTAATAATGTGCCTAGTGTTTGTAGTGTAGAGATTTAAGAGTCAGTTCAGTGAGCAAGTATGTTAGAGAATAAATGCTGATTTACTTAAAGCTGTTACTTAGACCAAGATGAAGGGTAGTAATTATCTACTTAAACATCTAGAGCACTTGTTAAGGTTGTTTCAAATTTTGTTTTATTTCCTTTTCTTTCTTTCTTTTTTTTTTTTTTTTTTTTTGATTTTTCGAGGTAGGGTCTTGCTTGAGCCCAGGCTGACTTGAATCTCAGGCTGGCCTCGAATTCACAGCAATACTACCTTGGTCTCCCAAATGCTGTTATTAAGGCATGCACCATCATGACCGGCGCACCTCTTGTTTTTTCTTTTTGGAGGTAGGGTCTCATTGTAGCTCAGTCTGACCTGGAATTCTGTCTGTAGTCCCAGGCTGGCCTCTAGCCCACAGTGATCCTTTGTCCTCTACCTCTTCTGAGGGCGGGATTAAAGGCGTGTGTTGTTGCCATGCTCAGCTTGTACTGAGAAATCTTTAAGGAAAGGAATCAATACCACTAAGAGCCCACAGAGTAAAATGTAAGTGAGATTTGTGGAATCGCTGTAGTAGACATTGACTAAATATTTCATTACTCTGGTCTTTGCAATTAGTTTTAGTAGGTGATGTTTCCACTTCTGTCAAGCATTCCATAATGGGCCAGTTTGTGGGAATCTGGATGAAATTTAAGGTGATTTAAAATAATTCACTTTCTGTGTTTTTTTTTTTTTTTTCAGTTGGACTAAGCGACCTTCCTAGAATGGATTATTCCAAGACCATCCAGTGAAAGATCATGCTAGTTCTTTGTATATAAATAAATTGTGAAACAAATTCATGTGTTTGAGTATGAGTAGATTAATTTGCTATAAAAATATTTTCTTGATTGGTTTTTCAGTTAAGTAGATTGTCTTTCAAAACTGATTCTTTTTTCAGAAATGTATTTATTTTTGGGTTTTTTTGAGGTAGGGTCTCACTCTAGCCCAGGCTGACTGGAATTTACTGTGTAGTCTCAGGATGACTTCAAACTCATGGCAATCCTCCTCCCTTTGACTCCCGAGTGCAGGGATTAAAAGTGTGGGCCAAAACATTGATTATTTACATTGGTAATACGAAAGTATTCATGCCAAACTTTGAATAACTTTGAAAAACTTATTATATAACATGCTTTCTATAAGCAAGAACATTCAACATGGTAGCAGATGGTTTGAATGTTGACTGTACAGGGACCTGAAGCAGTCATAGTAAAAATTTGAAAGAGGATCTGGGGTAGGATGGCCATCACTTAACATGAATTTACCTACAGTTTACATTCCTATACTTTTTACCCATAGAAGCTTGTAAAATGACATTGGTGAAAGGGCTTAGTAAAAGGTAAAGTGTAGGTTTTGTGTGTGTCTGGATGTGATAGTTCAGGTAGCTAATGAGATTAAATGAAGTCTAGTTCTGGAACTTTTTTTTTTCCCTTAGTACTTTGAAGTAGGATCTCACTCTAACCCAGGCTGACTTCAAATTCAGTATGTGGTCTCAGGGTGGCCTTGAACTCAAGGCGATCCTCCTACCTCTGCCTCCCGAGTGCTGAAGATTAAAGGTGTGTGGACCACTATACACTGCTTTCATGAATTTGCTTGTCATTCTTGCACAGGGACCATGCTAATCTCTGGACCATCTGGAACTTTTTTTTTTTTTTCGAGGTAAGGTCTTGATCTAGCCCAGGATGACCTGGAATTCACTGTGTAGTCTCAGGGTGGCCTCGAACTCATAGCGATCCTCCTACCTCTGCCTCCCAAGTGCTGGGATTAAAGGCGTGCACCAGCACGCCCAGCTTCATCTGGAACTTTAAAAAAGTTTTTAATTTATTTGAGAGAAGGGGCATGCCAGGGCCTTCAGCTGCTGTAAATGAACTCCAAACACACGTGCTACCCTGTGCATCTGGCTTACCTGATTCCTGAGGAATTGAATCTGGGTCCTTTGACTTTGTAAGCAAGTGTCTTGACTGCAAAACCATCTCCCCAGCCCTGGAATTTTTTTTGTTTGTTTTGGTTTTTCAAGGTAGGGTCTCCAGCCCAGGCTGATCTGGAATTCACTATGTAATCTCAGGGTGGCCTCGAACTCATGGCGGTCCTCCTACCTTTGCCTCCTGAATGCTGGGATTAAAGGCGTTCCCCCCCCCCCCACGCTGGAAATTTTTTTTTTGAGAGGCTTTGTCTAGCCCTGTTTTGATGTGTGTTTGTTCCCAGGCTGACCTGGAATTCACTATGTAGCCTTAGGGTGGCCTTGAACTCACAGGGATTCCCCCTGTAACCTCAGCCTCCTGAGTAGGGTTGCCATGAGTTCAAGGCCACCCTGAGACTACATAGTGAATTCCAGGTCAGCCTGGGCTAGAGGGAGACCGACCCGACCTTGAAAAACAAAAGTGATCAGAAGGGAAGTTGCAGTGGGAAACTGCATCAGTTGTAGTTACCTTCTTGCTGGGACAACTAGACCAAACACTAGACCAAAAGTAGCTTATGAAAAGAAAGGGTTTATTTTAGGGAAGCTTCAACCTGGAGTTAGTTGGCTCACTTCATATATCCATAGCAGAGATCTAGGTGGACTCTGAACACCTGAGGCTATGTGGGTTTTTACATTCAAACCACCACAGGTTTTTTTTTTTTTTTTTTTTTTTTTTTTTTAATGTTTTGTGAGGGTTAGGCCCAGGTGGACCTAGAGTTCACTCAGTAGTCTCAGGATGGCCTTGAACTCAGGAAGATCCTCCTACGCTCTGCCTCATAAGTGCTGGGATTAAAAGTGAGTGCAACCATACCTGGCTGTCTATCCCCTCCACCTCTTAGGGTCTTCTAGCCTAGGCTGACCTGGAATTCACTATAGTGTCAGGCTGGCCTTGAATTTACAGCTACCCTACCTGCTGGGAATTCAGTCCTGGGATTAAAGGCCTGTACTACCATGCCTGGCCAAATCACTTTTTTTCTCCCAAGGCAGGATCTCTAGCTCAGGCTGGCTTTTTTTTTTTTTTTTTTTTTTTTTTTTTGAGGTAGGGTCTCACTCTAGTTCAGGCTGACCTGAAATTTACTATGTAGTCTCAGGGTGGCCTTGAACTCACAACGATCCTCCTACCTCTGCCTCCCATGCTGAGATTAAAGGTGTGTGCCACTACGCCTGTCTTTTAAAAAATTTTTTCTAAGCCGGGCGTGGTGGCGCACGCCTTTAATCCCAGCACTTGGGAGGCAGAGGTAGGAGGATCGCTGAGAGTTGAGGCCACCCTGTCTTTTAAAAACCCTACCTCATTTTTTCTAAATTTTTTTTTTGCTTTTTCAAGGTAGGATCTCAGTCTAGCCCAGGCTGACCTGGAATTCACTCTATATTCTCAGGGTGACCTCGAACTCATGACAATCCTATCTCTGCCTCCCAAGTACTGGGATTAAAGGCATGTGCCACCACATCCTGTTCTGGAGACTATTTATCTGCATGTATGTACCAGAGTATCTTGTCACTGCAAATGAACACCATATACTTATGCCACTTTTTTTTTTTTTTTTTTTTTGGGGTTTTCGAGGTAGGGTCTCACTCTAGCTCAGGCTGACCTGGAATTCACTCTGTAGTCTCAGGGTGGGCTTGAACTCAAAGGGATCCTCCTACCTCTGCCTCCCGAGTGCTAGGATTAAAGGTGTGCACCACCACACCCGGCTTATGCCACTTTTTGTGTATGGCTTTATATGGGTGCTGGAGAATTCAACAGGGACGAGCAGGCTTTGCAAGCAAGTGCCTCTATTTTTTATTTTTTGGTTTTTCTTTTTTCTTTTTTGGTTTTTTGAGGTAGGGTCTTACTCTAGCTCAGGCTGATCTGGAAATCACTATGTAGTCTCAGGCTGGCTTCGAACTCACAGTGATCCTCCTACCTCTGCCTCTCGAGTGCTGGGATTAAAGGCGTGTGCCACCACACCCATCTTATTTTTTGGTTTTTCAAGGGAAGGCCTCATTGTAGCTCAGGCTGACAGGCTAACCTGGAATTCACTATGTATTTCAGGCTGGCCTTGAACTCTTGGCGATCCTCCTACCTCTGCCTCCTGAGTAAAGCAAGTGCCTCTAACTGCTGAGCCATCTCCCCAGCCTGAGACAGTCTTGAAGTTTGTTATATGCCAGTGCTTTATGCACATTCTCAATCCCCCCTTTTTTTGTGTTTCGAGGTAGGGTCTCACTCTAGCCCAGGCCAACCTGGCATTCACTATGTAGTCTCAGGGTGGCCTTGAACTCACAACGATCCTACCTCTGCCTCCTGAGTGCTGGGATTAAAGGTGTGCTCCACCACACCTGGTTCACCCCCCCCCCCCTTTTTTTTTTTTGAGGTTGGTCTTTCTCTAACCCAGTGTGGTGGTTTGATTCAGGTGTCTTCCATAAACTTATGTGTCCTGAATGCTAGGTCCCCAGCTGGTGGCAATTTGGGAATTGGATCCTCCTGGAGGTCGTGTATTGGGGGTTGAGCTTATGGGTGTTATAGCTAGTTTCCCCTTGCCAGTGTTTGGTATTCTTTTCTGTTGCTGTTGTCTACCTTTTGTTGGTCAGGAGGTGATGTCCCACCCTTTGCTCATGCTATTGTTTTCCCTTGTCATCATGAAATTTCCCTTCCAGTCTGTAAGCCAAAATAAACCTTTTCCTCCCACAAGCTGCTCTTGGTTGTTTTCCTGCCAGCAATGCAAAGCTGACTGTAATAGTAATAGAGGTACCAAGAAGTGGGATCATTGCTGCTAGAAACTGATTGTGTGACTTGGTCTTTTGAAACTGATTTGCAGGAAGAATGTGGATAGATTTGAAATCTTGGCGTAAGAGACTCCTTGCAGTGCTGTAAATACAGCTTGGTGGACCACTCTGGTCTGAGTTGAAAGACTTGAATGCAGTAAGAACTATGGGCTGTGAGGTTTGGCTTATGAAGGTGAGAAAGAGCTTTGCCTGGACTGAGCAGTTTGTGTGAGAGGCTTGCTGTTTTGCTATGTCCTGATAACTTGTATAGGGTTGCATTGCGTAGAAATGGACTGTTGTGAGCAGAGGGATATAACACAGAAAGAAATGAAATTTTTGGGCCTAAACTGATGCCCATTCAGCTGCAATTATTTGAGAGATTACAACCATTGAGATTGGGCCAACTGACCTGCTTTCGGACAACAGAAAGAATGCAGACTCTTTTGAAGGGGTCTGAATGCTGAAGGAGTGTCCTGTCCTTCAAAATCTGCTTTATTCCTCCCTGGACTAACAGGTTGGTAGCCCACCTGCTACTATGGAGTATAACAAATGCAGGAAAGAGAGGGTCATTGAATTTTCAACACAGTTTTGAGTTTTGGAAATGGCTATGGGCATTTTGAAGCAGGCTTGTTGAATTGCCTGTATGGAGGTCCAGTGGAGCCATAAGGATGAACTGTGGGTTGCAGTGGAGACCCAATGGAGATGCCAGGATCACGAGATGGCTGCTAAGGAGAGCTGCTGACACCAAATCATATTTTCCAGGAGTGTGAGTATACCCTAACTGGAGGTGAGGAATTAGAACTCCAGAGACTAGTTACTGGTTAGACTTATTGGACTTGGAGACTTGTCACTGACAAGAGTTGTCAGACTTGGAGCTACAGAGTTTGATGTTTGCCCTGTTTGTTTAAAATCTTGTATTGGTTCAATTTCTTTGCTATGCCCAATGCCATCTTTTGCAGTGTGAATATTGATTCTCTGCCATTAAGGGCTTTTTTTTTTTTTTTTTTTTTTTTTATTATGGCTCAGTTAAAAGATCTTGGGCCGGGCATGGTGGTGCATGCCTTTAACCCCAGCACTCAGGAGGCAGAAGTAGGATTGCCATGAGTTCCAGGCCACACTGAGACTACATAGTGAATTCCAGGTTAGCCTGAGCTAGAATGAGACCCTACCGTGAAACAACAACAACAAAATAAACAAAAAGATCTTGGTAGAAATATTTGAACAGCATTAGTATTGATGGAAACTATGGGGACTTTTTAAAGTTGGATGAATGCATTGCATTTTACATCATGTATGTTTATCAGTTTATGGGGGTCAGGGGCGGAATGTGATGGTTTGATTCAGGTGTCTTCCATAAACTTATGTGTTCTGAATGCTAGTCCACAGCTGGTAGCAATTTGGCATTCGATCCTCCTGGAGGCAGTGTATTATTGGGGGCGTGCTTATGGGTATTATAGCCAGCTCCTCCTTGCCAGTGTTTGGCACACTCTCCTGCTGCTATTGTCTACCTGATGTTGGCCAGGTGGTAATGTCCATCCTCTGCTCATGCCATTGTTTTCCACTGCTATAATAGAGCTTCTTCTCGAGTCTGTAAGCCAAAATAAACCCTTTCCTTCTATAAACTGCCCTTGGGCAGGTTCTTGTTGCTAGCAACGCAAAGTTAACTGCAACACCCAGGCTGACTTGGAATTCACTATGTAGTCTCAGACTGGCCTTGAACTCAAGGTGATCCTCCTACCTCTGCTTCCTGAGTGCTGGGATTAAAGGCGTGCTACCACCATGCCCGGCCCCTCAAACTCGTTTCAAGTAGACGAGTACTTTTTAGGAGACATGATCCTCTTTACATAGCTGAGGAACTGATTCTTAGAGATGAAGTTATTTTCCCAAGATTTCCCAAAAGGACAAAACTGGATTTGATCTTAGGTCTATCTGACATCATTACTTATGCTCTTAACATTTGCCACACACTTTCTGTAAGTTTTGTTTTGTTTTGGGCTAGGGTCTCTAGCCCAGGTTCTCCTGTTCACTCTGTAGACCAGACTTGCCTGGAATTCACAGTGATTCTCTTACCTCAGCCTTCAGTGTGCTGAGATTATAGGTATGAGCCACAAAACCTGGCTTTCAGCTGACTGTACAGCTTATCTCCAAATATCAAATTATTACTTGATGGCTGGGGTTGCTTTTCATGTTTATGACATTATGGAGCAAGATGCCTTGAATACTTAAATTAGTACAAGCTCAATAATCATTGATGTCCAAATATGATCCACGTTATTGAGAGGTCCAACTATTCATTGGAGCGCCAGAGCATGTATGGGTCCTCTGAAGCAATAGTAGATGACATAACTCACTGCTCTGCAGGCTGGAATGGCCAAGATCAAATCACCACATCCTCTGTCTGGTAAAGGTGTTCTGAATCCCAGATGCTTGATACTTTCTTGCTGTGTTCTCACATGGGAAACAAGCTTTTCTTGAATCTATTTATTTATTTATTTATTTATTTATTTATTTGTTTATTTATTTCTATTTTTTCAGATACTCAAAACTTTAAAAGTAGCTGAGCATGGTAGTTCCTACTTTTTTTTGTTTTGTTTTGTTTTTTGTTTTTTCAAGGTAGGGTCTTATTCTAGCTCAGGCTGACCTGGATCTCATTCTGTATTCTCAAGATGGGCTCGAACTCACAGTGATCCTCCTATCTCTGCCTCCTGAGTGCTGGGATTAAATGTGTGCACCACCACTCCTGGCTGTGGTTCATACCTTTAATCCCAGCATTCTGGAGGCTGAGATAGGAGGATGGTCTTAAATTTGAGGTCAATCTGGGGCTATAGAGTGAGACCCTAAAAAAAAAATAATAATAAGCCAGGCGTGGTGGCAGACGCCTTTAATCTCAGCACTCAGGAGGCAGAGGTAGGAGGATTGCCGAGAGTTCGAGGCTACCCTGAGACTACATAGTGAATTCCAGGTCAGCCTGAGCCAGAGTGAGACCCTACCTTGGAAAATCAAAAAAGAAAGAAAGAAAGAAGGAAAGAAAGAAATAGAAATGTTTTATTTGAGAGAGAATGGGTGGACCCTGGCCTTCTACTACTGCAAATGAACCCCAGATGCTTGCACCACTTTGTGCGTCTGGTTTTTTTTTTAAATTTTTGTTTTATTATTTTTTATTTATTTTTGGAGAGAGACACAGAGAGAGACAGACAGAGAGGGAGACAGATAGAAATGGGCACGCCAGCAGTCTCTCAGCTGTTGTGAACGAAATCCAGATGCACGTGGAAATCCCTTGTGGGCAAACCTGGTCATTGCGCCCTTGCATCACTGCATCTGGCTAAACATGGGACCTGGAGATTGGAACCCTAATTCGTTCTTAGGCTTAGGAGGCAGGCGCCTTAACCGCTAAGCCATCTCTCCAGCCCTGTGCGTCTGGTTTTATGTTTGCACTTGGAAATCAAACCTAGGTCATAAGTCTGCAAGCAAGTGCCTTTTACCCCTGAGCTAGCTTTCCAATCCTTCAAAAAATATACTTTTTAATATGAGAAATCTCTTTTTTATCATACCCAAAGAGGTGATAAACATGCATAGCAGAACAAACTCATTTTAAGAACATTAAGATGGTGACAGGTGTGGTGGTATACACCTTTCCTTTTATTTTATTTATTTGAAAGAGAGAGAGAAAGAGAATAGGCACACCAGGGCCTTCAGCCCTGCAAACAAACTCTAGACGCATGCACCACTTTGTGCATCTAGCTTATATGAGTCCTGGGAATCAACCTGGGTCCTTAGGCTTTGGAGGCAAGTGCCTTAAACGCTAAGCCATCTCTCCAGCCTGATGGATGCCTTTAATCCACGCACTCAGGAGGCAGAGATAGAAGGATTGCTGTGATATCAAGACTACCCTGAGTCTAATTCTAGGTCAGCCTGGGCTAGAGTGAGACCCTACCTCAAGGAACCAAAAAAACAAACAAACAAACAAAAAAACAAAAACAAAAAACCCATTAAAAAGTACATACAGAGGCATTCATCCAACTTCTAAGAGGTAGTATAAACCTTATTAAGGCTGTCTTAGTCATCTAAATTTATAGCTTGATTCATCACTTAGGACTAAAGAAGAAAAATTAGGTTAGACAGGAAAAACTTCTTAAGTATTATTCCTAGTTAGATTGCCAAATTTTTCATTTGATGTGATATTGAGTTTGTTCTTTTCAATGGCCCTTGGGTTATTTCTCCATAGGAACTACTACTATTCTCTCTATTTTTTTTTTTGTTAATGTGATTGATGTGAAACTGAGCTCATATGAGACTTTATGACAATGCCTCATATATGAACATATCTCTTGATGCCACGAGAGTTCAGAGTTAAGTAAGCCAGTCAGGATTCTGCTTACAAAACAGCCAGCCCCTAGATACAACTCATAAGGCTAGGGTTGCAGCTCATCTACAAAAGGCCTTCTAACTTGAACCTGGGGCCAGCATTCAGAACAATCTATGGCAAACCATAAAGTCCATGAATTGATACTGCTAAGCACAAGAAATAAATAATTTCCCCAAGATTACATAGCAAGTAAGATATGAAACAGGCCCTATCTTGTGTGTGTGTGCGCGTGCACGTGTGTGAAGGTGCACATGTGCCACCTGGGGTGTTGGTCTTTGCCTTTTTTTTTTTTTTTTTTTGCTTTTTCTATCCCAGGCTGATCTGGAATTCACTCTGTAGTCTCAGGCTGGCCTCGAACTCATGGCAATCCTCCTACCTTTGCCTCCTGAGTGCTGGGATTAAGGGTGCGCGCCACCACACCCGGCTGGTCCTTGCCTTTTGTCTTGTTTGAAGCAGGGTCTCTTTTTCACTACAGTGTTTATGAGGCTATCTGACCCCCTAGCTTCCAGGGGCTCTCTTGACTCCCCCTCCTATCTTGCTATAGGAGAGCTGGGATTGCAGACATCCATGCTATGCCATTGGCTTTCTATGAATTCTGGGGATTTGAATTTAGATCTTCCTACTTGCATGACTAATCTATTGAGTCATCTCCCCATCCTTTCCCTTTTCCTTCTTTTCTTTTTAAATTTATGTTTTTATTTTGAGAGAGAGAGAATGGGCATGCTAGGGTCTCCAGCCACTGCAAACAAACTCCAGACGCATGTGCTACCTTGTGCCTCTGACTTATATGGGGACTGGGGAATCGAACCTGGGTCCTTTGGCTTCATAAGCAAATGCCTTAACCACTAAGCCATCTCTCCAGTCCCCCTTTCTTTAAAAAAATTTTTTTTAATTGACAGCTTCCATAATTATAGACAATAAACAATGGCAATTCCCTCCCCTCCTACTTTCCCTTTCCAACTCCAGTTTTTGTCATACCCCTTTCCCCTTTCAATCAGTCTTTTATTTTGATGTCATCGTCTTTTCCTCCTATTATGATGGTCTTGTGTAGGTAGTGTCAGGCACCATGAGGTCATGGATATCAAGGCCATTTTGTGTCTGGAAGAGTGCACTGTAGGCAGTTCTAATATTCCTTTGGCACTTACACTCTTTCCGCCACCTCTTCTGCAATGGGCCCTGAGCCTTGGAAGGTGTGACAGAGATGTTTCAGTGTTGTGCATTCCTCTGTCACTTCTTCTCAGCACTATGGTGCCTTTTGAGTCATCCCAGAGGTCACTGCCATCTGAACAGAGAAGCTTCTCTAACCAAAAGTGAGAGTAGCATTCATACATGACCTTCCCTTTTGATTTTAGTCAGGGTCTCATGTTTCCCAGGGTGGCCACTCCTAAGTAGTTGAGAAGAACCTTGAACTTCCTTCCTTCCTTCCTTCCTTCCTTCCTTCCTTCCTTCCTTCCTTCCTTCCTTCCTTCCTTCCTTCCTCCCTCCCTCCCTCTCTCTTTCTTTCTTTCTTGACAACTTCTTTAATTGTAGACAATATCCCATGGTACTTCTGTCCCTCTCCCAACTTTCCCCTTTGACACTTTCTCTCCATCATATCCCCTTCCCCTCTCAGTCAGTCTCTCTTTTAATTTTGATGTCATCATCTTTTCCTCCTATTATGATGGTCTTGTGTAGGTAGTGTCAGACACTGCAAGGTCATGGATATCTAGGCCATTTTGTGTCTGGAGGAGCATGTTGTAAGGAGTCCTACTCTTCCTTTGGCTCTTATATTCTTTCCACCACCTCTTCCGCAATGGACCCTGAGCCTTGGAAGGTGTGATAGAGATGTTTCAGTGCTGAGCACTCCTCTGTCCCTTCTTCTCAGCACCATGGTGTCTTCTAAGTCATCCTAAGGTCGCCACCATCTGAAAAGAGAAGCTTCTCTAACCAAAAGTGAGAGTAGCATTAATATATGGGTGTGGACATTAAGAGGAGTGCTTACTGGGCAGTTTGGTGAGTATAGTATACATTTAGCAAGACACCAGCAGACATTACACCCCTAGGGCTCATGACTACCCCTGTTGTAGGTTTTCAGTAGGGATGTATTCCCTCCCATGGAGTGGGCCTCCAGTCCAATTAGAGAGTGGTTGGTTTCCCCATAATAGACATGCCACTATTGCACCCTTTGGCTCATTTGGTGAGTATCTTCACTGGTGTTTTCTCTCTCTCCCATTGAACTGCATGCAGCATAGCTTTTTCCAGCTTTCTGTCAGCTGGTCCACATGCAGGAGGCTTTCAGCTCAGCTCCAGCAGGATTTCTCAGTGACCTTGCAGCCCAAGTATGTGGAGTCTTCAGCAATAGGGTCTTACTATCTATTCCTGGTGGGAAAACAAGTGCCTAAGCAATGGCCTGTAATGTTTTGGGGGTATCAGTGACCTGCCTGGCCAACAACTCACTGGAGGGTATCTCCTCCCTGGCACTGAAATTTTTCTAGTAGCAATCTATTGCTTCTGAGCCAGAACCTTGAACTTCTGCCTCCACCTCTCAAGAGCTGAGGTTACAGGTATGCACCACCATGCCTATTTTGTGTGGTGTTGAGTACTGAACTCAGGGCTTTGTGCATGCTAGGCAAGCACTCTGTCAACAGAGCTACATACTCAGCCCAGTCCAGGCAGTGTCTTGAAAATTGCTCTTATAGCTAAACTATGAATGTCCAGCACAGAAAAGCATTAGGAAGTATTGGTACTCTATAAAATAGAGAAATAATTGTCAGTATAAGTGATACTATTTCACTATGGTAAAGTGCACACAGAAAACAAAATGCCAGTATGTTAGCAGTACTTGCCTTTGGATGTCAAAATTAAAGTGATTTATTCCAAGCAATATCAGATTAAAACTGATAAAGATGTGGTTTCTAGGGGCTGACGAGATGGCTTAGCAGTTAAGGTGCTTGCCTGTAAAGCCTAAGGACCCTGGTTTGATTCTCCAGTACCCACTTAAGCCAGATGCACAAGGGAGTGCATGCGTCTGGTGTTTGTTTGCAGTGGCTGAGGTCTTAGCACATCCATTCTCTCTGCCTCTTTCTCTCTCAAAATAAATAAATAAAAATTTTTTTTAAAAAATATGTGGTTTCTAGTGACTGCTGTAGATAGTGTTCCTGGTATCAGTATTGCCAATTAGGCTGTTGTTCCTCCAAGCCAGCTCACTCTATTTTTAGAATGCTCTGACAGTGAGTTATTTTTCAGTGTCCTCAGGGTTTCCTTCTGCTGATTTCAGTTGCCACTGATATTAATTCTATATAACCCTATACAAAACAAACATAATCTCTGCAAGAAAAAGGGTCAAATGTCTATACCTGAGAGTTCTTGTGTTTTTCTGGACTCTTCTTATTTCCAATACAGCTATTCTTTATGCTTCAACAGTTCCTCCAACACTGTTTATAGGGATTTTATTTCTACTTCATCTAGATCTGCAGCATGTTCATTTTTTAGTTTTTAATTTCTTGTTTTTTTATTTTTTTATTTTTTTTTAATTTGAGAGAGACACACAGAGAGAAACAGACAGAGAGAATGGGTGGGCCAGTGGCCTCTCAGCTGCTGTGAACAAACTCTAGACACATGTGCCCCCTTGTGCACATATGCGGCATTGTGTGCATGCTTCACTTTTTGTGTCTGGCTAAACGTGGGACCTGGAGATTCAAATGGACGTTCTTAGGCTTCACAGACAGGAGCCTTAACCACTAAGCCATCTCTCCAGCCCACTTTCTTATTTTTTGTTTTGGACAAGGTCTTGTTGTGTAACTCAGACTGGCCTTAACTTTTGGTGGTCCTTCTGCTCAGCCTCCTTAGGAAGTGCTCAGATTATAGGCAGTATGCACCACCAGGGCAGCATAATTATTGAATGACTGTACAAACAGACTTGGAAATGACTTTAATTTGTTTGAGCATCTCTCTTATTTATTTATTTATTTATTTATTTATTTATTTATTTATTTATTTACTTATTTATTTGAGGTAGGGTCTTGCTCTAGCCCAGGCTGACCTGGAATTCACTATGTAGTCTCAGCATGGCCTCAAACTCATGGAGATCCTCCTACCTCTGCCTCCTGAGTGCTGGGATTAAAGGTATGTGCCACCATGCCCGGCTAAATTGGGCATCTCTTCCTCTTCCTCCTTTGCAGTGATGGGGACCAAACCCAGGGCCTTATGTATGTGAAACAAGTGCTCTGCTATTGAAATACGGAACTAGAGAGATGGCTTAGCAGTTACGGCACTTGTCTGTGAAGCCTAAGGACCCAGGTTCCATCCCCCAGAATCCATATAAGCCAGATGTACATGGTGGTGCATATGTCTGTTTTTTTTTCTTGCAGTGGCTAGAGGCCCTAGAGTGCCCATTCTCTCTCTCTCATAAATAAATAAATAAAATATTTTTAAAAACCGGGTGTGGTGGTGCATGCCTTTAATCCTAGCACTCAGGAGGTAGAGGTAGGAGAATCACTGAATTCAAGGCCACCCTGAGAATACATAGTGAATGCCAGGTTAGCCTGGACTGGAGTGAGACCCTTGAAAAACCAAAAAAAAAAAAAAAAAAAAAAAAGCTAAAAATGAACAACTGCTTGTACTATTTATTTATTTATTGAGGCAAATTTGTGTCTGGATGACTGCGTTGTGTCCTAATATGTGGTCTATTATTCTGGAGAATGTTCCATGTGCTGCTGAAAAGAATGTATTCTGCAGTATTTGTTTTTATTATTATTATTTTTTTGGTTTTTCAAGGTAGGGTCTCACTCTAGCTCAGGCTGAGCTGGAATTCACTCTGTATTCTCAGGGTGGCCTCAAACTCATGGCGATCCTCCTACCTCTACCTCCTGAGTGCTGGGATTAAAGGCGTGCACCACCATGCCCAGCTGTATTTTGCAGCATTGGATGTAAGGTTCTGTAGACATCTGTTAGGTCTATTTGTTCTATGGCATTGCTTAATCCAGATGTCTGTTTATTATTTGCCTGGATGACCTATCAATTGATGAGAGTGGGGTACTGAAGTCACCCACTACAACTGTGTTTGCTGTTATCTGTGACCTTAAGTCTAATACTGTTTGTTTGATGAAATTGGGAGCATCCATGCTGGGTATGTATATGTTTAGGATTTTTTCTTTTTTTTGAGGTAGGGTCTCACTCTGGCTGGCCCAGGCTGACCTGGAATTCACTGTGTAGTCTCAGGATGGCCTCAAACTCATGGTGATCCTCCTACCTCTGCCTCCCAAGTGCTGGGATTATAGGTGTGTGCCACCATGTCTGGCTATGTTTAGAATTTTAATGTCCTCCTGTTGAATTGTTCCTTTCAGCAATATAAAGTGACCTTCTTTGTATTTCCTAACTAACGTTGATACTAGGATACCTGTCAGATAATAGGATAGCAACACCTCTTTGTTTTCTAGACCCATTTGCTTGACATTCCAATTTGTATTCTTTTACCCTAAGATAGAATCTGCCTTTTATGGAGAGTATCTGTCTTTTATGAGTTTCTATGAGGCAACAAATAGAAGCCTCCTGCCTTTTATTCCAGTCTGCAAGGTGTGTTTTTTGGTTGGGACATTGAGGCCATTATTATTCTTCTCTTTCTCCTCCTCCTTCTTCTTCTTCTTATTTTGGTTTTTCAAGGTAGGGTCTCACTCTAGCCCAGGCTGACCTGGAATTCCCAATGTAGTCTCAGGGTGGCCTTGAACTAATGGCAATCCTCCTACCTCTGCCTCCCAAGTGCTGGAATTAAAGGTATGCGCCACCATGCCCAGCCAAGAATTATTATTATTATTATTATTATTATTATTATTATTATTATTAGTTTTTGAGGTAGGGTCTCACTCTAGCTTAGGCTGTCCTGGAATTCACTATATAGTCTCAGGGTGGCCTCAAACTCATAGTGATCCTCCTACCTCTGCCTCCTGAGTGTTGGGATTAAAGGTATGCACCACCATGTCTGGCTAAGAATTATTATTGAAAGGTGTGTATTTTATTCTTGCCATTCATCTTATTTTGTGGTTCTTCCTGTTCTCTTATTCTTTTGTATTAAACATTATTTTAGTTTGGTTTAGTTTTTCTTGTTATATGTGTGCTTTCCTTTCTCTTCAGCATGAAGGATTCCTTCAAGCATTTTCTGTAGAGCTGGCTTAGTTGTCATATACTCCCTTAGCCTGTTTTTGTTGTGGAATGTCCTTATTTCTCTGTCAATTTGGATGGATAGCTTTGCTGGGTAAAGTATTCTTGGTTGACAGTTGTTATCTTTCAGAACTTGGAATACATCATTCCAGGCCCCCTGGCTTTTAAAGTTTGTGTTGAGTAATCTACTGTTATCCTAATGGGCTTGCCTTTGTATATGACTTGATTTTTCTCTCTAACTGCTTTCAATATATTTTCTTTGGTTTGTGTGTTTAGTAGTTTAATTATAATATGGTGAGGAGAGGTTCTTTCCTGGTTTTTTTTTTTTTTTTTTTTTTTGCTGTTGTTGTTGAGGGTTCCAAAGACTTCCCCTATTTGTATTGGCATCTCTTCCCCTATTTGGGGGAAATTTTCTTCTATGATTTGTTGAAAACACCTATTATGCCTTTGGAGTAAAGTTCTTCTCCTTTTACTGTATTCTGAAATCTTTTTTAAAACCTTTTTTTTTTATTCACAACTTCCATAATTGGAGAGAATAAACCATGATAATTCTCTCTCCTCCCCCACTTTCCCCTTCACAAATCCACTCTCCATCATATCCCCTCCCCCTCTCAATTACTCTCTCTTTTTTATTTTGATGTCATCATCTTTCTTCCTATTATGATGGTCTTGTGTAGGTAGTGTCAGGCACATTGAAGTCATGGATACCCAGGCCATTTTGTGTCTGGAAGAGTATGTTGTAAGGAGTCCTACCTTTCTTTGGCTCTTACATTCTTTCTGCCACCTCTTCTTCAATGGACCCTGAGCCTTGGAAGGTGTGATAGAGATATTTCAGTGCCAAGCATTCCTCTGTCACTTCTTCTCAGCACCATGGTGCCTTTTGAGCCAGCCCAGAGGTCACTGCCATTTGAAAAGAGAAGCTTCTCTAACCAAAAGTGAGAGAAATATTAATATATGGGTATGGACATTAAGAAAAGTACTTACAGGGCACTTTGGTGGATATAATATGCATTTAGCCAGATACCAGCAGGTGTTAACCCCTTAGGGCTCATGACCTCCCCCATAATTGGTTTTTGACTAAGTTTTCAGAACCAGGCATGTATACCCTCCTGCGGAGTGGGCCTGCAGTCCAATTAGTGAGTGATTGGTTTCTCCCATAACAGACATGCCACTTTTGCACCCATTTGCCTTTGGCCTGGTTGGCCAAAGTTAAGGCTTGCAGTGTCCACTGTTGTTTATGTCCACTGATTTCTTTTTTCTCTTTTCTTTTCTTTTTCTTTTTTTTCTTTTCTTTTCTTTTCTTTTCTTTTCTTTTCTTTTTCTTTTTGGTTTTCCAAGGTAGGATCTCACTCTAGCTCAGGCTGACCTGGAATTCACTATGTAGTCTCATGGCGGTATCAAACTCTTGGTGATCCTCCTACCTCTGCCTCTCAAGTGCTGGGATTAAAGCGTGTGCCACCATGCCTGTCTTTTTTTATTGAGGTAGGATCTCATTCTGGCCCTGGCTGACCTGGAATTAACTATGTAGTCTTAGGGTGGCCTCAAACTCACAACAATCCACCTATCTCTGCCTCCTGAGTGCTGGGATTAAAGGTGTGTACTGGCTTCTCCAGTGATTTCTTCTCTCTCCCATAAAGCTGTATGAAGCATAGCTTTTTCCAGCTTTCTGTCAGCTGGTGTACAGGGAGGAGGTTTTCAGCTCAGATCCAGCTTAATTTCTCAGTTACATTGCAGCCCAAGCATGTGGATTCTTCAGCAATAGGGTCTTACCATCTATTCCTGGTAGAAAATCAAGAACCTTACCAATGGCCTGTAAGGTTTTGGAGGCATCAAAGACCTCCCTGGCCAACAACTCACTGGAACATATCCCATCTCTGGCACTGAAATTTTTCTAGTAACAATCTATGGTTTCTGGGTGCACTATTGTCCAAAAAAAGTAGGTTTCCATATGGTTTATTTATAACAGCTTGAATTTTCATTAACTCTCCCCTCATCCTTCCTTTACTCAGTCTCTTTCCCTGACTTCACTTAGGCCATTCCACCCCCAGTAATCTGTTCCTCTACTTACATATATACAATACCATCCCCTTAAGTCTTCCACTCTCCTCCCTCCCTTATAGCCTCTTTCTAGCTTATTGGCCTCTGCTACTGATTTTTTATGCCAACTCACATACAAGTATAACCATTTGTAGCTAGGATCCACATATGAGAGAGAACATGCTCCATTTGATTTTCTCGGCTTGGTTTACCTCAGTTAGTATAATCCTTTCCAGATCCATCGATTTCCCTGCAAATTTCATAATTTCACTTTTCTTTACCACTCAGTAGAACTCCTTTGTGTAGATGTACTACATCTTCATTATTTCTGGTCTGTAAAGGGTTCCAGGTCAGCCTGGGGCTGAGTGAGATGCTGTCCCCAAGAATGACAGAGGAAGACAAAGGCATTATAAATCAGGAAGCAACACAGGACAACCACAAAATACAGCTTATTTAAGAATGGCAAAGCCAACCATCAATCAAATCTAACACATAACCTCCCCTGATATGGAAGGTGCAATTAGTGCTTCCAATGCAGGTCTTTAATACCAGACTTGGGGCAGGTACTGATCTGCTGTAAGTAGGCCTTGTTCTTTTGGGATAGCTTCGGTGTGCATGCCTAGTTGGGTCCCTCTTTACTGTGCTGTAGGCTGGTTGGGTTGGTGGGTCTGCTGTACTGATTGCCTTTGCTGTATAGCTGAGTTCTCTTCCCCAGGTCTCCAGTGGTTGCCTACACTGACAGTTGGGAGAGGGGAGGGTGTGGTGGTGACTGAGGTTGTACCGGAGCTGCATAGCTGGTCCCTGAGATCCTCTTCCTTAGGAGCTGCTTAGCTGGTCCCTGATGCCTTGGACTTCAGGTTTCTTGAGTTTGCAAGGAAGCTGGTGTGAGTGTGCTGGTGTGAACTGTGTGGACTGGTGCTGCAGTGGGAGCCAATTCTGGCTGGTTGCCTGCTCTGGATCTCTCTGCTTCTCTGCTGAAGTTGATAATTCCTTATACACCCTCACTTTTTGGTAGGAGAGTGTATTTTGCTGTTTTTCTGTTGATTTCACCCCCCCCCCCCATCATGCTGCTTTGGCATCACTACTATGCTGCCATGTTACCTGGAAGTTGCTTGTACCATTTTTGTATGTCTACCTTTACCTTGGTACTGGGCAGTTAAACCAGGGCTGGCAGGCTTTGCAACAAAGTACCTTTAACAGCTGAGGCACCTCTCCAGCCTCCTCTTTACTTAAAAAAAAAAAATTAATCATTTCCAAGCAGGGAGATACAGAGAGAGGGAGAGAGAGAGGGAATATAAAGGGGGCTCTAGAGCCTCTAGTCACTGCACATGAATGCATGTGCCACCCTGTGCGTCTGGCTTATATGGGCACTGGGGAATTGGACCTGTGTCCTTAGGCTTCCCAGGCAAGTGCCTTAACAATTAAGCCATCTCTCCAGCCCTCCTATTTACTTTTCATGAACCTTTATTTACCATTATAGAAAACCCAGGGACCTTGACCTTCAGGCAGTAGGCACTTGAACAACTAATGTCCAGCAGCTGGTTTTCATGTCCTCTGTCTCAGACATACTTGTTGAAAACTTCCTCTCCTTTCCTCCCTCCCTCTCTGCTCGCTCGTCCCCTCTTTCTTTCCTTCCTTCCTTCCTTCCTTCCTTCCTTCCTTCCTTCCTTCCTTCCTTCCTTCCTTCCTTCCTTCCTCCCTCCCTCCCTCTTTCTTCCTTCCTTCTTTCTTTCTTTCTTTCTTCTTCTTTTTTTTTTTGGTGTGTGTTTTTTTGAGGTAGGGTCTCACTCTAGCCCATGCTGACCTGTAACTCATCTGTGGTCTCAGGATGGCCTCAAACTCACAGTCATCCTCCTACTTCTGCCTCCTGAGTGCTAGGATTAAAAGTGTATACAACTATATTTGGCTGAAAACTATCTTTAATAGTAATTGGGTCCTGGAGAGATGATGGCTTAGTGGTTAAGCACTTGCCTGTGAAGCCAAAGAACCCCGGTTTGAGGCTTGATTCCCTAGGACCCATGTATGCAAGATGTACAAGGGGGCACATGCATCTGGAGTTTGTTTGCAGTGGCTAGAGGTCCTGGCATGCCCATTCTCTATCTCTCTGTTGCTTTCAAATAAAATAAAAACATAAACAAAAAATATTGAAAACAATAGTAATTGGTATAGCCAAGTGTGACGGTGTACACCTGTAATCCTAGCACTTGAGATGTAGAGGCAGGAGGATCAGGAGTTCATGATCATTTTCATCTATATAATGAATTTGAGGCCAGCATGGGCTATGTGAAACCTTATTTCAAAAAGAAAAAAAAGGAAAAAGTAATTGGTGCCTTAAGGATTTTGGCTTTTGAGTAGATGGAGCAAAGCTCCTCTGGTATGAATAAGAAGGGTATAGTGGCTGGAGAGATGGCTTAGTGGTTAAGGCGTCTGCCTGCTAAGCCTAAGAACGCTGGTTCCAATCTTCAGCGCTTCCAATCTTCAAGTCCCACGTTTAGCCAGATGCAGTGACGCAAGGGCGCAATGCCGCACTTGACCACAAGGGGGCGCACGCATCCGGATTTCGTTCACAGCAGCTGAGAGACTGCTGGCATGCCCATCTCTATCTGTCTCCCTTTCCCTCTCTGTCTGTCTCTCTCTCTCTCTCTGTGTCTCTCTCCAAAAACAAATAAAATAATAAAAAAAATTAAAAAAAGAAGGGTACAGTACAATTTCCTCAATATCCATAAAAATTGGGAAAAAACAGTAAAAGGAAGAAAGGTTAACTTTTTTTTTTTTTTTTTTAATTGACAACTTCTATACTTACATACAAAAAGTGCATGATATTTCCCTCTCCTCCCCCCAAACTTTTTTTTTTTTTTTTTTGGTTTTTTGAGGTAGAGTCTCACTCTGGTCCAGGCTGACCTGGAATTAATTATGTAGTCTCAGGGTAGCCTTGAACTCACGGCGATCCTCCTACCTCTGCCTCCCAAGTGCTGGGATTAAAGGCGTGCACCACCACGCCCGGCTCCCCCAAACTTTTCTTTTAAATTTTTATTTATTTATTTGCAAGCTGAGAGATAGAGAGATAGAAGAGAGGCAGACAGAGAGAGAATGGGCATGCCAAGGCCTCTAGCCTTTGCAAACGAACTCCAGATGCATGTGCCCCTCGTGCACCTGGCTTACGTGGGTCCTGGAGAATCAAACCGGGATCCTTTGGCTTCACAGGCAAACACCTTAACTGCTAAGCCCTTTCTCCAGCCCAAGGTTAACTTTTTAATATTTATCTGGCATCAGTCTAGCTCATAAAAGGCTCAGTTTATTGGCACAATGAGTATCTGCATATGCAGGAACCAATGCTACATGGAGGTCACAGTTTCAGTTTTTTTTTTTTTTTTTTTTTTTTTTTTTCGAGGTAGGGTCTCACTCTAGTTCAGGCTGACCTGGAATTCACTATGTAGTCTCAGGGTGGCCTCAGCCTCCCGAGTGCTGGGATTAAAGGCATTTGTTTCAGTTTTTATTTGTCCTTTTTAGTTTTTTCTACTTAAAAAAATTAATTAATTTGAGATAGATAGAGAGAGGAGAGAACACATGCCAGGGTCTCTAGCTGCTGCAAATGAACTTGTGCAGCTGGATTATTTGGGACCTGGGGAATCAAACCTGGGTCCTTTGGCTTTGTAGGGAAGTGCCTTACCACTAAGCCATCTCTCCAGACCCTTTCCCTGTCTTTTTATCCTTCCTCATTTACCCTTTGGCTATACTTTCCTCAAGTTCTAGTCTTTCCTCAGACCTTCTGAGTGGCTGACTGTTCTTAATCTTGCTCTTGAAGTCCTTGGTCAATTTACTAGACCCAGGGTATAGCTATTAAAAGTTTATTGTAGGGCCGGACATGGTGGTGCACACCTTTAATCCCAGTGCTCAGGAGACAGAGGTAAGAGTTTGAGGCCACCCTGAGACTAATAGTGTATTTCAGGTCAGCCTGGGTTACAGTGAGACCTTACTTTGAAAAAAAACCCAAAACATAAAAATAATAAAAAAAAAGTTTATTGTAGTTTATTGATGGTTCAGTTTCGGCACTTGCCTAAAAAGCCTGACAACCTGGGTTCAATTCCCCAGTACCCACATTAAGCCAGGTGCACAAGGGGCCACATGTGTCTGTAGTTTTTTGCAGCGGCTGGAGGCCCTGGTACGCCCATTCTCTCTGCCTCTCTTGTCTTTCTGTTTGCAAATAAATAAAAATGTTTTTATAAAAAGTTTATTGCCGAGCGTGATAGCGCATGCCTTTAATCCCAGCACTTGGGAGGCAGAGGTAAGAGGATCGCCGAGAGTTCAAGGTCACCCTAAGACTACATAGTGAATTCCAGGTCAGCCTAAGCCAGCCTAAGCCAGAGTGAGACCCTACCTCAAAAAAAAAAAAAAAAGTTTACTGTCCCACCACCATCACACCACAAAAAGAAAGAAAGAAAAAACATCTAATTGTCAGACAATTTAGATAACCATGCACTACTCACCTAACATCCTTACTAATTAAATAGGAAAAGAGGACATTTCCAATGAAAATGACTGGTTACAGCTGCTGATGTCTGAAAGAAAGGAATGAGAGGAAAAACATATCTGGTGAAATAGGGACAGGGAAAGGTTTTTCAGAGAAAAAAATATATTTTTTTCTCTGCTTATATAATGGTTCTTCCCCAGAAATATAGGATCTATTTCTCTCTCTATTTATCTTAGGGCAGGCCTTTATCCAGAAGGTAGTTTTGTACTAAGTTCTTATTTTATAGAGTCTGGTCAGTAGGGGACCATAGTAAGTGTGTTTATAGTTTCAACTGTTGCAGCAGTGAGAGAAAAACGTGGCTCAGTTTAGTAATGTTGTAAGACTGTAAGTACCAGTAGCATGATGTACATGTGAAACCCAATAGTAATTATGCTGATCGTCCCAACAGCTCCCCTGTGTAGACTAGCTGAGACTCCATCGCCAAACATCAAGCATTAACAGCAAGTGCTAGAAAAATCAATAAGCCTTTTCCCCCAGGGAAGCAAAGATATATGGGTTACTAAAACCCTTAACAATTGCCCATAAAAAGTAATGCCTTATTATATTAATGCTACAGGAGGTTTGCATTTTATTTCTTAAATAATAACAAGATTGCAAATTAAAGGACTGGTTGACAGAGTGATAAACACTCATGGCAGCAGACAAATCAATAAGAGAATTAGAGAAAAAGAAACAGCCCATTCTCTCTGCCTGTCTTCTCTTCTATCTCTCTCTGCTTGCAAATAAATAAATAAATAAATAAATAAATAAATAATAAAAAAAAACAATTTAATAGTGAATGCCAGGTCAGTCTGGGCTAGAGTGAGACCCTACCTCAGAAAACAAAAACAAAGTTAAAAAAAGGGGATGCTGGGGCTGGAGAGATGGCTTAGTGGTTGCCTGTGAAGCCTAAGGACCCTGGTTCAAGGCTCGATTCCCCAGGACCCACGTAAACCAGATGCACAAGGTGGCACAGGCATCTGGAGTTTGTTTGCAGTGGCTGGAGGCCCTGGTGCGCCCATTCTCTCTCTCTCTCTCTGCCTCTTTCTCTCTGTCACTCTCAAATAAATAAATAAATAACAAAAAAATTTAAAAAAAAAAGGGGGGGATGCTGGAGAGAAGGTTCAGTGGGTAAGGTGCTTGCCTGCTAAGCCTAATTGAGAGGGAGTAAGCAGTTAGGGTGACCGAGCCCCTGAAAGTAAAAAAAAAAAAAAGACAGGAGCTGGGTGTGGTGGCATACGCCTTTATGATCCCTGCACTCAGGAGGCAGAGGTAGGAGGATCACTGTGAGTTTGAGGCCACCCTAAGAATACATAGTGAATTTCAGGTCAGTCTGAGACAGAGTGACACTACCTCGAAAAACCAAAAAAGAAAAAAAAAAAAAAGACAGGAAAGTGTGCACTTGCTAGAAATCAAAGATGATCTGACTTTCCCTGGTACTTGGTGTCAGGGCTAGCCTCTTCCTGAGACAACCCCTAGCTCTAACCAACCAGCTGTCTGTCTGGATCACCTGAGCCGGAAGACACGGCCCACTGTTCTGTGAGCTGCCTGACCACTTGGGCACTTCCAGCTTTGGTGAGTTTTTAGGCAAAATCTTTTTAGATCTCTTATATCCTTTTTATATATGCACACCTTTATCCACATATTTTAACATTCTAATCTAAATTCCACTTAAAAAAAGGTGACTTCTGCTAGAGCAAGACCCTATTACAAAACAAAACAAAACAAAACAAAACAAAACAAAACAAAACAAAACAAAACAAAACAAAACAAAACAAAACAAAAAGCTCCCTTCAGGAGGAAGAGGCAAAATGCTGCAGATGTTTCATACTGTTGAATCCTTTGTCTCACAATTATGAAAATTTAAGTAAGACAAAGATTTAAGAAAAAGATGACAAGGGCTGGAGAAATGGCTTAGCAGTTAAGGTATTTGCTTGCAAAGCCAAAGGATCCCGGTTCAATTCTCCAGGACCCACGTAAGCCACATGTGCAAGGAGGCACATGCATTTAATGCCAGGTCAGTCTGGGCTAGAGTGAGACCCTACCTCAAAAAACAAAAACAAAGTTAAAAAAAGGGGATGCTGGAGCTGGAGAGATGGCTTAGTGGTTAAGCACTTGCCTGTGAAGCCTAAGGACCCTGGTTCAAGGCTCGATTCCCCAGGACCCATGTAAACCAGATGCACAAGGTGGCACAGGCATCTGGAGTTTGTTTGCAGTGGCTGGAGGCCCTGGTGCGCCCATTCTCTCTCTCTCTCTGCCTCTTTCTCTCTGTCACTCTCAAATAAATAACAAAAAAATTAAAAAAAAAAAAAAAGGGGGATGCTGGAGAGAAGGTTCAGTGGGTAAGGTGCTTCCTGCTAAGCCTAATTGAGAGGGAGTAAGCAGTTAGGGTGACTGAGCCCCTGAAAGTTAAAAAAAAAAAGACAGGAGCTGGGTGTGGTGGCATACGCCTTTATGATCCCTGCACTCAGGAGGCAGAGGTAGGAGGATCACTGTGAGTTTGAGGCCACCCTAAGAATACATAGTGAATTTCAGGTCAGTCTGAGACAGAGTGACACTACCTCGAAAAACCAAAAAAGAAAAAAAAAAAGACAGGAAAGTGTGCACTTGCTAGAAATCAAAGATGATCTGACTTTCCCTGGTACTTGGTGTCAGGGCTAGCCTCTTCCTGAGACAACCCCTAGCTCTAACCAACCAGCTGTCTGTCTGGATCACCTGAGCCGGAAGACACGGCCCACTGTTCTGTGAGCTGCCTGACCACTTGGGAACTTCCAGCTTTGGTGAGTTTTTAGGCAAAATCTTTTTAGATCTCTTATATCCTTTTTATATATGCACACCTTTATCCACATATTTTAACATTCTAATCTAAATTCCACTTAAAAAAAGGTGACTTCTGCTAGAGCAAGACCCTATTACAAAACAAAACAAAACAAAACAAAACAAAACAAAACAAAACAAAACAAAACAAAACAAAACAAAACAAAACAAAAAGCTCCCTTCAGGAGGAAGAGGCAAAATGCTGCAGATGTTTCATACTGTTGAATCCTTTGTCTCACAATTATGAAAATTTAAGTAAGACAAAGATTTAAGAAAAAGATGACAAGGGCTGGAGAAATGGCTTAGCAGTTAAGGTATTTGCCTGCAAAGCCAAAGGATCCCGGTTCAATTCTCCAGGACCCACGTAAGCCACATGTGCAAGGAGGCACATGCATTTGGAGTTCGTTTGCAGTGGCTGGAGGCCCTGACATGCATGCGCCCATTCTCTCCCTCTCTCTCAAATAAAAAAAAATAAAATAAAATAAATAAATAATATATTTTTTTAAAAAAGAAAAAGGTGACAAAACCCTAAAGTGTCAGGACAAATATACTTAGGATTTCAGCCAGTATCCAGTGAACAGAAAGAAAGGATAAAAGGGCTGGAGAGATGGCTTAGCAGTTAAGGCGCTTACCTGCGAAGCCTAAGGACCCAGGTTCAATTCTCCAGGTCCCTTGCACAAGGTGGCACATTTATCTGAAGTTTGTTTGGAGTGTCTAGAGGCCCTGGAGCACCTATTCTCTCTCTCCTTCCCTCCCTCTGTCTCAAATAAATAAAAATAAGCCGGGCGTGGTGGCATATGCCTTTATCCCAGCACTCGGGAGGCAGACGTAGGAGGATCGCTGACTGTTCGAGGCCACCCTGAGACTACATAATGAATTCCAGGTCAGCCTGAGCTACAGCGAGACCCTACTTCGAAAAACTGAAATAAATAAATAAATAAATAAATAAATAAAGGATAAAAGAAAAAAAAGTGAGAGCTCAGAGAAGGATGCAGGCTTGGAGTGAGAATCTGAGAGCAGCTGCAATGAAAGAGGGACTTCTGGGGGCTAAGTACATTATTTCATTCAGGGGATAAATAGTCTTTTTTTATACTTTATTTTTTATTTATATTATTCTAATTTTACATTCATATTGTGAGTCCATTATCCTCCTTCCTGTCCTCCCCCCTCCAAAGGGACCCTCATCAATGGGGAATGTGGGTCGTGCATTATAGGGGTAGTCAAGAGTTATGGGGATAGGCCAAGTCTCTGTGCACAATGACCCAGCTTGTGGCTCTAACATTCTTTCCGCCCCCTCTTCCGTGAATTTCCCTGAGCCAGGTTGGGATCATTTTAGTTCTACTTCAGTGATGAGGTCTTCTGAGCCTCTGTGTCTCTGGATATCTGGCTTAGTAGGAGTTGGATGTTCTGTGTTTATCTCCTTCAGCTTTTCCAATATTGATGACTCAAGGACAGTGTTATAATATGATCTCAAATCTGTATTCAGGCCAAAATAAAGATTTCCTCTCCTTTCCATGGGCCTATGTTACCATTGTAATAATACAATATCTATAATAAATATTATTCTTGGTAACTTTAGAATAGCAAGGTTAAAACAAAACAAAACAAAACAAAACAAAATCCCTGCTGTCATGAAACATGGACTACTATGTTTTCAACTAAATTTACAAGATTTCATCAAACAACAGATGGATGGATGCTCAATGTTTTATGTGTTGGCCTTTTGTTTTAACCTCACCCAGTTTTAAGTCCCAGATCTGCATTCCAGATTCTTAGGAAAGAAGTGTGTTGTTCAGTTGACCTTTATTTAACAAGAGAGATCTCAGAGCTGGGTGTGGTGGAGCACGCCTTTAATCCCAGCACTCAGGAGGCAGAGGTAGGACGATCGCCGTGAGTTCGAGGCCACCCTGAGACTACAGAGGTCAGCCTGGGCTAGAGAGAGACCCCTGCCTTGAAAAACAAAAAAAGAAACAACAACAACAACAACAATCTCAGCTTCTTAGAGCTCTCTGACCACATTATAGATTGACTTTCCAGATAAGGACTGTTTCTTGTAGAGGAGACATGATGCTTCATGTTATTGCCGCGTGTGTGTGTGTGTGTGTGTGTGTGTGTTTGTAGCATCATTGGATGTTTGTTAAGTGCTATAAAACATGCACTTTAAACCAAATCAATGCTTATTCTAATATGGCCCAGGAGAACCTTGGGAACAGCTATATAGGCTTAGGAAGCTAGATGGCAGAGTAATCACACAGTTAAAGGCTTTACACGAAGTTGTAGAGAGAAGGTAAGCCTTTGATTAAATTTTTTTTGCTTGTCTGAATGATAAAAATATATAGTTTAATTTTATCATTAAAAAGAAATAATTTTGCTGGGTGTGGTGGCGCACGCCTTTAATACAAGCACTCGGGAGACAGAGGTAGGAGGATCACCGTGAGTTCAAGGCCACCCTGAGACTACATAGTTAATTCCAGGTCAGCCTGGGCCAGAGTGAGACCCCACCTCGAAAAACAAACAAACAAAAAAAAAGAAGTAATTTTAAGGTTAAAATCTGGAAAATTTTTTTTCTTATGTCACATATTTATTAATCATAACAAATCATCTATTGAAATTCATGAAGAGTGATGGAGCAAATAACATAAAAATATAATAAGGAAGAAAAAAAAGAGTGATGTACTGTACTGGGTGTGTGGAATCGACAGGCTCCTGGATAGGAAGTCTACCCTGATCCCTCCTCCCCTCTCAATTTGAGGTGGCCTTGCTATGTAGCTGTATCTGGCTTTGAATCTGAGATAGTCTTGCTTCAGCCTCCGCAGTATTAGATTGAAATGGGACTTACTTTGGGGGTTCAAATGCAAACCCCAAACCTGAGCTTATGTCTGCTTCACTTAAAGAATTGAAATAAAACAAAACTGAGAAGGATTATTTTTGTAAATTATTATATTTATTCAGGAGTCAGGAGGGGTGAGGGAGAGTCCAAAGAAGGGGGAATTGGTAGGGGAGGTTAGACTGAGAACCAAAGGGTGAGGAGTGGAAACATCCACATGGTCTCAGGGCCCATGTATATCCTTTCCCACCCTGGCAGCAGCTAAGCTAAACTGGATTTCATTTTAATTACTAAGCTAAACTAAGCTGCTAGGCTGGGAAGGACAAGACCTTATCAGTGGTGAAAAACTCAGATGCTGAGAGATGAGCAGCCCAGGAGCTAGAAAAGTGGAAAAAGCCAGCCATCTCGTGAGCAGCCAGGCTTTTTATTTTGGGTCTGGGACTGAGTCTGGAAGAAGTCAGCATACCTGGGTGCAGCATCTGGAAGGGGCTGGGCTTGAACGCAGGCACCTGAGAAATTCCAGCTCTGCAGCAGCTGCTGCAGATAACAGGGAGGATATGTGGGATAATTTCCCTCTCAAGATTATAGGTCTGCCCTACCTCTCTGGGCAAGTAAAGCCCAGGCTGCCCTTGAACTTGTGATCCTCCTGCCTTATCCTGTTCAGCTCATATGATCAAAGTAGATCTTTTACAAGGTTTTCTAATGAGGAACCTATTCTTTAAATTTCTATTCATTGCATTTCTTTCTATTATTCTACAGGGCTCTCATTTGTATCAATCCCTTTATATTATTATGATAAGTAACAAAAGAGAGTATCTTGATACTTTGATACCTAAAATATTGGATTAAAAAGATATGAGGTGGGCTGGAGAGGTGGCTTAGCGGTTAAGGCATTTGACTGCAAAGCTTGAGATGACAAGGGGGCATTGGAGTGGCAGTGGCTGGAAGCCCTGGCGTGCCCGTTCTCTCTATCTCATTCCCTCTCACAAATAAATAAATAAAAAAAATTAAAAAAAAAAGATATGAGGGCTGGTGAGATGACTTAGTGGTTAAGGCATTTGCCTGCAAAGCCTAAGGATCTGGGTTCGATTCCCCAGTACCCATGTAAAGCCAGATGTACAAGGTGGCACATGCATCTGGAGTTCATTTTCAGTGGCTAAAAGTCCTGGCATGTCCATTCTCTCTCTTGCTGCCTCTTTCTCTCACTTAAATAAATAAATAAATAAATATTAAAAATGAAACCTTGCTGGGTGTGGTGATGTATGCCTTTAATCCCAGAACTCAGTAGGCAGAGGTAGGTGGATTACCATGAGTCTGAAGCCAGCCTGAGACTTCACTACATAGTGAATTCCAGGTAAGCTTTGGCTATAGCAAGACCCTACCTTGAAAAAACAAATAAAAGAACAAAACAAAAAAAGCTATGAAACTGTGTGTAGCAGACAGCTTCAGGTTCGCTGAGATGAACTTCCAGACCAGGCACAGTTATGGAGGAAGGGATATTATTTATTGAAGCTTACAGATCCAGCGGAAGTTCCATAATGGCAGGAGAAGCAGCCTGCTCTCCACAGGACCAGTCAAGAGAGCAAAAGCCCCCAGCCACACAGCACACTGGGCAAAAACTACCGCCAAAAGAGTCACACAGCACACTTCAGGAACTCCTGCTAGGCACATTTGCATATCTTTACAATGGAATCTCTCTCTTTTTTTTTTTTTTTTTTTTTTTTTCGAGGTAGGGTTTCACTCTGGTCCAGGCTGACCTGGAATTAACTATGTAGTCTCAGGGTGGCCTCAAACTCTCAGTGATCCTCCTACCTCTGCCTCCCGAGTGCTGGGATTAAAGGCGTGCGCCACCATGCCCGGCACAATGGAATCTCAAACCCACACCTTAAGACCAGCCCCCAGTGACACTGCCTCTAGCAAGGTGATTGCAGATGCAAACTATAACTAATAAAACACTGAATATATTGGGGGACATATATTCAAACTACCACACTGTGAGAATATATTGGAGTAATAGTTATAGGGCTTTGAACTCAGGCTACCAGCCTTCAAATTTTCAATCTTCATCCACCAACAGATAGGAGGGGAGAGGAGATGAAGGTTGTGTTGAATACCAGTGGTCAGTGACTGAATCAGCCATACATAATGAAGCTTCCATTAAAAACCCCAGATGATCTGGGCGTGGTGGTGCACACTTTTAATCCTAGCACTTGGGAGGCACAGGTAGAAGGATCACATTGAGTTTGAGGCCACCCTGAGATTACATAGTGAATTCCAGGTCAGCCTGGGCTAGGGCGAGACCCTACCTCAAAAAAGCCAAAAAGAGGACCTGGAAAGATGGCTTAGCTGTTAAGCGCTTGCCTGTGGAGCCTAAAGACCCCAGTTCATGGCTCCATTCCCCAGGACCCATGTAAGCCAGGTGTACAAGGTAGCACATGCATCTGGAGTTGTTTGCAATGGCTGGAGGCCCTGGAGCACCTATTCTCTATCTATCTGCCTCTTTATCTGTCTGTTGCTCTCCAATAAATAAATAAATAAATAAATAAATAAATAAATAAATAAAAACAAAAAAAATCACTGAAAGAAAAAAAAAAAAAAAAAAAAAAAAAAAAAAAAAAAAAGACTGATTGAGAGGGGGAAGGGATATGATGAAGAGTGGATTTTCAAAGGGGAAATTGGGGGGAGGGAGGGAATTACCATGGGATATTGTCTGCAATTATGGAAGTTGTCAATAAAAAAAAAAAAAGAAAGAAAAGAAAAAGCCCAAAAGAAAAATCCAACCAACCAACCAAACAAAAAAATCCAGATGAGGACTGGGGAGATGGCTTAGCAGTTAAGGTGCTTGCCTGTGAAGACTAAGGACCCAGGTTCAATTCCCAGTACTCATGTAAGCCAGATACACAAAGTTGTGCAATGACTAGAGGCCCTGGTGTGTCCATTCTCTGCCTCTGCCGCTCTCTCAAATATATATATTTAATTTTAATTTCTTTGGTGTTTCAAAGTAGGGTCTCACTCTAGCTCAGGCTGACCTGGAATTCACTATGTATTCTCAGGGTGGTCTTGAACTCATGGTGATCCTCCTACCTCTATTTTCTGAGTGCTGGGATTAAAGGCGTGTGCCACCACACCTGGCTTTTGTGGATAAATATATATATTTTAATTGTTTTGTTTATTTTTATTTATTTATTTGAGAGTGACAGGCAGACAAAGAGAGAAAGAGAGAGAGAGAGAGACAGAGACAGAAACAGAGAGAGAATGAGAGAGAATGGCACACCAGGGCCTCCTGCCACTGAACACGAACTCCAGATACATGTGCCACCTTATGCATCTGGTTTACGTGGGTACTGGGGTCCTTAGGCTTCACAGGCAAGTGCTTAACCACTAAGCCATCTCTCCAGCCCTGTGAATAAATATTTTTAAAAGAAAAAAATCTAGATAAAATACAAATAAAACAAACAAATGCACAAACAAAAAGCCCCTAGATGACTAGTTCCAAGAACCTCTGTACAGCTGAACATATGGAGGTGCCTAGGTGTTAGTTGTGCCCAGAGAGGACATGAAATCTTTCTGAGCTTTCCAATACACCTGTCCTATGCAGCTCTTCCACTGGGTTGTTCATCTGCATCCTTTATAACAAATGAATAGTGGGGGACCAATAAGAAGAGGGTTGGCCAGGCATGGCGGGAGGCAGAGGTAGGTGGTTCACTGAGTTTGAGGCCATTTTGAGACTACATAGTGAATTACAGGTCAGCCTGGGCTAGAGTGAGCCCTTACTTTGAAAAACAAAAACAAAAACAAAAACAAAAACAAAAAAGAGGGTTGGGGGAGAGCAGTAGGGAAGGGGGATGAATAAGAACAAAATATATCAACATACATATATGACAATACCATAATGAAACCCGTCATGTTGTATGCTAATTTAATGAGCAAACAGAGACAAGTAGGTGAATATAAGTAGTATTTTCCTGAGTTCTGTGAACTACTCTAGTAGATTGTTTGAACCCTGAAAGGGGGTATGGGAGCCCTAATTTGTAGCGTGTCACTTAAGCATGGAGCAAGACTGTGTTTTGCAATTGGCAGCTCAAGTGAAGGGCAGGCTTGTGGGATTGAGCCCTTAGCCTGCAGGCTCTGACACCATCCATTTAGAGGTAATGTCAGAATGAAGTTAAATTTTAGGACATCTAGTTGATGTGTAATGGAGAACTAATTGGTGTGTGGAGACAAAAATACTTTGGTTTTCCTGTATCTGACCCCCCTCCCAAGGTAGTGTCTCATTATAACCCAGGGTGACCTGAAACTCACTCTACTGCCAGGCTGGCCTTGAACTCACAGTTATTCTCCTACCTCTGCCCACTGAGTGCTGGGATTAGAAGCGTGTGCCACCATGCCTAGCTTTCCAATATCTTTAAAAGAAACAACCCACTCATGTTACTTATGGCTACTATTTACTTTTGTTTATATATCTTCACACTTAAATATCCATTCAGTCCTCAAACATTCTGACATGTAGGCATTGCTATTTTTATTTATCTACAGTGGATGTTGGGCCAGACAGGGCCATCAATTTGAAATGAGGAGCACAGAACTGACACAGACCCAATTCACATTCAGGGGTCTGGGATTACAGATGCTTGTGCTACCTACAACTCCAACTTTATGTGTGTTCTGGGGATACTCAACCACCTGGGAATTTTTGTGGAATGCAGGTAATGCAAAATATTCCTACTATATGGTTTGGATAAGTGTCCCACCAGAGCCCATGATCCTTTTTTTTTCAAGGTAGGGTCTCACTCTGGTCCAGGCTGACCTGGAATTAACTATGTAGTCTCAGGGTGGCCTTGAACTCACGGTGATCCTCCTACCTCTGCCTCCCGAGTGCTGGGATTAAAGGCGTGCGCCACCATGCCCGGCTTAAGCCCATGATCTTGAAGGCTTAGTTCACAGTCTGCAGCACTCTTGGGAGGTGGTGGAGTCTTTGGGAGATGGGTCCTACTGGGAGGCCTTTAGTTGCTTTGAGGTATGTCTTTAAAGAGGATTGTAGGATACTGATCTCTCTTTCTCTTTGCTTCCTGGGATGCCATGAGATGAGCCGTGTCATCTACCTTTTGCTCCTCATCATGATACACTACCTCACCATAGGCCCAAAGGCAATGTATTCATCTCAAAACTAGGAGTGAAATAAAGGTTTTCTCTTATTGTTAAAACATCTTTATTTAGGGCTGGAGAGATGGCTTAGTGGTTAAGGTGCCTGCCTGCCAAGCCTAAGATCTCCTGTTTGATCTCCAGGTCCCACATTTAGCTAGACATAAAGTGACACAAGGGTGCAATGCCATGCTTTCCCACAAGGGGGTGCATGCATCTGGAGTTCATTCACAGTGGCTGAGAGGCTGCTGGTGGACCCATTCTCTCTCTTTCTGCCTCTTCTTCTCTGTTTCTCTCTTTCAAATTAAAAAAAAAAATCTTTGTTTATTTCTCTGTGTGTGTGTGTGTGTGTGTGAGAGAGAGAGAGAGAGCATTTATGGGTGCACTAGAGCCTTTTGCTGCTGCAAACAAACTTCAGATACACATACCACTTTGTGCATCTGAGTTTACATGGGAACTGGTAATTGAATCTAATCTGGCAGGCATTGTAAACAAGCGCCTTTAACCACTCCAGCTCAAATTTCTTTCTCTCTCTTTTGTTTGTTTTTTCAAGGTAGGGTTTCACTCTAGTTCAGGCTGACCTGGAATTCACTATGTAGTCTCAAGGTGTCCTTGAACTCACAGCGATCCTCCTACCTCTGGCTCCCGAGTGCTGTGATTAAAGGCATGTGCCACCATGCCCAGATCTTTTTTTTTTCAAGGTCGGGTCTTACTCTGGCCCAAGATGACCTGGAGCTCACTCTGTCACCTCAGGCTGTCTGCAAACTTAAGGCCATGTGCCACCATGCCTGGCAATTTTTTTCCCTTTAACTTTATTATCTTAGGTGTTTTGTTATAGTAATGGGAATTTAATACACTCCTAGAAGTGAATTATCTTAACTCCAGATAAAATAGAAAAAGTTGCCTATCTGCAAGCCATTCAGAGTGCTGAGAGTCTGTAAGATTAGGGATAGCTAGAGTTCAGGCACATACCTTACATTCCCCTGAGGGGCTGGATGGAGTATGATGAGGAAGAAAGTGGATCATGATCCGCCTGCTGTGAGGTCTTTGAAGGCAGACAAATTCATCTTTGTACCTAATGTTCTAGTGCTTGACACAGTACATGTCCTGTAAGTTTTTACTAACCTTTATGCATAAAAACAGCATTGTACTGGCACAAAGACAGACTTGTAGACCAATGGAACACAAGAGAAGTTGCCACCAATTGCACAAGATTGGACCCATGAACATTTCATCATGGATGGAGGAGAGTTCTATGAGGTCCTGCCCCTCCCTAAGGAGTGATTGGTGGTTATGGTTGCTTGAGGAGGGGGGAGACACTTTGTTTAGTAGTAGAGCCATTAGTACATTGCCTCTGCATTGGTAAATATGGCTCACTCATGCACACAATCCTAATTAAACTCAGTGGGACTGAGGCTGGCCTCGAACTCATAGCAATCCTCCAACCTTGGCCTCCTGAGTGCTGGTGATAAAGGTTTGTGTCACCACACCCAGGGATTTACTCTTTTTAGAACATTTTATTTATTGACAATTTTATACAAGTATATAATGTATTTTGATCATAATCACTTCCTACTACCTTCTACTTTGATATATATTTTTTGGTGTATGTGTGACCCACTGAGTTTATTTATTTATTTATTTTTTTTGGTTTTCCAAGGTAGGGTCTCACTCTAGCTCAGGCTGACCTGGAATCCACTCCGTAGTCTCAGGGTGGCCTCAAACTCATGGCGATCCTCCTACCTCTGCCTCCCGAGTGCTGGGATTAAAGGCGTGCGCCACCATGCCCGGCTATTTATTTGTTTTTTTTCAGGTAGGTTCTTGCTTTAGCCCAGGCTGACCTGGAATTCACTATGTAGTCTCAGAGTGGCCTCGAACTCGTGGAGATCCTCCTACCTCTGCCTCCTGAGTGCTGGGATTAAAGGTGTGTGCTACAATACCTGGATATGTATTTATTAAAATATTTCTATTTATTTGAGAGAGAGAAACAAACACAGAGAGGGAGTATGTATGGGCGTGCCAGGGCCTCCTGCCACTGCAAATGAACTTTAGACACGTGTGCCACTTTGTGCATATGGCTTTACATGGGTACTGGGGAATCGAACCTTGGCTATTAGGTTTTGCAGGCAAGTGCCTTTAACCATTGAGCCATCTCTCCAGCCCCTTACTAAATTTAATTAGGATTGTTTGCATGAGCATGAGCAGGAAGTTATTTGCCAATGCATGAACAATTTACTAGTGTTACATCACTCAATAAAATATCTTCCTCTTCCCTGCAACCATTAACTGCCAATAACTCTTCAGGGAGGCATGGGGCCTCATGCCCACCTCCATTATCCATGATGAAATGTTGGTGGGCCCAATATTACTGGGGTCTCCAAATGTTATATTCCATGCAAGGGAATTATGGACCACCATGCTTCTTAAGCCAATTAAGAATCTTTTATAGCTGGGCGTGGTGGCGCATGCCTTTAATCCCAGCACTCAGGAGGCAGAGGTAGGAGGATCGCTGAGAGTTCGAGGCCACCCTGAGACTACATAGTGAATTCCAGGTCAGCCTGAGCCAGAGTGAGACTCTACCTCGAAAAAAAAAAAAAAAAAAAAAAAAAAAAGAAAAAAAAAAAGAATCCTTTATTAGGCTATAAGGGAAGGAGGAGAGGGAAGGACTTTAGGTGATTGTATTGTATATATGTAAGTAGAAGAACAGATTACAGGGAGTGGAATGGCTTAAGTGAGGACAGGGGAAGAGATTAAGAGAAGGGTGGGGGGAGGGTCATTCAAAATTCAAGATATTCTGAATAAGATGTATGAAAACCTACTTTTTTGGATAATGGTACATCCAGAAGCCATAGGTTGCTACTAGAAAATTTTTAGTGCTAGGGATGGGATACCTTCCAGTGAATTGCTGGCCAGGGAGGTCCCTGTTGCCTTCAAAACATTACAGGCCAAGGCTTTGGTTTCCCATGAGTAACAGCTGGTAAGACCGTATTGCCTGGGTGGCAAGGTCACTGAGAAATCAAGTTGGTGCTGAGCTGAAAACCTTCTCCCTGTAGACCAGCCAACTGAAAGCTGGAAAAAGCTGTACTGCATGCAGCCCTATGGGAGACAGAAATCATCAGCAGTGAAAACAGTAGACACTGGAAGCTTCAAGTTTGGCCAGACAGGCCAAATAACCAAACGGGTGCAATAGTGGCATGTCTGCTCTCGGGGAAACCAGCTGCTCTCTAATTGGAATGAAGGCCCACTCTATTTGAGGGAATACATGCCTGGTACTGAAAAACTAATCAAAAGTCTATGGCAGGGGAGGTCAGGAGCTTTAGGGGTATAAAGCCTGCTCTTGTCTGCCTAAGTGTATATATTATTCTACCAAACTGCCCTGAAAGCACTACACTTAATGTTCATATTAATATATTAATGCTACTCTCACTTTTGGTTAGAGAAGCTTCTCTTTTCAGATGGTGGTGACCACTGGGATGACCCAAAAGGCAACATAGTGCTGAGAAGAAGGGACGGACGAGTGTCCAGCACTGAGACATCTCTATCATGCCCTTCAGGGCTCAGGCTCCATTGTGGAAGAGGGGGCAGAAAGAATGTAAGAGGCAAAGGAAGGGTACGACTCTTCACAATGCAACTGTCCAGACAGAAATTGGCCTCGATATCCATGACCTTGCAGTGTCTAGCAATACCTTCACAAGACCCTCCTAAAAGAAGAAAAAGACAAAATGACATCAAAATAAAAGAGAGACTAATGGAGAAAGGGAGGGGATATGATGGAGAGTAGAGTTGTGAAAGGGAAAGTGGGGGAGGGGAGGGAATTATCATGGTTTATTGTCTGTAAGTATAGAAGTTGTCAATAAAAAAGAAAGGAAAAAAAAGAATCCTTTATTAAGCTGGCGGCTAATGCTTGGGAGGACTCCTGACCATGAAGAAAGCTGGGATAGGTTTTATAAAGTCAAAAACCACAATTACATCATACCAGGAGTAGGCCAGATATTAGAAATTATAGTTAATCAATAACATCAAACCAGGGGCATAAAAGTTACAGTTAATGAAAAAATGAACCTCTGGGAGCCACAGAAAACAATAACTTTCCCTGTACAGCAGGTATAACTTGTAAAAGAATGTTATGTAAACCAGGATATAGTTTCCAGGGAAAGCAGCACAAAAAAAAAAAAAAAATGAAGTCGGGGGCTGGAGAGATGGCTTAGCAACTAAGGCGCTTGCCTACGAAGCCTAAGGACCCATATTCCACTCTCCAGATCCCACATTAGCCAGATGCACAAAGGTGAGGCAAGCACAAGGTTGCACATGCCCATTAAGTGGTACAAGCGTCTGGAATTTGATTGCAGTGGCTGAGGCCCTGGCATGCCAATTCTGTCTTTCTCTGTCTCTCTTGCTCTTAAAAAAAAAAAAAAAAAAAAAAAAAGGAGTTAGCTAGAACAAAATGGAGTTACTTGGGGCAGTTCATTCTCTCTCTGCTTTACATGGGTACTAGGGAATTAAACCCAGGTCCTTAGGCTTTACAGGCAAGTGCCTTAGCCAAGGAGCAATTTCTCCAGCCCTGCTTTCACATTTTAAACTTTACTATCTAATTGCAGGAGAAAATGTTTTTCAGGAATTAATAAACCCAGTGATTTCCCATTGAAATAATCTCAGACCTCTTCTTTTTTATTTTTATTTTTCATCTCCATCTTCTTCTTCTTTTTCTTGTTTATTTTTTATTTTATTTATTTGAGAGTGACGGACAGACAGAGAAAGAGGCAGATAAAGAGAGAATGGGCACGCCAGGGCCTCCACCACTGCAAACGAACTCCAGATGCATATGCTACCTTGTGCATCTGGCTTTCATGGGTCCTGAAGAATCAGGACCTTATGCTTCACAGGCAAGTGTTTGACCACTATGTCATCTCTCCAGGGTCCTTCTTCTTCTTCTTTTTTTTTTTTTGAGAGAAAGAGAGAGACAGATAGAGCATGGGTGAGCCAGGGCCTCTCAGCCTCTGTGAACGAACTGCGGATGCATGCGCACCCCTTGTGGGCAAGCGCGGCACTGCGCCCTTGCATCAATTTTTGCGTCTGGCTAAACGTGGGACCTGGAGATTCAAACTGGCGTTCCTAGGCTTCACAGGCAGGTGCCTTAAATGCTAATCCATCTCTCCAGTCCTCTTTTTCTTTTTTTAAATATATCTTATTTATTTATTTATTTGAGGGAGAGAGAGAGAGAATGGGCACACCAGGGCCTCCAGCCCCTGCAAACGAACTCCAGATGGATGTGGCCCCTTGTGCATCTGGCCTACGTGGGTCCTGGAGAATTGAACTAGGATCCTTTGGCTTTGCAGGCAAACACCTTAACCGTTAAGCCATCTCTCCAGCCCCCCCTTCTTCTCCTTCTCTTTCTCCTTCTTCTTTTTTTTTGAGTTAGGTTCTTGCTATGTAGCCTGAATTTTAACTCAGTTTTCCTGCCTCAGCCGTCTGAGTGCTGGGATTATGGATGTGCTACCACACTTAGTTTCTAGGCTTCCTTTTAATATTTATTTTAACCTTGAGAACAACCCTGATTTTGTCTCTTTCAATAGGCACAAAAAGAGAGACAGGGAAATATCCATCTTTTCTGGAATCCATCCTTTTCCCAAAGTTTGGGAGGGATGTAGGGAACCCATCCTTGAGTCCTGGGAATCCTGCCCCTGTGTAGATTACTTCTTCTCAGCAGAGCCTTCGCCTCAGCTGGCTTTCCTTTCTGTCTATTGTCAGCCCTCCTTTTCAACTTTATTGTCTTAATCTCTTTTCTGTGCTATGAATTCCACGTCACACCTTGTGGTAGTTTGAATATGATAATTTAAATGTATGACCACATAGACTCAGGTGTTTTATTAAAATTAAGCTTATAACTGGGGTCTCCAGTGGCCCAGCTGGAGGAGGTGTCACTAGGGGTGGATCCTGGAGTCCAGTCCAAAGGTGTGTTTGGGGGCTATCTGAATTCCAGCCGAAAAGTCAGGGGAGAACAGTTTGAGTTCAGGCTGTTCTTGGGGCTGATGGCTTGTGCTCTAGTGTCGGTGTTTGCTTGGTGAAGTGATTTCTCCGTGCTTGGATCTACAAAAGCTTCTTCCACCATTGATGGAACCTCCCCTAGATTTGCAAGCTTGAAATAAAACCAATTCCTCTCATAAACTGTGTCTGGTTGGATATCCTGACAATGAGAAGTTGACTGCAGCACATCTTAATTAGGATTCAATGACTTTGAAGAAAAAAGGTTTGATGTTATTAATTAACTATCATTTCTATTATCTGTCCTACACCTGGTATGATGTAATTGTAGTTTTTTACTTTATTTGACTTTACTTCCCAGTTCTGGAAGCTGAGAAGCTCAATTGAAAGGCTGCCTTTGGTGAATGCCTTCTTTCTGGTAGGGACTCTGCAGAGCCATAAGGTGGTGCAAGGCATCACATGGACAGAGGCCATAACCAGTATATAGGATTTTTTTTTCAAGGAAGGGTTTCACTCTAGCTCAGGCTGACCTGGAATTCACTATGTAGTCTCAGGGTGGCCTTGAACTTTCAGCAATCCTCCTACCTCTGCCTCCCAAGTGCTGGGATTAAAGGCATGTGCCACCACACCTGGCAGGATCTTTTTAATTTAACTTTTTTTATTGATAACTTCCATAATTATAGAAAATAAACCATGATAATTCCCTTCCCACCCTCACTTTTCCCCTTACAAATCCACCCTCCATCATATCCTTTCCCCTCTCAATTAGGTTCTGTTTTATTGTGATGTTATCATCTTTTCCTCCTATTATGAAGATCTTGCGTAGGTAGTGCCAGGCACTGTCAGGTCATGGATATCTAGGCCATTTCATGTCTGGAAAATTGCATTGTAAGCAGTCCTACTCTTCCTTTGGCTCTTACATTCTTTTTGCTACCTCTTCTGTAATGGACTGTGAGCCCTGGAAGGTGTGATAGAGATGTCTTAGTACTGATCATTCCACTGTCACTTCTTCTCAGCAGTATGGTGACTTCTGAGTCATCCTAGTGGTCACTGCCATCTGAAAAAAAGCTTCTCTAACCAAAAGTGTGAGTAGCATTAATATATGGATATAAACATTAAGAAAAGTGCTTATAGAGCAGTTTGGTAAGCATAATATATGTATTTAGCCAGATAACAGCAAGCATTACTCCTCTAGAGATAATGAACTCCCCTGCCATAGGCTTTTGGCTAGGGTTTTTTTTTTTTTTTTTTTTTCAAGGTAGGGTCTCACTCTAGCTCAGGATGACCTGGAATTCACTATGTAGTCTCTGCGTGGCCTTGAACTCATGGTGATCCTCCTACCTCTGCCTCCCAAGTGATGGAATTAAAGGCATGTGCCACCACGCCCAGCTTTGAATAGGTTTTTAGTACCAGACATCTATTCCTTCCCATGGAGCAGGCCTCCAGTCCAATCAGACAGTGGTTGGTTTTCCCCATAACAGATGCCGCTATTATAGCAGTTGGCACTTTTGGTCTGGCTGGCCAGTCTCAAGGCTAGCAATGCCCACTACTGTTTATCACTGTTAATGATGTCTCTTTCCCATAGGGCTGTATGCAGCATAGCTTTTTCCAGCTTTCTGTAAGCTGATCTAGAGGAGGAGGTTTCCAGCTCAGCTCCAGCTTGATTTCTCAGTGACCTGCAGCCCAGGCATGTGGAGTCTTCAGCAATAGGGTCTTACCATCTATTTCTGGTGGGAAACCAAGAACCTTGGCATGGCCTGTAATGTTTTGGGAGCATCAGAGACCTTCCTGACCAACAACTCACTGGAAAGTATCCCATCCCAGGCATTGAAAAATTTCAAGTAATAATGTTGTAGTCAGGTTCACCTTGCTGGCAGAAAACACAGGACCAAGAGCAGCTTGTGGGAAGAAAGGTTTATTTTGGCTTATAGACTGTAGGTCTGTTTGGTAAATACTTATAGCAATTTATAGTAGCCACTTGACTAATTGACACCAGGTATGGAAAGGTCATTACCTGTAGCAGACAGCTTCAGGTTCACTGAGATGAACTTCCAGACCAGGCACAGTTCTGGAGGAAGGGATATTATTTATTGAAGCTTACAGATCCAGGGGAAGTTCCATAATGGCAGGAGAAGCGGCCTGCTCTCACAGGACCAGGCAAGAGAGAGAAAAAACCAACCAGGCACACAGCACACAGAGCAAAACTACAGACCAAAAGCCACAGCACACTTTAGGAACTCCTATTAGGCACACTTTGCATATCTTTACAATGGAATCTCAAACCATCACCACACCTTAAGACCGGCCCCCAGTGACATTGCCTCTAGCAAGGTGATTGCAGATGCAGACTATAACTAATAAAATACTGAATATATTGGGGGCCATATATTCAAACTACCACATTACCTTTTGGCATGAGGAAGAGTAGGAAAGCTTGTACTTGAATGGTAGAGACAAAGGCTCTAAGAATTGCAGTGAGCAAAACGCCCTTGTAGACTAGTGTAGCACAATTGGCTTTGTAAAGGACCTGGCTCTCAAGAGAAATATTAGGAATATTAGGAAGGGGATGAGAGTTCCAAGGAGAACAAGGGTTGTGGAGATAAACGTCTAGGATAGATTTAGAGGGGGACTGAAACCTTGTGAGCAGTAATGATAATTTAATATCGAACAACTATTAGGTCCTGGCACATTAAAGCACTTTATGTACACCGTTCTTTTAAATGCTTATTTGGGACTCTGAGAGGCAGATGATACAGAACTTATGGGAAAACCCAAGCTCAGAGAAGTTAGGTCACTTGCCCAGGGTGACCCAATCAATTTTGAAAACCATGTTTCTTAATCATCAAATGCCTCCCTGTGGGGAAAGGGTATAGGCCGGGGGTGGGGCAGGATGCATAACTTCCTGAAATTTGGAACACCAGGGAAGCAGGGCTTTCAGAGAGTGAGAAGATGTTGGTCAGAATTTAAGTCTTCCTGGACCACAGGATGCCCTGGGCCCTGATAATTTAGAGCTGACCTTTAGGGTTGTGGCACTAAGGAGAATGAGTCCTCACTCGGCAGGTGGCCCTTTCTCTGGAAAATGAAAACAGAATGAGTCCACTGTGGTTTCCTCAAGGACAAAGCTGATGCATTTACTAGTGGGAAACATCTAGGTGAAGGAAGGCAGAGGGGGAGTGAAAGGAAAGCCTTAGAGAGGTATCAAGACACAGAAATAACAATGTGAACAATAGGAGGGGAAAAGAGGTGGGTGTGGGTGAAAGTACAGAGATTTGGTGATTGCTACAATCAAAGGGGGAGCAGATGCTGGAGAGAAACATTTCCTGCTAATCAAAGATCTAAAATAACTGGGGTTGACAGGAGCTGAGAGGCAGCTTTCTTTGAGGATGTGGCTGTTAAAAGGAACTCCTCTTTTTATTTTTGCACTGCACTTTACAGTTTACCAAGTGTTTATTTGTAAGTATGTGTGGTGTGCATGCATGTTCATAGGTGTTTGGCACATGTATGTGTGTATGGGTGCATGTGCACATGTGTGTGCATGCATGTGGACACCAGAGGTCAACTTTGGATATCTTCCTCAGTTGCTCTCCACCCAATTTTTTTTTTTTTTTTTTTTGGACTCAGGGTCTTTCACTGAACTTAGAGCTCACCAATTTTTTTTTTTCAAGGTAAGGTCTCACTCTAGCCCAGGCTGACCTGGAATTCACTTTGTAGTCTCAGGGTGGCCTCGCACTCATGGCGATCCTCCTACCTCTGCCTCCCAAGTGCTGGGATTAAAGGCGTGCGCCACCATCCCCGGCTAGAGCTCATCAAGTTGACTAGACTAATAAGCTATCCAGTGAGCCCCAGAGATTCCTGGCCTGTACCTCCCAGTGCTGGTGTTACAGGTGCATAACATTATGCTCAGAATTTTTTTTTTTTGAGGTAGGGTCTCACTTTGGCCTAGGCTGACCTGGAATTCATTATGTAGTCTCAGGCTGTCCTCAAACTGACAGAGATCCTCCTACTTTTGCCTTCTTAGTGCTGGGATTAAGGATGTGTGCCACCATGCCCAGCGATGTCCAGCATTTTTATGTGGGTTCTGGGGATCTGAGTTCAAGTCCTCATGCTTGTGTGGCAAGCAAATTATTCACTGAGCCACCTCCCCAGCCCTTATGTGGTTTTCTAATCTCTTATTTGTTCTGATATTAGTGCTATGAAAGATGGCGTCATCAGCCATGTTTGTCAAATAAGGAAGTAAGTTTCAGAAAGCTGCAGGTCTTAGTTGAGGTCCTGGTTAAAGAGAGCTGCAACTACTTGGGAGGCAGAGGTAGGAGGATCACTGTGAGTTCCAGGCCACCCTGAGACTACATAGTGTATTCCAGGTCAGCCTGAGCTAGAGTGAGACCCTACCTCGAAAAACAAAACAAAACAAAACAAAACAAAACAAAACAAAACAAAACAAACAACAACAACAACAACAACAAAAGCCAGATACATAAAGTGGCAAGGTGCATCTGGAATTCATTTGTAGCAGCAGGAAGCCCTGGCATACTTATTCTTGCTCTCTCCTCTCTTTCCCTCTTAATAAATAAATAAATAAATAAATAAATAAATAAATTTTTTTTTTTGTTTGTTTTTCGAGGTGGGGTCTCACTCTGGTCCAGGCTGACCTGGAATTCACTATGTAGTCTCAGGGTGGCCTTGAACTCTCGGCGATCCTCCTACCTCTGCCTCCCGAGTGCTGGGATTAAAGGCGTGCGCCACCATGGCCGGCTAAATAATTTTTTTTAAAGTTAAAAAAAAAGAGCTGCAACTAGAACTCAAATCTAAAGCCTGCATGGCTTTGACCCCATCACAATGACAGGGAGACTCTCAGGGTCATCTCAAAGTCATTAATACTTTTGGGGTAGAAGCAGCAGAGCTGCCTTGGGAAAGTAGAACTCTGGAAAATTTCCAGGGAATCTATTAATGTATAATGACTTTAGAAAATTTATTGAAATCCTTCTAGTTAAGACTGAACTCAGAGTAACATTTTGTTAATTTATAGTCATCTGACCAGAAAAAGCAACTCTGACTACAAAGGAGTATGAATTATCTGGTATCCCTTGTTCTAATCATAAAAGAGTAAAGATTAATCCTTGATTAGAAAAAGAAGCCCAATTATTTTCTTTTTCTTCTTTTCTCTAAGGAAAAGACTTTCTGTTTTTCTCAATAAAGGCACTTTGCATTTGTTTGATGGTCTCAAGTTTCTCCTGGTAGTGATCCCTACAGGGCACAGCTGCCTTAGGAGCTTAGATTCCCAGGTTTTTGTTTTGTTTTGTTTTGTGCATCCCCCTTGCCCAGGTATGGTCTCACTTTAGCCAAGGTTGACCTGGAACTCACTCTGTAGCTTTAGGCTGGTCTTGAACTCACAGTGTTCCTCCTAACTTAGCTTCCTAAGTGCTGAGACTAAAATGTGGCATGTACAACAATTATCTTCTCGTTGTTGGGACAAATAGCTGGCCCGAAAGCAGCTTATGAAAGGAAAGGGTTTATTTTAGGCTTATAATTTGGAGAAGTTTCATCATGGCGGAAGAAAACATGGCACCTAGCTTGCTCTGGACAAACAGTGGATGGACTAACTTACCCCAAGGGTTTCACTAACCCCAGCAACACATCTTCAAGGCTCCACCTTCCAAAGGTTCAACCAGCTGAGGACCAAGTAGGAGGCTTAATCACAGACACCTGAGGCTATGGAAGACATTTTACATCCAAGCCACCACAATATGATTTGTTATTATTTATTTTTTGTTGAATGCTGGGCATGATATATTAGCTTTATTTTTGATCCTAGAATCAGACAAAACTCCCCTTCATAAAACAAATGTTCAATGAACTGAATAGAAGAGATTGGCTTTATAAAAAGAAAAAAGCTGAAGAAAGCAGAAATGGACAAAGAGAAGATTGGTTATTTTAAAGTTACTTTCCTTGCAAGGAGGGAATAGGGTGAAAGAATAATAGAAAAATAACTGATTAGTTGACATTATTTGCTATTATTTCAGGTTACCTTTTTGCAAGGTGAAACAGGACTATTTTGGAATTTGTTTAGTTCTCTTGATTTATAGAACAGTCAAATAACAAATTAGAATATGTTTGATGATGTAGAAATTTAGCATGAAGGCTGGAGAGATGGCTTAGTGGTTAAGGTGCTTGCCTGCAAAGCCATGGGATCCAGGTTCGTTTCCCCAGGACCCATGTAAGCCAGATGCACAAGGTGGCACATGGATCTGGAGTTCATTTGCAGTGGCTGGAGGCCCTGGCATGTCCATTCTCTCTCTCTATCTCTTTCTGTCTGCCTCTTTCTATCTTGCTCAAATAATAAATAAATATAAAAATATAAAAAAAATTTAGCACAAATGACTCCATTTTGATTTTCAGTCTGTTTATTTGGACATAGTGCAGGAACTGAGTCCAAAACAATGGCCTATAATTTTTTTTTGTCTTTTAAAAATCTTTTTTTTCTATTTTCTTTTTCTTTTTTATTATTGACTACTTCTTTAATTGTAGACAATATCCCATGGTACTTCCCTCCCTACCCCCACTTTACCCTTTGAAACTTCACTCTCCATCATATCCCCTCCCCCTCTCAGTCAGTCTCTCTTTTCATTTTGATGTCTTCCTATTTTGATGATCTTGTGTAGGTAGTGTCAGGCACTGTGAGGTCATGGTTATCCAGGCCATTTTGTGTCTGGAGGAGCACATTTTAAGGAGTCCTACTCTTCCTTTGGCGCTTACATTCTTTCTGCCCCCTCTTCCACAATGGACCCTGAGCCTTGGAAGGTGGGTTTGAGATATTTCAGTGCTGAGCATTCATCTGTCCCTTTTTCTCAGCACCATGGTGCCTTCTGAGTCATCCCAAGGTCACCACCATCTGAAAAGAGAAGCTTCTCTCACCAAAAATGTGAGTAGCATTAATATATGGGTGTGGACATTAAGAGAAGTGCTTACTGGGCAGTTTGGTGAGCATAGTATATACATTTAGCATGATACCAGGAGACATTATACCCCTAGGGCTCATGACTACCCCTGTTGTAGGTTTTCAGTATCAGGGATGTATTCCCTCCCATGAGCAGGTCTCGAGTCCAATTTGAGAGCTGTTGGTTTTCCCCATAACAGACACACACTATTGCACTTGCTGGCTCCTATAATTTTTATTTAACATGGTTAAAAGGAACTCTCACAAATAGACCTTTAGTGATATGGCAGTAAGGTATATGTTATGCTTTGAGTCTCACGTGTCTCACCTAGTCTCATGATTGAATGTTCAGTCTTTAGCTTGGGCTGTTTTATTGAAAACCATTGAGCCTTGGGAAGGTGGGACCTGGATGGCAGAAGTATGTTACTGGGGGCAGGGCAGGTCTTTGAAGGTTGTACCTGCTCCTGTCTAGCTCTCCAATTTCATTCTGCTGCCATGTGAACAACTGTGAACATAGCCTTCTGTGGCCATAGCTTCCCTGCACAATAAACTGAAACCTCTGTGAAACTGTGAGCCAAAATCAATCCTCCTTGCCTTAACTTGTTTTTGTCAGGGACTTTGGTCACAGTGATGCAAAAGTAATATCGTGTAGGAGGAGATGGGTAGTCTTTTGGTGAGCCTGTGCCTTTGGGCAGTGAATGTCACTGGTGCTTCTTAGTACCTTGGACAGGTTGCTGGGATGTCCTGAAGTTGACTATTTCCCTTCCCTTCAGTTGGGTAGGTTTTGATAACACCCAGCAGGTTAGACTTTGGTAACAACAGTTTCTCTTGAAGGTAGGATTTGTTAAGGAGAATGCTCTGGCATGGTTCAAAATGGTGCCCTTCCCTGCCCCTGCTGAGAAGCTGATGGGATTTTTCTCTGATGGCTTCCATGAGAACCAGATAGAGCTTCTGGTGGCAAGACTCACAAAAAGCTTAAAAAAACACACCCAAAAAATGGGCTAGAGAGATTGCTCAGTGGTTAAGGCACTTGCCTGCAAAGCCTAACAAACTGGGTTTGAGTCCCCAGGTACTCATGTAAGGCTAGACGTACAAGTGGCCCATGCATCTGGAGTTTGACTGCAGTGGCTAGAGGCCCTGGTGTACCAATTCTTTCTCTTTCTGCTTGCAAATAAATAAATAAATAAATAAATAAATAAATAAATAAATAAATAAATAAACCAAACAACCCAACAACCAACCAAACAAAAACCCAAACAAAACAGATTTGACACCACCTGTGACTGGTCCCCAAACATTTTAAACTCTCAGACTTGTCCATACTAGGCTTTCAGAAATCCAGCAAGCTTTCTACTGCTTCTTGCAGAGGTTTCTACTGTGGTAAGCTGTGATTCTATGAATTTGCCTATCTTTCTAATTTTGGAGGCAGCAGTTTGATTAGTGATCTTGCTTCTTTGGCAGGGCCAAGAACAGTGGATTTTTAAATTTGTTCAGACTTTTACTTGTTAGAACGGAGTGGCAGCTTCCACATGCCTCGTCACAAGGCAATGGTTTTGTTACATCATCATCACTATCCCATTCTTTCTGGCTCATTGTCTCCCATCCAAGTATTAACCAGGCCTGACTCTGCTTAGCTTCTGAGATCAGAAGAGATCTGGTGCATTCAGGGTGGTATGACCTTAGACCTGGCTCATTTTCTGATCAGACTTAAGAGCAGTTACAGTGCCAGGCATTATTCTAAGTGCTCTATCTGTATCCCTCCCTGCTGGTGAGAGCAGCTTACTTTAGCAGCACAGGTTGCATCTGTGTGTTGTTTACATGAGATTTAGTTGAAGAATGATTTTTAGGACAATCTAATAAGAGAGAGAAGGAAACTATATGGAGTGACAGTGCTACACAAGGATGGGATATGAGGTTTGGTCTCAGCCTGTTCCATGCTTACTCTGGAGTGCAAATTGCACCAGTTTCCATTGTTGAGGAAGGAGGCAAGAATTTTGTACTCTTGCTGCATTAGTTATGGACCATGGTGAGGGTCCTCTCACTTTTTCTGTTTTACAGATGAGTCACAAAGAAGCTGAATAATTATTCACTAGGAATCACATGGCCAGTTAGTGTTGAAATTGGTTTGGACTCCAGGCATTCTGACTCTGCAGTTATACTTTTTAAAAAAAAAAACAAACACATTTTATTTATTTTTTTGCAAGCAGAGAGAGAGAGAGACAGAGAGAGAGAGAGAGAGAGAGAGAGAGAGAGAGAGAGAGAGAGAATGGGCCTTTAGCCACTGCAAACAAATGCATGTATCACTTTGTGCATCTGGTTTATGTATATATACTGGGGAACCACATACAAATTGTTAGGCTTTGCAGATAAGCACCTTAACTGCTGAGCCATCTCTCCAGTTCTCCTTTTTAAACATAACACTGACTTATTTATTTATTTGAGAGAGAGAAAGATAGAGATAGAGAGAGAGAGACAGAGAGAAAATGGAAAATGGGTGTACCAGCACCTCTAGCCACTGCAAGCAAACTCCAAACACTTGTGCCACCTTGTGTATCTGATTTACATGGGTACTAGGGAATCAAACCTGAGTCCTTAGGCTTTGCAGACAAGCATCTTGACTGCTAAGCCATCTCTCAGCCCTGCAATCATACTTTAAAAAATGATTTATTGATTTGAAGAGAAAGAGAGGCAGATAGAAAGTGAGAGAATGGGCACACCATGGCACGTGAACTCCAGACACATGTGCCACCTTGTACATCTGGAGCTATGTAGGCCCTGGTGAATTGATCTCGGGTCCTTAGGCTTTGTAGGCAAGTACCTACAAAGAGACATCTCTCCAGCCCCAGTTACACTTTTTTCAATATTATTATTTTTTATTTTATTTGTAAGGAGAGAGAGAGAGAAAGAGAAAGAGTGAATGAGATGAGACAGAGGGAATGGGGAAGCCAAGGCCTCTTACCATAGCAAACAAATTCCAGATGTCCTAGCCCAGGCTGACCTGGAACTCACTATGTAGTTTCAGGTGGCTTCAAACTCATGGTGATCCTCCTACCTCTGCCTCTTAAGTGTTGGGATTAAAGACACACACCACCACTATGCCCAACTAGTTATACTTTTGTATTGCCTTTTTTTTGGGGGGGGGGTTTGAAGTAGGGTTTCACTCTAGCCCAGGCTGACCTGGAATTCACTGTGTAGTCTCAGGGTGGCCTCGAACTCACGGCGATCCTCCTACCTCTGCTTCTCAAGTGCTGGGATTAAAGGCGTGCACCACCACACCTGGCTCTTTTGTATTCCATTTTATAAAGAATGTTTAACTACTTACTTCATTGGATTTCCGAAAAGTACTATGAAGTAGCTATGGCACCAATGACTATTCTTATAATTGAGTAGACTTAAGGTGAGATATAGGTTTTGATCTTGTCTCTGTAATGCCCTTCAGTTTTAAGTCAACCAGAAGTGCTTTAAAGACCTCTGAGATAAGATAAGAAATAGTGACCATCTATCTTAGGAAGGTATCACTTGAGAAGTACAAAGTACTTACCTGCAGTTTAAGACATTCATATGGTGGTGGCGCACGCCTTTAATCCCAGCATTCGGGAGGCAGAGGTAGGAGGATAGCCGTGAGTTTGAGGCCACCCTGAGACTATATAGGTGAATTCCAGCCTGGGCTAGAGTAAGATTCTACCTCGAAAAAAAAAATGCTGGCTGGCTTTCTTTCAAGTAATGGATTTGCTGTTCTGTAACTGCAAAATAATAACAGCATCTTGCTATTGAATTCCTAGTTGTAAAAGAATTAAGAGTTTTATAAGGAGAGCTTACATATGGAGGGAGTTCAGATTGTTTTGGGAAGAGAATAAGTCAGGCATTTATTATCTTTATTAATATTCTGGAAGAAAAGAGATTGTAAGTTAATGAAGAGGTTATAAATTTTAGCAAAAAATGATGAATATGAAACTCGAGAAAAAGCCATTCCATTTGGGGAATAATAACTGAAATGGAATTTTTTCACAAAAGACTTTGAGAATTAGCTTTTTGAAGGTTTGGGAATATAAAAATGCAAACATCTCACTTGCACTACAATATTGAACTAGCACAGGCTGCTGAAGTGTGTGGTCTATATCTGCAGCTTCTATTTCTTTCATTCATTCATTCATTCATTTTTTTTTTTTGTTTTGGTTTTTCGAGGTAGGGTCTCACTCTGGACCTGGAATTAACTATGTAGTCTCAGGGTGGCCTTGAACTCATGGCGATCCTCCTACCTCTGCCTCCCGAGTGCTGGAATTAAAGGCGTGCGCCACCACGCCCGGCCTTTTTTTTTTTTTTGAGATAGGTTCTTGCTCTAGTCCAGGCTGACCTAGAATTCACTATGTATTCTCAGGCAGGCCTTGAGATCACAGTGATCCTCTTACCTCAGTCTCCTGAGTGCTGGGATTAAAGGTGTGGACCACTGTTGCAGTCAGGTTTTCATTGCTGGCAGAAATCACCCAACCAAGAGCAGCTTTTGGGCAAAGAGGGTTTATTTTGGCTTACAGACTTGAGAGGATGCTCCATGATGGCAGGGAAAACGATGGTATGAGCAGAGGGTGGACATCACCCCCTTGACCAGCGTAATGTGGACAATAGGAACAGGAGAGTGTGCTAGGCACTGGCAAGGGGTCATTGGCTATAATACCCATAAGCCTGCCCCCAACAATACACTGCCTCCAGGAGGCATTCATTCCCAAATCTCCATCAGTTGGGAACCTAGCATTCAGAACACTTAAGTTCATGGGGGACACCTGAATCAAACCACCACAACCACCATACTGGCTCTTTTCTTTTCTTTTCTTTTCTTTTCTTTTCTTTTCTTTTCTTTTCTTTTCTTTTCTTTTCTTTTCTTTTCTTTTCTTTTTCTTTTCTCTTCTCTTCTTTCTTTCTTTCTTTCTTTCTTTCTTTCTTTCTTTCTTTCTTTCTTTCTTTCTTTCTTTCTTTCTTTCTTTGGTTTTTCGAGGTAGGGTCTCACTCTGGTCCAGGCTGACCTGGAATTAGCTATGTAGTCTCAGGGTGGCCTCGAACTCATGGCAATCCTCCTACCTCTGCCTCCCCAGTGCTGGGATTAAAGGCGTGTGCCACCATGCCCGGCTTCTTTTCTTTTTCTTTTTTTTTTTAAAGCAGTATCTCACTCTAGCCCAGACTGTCCTGGACTCACTCTATAGCCCAGGCTGGCCTTGAACTCATGGTGATCCTCCACTCCAGCCTTCACAGTGCTGGGATTAAAGGTGTGTGTCACCATGCCTGACATGGTTTCTATTTCTTTTTAAAAAATATTTTATTTATTTGCAAAAGGTGGGGAGAATAAGTGAGAGAAAGAGAGACAAGAGAGAGAGAGAGAGAGAGAGAGAGAGAGAGAGAAGGAAAGAATGGGCATGCTAAGACCTCTAGCCACTAGAAATGAACTCTGTACACATGTGCCACTATATACATCTGGCTTACGTGGGTACTGGGGAACCGAACCTGGGTCCTTAGGCTTTGCAGGCAAGTGTCTCAACTGCTAAGCCATCACTACAGCCCAGTTTCTATTTATTATTCACCAAATTCTATTGCATTCACACAAATATGATTTCTTTTTACAAAATATTGTGTGTGCATGAGAGAGAGAGAGAGAGAGAGAGTCAGAAAGAGAGACACAGAGAGGGAGAGAGAGAGAATGAAAATGGGCCAGGACTTTTGGCTGCTGCAAACCAGCTCCGATTCCAGATCACTCACCACTTTGTGTGTTTGGCTTTGTCTGCATAAAGAGAACTGGGGAATTACACCTGGGCTGGCAGGCTTTGCAAACAAGTCCCTTTAACCGCCGAGCCATCTTCTTATCCTCCAAGTCTGATTTTTTTTTTTCAAGGTAGGGTCTTGCTCTAGCTCGGGCTGACCTGCAATTTTCTATGTAGTCTCAGACTGGCCTCAAACTCAGCGATCCTCCTACCTCGGCCTTCTGATGCTGGGATTAAAGGCTTGCACTATCATTCCTGGCCCCAAGTCTGATTTCTACCTAGTCATTTGCCCATTGCTTTGATTTATTCTCTACTCTTTCCTTGAGTAGACATGGGGCTGGTAGAACTGTCAGCAGATTTCTTTGGCAGTGGCTCAGTCTGCTCTAATTCCAGTCTTGTAGACCATGCCCTGTTTCCTACAGATCACAACCCCTGCCCATATGATTCCAGCCTCAGCACTATGCCAGTTGCCCTGGGCTAGCTAGCTTGGCTCTGGGCTTTGATCTTCCTTTTGGGTCCCATTAATCATAGCAGTGGCAAGGTCCTGGTGTAGCTAATCTCATTTTGCTCCTCAACTCTTCCATCATTTGTGTAATTAGTTCCTTCTTCTGGAATCTACTTCTCGCAATTTTTTTAAAAAAATGTTTTGTAAATTTTTTTATGGTGGGGGAGGGAGGAGGATTGGTGTGTCAGAGCCTCTAGCCACTACAGTTGAACTCCAGACTTGTGTGCCACCTTGTGCACATGTATGACCTTGCTTGCTAGTGTCACCTTGTGTGTCTGGATTATGCGGGATCTGGAGAGTCAAACCTGGATCCTTAGGCTTCACAGGCAAGCACCTTAATTGCAAAGCCATCTCTCCAGCTCTGCTCTTGCCCTCTGTGTTTTCCCTCTACACACTCCTTTAATATCATTATTTCATCCTTAAAAATTAAAAAAAAAAATTTTAGGCCAGGTGTGGCAGCATACACTTTTAAACATTTTTAAAAATAGTTTATTTATTTATTTATTTGAGAAAGAGAAAGAGGGGGAGAGAGGGAGAAAGAGAGAGAGAGAGAGAGAGAGAGAGAGAGAGAGAGAATGGGCACGCCAGAGCCTCCAGCCACTGCAAATGAACTCCAGATGCATGTGTCCCCTTGTGCATCTGGTTTACATGGGTCTTGGAGAGTTGAACCTGGATCCTTTGGCTTTGCAGGCAAATGCCTTAACCACTAAGCCCATCTCTACAGCCCCTAATTTTTTTTTTAAATTTTATTTGAGAGGGGGGGAGAGAGAGAGGGAGGGAGAGAATGGGTGCGCCAGAGCCTTCAGCCATTGTAAACAAACTCTAGATGCATGGGCCATGTTGTGCAGCTGGCTTATGTGGGTCCTGGGAAACTGACCTGGGTCATTTGGCTTCATAGGCAAATGCCTTAACCGCTTAGCCATCTTTCCAGCCCATTATTTCATTCTTTATTTTATTTTATTTTATTTTATTTTATTTATTTATTTTGGGTTTTTCAAGGTAGGGTCTCACTCTAGCCTAGGCTGACCTGGAATTCACTATGTAGTCTCAGGGTGGCCTTGAACTCACCACGATCCTTCAACCTCTTCCTCCTGAGTGCTGGGATTAAAGGCATGTGTCCCCACGCCCAGCTTATTCTTTATTTTAAACTGGTGAATCTACCCCCATTCCTCAATCATCATTTCTGTCTAACATCCTTGTCTTTGGTACCATATTTCTAGCTGCTTAGAGGACATCCCCACCTGCCACACTGAAGAAGTTTTGAGATCTAGATGCCCTGATTTACTGAGAGGACTTTGAAGACAAAGGACATAGTGATACAAAGACATATAATGGTTCAGGGAATAGCAGTAGCTGTCAAAAATACCATTGGTAAGTCCCATAAAATTAGGGCACTTTTTTTTTCTTTTTTCTTTCTTTTTTTTTTTTTTTTTTTTTTTTTTTTTGCTTTCTAACTATATAGCTCTTATGTAAAAATCTCAAACTGCAATACCCACAGAGTTCCAGGAAGGTAACATAATTGGGTGAAGTGAGCTGTGGAAAAGAAAAATGGTATGTATGTATTTTTTGATACAGAAATGCTTTGTGTGTATATGGAAACATTTAGGAACATTCTTCCTTTTAAAAAAGTTTTTAAAAAGTTTATTTATTTATTTATTTATTTATTTATTTATTTATTTATGAGAGAGAGAGAGGCTGGGTATCGTGGTGCATGCCTTTATTCCCAGCACTCGGGAGGCAGAGGTAAGAGGATTGCTGTGAGTTCAAGGCCACCCTGAGACTACATAGCAATTCCAGGTCAGCCTGGGCTAGAGGGAGACCCTACCTTGAAAAAAAAAAAAAAAACCCCAAACCAAAATAAACCAAAGAGAGAGAGAGAGAGATACAGATAGAGAATGGGCTCAGCAGGCTCTCTGGCCACCACAAATGAACTCCAAGAGCATGTGCCACCTTGTGCATCTGGCTTATGTGGATTCTAACTTGGGTCCTTAGGCTTTGTAGGCAAGTGTCTCAACAGCTAAGCCCCCATTCTTCCCTTTTTTTTTTTTTTTTGTTTTTCGAGGTAGAGTCTCACTCTAGCTCAGGCTGACCTGGAATTCACTATGTAGTCTCAGGGTGGCCTTGAACTCTCGGCGATCCTTCTACCTCTGCCTCCCAAGTACTGGGATTAAAGGCATGTGCCACCATGCCCAACCCCCTTTTCTTTCGGAGAGAGAGAGAGAGAAGAGAGAGAGAGGGAGAGGGAAAGGGATACAGATAGAGAATGGGCATGCCAGCAGTCTCTCAGCTGCTGTGAATGAACTCCAGGTGTGTGCGCTCCCTTCTGGGTAAGTGCAGCATTGTGCCCTTGCGTCACTTTGCATCTGGCTAAACGTGGGACCTGGAGATTGGAACCAGCGTTCTTAGGCTTAGCAGGCAGGTGTCTTAACTGCTAAGCCATCTCTCCAGCCCTCCTTTTCTTGTTTTTTTGAGGTAGGGTCTTTTTTTTTTTTTTTTTTTTTAGTTTTTATTTTTTTTGGTTTTCGAGGTAGGGTCTCACTCCGCCCAGTTTTTATTTTTTGGTTTTTCCTTCTAGCCTCCCAAGTAGGGTCTCCACCATGCCCAGGCTGACCTGGAATTAACTATGGGCATAGTCTCAGGGTGTGAATGCCTCCAACTCATGGCAATCCATCCTACCTCTGCCTCCCATCTGAAACGTGCTGGGATTAACCAGCGTTCTTAGGCTTAGCAGGCAGGTGTCTTAACTGCCACCATCTCTCCAGCCCTCCTTTTCTTGTTTTTTTGAGGGTAGGGTCTTTTTTTTTTTTTTTTTAGTTTTTAGGTTTTTCGAGTCTCAGAATGGTCTCAGACTCACAGTGACCCACCTACCTCTGCCTTCTGAGTGTTGGGATTAAAGATGTATGCTACATGCCCAGCTATTTTCCTTTATTTATTTATTTATTTATTTATTTATTTATTTAAGTATTATTTTTAAAAATTTATTTATTTTTTATTGACAACTTTAATTGTAGACAATATCCCATGGTACTTCCTTCTCTCCTCCCACTTTCCCCTTTGACACTCCACTCTCCATCATATCCCTCCCCCTCTTAATCAGTCTCTCTTTTCAGTTTGATGTCATCATCTTTTCCTCCTATTATGATGGTCTTGTGTAGGTAGTGTCAGGCACTGTGAGGTCATGGATATCCAGGCCATTTTGTGTCTGGAGGAGCATGTTGTAAGGAGTCCTACTCTTCCTTTGGCTCTTACATTCTTTCTGCCTCCTCTTCCACAATGGACCCTAAGCCTTGGAAGGTGGGTTTGAGATGTTTCAGTGCTGAACACTCTTCTGTCACTTCTTCTCAGGACTATGGTGCCTTCTGAGTCACCCCAAGGTTGCCACCATCTGAAAAGAGAAGCTTCTCTAAACAAAAGTGAGAGTAGCATTAATATATGGGCGTGGACATTAAGAGGAGTGCTTACTGGGCAGTTTGGTGAGCATAGTATATATATTTAGCCAGACACCAGCAGACATTACACCTGTAGGGCTCATGACTACCCTTGTTGTAGGATTTCAGTATCAGGGATGTATTCCCTCCCATGGAGTGGGCCTCCAGTCCAATTAGAGAGCAGCTGGTTTCCATTTATTTATTTATTTATTTATTTATTTATTTATTTATTTTGGTTTTTTGAGGTAGGGTCTCACTCTAGATCAGGGTGACTTGGAATTCACTATGTAGTCTCAGGGTGGCTTCGAACTAATGGCAATCCTCCGACCTCTGCCTCCTGAGTGCTGGGATTAAAGGCATGTGCCACCATGCCTGGCTATTTTTCCATTTTTATTTTTACTTTTTGGTTTTTTTGAGGTAGGGTTTTATTCTAGCCCAGGTTGACCTGGGATTCACTATGTAATCTCAGGCTGGCCTTGAACTCACAGCGATCCTCCTACCTCTGCCTCCCAAGTGCTGGGATTAAAGGTGTGCACCACCATGCGCAGCTCAAGATCTTTTGAAAATATTTATTTATTATTTGCAGGCAGAGAGAGAGAGAGAGAGAGAGAGAGAATAATTGGCATACCAGGATCTCTACCTCTAGCCACTGAAAATGAACTCCAGATGCATGTTCCACTTATCTAGCTTTATTTTTTTGGACCCTGGGGAATCAAACCTAGGTCATTTGGCTTTACTGGCAAATGCCTTAACCACTAAGCAATCTCTCCAGCCATAAGATTCAAGATATTAATGACACTTTTTTTGGTTTTGTTTTTTCAAGTTAGAGTCTCACTCTAGCCCAAGCTGACCTGTATCCTATTTTTCCTTTTTTAAAAATATTTTATTATTTATTTATTTATTTATTTGAGAGAGAGAGATACAGAAATAGGCAGGTAGAGAGAGAGAGAGAGAGAGAGAGAGAGAGAGAGAGAGAGAATGGGTGCACCAGGGCCTCCAGCCACTGCAAACGAACTCCAGATGCATGCACCCCCTTGTGCATCTGGCTTACGTGGGTCCTGGAGAATCAAGCCTCGAACCGGTTCGTTAGGCTTCATAGGCAAGCGTTTAACCGCTAAGCCATCTCTCCAGCCCCCTATTTTTCCTTTTTTAAGGAAAATATTCTCTTCCATTTTCCAGGAAGAATTCTCTTTGTCTATTTATTTTTATTTACTTGCAGAGAGCGAGAGAGCGAGAGCGAGAGAGCGAGAGAGAGAGAGAGAGAGAGAGCAAGCGAGCACGAATGGGTGCACAAGAACCTCTACAAATAAACTCTAGATGCATGTACCACCTTGTGCATCTGGCCCTGTGTGTACTGGGGAACTGAACCCATTATTAGGCATTGCAGGCAAGTGGCTTAATTGCTGAACCATCTCTCAAGCCCTGTCTTTTGTTTTTATATAGAGATGCAATGCTGCAGCCAGCTTCTTGTTGCTCGTAGAAAGCACCTGACCAAAAGGAACTTGTGGGAGGAAAAGGTATATTTTGGCTTACAGACTTGAGGGGAAGCTCCATGATGGCAGGGGAAAATGTGGCATGAGCAGAGACTGGACATCACCTCCTGGCCAATGTCAGGTGGACAACAGCAGCAGAAGAGTGTGCCAAACACTGGCAAGGGGAAGCTGGCTATGGCACCCATAAGCCCATCCCGAACAATATACTGCCTTTAGGAGGCTCCAATTCCCAAATTGCCACCAGCATTCAAAACACATAAGGTTATAGGAGACACTGGAATCAAATCACCACACCTAAATACAGAAGAGTAGCTGCACTTGGGAGTCTGAAGCAGGTGTGTTGTGAATTTGAGGATAGCCTGGGATTCATAGTGAGACCCTATTGAATGAAGAAAGGAAGAAACAAAGAGAGAAAGAAAGAAAGAAGAAAGAAAAGACATTATGGTGGATAACTCAAAGATGAACACTTGCCCTTGACAAGAAACTGAGTCTTCTGGCACCTTGGTCTTATATTGCTTAGCATTTAGAAGTGTAAAAAACACATTTCCATTGTTTATAAGCAATCTAGTCCAAGGTCTTTCACTATAACAGTGTGAATGAACTAGGACATTGTCACAGATTTTCTCAATCTTTGTTAACTCTGCTGGATATTTGTTATTTAGACATCCCCACACATTCACATATTCTTTCCTTTTTTTTTTTTTTTTCAAGGTAGGGTCTCACTCTGGCCCAGGCTGACCTGGAATTAACTATGTAGTCTCAGGGTGGCCTTGAACTCATGGCGATCCTCCTACCTCTGCCTCCCGGCCCCACACATTCTTTTAAAACCTTTTCCTAGGGCTGGAGATATTGCTTAGTGGTTAAGGCGTTTGCCTGCAAAGCCAAAGGACCCATGTTTGATTCCCCAGGACCCATGTAAGCCAGATATACAAGGTGATGCATGTGCCTGGAGTTCATATGCAGTGGCTGAAGGTCCTGGTGTGCTCATTCTCTCTCTCACCAAGTGCTGGGATTAATGGCATATGTCACCATGCCCAATGTTTTTAAAATTTTTTTCTAAAAAAAAAATAACTTTTCTTAAAAACAAACAAAAAAACCCCCAAACCTTTTTCTAGTGTACAAAGCAATAGGTTTCTTTTAAACTTTTAAAAATAATTTCAAACATGTGTATACCATATTTTTACCCTTTGTTATGCCCACTCTTGCCAAACCTCTTCTTATTACCACTTTCCAGTGGCTGCACGACTACAGAAAACACTGTCCTTTTCCCAGCATAATTGCCATTAGCTCATCAGAGAGAGGCAGAGGTCTTGTGAGCTCCTCCCCTACCCATAATGGAATGGTGACTGCCCTGTTTGGAGCAGATCTTGTTCAGGTAAAGCAATAGGTTTCAAAATAGCACTTCATTCAAGTATATCATGTACTTTGTACTTTGACTATATTCATTTTTCATTACCTTCTATTTTATTTTATATATTATAATAGGTTATACTCTTTTATCCCCTCACCCCTGCTCCTGTTACCCTTGGGGTCCTCCTCAGAGGGGTGATGGTGTTCACTGTGGGGCCATGAAGGCCTCAGTTTGTGAGGTAGTGTGAGGACCATGCCTTAGGATATTCCTACCCCCCCCACTCTGTGGCTCTTACAATCTTTCCGCCCCCTCTTCTACAATGTTCCCTGAGCCATGGCAGGCCTGTTGGCAGTCTGATTTAGTGTTGAGTTCTCTGTAGTCTCTGGATTTCTGCTTTGATGGGTTTTGACTGATTACCAGGTGTCAGACTAACAGTAAGAGCAGTATTTGTGTCACCACTTCCTCTGCAATTTCTCTTGGACCCAGGCAGATGAGGTAGAGGTGGCATGTCCTGTGGCGGGCAGTCAGCTATCTTCTTGTCTTATCGGTGGATCTTGGTTCTCCTCCATTTTCTTTGCCATCTGTAAGATAAAAGAGACACTGTAAATCATGGCCACCTATCCCAAGTGAGCATTTAATATACCCCTATCTTTATTATCTTTCTTCAATGCTCTTATTTTTCTACTTATAGTGGTTTAGTGATTTCTCTCCAGATTCTTTGATATTCCTTTCATTAAGAGACAGGGTCTACATTCTCTTCCCTTAAATTTCGGTAGGGCTTTACTACTCAGAATCAAAACTACTCTTTCATGACTAGAACACAGAGAATGGATACCACCTGAGTTTTGAAGCCAGCTGAGAAAAGGCCTCAAAGATTCTGTTGCCTTTTTCTTGGGGATGTTAGTATGTTAGGATCTGTGTTACATATTATGATGTTTGCTGCTATGTGAATATATATAGCTGTATAAGTATAAACTTTATATATATAAACACATATAGGTATATATGTTTGTTGTTTATGGATATGTAACTAACAAATGTATACATGTATGTGTATATATGCATATATAAGTGGAGAGAGAGAGAGAGAGAGAGAGAGAAGAGAAGGAAAGAGAGGGGGATATATCGAGAAATTTAAGGAACTCTAGTGTTGCTTTCCTAGCCCAGGAGCAGACTCTTGTCTGAGCAGTCCTTCAATTGACCCCAGCCACATCACCAACCCACTGCCATCTTATAAAGGACCTAGAATTAGAACTGTGTAGCAGGGCACGCTAGACTCCAAGTTCATGGCAAAATGAATGATTGTTAGTTTTTGAAGTTTTATTTACTTGCAAGGAGAGAGAGAGATAGATAGAGAGAGAGAGAGAGAGGGAGAGAGAGAGAGTGCGCACATGAGAATGAATGAATGGGTGCACCAGGGCCTCTAGCGGCTGCAAATGAACTCCAGACACATGTGCCAGTTTGTGTATCTGGCTCCACATGGGTACTGGGGAATTAAACCTGGGTCATTAGGCTTTGCATGCAAGTGCCTTAACTGCTGAGTCATCTTTCCAGTCCATGATTGTTATTTTTTTGTAGGTCACTATTTTGTGGAGGTTTACTATGTAGCAGTAGGTAATTGGAACTATCCTGTAAAGTTCTATTCCACATCTTTCTTTCCTTAAATCTCTATTACTGTCTGCTTGCTTCTTGCTCAGTTGATAGCCCTTCCTGGTAATGCTTTGAGAAAATGGAAGCATTTTCTCATCTCCTCCCTCTGAAGATCTGAACTCTGGTTCTCATACTTGTGTGGCAAGTGCTTTATCCACTAAGCCATCTCCCCAGCCCCACATAGTTTGAAATAAAACTATTTGTCTGATTCATTTATTAATTTTGGGGGCCTACATTCTGTTCTAGATATGCACTGTGAGTACAAAAGATATTCCTGTCTCCAAAGAATTTCATTTCTGGAGCATGGGCGGACTTGAAAGGGTCATGAGACCCTTCAAATGTATCCCCTTTTCTTGTCTAAGACCTGATCAAACTGAAAGAGAAGAGATAAATGGAGACCATCCCCTACCTCTGTTGTTGCTAAAGGCTGTGTGGAAAGAAACAGGTGGGTGTGCACATCATGTGGACTGACTGCTCATGTCCAGAGATAGGCAGCTGTACCCATTCAACCTCAGGTGAGGCTGACCACAGTGGGTTTCCCATTGGGAGGATTGTCTAATGAAGAGACTGCGAGGAGAAAGGGCTCCTGTTTCCTGTGCATTGCTCCCTCCCAAGAAATAGAAGGGGCTTGCGGAGTGGAGCATGTCTAGTTATTCTTCCCCGCTCTACTAAACACACCAGTCTTCTACCTCCCTTGGACTCAATGCATAAAGAGACAGGAAGAGGTCAGCAGTTTAGCACTACCAGGCTCCTTCTATTCAGAAGGACACTTTGGTAGGAAGGGGTGGGGCAAGTGTTCTAACATCAACAAGAAGAAAGATGATAATCCAATAACCAAACATACAAAGGTAAAATTTCTACTGTGACAAGTCCCATAAGTAGGAGTTTATGGTAATTTACTTAATCATTTATTGATGAGCATCTGGAGTTGTTCCTTTATTTTGATATTATGAAAGGGCAGTAGTATACACTCTGGTACACTGATCTAGTGACATATTTGTCAACTAGCTAGCAATAAATATATTCCCTGTGGCATAGTTGCTGGATCAAAGGGAATGTGTACTCCCAGTTTTGATAGCTATGGTCAAATTGCTCTCCAAGAATGTTAACACCAATCTGCATTCTGATTAATAGTGTATAAAAGCAGTTTTGGCCTAAAACAATGGATGGATGCTCAAAGTCCTTAAAATGATTCAGATGAAACCTTAAATTTATATAAAATTATACAATGCTATAACAGAAAGTTTATAGATTTTTTTTTTTTGTTTTTGGTTTTGCGAGGTAGGGTCTCTCTCTGGCCCAGGCTGACCTGGAATTAACTATGTAATTTCAGGGTGGCCTCGAACTCTTGGCGATTCTCCTACCTCTGCCTCCCGAGTGCTGGGATTAAAGGCGTGTGCCACCACACCTGGCTTATAGATTATTTTTATATTTTATTTTACTTATTTATTTGAGACAGAGAGAGAGAAAGAGAAAGAGTTAGATATACAGAGAGACAGAGAGAGAGAGAGAGAGAGAGAGAGAAAGAGAGAGAGAGAGGGAGAATGGGTGCAACAGGGCATCTAGCCACTGCAGTGAACTCCAGATGCATGTGCCACTTCATGCATCTGGCTTTATGTGGGTACTGGGCAATTGAACCTGGGTCCTTAGGCTTTGCAGGCAAGCACCTTAACTGCTAAGCCATCTCTCCAGGCATATAAATTGTTTTTCTTTTCTAGGTAAGATCTCACTCTAGCCCAGGCTGACCTGGAGTTCATTCTGCATTCCCAGGCTGGCCTCAAACTCACTTTGATCCACCTACCACAGACTTGGGAGTGCTGGGAGTAAAGGAGTATGCCACCATGCCTGATTATAGAATGTTTTCTAAGCACTTTACTTATAGGATCTTATTTAACCCTAACCCTACAAGTATCGTGACTTACATTTTATATCCTCTGGATGGTGACCTGCAGTCCTCCTATACCCCCATCCCTGAGTCCATGATTTAATCACTGAGTTCAAGACTAAGATGGACTTTGGTGCTTCTTCTCTTCCTGGGTATAAACTCTATTATTGTTTTTGATATTATTTAACACTCACTCCTATGCGTATCATGATCTACATTTTACAAACGTTGTTGAATGTAAACAAGGTTAAACTGCTCCACGTCACTGAGGTGTAAATGGCAGAGACAGTTGGAACATGGGCAATTTGGTTCCTGTGGTCACACTCAGATCTATGGCTATCACCGTACAACACATAAAAGGCTACAAAGAAGGAAAGGTGGTAATAAATGGTGTGCCATTAAGATGTATTTACTCTTAAGAAAAGTGCTGCTCTGGCTGGGGAGATGGTTAAAAGCACTTATTTTGAAAGTCTGCTAGCCTTGATTCAATTCCCCAACACCCACATACAGCCAGATGCAAAAAGTATACACACATGCACACACTCACATGTGTAGATAAAAATATTAAAAAAGGAAAAGCAGCTGGCTGTGGTGGTGCATGCCTTTAGTCCCAGCACTGGGGAAGCTGAAGTAGGAGGATTGCTGTGAGTTTGATGCCAGCCTGGGACTACAGAGTTAGTGCCATGTCAGCTTGGTCTAAGTGAGGTCCTACCTTGGGAAAAAGCATTACTCTCCTGAAAATGCTCCTTCTAATAAACTGTATGAAAGAATCATCAACAATGTGTGGAATATAGAAGAAAAACTACTAACCAAAATGTTTTTCAAAGATTTTCATGAACCATCAGCTGGGTTTTGATGTTCATTGGTTATTTAAAATGTTTATTCATGTTGAACGATGTTTATTTATTGAAAGTACCATCTATTTAAATCAAATTATCTCCATAGTTGAATATTTATATGAATGCTTTATTGAATATTTCTAAACATTTGCCTAATTCACAAATGACTTATTCACAGATATAAATGTTCACTTCTTTGGAGTAAACTATTGCTTAAAATAAACTTTTTCAAAGCAAATCAGCACTTCTGAACAGTGTCAACACCTGCATTGCTTGCCTTCACATTAGCTGTCACATATTTCTGCCTTAGAGAACAGCTAGATATTCTAATAATTTATGTTCAATAAAATGTTAAAATTTTACATAGCACCTCTTTTATTGTATCATATAACAGCAGCAGCTCTTGGCTTTGGGACAGCCCAATAGATGGATCTTGAGATTTTTTTCAAACATCTCAGCTTTGTGCCAGCATTTAATTAGCTGAAACCCCATTTACTTCACTGTACACTACCACGCCATGAACATTAGCTTAAATAACCCTGGGCTGAACAGATGCCTGCACAGGCTGAGGAAGAAAGCAATAAACAATGGGATGCAATGCTTCACAGTTTCACCTACTGCACTGATGCTTCCAGGGAGCCAGATTTGGAAACTTTACTGAGATCTATGAAGGATCAATGAATATTGTTTTTTTTTTTTTTTTTTTGGGTAGGGTCTCACTGTAGCCCAGGCTGACCTGAAATGTATGTGTATGTATGTATGTATGTATGTATGTATGTATGTATGCATGCATATATATATATATATTTAATTTATGGATTAATGTATTGGATACATTTAATAGACAGATAAGCAATGATATAACAAATACAGGCATTATAAAGATTTTAGATTTAAAAAAAACTTTAAAATTTTTTATTATTTTTGAGAGATATGGGGGGGGGCATGTACCAGGGCCTTTCAGCCACTCTGAACAAACTTCAGACATGTGTGCTCCCTTGTGTGTATGTGTGACATTGCATGCTTGCATCACTGTGCATCTGGCTACATGGGACCTGGATATTTGAGCATGCATTTTTAGGCTTCTCAGGCAAGTGCCTTAACAGCTAAGCCATCTCTCCAGCCCTTTAAAAAAAACTTTATTTTATTTTATTATTTTAGAGAGAGAGAGAAAGATAATGGATAGTTTTTTTTTTTTTAAGTAAATGCTTGTTTAGAATACAATGCTGTTACTTTTCCAAAATACAGAATTGGAATATATGTATATACTTGAGATGGTTTGACAGGTTAGCTTTGAACTTATGAACTTGTGATCGTCCTCCTTCAGCCTCTAAATTGCTGGAATTATTGGTGCCTGCCACTGTATCTACCTGTTGTTGTTTTATTTAAATGAATGCTGGTAAAGTTATAATATGCAAATGTATACTTGAAACTCTGAAACTTGAAAGTAAAAAATTTCAAGATACAGGCATTGGTAATGGTGTTTCTGAAAGGCTCCAGTAGTTTAGGAAATTGTAAGAACTGACAAGTGGAGTTGTATGAAGTTAAAAAGCTTCCTTACAGCAAAGGAAACAATCACCAGTGAAGATGACCTACAGAATGGGAGAAAACTTTTAACAACTTTACATCTGAAAGGTGATATCTATGAGAATGTATCTAGAGATATTTTTGAAAAGGTAACTCAAGAAATTAAACACCAGCTGGTACTCCAGAGGCAGAAGAGGGGAATAACCATGAATTCGAGGCTAGCCTAGAACTACAGAGTGAGTTCTAGGTCAGCCTGGGCTAGAGTGAGACACTATCTCAAAAACAAAAACAAGGCTGGAGAGATGGCTTAGTGGTTAAGATGTTTGCCAGCAAAGTCAAAGGATCCCCATTCGACTCTCCAGGACCCACGTAAGCCAGATGCACAAGGGGCCCATACATCTGGAGTTCGTTTGCAGTGGCTGGAGGCCCTGGCGTGCCCATTCTCTCTCTCTCTGCCTCTTTCTCTCAAACAAACAAACAAATAAACAAATAAATAAACAAACAAACAAATAAATAAAATATTTAAAAAGTTAAAAAAAACCCAAAACAACAGCAACAAACCCGCAAAAAATTTAAACATCAAAATCGTCAAATTATAGCCTCAGCAAAATGTCTCTCAGTTCCTAGGTATACTTCCTTTAGTCAAAGCTACTTCCATCCTTGATGGAAGAATCTGTTTTATGTTACAGATGGCGCATAATACTGGGAAGATCCAAGTTCCATTAACATAAGACAGCCCGATCCTTACATCTTGATGTGCCACCTCTACAACATTTACTGGAGTCCAGAACAAAGAGCGGAGCAAACAGCAACACGAGTGTAGCTCCCAATGCTAGCCCACATCTGCATTCAGGAAGAGAGCATCAAACACTGTGGTGAACTGAAACACATCATAACTGAAATACAGAAGCTGCAGAGAAGTCAACACTAACAATAACACACCTGCCGAAGCCCAGGACTGCTGTGGAAGAGGGAGCATGAAGATTGTAAGAGCCACAAGGCTGGTACAAACAACCCCAGGCACAGCTCCCCACAGAGACAGAGGTCCTAATACCCCACAGTGAACCCCAATAACCCTGCTGAGGTGGGCCCTAAGGGAAAGGGGGCAGGGAAGGGTACATACTACAACCTATGTTATAAGACTAATAAGGGCTGGGGAAATGGCTTAGTGGTTAAGGTGTTTGCCTGAGAAGCCTAAGGACCCAGGTTCGATTCCCCAGGACCCATGTAAGCCAGATGCACAAGGAGGTGCAAGCGTCTGGAGTTCGTTTGCAGTGGCTAGAGGCCCTGGAGTGTCCATTCTCTCTCTATCTGCCTCTCTCTCTCTCTAATAACTAAATTAATTAAATAAAAAAAGACTAATAAACTGCCAGGTGTGATGGCTCAGGCCTTTAATCCCAGCACTTGAGAGGCAGAGGTAGGGGGATTGCTGTGAATTCGAAGCCCCCCTGAGACTACATAGTGAATTCCAGGTCGTCTGTGCTAGAGCAAGACCATACCTCAAAAAAAAAAAAAAAAAAAAAAAAAAAAAAAAAAAAAAAAAAAAAAAAACCCCACAAAAAACCAAACCAAAACAAAACAAAAAAAACCAAAAAAACCCCAAACCCAAAGTAATTAATAAGAAAACCCCACCAAATTTTTTCAATCAATAAATGGGCTAGGGCTGGAGAAATGGCTTAACAGTTAAGGCATTTGCCTGTGAAGTCAAAGGACCCAGGTTTGATTCCCCAGGACCCACATAAGCAGATACACAAGGGGCATATGCATCTTGAGTTTGTTTGCAGTGGCTAGAGACCCTGGTGTGCCCATTCTCTCTGTCTCTCTTCTCTCTTTCTCTGCTTGCAAATAAATAAAAATTTAAAAAATTAAAATAAAAAAATAAATGGGCTAATGAGAGGAGCAGACCATTTTCAAAAGAAGATACATGAAGGGCTGGAGAGATGGCTTAGCGGTTAAGGCATTTGCTTGCAAAGCCAAAGGATCCCAGCTGGATTCTCCAGGATTCATGTAAGCCAAATGCACAAGAGTGCACATGCGTCTAGAGTTGATTTGCAGTGCCTGGAGGCCCTAGTGTGCCCAATCTCTCTCTCTCTCTCTCTGCCTCCTTCTCTCTCTAAAATAAATAAATATATATTTTTTAAAAGAAGATACATGAATGGCCAGTAAATACATGAAAAAAAATTCAATATTCTTACCCATCAGGAAAATGCAAATTAAAATTTTGTTGGAGGACCCGGGCGTGGTGGCACACGCCTTTAATCCCAACACTTGGGAGCAGAGGTAGAAGGATCACCGTGAGTTCAATGCCACCCTGAGACTACATAGTGAATTCCAGGTCAGCCTGGACTAGAGTGAAACTATACCTCGAAAAACTGAAAAAAAAATTTGTTGGAGGGGCTGGGGAGATGGCTCAGCGGTTAAAGGACTTCCTTGCAAAGCCTGATGGAACTGGTTCAATTCCTCTGTACCCATGTAAAGCCAGATACACAATGTGGCACATACATCTGGAGTTTGTTTGCAGTGCCAAGAGGCTCTGCTGTGCCCATATTCTCTATCCCTCTTTCAAATAAAAAAAATTCATTGGAATTCTTTCTATCTTGTCTGTCTTTTCTTGGCTATCATCAAACAACAACAACAACAAAAAACAAATGACAGGCTAGAGAGATGGCTTAGTGGCTAAGGTGCTTGCCTGCAAAGCCTAAGGACTCATGTTCAACTCTCCCAGCCTCATGTAAGCCAGGCAAAGTGACACAAGGGCACAAGGTCGCACATGTGCACAAGGGGGTGCACACATCTGGAGTTCAATTGCAGGGGTTGGAAGCCCTGGTGCTCTGATTCTCTCTCTCTCTTGCATTAAAAAAGAAAAAAAAGACCAGTCTGTTGGGCTTGCCTCAAAAAAACAAAAACAAAAAGAAAACAAACAAAAACAAAACAAATGACAACAAATGTTGGTGAGGATGTGGGGAAAGAGAAGTCCTTATACAGTGCTGGTGGGAGTTTAAACTAATGTAACCACTATGGGAATCAGTGTGGAGGGCGCTCAAAAACCTGACAGTGTCTTCACCATATGATCCAGCTACGCCACTCCTGGTTATATGCCCAAAGGAAGTTAAGTCAGCATACCACAGAGATACTGGCACACCCATGTTTATTACTATGCTATTCCCTATAGCCAAGATATGGAACCAGCCTAGATGTCTATACACATATGAATGGATAAATAAAATGTGATATGAGAGCCGGGTGTGGTGGCGCACACCTTTAATCCCAGCACTCAGGAGGCAGAGGTAGGAGGATTGCCATGAATTTGAGGCTACCCTGATATTACATAGTGAATTCCAAGTCAGCATGGGCTAGAGTGAAATCCTACCTTGAAAAAAATGTGATATAAAGTTTTATTCATCTATAAATAAGAAATTATGTCATCTCCAGGAAAATAAATGGAACTGGAGATCATCATGTTTTGTGAAATAAGTCAGACTCAGAAAGAAAAATATTGTGCATTTTCTGTTAACATGTTTATCAATATCAACATGTGTGTATGTGACATGAAAAAAGAAGGATTATCAATGAGGGGGAAGGGGCATAAAAGAAGGTGAGCATGGAGGGAGGAGAAACAGAGGATAATGGGGACATGGAAGGCAAAAACGGTGTTTTTTCTCACTTGTGGAATCTAGATTTAAATATACACACATTATGAAAACAGAAAGGAAACTATTTGGAATGAGGAAGGGAACCAGCAAGAGGGTAGTGGAGGCATGGAGGAGGCATTGCAGGGGCAAATATGAGCAATGTACAATAATATATATTTATGAAGATGTCTTCATGAAATCCATTATCTTGTATACTAATTGTTGCTGTCAGCTTTGCATTGCTGCCAGGAAACACCTGACCAAGAGCAGCTTCACTTCCCAAGAAGAAGAAGAAAGGGTTTATTTTGGCTTACAGACTTGGGGGGAAGCTCCATGATGGCACTGGGAAGTGATGGTATGAACAGAGTGTGGACATCACCTCCTGGACAACATCAGGTGGACAGTAGCAGCAGGAGAATGTGGCAAACACTGGCGATGGGACACTGGCCATAACATCCACAAGCCCTCCCCCAACAATACACTGCCTCTAGGAGGATCTAATTCCCAATTTGCCACCAGCTGGAGACCTAGCATTCAGAACACGTAAGTTTATGGGGGACACCTAAATCAAACCACACAGTAACAAAACAATGAAAGTTCTAAAGAGGATGATAAATGATGAGACAGAATTAATCATCACAAAGCTTTTCTGAGTAGGTAATTTTTAGCTTACTTCATTTTTTAGCTTTATTGAGGTATAAACACAAAAGTATATATTCAAGGTGTGTAACCTGATGTTTTGATATGTGTATATATTGGGAAATGATTACCATAATCAAGTAACATCCATCACTTTGCCTATTTTTTTGTAGGAAAATCTATCCTTATAGCAAATTTCAAGTTTACAACAAATGAACTCTAGTCACTATGCTGCATGTAGGTGTCCAGATCATCTAACAGCAAGATCGTATCATTGTTGTTTGTGAAGTAATACATTGTAGAGGGCAATGTGTTCAATTTTATTTTCATTTTTAATATTTTTCCTGTTTTTTTTTTTCAGGTAGGGTCTCACTCTACCTCAGGCTGACCTGGAACTCACTCTGTAGCTCTAGGCTGGCCTTGAACTCACAGTGATCCTCTTATCTCAGCCTCCTGAGTGCTGGAATTAAAGGTGTGCACCAACATGCCTGGCTCTTTCCTGTCATTTTAAATAATTTATTTATTTATTTAAGAGAGAAGGGGGGGGGAGAGAGAGAGAAAATGGACATGTCAGGGCATCCAGCCACTGCAAATGAACTCCAGATGCATGTGCCATGTGCATCTGGCTTATGTGAGTCCTGGGAATTGAACCTGGGTCCTTTGGCTTTGCAGGCAAGTGCCTTAACCATTAAGCCATCTCTCCAGCCCTTTCCTGTCATTTTAAATGGCATTTTTATGCATACTTAATTTTGGTTGATCTTCCCCCATTCTTTCCTCTCCCCATCTTCCTGCCTCATCCCATCTTATTTATTTTTAAATAGTTTTATTTATTTATATTTTTTATTTGCAAGGGGGGTGGAGAGAGACAGAGAGAGGGAGAGAGAGAATGGGCATGCCAGGGCCTCTTGTCAATGCAAACAAACTCCAGGCACATGCACTACTTAATGCATCTGGCTTTATGTATTTACATGGGCACTGGGGAATCAAACCCTGGCCACCCAGGTTTGTGAACAAGCATCTTTAATGCTGAGCCATCTCCCCAGTCCTGATTTATGTTCTTAAACTCCCTTTAAAATTTATTATTTATTTATTTATTTGAGAGAGAGAGAGAAAGAGAGAGATAGAGAATGGATGTGGCAGGGTCTCTAGTCACTGTAAATGAACTCCATATTCATGTGCCACCTTGTGTATCTGGCTTACATGAATATTGGGGAGTTGAGCCTGGGTCCTAGGCTTCGCAGGCAAGTGCCTTAATAGCTAAGCCATCTCTCCAGCCCTGATTTATGTTTTTAATTTCTGGTATTTTAGTTTGTTTTTTTTTTCTTCAGCATTTCTATCTCTCTGTAGAATCTCTCTTTGATATCTTGTATCAACTTCTTTATCTCATTCGACTATTTGTGTTCTCTTGAGATTCATTGAGAAGGTTATTTTCTTTTATGGGTTTTTCGATGTAGGCTCTCATGCTAGCCCAGGCTGACCTGGAATTCACTATGTAGTCTCAGGGTGGCCTTGAACTCACAACCATCCTCCTACCTCTGCCTGCCAAGTGTCTGGCAGAAGTTTATTTTCTTCATTGATTCTTTTGAACATACTTACTATCATTCTTTCAAGTTCTTTTTCTGGATGTCATGAAATTCACTCTCACTGGAGGCCATTACTGTATGATTAATAATTTTGAAGGTTATATTACCCTGGTTGTTCATGTTACTTGTGTTTTACTATTGGGGCTTGCACATCTGGAGCTAAGTTATTTATTTATTTAATATTTATTTTATTTTATTTTATTATTTTATTTTTTGGTTTTTCAAGGTAGGGTCTCACTCTAGCTCAGACTGACCTGGACTTCACTGTAGAGGCTCAGGGTGACCTTGAACTCATGGCGATCCTCCTACCTCTGCCTCCTGAGTGCTGGAATTAAAGTTATGCACCAAAACACCTGGCTTATTTATTTATTTTAACTCACACTTATTCTATAGAGTGTTTGCACCACTCAAGGGGGAACTAAGTTGTAGGGTTGTGGCATTCTTTTCCTCTGCTCATCTGGTGGTTGAGGCGCTAGGCTCAAACCTCATCACTCTCTGTGCTTATACCAGATCCATTTCTTTCCCCCTCTTAGATCCCTGATGTCATTCCTGCACGTTATTCACTGGCTAAGATAACACCAATCTACAGATCAGCAGAGTAGTTGGGTGGTCACAGACCTGGCAGTGATAGGGCCCATTGCAGATGGAAATCCCTGCTGAGCCTGAGAAGGGTTGGAGCTTTGGCAGGTGTGCTATTACCAACGGGGGAGAGGGCATGATTGGGGCTGTAGCCTTGGCAGCTGTGGTGGTTTGAATCAGATGTCCCTCATACACTCAAACGTTTTGAATGCTTGGTCCCCAGCTGGTGGCAGTTTGGGAGATGTAACCTTGCTGGAGGAGGTGTGTTGCTAGGGGTGATCATTGGAGTGGTACAGCCCAGCTTCTCCCTTGTCAGAGCTCAGCTCACTCTCGCTGCTGTTCTCCACCTGCTGTGGCAGAAGTGATGTCCAGCCTCTGCTATCCCATCTTCTTCCTGCCATCATTAAGCCTCCTCTTGAGACTGTAAGCCAAAACAAACTCTCTTCTCTGACCAGCTGCTTTTAGTTATATGCTTTGTCCCGGCAACATGGAAGTAACTACAACAGCAGTATATAGTCCTCACTATAGCCATGGACAGGACCAGAGCCTTGGTGGGCATGCTATGTTCATGGGCCTGTCTTGAAGCCTCCACAGATGTTCTGTGTTCACCAGGGTGGCAGATGGGGCTGGAGCCTTGTGAGTGTGTAGTCCTCACAGGCGGTGATGGGCAGGGCTATAGCCTCCACAGTTGTACTGTGCTCATTGTCCTCCTACCTCGGCCTCTGGTATTACAAGTGCATACTACCACACTCAGTTAACATAGCACTTATGACCAACATCTCCCCTTCTTCCTGCCCTTCAATCTAGAGCACTATTCTACTCTAGTCTTAATCACTTAATAGATTTTGGAACATCTTTTATGCCAGACATTCAAGTCCTTTTTTTAAATTCCTCTCTTTCTTTCTTTCTTTCTTTCTTTCTTTCTTTCTTTCTTTCTTTCTTTCTTTCTCTCTTTCTTTCCTTCCTTCTGTCCTTCCTTCTTTCTTTTCTTTTCTTTTCTTTTCTTTCTCTTCTTTTCTTTTCTTTTCTTTTCTTTCTTTCTTTCTCTCTCTATCTTTCTCTTTCTTTCTTTCTTTCTTTCTTTCTTTCTTTCTTTCTTTCTTTCTTTCTTTCTTTCCTCCCCCTCTCTCCCTCTTTCTCTCTCTCTCCCTCCATCCTTCTCTCCCTCCCTTCATTCCTTTCTGGCTTTTTCAAAGTAGTGGCTGGAGGCCCTGGTATGCCCATTCTCATTTTTCCCCTCTCTGTCTCTCTCTCTCCTCCCCTCTTTCCCTCTCTCTCAAATAAATAAATGAAAATAGCAAATATGTATACCATCATGCCCAATATTGCCTTCTTTCTATTTGTTTATTTATTTTTATTTTGGTTTTTTGAGGTTGAGTATTTCAATAGCCCAGGCTGACCTGGAATTCACTATGTAGTCTCAGGCTGGACTTGAACTCATGGTGTTCCTCTTACCTCTGCCTCCTGAGTGCTGGGATTACAGGTGTGCGCCACCATACCTGGCTCACTTTATTTTTAAACAGCTGTTTTTCCCTCCCAGCCTATGGATATATCATGTTTTCAAAAAGTTGCTTATTAATAGTATTTAAAGTTGCTTCTGACTTTAACTTTTCTTGTAGTGCTGAGTTTAGCATCCTTGTGCATCTATCTTCATGTACACCTACTAACATTACTGAAGGATATTATTCTTTCACATCTAAGAGGAATACTCGTTGCTAATTATGTTTTGTAAAAAGTATTTTATTTATTTATGAGAAAGAGGGAGAGAGGGAGAGAGAGAGAGAGAGCACACCAGGGCCTCCAGCCACTACAAACAAACTCCAGGCCCATGCACCACATTGTGCATCTGGCTTACATGGGTACTGGGGAGTTGAACCTAGGTCCTTAGGCTTCACAGGCAAGTGCTTTAACCACTAAACCATCTCTCCAGCCCTAATTATGATTCAAATTTACTTTGTTAAGAAGAAGTTTTGCTTTTTAAAACTTCTCTTAGTAATTTCAGTCCATTTTCCCTGAGTAGTTTAACCTCCCATTATAAGAGTTAAATAATGGCACATACTATGCTATGTCTTAAGACTTGGGGAGATTTTGTGATTTAAGAGATAAAGAACGTGTTTGATTTTTCATACCTGGCAGCAGGGATTGCTAACAATCATCCCTTCCCCTTAACCAGGTATAATTCTTCTCCACATTTCTTACTAACAACCTAAATTTTGCTTGGGGCCATAATAGAACAGTGTAAGACTTGATTTCCTAGACTTTTATATATAGAGTGACAGAATTTGGCCGGTAAGCCATATGTCCCAGATGCTAACAGCAACTGTTTCAGAAGGCATTATACTTACTTTTTAGCGTTTGGCCTTTTGTTCATTCCTGAGAAGAAAGACTCAGTGACTGGAAAATAAGCAGTTATATCATGGCCATGGGACCCAAAGCCACAGGCTAAGTATGTAGGAGCAGGAAGGTAGAAACCTGGATCCTTGGTGATTCCCTTGAACAACAGCTTTGGCCATGGTCTACCTGCATCTAGATTTCTGTTCGATAAGAAAATAAACCCTAATTTGTGAAGACACAAGTCTGGTTCTTACTGCATGAAACCATGCATAGTTCCTATATATTCACTTCTTAGTTGTTGATTGAACAAGCAACACTCAGTTAGGGGTGGCAGTACATTTGCAAGACCATAGATTCACTCCCCAGCATCACAAACAACCCTCCAAAACCAAAACCAACCAACAAAATAGCTAGGCAAAAATATAATTCAGCTCAAGTGCATGAGTTATCTGAAGAGTTTGTATCCTTGACCTTCAACATTGTACCCTATATTAAAGACAAGGTTTTCTTCCCTAACACAGTACTCTTCTCTATTGCTTATATTACTTAGTAGTCTTTGATGTAACTACATTATAAAAAATTAAAACTACTTTGAGGATCAAGTCAGGAGTTTGTGTTTATTCAGATTTCCTATGGTTTTCTTGTTTTTGGCATTGGCCTTCTGTTGGGTATGAACATTCATATAATGTTTCCTGCATGTGGGGAGTCTCTTCTGTAGGAGGAAGACAGTCACCTGAAGCTTTGTTGTCAGGTTGCTGCCTCTAGAGACTGAGCGGATTATTTCCTCCTGGTACCAGGTTTGAAGGAGGGCCTGTCAAACAGCAATAACGTAATGTTGTAAATATTTTGTCAAAGTAAAAGCATGTGGGAAAAGCATCTTTTTTCACTTTGTTGACAAGTTGAAGTTTCTTTCATTAAAAACAAAACAAACCAAAACTTGAGAGCTCTTGATACTATACTTTGAAAAATATTAGTCACTGGAACCATTCCCTTCTTTTTAAAAAACTTGTTTTTTTTAAAAAAATATTTTATTTATGTATTTATTTGAGAGAGAGAGAGAGATAGCAAGAGGTGAATACAGAGTGAGTGAGTGTGTGTGAGAGAGAGATTGAGAGAGAGAGAGAGAGAGAGAGAGAGAGAATGGGTACACCAGGGTATTCTAGCCACTTCAAAGGAACTCCAGATGCATGTGCCACCTTGTGCATCTGGCTTACATGGGTACTGGGGAATTGAACGTGGGTCCTTAGACTTTGCAGTCAAGTGCCCTAACCACTAAGCAATCTCTCCAGCCTACCATTCCCTTCTCGAGTCATGGAGAGAAGGATGTGAGTGTATCTGGTGAAGTGGGAATTATTGGGCAATAATGTGGGAGTTAAAAAGAGCATGTCTGAAAATATTTGGCATAATTATAGATTTAGAAAAGAAGGTTGTATTAAGTTTCTTAGAGCTGCTGTCATAGGCTCAATGACTTAAAAAGCAACAGATATTTGTCTCACAGATTTGGAGATAACTCTGATGTCAAGGTGTCAGCAAGGATGGGGGGAGGAAAAGAGAGAGAAAAAGAAAGAGAGAATCGGCATGCTAGGGCTTCCAGTCATTGCAAGTGAACTCCAGATGCATGCATCATTTTGTGTAACTGGCTTTACCTGGGTTCTGGGGAATTGAACCAGGGTAGTTAGGCTTTGCAAGCAAGTGCAATAACCACCGAGCAATCTTTCCATCCCTCTTTCTTGCTTCTTGTGGCTGACTGGCAATCTAGACGCCTCTGTTTTCACATAGTGGTCATCCTATGTCTATGAACATCATTTCCCCTCTGTGTGTAATTGCTTCTGTTTTTCTTTCTTCTTTTTTTTCCAATAAAGACACCATTCATAATGGACTAGGGCCCAAATCTAGTGACTTCATTTTGGCTTAATTACATCTGTAAAGACCCTGGTCCAAAACTTTCATAATCTAAGGTACTTGGCAGTTAGAACTATAGTATGTTCTTTGTGTGTATAGGCACAATTCAACTCATACTATAGGTGTGATGGTTAATTCTATGGGTTAACTTGATCAGGCTAAAGAATTTCCAAAGAGCTGGCAAAACAGTATGAATAGGTGTGTCTATGAGGGTGTTCCTGAAAGAGATTATCATTTGAATAGGTAGACTGAGAAAATGTCCAGATGAATGCAGATGTTCATCATGCAATTTACTGGGGGTCAGACAGAACAAAAAGGTGGAGAAAAGATATGATGGCTTGAGTGTAAAATGTCCTTCACAAGCTCATATGTTTGAACATTTGGTCCCTAGCTGGTGGCACTGTTTGGGAAGGTTGTGAAAACTTTAGGAGGAAGATCTTTGCTGGAAGGCAGTGATTACTGGGGGTGAGTCTTGAGGTTTTATAGCTGGGCTTCACTTTCTGTTCTTCCTCTCTGCTTCCTGTCTGGGCTGCAATGTGACCAGTTGCTCCATGCTTCTGCCACCATGCCTTCTGTAGTAGACAGCTTCATGTTGCTGGGATGAACTTTAAAATTTGTAACAGTTGGAAGAACAGGATTTATTGAAGCTTATAGATCCAGGGGAAGTTCCATAATGGCAAAAGAGGCTGACCCTCCTTTCACAGGTCTAAGCAGAGAGAAATACCCCACTCCAGGAACCCCAGGTAGAACTCAGACATTAGGCTGGATTCCAGATCCATCCCCAAACACAACTTAGGGCTGGACTCTAGGATCTGCCCACAGTGACACTTCCTCCGGCCAAATGGCTGGTTGGAAATCTAATAAGTTATAAGCCTGAATAAAATTTCTGAATCTATTGGGGGAAATGCATTCAAACTACCATACTTTCCTCAGAAACTTCCTCTCAGAACTCTTTAAGTTTTTTTTTTTTTTTTTTTTTGGTTTTTGAGGTAGGGTCTCACTCTGGTCCAGGCTGACCTGGAATTAACCATGTAGTCTCAGGGTGGCCTCGAACTCTGCGATCCTCCTACCTCTGCCTCCCAAGTGCTGGGATTAAAGGCGTGCGCCACCATGCCCAGCAAGTTTTTTTTTTTTAATGGTTTTTTGAGGGAGGGTTTCACTCTAGTCCAGGCTGACCTGGAATTCATTATGTAGTCTGAGGGTGGCCTTGAACTATGGTGATCCTCCTACCTCAGCCTCCCGAGTGCTGGGATTAAGGCGTGCGCCACCATACCTGGCTCAAAACGATAAGTTTTTTAAGTTGCTTCTGGCCAAGTATTTGTTCAAAGCAACAACAAAGGAACTAAAATAAAGGGTTTTAATCTCTCTGCTTGAGTAGGGACGTTTTTCTTTTCATTCTCTTCAATGAAGCTCTGATTCTCAGGCCTTCAGGTTTAAACTGGAACTATACTGCTTGTTTTCTGGGGCCTCCAGTTTGCAGAGGGTAGATTCTAAGACCTCTCAGCTTTCATAAACATGAGCTAATACATTACAATAAATCTTTAAAAACAATGTATTGACGTGTATGTGTGTGTGTGCTGCAAATGAGTGCCAGATGCTTGCACATCTTTTTGCATCTTAGAGACACTCAACTTCTCTTAAGAACAGATAGTCCTGCATGAGTAATAGGAATCTTTTTTTTTTTTTTTTTTTTTTTTTTTTCCGAGGTAGGGTCTCACTCTGGCCCAGGCTGACCTGGAATTCACTATGTAGTCTCAGGGTGGCCTCGAACTCACAGCAATCCTCCTACCTCTGCCTCCCGAGTGCTGGGATTAAAGGCGTGCGCCACCACGCCCGGCTTGGAATCTTTTTTGTTTGTTTGTTTTTTGAGGTAGGATGTGAGGCCTCAAAAACAACAAAACAAAAAAAAACAAGATTCCCCTAGCCCAGGATGACCTGGAACTTATACTGTAACCCCAGGCTGGTCTTGACCTCACAGTGATCCTCCTACCACCATGCCCCCATGCCCAGCTTGATAAGAATATTAATGGCAATTTTTGTTGAACAACTATTTTTGGGTCAGGATACTTGCATATATTGATTTAAAATATTTTTATTTATTTATTTGTAAGCAAAGACAAATAGGAGAGAGGCAGATAGAGAGAATGGGTATGCTAGTCACTGCAAACCATGTGCCATTTTGTACATCTGGCTTTACGTGGGTACTGGGGAATTGAACCCAGGTCGTTAGGCTCTGCAGGCAAGTGCCTTAACCACTGTGGTGGTTTGATTCAGGTCTCCCCCATAAACTTGGGTATTCTGAATGCTAGGTTCCCAGCTGATGGCAATTGGAAGTTAAATCCTCCTGGAGACAGTATATTGTTGGGGTTGGGCTTATGGGTGTTATAGCCAGCTCCCCTTTGCTAGTATTTGGCAATTCTCTCCTGTTCCTGTTGTCCACCTGATGTTGGCCAGGGGTGATGGCCACCCTCTGCTCATGCCATTGTTTTCCCTGACATCATGGAACGTCCCCCTCGAGCCTGTAAGCCAAAATAAACCTCTTTTTCCCACAAGCTGCTCTGGGTTGGGTGATTTCTACCAGCAATGTGGACCTGACTACAACAACCACTGAGTAATCCCTCCAGCCCCACTTACATTACATATATCTTTTTTTTTTGTTTGTTTGTTTTTTTGAGGTAGGGTCTTATTTTGGCCCATGCTGACCTGGAATTAACTATGTAGTCTCAGGGTGGCCTCAAACTCATGGCAATCCTCCTACCTCTGCCTCCTGAGTGCTGGGATTAAAGGCGTGCACCACCATGCCCAGCTTACTTACATATATCTTAAAGACAATTTACGCTCACAAGATAAAAGCCCGATTTATGATTTTAAAAAATTTATATTTTTGCAAACACACACACACACACACACACACACACACACACACACACACACACAGAGAGAGAGAGAGAGAGAGAGAGGGAGGGAGAGAATGGGCACCAGGGCATCTAGCTGCTGCAATGAACTTCAGATTCATACATCACTTTATGCATCTGGCTTTATGTGGGTACTGGGGAATCCAACTGGGGTCATCAGACTTTGCAGGTAAGTGCCTTAACTGTTGAACTATCTTTCCAGCCCTAAAATACCTTTTTTTTTTTTTTTTTTTTTTTTTTTTTTTCAAGGTAGGGTCTTACTCTAGCCCAGTTCACTATGTAATCTCAGGCTGGCCTTAAATTTATGGCAATCCTCGGCCTTCCAAGTGCTGGGATTAAAGACATGCACTACCACACTCACCCTAAAATAACTTTTTATTTTATTTTATTTTTAAATTTTTATTATTATTTTATTTATTTTTGGAGAGAGACACAGAGAGAGACAGACAGAGAGGGAGAGGGAGACAGATAGAGATGGGCGTGCCAGCAGTCTCTCAGCTGCTGTGAACGAAATCCAGATGTGTGCGCCCCCTTGTGGGCAAGTGTGGCATTGCGCCCTTGCATCACTTTGCATCTGGCTAAACGTGGGACCTGGAGATTGGAACCCGGTTCTTAGGCTTAGCAGGCAGGCGCCTTAACCGCTAAGCCATCTCTCCAGCCCCTTAAAATAACTTTTTATTGACAGTTTTCACAAATTTAGATGATGTATTTTTTATTTGCTAGAGCCTTCAGCTGCTGCAAACAAACTTCATGTGCCACTTGGTGCATCTGGCTTTAGGTGGGTACTGCAGAATCAAACCTGGGGCTTTGCAGGCAAGTGCCTTAACTGCTGAACCATCACTCCAGCCCATGGTTCTCTCTTTGACCTGTGACCTTGATGTTATGCATCTGCTGAAAATTATCTATTAAAACACATGTATTTTAAGGGAATCCCTATGTCCCCTGAAACATAGTAGGAATTCTCAGTCTCCCTTCAGAACCAATATGAGCTACATGCACTTAAAACTCCAGCCTCATAGCTTTATGGTCATTTGAATGAAAAAGTAGATTTCATAAGCTTCATTGTTCACCTTATTTACCCATTTTAGCTAAGAATTTTATTTAGCTATTCTCAGTCATGAAATTCTTTCAAGAAAAAAATCCCACTACTTAGGAGAAAGAAAAAGACATAGAACTCACCTTGGAGGCAATTGTAAGAAAATTTCTCAAGGATTCTTTTTTTTATCAGCAGGTACCATTATTTGAATAAGACACATGGGGGGTTACTTTGAAGCAAGTGTTTGTTTAAAAAGCACAACTCGGCTGGAGAGATGGCTTATTGGTTAAGGCGCTTGCCTGAAAAGCCAAAGGTTTGAGTCCCCAGAACCCAGATAAGCCAGATGCACAAGGAGGCACATGCATCTGGAGTTCATGTGCAATGACTTGATGCCCTAGTGCACCCATTCTGTCTCTCTTCCTCTCTTCTTTCTCTCTCTCAAATAAATTGGTTAAGGTGCTTGCCTGAAAAGCCAAACGACCCAGGTTTGAGTTTCCAGAATCCTCGTATCCCAGATGCACAAGGTGGCACATGCATCTGGAGTTCGTATGCAATGGCTGGATGCCCTGGTGCACCCATTCTGTCTCTCTCCCTCTTTCTCTCTCAAATAAATAAAAATAAAATATTACGTTGGGCATGGTGGTGCATGTCTTTAATCCCAGCACTTGGGAGGCAGAGGTAGGAGGATTGGCGTGAGTTTGAGGCCAGCCTGAGACTGCATAGTGAATTCCAGGTCAGCCTGGGCCACAGTGAGACCCTACCTCGAAAAACAAACAAACAAACAAACAAACAAACAAACAAACAAACAAACAACAAAAAAGCAGAACTCTATGGGGTGGGGGAAGACATAAATCAGAGGTGTGGGTCACAGCACTGGGTAACTGTTAGGAAGCAAGAAAAAGGGATGGAATCATTGTCTTTGGTAATGGTGAACCGTGGGACAGAGAGGAGAGAATGGGACAGACACACACAAATATATCTGCAAATGTGTGTGGTGTCCCTATTTGAACTTAGTAACATGAACTAAACAACCTGAATAAAAGGGATAGGAAAAATGATAGAAAAAGAACCACTTTACATGCTATTTATTTTTATTTCTAAAAGAAGCACAGCTCAGGCATGAGATCTGAATTGGAAAACAAATGTAGTTAACCTTCTTAGGCTAGGTCACTTGGAAACCTCCTGTCTTGGTAAAAATGCTGACTGCTTAAAATATGAAATCTTTGAACCAGAGAGGAAAAGCTTCACATTTAGAAAATAGTTCTATTCATTTCTTTTTTTTTGTGTTTTCATATACTATTAGAAAATTACATAACAAAACCAACCTTCCTGCCAGGCATGGTGGTGCACGCCTTTAATCCCAGTACTCGGGAGGCAGAGGTAGGAGGATTGCTGTGAGTTCGAGGCCATCCTGAGACTACATAGTGAATTCCAAGTCAGCCTGGGCCAGAGTGTGACCCTACCTCAAAAAACAAAAAACAAAAAACAATAACAACAACAACAACAACAACAAAAACCCACCTTCCTGAAAAGCTACAGTTGTTGTAAAAGAAACTGAACTTTGAAAGAGTTGTTGGGTGTGGTGGCACATGCCTTTAATAGCAGCACTTGGGAGGCTAAGGTAAGAGGATCACTATGAGTTTGAGGCTAGTCTGGGACTACAGAGTGAGTTCAAGGTCAGCCTGGGCTAGAGTGAGACCCTACTTTGAAAAATAAAATAAAATACAAAAACAGAACTGTAGATTCACGTGCAGGTTTAGGAAATGATGAGAGAGATCCCAGAGTGCATCTTGTTCAGTTTTTCCCACAGGCATACTTTACAAAGCAGTGGTGAATCAGAATGTTGACCTGGATTCAATCATCTGGTCCAATTCAGATCTCCCCAGCTTTGCTCTTTCTGTGCCACTTTGTAACTATGTGTGCATTTAGTCTCAAGCATTTTTCCCCACTATTTTCACCATTGTTAGGTGTACAACTTCTGGTTTTCAGTGTTGTACAATGTTTTAATCCATCATCACAATTCTAATTCTAAAATAAAAAAATTAGTATATATACTTGCAGGTTCTTCTAGCTACTACAGTAGTCAGGATACTAAATTTTTAAATAAAATATTTTATTTTTATTTATTTATGAGAGGGAAAGGGGGGATAGAGAGAGAGAATGGGCATGCCAAGGGCTTCTAGTCACTACAAACGAATTTCAGATGCATGTGCCACCTTGTGCATCTGGCTTATGTGTGTACTGGGGAATCAAACTGAGGTCCTTAGGCTTTGCAGGCAAGCACCTTAATTGCTAAGCCATGTCTCCAGTCCCAGGATACTAAATTCTTCAAAATTTATTTTTATTTATTTATTTGAGAGAGGGAAAGAGAGAGAGAGAGAGAGAGACAGACAGACAGAGAGAGAGAGAGAGAGAGAGAGAGAGAAAATGGGTGTGCCAGGGCTTCCAGTCACTGCAAATGAACTCCAGATGCATGTACCACCTTGTGCAAATGCTTACATGGGTACTGGGGAATCGAACTGAGGTCCTTTGGCTTTACAGGCAAGTGCCTTAACCGCTAAGCCATCTCTCTAGCCCCTAAAAGTTTTTGTTTTGGGGGTTTTTGAGGCAGGGTTTCACTGTAGTCCAGGCTGACCTGGAATTTACTATATAGTCTTAGGGTGGCCTTGAACTCACAGCGATCCTCCTACCTTGCCTCTTGTGTGCTGGTATTAAAGGTGTGCACCACCATGCCTGGATAAGATACTAAATCTTTACATTGTGTTATTGCCTTTTAATTTTACTTTATTTTTTGGTTTTTTTTTTGGTGGTTTTTTTCAGGTAGGGTCTTGCCCAGGTTGACCTTGACTTCACTATGTAGTTTCAGGGCGGCCTCGAAATCACGGTGATCCTCCTTCCTCTGCCTCCCAAGTGCTCCCAAGTGGGATTAAAGGCATGTGCCACCACACCCGGGGTAGGGAGACACACACACACACACACACACACACACACACACAGAGAATGAGCATAGCAGGGCCTCTAGCTCTTGCAAACGAATTCTAGGCGCATGCGCCACTATGTGCATCTGGCTTTACGTGGGTACTGGGGAATCAAACTTGGGTTATTAGGCTTTGAAGGCAAGTATCTTAACCAGTGAGCAATCTCTCCAGCTCTTATTGCTTTTTTATAACCACATCTATCTTTCTTACCACCTTTCTATCATCCTGCCTGCCACTGTTTTTTTTTTTAGTTATTAGGAAATGGAATCCGAATGAATATTAAGAAAAGTCATTTAAGCTTAAGCTCTGGCATGCCTATCTCACGGTTCTCTAACAACCCCACTAGGCTGTAGTGTCTGAGTAGTGACTGGAGGGCCTAAGTATAGTGACTGTGGCAGACAGATCTAAAGATCTAAGCATGGGGAGTCAGGTTGGTATCCTGTCTAGGTGTTTGCATAACAGCATGGACAATTACCATGTGTAATTGGCTTTAAAAAATTGTAATTGGCTTTTGACTGGTCTACATGCCCCATTAGACCAAGCTCCAAGAGGCCAGTCACTGTAGCACAGTGCTTACAACATAATGCCAGTAACTACAGCAACATAAATAGTGAGCTCTCATCAAGCAGTGGGCAAACTATATTCTATGCATTCTGAGTGCTGGGATTAAAGGTGTGTGCCACCACATCCAGATAGAAACTAATTTTTTTTTTTGGTTTTTCGAGGTAGGGTCTCACTCTAGCCCAGGCTGACCTAGAATTCACTCTGTAGTCTCAGGGTGGCCTCGAACTCATGGCGATCCTCTTACCTCTGCCTCCTGAGTGCTGGGATTAAAGGCGTGCACCACCATGCCCAGCTCAGAAACAATTTTTTTTTTATTAAATGTGCACTTTTAACCAGTCGTCTCAATTTTGAGAGCTTATCTGGAGGTTTTAGCAGGAGTGCCTTTTGTATACCTTTGACTGAAGACCAGTCTTCCTCCATTTAGGGAAAGTCACCCTCTTTGAGCACGCAGCTTGGGGAAGGACACACGTGGAGCAGTGAGGGAGGAAGGGGACACCCACCTAGCCAGCCAGATCAGCTGAATCAACGCTGGCAATCAATGGGGTGACAGATGTCACAGCCAGATAGCCCTCACATCCCAGTTGTCTGAATTTTGAAGTGTGAACTTTGTAATGTTTTAAAGACCATTTAAATGTGTGCACACATGCAGAGCACTACTCTAAATCAATAGGAATGTAATTTTATTTGAAAGAATATGTCTACCTATGTATTTCATGGAGCAAAGTTCTTTACCACAACACAGATGTGCCTCCTTAACTCATTGCAGAAAAAGTGCATGAAATTCCACAGATGGACACTGGGTGGTGCTCTTGTAAGGCAAACTCAGGCTTCCCTACTAAAAATAACACCAAGTTGATGCTCTCATTTAGTAGTAAGATGTTCAACCTGCTAAGCATGAGAAATGGAGAAGAAATGATTGATTCAGACGCTTGGAAAGAGACATTACTAGGAGCAGTTTTGAAGCCCCTAGGAATATAGGACTTAATGGGGCACCATATTTTGTAGAGTGAGCCTAGAACACAAGAAATTATCAAGCATTTTCAAGAGGGTAGTATTCAATACTGTTTTGAACATTTTGAGCTCCACATGTACAGGTATGTACTTAAAATGTTTTTTTTTTCCTAAATGATGACATCAAAATAAAAGAGGGATGAGTTCGAAAGAAGAAGGGGTTCAGTGGAAGGTGTTTAAAGAAGGGTGGTAGGGGGATTATGATCAGGGTACATGTGTGTATGAATGGAGGTTGTCAATAAAAAGTTAAAAAATATTTTTTTTTTCTCATTTGCAGTGTCTTCACATTTGGTTGATGCTGCTTGGATAGAATGGGTGCAACCAGAGGTGGGACAGAGAGAAATCAGTAATGAGTCTAAGGAGGCTCCTGTCCACCTTCTCTCCATGGCTGCCATATCCCTCTTTTGGGAATAGTTAGTGCTGTGTACTGCAGAGTGCTGCAGAAGGTCAAGGGTCCTGAGGAGCTGTGGCATAGCTTAGGGACCTTGAGTCTCTGGACAGATGAGGGAGGTGCTCAGTTTTTCTTTTCTCTCCATTCCAGTAGTCATCCAGGGCCACTCTTCCTGTTCTGTCACCTCTCACATGGCCTTGGGGGTTGCCTTCTGCAACCCGAAGGAATAACTGTGGTTTTTATTAATGGTTATGGAAAAACTGTTATATATTTGAAAGATGTGAAAGTAGGAGAAACCATATTAGAGTAATCAAACTAATTCCCAGTTTTGTGTGTGTGTGCGACGCGCACGTGCATGCTTGCATTCAAACCCAGGGTCTTACACCTGTTAGGCAAGCACTCTACCACTGAGCTGCATCCCAGTATGCAATTCTCAGTTTCTTTAAAATATTATTTACTTATTTGCAAGGAGAGAGAGAGAGAGAGAGAGAGAGAGAGAGAGAGAGAATGGTCATGGCAGGGCCTCCAGCTACTGCAAATGAACTCCAGATACATGTGCCACTTTGTGCATCTAGCTTTCCCTGGGCACTGGAAAATTGAACATGGGTTGTTAGGCTTTGCAGGCAAGTCGTTTAACTGCTGAGCCATCTCTCTAGTCCCCTCAGTTTCTTTCTTTTTTTTCGAGGTAGGGTCTCACTCTGGTCTAGGCTGACCTGGAATTTACTATGTAGTCTCAGGGTGGCCTTGAACTCACGATGATCCTCCTACCTCTGCCTCCCGAGTGCTGGGATTAAAGGCGTGCACCACCACGCCTGGTTTCCCTCAGTTTCTTTAATGATGTTGCCCTAGTAAGATCTCATTTAGTCTCGGGGATTTTTAGTTAGAGGTAATTTTTTTTTTTTTTTTTTGAGGTAGGGTCACACTCTACCCCAGGCTGACCTAGAACTCACTCTGTAGTTTCAGGCTGGCCTTGAACTCACAGAAATCCTCTTACCTCTGCCTCCTGAGTACTGGGATTAAAGGCATGTGCGCCACCATGCCCAGCTAGCTAGAGGTATTTAAAAGAAATTTTATTTTATAAAATTTTATTTTACAAAATTACATCACCCCCTCCTATTTCCCTGAGGTCCCTTCTCAGTAGGGTTAAGATATTTAATGTGGGGTTATAAAGGCCTCAGTCAGGCCTGGCATGGTGGCACATGCCTACATAGTGAATTCCAGGCTAGCTTGCAGTAGAGCAAGACACTACTTTAAAAAAAATGATAAAGGCCTCAGTCAGTCTCTGTGGGGATGAGGGGGACTGTGCCTCAAGATATTCCTACCCACTCTGTGGCTCATGCAATCTTTCCACTCTCTCCCTACTGCAATGTTTAGAGGTAATTTTGATATTTGAGGAATTTGTCTCAATGGTATGGAGACATTTTGTCTCTACCTGATTTTCACATCTTGTGTAGTGTTCTGTCACTGCTATTTATCATCCATCTACCTGTCCATTCATCCGTCTACCCACTCCTCCATTTCTCTTACTCTAGCTTTCTTCTCTCTGCTAGCAAATATGCTTCATTGTGTCATCTATAATCACTCCATAGATGAGATAATATTTATTCAAAGACACTTCTTCAATTTTCCTTCTTTTTATAAGAAGGGAATTTGCTGAGCCTGAGTCCATCTTTTATTTATTATTTTTTAATATTTTTATTTATTTATTAGAGAGAAAGAGAGAAGGGGGGAGGGAGGGAGAGAATGGGCACACCAGGGCCTTCTGCCACTGCAAACAAACTCCAGATGCATGTGCCACCATGAGCATCTGGCTTATGTGGGTTATGGGGAGTTGAACCTAGGTCTTAGGTTTTGCAGGCAAGCTCTTTAACCACTAAGCCATCTCTCCAGCCCCAATTTTCCTTTTTAACTTTATACTCTTCCTAGGTGTGGTGGCACACGCCTTTAATCTCAGCACTCAGGAGGCAGGGGTAGGAGCATTGCTATGAGTTTGAGGCCACCCTGAGACTACATAGTAAGACCCTATCTCAAAAAGTAACAAAACAAAACCAAAAACAAAACAGAAAAATCTTTAGACTCTTTCTGAGTCAGTGTAATAGTTTGAATGTGGAGTGTCCCCCACTAACCTCATTTGTTTGTGATTAAGCCTCATATTTAGTCCCCAGCTGGTGGAGCCTTGGGGAGGAGGCTTGCTAGAGGAGGTGTGTCACTGGGGAATTAGCCCTGGATTTTATAATCCAGCCCCATGTGTCAGTGCTAGCCTCCCGACTGATATGTGATGATGGGAGTCGGCTTTCTGCTTGTGCCATGCTTTCTCCACCACGAGGAAACTTCCCTTCAAAACTGTAGGCTGAAATAAATCCTTTCCTTCCAGGAGCTTCTTTTGTCCCAGCAATGAGAAGGTAACTGCTACACTCTGTTTCAAGGACATAACCCTTCCTTACCAGGTTAACCACCAAAGAGGCAAAGGACACTCATCTCTCCAGAACCAAAAGCAAAAAATATAAGAAAACATAGATGTCTATGTATTGTAAAGAGTAATTTCAGAATATGCAAAATTAGCATTGGAACTCACTGGACAGATTCTTGTTCTTTTCTAGCTTGCAGAGATTGAAGCAACCATGTGTTCCTTGCCTTAATTGCCTTCTCCACTCATCCTTGGCTAGACTTGAGCACCTCTGTGGGGGGAACTCCATCCTTTCTAAGTAGAACTGTGACTGGGCAGCAGGGATTTGTAATGGAGTCAATTGGTAGCTTCTTCACGCCTCTGATCATTGTTTCTCTACTGCTCCTGTTCTCACACATACCTAGCCTTTGATTTTGACTGCATAGGTTTTAAAAAAATATTTTATTATTTATTTATTTATTTGAGAGAGAGATTGAGATACAGAAATAGGCAGGTAGAGGGAAAGAGAGAGAGGGAGAGAGAGAGAGAGAGGACGGGCACCAGGGCCTCCAGCCACTGCAAATGAACTCCAGATGCATGCACCCCATTGTGCATCTGGCTTATGTGGGTCCTGGAGAATGGAGCCTCGAACCGGGTCCTTAGGCTTCACAGGCAAGTGTTTAACCTCTAAGCTATCTCTCCAGCCCTGCATAGGTGTTTTTAAAAAAACAAATATTTATTTATTTGAGAGGGAGACAGGGTGGAGAGAGAGAGAGAGAGAGAAAGGGAGAGAGAAAGGAGAGAGAGAGAGAGAGCGAGCATGCTCACCATGGCCTCCAGCCACTGTGAACGAACTCCAGATGCATGCACCACTATGAGCATCTGGCTTATGGGGGTTCTGGGGAATTGAACCTGGGTCCTTAGGCTTCACAGGAAAGCACCTTAACTGCTAAGTCATCTCTCCAGCTCCTCTCTCTCTGTCTCTCTCTCTTTTTTTTTGTTTCTTTTGAGGTAGGGCCTTGCTTTAGCCCAGGCTGACCTGGAATTCACTATGTAGTTACAGATTAGCCTCAAACTCACAGTGATCCTCCTACCTCTGCTTCCTGAGTGCTGGGATGCAAGGAGTGCACCACACCACATCTGGCTGCATAGGTTTTTGCTGTTTTTTTTTTTTTTTTTTTTTGGATTCCACTAGGAGATGGGGCTCAGTAATATGAAGGGGACCTAAAGGTATGACCTGAGTTCATGCCTAACCTATGGATTGCGGTCATTTGGGCAGAGGTCCTGCTTTCTCTCTGAGCAGGTACTTGCAATGCTGAGCATTGGAGCCAGTTTTTGGAAAAGACATTGATTCTGGAAGACTGTCAATATGCAAATCTCTGACTTGAGGAAGTTATCTTCATTATCACCCATTAACAGAGGTTAGTTGATCAGACAAGACTGTTGTCAGAGAACAAGGTTCTGGAAAAAACTATTCCAGAGCTTACGTTTGGACAGAGGAGGGGCAAGACTTCAGGGCTTGGAGTCCTAGGAAGAAGATGATCTCAGAAGGGAGCCTGCAGAAGACGCTGTGGGCCTAGGTCATAGAGGAGGCAAGTTCCATCAATCAGGCAAAGAGATAGGGGTCAAAAACAGATCTATCTACCCACAGGTTGCTTTACTCAGTCCTGGGGGTGCTTGGCTAGGTTCTGGGCCAGGGCTTGGCAAGTGCTCTGCTTTCCTACAGGCCTGCCTTCTGGATTTCCACCATGGTCCACATCTCCTACTACCTTCATGGTTATTTTGGTCCCTCCCTTGGATTCCAGCAGCAGCAGTATGCATTAACGCTTCCTTCCTAATGCTCTCCTGTTCACTACCTCATGATTTAGATACTGTGACAAAGCTGAGGCAGGCGTGCCTGCTCCATTGTGCAGGGTAGCCTCCGAGCTTTAGACGTGCCTCTGGGTGCTCCTGCCTGTCTCAAAACACACTCACCGCAGCGCGTCTCAGGCTTCCCCACTGACCTCGTTTCACACGTGATTTCTTCCAGCAAGCCAAAGCTCCCATTCCTGAGATGATTTTTCTCTCTCAATTCTCTTTCACACAGCTCTGCCACTCATTTGGTCCTGGGGCTCTTGGCTGGACAAGACTTCTAGGTGGCAAGGCAGAGTTTAATTGGAAAAAGATCTCTTGCCTATGGTGGTGATTATCATACTTTATCAAGGGGCACGGGCCTGACCTCAGCCTGCTCCCCATTTCTTAGTGCTTTGCCCACTATGGTTCAGGCTTCCTTACTGCTGCTCTGTGGTTTAAAATGGAAAAGCACCTCTCTCCCCGGCTCCATCCCTTTAGCTAAACGAAATGGTTCTGAGAAAGGCTTTGCACAGGCTTTAAAGCCACTCTACAGTGCTTCAGGTGAGGTCAGGGAGAAGGTTTTATTAGCCCAAACTTGGAGGCTTTTATTGCATTTACCAGGAAATAGGGCCCTGAGAGCGCATCCTCCCTGGGTGCCTGTGAGGTCGCAGCTGTTGAAGTGCACAGACCTAGGGCTCAGAACTCCATCTTCTGAGGAAATGTACGTAGCTGAAGGCTAAACACTTCTAAGAGATGCTGCTTGTATGTTTAAAGAGTGAAACTGGGCGGAACAGGTCTGTACGTCTGGGAACAGGAAGCCATAGGCCCCGACTCAATCTTACATCTGTGACTTACAGGCTATATATGTTGGCTTTTAGTTTATTTTTTAAAGACCATGTACAAATTGTTGCAAAGGACACTTCCTGGTTGCTCATTGACCTAAGCTGAGCTCCTTAAAGGCAGCTTAACTTCCAGAGATAAACACCTAAGGTAGAGAGAAACTGACAGGCAGGAGTTCCTGGGGGAGACCCCAGTGGGCTAGATGGGTCCCAGATGCAAAAATCTTCACTTTCTTTTTGTATCCTCTAACCCATATAATCTGGTTTTCAAACAAGTCCCCATGTTCAGAGTATAACAAGCTCCCACAGGCCTGTGGATGGGATGTGGGTGCATGGTACAAATTGTTCAAAAGTCCCTGGCGTTCTGGATGTCAGGACAAGAAATTCAGGTTAAAATAATTAAAATAATTAAAATAATTCAGATTATCTGACATCACATGCTGCTGTGTGTCAGCTCTTTCACGGAGAGTGTCAACAGCTATCAATGTATTGTGTTTTGAGAAGAGGATGGCTCAATTAAATAGCTCCTTTTTTTCTTAAAAAATTCATTTATTTGCAAGCAGAGAGAGAGGAGACGAGAGGGAGGGAGAGGAGAGGAGAGATAGAGAGAGAGAGAGAGAGAGAGAGAGAGAGAGAGAGAGAGATGAATGGGTATGCCAGGGCCTCTAGCCACTGCAAATGAACTCTAGATGCATGGGCCACTTTGTGCATCTGGCTTTACATGGTACTAGGGAATTGAACCCATCATTAGGCTTTGTAGGCAAGCACTTAACTGCTGTGCCATCTCTCCAGCCCTCTTCTCCTCTCTGTAGGAGTTGCTCACTCCAGAGCCCCTTTAAAAAATCTTAAACTCTGAGAGGTAAAAGACATACAACTATTGATATTCACAAACACATTAGCCTGAATTAGATTGGCTAATAAATTTCTAATGGTAGCTAGCTGAAGTGATGAAGAGAGAACCACGTTATAGATTAGTGTGTGTATGTGCAGGGGAGTGGCAGTAGATAAGGAGGGTCTTGAGTTGCAGGTGGAATGTTCTAAAGACAATGTTTTCCTTAGTTGCAGTTTTCTTTTTCTTTTAAAAAATATTTATTTTATGGGGGGGGGAGAGACAGAGAGAGAGAGAAGGCACATAGGTAGAAAGAGGAATGGGTATGCCAGAGGCTCTAGCCACTGTAAACGAACTCTAGACACTTGCACCACCTTGTGTATCTGGCTTACGTGGGTACTAAGGAATTGAACCTGTGTCTTTGGCTTTGTAGGGGAGCACTTAACAGCTAAGCTATCTTCTACCTCTGCCCACATCTGGCCCTTAGTTGCAGTTTTCTGAAAAACATTATTTCTATGCCTCTGCCCATCCCCCACTAGCCTTTAATCACAATCTATTGCCATCTTCCTACTCAGCCCCATTATGAGAAATGTATCAATATTGTGAAAATGGCAATCTTACCAAAAACAATCTATACATTTTAATGCAAATCCCTATCAAAATTCCAGGCATCCTGCACAGAAATAGAAAAAAAAATCCAAAAATTCATTTGGAAGTGCAAAAAAGCCTTGAATATCTAAAACAATTTTGAGCAACAAAAATAAGGCTGGTGGAATCACCATACCTGATTTTAACATATGTTACAGAGCCATAGTAATAAAAATAGCATGGTACTGGCACAAACACAGACATGTAGGTCAATGGAACAGAATAGAGAACCCAGATGTAAGTCCGGGTAGCTATAGCCACCTGATCTTTGACAAAAATGGCAATAATATTCATTGGAGGAAATACAGCCTCTTCAGCAAATGGTGCTGGGAAAACTGGATATGTATCTATAGAAGGATGAAAATAGATCCTTATCTCTCTCCATGTACAAGAATTAAGTCCAAATGGATAAAAGACCTTAATATCAGACCTGAAACTCTGAAACTGCTAAAGGAAAAAGTAGGGGAAACCCTTCAACATATTGGTCTTGGGAAAGACTTTCTGAATATAACCCCAATTGCTCAGGAAATAAAACCACAGATCAACTGCTGGGACCTCATGAAATTACAAAGCTTTTGTACAGCTAAGGACACTGTGAATAGAACAAAGAGGCAACCTACAGAATGGGAGAAAATCTTTGCCAGCTATACATCTGACAGAGGACAATAACCTAGGATATACCAAGAACTCAAAAAATTAAGTAATAAGAAATCAAACAACCCCATTAAAAAATGGTCTATGGGACTACATAGAGAGTTCTCAAAAGAAGAAACACAGATGGCATATAAACATCTAAAAAATGTTCTACATCCCTAGTCATCAGGGAAATGCAGATTAAAACTACATTGAGATTCCATCTCACTCCTGTGAGAATGGCTACCATCATGAAAACAAATGACCATAAATGCTGATGAGGATGCAGAAAAAGAGGAACCCTTCTACACTGTTGGTGGGAATGCAATCTGGTCCAGCCATTGTGGAAATCAATGTGGAGGTTCCTGAGACAGCTAAAAATAGATTTACCATATGACCCAGCTATACCACTCCTAGGCATATATCCTAAGGACTCGTCTCACTACCTTGGAGAAACTTGCTCAACAATGTTTATTGCCGCTCTATTCACAATAGCTAGGAAATGGAACCAGCCTAGATGTCCCTCAACTGATGAGTGGATAATGAAGATGTGGCACATTTACATAATCAAGTTCTACTCAGCAGTAAAAAAAAATGAAGTTATGAAATTTGCAGGAAAATGGGTGGATCTGGAAAGGATTATACTTAGTGAGGTAACCCAGGCCCAGAAAGCCACATGTCAGATGTTCTCTCTCATATGTGGATCCTAGCTATAAATGATTAGAGTTCTATGTGAATAGGAATAAAACTCAGTAGCAGAAGCCAGCAAGCTAGAAAGGGGATATAAAGGGAATAGAAAGAGAGGGAGGGGGCTTAATAAGATGGTATTGTACAAATGTAAGTAGAAGAACAGACTAATGGGGGTGAAAAGGCCTAAGTGAGGTTAGGGGAAGGATTGAGTAAAGGAAAAGTAGAGGGAGGGCTAATCAAAATCTAAGAGGATATAAATAAGTCATATGGAAACCTACTTTTCTGGACAATGGAACACTCAGAAGCCATAGAATGTTACTAGAAAGTTCTCAGTGCCAGGGAGGGGATACCTTCCTGTGAGTTGTTGGCCAGGAAAGTCACTGATACCCCCAAAACATTACAGGCCATTGCTGAGGCCCTTGGTTTCCCACCAGCAATAGATGGTAAGACCCTATTGCTGAAGACTGCACATATTTGGCCTGCAAGGTCACTGAGAAATCCTGTTGGAGCTGAGCTGAGCTGAAAGCCTCCTCCACATGGACCAGCTGACAGAAAGCTGGAAGAAGCTACACTGCATGTAGCTCAATGGGAGAGAGAAATCACCAGTGAAGATACTCAACAGTGGACACTACAAACCTAAAATTTGTCCAGGCAGGCCAAATGAGCCAATGGGTGCAATAGTGGCATGTCTGTTATGGGGGAACCAACTGCTCTCTAATTGGACTGGAGGCCTGCTCCATTAGAGGGAATACATCCCTGATACTGAAAACCTACAACGGGGTAGTCATGAGCCCTGGGGGTGTAATGTCTGCTGGTGTCTGGCTAAATGTATATACCATGCTCACTAAACTGCCCAGTAATCACTTCTCTTAATGTTCATACCCATATATTAATGCTACTCTCACTTTTGGTTAGAGAAGCTTCTCTTTTCAGTGACCTTGGGATGACTCAGAAGGCACCATGGTGCTAAGAGGAAGTGTCAGAGGAGTTTTCAGCACAGAAATATCTCTAACATACATTCCAAACTCAGGGTCCACTGTGGAATAGGTGGTGGAAAGAATTTTTAAGAGGCAAAGGAATAGTAGGACTTCTTACAACGCGCTCCTCCACACACAAAATGGCCCGGATATCCATGACCTCACAGTGCCTGACACTATCTATCCAAGACCATTATAATAGGAGGAAAAGATCATGACATCAGAATAAAAGAGAGACTGATTAGCCAGGGGTGGTGGGGCACACCTTTAATCCCAGCACTCGGGAGGCAGAGGTAGGAGGATCACCATGAGTTGGAGGCCACCCTGAGACTACATAGTGAATTTCAGGTCAGCCTGAGCTGGAGTGAGACCTTACCTTGAAAAACAAACAAACAAACAAACAAACAAACAAACAAACAAACAAACAAAAGCAAGAGAGAGAGAGAGACTGATTGAGAGGGTTGGATATGATGAAGAGTGTAGTTTCAAAGGGGAAAGTGGGGGGGGGAGGCAGGGAATTACCATTGTCTATAATTATGGAAATTGTCAATAAAAAAAGAAAAAGAAAAAGAAAAGAAATAGCCTGGTAATTAGAGGGAGTCCCAATATGGAAAGTATTTCACCCTGCCCTGGCTTTAATTTTTTTTCATATAAATGAGTCAACTTTATTTTTTCATTTTTTGGGTTGAGGATAGGAGAAAGTTTCCTATGCATGAGAAAGATTTTAATCTCTTCCTTTGGGTAGTGTGTGCATGTGTGTGCGTGTGTGTGTGTGTGTGTGTGTGTATAGCATGGGTGGGGTATGTGTGAGGGCGGTAGTGGTGTGTGTGTCAAGATTCATACATCCTGTGCACATGCATACATGCCAGAGGAAGATGTCGTATGTCCTCATCTATGTCTCTTCTGCCTTTTTCCCTTGAGACAGAGTCTCTCAGGAACCTGGAGATCCTTGTGTTTTAGTTAGGCTGCCTGGCTGGAGAGCCCCAGTAATCCCCTTGCCTCTGCCCTGTGCAGTGCTGGGATGACTGAAGAATGGGTGGCTATGCTTGGCGTTTTTACATGGGTGCTGGGGACCAAACATAGGACCCTGTGCTTATGCATCAAGCACACCCACTGAGCCATTTCCCCATCCATATGGGGTGGGACCTTAACTCAGGAGTCCAGGCTGTAGAGGCCATGATTAGTTGTCCAAATGATGGTCTTTTGTAAAGGCTGGAGTTGGCTACTGGCTGAAGCTCCTGACTGCCCACTGGCTCCTTCCCCAGACCCCCCACCACCACTCTACAATTTCGTGATCACAGAGGTTAACACTGGGCTCACAGGGGCCTCCCCACCGGCTCCAGCTGGGTGGCCAATAGCAGCCTTGGAGGTGATGTTTTGTCCCTGTACTTTCCTTGCCAAAGATTATTATTTAAATGCCACTCACATCACAATCTGGTCCCTTCCCTGTTTTTACAAAGAGTGTTCTATTTGAATGTCACCATGTTCATGGAGTGTCACAATGGTGTTATGGTGGCAGTCATGTTACAAAGACAGAGTTGAGGGGTTGTAAAGGAGATCCCATTGCCCAGGAAGCCTAAAGTATGTATTACATGACTATTCACAGAAAAAGTCCACTGACCTCTGTCCATCCACCCCTCACACCAGTGGCAGGTCCAAGATCCTTCTGCAAACATGGTGCCTATGACCTACTCAGAGACCTTGTTTTCCCGACTCTGGCTTTTCTGTTGGCCCTGCCTAGCTATGCTTGCAGCACCCTACATAATAAGTGAACAAGGCACTGAAGAAAGGGGAGTTGGTAATTGTTTTTATTTTTTTGAACACAAATGTCAAGAAAAACCCCTGTGAGTATTTCTGACATTTCAAAAAAAAAAAAAAATGTTGGTGGTTCCTTATTTGCATGGTGCGTTCTGTGGTTCAGAAAGCCCATCTGTAATCCATTTGAGTTAAAGTCCCATTTGTCACTGCTGTCAGGATGGGAAAATATATTTGAAACCTTTTTGCTTTAAGGAAAATAGAAGGCTTCACTGCACTTGACATTGAGCTGAGACTTTGCCACTCTCAGAGAAATGTCAGCTCTGAGAAAGACTTGTGCAAAATGAGAGTTGGACAAATTAATTATCCTTGAAAAAGGGTTTTGTTTTTTTGCTTAATCAGGATCCATTTTCTTGAAAGTCCATAGGTTCCTAAAACAACAAGAACCTATGAGAGGTTTGGAATCACTTTTCACTTACACTTACACACTTAATGGTGGGATCAGTAGGGGGAACAATTATGATGGCAGACAGCCCCAGGTGTGCTTCCAGTCAGCTCACTGCTCCATTTTGTAGTCACTTTTTTTTTTTTTTGGTTTTGTTTTTTGAGGCAGGGTCTCACTCTAGCTCAGGCTGACCTGGAATTCACACTGTGTCTCAGGGTGGCCTTGAACTCACAGCGATCCCCCTACCTCTGCCTCCCAAGTGCTGGGATTAAAGGCGTGCTTCACGACGCCCAGCTGTAGTTACTTATTTTGTGGCTAATGATTTAATTTAGATGAAAATATTAACTGTTCTCTATTTAAAAAAATCTTAAAATATGGACTGGAGAGATGGCTTGAGGCTAAGGTACTTGCCTGTGAAGCTTAAGAACTCCTGTTGGAATCCTCCAGATCCCACATATAGCCAGACGCAACAGTGATGCAAACATGCAATGCCACACATGCCATAAAGGGCACATGCATCTGGAGTTCACAGTGGCTGAAATGCCCTGGTGTTCCCATTCTCTCTCTCTGCCTCTTTCTCTCTCTGTCTCTGTCTTGCAAAAAAAAAAAAAAATTCAAAACATAGCAAGGCACAATGAAGAAAACATAAAAAGAGAACATTGTAAATTCCTCTTTTATTTTTGACACATGTCTGATGTTTCTCTGTTCCTTTAAATCGTATCTCTCTATGTTGGAGGCTGGGGAGACACCTCAGTCAGTAAAATGCTTTCTGTAAACACTCATGAGGACCTGAGTTCAGGTCCTCAGTACCCATGTAAAATGCTGGGCATGGTGATGTGTCCTGTACCCCCTACACTGGGGGACAGGGAATTCCTGGGGTTCACTGGCTAGCTCACTAGTCTAGCTGAATCATGAACTAGATTCAGCTAGGTTCCGTGAGAGGTCCTGTCCACAAACAAACAAACAAACAAACAAACAAACAAACAAACAAACAAACAGGTGGAGAGCAACTGAGGAGGTCACTGAACATTGAACTATGAACTTTTTTTTGTTTTGTTTTGTTTTGTTTTGTTTTGTTTTGTGAGGTAGGGTCTCGCTCTCACCCAGTCTGACGTAGAATTCGCTATATAGTCTCAGGGTGGCCTTGAACTCACTGCGATCCTCCTACCTCTGCCTCCCAAGTGCTGGGATTAAATGTGTGCACCATCACTGAACTCTGAAGTTTTATTTATTTATTTTTTTTATTTTTTATTTTTTTGGTTTTGCAAGGTAGGGTCTCACTCTGGTCCAGGCTGACCTGGAATTAACTATGTAGTCTCAGGGTGGCCTCGAACTCTCGGCAATCCTCCTACCTCTGCCTCCCGAGTGCTGGGATTAAAGGCACCACGCCTGGCTAACTCTGAAGTTTTAAACACACATATGGACATGCACACATATATAGACACCACACATACATACATATACCAAATAAAAAATGAGCTGAGCATGGTGGTGCACGCCTTTAATCCCAATACTCGGGAGGCAGAAGTAGGAGGATGGCCTTGAGTTTGAGGCCAGCCTGAGACTACATAGTGAATTCCAGGTCAGCCTGGGCCAGAACAAGACCCTACCTTGAAAAACAAAAACAAAAAAAAAAAAACCACATTAGAAGGAGCAGGGAGTCTGACCACTTTACCAGAGGCCTCCAAAGCACCAGACTTTCCTTGGCCACCACCTTCCATTCAGAGTAGCCACTGACAGATGGCACTCATTAGGAACAGTGTGTCCAACTGTACTCACTGCCCTGGACCACACAGATGGTTGCTTTGGTTTCAAGGTCTTTCAGCCTTTCTGCTCCAACAATTCAGGAAAGATCCTGCTTAGGTCTATTCAGGGTTTTAGTTTCCTAGACAAGAAGATAATTAAGTAAGCAGCTAGGTGACTTAGGAGCTCCAATTAGGTGAGTTAGGAGCCCAGGGAAGACGAGACCATTGTGCCACCTCATTCCCTTATAGTCTAACCTTGCAGTTGGCTTAGGCTATCCAGGCACAACTGCAAGTTAGACAATGCCTAGTATGAACTTGATTTCAGTTTACAGATGATCTGAGAGTGCCTAAAGAATCCAAAGCCTCACTGCAGGTAGTTATCACATTATTATATTATTGTTTCCCTAAGGTTCTGTGTCATTCTCCCCTCCCCACATTTGCTCCCATCCATCCACCCATCCTTTTCTTCTTCTTTTTTTGTGGTTTAATTTCTTTTCATTTTTTAACCTTTTTATTGACAATGTCCATACATACAGACAATATACCATGATCATAATCCTCTCTTACCACCTTCCCTTCCCCCTTCTTAGACTAATTCCTTCTGCTTTACAACTAGTCTCTCTTCTACTTTTTAAAATTTTTATTTATTTACTTTTGGTTTTTCTAGGTAGGGTTTCACTCTGGCCCAGGCTGACCTGGAAGTAACTATGTAGTCTAAGGGTGGCCTCGAACTCATGGCAATCCTCCTACCTCTGCCTCCCAAGTGCTGGGATTAAAGTGCGCCACCATGCCCAGCCTATTTATTTATTTATTTTAATGAGGTGGGGTGTGGTAGTTTGAATATATGGCCCCCAATATATTCAGTATTTTATTAGTTATAGTTTGCATCTGCAATCACCTTGCTATAGGCAATGTCACTGGGGGCTGGTCTTAAGGTGTTGGTGGTGGGTTTGAGATTCCATTGTAAAGATATGCAAATGTGCCTAATAGGAGTTCCTGAAGTGTGCTGTGTGACTTTTTGGCTGTAGTTTTGCTCTGTGTGCTGTGTGGCTGGTTGGCTTTTCTCTTGCTTGTCCTGTGAAGGCAGGCCAGCTTCTTCTGCCATTATGGAACTTCCCCTGGATCTGTAAGCTTCAATAAATAATATCCCTTCCTCCATAACTGTGCCTGGTCTGGAAGTTCATCTCAGCAAACCTGAAGCTGTCTGCTACATGGGGGGAGAATTGGTGTGCCAGGGCCTCCAGCCACTGCAATCAAACTCCAGACATGTTTGCTACCTTGTGCATATACATGACTTTGCGTCACCTTGTGCTCCTGGCTTATGTGGGACCTGGTGAGTTAAACATGCCTCCTTAGGCTTCGCAGGCATCTCTTAACTTAATTGCTTAGCCATCTCTCCAGAAACTCTCTTTTACTTTAAAAAAATGTTTATTTGTGAGAAAGAGGGAGAGAGAGAGAGGGAGATATGGAGAGACAAAGTGAACACAGGCATACCAGGGCCTCCTGGCACTGCAAACGAACTCCAGACCCACATACCACTTTGTGTATCTGGCTTTATGTGGGTACTGGGTAATCAAAACCCAGGCTGTCAAGCTTTTTAAGCAAGAGCCTTTAATCACTGAGGAATCTCTCCAGCCCCTCTCTGTTCTATTTTGATGTCATCATTTTGCCCTTTTATAATGCAGGTTTTGTGTAGGTAGTGTCAGCCACTGTGAAGTCACTAATGTCATGGCCATTTTGTGTCTGGAAGACAGTATTGCCTTCCCTTCCTTTCCTTTCGTTCCCTTCCATTGGTTCTTACATTCTTTTTCTGTTTTTCTTTTTTTTTTTTTTTTTTTTTTTGGAGGTAGGGTCTCATTCTAGCTCAGGCTGACTTGGAAGTTACTGTGTAGCCTCAACCTGGCCTCAAACTCACGACGATCCTCCTACCTCTGCCTCCTGAGTGCTGGGATTAAAGGCGTGCGCCACCACGCCCAGCTCTGTTCTTATGTTCTTTCTGCCACCTCTTTTGCGATGACCCCTGAGCCTTGGAAGGTGTGATAAGAGATGTCACACTTAGTGCTGAAAACTCCAGTGTCACTTCTTCTCAGCACTTTGATGAGTTTTGAGTTTCTCTAACCAAAAGTGAGAGTGGCATTAATATATGCTACATGTATATAATACACATATATGCATATAGTATGGATAAGTACTTAGGGCAGTTTTGTGGGCATAATATATCCATTTAGCCAGACAACAATAGTAGTTTCCCACCTAAGGCTTATGACCTCCTCAGCCATAGGCTTTTGATTAGGTTTTCAGTTCCAGGCATGAATTCCCTTTCACAGGAGTAGGCTTCAAATCCACTCAGAGAGCAGCTGGTTTCTTCCACAACAGACATGCCACCATTGCATCAGTTGGTACATTTGGTCTGGCTGGCCAGCTGTAAAGCTTGCAGGGTCTACTGCTGATTAAGACGGTTGATGACTTTTCTCCCAACTTGATACATAGCACTTTCCACATTCTGACAGGTAATCAACGGGGAGAAGGCTTCCAGCTCAGCTTCAGTTTGGTTTCTCAGTGTCCCGCAGCCCAAGCATGCACCCACTCTTTTTCACTAAGATGTGTAGAAAGGTTCAGGAAGAAAGAAAAAAAAGGATGAGGAGGAATGTAGGCTGAGAAGGGTAAAAAAGGCCAGGCATAATGGTGCACACCTTTAATCCCCGCTCTTGAGAGGCAAAGGTAGGAGGATCATTGTGAGTTCGAGGCCAGTCTGAGACTACATAGTGAATTCCAAGTCAGCTTGGGCTAGAGTGAGACCCTCCCCTGAAAACCAAAAAAAAAAAAAAAAAAAAAAAAAAAAAAAAAAATTGGCCATGGCTATATAAACCTCTGAGTCAAAAGGAAACCCAAGAGAGAAAAAAGAAGAAAGGAGATAAAACTGCTAATATATATTTGTTTTTTTGAGGTAGGGTCTTACTCTAGCCCAGACTGACCTAACAACTAGTATTTTTTTTTTTTTTTTTTTTTTTTTTTGAGGTAGGGTTTCACTCTAGTTCAGGCTGACCTGAAATTCACTATGTAATCCCGGGGTGGCCTCAAACTTACGAAGATCCTCTTACTTCTGCCTCCCGAGTGCTGGGATTAAAGGTGTGCATCACCACGTCCGGCTAACTACTAGTATTTTAATAAACAAAAGGATAATTAAAATACAAGTAATAGGACACAGGAAGCTTGTGCCTTATTCAGGGATAGCTTGAAAAGAGCTCTCTCAGAAGGGGTTGATGTGGGTCTGAAGAATATTCAGGGAAATGCCAGAAATAGGCAATTTTTATCAGTCAGTTTGTTTCTCTGAATGAATTTTTACACAGATAAGAGTTGGATTTTTCTTTTATTTATTTATTCATTAAATCTAAAAAAGTGTTTATTTTTATTTATTTATTTATTTGAGAGTGACAGAGAGAGAGAGAGAGAGAGAGAGGGAGGGAGGGAGAGAAATGGGCACACCAGGGCCTCCAGACACTGTAAACAAACTCCAGTTCCATGTGCCAACTTGTGCATCTGGCTTATGTGGCTACTGGGGAATCGAGCCTTGAACCAGGGTCGTTAGGCTTGATAGGCAAGCTCTTAAGCCGGTTTTTTTTTTTTTTTTCTAGACTTAGAGTGAGGCTACTAAAAGGTATGTGGGTGGGATAGACTGTGATCATATATATATATATATATGTCAGTGTGTCTTAGGAAAAGAGATTGAAGGTAGAGGAGAGGGAATAACAGCCACAAGGTATCAGGAAGAACAGGTTCAGGTTCAAATTCTCCTTTTGATTTTTTTAAAATTTAATTTAAAAAAATTTTTTATTTAACAGCGACAGACAGAGAGAAAGAGGCAGATAGAGAGAGAATAGGCACACTAGGGCCTCCAGCCACTGCAAAGGAACTCCAGATGCATGCACCACCTTCTGCATCTGGCTTACGTGAGTCCTGGGGAATAGAGCCTCCAACCGGGTCCTTAGGCTTCACAGGCAAGTGCTTAACCACTAAGCTGTCTCTCCAGGCCTCATTTTGATTTTTTTAAAAAAATTCTTGCCGGGCGTGGTGGTGCACGCCTTTAATCCCAGCACTCAGGAGGCAGAGGTAGGAGGATCGCCATGAGTTCAAGGCCACCCCAAGATTGCATAGTTAATTCCTGATCATCCTGGGCCAGAGTGAGACCCTACCTCGAAAAAAAAAAAAAAAAAAAAAAAAATTATTTTATTGTATTAACTTCTGTGCCTCAATTATGTCACATATATAATACAGAACTAATAACTGGTTATGGTGACACATGCCTGCAATCTTAGCACTTGGGCGGAGGATCAGGAGTTTAAGGGCAGACTGGGCTACATGAGAACTTGTCTCAAAAAACAAACAAACAACAGCAACAACAACAAAAAACAAAAGAAGAAAGAGGAGGAGACGGAGGAGGAGAAATTGAAGAAAATGGAACTAATAAGAAATACTTACCTTGTGCAGGACACTGTGGAGATTTGAGATAAGGCACTTAAAGACTTTAAAGTACTATAGATCTGATAAATAGTGTGTGTTCCTTCTCCAGCACATCTCAGAGAGCAGGCTGGCTCAGATCTCATTCACATTGTAGATCAAGTCAAACTTTTCCTTAGACACACAGAGAAAGTAAATGTTCCTTATTGAGAAGAGGTGCATACAGAGGCATCTGCACTCCCCTGTGGGCAACGTCCCAGGATTCAGCTTGCTCTTGACTTGAGCTGTGGAAAAAATGCTTGGAAGGGGTAGGGGGAGAACATCAGGGGCCATTAGGTTTGAGCTGAGTTGAGTTGTGTTTCGTCACTCTCACGAGTTTGCGCCTTTGCTGGTCAAGCCCCTTGCTCTCTGGTACCATGAAGAGGGTAGGGCCAGGCCTCAATTCAGGTTGGCCTTTACGGTGGATGGGTTGGGAGGATAAGCGCTGGCAACTGCAGGGCCTTTACAGACCGTTCCCATTTGATGCCCTTGCACCAAGGGATTCCTTTAGTATTTAAATCCTTCGGAAGGAGCATCCTTGGGAAAAGCGAGTGTTTTTAGCTTGTATTTCACCACTTTGGTGTTTAGAGAAGGAGAAACTGAGTACTTGAGATGGCTTGGTCCCTGTTTTCACTCATTCTTTTTGAAAACTGTTGAAAGCCCTGCAAAGCTGCCCTATGCTGTGCTGCAGAGGCTGCTCCTCTGCAATGCAGGCTTTGGTCTGAGCACAGGGAACGTCCGTTTGTCTGAAAATTCAAACAAAAACCAAGAGTGTAGAAGGAGCTCAGGAACTGAGTCAGCTGAAAATGTATTTGATTGGAGATGAGCAAAAACTGTGGTTTAAAGGCTTTAAGAAATAGGAGAGCATTTTTCTCACATAAGTTAAAAACTGGGCTGGAGAATGGTTTAAATAAAAATAAAATATAAGAAAATTAAAAAAAAGAAGTTAAAAGGTTGATAGCTACTCTTTTTTATTTATTTAAAAATTTGTTTTTATTTATTTGAGAAAGAGAGAGACAGAGGGAGAGAGAAGAAAGAGAGAGAGAAGAATGGGAGAATGGGTACACCAGGGCCTCTAGCCACTGCAAACAAACTCCAGACCCGTGCACCACCTTGTGGGTACTGGGGAATGGAACCTGGATCCTTAGGCTTTGCAGGCAAATGCCTTAACCATTAAGCAACTTCTTTAGTCCAGTTTTTAACTTCTTATGTGACAAAAATGTTTTTCAAGTTAGGGTCTTGCTCTAGCTCAGGCTGACCTGGAATTCACTATGTCTCAGGGTAGCCTCGAACTCATAGTGATCCTTCTTTCTCTGCCTCCTGAGTGCTGGGAGTAAGGGTGTGCACCACTATACCCAGCCTGAATCTCTTCTCCTTTCCAACTAGACTCTCTTCTCTTTTGATGTCATCAATTTTATCCCTCTTATTATGCAGGTCTTGTGTAGGTAGCATCATCCACCGTGAGGTCATGAGTATTTAGGCCACTTTATGTCTGGAAGACAATATTATGAGTATGCCACCCCTTCCTTTGGCTCTTACATTCTTTATGCTACCTCTTCTTCAATGTTCCCTGAGCCTCGAAGGCTGTGATAGAGATGTCTCATTTAGTGCTGAACATGCCACTGTCACTTCTCAGCACTTGGATGAGTTTTGAGTCTCCCCAGTGGTCACTGACATTTGAAAAGAGAAGATTCTTCAACTAAAAGTGAGAGTAGCATTAATATATGGGCATAAACATAAGTATTTAGAGGATGGTTTTGTGGGCATATTATATCCATTTAGCCAGACAACAGCAGTAGTTTCCCACTTAGGGCATATGACCTCCCAAGCCATAGACTTTTCATTAGATTTTCAGTAGCAGGTAGGAATTCCCTCTTATGGATTGGGCCTCAAGTCCAATCAGAGAGCAGTTGATTTCCCCAACAATGGACATGCCACCATTGCACCAGTTGGTACATTTGGCCTGGCTGGACAAGTGTAAAGATAGCTACTACTCTTATTTCAGATGCTAAATGAAACCAGGGCTGGTATCTCTGAAGATCTCTTAGTTTTTTTTTGTTGTTGTTCTTTATTGTCTCTTGGATGTAAGACTGGTTGCCCAACTCCAGAAATATTTTAACAAATCCGGTAGAAAAGACAGTAAGGGGTTAGTTTCAGCTACACCTGCTTTTATCAAGGGAGCAAAACCTTTCCTAGCAACTCCTGCCAGTTGTCTCCTTGATCTGATTGACTGCAACTGTGTTGTGTGATTCTAATTTTCTCTTAGCCCACAAAAGAGGCTATGAAAGAAAATAGAGGCAGGTATAGCACTTACCTTCTTGTTGCTGAGACAAAACACTCAGTAAGAAGCAGCTTGTGGAAGGAAAGAGTTTAATTCTAGATTACAATTTCAGGGGGAAATGATAGGGAAAGCATGACAGGAGCAGACAGCCAGGCATCACATCTCCACATCAGCAGGGAGAAAATAGAGAGAAAGAGAGAGAGCGAGCAAGCTAGCTGAATATAGCAAGTAGTGCTGGGCTATAACACCCAAGGTCTGCCTCCAGCAACATACCTCCTCCAGAAAGGCTAACCTCTCCTAAAAGGATCCACAAACTTTCCAGATAGTTCCACCAGCTGGGGATTAAGAATGAAACATAATCACAAACAAATGAGGCTATTTTACATTCACACCACCACAACTGGTGTCAAAGTGTAATTTTCAGTGAAATTAAAACATAACTTATATAGATAAGGAATGTATACCTGTCAAAACTTAATTATTTAGTCTATTAGCAGGATGGGTAAAGGTAATTCAAGGGAAAATTCAAGGGATTATTTGCTAACATAAACTATCTAAGTTACAGACTGAGTTGGTTAATGCCTAGCAGGACAATAAAACTGTAACCTTTGGTGTTCTCTTCTCAAATAGGCAAAATTATTGGTATCTGGACAGCATGAAAATATATAACAGAACAGATCTCTAACTGACAGTGTAAAATACTGAGCAAAGACATTCTCCTAGGGACTCAAAGAATCTCAAGGAGGCCCCATTAGACAGTGCTCCAAGGTGACATAACAAGGATATGTGATAATTTTTATTTTGGAAAAGTTTTTTTTTTTTTTTTTTTTCAAGTAAGGGAGTAGGTGATGGGTATACCAGCTTTCTACATGCTGCAGAAATCCATGTGCAGGTAGAGTGGTGAAGATTAAAATTTGCTACTGGAATTTGAAAGTTCATTTTAGGCTATAATTTTAAAATTTAATTTAATTAATTTTTTTGTCTAGGTATTTATTTATTTTATTTTTATTTTTTATTGATAGCTTCCTTAATTGTAGACAATATCCCATGGTACTTCCTTCCCTCCCCCGCACTTTCCCCTTTGAAACTCCAGTCTCTATCATATCCCCTCCCCTCTCAATCAGTCTCCCTTTTCATTTTGATGTCATGATCTTTTCCTCCTATTATGATGGTCTTATGTAGGTAGTGTCAGGCACTATGAGGTCATAGATATCCAGGCCATTTTTTGTCTGGAGGAGCACATTGTAAGGAGTCCTACTCTTCCTTTGGCTCTTACATTCTTTCTGCCCCCTCTTCCGCAATGGACCCTGAGCCTTGGAAGGTGTGTTAGAGATGTTTCATTGCTGAGCACTCCTCTGTCCCTTCTTCTCAGCACCATGGTGCTTTCTGAGTCATCCCAAGGCTGCCACCATCTTAAAAGAATAGCTTCTCTAAACAAAAGTGAGAGTAGCATTAATATATGGGTGTAGACATTAAGAGAAGTGCTTACTGGACAGTTTGGTGAGCATAGTATATACATTTAGCCAGACACCAGCATACATTATACCCCTAGGGCTCATGACTATCCCTGTAGTAGGTTTTCAGTATCAGGGATGTATTTTCTACCATGGAGTGGGCCTCCAGTCCAATTAAAGAGCAGTTGGTTTCCCCCATAACAAACATGCCATTATTGTAACTGTTGGCTCATTTGGCCTGGCTGCCAAATTTAAAGCTTGCAGTGTTCACTGTTGAGTGTCTTCACTGGTGTTTTCTCTATCCCATTGAACTGCAAGCAGTGTAGCTTTTTCCAGCTTTCTGTCAGGTGGTCCACATGGAGGAGGCTTTCAGCTCAGCTCCAGCAGGATTTCTCAGTGACCTTGCTGCCCAAGTATGTGGAGTCTTCAGCAATTTTTTTATAGACAGGACAGATATCCCAAATTGTACCCTGCTTTTGGAAAACTGAGCACTCAAGTACAAACTTAACAACATTAAATTTAAAGGTATATATTTTTGTGCTGGAGAGATGGCTTAATGGTTAATGCACTTACCTGTGAAGCCTAAGGACCTAGGGTCGAATCCCCAGTACTCCTGTAAACCAGATGCACAAGATGGCACATGCGTGTGGAGTTTGCAGTGGCTGTAGGCCCTGGTGTGCCCATTCTCTCTCTCTTTCTAATAAATGAATAAATAAGATCAAAGGCATGTATTTTCATGAGAATGGATATGGTGCCTCACAGAAGAATTTGCCACAGAATTATACCTATTAGTGAGCTCTTCAAAGTTATTTAAAGTATTTGATTAAAAATATTTGATTTACTGCAGATTTCCACATGAAGTAGATAGAGTATGCTTAGAATATGAATTTTGTTATTGTCCAAGGGACATCTTTCTTTCTGTTGTAATTAAAGAGAGCTTTCTTTAAATTGTATTTGTGGGGCTTGCTTTGAAACCTCTGCAAATCTCCCAACAATAAAAATTGTATGGAAGGGATTTCCCACTGAATGATAAGTATGTATTCATCTGATGTCTACTGAACTTTTTTACATTGTTAAAACTCACAATTGGAGAGGCCTTCGCACATCTAGAGGGAATGAAGTAAATTGATTTATGATTTTTAACAAGCATGACTGAGTAAGGAATCATGCCTATATAGTTTCAAATTCATGAATAGGTATAAATCATAATTAAGTTTCCTTTAAGATATTTGAAACAGTGATCAGACGCTAGATTAATTGATTACACAACTATAGTATTGTTACCTCGACAGAGGCTGGGATGGGATGGTTATACTCAGTGGGAAGCAGGGATTTGGAACAAGGGCAGTAATGAAGAATCATAGAAATCAGCTAGAAGAGCAATGGGAATGTCCCCATTGATTATGTAGTATGTAAAGAGAAATGTGATGAATCGAAATGAGAATGAGAAGGAGGAATGACATTTCTTTTTAGTCACAGTCAGAAGCCACACTCTTGTAAAAGTCAACCCAGCCAGTTAGAAATAAAATCAGGCTGCTTTATAATGGAAATACAGGGCTAGGAAGAAAGGTCAGTGGGTAAAGTGCTTGCAAGAGGACCAGAGTTTCATTTCCAGTAATACATAAAGTACCGGGTGTGCCTGTAATGCCAGTTCTGGGGAGCTGGAGACACGAGGATGCCTGGTACTCAGTGGCTAGTCAGTCTAACCTAATTGGTGAGCTCCTGGCCAATGAGTGAGCCTATTTCAAAAAGTGGATGGCATTCCTGACAAATGACACCTGATGCTGTCTTCTGACCTCTGACACACATGTGCATGGATACCTGGACACACATTTGTGCTCACATTTATACACACAGGCACACCACATATGCACATGCAAAAAAATGGAAATGCAGAGACCTTTTACTCTGCTACCTTTCTAATCTCTTGCATTCCTTCCATTGTAAGTAAAATAGCATAGTTTTTAGGCAGCTAAACTTTTCGGGACAGAATCAGTGGACCAAGTAGTTTTTAGGAGATCTAGCTTGGAATTACTTAAAAGGGACAGAGGTTTGATTTTCTGGGTTCAAGTAGTTTTTAATTATGAGATCTAGCTTGAGAATTACAAAGGAAAGTGTTTAAAAGGGACAGAGGTTTGATTTTCTGGGTTCTTATATTTTAAGGCTCTTTCTTTTCTAATTATGAGAATGGGAAGGACAGGAGAGAGACTGCATGTTCCAGAAACCCTTTCTGGACTAGAGACACTCCATTTTCAGAGACAAACATTTCTAGGAAAGTGTTTATCAGGGAGTGAGATGTTGTCAGGAATGGGCTGTAATGGATGTCAAGGCAACTGAGAACACTAATTTTCTTGAAGCTGCCTGCAGTACTTTCCCCCAATAGTCTTTGCTTGTTGCCACATGTTTGGCATTTTACTCTTCTTTACTGTTTGTCCCTCAACAGGAGGCAGACCATTATGAACTTGAATGGGAAGGACAGGAGAGAGACTACCCCAGCAGAGCCATTAACTATTGTTCCAGAAACCCTTTCTGCCCTTGGATGAACATTGCATTCATCGTTGGAGGTGACCTCTCTTGCACTCCATTTTCAGCTGGTATGTATGTTCAAAAGCATGAAAGGCTCATTCTTTTGTGAGAAAGGCATCACAGAGAAAGTTCAGGAACTGGCATCCTTTAATTTAATTTAATTTAATTTAATTTTATTTTATTTTTTTTCCTTGGATAGACATTTCTAGAGAGATACACTTCTTAAGCTTGCTCCCAGGGAGGGCTTTTCTGTGCCCCCTTGCCCACTGTCTCTTTTTGTTTGTTTGTTTGCCTGTTTAACTGTCTCATTTTCTTTCTCCTTTTCCTCTCTGGAGTCTTAGCTCAGGGATACAAATTGCAAATTATCATTATTTGCTTTTCTATACTCCTAAAGGGATAAAACACTTTTAGCAATCCACACAGAAATCAGTTTACTGAAATCACTACTGCTCTCTAAGAACTTTAAAAAACTCGGTTACAGAAGACACAAGGAAATGGAAAGACATCCCATGCTCCTGGATTGGAAGAATCAATATTGTGAAAATGTCAATCTTACCAAAAGACTATACATTTAATGCGATCCCTATTAAAATCCCAATAGGGACAATAAAATTCATTATCTCAAAAATCAGAACCTCCCGATTTTAAGTTGGTAGACTCAAGGCAGACATCACAGCTCAGGACATGGAAATGATGGAAAAGATACTTGCCTGAAGTCATGTGGAAGCCTGAGATAATCGCTCTTCCCTCCCCTCTGTCTGTCTGTCTAATCTGTTTATCTGTCTGTCTCTCTATATCTTTCTCTCAAAAATACAAAATATTAATCTCTCTCTCTCAGAATATACAAAGAACTCAAAAACACACAAACACACCAGTTAAAAAATGGGGGATAAATATGCACTCTTCTACCAACTCTCATGTCTACATCCAAAATCAGACATGGATGCATGAAAAAAGAGCTCATTCTTTTGGTGGGAATGAAACCATTGGCATCAGTGTGGAGGTTTTGAGACAGAGAAAGTTTACAGGAACCAGCTGAATGGCATAAAAAGACTCTTCATTAGCTAGTGAAAACCATGTTTATTGCCGCACACAGAGGATGGCACTGATGTCCCACTTTGGATAATCTAATTTACCAATTTAATTTAATTTTGGATGGATTTTTATACTAAGTGAGGTAACCCAGGCTCAGAAAGGTCTTGCTCAAATAGACCCTGGAGGCTGACCTGTAAGTGGAAGGACTGATTATTCTGTATTCTCAATCTAATTTCAAAAGATTGTGGACTTGAAAACTACTTTTTTGAATAATGGTAATCCACCTAAATTTTCAGTACCTCTGCCTCCAGTGAGTGCTGGGGTCCCATTAAAACATTAAAGGCATTTGCCACCATTGCCAGATAGTAAGACCCTATTGCTGAAGACATCTCTTGCCTGAGAGGCATAAGCTGGTGCTAGACCAGCCAACTGAAAGCTGGAAAAAGCTGCACTGCATGCAGAGTATGGGAGACAGAAGTCAGCAGTGAAAACAGTGGACGCTGAATCAAATTTGGCCAGACAGGCCCAAAGACTGATGCAATAGTGGCATGTCTTTAAAAATTTTATTTATTTATTTATTTATTTATTTATTTAAATGTATTTATTTATTTAGAGAGAGAGAGTTAGAGAAGCTTCTCTTTCAGATGGCGATGGCCACTGGGATGATCCAAAAGGCAACATAGTGCTGAGAAGAAGGGATGGAGAAGTGCCCAGCACTGAAACAATTGAACTCCAGGGATCATGCTTGAAGAGCCACCTAGTGGGCATGTGCCACCTTGCTGTGCCTGCTTGCCTCCCTCTTTGGACATCAAATTGGCTAATGGAGGGATCTGGAGAGTTCTAAAGGAATGGGGGAGGGGAGGACCCTTTTGTATGTTCAATAAATATTAAAAAAATAAAGTATCAGTGGGCTTTAAAAGCACCTTAACCACTAAGCCATCTCTCCAGCCCTTGGTGGACTTTTAAGGTAAAGGTGGACTCTGTGTGTGATTTCCTCCAAATGGAAGAGTGTGCTAGGTACATCTGACATTGGGACCTCTAAAATATATGCTCCTTTTAGGTGATGGCTGAAAGACGGAATCTTAGCAATGGAAGAGATTTCAGAATAAACTGTCTAGTGTGAAGTAGAGTGAGAGAATTATCTCTGTCAACTTAGGCACCCTACTTCAGTTACTATATTGTAAGTGGTAGGTTCTGTTTTGGGGGTGTGTGTATGTATGATGTATGTACGTGAGCAGGTGTGTGTATATGCCATGATGTGTGTGTAGAGAAGTAAGAGGACAACTTTTGGTGTTGGTCCCCATCTTCTACCTCAGTTGAGGCAGGTTCTTCTGTTCATTGCTCTGTTTGCTCATCTGGCTGGTCCATGGACTTTTAGAAAAATTCTCTTCTCTTTGTCCCTCATCTTGCTGTAGGCATGCAGGGATTACTGAAGTCTGCCACAGCTTTTGGCTTTTACATGTACTCTGGGGATCTCAACTTAGGTACTCATGCTTGGATGGCAAGTGCTTTATCCACTGAGCCATCTCCCTAGTCCAAGTTCTTATAATATTTACTTATTTATTTTTGGGTTTTTCAAGGTAGGGTTTTGCTCTAGCTCAGGATGACCTGGAATTCACTATGTAGTCTCAGGGTGGCCTCAAACTCACAGTGATCCACCTACTACTGCCTCCCAAGTGCTGGGATTAAAGGCACGTGCCACCACGCCCAGCCCTCCAAGCACTTTTAAAAAATATTTTTATTTTTAATTTATTTTAGTTTTTCAAGGTAGGGTCTCACTCTAGCCCAGGCTGACCTGGAATTGACTATGTAGTCTCAGGGTGGCCTTGAACTCATGGTGATCCTCCTACCTCTGCCTCCCGGAGTGCTGGGATTAAAGGCGTGCGCCACCACGCCCGGCTTATTTATTTGACAGAGGAAGAGGGAGGGAGAGAGAGAATGGGCGCACCAGGGCCTCCAGCCACTGCAAACAAACCAAACCAGGATCCTTTGGCTTTGCAGGCAAACACCTTAACTGTTAAGCCATTCCTCTAATCCCCCTTTCCCCCCCAGCACTTTTGATTGTCATGAGAAGTCTAGTGAACTTGAATTCCACTGAAACCTCTAGTTCATTTTCTCATAGGTCCCTGAAAGTCCAATTTTCTTGTCCTGTTATTTTTTTTTTTTAAATTTTGTAGTTGACTATTAAAACTCAAGGGCTACATGTATGTATTCTTACTTATTTCATTTCCCTGAACCAGTAAAGGTAATTTTGATTCTTTTTCTGTCATCTGTCAAAAATCTTTGAGTCATTCTGGTTTCTGGCTTCATCTCACACTTACATCTGTAGGTTTTATGCTATACCGAATGCAGCTGATGTGTGTGCATTTGCTCATATCGCTCCAGTGTCAGGCACAGCCTTCCCTCACCTGTGTTAGCCTTATCTGGTCTTTCCGCTCCCACCTCATTTCCCACAGTCCTTCCTTTTCTACTGTCCTGAGTACTCTCCTGATAAGGGAAGGACACAGGCACACAAGACTAGCAACCTCAGTTACAAGCCAAAAGTCAGGACAGAGCCCAGGTCTCAGCAATAACTCAGTGGTGAGTTGCAGCAGCTGTGTCTGAAGGTGATGACAGGGTCTGTAAAAGGTGTCTATTATCCTTACTTTTTCCCAACCCAGGCGTGGCTTTCTGTTTCCGGGGACACAGAACTTTTTTTTTTTTTTTTTTGAGTGATTTGTGTTCAAACAGCACAGGGTATTCACTCTCTCTCTAATAAATGAATAAAAATATATATTCTTTGATTTTTTGAGGTAGGGTCTCACTCTAGCTCAGGCTGACCTGGAATTCACTCTGTAGTCTCAGGGTGGCCTTGAATTCATGGCAGTTCTCCTACCTCTGCCTCCCGAGTGCTGGGATTAAAGGCGTGCGCCACCACTGCCAGCTCGAATGAAAATATTTTTAAAAAGGGCTGGAGAGATGGTTTAGCAGTTAAGATGCTTGCCTGTGAAGCCTAAGGACCAAGGTTTGATTCCCAGAATTCACATAAGCACATAGTAGTGCATGTTTCTGGAGTTTTGGCATGCCAGAGTCGCTAGCCACTGAAGACATTCTCCCTCTTTCTCATACATAAACAAAAAATAAAATATTAAAAAAACACAGCAGCACAAGGATTGTACTGATATTGAAAATAATAGTGTGTAATCAGAATGTGGTGAGAATCAGTTCTCAGTTATGTGATGGAGACCACACCATGATCTGATTAAACCTGGTGGCAAGGAGACAAGTGTTCTAATGCCAGGACACATCCAAAAGACACTTGCTCCACAGCAACGTAAATATAAGAAGACTGCTGAACCCCTTTCTGTCTTATGCCCAGTGGAAGGCAGATGACCAGAGCATGTAATTGAAACTTTTCTCCTGACCAGTCACTGCTCCTTGTGGAGGGAATGAAACAGAAATCATGTGTGAAATAGAATCAGCCCTGGCCTAGATCCAACCTGTCTTAGGTACTTTCTCATTGTTGTGACCAAATACCTGACAAGAAGCAACTTAAAGAAGGAAGGGTTTCTTTTTGGCTAAGAGTTCAAGGTTACATCCATCATGTCGGAGAAGGAATGGTGCTGGAGCTTGAAATAGGTGGTCACATTGTCCACAGTGGGGAAGCAGAGAGCAATGAATGCTGATACTCAGCTAGCTTTCTTCTATTTATTCCGCTAAGAGTCCAGCCCCTAGAATTGTGCCACCCACAGTTAGGATGAGTTTTCCTACCTCAACTAACCTAACCTAGAAAATCCCTCACGAGCATGCCTAGAGATATATTTCTGTGGCAATTCTAAATCCTGTCAAGTTGACAGCCAGAGACTAACCATTACACAGCCTTAACCCAGAAACCAAAGGTCAAACAGAAGTAGAAACTGAATTACTGAGAGTAAAAACTACATCTCCACAGATGATTCAGAGCTAAGGAAGGCAAACCTGCGTGAAAGAGGCATGGGTAACATTCCTCAGGTAACACAATTTATGTAGCTCTAGTAGGTAAAAGAAAAATAGAGATAAAAGCAGTAAGAAACAACAGGATTTCACCTGCATTGCTTTGCAAGAAATACTGCCCTTCAATTAGATTTTCCAGGAAGAAAGAGAGCAAGTGTTTAAGGAAACAAAGCAAAACAAAACAAAATAAAAACATTCCTTCAAGGTTACCATTAGTAGCTGTTTGGGTGGTGTGGTGGCTTAATTCAGGTGTCTCCCATAAACTTAGGTGTTCTGATGCTAGGTTCCCAGCTGATGGATATCTGGGAATTAACGCCTCCTGGAGGCAGTGTGTTGTTGGGGGCGGGCTTATGGGTTTTATAGCCAGTTTCCCCATGCCACTGTTTGGCACACTCTCCTGTTGCTACGGCCCACCTTATGTTGGCCAGGGGGTGATGTCCACCCTCTGCTCATGCCATCGGTTTTTCCTGCCATCATGGAGTACCCTTCGAGTCTGTAAGTCAAAATGAGCCCCCCTTTTTTTTCCTAAAAGCTACTCTTGGTTGGGTGATTTCTGCCAGCAATGTGAACCTGACTGCAATAGGTGAGGAAGGAACAGAAGTTTTCTCACATCATTATTTCATCTCTGGGGTCATCATATATCTGGAGGTACTCATAGGACAAACACACTCAGTAGTGAAGTAACAAGTTTTAGGGGAAGCTCAAGGTCTTCTTTAGGATATTCCTGTTTTAAAAGTTTATCTCAGTATGCAAAGGTTTTCTTTTTTTTTTTTTTCTTTTACTCCTGCCTATGTTATGTGTTGCCTTTGTTTCAGTAGTGGCAGGGTAAGATGTTAATTTTGCTTTCTCATTATATTTATTAGATTTTTGTTTAATTAAAAATGTATTTATTTGCAAGGAGAGGGACAGAGAATATAAAATATCTGTGCCAGGGCCTCTTGCACTGCAAATATACTCCAGATGCATGTCACTTTGTGCATTTGGCTTTATATGGGTACTGGGGAATTGAGCCTGGGCTGGTAGGCTTTAGTAAACAAGTGCCTTAGTGCCTTTAACCATTAAGCCAACTCCCCAGCCCTTGTTTAATGTTTATTGTCTGCCTTTAGTATGGAAGGGGAGTATTTCCTTTGTTTTTTAAAAAATTATGTGAGTGTTTATTCCATTGTAGTGTATGGAGATCAGAAGAGTTGTCTGCAACCCCACCTTTTTTGAGACAGGTTCTCTAGCCATGGCAAACAAGTCTCACCTGTGAGTGGCTTTACACGGACACTGGGGGTAGAACTGAGGCAGGACAAGTTCTTTTCTACTGAGGCATCATCTCCTTAGCCCCACTTTCTTTTGTTTCTCGGTTGTATCTCAGTACTTTGAACAATGCTCTGACACATATTAGGTAAGTGTGCAATAGACATTTGTTGTATGAATGAATAGATTTGAGGTAATAAGTCTTTATTTCATTTTTGGGTAATCTGTAAATTTGATAAATCTATTTTCTGAATTGTTGATGCTACTGCACACCCAGGGCAGAATCACTGAACAGATAACACTAATCCACCAGTTGATACCTTTTGGGTGTAGCTAATGGGCTGATTGATTTCATTTATACCAATGTCCCTTGTTCTTTGAATACCTAAAGCTTCAAAGTATATGAGTTGGTAGGGGAGAAATCACTTGAAGCTGTGAGTGACACAATACAGGCTGGTGATGTCCAAGAAAAATCCTTACGAGGCAAGAATCGATTCTCCCCCACACAAGGCTGAGGCTAGGCGGCACTTTCGTTGTAGAGATCGTTATCAACATCTTACTAGAAAGTCAGTGTTATGATGTCAAAATTGTTTTCATAAAACCTTTTTCAGAATACATACATATATATATATATTTATATATATATATATATATATATATATATATATATATATTATAAAAATTTTTATTTATTTACTGGTACGCCAGGGCCTGTAGCCACTACAAATGAACTTCAGATGCATGCGCCACTATGTGAATCTGGCTTAAGTAGGTCCTGGGGAATCAAGCCTCGAACAGAGGTCCTTAGGCTTCACAGGCAAGCACTTAACTGCTAAGCCATCTCTCCAGTCCTCAGAATATATTTTTTATTGTTTAAGTTGGTTTCACCATTAAATAATCACCTATTATTAATAACCTATTAAGCTGGACATTAGATATAAAAAATGAAGGGTATATGATTTTTGGTTTGAAAGGCCAAATGTTTCATGGGAATAGTCACAATCATATGTTGGTGGTGTTTGTCATGTGTCTTGGGAGTACTTGAGAAGCCTGGTTGGGAAACAAGGCATCCGTTTAAATTCCCCATGTGGGTTGTGTTGGGAGGCTGTCATGAAGAGGTGGTAGATACAGAGAAAGCAGAAATGAGAGATTTCAAGTACTCAATATTTACTCAAGCATTACTGAATAGCCCCTATATGATAAGTAGGAAGCTATGTACATAAGCTTAACCTTTTTTTTTTTTTTTTTTTTTTTGAGATAGGGTCTCACTCTAGCCCAGGCTGACCTGGAATTCACTATGTAGTCTCAGGGTGGCCTCAAACTCATGGCAATCCTACTACCTCAGCCTCATGAGTGCTGGGATTAAAGGAATGTACCACCACATACAGCTTTTTATTTACTTTTTGACATGGAAAAAAAAACTGATGGTTTTGTTTCTTTGCAAATGAGGGATGGGGTAGAAAGTGAGATGTGTTTGGAATATCAAATTATGTTGAATAAAATGGGGTATGATCAGACAAAAGGGATGGCTGAGTGAGTGAGATGGAGGGTCTAGCTGAGAATGGAAAGCTTATGTTGACCCAGACCCATACATTGTGAAGCTGTCCTTATGTTTCGCTTGATTTTCTCCACCATTGACTGTAGAATACAAAGGCTTGTCCTGCGTCCTCAGCACTCTGGAATGGCTTTTCTCATGACACACTTGTAGAATGCTCGCAGAGACCAGGGTTTTATCTTATAGCATTCTTTATTGATTAATGTAAAATGATTGCTGAGCCAGGAGTGGTGACACAGACCTTTAATCCCAGCACTGAGGAGGCTGGATCACTGTGTGTGTGAGGCCAGCCTGGGGCTGTAGAGTGAGTTCTAGGCCAGCATGAGCTAGAGTGACTCCCTGTCTCAAAAAAAAAAAAAAAAAAAGCTTGCTGGAAGATTGTGAATTAATTGGAGGCATTTTATATTTAAACACTATGATTTTTACTTTTATTCTTTCATTTACTGATTCAATAGATATTCAATGCATACCAACACTGTGTCAGGTACTGTTTTAAGAGGCTTTTGTCAATTTTTAAAAAAATTATTTTTCTATTGACAACTTCCATAATTATAGACAATAACTGATGGTAATTCCCTCCCTCCCCACACTTTACCCTTTGCAACTCCACTATCCATCATACCCCTTCCCCCTGTCAGTCTCTTTGTTATTTTGATGTCATCATCTTTTCCTCCTATTATGATGGTCTTATGTAGGTAGTGTCAGGAACTGTGAGGTCATAGATATCCAGGCCATTTCGTGTCTGGAGGAGTGTGTTTTAATGAGTCCTACCCTTCACTTTGGCTCTTACATTCTTTCCTCCACCTCTTCCGCAATGGACCCTGAGCCTGGGAAGGTGTCATAGAGATATTTCAGTGTTGTGCACTCCTCTGTCACTTCTTCTCAGCACTATTGTGCCTTCTGAGTCACCCCAAGGTTGCCACCATCTGAAAAAAGAAGCTCTTCTAACCTAAAGTGAGAGTTGTATTAATATATGGGTATGAACATTAAGAGAGGTGCTTACCAGGCAGTTTAGGCAGTTTGGTGAGCATAGTATAAACAGTTAGCCAGATACCAGCAGACATTACACCCCTAGGGCTCATGACTACTCCTGCCATAGGTTTTCAGTGTCAGAGATATATTCCCTCCCATGGAGCGGGCCTCCAGTCCAATTAGAGAGCAGTTGGTTTCCCCCATAACAGACATGCCGTTATTGTACCCATTGGCTCATTTGGCCTGGCTGACCAAATTTAAAGCTTGTAGTGTCCACTGTTGAGTATTTCCACTGGTGATTTCTCTCTCTCCCATTGAACTGCATGCAACATAGCTTTTTTCCAGCTTTCTGTCAGCTAATCTACATGGGGGAGGTTTTCAGCTCAGCTTTCAGCAGGATTTCTCAGTGACCTTGTATCCCAAGTTTTGGCATCAGGGTGATTCTGGCTTCATAGAAGGAGTTTGGTAGGATTACTTCCTTTTCTATTTTATGTAAGAGTTTGAGAAGCACTAGTGTTCATTCTTCCATGAAGGTCTGGTAAAATTCAGTAGTGAATCCATCTGGGCCTGGACATTTTTTAGTTGGCAGTTTTTTTATATAACTGCTTGGATCTCCATACTTGTTATAGGTCTATTTAAGTAGTTAATCTCATCTTGATTTAATTTTGGTTGGTCATATAAATCAAGGAAATCATCCATTTCTTTCAGATTTTCAAACTTAGTGGAGTATATGTTCTTATACTATGTACCTTTGCTTTTGGAATTTCTCTGGTATCTGTTATAATTGTGCCTTTTTTTTCTTTTCTTTCTTTTTTTTTTTTTTTGGAGAGAGAGACACAGAGAGGGAAAGGGAGACAGATAGAGAATGGGCACGCCAGCAGCATCTCAGCAGCTGCGAACAAAATCCAGATGTGTGCGCCCCCTTGTGGTCAAGTGTGGCATTGCACCTTTGCGTCACTTTGCATCTGGCTAAACGTGGGACCTGGAGATTGGAACCAGCATTCTTTAGGCTTAGGAGGCAGGCGTCTTAACTGCTAAGCCATCTCTCCAGCCCTAATTGTGCCTTTTTCATCTCTAATTTTATTAATTTGTGTTTCTTCTCTCTTTTTTTGGACAGAATTTTAAGGGTTTATCACTTCTTGTTTATCTTTTCAAAGAACCAACTCTTTGTTTCATTGATTTTTTTTTTTTTTTTTTTTTGAGGGAGAGAGAGAGAGAGAGGGAGAGAGGGAGAGAGAGAGAGAGGGAGGGAGGGAGAGAGGGAGACAGAGAATGGGCATGCCAACAGTATCTCAGCCACTGTGAATTACTTCCAGACACATGCACCCCCTTGTGGGGATGTGCAGCATTGTGCCCTTCCATCACTTGTGTCTGGCTAAACATGGGACCTGGAGAATAGAACTAGCATTCTTAGGCTTTGGCAGGCAGGTGCCTTAACTGCTAAGCCATCTCTCCAGCCCTGGATTATTTTTTTGGTTTCTGTTTCATTAATTTCTGCCCTAATCTTAATTATTTCTTCCTGCCTACTGATTTGTTTTGTTTTGTTTTGTTTTGTTTTTTGAGGTAGGGACTCACTCTAGCTCAGGCTGACCTGGAATTCACTATGTAATCTCAGGGTGGCCTCGAACTCACGGCGATCCTCCTACCTCTGCCTCCCTAGTGCTGGGATTAAAGGCATGCACCACCACTCCTGGCTTCTACTCATTTTTTGTTTGCCTTGTTCTTCTTTTTCAAAGACCTTAAGGAGAAGCATTAAGTTGTTTACCTGTGACCTTTCTAATTTTCTTCTTTCTATTTTTGGTTTTTCAAGGTTAGGTCTTACTCTAGCCCAGGCTGACCTGGAATTCACTCTGTATTCTCAGGCTGGCCTCAAAGTCATGGCTATCCTCCTACCTCTGCCTCCTGAATGCTGGGATTAAAGGTGTGTACCACCATGTCTCACTATCTAATTTGTTAATATAAACACTTAAAGCTATAAATTTCCCTCTCAGGACTGCCTTCATTGTGTCCCAAAGGTTTTGATATGTTGTGTTCTCATTATCATTTGATTCTATGGGGCTAGAGAGATAGCAGTTAAGGTGATTGCCTGCGAAGCCTAAGGACCCAGGTTCAATTCTCCAAGTCTCACTTAAGCCAAATGCACATGGTGGTGCATGCATCTGGAGTTCATTTGTAGTTGCTAGAGGCCCTGGTGTGCCCATTCTCACTCACCCAGTCGCTAATAAATAAAAAAAATAAGTAAATTAGAAAAAAACATTTGATTTTATGAATTTTTGATATCCTTTTTGATTTCTTATTTGTTTTTGTTTTTTATTTTTATTTATATTTATTTATTTGAGAGAGACAGAGAGGCAGATAGAGATAGATAGCTAGAGACAGATAGAGAGAGAGAGAGAGATAGAACAGGTTTAACAGGGCCTCCAGCCAATGCAAACAAATGTGCATTTGGCTTATGTGGGTCCTGGGAAATTAAACCTGGGTCCTTTGGCTTTGAAGGCAAGTGCCTTGACTGATAAACCATCTTTCCAGCCTCCTTCTTGATTTCTTCATTGACTCATTCATCCTTTAGTAGTGTATTATTTAGTTTCTCTGTAGCTTTTCTTGCTATTAATTTGTAGTTTGATCCCATTGTGATCAGCGAGAGTGCAAGGAATTATTTAAAGATTTTCTTTGTGTCCTAATAGATGATCTATTTTTGAGAATGTTCCATGTGCTGCTGAAAAGAATGTGCATTCTTCAGTATTTGGATGAAATGTTTCATAGGTCCATTTGCTCTATGACCTCATTTAATCCTGATGCATCTGTTTATTTTTTGCTGGGTTGATTTCTCAATTGAACAGAGTGGGGGGGAGAGCACCAAAAGCCAAAAAGCCACAAAGCACAGCATACATCAGGAACTCCAGGTAGGCACACTTTGCATAACTTTCAATTGAAATCTCAAACCCACCACCACACCTTAAGATCAGCCCAATGACACTGTCTCCAGCCAGGTGGCTGCAAATGCAAACTACAAACTAATAAAACACTGAATATATTGGGGGCCATCTATCCAAACTACTACAGCTGCTGTTCAAGTATTGTAGTAGACTGCTTAAAGCAAATTACTGGCAATCTAAAATTCAACTGTGTAATTTAGCATATGAGCAAAACCAGCACAGAGTATTTATACAAGTGTGGGGATTTAGCTAAACAGATAATCTAGTAAAGCCCAAGTCCCTAAGGGCGTGTGTTGCTCCACATCTTTAATCTTGTCAACTAGGGGGTTGAGATTTCTATTCTGAAATGGGTTTCAAGTCAGCCTGGGGCCAGTCAATCCCTGCCCCCAATAATGACAGAAGAAAAAGACAAAGGCCCTAAAAATCAAGCAGCATCAAAAGCAATAATAGTCAACACCAAAATACAGCTTATTTGAGAAGGGTAAAGCCAACCAAGAGTATATCATTCAAGTGTAATACATAACCTTTCCTGACATGGAAAGATTAGTACTTCCAGTGCAGGCCTATGTATCTGGCTTTGTATTAATAGGCCCTGTTCCATTTTGGGATGGCTTCCAATCTCACCAATCCTAAGTGTCCACATTAATCTCTCTTGTTGCTGAGTGGCTGGGGGTGAATGAGTTCTCTGGACATTCATGGCCCTGATGGTTGGGGAATGGGAGACTTTATAAGGTGCCAGGGGTTGTACAGGAGCTGCCTGGCTGGCCTTTTTGTATCTCCTTCAGCTGCTGCTCAGCTGGTCTCTGGTTTCTCCCCCTTCAGATTTCTTGACTTTGCGAGGAGGCTGGTGTGAGTGGAAATTCCCCTCATGTTTCTGCTCCTGCCGCTGTATACCACCAGGTGGGCAGGTTTGTAGATTGGGACTGCTGGCATTTGGCAGGATTCTGGCCCATTTCCTCCTTTTTGTAAGATCTGAGTTTCTCCTGCTTTTCTGCTGTGGTTGATAATAACTAATCATTTTTACGTTTCAGTAGAAGAGTGTATTTTTCTGTGTTTCCATTTATTTCCCTCCTCAAGCTGCTTTGGTGTGGCTAGTATGCTGCCATCATACCCAGAAGTCCCTGGTTTGCCTTGGCAACTTTTTATTGATCACTTCCATCCATACAGACAATATAACATGATTATAATTCCCTCCTACCACCTTCTCTTTCCCACTCTCAAATCCCATCTCCATTGACTCTTTTCTTCTTTCCAACTAGTTTCAAACCCAGCTTGTTAGGTTTTGCAGGTAAGCACCTTAGCTGCTGATTTATCTCCCCAGACATCCAAATAGTCTCTAAAAGGCTTTTTTTTTTTTGGGAGGGGGTGAGGGAGACTGCATTTTCATGAGGGGGAACAGAGAATAGAGAAGGAAAATTAGAAAAATAAAGATTATGTTCATAGGAACTGTTAAAGTGAAAAACAAAGCAGGGAGAGACTATGAAAAATAATTTCAAGTTTTAGATGGGATGACTAAGGATGGCCTTACTGAGAAGGTATATCTAAGGTCAAGAGAAAGGTGTGGTATGGAATGGGGCAGGTGGCGTAGGTCATATGTCTGTATCAATAGAAGGACTTGGTCTGTCTTTCAGATGAGTGGCAAGGTCATTGGAGAATTTTTAGCAGAAGACTGAAATGGTATCACATAACTTTATTTATTTATTATTTATTATTTATTATTTATTTATTTATTTATTTACTTATTTCAAGGTAGGGTCTCTGACCCAGACTGACCTGGAATTAACTATGTAGTCTCAGGGTGGCCTTGAACTCACAATGACCCTCTACCTCTGCCTCCTGAGTGCTGGGATTAAAGGTGTGTGCCACTACACCTGGCTATTTATTTATGAGAGAGAGAGATAGAGAAAACATGGCTGTCCCAGGGTCTCTTGTGTGTGCCAGAGCCTCTTGCTGTTTGCAGACAAACTCTAGACATATGTGCTACTTAGTGTGGCTTTACGTGGGTACTGGGAAATCAAATCTGAACCAACAGGCTTTCAGAGTAAGTGCTGCTAACTGCTGAGCCATCTCAGCCCATGACACAACACTTAACAAGTATCTCCTGGCAGCAGACTTTACTCTTGAGATGTGGGCTATGGACAGTCAGGGCCAGTTAGCAGGTTGTTGCCATAATGCAGGGAGAGGGAAGGATGGAGAGATGGAGAGATGGTTTAGCAGTTAAAGTGCTTGCCTGCAAAGCCTAAGGACTCAGGTTTGATTCCCCAGTACCCAGGTAAGCTAGATGCACAAGGTGGCACATGCATCTGGAGTGCAGTGGCTAGAGGCCTTGGTGTGCCCATTCTCTTTCTATCTGCCTTTTTGTCTCAAGTAAGTAAATAAAAAAAAAAACAATGCATGGAAGGAGCTGGTGGTAGCAGGAAAAGTGGTGAAAACTGGTGAAATTCTGGATGGATTTTTGGTTCCAAAGCCTGCAGTATACATCCTCTCTGGTGTGTCCCTCCTGTAGTGGAGAATCAAACCTAGGATCTTACAATGCTATGCAAATGTCACCACTGTGCTAAAACTGTAGCCTTTCTGATGACTTTTTTTAAATTTTTTTTTTTTTTTGGAGAGAGACACAGAGACAGAGAGGGAGAGGAAGACAGAGATGGGCTTGCCAGCAGTCTCTCAGCTGCTGCGAATGAAATCCAGATGTGTGTGCCCCCTTGTGGTCAAGTGTGGCATTGCGCCCTTGCATCACTGCATCTGGCTAAACGTGGGACCTGGAGATTGGAACCAGCATTCTTAGGCTTAGGAGGCAGGCACCTTAAGCGCTAAGCCATCTCTCCAGCCCTCTGATGACTTTTTTAATGCTTTGACCAAAAATACTTCCAGCACTCACTTCATAAGTGATTTTACCTTCATCCTTGGTCTCTCAACAAACTATTGCAAATTAAAAAATATTTATTTGCAAGGGGAGAGAGAGAGAGAGAGAGAGAGATTGATTGATTGAGAATGGGCATGGCAGAGCCTTTTGCCACTGCAAATGAACTCCAGATGCATACACCACTTTGTGTGTTGGCTTTACATGGGTATTGGGTAGTACAACCCAGACCATCAGGCTTTACAAAGAAGCATCTTGAAGTGCTGAGCCATTTTCCCAGCCCCTATCTTGCAATTTATTTTTCAAGGTTTCACTATAGATCAGGCTGACCTGAAATTTGCTATGTAGTGTCAGGCTTGTCTCAACTCACAGCCATACTCCTACCTCTGCCTCCTGAGTGCTGGGATTAAAGGTATCCACCACACCTGGCTATTTTTTTTTTTTGGAGAGAGAGAGGGAGAGGATGACAGAGATGGGCACGCCAGCAGCTTCTCAGCTGCTGTGAATGAAATCCAGATGTGTGCGCCCCCTTGTGGTCAAGTGCAGCATTGCACCCTTGCGTCACTTTGCATCTGGCTAAACATGGGACCTGGAGATTGGAACCGCTGGAGATTGGAACCAGTGTTCTTAGGCTTAGGAGGCAGGTGCCTTAACCGCTAAGCCATCTCTCCAGCCCTGTTTTTTTTTAAATTGACAACTTCTAAACTTAGACAATAAACCATATGTCCCTCCCCTTTCCCCTTCACAATTCCACTCTCTTATCATATCCCCTCCCTCTCTCCATTGGTCTCTTTTAATTTGATGTCATCATCTTTTTTCTCCTATTATGAGGGTCTTGTGAAGGTATTGCTAGGCACTGTGATGTCATGGATATAGAGGCCAATTTCTGTCTGAACAGTTGCATTGTAAGGAGTAGTACCCTTCCTTTGGCTTTTATATTCTTTCCGCCACTTTTTCCGCAATGGTCCCTGAGCCTTGGAGGGTGTGATAGAGATGTTTCAGTGCTGGACACTCCTCCACCCCTTCTTTTCAGCACTATGTTGCCTTTTGTGTCATCCCAGTGGTCATTGTCATCTGAAAAGAGAAGTTTCTCTAACCAGAAGTGAGAGTAGCATTAATATGTGACTATGAACATTAAGTGTAGTGCTTTCAGGGCAGTTTGGTGGGAATAATATATACCTTTAGCCAGACAAGAGTAGGCTTTGTACCCCTAAGGCTCATGACCTCCCCTGCCATAGGCTTTTGATTAGGTTTTTCAGTACCAGGCATGTATTCCCTCCCACAGAGTGGGCCTTCAGTCCAATTAGAGAGCAGTTGGTTTCCCCCAGAGCAGACATGCCACTATTGCACCTGTTTGGTCATTTGGCCTGTCTGGCCAAATTTGGGGCTTCCAGTGTCCACTGTTTTCATTGCTGATGATTTCTGTTTGCCATAGTGCTGCATGCAGTGCAGTTTTTTTTTCCAGCTTTCAGTTGGCTGGTCTATAGGGAGAAGGTTTTCTGCTCAGCACCAGCTTGATTTCTCAGTGACCTTGCTGTTCAGTTAAGTGAAGTCTTCAGCAATAGGGTCTTACCATCTGTTTCTCAAGGGAATCCAAAGGCCTTGGCAATAGCCTGTAATGTTTTGGAGGCAACAGGGGCCTCCCTGGCCAGCAACTCACTGGAAGGTATCCCATCCCTGGCATGGAAAAATTTTTAGTAACAATCTATGGCTTCTGGATGTGCCATTATCCAAAAAAGTAGGTCTTATTCAGATTATCTTGAATTTTGATTGACCCTCCACCCCCACCCTTCTTTTACACAGTCTCTTCCCCTGGCCTTGCTTAGTCCTTTCCCCTCCCTGTAATATGTTCTTCTACTTACATATATACTGGTGGTGGCCAAACAACAGCAATGGTCAGCTCTGGAGTGTGATGCTTGATGGGATACTGTTCAGCAGGGCTGCGGCATCTGAGACGTTCTTCGGCAGGGCCATGAAGTCTTTTAACAACCTCCTGGAGTGCCTGTTGCCTGACAGTTTGCACTATTGCTATATCTTTCTTAGAATTTTGGGAATTACTATAAGTTTATTACTGCTTATTTTTGCTTTCATTAGTAATCAAGGAATCCAATTCAGATATGTTTATACAGTCACCAATGATTAAATAGGAAAAGAATGTTGCCACAGAAATTTCTGAAGCTGTAATGTTTAAACAGATTATAGATCTTGAAACTATGACTACTTTGTACAAAGTTTCTCAACACTACAAATGTATATTTCACCTAATGAGACATGTTTCTTGCAGTGCTATGTCACATGCCTTATCAATTGTTCCCAAGAAACATTACTTACAAGACAATTTTTGTTGTCGACATAGTTCCAGGAATTAATGGAAACATTTCCTGAACCTACAAATGACTTACTAAGGAGCCTGAAATGCTAGGGAGCAAACATCTTTCAAATAATCAGGTAGGGCCCACACAAGGAAGTAAAACAGTATATGAAACTTTCAGAATTAACAATAGAGTTTGGTGGGCTCCTAAAGGAAAGACATCAATGCAAAACACTGGTTGGATAGATCAACCTTTACCATATACAGGGCATACATTAATGGAGCAAGAGTAAAATAACTGCCCTTTCTGAGGCCAAAATGTCTATCACCTTAAAACCACAAGAGCTCCCTGCCAGGGCTCTTGGCTAGTTTCCATGAGTCTGGGTAAGATATTAACCAACTTGCAACCTTTGTCTTTCTTGTTTAAGATGTTTTCAGAATGTCTATGGGGCAAGAGGTTCATGAGTTAAGCAGAAGCAGGGGAACCAAGGGAAAAAAAGACTATTGTGCAAGATTTCTTAGAGAACAGAAGCTAGATGAATAAATTGCTATGTCTTACTTGCAAAAAATATAATGTATTGTAAAAGTATAAATGAACCCAGCACTTGGGAGGCAGAGGTAGGAGGATCACCGAGAATTCGAGGCCACCCTGAGACTACATAGTGAATTCCAGGTCAGCCTGGGCCAGAGTGAGACCCTACCTTGAAAAACAAAAAACAAACAAACAAACAAACAAACAAAAAAATATATATATATATAGCTTAGCTCTGTGTTCAGTGTGCTTCACCTGAACCACTGGTCCAAATCATTCCCTCATGACGCCGACACCACACATCCCTTTGAACTTTACAATCCTGCTGGGGTTGGACCCCAGGAAGATACAATACCATCCACTTAAGTCCTTCCTCCCTCCCTCCATTATAGCCCTTTTCTAGATTACTGGCCTCTGCTACCAATTTTTGTTCCAGCTCACACACAAGTCTACACATTTGTAGCTAGGATCCTCATATGAGAGAGAACATGCGATGTTTTGCTTTCTGGGCCTGGGTTACCTCACTTAGTATAATCTTTCCAGATCCCTCCATTTCCCAGAAAATTTCATAATGTCATTTTTCTTTATTGCTGAATAGAAATCCATTGTGTAAATGTAACACATCTTTATTATCCATTCATCTGTGGAGGGACATCTAGGCTGGTTCCATTTCCTAGCTATTGTGAATAGAGCAGCAATAAACATGGTTGTGCAAGTATCTCTAAGGCAGTGAGAAGAGTCCTTTGGATATACACCTAGGAGTGCTATAGCTGGATCATATGGTAAATCTATTTTAGCTGTCTCAGGAACCTCCACACTGATTTCCACAATGGCTGGACCAGATTACATTCCCACCAACAGTGTAGAAGGGTTCCTGGTTTTCAGTATCCTCACCAACATTAATTGTCATTTGTTTTCTTGATGGTAGCCATTCTGACAGGAGTGAGATGGAATCTCAAAGTAGTTTTAATTAGCATTTCCCTGATGGCTAAGGATGTAGAACACTTTTTTAGATGTTTATATGCCATCTGTATTTCTTCTTCTGAGAACTATTTAGTTCCACAGCCCATTTTTAAATTGGGTTGTCTGATTTCTTATTGTTGTGTTTCTTGAGTTCTTTGTATATTCTGGATATTAATCCTCTGTCAGATGTGTAGCTGGCAAAGATTTTCTCCCATTCTGTAGGTTGTCTTTTTGCTGTATTCACAGTGTCCTTAGCTGTACAAAAGCTTTGTAATTTCATGAGGTCCCAGTGGTTGATTAGTAGTTTTATTCCTTGAGCAATTGGGGTTATATTCAGAAAGTACTTGCCTCTGCCAATATGTTGAAGGATTTCCCCTATTTTTTCCTCTAGCAATTTCAGACATTCAGGTCTGATAAGGTCCCTGATGCACTTGGACTTGATTCTTGTGCATGGAGCAAGACAAGGATCTATTTTCATCCTTCTACATATAGATACCCAATTTTCCTTGCACCACTTTTTTTTTTTTTTTTTTTTTTTTCAAGGTAGGGTCTCACTCTGGCTCAGGCTGACCTGGAATTCACTATGTAGTTTCAGGGTGGCCTCGAACTCTTGGCGATCCTCCTACCTCTGCCTCCCGAGTGCTGGGATTAAAGTCGTGAGCCACCACGCCCGGCTTCCTTGCACTACTTCTTGAAGAGGCGATCTTTTCTCCAATGAATATTTTTGGCATTTTTGTCAAAAATCAGATGGCTGTAGCTGCCTGGATTAACATCTGTGTCTTCTATTCTGTTCCACTGATCTACATGTCTGTCTTTGTGCCAGTACCGTGCTGTTTTTCTTACTATGGCTTTGTAATAAAGCTTAAAATTGGGTATGGTGATACCACCAGCCTGATTTTTGTTGCTCAAAATTGTTTTAGCTATTTGAGGTTTTTTGTGTGTCCAAATGAATTTTAGGATTGTTTTTTTCTATGTATGTGAAGAATACCATTGGAATTTTAATGGGGATTGAATTAAGTGTGTAGATTGCTTTTGGTAAGATTGCCATTTTCACAATATTGATCCTTCCAATTCAAAAACATGGGATGTCTTTCCATTTCCTTGTGTCTTCTGCAATTTCTCAATTGAGTGTTTTAAGTTCTCATTGTAGAGATCCTTCACTTCCTTGGTTAAGTTTATTCCAAGGTATTTTATTTTTTTTGAGGCAATTGTGAATGGGAGAGATTCCCTGATTTCATCCTCCGCATGTTTGTTGTTAGTAGATAGGAAAGCTACTGATTTCTGTGTGTTTATTTTGTATCCTGCTACATTGCTAAAAGTGTTCATCAGCTCTAACAGTTTGCTGGTAGAGTCTTTAAGGTCCTTTATATATAGAATCATTTCATCTGCAAATAATGATAATTTGTTCTCTTCCTTTCCAATTTGTATCCCCTTAATGAGTGTCTCTCATCTTATTGCTATAGCCAAGACTTCCAGTATAATATTAAATAAAAGTGGGGACAGTGGACACCTTTGTCTTGGTTGTAAATTTAGTGGAAAAGTTCAAGTTTTTCCCAATTTAGTATTATGTTGGTTGTAGCTTTGTCATAAAAGCTTTTATTATGTTGAGCTATGTTCCTTCTATTCCCAGTTTTGGTAATATTTTTTTACCATGAAGGGATGTTGGATTTTTTTTTTTTGAATGCCTTTTTTCATCTATTAAGATGATCATGTGAAATGGTCCTTCAGACCATTCATATGGTGTATTACATTTATTGATTTGTGTATTTTGAACCATCTCTGCATCTCTGGGATAAAGCCTACTTGGTCGGGGCCTTTATGATATATTCTTGTCTGTTTGCCAGTATTTTAAAAAAATATTTTATTTTTTATTTATTTGGGAGAGAGAGATACAGAAATAGGCAGGTAGAGAGAGAGAGAGAGAGAGAGAGAGAGAGAGAGAGGAGGGAGGGGGAGAATGGGTGTGCCAGGGCCTCCAGCCACTGCAAATGAACTCCAGATGCATGCACCCCTTGTGCATCTGGCTTACGTGGGTCCTGGAGAATCGAGCCTCGAACCGGGGTCCTTAGGCTTCATAGGCAAGCGTTTAACTGCTAAGCCATCTCTCCAGCCCTGTTTGCCAGGATTTTGTTGAGAATTTTTACATCTATGTTCATGAGATTGGTCTGTAATTTTCTTCTTTTTGTTCTGTGTTTGTCTGGTTTTGCTATCAGGGTGATGCTGGCTTCATAGAAGGAGTTCAGTAGAATTCCTTCCTTTTCTATTTTATGGAAAAGTTTGAGAAGCAGTGGTATTATGAAGGCCTGGTAAAATTCATCTGGGCCTGGGCTTTTTTTAGTTGGGAGACTTTATAACTTCTTGGCTCTCCATACTTGTTATAGGTCTATTTAAATGGTTTATCTCATCTTAATTTAATTTTTGTAGGTCATATGAATCAAGGAAATCATCCATTTCTTTCAGATTTTCAAACTTAGGGCATATATATTCTTAAATATGCCCTTATGATTTTCTGAATTTCTTTGGTATCTGTTGTTATGGTGCCTTTTTCATATCTAATTTTATTAATTTTTGTCTCTTCTCTATTTCTTTTGGTCTGATTTGCTAAGTGTGTATCAATCTTGTTTATCCTTTCAAAGAACCAACTCTTTGTTTCATTGATTCTTTGTATTTTTTTTTAGATTTCTATTTCATTAATTTCTGCCCTAATCTTTATTATTTCTTCCTGTCTGCTGATTTTTGGTTTGCCTTGTTCTTCTTTTTCCAAGGCCTTAAGGTAAAGCATTAAATGTTTACTTGTGAACTCTCTAATTTCTTAATATAGGCACTTAGAGCTATAAATTTCCCTCTTAGGACTGCCTTCATTGTGTCCCAAAGGTTTTGGTATGTTTTATTCTCATCATCATTTGATTATATGAATTTGTTAATTGCCTTTTTGATTTCTTCAATGATCCATTCATCATTCAATAGTGTACTGTTTAGTCTCCATGAATTTCTGTATACTCTGTAGTTTTTCTTGTTGCCAATTTGCAATTTAGTCCCATTGTGGTCAGATAGAGTACAAGGGATTTTTTTTTTCAATTTTCTTGTATTTGTTAAGATTTGCTTTGTGTTCTAATATACGGTCTATTTTAGAGAATGTCCCATGTGCTGCTGAGAAAAATGTATATTCTGCAGCATTTGGATGGAATGTTCCGTACATATTTGTTAGGTCTATTTGTTTCATGACACCATTTAATCCAGATGTCTGTTTATTTTTTGCCTGGATGACCTGTCAATTGATGAGAGTGGGGTATTGAAGTCACCCAGTCCAAATGTTTGGTGATATCTGTGACCTTAAGTCTAATAGTGTTTGTTTGATGAAATTGGGAACCCCCATGTTAGGTGCTGTGGTGGTTTGATTCAGGTGTCCCCCATGAACTTAAGTGTTCTGAATGCTAGGTTCCCCAGCTGAAGGCAATTGGAGATTAAAGCCTCCTGGAGGCTGTGTATTGTTGGGGGCAGGATTATAGGTATTATAGCCAGCTTCCCCTTGCCATTGTTTGGCACACTCTCCTGTTGCTGTTGTCCACCTTATGTTGGCCAGGGGGTAATGTCCACCTTCTGCTCATGCCATTGTTTTTCCTGCCATCATGGAGCTTCCCCCTCAAGCCTGTAACCCAAAATAAACTTTTTTTTCCCCACAATCTGCTCTTGGCCGGGTGATTTCTGCCAGCAATGCGAACTTGACCACAACAGGTGCATATACATTTAGGATTGTAATGTCCTCCTGTTGGAGTATTCCTTTAATCAGTATAAAATGACCTTCCTTATCTTTCCTCACTAATGTTGGTTTGAAGTCTATCCTGTCAGATATTATGATAGCAACCCCTGCTTGTTTTCTAGGCCCATTTGCTTGAAATACCATTTTCTATCCTTTCACCCTGAGACAGTGTCTATCTTTTATTGAGGGATGAGTTCCTGGAAGCAACAAATGGCAGGATCCTGTCTTTTAATCCAGTCTGAAGCCTGTGTTTTTGGTTGGGGCATTGGGGCCATTGATATTAAGAGTTATTATTGAAAGGTATGTATTTATTCTCACCATTCTTCTTATTTTGTAGTGCTTCCTGTTTTCCCTTTACTCGCTTGTTTTAAGTGTTATTTGAGTATGGTTTATTTTTTCCTATTTCTGCCTGTGTGTGTTTTGCTTTCTCTTTAGAATGAAGGATTCCTCCAAGTATTTTCTGTAGAGCTGGTTTAGTTGTCATAAATTCCTTTAGCCTGTCTTTGTTGTGGAATGTCATTATTTCTCCATCAATTTGGATAGAAAGCTTTGCGGAATAAAGTAATCTTGGTTGACAGTTGTTATCGTTCAGAACTTGGAATACATCACTCCAAGCCCTTCTGGCTTTTAAGGGTGAGATGAGAATAAAGTGAAGGGTAGGACTTGCACAAAGGTGTTCTGTGGGTAACATGCACTGTGAGTTCATGAATACCAAGGCCACCTTGTGTCTGGAAAACAGTATTGTAAAGCACTCCTCCCCTTTGGCTCTTAAATTCTTTCTGGTATCTCTTCTACATGGTCCCTGAACCTTGAATAACCTCCTATCTTCACTTGCCTACTTTCATGTTTGTGTCTATTGTTTATTTGCTGTAAAGAGTTAAAAAAAATCTCAGAAATGCAGTCCTGCAACTGCAGCTTGTAGTAGATAACGTAAGAACAAGACACGTTTACATGTGTTGTTGGTGAGTCGTTTTTCCTTCTGGTTCTTTATCTCTGTTCCTTTAGCCTTATTTTATAGAATCATCTTCCTCTAACGGTTAGGGAGGAATTGTGCATCATGTAGGTCCTAGAAATACATGCGGTCTACTTAGCAAGACTTGATAAAGGAACAGGGACTCCAAACAAGCTTCTGTTTGAAGTATACTTAACACATTCTTAGCTCGTTCCTGAGAAATCCTCTTGTCCTTTCAATCTACCGTCTCGTCACCTTGCAGATAGCAGATGACACATTGCACATTTATTCCCAGAGGCTTTGCATCTGGAAGCATTTTGGGGATTATCTGAATTACTGTTCTCATCTCGAACCAGACACTGTTGATTAATGAAGAAACGACCTTATAGAGGTTAAAAACTTAACGAAGGACACCTGTCTAGACTATTGCAGTGCCCAGATGAGCCCTGAGACTGTACCCAGACCTGCTTTGGGATTGACAGCTCATTTCTTTCATCTGTGGACACTCAATCAGAGGCAGAAATCAAATGATGAAAAACGGCAGTCTCAAGATCCTGTGGGGTTTCACTTGACATATTCACTTGTTCAAAACACTAGACAGATACATGCCTTTATTAAGGTAATTGATCCCTAGGCATTTCTGCAAAGTTACAAAATAGGGAGAATGATATAAATCCTGACACAAATATTGGGAAATGGTTAGTCATTGGGTATTGACTATTTTGGTACTCCTGCAATTTATTAATAAAAAGACAGTCTCTCTCTCTTATTGTTTATATTTTTGTATATTTCAATTACAAGAAAGAATATAAGCATATTGGTAGATGTAGGTGGACATCTGTTTAATCTATCATATACTTATCATCTATCTTCTATCTATAACTATCATCTCTACTTCTTCTATGTACCTATTATATCTATACTTATCTTTTTTTAAGATTTTATTTTCATTTTTATTTACTTATTAGACACACACACACACACACACACACACACACACACACACACACACAGAGAGAGAGAGAGAATGGGCAGGCCAGGGATCTGGCCACTGCAAATGAACTCCAGATGCATGTGCCACTAAGTGAATCAAGCTTACGTGGGACCAGGAGAATCAAACCTGGGTCTTTAGGCTTCACAGGCATGCACCTTAACCTCTAAACCATCTCTCCAGTCCTATATTTATCTTTAAAAATATTTTATTTATTTATTTGGGGAGAGAGAGAGAGAGGAGGTAGATAAAGAATGGGTACACTAGGGCCTCTAGCTACTGCAAACAAACTCTAGATGCATGTACCAACTTGTGCATCTGGCTTATGTGTGTACTGGGTAATTGAACCCCAGTCTTTAGGCTTCATAGGCAAAAGCCTTAACCTCTAGGTCATCTCTCCAACCCTCTTTATCTTCACCATCATCTATCTACCTACCAACCTATAGTCTGTCTGTCTCTCTATCTATCTATCTATCTATCTATCTATCTATCTATCTATCTATCTATCTATCTATCATCTGTCATTTATCTATCATTCATCTATTTATCATCTACCTATCAATCACCTATCTAATCTGTCATCTACACATTTAGATTTATGTGCAAATTTCACTTGAACCAAGTGAAACCTGCTCATAGACCATGATTTTATAACCCACTCTAGCTGTGTTAAAAGGCTCAATGAGAACTTTTGATTTTCATGCTGAACTCTGCTGCAATTTATAGCAGGTCAATTATGGTTTATCTCATAGAGTTCCTGCTGAGTGTATGACTGAGCCAGCAAACACGAGACTTGGGTAGGAAATAGGAGATGCTTCTGTTTTGTGGGGGTTGAGAGTAGACATGACTTATCCTGTCATTACTGCACTCTGGTGAGCTTTTCTTCTGAAAGGTTGCTTTGAATCTTTAGGGCAAGACCTAGTCTGTGATCATTACAGCTTTTCAAGTCCTGATGTCTACTTATCTCTTCAGTAGGCTCCTGTGTGGTTTAGAATTTTAACTCTTTATGAGGTAAGCAGTGGGAAGCTACTAGAATGATTTCTTCTTGGAGAGGCAAAAAGATAAGTGTTCTTAGTCTATCCATGCAGCCTAGGCTCATATTAACTAGTACAGATAATCTTAGTGCTTATTTTAGATTAAGCGCTTTTTTTTTTTTGTTTTGTTTTTTGAGGCAGGGTTTCACTCTAGTCCAGGCTGACCTGGAATTCACTATGTAGTCTCAGGGTGGTCTTAAACTCTTGGCGATTCTCCTACCTCTGCCTCCCAATTGCTGGCATTACAGGTGTGTGCCACCATACCTGGTCAGAATAAGTTTTTTTTTTTTTTTGAGAGAGAGAGAGACAGAGAGAGAGAGGGAGAGGAAGACAGATAGAGATGGGCGCTCCAGCAGACTCTCAGCTGCTGTGAACAAAATTCAGATGCGTGCTCCCCCTTGTGGTCAAGTGCAGCGTTGCACCCTTACGTCACTTTGCATCTGGCTAAATGTGGGACCTGGAGATTGGAACCGCTGGAGATTGGAACCAGTGTTCTTAGGCTTAGGAGGCAGGCACCTTAACTGCTAAGCCATCTCTCCAGCTCCAGAATAAGTTTTTTTTTTTTTTTTTGGTTTTACGAGGTAGGGTCTCGTTCTGGTCCAGGCTGACCTGAATTAACTATGTAGTCTCAGGGTGGCTTCAAACTCTCGGCGATCCTCCTACTTTTGCCTCCCAAGTGCTGGGATTAAAGGTGTGCGCTACCATGCCCAGCCAGAATAAGTTTTAACATTACGTATCATAAAAGAGCCAGAAATTGGGACTGGGGAGATGGCTTATCAGTTAAAGGTATTTGTTTGCAAAGCCTAATGGGCTGGGTTTGATTCCTCAGTATCCTTGTAAAGCCAGATGCACAAAGTGGTACATGTTTCTGGAGTTAGATTGCAGTGGCAGGAGGTCTTAACTCTGTCTGTCTCTCTCAAATAAAAAAGAATTAGGGGCTGGAGAGATGGCTTAGTGGTTAAGGTGCTTGCCTGCAAAGCCTAAGGACCCAGGTTCGATTCTCCAGGACCCACGTAAGCCAGATGTGCATGGTGGTGCATTCATCTGGAGTTTGTTTGTAGTGGCTAGAGGCCCTGGTGCACCCATTCTTTCTCACTCTCTCATTGTTTGTCTCTCTCACTCTGTCTCTAATAAATAAATAAATAAAATAAATTTAAAAAATTAAAAAAAAAAGAATTAGAAATCCCTTAAAGTTAGAATAAATAGTGATGCCAAGAGGATGGGCAGATCCTGACAAAGTCAATCACATTAACTATTTATTTTCTTTTTATAACTTTTTATTGATAATTTTCATACATGTACCTAATATATATATTTGGTTTTTCCAGGTAGGGTCTTGTTCTAGCTCAGGCTGACCTGGAATTCACTGTGTATTCTCAGGGTGGCCTCGAACTCATGGCAATCCTCCTACCCCTGCCTCCTGAGTGCTGGGTTTAAAGGCGTGCGCCACCACGCCCTGTGTACCTAATATATTTTGATCATGGCTCCTGCCCATTACTTCCTTTTGTCTTCCCACCCCTACTCCCCTTCAACTGGACTTTTTCTTCTTCTTCTTTTTTATTTTTGGAGAGAGACAGAGAGAGACAGAGAGGAGAGGGAGACAGATAGAGATGGGTGCGCCAGCAGTCTCTCAGCCACTGTGAATGAAACCCAGGTGCATGCCCTCCCTTGTGGGCAAGCGCGGCATTGCGCCCTTGTGTCACTTTGCATCTGGCTAAACGTGGGACCTGGAGATTGGAACCGGGTTCTTAGGCTTAGCAGACGGGTGCCTTAACCGCTAAGCCATCTCTCCAGCCCTCCTCCTTCTTTTTAACTTGTTCTTCTTCTATTTTGATGTCTTTTTCTCCTCTATTACCACATGTTGATGGGATATATATATATATATAGTTTTTTTTTTTTTTTTTTTTTTTTCGAGGTAGGGTCTTTCTCTCTAGCCCAGACTTTCCTGCAATTAACTATGTAGTCTCAGGGTGGTCTTGAACTCATGGCGATCCTCTTACCTCTGCCTCCCAAGTGCCCTCCCAAGTGCTGGGATTAAAGGCGTGCATTACCATGCCTGACAATGGGCTCAATATTGTTCAAGTAATGACAACCACTGTGACTCATGAAGGCCATGACCTATTAGCCATTTCTGAGGCCAGTACTTGAGATGTTGAATCCCTATTCTGTGAATCTGACATTAACTTATTTTCTCTATGACATTTCTTGTTATTCTGTTTGTTAGGGCAGGCTAGATGAAATTACAGTATCAACAACAACAAAAACCCTTACGTTTTAGTGGCTAAATATAACTAAGGTTTAGTTTTTGCTTATGATACAAGAACAATGAGAACTGGTGGGAGGGGTCTTTTTGTCATAGTCACTCAGAACCTGGAACTGATGGGGATTCTAGCTTAGTGTGGATGTTTCCATGATCCCCAGGAAGAGTGGAGGGAAGTGGGCAGAGGCTTGTGCTGATAACTAAATGTTCCAGCTTGTCAGAGACATGTGCCATTTCTACTCACATTTCTTCAGCCAAAGTAAGTCAAGGTCTGGAGAGCAGAATACTAATAGTACAATTATACTCTAGGAACACACTGAACTGGTAAGGTAATATTTTGCTCTACATTTTCAACACATGAAATGAGAATGGTATTTTCTAGTGATAAGAGATAGGCTTTTATTTAAAAGGATATGTATGGGGCTGGAGAGATGGCTCAGCAGTTAAGGTGCTTGCCTGAGAAGCCTAAGGACTCAGTACCCATGTAAGCCAGTTGAACAAGGTGGCACATGTGTCTGGAGTTTGTTTGCAGTGGCTAGAGGCCCTGGCGCATATATTCTCTCTCTACCTTTCTCTCTCTCTCCAATAAATAAATAAAAATAATGAAAAATGGCCGGGCGTGGTGATGCACGCCTTTAATCCCAGCACTCAGGAGGCAGAGGTAAGGAGGATTGCCGTGAGTTCAAGGCCACCCTGAGACTACATAGTGAATTCCTGGTCAGCCCGAGCTAGAGCGAGACCCTACCTGGAACCACCCCCCCGAAAAAAAAAAGAAAAATGGTCTTTTTAAAGAACACAGGTTATTTTAAATCATGCCCACTTACTGTTCTCATGTGGTTAAAATGTATGCTCCTTGAACCCATCACTTTTTAATTTATCTGTTATATCCTGAAAATCTACTTAAATATTGAATTTAATTGTCTTATAATTTCCATTTTGAGTTAATCTCTTGATCTAGGTTTCTTTTAGAATCTTTTAAGGTTCAAAAGTTGTGAATCTTTCCCAGAAACAACAGCAACATCAATAACAGTAACAGTACTGAGCAATCAAACAGTCCCATAAGTGTGGCTGTGGCTTATTGGACACTTCCCATGGAGAAGCATACTGCTCTGTGCCTTACAGAAGTCATTTCATTTTAATCTTCCCAGAACTAGTACGAGATTGGTCTCTTGATTCCTATTTGGCAGACGTGGGAATACAGACTCATAATATTTAATCAGCTAACTGAGGGATGCACAATTTATGGAGCTGGGATTCGATGAGAGTCGATGTGATGCCGCATCCCAACCTCTGTCCACTGGATTTTGCATATGTGTCCATATCTTTTCATCTATATGGAACTATAGATTTATTGATGTTCTTGTTCTTGATAATTAATATGCATAAAGACCTTCTAGAACATCACAACTTTATATCCCTTCAGCTTCAAGGGCGGAAGCATGAGTTGATGGTTAAGAGTAGACTTTGAAGCCAGTCCCTCTAACAATACTTAACCTTTCTCACTTCAGTTTCCTCCTCTGTGAAATGGTGATTACAAACGTGAGTTAGCTAATCTCCTAGGTTGATTAAGTGAACATACTACTATTCATAATATGTGCTTAGAACAGTGCCTCGTCTAGAACAGGCATTGTCCACTTGTATTACATCCATGGAATCTGTGTCTTTTTGTGGTGTGCGTGAGAGGGAATTAGTCGGGTAGCTTTATTTTCAAGTAGCCAGTTAGGTGAGGGCCCAAAGAATGAACCAAAAGAGATGTTACACCGCTTGGTTCAGCAGAATTCGAGTTCAGCATCTGATCCAGAGTCATCCATCAGCTCTCTCTGGCTCCCTACACAGGTGTGCTGACCTTTTCCTGAGCCAGCCCCCTGAGTCCAGACCAATCGGCTCTCTCTGACACACCTGAGCCTGAGAGTGAAGCCCTCTAAAATAAAATTATAAATGGATTCTTAATCTAATAAAGTCTCTCTAAGCCTTACCCTCTGGCTTGTAGACTTTAAGTCTTTAAATTCATAAGTCAAGGCTCTGGGGATAGCCCAAGTTTATTGGTGCATTGGTTCAGGCCGGGAAGTAGAAGTAGACTAGCATTTATGAAGTACTTTGAGCATGACATTGCGCTGGATTTCTATACAGTGTCTTTCTCTTCTCTAAGATGCCCATGACACTCTTGTGGAATCTTATCTATTTCCTTCAGTTCTGAAGGTGAGCAGTGTGGGGTGGTTAATGACTTGCCTATGCTCAGAGCCTCCAACCAGGTAAGGGGATCAGGCGATGGATTTGAGCTCCTGTTCACTTTCTTCCCACAGGGAGAATGTGTAAAAGGTAGGAGTCGACTTCATCATTTCTGTATGTGGATTTTTTCTTCTTAATTTTTTGTGCATATATGTGTGTGGTATGTGTATGCTTGCTCATACGTGTGTGAGTAGATACTCATGCATGTGTGAGCGTGAGTGTGTGGAGGCCAGAGGCCAGTGCCAGGTACATTCCTCCATTGCTTTCCACTTTTTTTGTTTTTTGGAGACAGTCTCTCCCTGAACCTAAAGCTCACTGATTTTGCCAGAATACCTGGTCAGCAAGCTCAAGTGTCTCTCTAGTGTTGTGATAATAAACGCACATCATGATGCCTGGCTTATACGTGGGTCCTTGGGTCTAGACCAGATGGAAAAGCTTAGAGAGACTTTATTAGCATAAGAGAAGGTCCTCATGCCTATGTGTTTACCAACAGAGCAGTCTCCCCAGCCCTGTGGATTTTCTAATGCACACTGGCTTCATGTGAGTACTGGGGAACTGAACTTGGGCCAGTAGACTTTGTAAGCAAATGCATTTAGCCTTGAGCCATGTCCCTAACCTTTATTTTTTAAAATTAATTAATTTGTACACATGTGTGTCTGTGTGTGTGTATGTGTGCTTGTGCGTGTGTGTGTGTGTGTGTGTGTGTGTGTGTGGCATGCTAAAGCCTCTTCACTGCAAACAGAATGCCACTAAAAATAGTTGCTTGCTCCACTTTTGGGTCCAGCTTTACGTGAGTGGCTGGGGGACTGAGCCCTGGCTGACAGGCTTTGTAAACAAATGTCTTTAACTACTGAGCCATTTCACCAACATCCTCCCCCCCTCCCTTTTTTTTTTTTAAAAAAAAACTTTTTAATTGACAATTTTCATACATGAAGATCATGTAATTTGATGACAATCCCTCCCAATATCTTTGTTGTACCTTTCTTTCCAAATAGATCCTTTTCTACTTTGATGACTTTTTTTCACCTTTCTCCATCATCCTTGCCAAAACGTTGATAAGCTCAATTTCATGGAGGTCTTGTAGAAGTAGTCACAGCTGCTGTGAGGTCATACTATAATGGTCACTTCAAGTGTGGGTGATAGTGTCCCAAAAGGTTCCTCTCCATCCTCTGAGACAAACACACACACTCACTCACTCTCACTCTAGAGATAGAGCAAAAGAGAGAGAGACCTATATTCTTTTTATTTTTTTACATTACATTTAAAAATTATTTTATTTGAGAGGGGAGGAGAGAGAGAGAGAGAGAGAGAGAGAGAGAGAGAGAGAGAGAGAGAGAGAATGGATGTTGCAGGACTTTAAGTCCTGCAAGTGAACTCCAGATGGATGTGCCACCTTGTGCATCTGGGTTACATGGGTCCTGGGGAATTGAACCTGTGTTCTTTGGCTTTGCAGGAAAGCACGTTAACCACTAATCCATCTCCCCATCCATGCTTTTTTTTTCTTGTTATTTAATTTATTAATAATAATAATAATATTTTTATTGACAACTTCTTTAATTGTAGACAATATCCCACGTTATTTCCCTCCCTCCCCCCACTTTCCCCTTTGAAACTTCACTCTCCATCATATCCCCTCCCCCTCTCAATCGGTCTCTTTTCAGTTTGATGTCGTGATCTTTTCCTCCTATTATGATGGAGACCTATAGTCTTTTTTATTATTTTATTTATTTTTTGGAGAGAGACACAGAGACAGAGAGGGAGAGGGAGACAGATGGAGATGGGCGTGCCAGCAGTCTCTCAGCTGCTGTGAACGAAATCCAGCTGTGTGCGCCCCCTTGTGGGCAAGTGCAGCATTGCACCCTTGCGTCACTTTGCATCTGGCTAAACGTGGGACCTGGAGATTGGAATCGGGTTCTTAGGCTTAGCAGGCAGGCGCCTTAACTGCTAAGCCATCTCTCCAGCCCAAGACCTATATTCTTTTAGCCAACTTTTCTACAATGTTCCCTGAGCCTGGTGTTAGAGATGTCTCATTTGGCAAAGAGCACTCAACCGTCACTTACTCTTAGCACTTAGGTGAGTTTTGAGTCTTAACAGTAGTCACCACCATCTGTAAAAGAAGCTTCTTTGGTCAAAGGTATGATCAACACTAATCTATGTGGATAAACATAAATATTTAGAGGGAATTTAATGGCGACAGAATATCCATTTAATAAGTCAACAGTAATGGTTTCCCACTAGAGCTCCATGAGCTTTTGAGTAGGTTTTTGCTATTGTATTCTCTTCCATCAAGTGAGTCTCAGATTTAATTAGAGACTGGATTATTATTTTTTAAAAAATATATTTATTTATTCATTTGAGAGAGAGAGAGAGAAAGAGAATGGGTATTCCAGGGCCTCCAGCCACTGCAAATGAACTGCAGATGCATGTGCCCCCTTGTGCATCTGGCTTATGTGGGTCTTGGAGAGTTGAACCTGGATCCTTTGGCTCTGCAGGCAAACATCTTAACTGCTAAGCTATCTCTCCAGCCCTGGATCTTTTTTTATTTTTTATATATTTTTTTCATGAGAGAGAACGAGAGAGAGAGGGAGAATGAATGAATAAATATGGAAATATGGGTGCACCAGGGCTTCCATACACTGCAAATGAACTCCAGATGCATATGCCACACTGTGCATGTGGCTTTACCATGCTTGGGTTAATTTAAAAAAAATCAGGCATTTAAAAGTTGAAAACATCCCTAGAAGAGTTTGAGTCTAAGCAAGGCAAAAGTGGTGAGATAGTTGTTACTTTGCTGTTATTGTTAATTAAAGGGATAGAAAAAGTGAATATGCTCCATCATTAAAAAGAATTGAAATTTTCTGGGCATTGTGACCCACACCTTTAATCCCAGCACTTAAGGGGCAGAGGTAGGAGGATCACTGTGAGTTTGAGGCCAGCCCGGGACTGAGTGAGTTCCAGGTTACCCCATGCTAGAGTGAGACCCCACCTTCAAAAAAAAACCAAAAATAGGACTGGAGAAATGGCTTAGTGGTTAAGGTATTTGCCTGCAAAGCTAAAGGACTTGGGTTCAATTCTCCAGGACCCATGTAAGCCAGATGCACAAGGGGGTACATGCATCTGGAGTTTGTTTGCAGTGGCTTGAGGCCCTGACGTGCCCATTCTTTCTTTCTCTTCCTCTGCATTGTTCTCTCTCTCTCTCAAATAAAATAAAAATAAAATATTTAAAAAAACCCAAAAAGAAGCTGGGCGTGGTGGCGCATGCCTTTAATCCCAGCACTTGGGAGGCAGAGGTAGGAGGATCACCGTGAGTTCAAGGCCACCCTGAGACTACATAGTGAATTCCTGGTCAGCCTGGACCAGAGTGAAACCCTACCTCGAAAAACCAAAAAAAAAAAAAAAAAAAAAATATATATATATATATATATATATCTATCAACAAAAAACCAAAAAGAAAACTGTTGATCAAAAAGAACTCCTAAGAGAGTAGGGGCAGGAAACTTAGGATAGGTCTCTGGCAAGATGAAAGTGTTCCAGTTTTTGACAAGAAGAGACAAAACCTCCAAATTTCTGTGGTTGACTTGAGCATTCCTCTAGATAAAATAGCATGTACCCTCATGTCTCAATTTGAAACTTATTTTTCTTTCTTTTTTTGCCAATGAATTTTATTTATTTTTCTTTAAGTTTTTATTTTATTTTTATTTATTTATTTATTGACAACTTCTATACTTACAGACAATAAACCATAATATTTCCCTCCTATGCCCCCATTCTCCTTCAGAACTCCACTCTCTATCATTTCCCCTCCCTCTCTCCATCATATCCCCTCCCTCTCTCCATTGATCTCTCTTTTAATTTGGTGTCATCATATTTTTCTCCTACAATGGGGGTCTTGTGAAGGTATTGCTAGGCACTGCGAGGTCATGGATATTGAAGCCAATTTCTGTCTGGATAGTTGCATTGTAAGGAGTCGTACCCTTCCTTTGGCTCTTACATTCTTTCCTCCACCTCTTCCGCAAAGGGCCCTGAGCCTTGGAGCGTGTGATAGAGATGTTTTAGTGCTGGATACTCCTTCATCTCAGTACTATGTTGCCTTTTGGGTCATCCCAGTGGTCATTGCCATCTAAAAAGAGAAGTTTCTCTAGCCAGAAGTGAGAGTAGCATTAATATGTGAATATGAACATTAAGTGTAGTGCTTTCAGGGCAGTTTGGTGAGAATAATATATGCATTTAGCCAGACAAAAGCAGGCTTTATACCCCTAAGGCTCATGACCTCCCCTGCCATAGACTTTTGATTATGTATTTCAGTACCAGGCATGTATTCCCTCACATAGAGTGGGCCTTCAGTCCAATTAGAGAGCAGCTGGTTTCCCCCAGAGCAGACATGCCACTATTGCACCCGTTCAGGCATTTGGCCTGTCCACTATTTTCACCGCTGTTGATTTCTGTCTCCCATATGGCTGCATGCAGTGCAGCTTTTTCCAGCTTTCAGTTGGCTGGTCTACAGGGAGAAGGTTTTCTGCTCAGCGCCTCTTGATTTCTCAGTGACCTTGCTGTTCAGATCTTCAGCAATAGGTTCTTACCATCTGTTTCTCAAGGGACACCAAAGGCCTTGTCAATAGCCTATAATGTTTTAGATGCAACCAGGGGCCACCCTGGCCAACAACTCACTGGAAGGTATACCATCTTTAGTAACAATCTATAGCTTCTGGATGTGCCATTATTCAAAAAAGTAGGCTTACGAAGTCTTATTCAGAATATCTTGAATTATGATTGACCCTCCCCCACCTTTCTTCTACACATTCTCTTCCCCTGGCCTCACTTAGGCCTTTCCCCTCCCTGTAATCTGTTCTGCTTTCATATATACAATACCATTCCCTTAATCCTTCCTTCCTTCTCCCTCTCATAGCCTTTTTCTAGCTTACTGGCCTCTACCAAATTTTGGTTCCAGCTCACACTCAAGTCTCTACATTTGTAACTAGGATACACATATGAGAGAGAACATGTGATGTTTGTTTTTCTTAGCCTTGGTTAACTCACAAGTATCTCTAAGGTAGTGAGAAGAGTCATGCAGATATATGCCTAGGAGTGTATAGCTGGATTATATGGTAAATCTATTTTTATCTGTCTCAAGAACTTCCACACTGATTTCCACAATGGCTGGACCAGATTACATTCCCACCAATAATACAGAAGGGTTCCTCTTTTTCCACACCCTTGTCAACATTTATTGTCATTTGTTTTCTTGATGGTAGCCATTCTGACAGGAGTGAGATGGAATCTCAAAGTAGTTTTAATTTGCACTTCCCTGATGGCTAAGATGTAGAACAATTTGTTAGATGTTCATACACCATCTGTATTTCTTCTTCTGAGGACTCTCTATTTAGTTCCATAGCTCATTTTTTAAATGTTTTTTTTTAAAATATATTTTATTTATTTGCAAGCAGAGAGAGAGAGAGAGAGAGAGAGAGAGAGAGAGCGAGAGAGAGAGAGGGGGAGGGAGGGAGGGGCAGGCAGACACAAAGAGAATGGGCACACCAGGGCCTCTAGCCACTGCAAATGAACTCCAGATGCATGTGCCCCTTGTGCATCTGGCTTACATGGGTCCTGGAGAATCGAACCGGGATCCTGTGGCTTGACAGGCAAATGCCTTAACCACTAAGCCATTTCTCCAGCCCCATAGCTCATTTTTGAATTGGGTTGTTTGATTTCTTATTCTGTTTTTTTTTTTTTTTTAGTTCTTTGTATATTTTGGATATCAATCCTCTGTCAGATGTATAGCTGGCAAAGATTTTCTCCCATTCTGTAGGTTGTCTCTTTGCTCTATTTACGGTGTCCTTTACTGTACAAAAGCTTTGTAATTTCATGAGATCCCAGTGGTTGCTTAGTGGTTTTATTTCCTAAGCAATTGGGGTTATATTCAGAAAGTAATTGCCTATGTCAATAGGTGGAAGGGTTTCCCCTACCTTTTTCTCTAGCAGTTTCAGAGTTTCAGGTCTGATAATAAGGTACCTGCTGCACTTGGACTTGATTCTTGTGCATGGAGAGAGACAAGGATCTATTTTCATCCTTTTACATACAGATATCCAGTTTCCCCAGAACCACTTGTTGAAGAGGCTATCTTTGTTCCAATGAATATTTTTGCCAAAAATCAGATGGCTGTAGCTGCCTGGATTAATACTGGGTCCTCTATTCTGTTCCATTGATCTACATGTCTGTCTTTGAGCCAGTACCGTGCTGTTTTTGTTACTATGGCTTTGTAATAAAGCTTAAAATCATGTATTGGTGACACCACCAGTCTGATTTTTGTTGCTCAAAATTGTTGTGGCTAATCAAGATTTTTTGTGCTTCCAGATGATTTTTAGGATTGTTTTTTCTATTTATGTGGAGAATGCCATTGGAATTTTAATGGGGATTGCATTAAATGTGTGGATTACTTTCGGTAAGATTGCCATTTTCATAATA